>CM038671.1:433165015-434447015 GCA_021605145.1 Aegilops bicornis | reverse complement strand
CCTTCCGGGAATAGTGCCGCACGTATAACCGTCAATAAATTTTGAGCTCGCGCCTCATTACATTACAAATTATCGCCACGCTTATATTTAATTGCAAACCTGTTCACACCGATCAAAACCTAAACGGTTTCACACTTAGGAGCGATTAGTACTGCTTATAAATACTACTACTCCAGTGATAACCGCACATTCCTCCTCAAATCTTCATCCACAAAAACAAACAAGTCATTCATCATCGTTTCTCAAGGCCCCGCCATGGCCAGCGTGGAGTTCCGGGTGGAGAGATTGCCACTGTGGAGATGCGAGCATGGAAGCGGAAGCATGAGAGATGTCCCGCTTGCCGCGAAAGCAGCCGACATGTCCTGGCCACGCCGTCAGAAAAGCATAGAGGTCCCGCCGCGTCACCAAGCAAAGACAGAGGTCTTGCCGCTACGCCGATGCAACAGACTGGTCCGACCGCGCCGTGGAAGCAGAAGAGATGTCATGCCGCGCCACAAATGCAGCAGAGATGTCCTCCCGTGCCGCGGCGGCCTGGGAAAATGTCTCGCGGGCAGGCGAGGACTCTTACGGGCGCATGCATGCAATCATCCATAGCCAGATGGATCAAATCTCCGGCTGGCCGAGGTTGCAGGACGACATGAAAGCCTCTTTTGAACAAGATACCGACGTCATCCGACAACTAAATGAGAGCAATGCGAAGCTCCTGGCCGAGCGCGACCTGCTGAGGGCGAAGATCGTCGGAAGAGTGGAGTAGCAGGAGGAGACCACTGCCTTGTTGAAGAGGACCGACGTCATCATCGAGAAACTTATGGACGAGAATGCCATGCTACACATAGAGGGCAGAAGGCTGGTGGAGGAATCCGTGGATGCTCTCAAGCAGCATCTTGAGGAAAAGAAATAGGTCATCGCTGCTCGCCGCAGAGACTAGTTCCCACGGCCTGCAGCAACGCATCAAGAAAGTAGTGATCAGCGATCCAGATCGTTGTGTTGCTTCTTATTTTTCCCTTGTGTATTTTGGGCGTTGCCGCATGTGGCTTTTTTAGTTATGTTCCTAAATATGTAAGACAATTATTATCCACTGTCATCATCCTTATATTCATCATGCTTGCTATAAGTCGCAGTCGATGCTATATAGGTTCGTCGGATCTTACATCAAGATTCGTGCAAAACTTTCTTTTCATATTTTCATTTTTCTCTCTTAAATATCAGTCCAGTGAGACATATAGCCATGCCGTAGAACAGAGGCTCGGGCGCCATTAATGGAGACGTTGGGAGGGAGGTGTGCGGCGGGTAGAGGTCAAAGGGCTCTCCTCCCGATGAGCACGAGCAGGGGTCTGATCGCACGCCTCCCGTACTCAAATAACTACCCCGCACGACACCTCCTAGCCAATAAAAAAAGGGGACGCATGGCGGCACGTAATTGGTAAGTAGAACGCCCATGGTTTCAATAATACTTGTGTTTTCGATTTGTAAAATGACATCACTTGTTCCAAAATGACTTTGTTGATTGTTAATGTGTGCGCCTTCGCAAATCGGACCGAAAAATTACCACAGCATGTTGGTGCCATGTCATGACACCATGCCAAGTTTCATGATTTTCAGGCGTTTTTTGGATTTACACGAATTTAAAAACCAAGTTTCTCAATCTTTCCGACGGAGCCACGATGCCCATATGTTTGAATTTCATTCTGATTTCTTGCATGGGACCTAGAAATTCACCCAAGGACACACATGTGATTTTTCAACCAACTTTAGTGCACTGGAGCATGTGCTTGTAGTTCAAATTTGAATTATGCACATTAAATGCCCAGAAAGTCAATTAATGAATAAAAAAGGCCAAACAAACCCGGAATAATTCCAAAATTTAGCACAATACTTCTATTTGGTCTAATCTGCCTGTGTAAAAAATCAAGGCGGGAGAAGGCAGTGTATGTATGTCGTTTCGCACACGGAGGTGACACGTTCCCTCTCGGAACCACGAGTCTTCTTAAGAGAAGCTCCGGTTTGCAAGAAGCTTACACCAAAGCTTGTCCGAATTCGACCAAAAAATTTACCATAGCATTTTGGTGCCATGTCATGACACCGTGCCAAGTTTCATGATTTTCAGGCATGTTTTTGATTTACAGGAATTAAAAAACCAAGTTTCTCAATCTTTCCGGCCGAGCAACAACGCCCAAATGTTTGAATTTCATTCCCATTTCTTGCATGGGACCTAGATATTCACCCAAGGACACACATGTGATTTTCAACCAACTTTGGTGCACGGGAGCATGTGCTTGTAGTTCAAATTTGAATTATGCACACTAAATGGCCAAAAACTCAATTAATGTGTAAAAAAGTCTAAACAAACCCGGAATAATTCCAAAATTTAGCATGATACTTCTATTTGGTCTAATCTGCCCGTGTAAAAAAATTAAGGCGGGAGAAGGCAGTGTACGTATGTCGTTTCACACAAGGAGGTGACACGTCCCCTCTCGTAACCACAAGCCTTCTTGAGGGAAGCTCCGTTTGCAAGAAGCTTATACCAAAGCTTGTCCCAATTCGGCCCAAAATTTACCACAGCATGTTGGTGCCATGTCATGACACCATGCCAAGTTTCATGATTTTCAGGCGTGTTTTGGATTTACATGAATAAAAAAACCAAGTTTCTCAATCTTTCCGGCCGAGCCATGACGCCCAGATGTTTGAATTTCATTCCCATTTCTTGCATGAGACTATAAATTTACCCAGAGACACACATGTGATTTTTCAACAAACTTTGGTGCACTGGAGCATGTGCTTGTAGTTCAAATTTGAATTATGCACATTAAATGCCCAGAAACTCAATTAATGTATAAAAATGCCAAATGAACCCGGAATAATTCCAAATTTAAACACGACACTCATGTACTAGTTGCATGTTCACTGTACGTAAATGTTCTAGCAATTCAAACACCATCCTTTCCCTCCGTAACACCATTTTGTCTTTCAAAACATAATGAAAAAAATCAGGTATATCACAAACAGTTTACTAGAAAGAATCGTGTGGAAGCTTCGCCGTTTGCAGGAAGCTTCGTCGTCTACAGTCCACCGCCCCCACTTGAACCAAACTTGCGCACCAGTTTCTCGCGACACCGAGCGAATTTTTTTTGCCACCGCGGAAATATCTATCTCCCCGCCCCCTCCCTCTCACCAAAAGCCACATTTCAACTGTTCCTCCTTGCTTTCCAAGTTCAAACCTTCACTGCTACTTACTGGTAGCTCAGCCTCCTCGCCGGTGACCCTTCTTCTTGCAGCGCTGCCTCCTCACCGACGACCCTTCTTCTTGCAGCGCCGCCTCGTCCCCGTCGACCCTTCTTCTTGTTGCGCGGCCTCGTCGATATGGTCAGGTAATCCACACCCCACCCACACCATCCTCCTTCTTTCCTGTCCCACATGCCTGACCGACGACACTACACCTTCCGCCAAAATCACTGTCCCCCTCCTCCAATTAAGTGCCGCCCACAGCCATTTTGCATGCAGTATAACATGGAGCTTCAAGAGTACGCGGTCAAGACGCTGCCAAGATGAGGTCGCTATGGCTGCCATGCGTGCTGACCGCCAGATCTTGGAGGAGCACCTCGTCTTTGAGGCCACCGTCGACACAGCCACATGGTTGTCTACTTTAAAATACAGTTCGTGTTGTTTTCTCGAGGCCATCGCCAGTGCCTTCTTGTGATCTATCCTCTGTAATGTTAGTACGCAATCTGATGTTCAGTTAACAGTTTGTTCCTCTGAAATGTAATGTTCAGTTAACACTTTGGTCCAACAATTGCTACATTTCGTAGTACTGTTCTCAAGCATTCTTTGTTTGGTTAACTGTCTTATGTTCTAGTACATGTTTCTATTCTGCAATGTCATGCTCAGTTAACTATTTTGGTTCATTTGGTCTCATTGTCCATTTTACTGCTTTGGCCTGGTTCGCAATTTGATTTTCATTTGTCAGGGTACAATTTTGTATTGTTATTCATGTGAAATAAATCAAATTTGGCTGTACTCAATACATATTCTATCGATAGTATGGCAACTCTCGCTTAACTCCGATCAAGATCTTCCTTATGTGTGTTGCAGGAAACAATGGGAGACACTGCGACTTACCATCGAGGTTTGTGCAAGCATGGTCCTTTGGCTAATAGCACATTATTGTGCAGCTTGTGAATCATTCTAATATTTAGGTTTCTTACAATTTGGTCTTGCACATGTAGGTCCTGTTGTCAGAGGCTTAGACCCACTGTTCGACCCATTTTGCATATGGGGAAATGAGATGTCCATGAATATCAGTCAAGTCAAGAAACACAGAAAGATTGTTAGGATGAAGAAACTTGCGACAAATAACAGCAAGATCTTTGTTTTCACAATGAAGAAGACATCGGTCAACTATAGGATGGTACCTTGTTTTTACCCCTTGCGCCATTTCAAAATTTATAACTACAATTTATGCATATCTTTGTTTTTAGTACTTTTCAAAGTAGTTCACCGATGATTACCTCTCAAACCACCTGTGTGGTCAAGAGGCGAGGAAGGTATTCATTCAACACCCATGGGACAATATTGAAGTCTTGCTTAAGAGGATGAAGGTTGGGCGGGCAATTATCCATAGTCACTGGCCTAAAGTTGCAAAGACATTCAACATCACTGAAGGCTCAATATTTGCCTTCCGCTTATGCAGTTTCCCCAGATGAGATTCATCTGTCTATTTACCGTGTATGATGCTACTTTCCAAAGGTTTTTGATGTTGCATGTGAAACTTGGTGCTATTGTGTAATGGCATAACTGAGTGCCGAAGCTATCTGATGTAATTCGATTATGAAATCCTGGTTGCCATTATACGGATATGAAATATCTAGTGTGTTTTGTAAGAAATATCAATTTGATTAGTACATGGATTATCAATAATAGGCTAATTACCCTGCTTATTGGGGTTTTGTATTGCAGACGGTTACTCAGACAACACCATGGGCGATGAACTCAAACAACCCGCACGGTTTCTAGAAAGTAGGCATGTTCGATCAACTAACAATCTCACACGGCTTCCGGCAGAGAACTGTTTGCGTTAGGACACCTTGCACAAACATTTCCACACAAAAAACTGTGTGTGATATACATAAGAATGGAAATGATTTTCTGGCTTTCACCGTGTGGGATGTACATATGAACGGAAACAATTGGGTTTTGATGCCCCGCCATATCGCACACAAGCTCATTTTGCCACAGCCTGTGAGCCAGGAGGGCCTATCCCCGACGGTTTTTGGGTCATGTGGGAGGGACCCCCCTATCGCCCACACTCACTTAGCGACGGTTCCAAACACCGTCGCGGAAAGGGGTTAAAAACCGTTTGTATAGCACGTCGCTGTACCAGTGCTTGAAGAGGAAAGGGTGATGCAGCAAAGTAGAGTAAGTATTTCCCTCAGCTTTTAAGAACGAAGGTATCAATCCAGTAGGAGACAACGCACAAGTCACCGAATATCTGCACAAACAAACACCAACTTGCACCCAACGCGATAAAGGGGTTGTCAATCCCTTCACGGATATTTGCAAAGTGAGCTCTGATAGATATGGATAAACGGTAAAGTAATATTTTTGGTATTTTTGGTTTATGGAACGGAAAGTTAAAGATTGCAAAGGAAGTAAATAGGAAACTAAAACTGTAGATCGGAAACTTATATGATGGAAAATAGACCTAGGGGCCATAGGTTTCACTAGAGGCTTCTCTCAAGATAGAAATTATTACAGTTGGTGAACAAATTACTGCCGAGCAATTGATAGAAAAGCGCAAAGTTATGACGATATCTACGGCAATGATCATGAATATAGGCATCACGTCCGTATCAAGTAGACCAACTCCTGCCTGTATCTACTAGTATTACTCCACACATCGACCGACTCCTGCCTGCATCTAGAGTATTAAGTTCATAGAACGGAGTAACGCATTAAGTAATATGACATGATGTAGTGGGATAAACTCAAGCAATATGATGAAAACCCCATCTTGTTATCCTTGATGGCAATAATACAATATGTGTCGGTTCCCCTTCTGTCACTCGGATCGAGCACCACAAGATTGAACCCTAAGCTAAGCACTTCTCCTATTGCAAGAAAAACCAATCTAGTTGGCCAAACCAAATCGATAGTTCGAAGAGACTTGCAAAGATATCAAATCATGCATATAAGAATTCAGAGAAGATTCAAATAATATTCATAGATAAGCTGATCATAAATCCACAATTCATCGGATCTCGGCAAACACACCGCAAAAGAGCACTACATCGGATAGATCTCCAAGAACATCAAGGATAACATGGTATTGAGAATCAAAGAGAGAGAAGAAGCCACCTAGCTACTAGCTATGGACCCGTAGGTCTGTGGTAAACTACTCACGCTTCATCATAGAGGTAATGGTGTTCATGTAGAAGCCTTCCGTGATCGAATCCCCCTCGGGCAGGATGCCGGAAAAGGCCCCTAGATGGGATCTCACGGGTACAGAAGGTTGTGGCGGTGGAAAAGTGTTTTCATGGCTCTGCTGGTAGGTTTGGAATATTTGAGAATATATAGGCGAAAGAAATAGGTCGGTGGAGTCACGAGGGGCCCACAAGGGTGGGGGGCACGCCCTCTGTCCTCGTAGGTGCCTTGTGGCTTCCCTAACGTGTACTCCAAGTCTTCTGGATGTCTTATGGTCCAAGAAAAATCATCACGAAAGTTTCATTCCGTTTGGACTCTGTTTGATATTCCTTTTCTGCGAAACTCTAAAACAAGGAAAAAAACAGGAACTGGCACTGGGCTCTCGGTTCATAGGTTAGTCCCAAGAAAATATGAAATAGCATAATAATGCATATAAAACATCCAAAACAGATAATATAATAGCATGGAACAATCAAAAATTATAGATACGTTGGAGATGTATCATCACGCTCGAGCAAATTTAGATAATTCTTCTACTGGACACAAAAGTTTCTATTTTTGCACAGAATCAAATCAACTATCATCCAAATCACCCCAAAGGCTTTACTTGGCACAAACACTAACTAAAACACACACGAAAGCATAATTGTGTGCACACAAAAAAACTAAAATGATAACTTTTGGGTTTTCTCCCAACAAGCTCTGTCTTTATAGCCATTAAGACAGGCTTGAGATTTTATTGATGCTCACATGAAAGATAACAATTGAAGCACAAAGAGAGCAACATAATACATGTGACCAACACATTTAAGTCTAACATACTTCCTATGCATAGGCATTTTATATGCAAACAAATTATCCAGACCAGAAATATCTAGCATATGCAAGAAGAAGAATAAAACATTGACAAACTCAACATAACGAGAGGTAATTTAGTAACATGAAATTTATACAACCATATTTTCCTCTCTCAAAATAATTACATGTAGGATCATAGTCAAATTCAAAAATACAACTATCATATAAAATTTTCTCTTCATGATCTAAATGCATAAAAGTTTTATAATCTTCCAAGATAGTGGGATTAACATCAACTAAAGTCATGACCTCTCCAAACCCACATTTATAAAAAAAATTCATAAGACTGAACACTCTCCAAATATGTGGGATTATTTTTACCTAAAGTTTACACTCTTCCAAACCCACTTTCAATATTATTGTAAACATTATTAGCAATATCATATTCATCATGAGGCTTAAATAAATGTTTAAGATCATAAGAAGCATCACCCCAATCATGATCCTAGCAATAAGTAGTGGACATGACAAAATTAGCATCCGCAAGCTTGTAGCTTTGCATATTATAATAATAATTGAAGTTAGTAGAATTTATAATAACATCATTGCAATCATGCTTTTCATTGAAGGAGCTATCATGAATTATTTTATAATTTTTTCCTTTAACACTTCATCACAATTTTCAGATTCATGATTTTCAAGCAAAACTTCATAGAGATGATCAAGTGCACTCAACCCACTAGCAATTGGTTCAACATAATTGGATATTTCGAAAAGATTAGTAAGTGGATGAGGATCCATATGCCTTTAATTTTCTTAGTTCTTTTTCTGGTTTTTGGTGTGTTGACATGAAGGAAAAAAGCAAGCAAATGAGCAATCAAGCAAAAGGCAAACGGGAAATATTTTCGTGTTTTTATGAAAAAGTTTTAGAAGTGGGGGAGATGAAAATGAGAGGAAAATGGCAAATAATGTGAATGCAAGGAGATGAAAGTTTATGCGATGGTACTTGATAGATGCTGCTGATGTCTCCCGGGCAACGGCGCCAGAAATTCTTCCTCCTACTTGTGAGCTGCGTTGGGATTCCCCCGAAGAGGAGGGGCTGATGTAGTACAGTAAAGTATTTCCCTCAGATAAGAACCAAGGTTATCAATCCAGTAGGTGAACCACACAACACCTCGTTAGCAGTACCTACACACAAAATAACAAATCCTCGCACCCAATGCGAACAAGGGGTTGTCAAAACCCTCTTAACTAAGATTTTCTTATTTATACCTGTTCTACTTTTTTTCTATTCTGGCTCGGTTATTCTCCCTCGGCGATTAATTGCATGATTAAATTGTGAAGTGATAGATAGAAAAAACAAAAATACAAAATAAAATGAAGTAGGAAAAATTGCAACAAGGTATTTTTATGATTTCAATATATGATAAAAGTAGACCCCGGGGCCATAGTTTTCACTAGAGGCTTCTCTCTTGAAAATAGCATGCGGTGGGTAAACAAATTACTCTTGGGGAATTGATAGAAAAGCGAATAATCATGATGATATCCGAGGAAATGATCATGTATATAGGCATCACTTCCGAGATAAGTAGACCGACTCCTGCTTGCATCTACTACTGTTACTCCACACATCGACTGCTATCTAGCATGCATCTAGAGGTATTAAGTTCATAAAGAACGCAGTAACGCCTTAAGCAAGATGACATGATGTAGACAAAGTAAACTCACGCATGAATAAACCCCATCTTTTTATCCTTAATGGCAACGATACAAATACGTGTCATGTCCCTTTTTGTCACTGGGATTAAGCACCGCAAGATCGAACCCATCATAAAGCACCTCTCTCATTGCAAGAAAAATCAATCTAGATGGCCAAACCAAATCAATAGATCGGAGAGAAATACAAAGCTATAATAATCATGCATAAAAGAGTTCAAAGAAGACTCAAATAATATTCATGGATAATCTGATCATAAACTCACAATTCATTGGATCCCAACAAACACAACGCAAAAAGTGATTACATTAGATAGAACTCCAAGAACACCGAGGAGAACATTGCATTGAAGATAAAAGAGAGAGAAGAAACCATCTAGCTACTAACTATGGACTCATAGGTCTGTGGTACTCATACATCATTGGAAGGGCAGCAAGGTTGATGTAGAGCCCCTCCGTGGTTGATTCCCCCTCTAGTAGAGTGCCGAAAAAGGCCTCCAGATGGATCTTTCGAGAGCAGGAACTTGCTGCGGCGGAAAAAGTATTTAGGGTGGCTCTCCATTGGTTTCCCGATTTTAGAGAATTCATAGAGGCAGAATTAGGTCAAACGGATCGAAGGTGGGAGCATGAGGCACCAAGGCGTGCCCACCCCCTGGGCGAGCCTTGGTGGCTCGTGGCCACCTCCTTCGTCTTCTGGCCCTCTCCCAAAGCTTCTAGTGTCTTTTTTGTCCAGAAAAAATCTCTAAAAAATTTCGTGGCATTTGGACTTCCTTTGATACTAATATTCTAAATAACCAAAAACAGGCAAAAACACAACTGGCACTGGGCACTAAGTTAATAGGTTAGTCCCAAAAAATGATATATAATTGCTTAAATGCATATAAAACATCCGAGATTGATACGTTGGAGACGTATCAGGTAGTAGTGCCTCGGTGTATCGTCGGGGTGCGGTGGTGCAGGTTAGCCATGGAAGCAACTCTTAGGTGCCTATCTTAGGGTTGCGTGGGGTCAAGGTACTACTGCCGCCGGATCTGGATGACGGCGAGTCTTTGAGGTATGGCCGTGGGTGGGGCAACCAAGGCAGAGTGGTGGGGCGGGGGCAGGGTCATGGTCGGAGCTATCGCATCCAGGGATGGCGGATGCAGGCTGCTCTACTGGTGGTCGCTGGCTGTTCGGGGAAGATCCGAGACAATGTCAGCCGGGAGGTGCAAGACGGCCATCCGGCGTAGATCGGACAGTACAAAAAAAGCATGTGACCCCAATTTAGTTTTCAGTCAACTAATGTGTGACCAATCCCGTACCTTAGTATTGATCTCTTAGGGTATTTCTTCAAATCTGAGATATGTGTCGTTCTTAACATTGTGTGTTTTTTGCATCTTCAGCCACACTGTCTTCCTTCTCACCGGAGTTGCTTCAACAAGGGAAGCATACACTAGAAGGGAGCTATACACCCCACTCAAGAGTTCCATGCCTTGAATGTGCCTGCCCAACATGGACAGCCATAGCAACCGCAACGCCATCGACAAGTCAGCAGATGATGCTCACTCCTATGGAGGCAGCAAGATAGGTTCTTACTTGTGTGCAACATTTATGGCTTCACTATTCATCTAAGCATGGAAAATATATTATCACATGTCACTGCACATTCATGCTGATCTCTTAAGAGTCTTACTTCAGATAAGAGACTTGTTCAGGAGTTAACATTGTTCCATAGTTATCATCCTTCAACCAATGCTATCCCATAGGCTGGTGATTATACCCCTTCTAGTATTACCTATGTTGTTGTTCTTTAATACTTTTGTGTGCCATCTAGTTAATCTCGAGTACAAACAATACATATTTTGTAGCTATCATCTGTGCTTTCTCTTTAGTTTTTAGGCTTGTTACTGCTAGTTAAGTCCAGTCCTACCATTTGAGTCATCTCCTACATGCACTCATTACATAATCTCACTACTAGTTGTCTTCCATGCATGTCAGATATTACTGCACACACTGCTATTGAATATCGGAACAAATCCACTAGAAGAACCTCGCGGAGCAATGTAATGGCCAACAAACTCGACGTCAATGATATCCAATATGATGGAACATTTAAATGTAGTTCTTCAGAAGAGTTGCAAAAAGATGATGATTCCTATTCACCCCACAAGGTCCTTGCTCTAACTTGGCCCATGATATGGGTAGCATCATGCATATAATGTCCTACAATGCATCTCCTCTGTTGCAATGCCATATGCTTAGCTTGCTGATCATACATGTGAATATGTCATGCCTTCTTATTTTTCAGTCCCTATTCGATTCATGATAACATGTGTTCAAATTCAAGTACTGTCATTCTAGTTTGTTGTAATGCCATCTGCTTAGTTTGGACATCATCCTTCTGAATATCTCATGCATTGTTATTCATCAGTAGTACTCCATGCGTCTACCATACTATGTTTTTTTACATTGAAGTGTTGTTCTACTGTTTTGTTGCAACGCCATCTTAGTTTCCCCATCATACGCGCATATGTTGCCTTCCAATTTTTATGTACCTATTCTAGCTATCATACAATTTTACAATCAACTAGTGTTTATTTTACTCTATTGTCCTGTCGTATCCCTAGCTCTTGCATCATACTCCCTCCATCCGGATTACATGTCATGGAAATGGATAAAAATGGATGTATCTAGAACTGAAATGCGTCTAGACACGTCCATTTATTTCTGGTTGGAGGGAATACATGTCAATATGTCATTCCTTTCTATTCTTTAGTACCTATTCCATCTCTTTGTCATAGCATGTTTTATAATTGAAGCACCATTCTTTTATACAAGGCATGCAGGGGAAGACGACTATGTTAGAATCTGAAGGGCTACAAACAAGGTCTTTGCAGAAGATCCAAACTCTAGGAGATAGTAAAGCAACTCCAGTGTTCATAGATACTGCTCCACCATAGAGGAACCCAACTCCTCCAAATAATAATCAGATTCTAGTGGCCAAAGAACTACTCCGCTCCAGTCCAGCAAAAAATTGTCAACTCCTTTCCAAGAAGCGCGTACGTCCTCGCATCATGAAATTTTATAGCATTCAAATCATATTTTCTACATGTTTCTTACGCATCTCTCTTGTAGAAAATATGCTTAAAAGATATAAGATGTTCTAAACTGGGATCATGTTCGAGGAAAGTATCTTGCAAGAATGTTGTGTGCTCGAATTCTGATGCAAGTACCTGTTGTATATCACTACATTTTTACATCAACATGTATTTTGTTAAGTAGCATCAGTGTGAATCCAACCTTCAATACCCTACACCAATTATCTGATCTAAATTTACTTGTAGCAAAATGTATAATTAAAGGCACTAATGTAGATTTTTGTAAGGAAAATTGCCTGGTAGTTTTGCATACTGAGCCACATGATTGTACTATCTCATATCTTCACATTACTAAAATGTAGTGTTGTGGTCTGGTTGCCCAACCCCAATCATTCATTGTGTCAATGTTGCTTTCCTATTACCTTACCTGGCTGATGATAGCAGTGCCATATTGTGTTAATTTGGTGTAGGCTGGTGTGCTCTGCTTGCCCAAACGTTCATTGTGTCAATGTTACTTTCCTATTATCTAACCTGGACAATGATAGCAATGCTAATGTGTTAATTTGGTGCAAGCTGTTGAAGATAAGAAGACAAACTATGAAGACAGCAAGGCAACCCCATTGTTTCTCTCCAATAAATCTAGTGTAGGTAATATGGCAATAACTCTTCATTAATCTATATAGTTCTCCTCCTAATTTTTGTTATATTGCAGTGGTAGAGACATTCTCCACTACAATGATACAAGCCTATCAAATTGCCATTTGAATCTGTTTAGTTTCCTCTATCTTGAATCCAACAGAAAAAATGTTTGTTTGTGAACCAATCACTGGCTGAAGCAATGATGGAAATCATGGAGGAATTATAGGTGCACATTCTTGCGCAACAATAACTGATCGATGCTTTCAGAGACAGTATAACAAAGAAGGAAGAACTTGCTCGCATGCTGATGGGCGTCATCGGTGCTGAGGTTGCAGATTTTGAGGTTGTAGATCATTAAGTTCTGTTAATTTATTTGCACTCGCATCAATCTTTCATTACCTAGTGGATGTAATTTCCTATAATATATGCTTCGATGTGCTACCTTTTTCCTTGCATGTCGTACACTTGCTTAGCGTGGCTCGCAATCCAACTTTCTGGGTCAAAACCTCAACTCGTCACTAACAAGCTAAGAAAAGCAGTGAAACTAATAACTAGAACGAACTGACGTGGTCCCTTCATCAAGGGGAGCGACCCACTGCCCATAATGCCCCCCTAATGGGCTCGCAGTTATTAGCTTGGCCAAAATGGTCTTGGACCTGACCGGATTTGGCCCCGTCCATAAATGGTCCTCATAATAGGCTCAAAGTAATAGCTGGGCCAAAATCGACTTTGGCTAATTGGGCCTACAACCATGTTCGAACTTTAGCGGGCACAATTAGTTGACAGGTCATTAACAGACCGAAAGCTCGATTGGGCTGCAATAATTGAAATGAATCAACGGTCCGTAGCAGGCCAAAAATAGACTACAGTTAATGCTTGGCCCAGTTCCTTGTCGGGCCGTTAACATGCCAAAATCCAAGCGGGCCATAAGTGGGCCGATTAACAACATGGGTCATTAATAGGCCGATAGTAAGGTCGGGCTGGAATTGTGCCTCGATAACATGGGCCGCTAAGAGGGCCATGAGGCAATCCTGGATTAAGGGGTCCTTTGGCGTCCGGGTTATGGGACATGGGCCGGACTGATGGGCCGTGAAGATACAAGGAAGAAGACCTTTCCTCGTGTCCGGATGGGACTCTCCTTTGCGTGGATGGCAAGATTGGCGTCCGGATGTGTAATTTCCTTCTTCTGTAAACCAACTCTGCATACCCCTAGTTCCCTCCGGTGTCTATATAAAACGGAGGGTTTAGTCCGTAGAGGCTATCAGAATTCATACAGGCTAGACATCTAGGGTTTAGCCATTACGATCTCGAGGTAGATCAACTCTTGTAACCCTTATACTCATCAAAGTCAATCAATCAGGAAGTAGGGTATTACATCCATTAAGAGGGCCCAAACCTGGGTAAAACATCGTGTCCCCCGTCTCCTGTTACCTTCGATCCTCGGACGCACAGTTCGGGACCCCCTACCCAAGATCGGCTGGTTTTGACACCGACATTGGTGCTTTCATTAAGAGTTCCTTTGTGTCGTCAACATAGGGATCGATGGCTCGCCTTTTCATCAATGACATAATTACCTCTGGAGGGGCCCTAGCTCTAGGTCAGATCCTCCAGCTCGGCGGTCTTATCATGGGCGCCTGCTCGGTCGTTAAGACAAAGGCGGCCCCTCAAATCGCCAAACATCATCTCCGCATCGGCCTTGAACACTCTGAAAAGATGGATCAGGCAGATGTCTCATCCTTGAAAGAACTGCTAGATCGCATCACTGCCCTAGGGGTCACAACAGACTATGATCGGATTGGGCTTAAACCCTATCAAAGGGAAATCAAGTCCCCGCCGATCACCCATATGGTGGCGGTTGTGGAGGAACAAGCCGAGAACGCTTCTCCCCCTAAGCTAAGAACAAGCTATGTTCGGATTTCCGAGCCTTGCGAGCCGGACACCCATCTTCGAGAAGAGACTTCATGTCCTCTGAACATAGAATCAAGCGTTGAGCCTGAAAGTCACCATGACACTTCGGGTCCTAGGCTAGTGACCTCGGAAATTCTTCAAACTCCGGATGCAATAGTGGGTCAGGGTTCGGATTTAACCCGCCCACCCACCACCAACAATATTCGCCAAGCAACTCAGATCCTCCAGACTTATGCGACCTAATGTATGTGCGGCAGCAACCTCAGGAAATGGTCCATCACTTCTGGGCTAGATTCCTCCTTGTTAAAAACAAGATTTAAGATTGATGCGACATCGAAGCGGTTTCTGTTTTTTGCCGCAACTGTACGGACGAGGAAATCCTCAATGCCCTCAACAACCACCGCATACCGCACTTCACAGATTTGGCACACATAGTACAGAAGTATTGCACAATGGAAAGCGCTTGGAAGGCCCAGACAGCCCGGTGGGAACCGCCTGCCTTTAAGCCTCCCACCGGACGGACAAAAAGGATGCACCCTCACGGGGCACCCAATCATCATCCAATGGACAAAAAAATAAAAGCCTTCACGAGACACAAAAATGTCCTTGATGAATTGCTGGACAAGCCCTGTCAGATACACACGACGCCGAACACCGAACCAACACATAGCCTTCAGGCATGTTAGGTACTCCGACAGGTGGCTAAGAGCGGCGAGGCCATCCTCACCAACACTACCTCAGAAAAGCACTCTTTGGAGGATGACGATCTCAATGTCTTTACGGTCTTAGGGACCTTTTCTTCAAACAATCGGCACAAAAGGGCGCTCCGAAACCTCGTTGAAGTCAACCAGGTAGCTGCAATAAATCCTTGGAACGATACAGCAATAACTTTTACTGCCAAGGACGAACCAAGGGCCCGATCAGTCCGAGCACCGGCCGCTTTAATCGTAAACCCAATTGTGGGTGGCTTTCGGCTTACCAAAGTACTCATGGACGGCGGCAGCGGACTGAACCTCATTTACGAAGACACGCTCAATAAAATGCAAATGGACAAGAGCCGCATCTAGCAAAGCAGTATAACCTTTCGAGGCATTATCCCCAGCCGAGAAGCGCGATGCTCGGGGTAAATTAAACTCGATGTAGTATTCAGCACGTTGGAGAACTACAGGTTCGAAGAGTTGCTCTTCCACGTGGTACCTTTCAATAGAGGATATCACGCCCTGTGGGGGCAAGACGCATTCACACGCTTTCAAGCCATACCCCATTAAGGTTACATGAAGCTCAAAATGCCAGGGCCTAACGGAGTTATCACTATCACCAGTGATCCGGATGTAGCACTCCGCACCGAAAATAAAACCGCACCCTTAGCCCTCGAGGCACTATCCGAGGCCCTTGCGGCTGAGGAGCTAACCACTCTGCATTCCATGATGGACAGAGGCGACGTAATCCTCGATAAGAGACCTAAGTCCACTTCTTTCAAGCCAGCAGACGAAATAGTCAAATTCCAAGTTCACCCAACGGATCCCAACAAGACTGCCTCCATTGGAGCACAGCTGGACCCGACGGTCGATGTTGCAATGCATGTGTTCCTGCGCGTGAACTGGGACATCTTTGCCTGGCACCCTTCGGATATGCCAGGAATCCCACGCAGACTGGCCGAAGATAGCCTCAACATAATAAAGGGGTTCAAACCATTCAAGCAAACATCACGGGCAATTTTTTGAACCCAAACGACAATCTATGGGGGAGGAGCTAGCCAAACTACTTGAAGCTGGGTTCATCAGAAAGATTAAACACCCAGACTGGCTAGCAAACCTAGTCATGGTACCAAAGAAGGACAAATCCTGGCGCCTTTGTGTCGATTTCAAAGACCTCAATAAGGCCTGCCCTAAGGACCCCTTCCCGCTGCCCCGCATTGACCAAATCATTGACGCGATGGAAGGACACGATTCACTAAGTTTCCTCGATGCATACTTCGGATACCATCAAATTAAGATGAAGGAATCCGACCAGGCCGCAACAACATTCATTATCCCGTATGGGCCTTTTTGTTTCAACACTATGCCTTTCGGAATCAAAAACGTCGGCACCACTTACTAATGCATCATTCAAACATGCCTGGAAAAGCAAATTGGCAAGACGGTTGAGGCATATGTAGATGATGTAGATGAGGGAGTCCTGGATTAAGGGGTCCTCGGGCGTCCGACCTGTTGGACATGGGCCAGACTGATGGGCCGTGAAGATACAAGACAGAAGACTCTCTCCCGTGTCCGGATGGGACTCTCCTTCGCGTGGATGGCAAGCTTGGCATTCAGATATGAAGATTCCTTTATCTGTAACCGACTTTGTACAACCCTAGTCCACTCCGGTGTCTATATAAACCGGAGGGTTTAGTCCGTAGAGGCAATGACAATCATGCCGGCTAGACTTCTAGGGTTTTAGCCATTACAATCTTGTGGTAGATCAACTCTTGTAATACTCATATTCATCAAGATCAATCAAGTAGGAAGTAGGGTATTACCTCCATAGAGAGGGCCCGAACCTGGGTAAACACCATGTCCCCTGTCTCCTGTTACCATCGACCTTAGACACACAGTTCGGGACCTCCTACCCGAGATCCGCCGGTTTTGACTCCGACATTGGTGCTTTCATTGAGAGTTCCACTGCATCGTCGTCAAGAGGTTTGATGGCTCCATCAATCATCACAACAATGCTGTACTGGGGGAAGTTTTCCTCCCCGGCCAGATCTTCGTGTTCGGCGGCTTCGCACTGCGGGCCAACTCGCTTGGCCATCTAGAGCAGATCGATAGCTACGCCCCAGGTCACCAGATTAGTTTAGGAAATCCGGACTATGTCGCTGATATTCGAGGAAACTTGATCTTCCAAGGATTCGTGCCCCCAACCTCTGCTCTGGACTTAGATCCGGAGCGTATCGCCAGGTCTGAAGACGGGCTCCCTGAGCTCGCCGGACTATCTGCGGCCATTAGGCCCATTGAGGGAGAGCCTGGGGAAGTAGTGTCACTGGCAACCATCATGAAGCCGGACCCTTCTCCGGACACTGGCTCCGAATCCTCGGAGTCAGCATTGTGTGAGTTCGGCCAAGGAGTCTCCCTCTCGCCGTACTCCACGGGCTCTCTTTTTTCGGGCCAAACCTCGCCTTTAAGAGAGGCTTTGGACTTAATGTGATCCCTTGTAATTACAGAGGAGCAATGTCCGAACTATGCCTAGACCGGACTAGGGGCTGAGAGCAAGGAATTTTACATCCCACTCACCACCCACTTTACATCCCACAGACATGCTCGATTACGACTCCGAAAACATCGATGGTATGGACGACAATGCCGGAGAAGAGGAGGCCCAAAACCCTGCATTTGCCGGACGTTGGACGGCCACCTCTTCGTATGACGTGTACATGGTGGATACACCCAAAGAGGCTAACGACGATGACAAAGAAGACCCAATCGATGATAAACCTCCTGAGATACAGCCAAAGCGCCGACGACAGCAACGCTGCTCTAAGTCACGCCGTGGAAAAGACAGCAATACCGGCACAGGAGAAAACAATACTCTAGACGATGCTGAAGACAATGAAGAACCCGTTGAGCCAACCTCCGAACAGGACGAACGGGAAGATGGGCGAGTTAGCCCTGATAACAGGCGGTAAACAAAGACTCGAAGGACAATAATTATCTTCCGCTCTTCGAGGATGAGGTGAGCCTCGGTAACGAGGATTTTATCGTGCCTGAGGAACCTGTCGAGCAGGAGCGCTTTAAGCACCGGCTAATAGCCACTGCAAGGAGCCTGAAAAAGAAGCAGCAACAGCTTCAAGCTGATCAAGATCTGATCAACGATAGATGGACTAATGTACTGGAAGCCGAGGAATACGGCCTCGAGTGCCCAACCAAAAGTTACCCGAAGCGCAAATTGCTACCTCAATTCAATGACGAGGCACTTGAGCCCGTACCATCAGCGCGTAATGCGGCTGATCAACCACCACATGGCCGGCACAAAGCGGCAACCCAAGCCGAACACCAGCTCGTACTACCTTGCCGTAAAGGCAGAGATAAAATAGCTCGGGGGTATACATATGACCTATGGCAGGACTGGGAAAGTAGAGCAGGACAGACCAGATCGATCTACGGATCGCGGGGGCGTGCCCCGACACGCGACGACGGCTATCTAGCCGGACGTGACAAGCATAATTACGCCCGGGCCAAAAACCGCAGACGGACTCCATCCGAGCTACGTCGCGACGTGGCCCGATATAGAGGCGCCGCACACCCCCTTTGCTTCACTAATGAAGTAATGGAGCACGAATTCGCAGAAGGGTTTAAACCCGTGAACATCGAATCATATGATGGGACAACAGACCCCACGGTATGGATCAAAGATTTTCTTCTCCATATTCATATGGCCCGCGGTGATGATCTTCATGCCATCAAATACCTCCCGATAAAACTCAAGGGATCAGCTAGGCACTGGATAAATAGTCTGCCCGAAAACTCCATTGGCAGCTGGGAGGACTTGGAAGACGCCTTCCTCGACAACTTCCAAGGTACATATGTCCGACCTCCGGATGCCGACGACTTAAGTCACATAGTTCAACAGCCAAGAGAGTCAGCCAGGAAATTCTAGACTAGGTTCTTACCTAAAAAGAACCAGATCGTCGACTGTCCGGGTGCCGAAGCCCTAGCGGCCTTTAAACATAGCATCCGCGACGAATGGCTCGCCTGACACCTCGGCCAAGAAAAGCCGAAGTCCATGGCAGCCCTCACGGTGCTCATGACCCGCTTTTGCCACTACAAAAAAAAGACACATCCGTGACATTTTGGGCCGAACGATTTTTTTTTCTGTCATACATATGACACTTCTATGACGATAATTGTGATAAAACCTGGTATCATCATAGATGTGGTGGGCTCCTACTTCTATGACAAAAAATCATGACAGAAAATGGGATTTTCGTCCTGGGTGGGCCGGAGACACAGCTGCATGACATTCTTTGGGCCGTCCATGACGGAAAAAACCGTGGTAGAAGCGAGGGGAGGAAAATTTCGGGGAGTTCCTGGTTATGGTGGGAGGTCGGGGGCCGAGCGATGCGCATTTCTCTCGTAGACGTACGCGTGTGTGTGCGAGGCGTTGGCTCGAACTGAACCCGAGCGAGGCGTTGGGATCTAACTAAACCCGAGCGATTGCACTGCAGGCTACGCGTTACTAAACCCGATCGATGGCTGTTAACTGAACCCAATTGAGCGATTCCTTCGCTACTGCTGCTAACTGAAGCCGATCGATGCTGCCTGGGATAAGCGATGGCGTTGCGGGGGGGTTTGGATGAGCAGTGAGCGGTGGCGTTTGCCTTTGGATGAACAGGACCCCGTGGTGTGGAGGGCTGGATGAATAGTAGATGGTGGAGGGGTGCTCGTGGAGGGGTGGTTGAACAGGACCCCGTGGTGTGGAGGGCTGGATGAACAGTAGACGGTGGAGGGGTGGTTGAACAAGAGCGGTGGAGTAAGCGGCGGTGGAGGCTGGATGAACAGGAGCCCGTGGAGGCTGGAGGAGGTCGACGGTAGCCCGTGGAGGCTGGAGGAGGTCGACGGTGGAGATGAACAGTATCCCATGGAGTCCCGTTTTGCGGTACGCCACACCCCTCCCGATGAACAGGACCCCCGTTTCGACCGTAGGAGGTCCATTTCATTCGTTTTGCGGTACGCCACACCCCTCCCGATCAACATGACCCCCGTTTCGATCGTAGGAGGTCCGTTTTCTCCGTTTTGCGGTATGCCACACCCCTCCCGATCAACAGGACCCCACCGTAGGAGGTCCGTTTCCTCCGTTTTGCGGTATGCCACACCCCTCCCGATCAACAGGACCCCGTTTCGAACGTGGCCGGTCGAACACAAGGCCGTTTCCTCCGTTGTGCGGTACGCCAGGCCTCGTTTCCATCGCCTGTTCCATCCAAGCCGGTTGGCTCCCACGCGTTCCGTTGCCTCCCGATGAAAACGACGCATTCCGTTGCCTCCCGAGGAACACGACGCATTCCGTTGCCTCCCCATGAACACGACGCATTCCGTTGCCTCCCCATGAACACGACGATGATGTTGTTTCTCCGTTCCGACCTAGCCATGTACACGAGCCCTCGCCGTACGTATGCGCGAGTAGGCGTTTGAGACCCCGCCCGTATGTACACATACGTGGCCGTATTTTCTTTCTTGCACCCTGGCCGTTGTACGTACGTGTACATGCTATGTGCGCCCCTGTACTACGACACATGCGCGCCTCTACAACGACGCGTGCGGCGCCTCTACATCGACCAGTATATATATGCGTACACGTTCGCGACCAGAATGACAACGGTACGTGCGCCCGACCAGGTGGGTCCCGACCGTCGTGCACTTCCTTGCGTGCGAAGATGTAGCTGGTGGGTCCCAGCAGTCAGGGGGGCGAATCATTTTTTGCCCGGACGCACTTCCTTGCGTGCGAAGATGTAGCCGGTGGGTCCCAGCAGGCTGGGGGGCGAATCGTTTTTTTTGCCCGGACGCACTTCCTTGCGTGCAAAGATGTAGCTGGTGGGTCCCAGTAGTCACGGGGCGAATCATTTTGTTTTTTTTTTGCCTGGACGCACTTCCTTGCGTGCGAAGGTGTAGCTGCTGGGTCCCAATAGTCAGGGGGCGAATTGTTTTTTTGCCCGGACGCACTTCCTTGCGTGCGATGGTGTAGCAGGTGGGTCCCAGCAGTCGGGGGGTGTCGGTGTCATAACCGGCGGATCTCGGGTAGGGGGTCCCGAACTGTGCGTCTAGGCGGATGGTAACAGGAGACAAGGGACACGATGTTTTTACACAGGTTTGGGCCCTCTCGATGGAGGTAAAACCCTACTCCTGCTTGATTAATATTGATGATATGGGTAGTACAAGAGTAGATCTACCACGAGATTAGAGAGGCTAAACCCTAGAAGCTAGCCTATGGTATGATTGTTGTTTTTCCTACGGACTAAAACCCTCCGGTTTATATAGACACCGGAGAGGGCTAGGGTTACACAGAGTCGGTTACAATGGAAGGAGATCTACATATCTGTATCGCCAAGCTTGCCTTCCACGCCAAGGAAAGTCCCATCCGGACACGGGACGAAGTCTTCAATCTTGTATCTTCATAGTCCAGGAGTCCGGCCAAAGGTCATAGTCCGGCCATCCGGACACCCCCTAATCCAGGACTCCCTCAGTAGCCCTGAACCAGGCTTCAATGACGACGAGTCCGGCGCGCAATTTGTCTTCGGCATTGCAAGGCGGGTTCCTCCTCCGAATACTTCATAGAAGATTTTGAACACAAGGATAGTGTCCGACTCGCAAAATAATTTCCACATACCACCGTAGAGAGAATAATATTTACACACATCTAATCTGCTGACGTATTTCGCAGCGTGTCATCACACCACGGCCAAGCCTTTATTTGAATCATTTTTACTGTCCCACCTCAGCGCACTTAGCGAGGCGGTTTCCTTGGCACATCTTGTTGAAGAAGAGATCGTGTCCCCTTATTCCGGGATTCTCATCAATACGGACGTGGGTAACCGAACCGTGCCATTAATTTACGGCGCTTGGGAGATAAACGAGTTTTACCAGGATGGTGGGGGCACATAGTTTCGTCCGCCCATATAAGGGGATAAGGATCCACCTTTTCCATCTACGCCTTCTTCCTCCTTTGCTTATCCATTTTCACAAGACTTCGAGCTCCAGTAGCCCAAGTCCGCACATCCCACCTCAACCTTCTCCAGCCATGTCCGGAGCGGGAGGCAAGTGGATGGTCTCCTCCGTCATGGAGGGACACATCAAAAAGCTGAGGAAGGCTGGATACTTGTCTAATGACATGGCGCACCGGCTTCCCAACAAGGGGCAGCTCATCCCCACCCCCAGGCCCCATGAGAGGGTGGTGTTTCTCACCCACTTCCTCCGCGGACTAGGTTTCCCACTTCACCCATTTGTCCGGGAACTCATGTTCTACTACGGCCTGGATTTCCACGATCCGCCCCGAACTTCATCCTCAATATCTCGGCGTTTATCGTGGGTAGCGAAACCTTCCTCTGCATCCAGCCCAACTTCGGTTTATGGTTGAAGACTTTTATTGTCAAGCCGAAGGTAGTGGGTGGCCAACAAGCGGAGTGCGGAGGCGCCATGGTGGGCAAGATGTCCAACGTTACATGGCTCGAGGGCTCCTTCGTGGAGACCATAAAGGGGTGGCAATCGGGGTGGTTTTACATCACCGAGCCGCGTGACCCTGAATGGGCAGCGGCCCCAATTCGATCTGGCTTCCTACACGGCTCACCTCCTGGAAAGAGACGGGCTTGTTGTGGGGTAATTCGGAGGAGCTGTCCGGACTCCAAACCTGCGTCCAAAACCTAGTGAGCAGGAAGCTCAAACTCGTCAATGTAGTCCAGGTCATGCTCATCCGCCGGATCCTCCCGTGCCAACAACGAGCTTTCAGCTTGTGGGAGTTTGATCCAGCACAACACCAAAACCTGAGCAGGCTCTTCGACACTATGTACGAAGATGCCTGGAAGGTGCTGTTCAAGGGCGCCGAGGCTCCCGCATCCGCTACCGAGGATCGCGGATTCAGCACGCAGCATCAAGCCAACACGGTACGCTATTTTTCCCTTTACGGGACACTTGTTTTCATAGTTTGACTCTATGCGGGATCTAAACTCCCTTACCATTGACAGGATTAGCAGAGGACGTCCGGGCAGATTGACTGTCCGGCTCCCTTGCCAGAAGACCCAGCGGATGCCCGCTTGACGGGGCTGCTGGTTCCGGCACCTTACGTGGTGACGGAGAAGAAGGCCAAGAAGAAGGCCACGGAACTCGAAAGAGTTCCCGGCACCAGGTGGTGTCGGACTCATCGTCCGATGACTCTGAGGCGGACTCCTACCGTGAAGACGAGGAGGAGGAAAGAGAGGCCTCTCCCCCAGTGGGGGAGAGAAGAAAAGGAAGGCCGCCTAATCGGGAGGCCGGAGGGTCCAAGAAGGGAAGGACCCTCCCTCCGGACTACTCCACCAACGCCGACGATGGCGAAGAAGAGTGGCCACCCAGGGCCAAGCCCCTGGCGAAATCGTAAGTATCCGGGTACCAGAATAACTCATGGCGTTTCTTTTATTGCACAGTACCTTATGACGCCGAATATAATCATGCAGTCCGCCCAAGGCCGGGCTCGATGCTTCGTCGAGCGGTTCCCTGGGTTCGTCAGATGTGAACATCACTTCACTTCCGACCACCTCCTCTCCTCGCGCTGCGGATGATGCTGAGGTGGCGTCCCAAAAGGGGCCAGGCCGGGAGGAGGTGGTCTTGGAGGCGCCGCAAGGCAACCTCCCGGATCCCAGGCGCCGAGGGGATAAAACCCCAAAGGGCTCCAAGTCCGGCCCTAGGCCGGACACCGCACCGGAACCTTCAACGGTTCCGGCATCCGGCAGGCGGCCCGCTACTAAGAAGGGCAAGCCTACGACGTCGGTGACCTCCGTCCAACCGGAGGCACCAGATAATCTGCTAGAGGTGCTTAACATCGCCTCCATCGACGAGGAGCACCGCACTATTATGAGTGTGGTGATCCAGAAGGTTCAGTCCGCCAAGAGCGGGCTGACCGAAGCCTGTGCCAGCCTTCTAACAGGCTTTGAGGCATGTATTTAAGATATGTAAAAATATTACCGCATATACTGAGCCCACGATGCTCAGTTTGGTGTTCGGAAAGAAAAGCCGGGCGAGGATCAAAAAGATATACGCAGGAGTCTAACATAAGTATGTCAATATGGGAATGCAGGCTGTGCTGCTGACCTCTGCCGCACTAACTGCAAAGGTTAATGCATTGAAGCAGAGCCTCGAGCGGTCCGAGGACGAGCTCGGCCTTGCGAAGAAGCAGCTCGAGGACAAGGAAGGTAAGTAATACCTTATGCAAGTATATAAAAAAAGATGTGGTTGCAAAAAATGACAGGATCAACGTGGGTATGCAGGGGCCACAACTGAGGTGGCAACCCTGAAGGAAGCGTTGTCCAAGGCCAAAAATAATGCGGCCGTGGAGCGCACCAAGCGAGAGAAGCAGGAGGCGCGGGTGGCGGCGGTGCAGCAAGAGCTCCAGGCTCTCGTGGAAAAACACGAGAGTTTGGAGCGTGAATCAAAGACTCGAGAGTCCGAGCTCGCCTCGGCGCTTGAGAGCGCCAAATCTGCCAAAGCCGAAGCCCAAAAAGCCCTCCAGGAAATTGAGGCGATGAAGAAGATAGCGGCGGGTAAGGCATTCTTTATGCAAAGAAAGCACACGAAAGTGAATTACTTGTTACTTACCAGAGTCCGGAGCTCTCCAGGAGCATTTGCAGATCTTCCCCGGAGTGTGTCCGACGCAGCCGCATTCTACCGAGCCGAAGAGGGGAGCTCGACGGAGAAGGTGTTCTGGTCTCAGTATGCTGAGGCCGGACACCAGTGCTTTGAGCGACCAGCTGAAGTAGCTGGTCGAGCTCCATAAGGTGGCCGAACAGGCCATGAAGGGTCTCATGATCCGCATGTGGCACAGGGGAAGCCATGCACAGGAGCTACTTGGCTGGTAAGGCAGCTGGTGGATGCCTGTCCAAGGCTTGAAGTCATCAAGCGCTCCGTATGCATCAAAGGTGCCCGTAGGGCCCTTGCCCGTGCTAAAGTGCATTGGGGCAAGATGGACGCTGAGAAGCTTGTGACGGACGGACCACCGCCGGGCAAGGAGCATTGCAAGCCCGAGATTTATTATGAGGGCGTCCTGAAGGGTGCCCGCCGTATAGCGGATGAGTGCTCCAAAGATGTAATTTTTGATTAAACTCGCATTTGTAATCCTGTATGCTGAAAAATTATTTCATATGCGCTAAGCAACGCTTTTGAATTTAAAATATTACCTTCTGTGCGGCCGTTTATCAAAATTGAGAGATGGTGAGTCGTAAACACGCCCCCATGCCGCATGAAGTCTTTGGGGTGTTCGGGATAAACTTGACCGCTCTTTTTCTCATTATTGGGTCCTTCGAGGGAGGCGCTCAACACAACGAACAAGGCAATTGGACTATAATGCTTGAACACTCTCACTTATCCATATAATTCTATAATTTTAAATTTCGGCAAAGCCCACGTATTCGAATACCGAGTTCGGGCGCTTATCCAAGCCTAGGCGGACAAAGCCGACTCCTCGCTCTAAGCGGCATAAGTCTTTAGGGACTCAAAACCTCTCGAACAGCGACCAGCTCTCGCCCTATCATGACGGTCAGTTTTAGCTTTCTCATCGAGGTGCTTAGCCCGGCTCAGCAGGCACAATCGCGATGGTTCTCCGATGCTACCTTAGCCGATATAGCGGGCGTAAGGCACCAAAACATGGGAGCCGGGCAAACCCAACTCTTGACCCAAGACATGATTCGGAGCCGATGCATATAATGCTATAAGTTCAGGTGCCATACTCATGAGAGTGTTCGGACTTCTCACACCATATTCAGAATGCATGAAGCCCTCGGTGTATTGGCCGTACCAAAGTGTACGGTTGCATTATGTCATAACTGAACATATTGTTATATAAAAAAAGGTAATGCAATAATAGACGAAAGCTATGCATTGTTTATTCGAGAAGTCTACGGTAAAAGCAGAACGATACAAATAGCGCGATAAGCAAGAGATGGGACTATTTAACATGTCCCCCCTCCAGGGGCGAGCTGCGGGATGATATGTGAAACAAGTATACTGCTCGTTATAGAGACCACCTGGACACTCGACTTAGCTTTCTGCCTCCCTGGCTGTTGCATCGTGTGTTCGGCGATTATGCTTCCGGACAGGCCCTCCGGAAGGTCCTGAAAGTAAGAAAAAAAGAATGAAAAAATCGGGAGCCCCTTGTGCGGTTGAGCCGCATTTTGGGCATGCCGTGGTCGTGCCCCTCCCCCTATGCCCATGGTATTTCCAGAGCGTAGTTATGTACGCGTAGTACTGGTTCCGCAATTTCGCAACGGCTGGGGTTGGGGCCGCATTGCTGCGCGTGCTCGAAACATGCCAGGCGGTCTTGTTGTAGGTTACTCCGGGCGCGCTTGACGTTGTCCGGACGTTTAATGGCCAGACTGGAGAATTGCCTTGACAGGCTGCTTTGTACTTCCGCCGCGAGGGCCGCCGTATGCTCCTCCGTCCGGAGAGAGCGTTCGGTGTTTCCATTGACCGTAATGACTCCTCGAGGGCCTGGCATCTTGAGCTTGAGGTATGCGTAGTGCGGCACCGCATTGAACTTTGCAAATGCGGTTCGTCCGAGAAGCGCGTGATAGCCATCGCGAACTGGACTATGTCGAAGATTAACTCCTCGCTTCGGAAATTATCCGGGATCCGAAGACCACCTCAAGTGTAATCGAGCCTGTCTGATTGGCCTCTACACTGGAATGACGCCTTTAAAGGTCGTCTTTGTGGGTTTAATCCTTGAGGGATCTATGCCCATTTATTGCACTGTGTCCTGATAAAGCAGGTACAGGCAGCTGCCGCCGTCCATAAGGACTCTAGTGGGGTGAAATCAGTTAATGATTGGTTCTAAAACCAATGCGCGAATCCGCCATGGCGGATGCTAGTGGGGTGGTCCCTTCGATCAAAAGTGATCGGGCAGGAGGACCATCGGTTGAACTTTGGGGCGACTGGCTCCAACGCATATATGTCCCTGAGTGCACGCTTCCGCTCCCTTTTGGGTATGTGGGTTGCGTATATCATGTTCACCGTCCACACTTGTGGGGGAAACCCTTCTGTCCCCTATTATTTGGCAGCCGGGGCTCCTCCTCGTCATCGCTATGCAGCCCCTTGTCATTGTTTTCGGCGTTTAACTTGCCTGCCTGCTTGAGCACCCAACAACCCCTGTTGGTGTGGTTGGCTGGTTTTTCGGGGTGCCGTGTATTTGGCACGAGCGATCGAGTATTCGGTCCAAATAGGACGGGCCCAGAGTATTTCTTTTGAATGGCTATTTCCGCTGACCGGGTTTAGAGCCTCTGAATCTGGCATTAACTGCCGTATCCTCAGCATTATCGCCGTTAATGCGGCGCTTTTGCTTGTTGCGACGCGACCTGCCAATGCTGTCCTTGGTATCCGAATTACCAGGGATCTTGGTCATGTTTTTACTACGAGCTAGCCAGCTGTCTTCTCCCGCGCAAAAGCGGGTCATGAGTGTCGTGAGGGCTGCCATGGATTTCGGCTTTTCCTGTCCTAGGTGCCGGGCAAGCCACTCGTCACAGATGTTATGCTTCAAGGCTGCAAGGGCCTCTGTGTCCGGACAGTCGACTATTTGATTTTTCTTCGTTGGGAACCGTGTCCAGAATTGGCTGGCCAATTCCTCTGGCTGCTGAATTACGTGGCTTAGGTCATCGGCGTCTGGTGGTCGCATATAGGTGCCCTGGAACTTGTCGAGGAATGCGGCTTCCAGGTCCTCCCAACAACCAATTGATTCTGCTGGCAAGCTGTTAAGCCAATGCCGAGCTGGTCCTTTAAGCTTGAGTGGGAGGTATTTGATGGTGTGTAGATCATCACCGCGGGCCATGTGGATATGAAGGAGATAATCCTCGATCCATACCGCAGGGTCTGTTGTGCCATCGTATGATTCGATGTTTACGGGTTTGAAACCCTCGGGGATTTGATGATCCATTACTTCATCTGTGAAGCATAGTGGGTGTGCGGCGCCTCTGTATTGGGCTATATCACGACGTAGCTCAAATGAGCTTTGTCTACTGTGTTCGGCCCAGCCGGATTTACCATATCCGGCATGACGGTTATCGTCACGTGTCATGGGGCGCCCACGCGATCCATAGATCGATCTTGTTTGCCTTGCCCTGTCCTCCAATATATTTTGCAGGTCTGGCGCATTTCCCCATGCCTTGGTATTCTTTGAGCGACGCCGGGGTGCGGCTTGAGTGGAGGGCCGAGAGGCCTCTCTGTCGCGTCCACGAGGTGGCCGGTCGGCCGTATCATGCGCTGGTGATGTAGGTCTAGGTGCTTCCTCCTCTAATCGAGGTAGCAGCCTACGTTTTGGGTAGCTCTTGGAGGGGCGTTCAAGTTCGTACTCTTCGGCCGCAAGGACATCAGTCCATCTGTCGGCTAGCAAGTCTTGGTCAGCTCTAAGCTGTTGCTGTTTTTTCTTGAGGCTGCTCGCTGTGGCCATAAGCCTGCGTTTGAAACGCTCTTGTTCGACGGGATCCTCAGGCACGACAAATTCGTCGTCGTCGAGGCTTGCCTCGTCTTCGGAGGGAGGCATGTAATTATCGTCCTCTACCTCTCTGTCTACCGCTCTCTCATGAGGCTGGCTTCTCCATCCTCCTGTGCTGAATCCTGATGGAGGGGGTTGTCTTCGGCACTGTTCGGGGTGTTATTGTCTCCGGTGCCGGAATCGCCGTTTTTGCTGTGGTGGGATTTAGAGCGGCGCCGACGCCGGGCGCTTAGGCTGTTTCTTGGAGGGTCATCCTCCATTGTTCCATCGCCGTTCCTTCTTTTGGGGTGTCCACCATGTATATGTCATATGACGAGGTGGCCTTCCAAAGGTCCTGTAGGCGCTGGTTCTTGTTAAATCTCCTGCATCGTCGTCCATACCGTCGATGTCTTGGAGTCGAAGTCGAGCATGTCGGTTAAATCATCGGCAATTAGCTCTGAAGTGGGTGGTGGGTGGGGTTTGAATTTCTTCGTCGTCGCATCCCAACCTTGCCGACCATAGTCCGGCCAGGCTCTCTGATAAAGAGAGAGACTTTAGTGAATTCAGAATGTCGCCAAAGGGCGAGTCTTTGAAAGATGTCCGCGGCAGTGAACCCCATGATCGGCGCCCAATCGGATTCGATTGGCAGGGGCGCGGAAGGTTCGGAGTCCGGAGAGGAGTCCGGCACCTTGGAGTCACGTGCTTCGCAAAGGATAGGTATGGTGTTCGGCTCGATCGCCGTAGAGATTGCAGCCCCTAAGGCAGTGTCCAGCCATCCGTCCTCGATTGGCGCAGTCGGCTCCGAGCTAAGGGTCGGAGCGGACACTGGTGCGGCCTCCAGGACACTGTTCGGCGGCAGAGCTAGACCATGCCCATCGTAACAGCGCGGCGCGCGCTTGGCTGTGGCTCGCGGACGTCGGTCGTGTAGTTCAAACTTCCAAATCTGACCTGATGGCCATGGGCGTAGCTTTCAATCTGCTCCAGATGGCTGCTTTAATTGCCCATGATGCAAAGCCGCCGAATAGAAGATCTGTCAGGGGAGGAAAGTCTCACCCTGGACCGCATCGTTGTTGATGATCGGAGGAACCATCAGGCCTAAAGGTGACGACACAGAGGAACTCTCAATGAAAGCACCAATGTCGGTGTCAAAACCGGCAGATCTCGGGTAGGGGCTCCCGAACTGTGCGTCTAGGGGATGGTAACAGGAGACAAGGGACACGATGTTTTTACCCAGGTTCGGGCCCTCTCGATGGAGGTAAAACCCTACTCCTGCTTGATTAATATTGATGATATGGGTAGTACAAGAGTAGATCTACCACGAGATCGAGAGGCTAAACCCTAGAAGCTAGCCTATGGTATGATTGTTGTTTTTCCCTACGGACTAAAACCCTCCGGTTTATATAGACACCGGAGAGGGCTAGGGTTTACACAGTCGGTTACAATGGAAGGAGATCTACATATCCGTATTGCCAAGCTTGCCTTCCACGCCAAGGAAAGTCCCATCCGGACACGGGACAAAGTCTTCAATCTTGTATCTTCATAGTCCAGGAGTCTGGCCAAAGGTCATAGTCCGGCCATCCGGACACCCCCTAATCCAGGAATCCCTCAGGGGGTGAATTGTTTTTTTTTCGGACGCACTTCCTTGTGTGCGAAGATGTAGCTGGTGGGTCCCAGCAGTCAGGGGGCAAATCGTTTTTTTCGGACGCACTTCCTTGCGTGCGAAGATGTAGCTCGTGATTCCCAGCAGTCAGGGGGCGAATCATTTTTTTCGCAAAATACGGTGGCCCGTCCGGTGGGTCCCCACTGTCAGGTGGAGGAATAATTATTTTGCGCGTAATAAGGAGGCACTTCCTTGCGGCTGCCGTGGACCCAGCTGTCAGCCTCTCCACGTCTGATCAACGTCTGATGGAAGTCGTTCCTTGACCACGTTGATCACGCCGCGCCGAGAGCACCACGGCGGTGGACGACGGTGAGGCCTAGGAAGGGGACGACACGGAGCCGGGGAAGACGTGGCAGTGGATGCACACGCGGAGAGGAGTACGAGGGTTCACTGGTTCGGCTGCGCTGCCGTTGCCACAGAATAACAAGGGGTGTGGGTGAGTAGAGGGATGGCCTGGCTAGCGGTGGGAGTAGTAGGGGGCGGTGAGGCCTCCACGACAGCACAGCCGACCATGGGAGGCAGGAGCAGGCGGCACGACCGGCGCTGCTTTGGGCGGCTGGAGTAAGAAAACCAGAGGTTGAAGAAGCACGACGTCCGTTGGATGGACATCGTACGGTCACTGCTGCTAGAATCGTTTATATTGACTAAGTTGACAACTCCCTTGGTACGTCAACTTAGTAGGCCCACAAGTCTGCTTCCGAAACGGTGCACCCCAGATGTCAGGGGGAGGAATCATTTTTTGGGCGGGTGAAGCTAGAATATCCGAGATTGAAGAAGAAGCACAACATCCGTTGGATGGACATCCAACGACCATCTTTACTAGAACCGTGTGTTGACTATAAGTTGACAAAGCCTTGCATACGCGTCAACTCTGTTGTTTTAGGGGACGCGTCAACTTAGTAAGGCCAGAAGTGTGTGGCAGAGAACTTATAGCCCTTTTGTGATTTGTAAGAATGTGTAGCCCATTTTTGAATTCTAATGGAATTTACTAGAACCCATTTATAGTTTGTTAAAAGTACAACCCATTTCAACCAACCGTTCAAAACAGAATTCAATAAATTTTCCCACATTTTGATGGGATCCAAAATAATTTTATCCCGAAATTTCTAGTCAGATTAAATACAATTTCAATATAAATTTATATTACGTAAAAATCCAACGAAACATTGCGCTCGCAACAATTAATGAAATTAAAATTTTCAATATTCAAAAATAATAACTTATAAAGTAATCACGTGTTTGGTGCATTTTTTTATAGTTACTGCCCAGTTTTTACGATTACATCCCATTTATTGTTTCTTAAAGCCCATTTTATTGTTAAGCCTAATGCATCCCTCCTAGAAAAGATTTGCAGCCAAGCGAACCGGAGAATAACAACTTGACCTTGCCTGGGTATTCCTAAAAAAAATATAGCTGGGCTAGCCATTTTCAGCTTGAAAAAAATTAATATCTGGGCTGGATATCTGACCTGGGCTAGACAGGCCACAACCCGCCAAGTTAATACCTGCAGCGATGTTTTCGTTGTTGTTCAGAGGAGAAAAATTAATATCTGGGCTAAACATCAAAAAACTCTGCACAAATCGCTCGAGCTGCTTGGTCCCAGCTGTCGGCCGCTTCTTGTGCAATTCTCTCGTTTCTTGACTACTCCAGAAGGTTGACAATGGTGTGGGACCGTGATGTCAGGAAACCGGGAGGAAGCAAAATAAATTATAGTTATATATATAGAGTAGCACTATTCTGATCCTGGGATCAAAATAGTTATTTGGATCACAGAGCGCCCTATATATACGCGAGTGGATCCTCCCGAACTCCCGAACCGAAAACCAATGGAGGAAAAAAAGAAAACCCTGTCTCCACCCACCCCGGACCCATCTACGCACTCCACCACGATCCCCACACCCATCCCCCACCTTGGCTGTAGCGCTGCCGGCCGTCGGATCCGCCGCCACACCCGCGTGCGCCGCCAGCCCCCGGAGCCGCCGCCCACACCCACGCACACAAGCCCTGACCATCTCTGGCCATGAGCGCCGCACCGCCGACACAAGGCTCCGACGACCTCCGGCCCTACGCGCCGCACTGCCGCCACAAGGCTCCGACGACCTTTCGCCCTGCACGCCGAGCCGCCGCCATGCCGCCTGCCCATGCCCCCATGGTACCGACCTGCCCACCACCATTTCCGCGTCGGGATCCTGTGCACCGCGCCGCCATCTCCGACGTGTCTCCGCCCACGACGTCCCAACTCGGCGCCCTGCACCCCATCTCTTGCGGCGCCGCTGCCTACGGTGGGATCTCGCACCTGCAACCACTTCTCCACCACAGCCCCACGAGCCGCAAAGACGGCGACGGCCGCCGTGCTCCATCTCGACCCGCTTCTTCCACACATGCTCCACTCTTACCTCTATATCTCTCTGTCCCCACTCGTTAGCAACAAGCACTAGTTGTTTCTTGTTGTTTGTTTTAAGATCTGCTCTCTATATTATATGATCCAAATGATTTGATGTACCAGCAATCAGAATCCAGCAGTTGCAAAAAATGAACTTAGCGGCCGTCGTCCTTCTCACTAGGACCACCTTGACCTTCCCAAAGGAAGGTTCTCTGCAGCGCCAGCCCTAGGAAAATGGTTGCGCATGCCGACACAGCAGAGGACGTGCGTAGGAGGCGTGTGGGATCCCAGCGACGCGTCTTGCTCATGCGGGTGCAGCGCGTATGGTGTGGGCGTGACGCCTGTGAAGTCTGGTGTTGCCACCTCTTTAGTTCGATCTGTGTGTGCTCATTGTATGGGACGCGAGCTACTACTGCACTTTGTTTGCTCGACGGCTGCTTCTGTGGTTGTACTTGGATGGCTGTTGCTGTGGCTGTACTTTGACGGCTACACGCATCGCTCTTGAACGTCTGTGTGATTTTGACAGCTCACTTTTACAGTTTGTGCTAATGAACTTTCGTCCAGGTTCTTGATGGATAAGTACGTGGTATACAAGAAAGTGTGTGCTGCAAACAATTTGTTGATTTTCATTTGGCCGTTTCTTGTACTAGAACATTATGTGCTTGTGCTAAATGCCCGTGAGCGACAACACCTATGAAACAATGTGCAGAGTAGTACTAAATGATGAGAAGAAGATAGATTAAAACAATAGTATTGTTCACTGGATTCAGAGTTAAGTGGGCATATTCTCACAAGTGTTGTTTCAAACAGATCAGTATCTATATTCAAGTCCACGGAAAAAAGATTCGTGGGGAGTTCAAGTTAATGATTAAAAATCAAAGGGAAGGTCATGGAATAAAAATTGGAGAATGAGAAAACAAAACATAAAACAACCAAAATCTTTGTACAATCTTTTTTTTTCATGTTAAACATGAGAAGTCCAAATTAAAAAATGTTAAAAAAGGAGCAGTTTGATGTTTATATCATATTTTCCTCGTTATTGAAGAATGGAAATAGGAAGTTCAAAAATAAAAATGCAAGAAGTTCAAATTTTGACAAATACAAGAGTTCAAAATTCATTAAATGGATTTTCGTCATTTCTAAATTTAAAAACTGGATAGTTCCTAAGGCGCCGGTGGTTATGCCAGAAATGGAAATAAATTATTTCAGTGTTTCCTTTTATCTCGAACCAATTAACTTCTGTAATTTCTAAAACATGTATGCCGTGCAAATTCATTGCATTCGAAGGTATGAAGCCAAAAGGGAATTTAAGCGATCTATGTGGTGCCATGTTAGCAAGAAAAATACCACTGAAAAAAGAAGCTCACGTGCATTTTGTAGGTAAGCTCATATACATTCAGGGAGACATTTGACATAGAAAAGTTATTACATACAAAAAAGGTGTGTATAGTGAAAAATGTCGAGAAGTTCAAGGTCAACCATTTAGAAAAGATTCAAAAGGTGCGCAAATTGGCTCTTTTTTTATTAATATCACATAAGTTCAAATACACCGACAACCGAAGTTCGGAGTTCTACTCACAACACACCTTAAAAAACCCTAGAAGGGAGCGGTTCAATGTTTACTAAAACCTCAATTTTTTTCAATCACTAGAGACAATCAAGAAGATCTAGGAAGTTCAAACAGACATAAAAGTAAAAGACACTTAGAAGCAGATATTTCACCATTTCTAAAATAAAAAACAAGAAGTTCAAATTTTAAAAATAGAGAAGTTCAAAAATCATAAAAAGGACTTTCATTGTTTCTGAATTAAAAAAAAACTCTAGAAGTCGAAATCGAAATAATGGACAATTCAATATTTATTACAAAACTAGGATATTGTCTTTACTGAAATAAATAAATCAATAAGTGCAAGTTACAAAAATAGAGAAGTTTCATATTTATGACAAAACTCATATTTTCCTTGTTACTACAAAATAAAATGAAGAAGTTCAAATTAAAAAAAAAAGAAGTTCGATGGATATAGAAAAACTCAAATTCTTTCCTTTTCTTGGAAAAATAAAAGTATAAAGTTTAATTTTTTTTAAAAACTTGATGCTTATTTAAAAACATATTTTTTCTATGAATAAGACGAAGAAGTTCAAATTAAAATAAAAGAGAAGTCCGAAGATTATGAAAAACTCAGATTTTTCTCGTTAATAAAGTATAAAATGAAGAAGTTCAAATTAAAAAAAGGAACAGCTAAAAAAAGTTTAAAAATAGATTTCCACATTTCTAAAAAAAGTAGAAGTTCAAACGAAAATAACGAAGTGGCTCGATGTTTATTTTGAAACTAAGATTTTACCGTTATTAGAATACTCAAATATCCCTTAGTATTGAAGAATCAACCATAAAGTTCGAATTGATATAAAAGATTAAGAAATAAAACTAGGAAGTCCATATTAAAAAGATGGAGAAATTCGATGATTATAGAAAACTCAGATTTTTCTCGTTATTAAAGAATGGAAACAAGAATTTGAAAAATAAAATATCAAGAAGTTCAACTTTTTAAAATAGATCACTTCAAAATTCATAAAAAAATATTAAGAAATAAAACCAGGAAGTCCATATTAAAAAGATGGAGAAGTTCGATGATTATAGAAAACTCAGATTTTCCTCGTTATTAAAGAATGGAAACAAGAAGTTCAAAAATAAAATAACAAGAAGTTCAACTTTTAAAAATAGAGCGCTTCAAAATTCATAAAAAAGATTAAGAAATAAAACCAGGAAGTCCATATTAAAAAGATGGAGAAGTTCGATGATTATAGAAAAATCTCATATTTCCCTCGTTATTAAACAATGGAAACAAGTAGTTGAAAAATAAAATAACAAGAAGTTCAACTATAAAAAATAGGGCACTTCAAAATTCATAAAAACGGATTAAGAAATTCATATTAAAATTCATAAAAAAATCAGATATTCTCACGAAACCGAGGGAAATTCAGATTGATAACTGCCAGAAGTTCACGTACTACACGGTGTGCATTTTGTATTAAAAAATAATAAAAAAAGCAAAGACTAAAAGTTTTGTTGTTATACGTTCAATTCCTCGGTCGTAGAAAGTTAAAAAAATGTGAGACAGGTTTGTACAAAAGAAATATCATTTGTGTAACACTAACAAGTAGATGAGAAAATTTAAATAATGGTGAAGTTCAATGTTTATTACAGTATCAAGAAGGTCAAATTAAAAAACCGCGCAGTTCAAAATATTTGTAAAAATAGATTTTCCTTCTTTAAATTTTTTTAACGAGAAGTTTAATTGGATAATAGATAGAAGTTCATGTGCTGCATGGTCTCCGTTTCGTATAAGAAAAAAAAGAATAAAAAGGTGAAGTCCAAAATTGTGTTGCTAGAAGTTCAAAGAGAAGTTCAATCGGATAATAGCCAGAAGTTCATGTGCTGCATGGTCTCCGTTTCGTATAAGAAAAAAAAGAATAAAAAGGTGAAGTCCAAAATTGTGTTGCTAGAAGTTCAAGTGCTCGGCCCGAGAAAGCTCAAAATTCTTGTGAGAGAGGTTAAAAAAAATACGTGACATAAGTTCAAGACGAAAACAATGGGAAGTTCAACTCATACACAAAATGCGTTTCAGGCAGGAAAATAAGAATAGAAAACAAAAAGCTTAAAAGGTTTTGTTGCAAGAAGTTCACGTGCTACTCCCGGTGAAGTTCAAGATCTCTGGTGTGAGACGTCTGACCATCAGTTATATGTAAAAATGGGCAAAAAACGACATTTTTTACGCATTCAAAAATATATTTTGAACCGTTGCGGGTATGAAAAAATGATCAACACAAAAAAGTTGCGTGTTTACAGCAGCATTCCATCGATATATCACTTGCTTAATTCCAGTGAGTGAATGAAGAGCTACGAGCAAAAAAAGCACACGGAAAACAAAGTGAAGTTCAAGCAGAACGTCCACAGAAGTTCAAGTACTTCATGCGATGCATTTTCGACGAATCTGTTTCGCTATAAAGGCAGAACGAGTGATCTCGCCGTTTCTAAAAGTACTTGAAAATGGCTAGGATTCAGAGAAAACCATCAACATGAAAAAGTTTCGCATTTTTCGTAGCTTTTCAACAGTATATTATTTGCCCCGTTTCGATGAAGTTTGTAGAAATTACGGCGAAAATACGTTTGTAGCCATTTTCAGTATCGACGTAAAACCGTAATGAATTTGGAGAAACAATATATACCAAAAAGTTTTGCATTTGTTCAGGCTTTCCAACGCCATATGATTTGCTACATTCAGACGTATGTTTAAAAAAAAGATCGAAAATACAAACTTGGTAGAACTTGTACCATTTTCTAAATTACGCTTAAACGATTCAAAATTAGAAAAAACATTCAACATGAGAAAAAAGCGCATTTTCATAAGGTATCCAACGCCATATCATTTGTCTCAATTGGATTAGGCGTTTAGAAATGGCATCGAAAATATGAACTCGGTTGTTCGGTTTGTGAAATTTTTCGATTTTCCACATTACCCTTTAACCATCGGGAATTAGAAAAAACTTTCAGCATGTGAAAGGAGCGGTTTTACAGCAGCTTTCGAACGCCATATTATTTGCCTCATTCCGATAAACGGTTTAGAAATGCGATCGAAAATTTGACTTCACGTTTTTGTATGAAGAAAAAACGGTTTTCAAAACTGCTCTTAAACCACTTACATTTTGCCAAAATTTTGTGTTGGGTCATGATACTGGTGTCCATTGCTTTCCAACGGTATATCGCAAGCCCCATTTGGACAATGTTGACGGAAGTTCAACCTAGCACTAGGGGAAGTTCAGGTCGAACAACTCAGGCAGTAAAATTGCAGAAAACGCAATTTCATCACGACCCGAGAGCAAAATCCGCCAGCGAGCGAGATTTTTATTTAAAACCGGTATTTAGTTGCTAAAAGCGTTTCTAGATTACACTAACATCGTATAGAACACTACTGACCAGAATAATTCGCGGGTGAAGCTAAGGTTGCAAAGATAGCCCGAAGGTCGGGTTCGTACATAGGGAAGTTCAGGCACATGTACAAACAAAAATACGTCACAGAAGTTCAACGTGAAAATAGCATGAACTTCAACTACTACACTGAATGAATTTCAGATGAAAAACTTTTAAAATCGTTGCGAGTATGAAAAAATGATCAACACGGGAAAGTTGCATGTTTACAGATGCTTTCCATCGGTATATCACTTGCTCAATTCCGGTGAGTGGATGGAGAGCTAGGAGCAGCGGATAGAGATATACGAGAAAAAAAAGCACGTGAAAAACAGAGTGAAGTTCAAGTACACGTGCCGAGAAGTCCAGGGTTCTTCACGGTGCATTTTTTAAGAAGCAGTTTCGCGATAAAGGCAGAACAAATGATCTCGTCATTTTCGCAATTACTTCAAAACGGCTAGGAATCAGAGAAAATCATCAACATTAATTTTTTTTGCATTTTCCGTAGCTTTTCAGCGGTATATTATTTGCCCCATTCCAATAAAGAATATAGAAATTATGCCAAAAATACGTTTTTAGCCATTTTCCAATTTGACTTAAAACTGTAAGGAATTAGGAGAAACAATATATACAAAAAAGTTTCGCATTTGCTCAAGCTTTCTAACGCCGCATCATTTGTTGCATTCGGCCGTATGTGTAAAACATTAGCTCGAAAATACAAATTAGGTGGAACTTTACCGATTTCTGAATTACTTTTAAACCGTTCCAAATTAGAAAAAACTTTTAACATGAAAAAGTAGCGCATTTTAACAAGCTTTCCAATGCCATATCATTTGCCTCAAATGGATTAGCCGTTTAGAAATTACATTGAAAATATGAACTCGGCTGTTCGGTTTACGAAATTTTACGATTTTCAAAATTACTCTTTACCTATAGGGAATTAGAGAAAACTTTCAGCGTGTCGAATGAGCGGTTTTGCAGAAGCTATCCAACGCTGTATTATTTACCTTATTCCAATAAACGGTTTAGAAATTCGATCGAAAATACGATTCACGTTTTTGTATGAAGAAAAAACGGTTTTCAAAACTGCTTTTAAACCGCTTACATTTTGCCAAAAATTTGACTTGGGTCATGATATTGGTGTCCATAGCTTTCCAACGGTATATCGCAAGCCCCATTTGGACACATTTTAGTTGAAGTTCAACCTAGTACTCAGGGAAGGTCAGACGCGTTACTCGGGAAGTTCATGTTGTGATCAGAATATTATTCTGATCCCGTGATCAGAATAGTGTTTATATATATATATATATATATATATATATAAAATAAGGAGGCACTTGCGTACGTGAGGCTATGGACCTGGTGGGTCCCCATTGTCATCCTCTCCAAGTAAAGTCATCTCCTCGCCAGCTTCCGCCACTTGATCGGTCAGTGCCGCCCGCTTCTCGGTGCAGGCGATTTCTCCGCCTTCAAACGACACAAGTGCCGTCCGTCCGTCCATCTGCCGCCCACATTAATGATACGCGGTTGCCGAGGCGGCTACTCCGGCACCACACGTCTGTCCCTCCGCCCGCCCACCGTTGCTATATAAACTGCTGCGCCGGCCATAGCCATAGTCATCTGCATCCGTTCCCTTTCTCCTGTCCACACCACTACTACCCACCATGGCTTCCTCGCGCTCCAGCGCTCTTCGGGACGGGCGGACGACGGACCACAACGAGATGGCAGCCATTGCTGCCGACCGGCTGGCCGACAGGCAGCCAGAGGACGATGACGACGTCCAAATGGAGAACATGGTAGTCGACGATCCAGCGCCAACCCCCTCCTCCGCGCCATCCTCGCCGGTGCATTGCACCATGACCATCGGCGAGGCCCGTGCCCAATATATGGACAGGGTGAGGCAGATGCGTGAGGAGCAGTTCCGGGAGGCGCAGGCCGATGCCGCCTACAACCACCATCTCCTCCAGGAGCACCTGCAGGCGGAGGAGCAGATCGCCGTGGAGCGGGCAGAGCAGGAGGCGCTACTCTACTCGTACCGCTCCGCCCGCAAGGGCCGCCTCGAGCGCTGGCGGTACCGCATGCGGGTGGCGGAGGCAGCGGCCGCTTACAAAGAGGCTAGCAAAGAGGGTGATTAAGCGGGCGAGGCACTGTTTGGCGAGACCGAGGACGAGGCAGAGGACAATGCCGGCTCTGACGAGTCCGTGCTCCGCTGGCGTCGACGAGGCCCTGCTCCGCCGAGGCCTCGCGGCGCCAACAACGAGGCAGAGGACACCACCGGCTCCGCCGAGGCCCCGCCCCGCCAACAACGAGGCAGAGGACATCGCCGGCTCAGCCGAGGCCCTACCCTGCCGGCAACGTGGGGGAGGATTTCCACCGCTCCGCTGAGGGGCCGCCCGCCGGCAACGAGACAGAGGACATCGCCGGCTCCGCCGAGGCCCCTCCCCGCTACCAACGAGTCCGCGCCACACAGAAAACGAGGAAGAGTAGAACACAGTAGGTCGCCACCGCTCGGGTCCAAGTAAGGCCACCGCTGCTACCCTCCGGTTGAAGCCAAGCTAGGCGGGTTGACCATTGACGCCGATTAGCTTCTTGGCGGCGACGTGGAGTCGGAGCTGCATTTGGAGAAGAACGCTGCTTCTACTTAGCTGCTGGTGCGATTGGCTAATCGACACGTGGGCCCAACAGGCCACATGTCGATTCACGCTACACCTATGATTAAATCATCAAGCTTTCTGTCGCTTAGCGGGACACAGGTGGGTAGCTTCGGTTAATTAATTATACCTCGAGCGCACCCCTTTTTAGTTGAAGAATGTATGAAATGTAATGAAATCTGGCATGTTTATATGAAATCCGGCCGTGTATGAATGAATTTATTTTGATTAGTTCGAATTCTTGTATCACTGGCATTGGATGAACATGCAAAACAATACGTACTAGCATTATTCCTGTGGTGGTCACCTCGTTTGCGGCGATTTCACATGTACTCCCTCCGGTCCTTTCTAGTCTGCATACAAGTTTTATGCGTAGTCAAAGTATCTCTACTTTGACCAATCTTATACAAAAAAGTATGCACTTTCACAATGTCCAAGTAAAAGGAATGAAGGAGTACAAAGAGTTTGGGCAGCTTTTTAGCGCTTCAGACATTGCAATCAAACACCGGCACGGCAATTCATAGAGAACATTCAAAACAATCGATGATTATGCATCTCGGCGACTCACATGTCAGAGGCAATATTTACTTCACAACTAAAAAATAAAGAAAAAATGATCGGCGCTGCTGACAGCAAAGGGCGTCCCATTCGAAAATATCAAACGCATGTCGTGCTAAAATCAATGAGCAAAATTTGACAAGTAAATATTGCTCGATGAGGGAGTCCCGGATCTTACTGCGTCGCAGCGTGTCACACCCTGATTTTCGTGGCACAACACTTAAGATGATAAATCATGATAAAGTCTGGTTTGGCAAAAACTTTTGCATTATTTGACTTTTTATTGAGTTGGTTTTTCACTTTGTCTTTTTCAAGTGCTCTTAAAAGTCAACATAGTTTCACCTTCTACACTTCATCTCCTTGCCCCAAACTTCCGCCCAATGATCATGCCATGTGTATAGTGCAATATAGTATTTTCTTACAAAAATAATTTGGCCAAAAAGTATTTTCTAAAATTAGCTTTCCAAAAACCCTTGAATTGAGATTTGCACTGCAAGTACTTGATTTGTGGTGTGAAAAATCTTTCAAAAGGTATATTTGAAACCTATTAGATATAGGATTCCCATAAACCACAAAAATATAATTTTAAAAGTTATTTTTCCCATTTTATTTAAAAGATTTTTCTTAAGGCTAGAAATGGTATTTAATAGGGAAAAATTATTTTATTGTTTAAAAATATTTGACAAAAATCAGGGAAACTCAGTGGGCATATATTGCCCATATATAAGAGTTTCAACACATGGTCATGTTCAAAATATTGGTTAAATCCCTCAAAAACCCTTTCTGGATATTTCAAGCTTTTGAAATATTTACAAAGGAAATATTCTCCAAAAATTCCAAGAAAATTCTAGCATGTCACATATGACATGTTTGATGATCTTGACAAGTATCATGTCATGGAGAATAGTATAACCCCATGAAATCCCCTCAAAACCAATTCTGTCCATTTTGAAGTTTGAGCAACTTTACATTGCCAAACATGTCCAAATGCTCTCAAATATTATGTACATACTCAAGTGGTCTAATCATTCATCTAGACCAAATGGCACAAGTTGGAGAAAATGTTATATTGACCAAAGTGCCCCAAAATCGTTCCTGTCCAGAACCAAATTTGAACAACTTTGTACTACCAACTTTCTCTCCTTGACCCCAACTTTTGTGAGCATGTTCACATGACCAAATGAGGCCACTAAACCAAGTAGTGCATCAAGGAGAAGTGATTTGCTCAACTAGATCTACACAAGTCCATTTCTGTTGATTTCTAGGGTTTACAAAAGTTGCATTGGCAACTTTTCCCAAATGAACTCAATATTGGTGAAACCCCTTATTTTATCATGCCATTTGACCCTGTCAAGCCTTATGACAAGAGGAGTTCATCTTCTTGCCCAAACCAGCAACAAACACCTTCTGCCATTTACCCCTCTGGACAGCCCCGTTCCCTCTCTTCCTTACCTCCCTCCTCACTCCAGTGGATCTCCAGGGCATCCAATGCCCCTACCCACTTGTTTACTTCCCCCTAGCACTACTAGACATGAGTGGGCACGCCCCCTGCCCCTTAAACAATGCCATGGCAGCCAAAGACACGCTCTGGAGCGCGCTACAGTGCACTCCCGCACTGTAGCCGCCCCCTTCCAACCGCCTCCAGCCACCTCGGGCCTCCCCCGCGCGCCTGCCGACGCGCCTCGGCGTCCGCAACACGCTATGCGGTCGGCCCCCTCCTCTCTCTTCCTCCCCGCGCCTCGGCGCTAGCAAACAGAGGCCGCCCGAGCGCGCCAATGGTGCGGCTCACACGCGCGCGCCTCTGACCTCTCCCCACTCCCTCTCTCTATCTCTCCCGACGTAGTCGACGTCCAGTAACACCTCAGACACCACTCCCTCTTCCCCCGAGCCCTGCAGCGACGAGCAGGAGCCCACCGGCGCAAGAGTCCACGGTACCTCGCCGTTCGCCTATTTAAAGGCCTCCCCGAGCCCTCCTCTCCTCACCACTCGCTCTCTGCACCACCAAACACTCCCCCTGCACCCCCATTTCCTCTCCAGAGCCGCCCGAGCTCGAGATCGAGCTCGAGCTCCGCCGCTTCGGCTCGCCGGAGTTCACGAGGTATAGGCCTCCCCCGCTCCTCCTCTGCCTCGATCTGGAACCCCTGCAGCCCTTTGATCCTTTCCCCCTTGTTTCCCCTCTCTTTAGCTGCCGGAAACGGCCGGAACCATCAACGCCCGAAGCTCCTCCCCCGCAAGACCTTGTCACCGGCGAACCAGGCCACCCCGGCGGCCAACTCCACCTCCATCCGAACGGCGAATCCTCCCTGAGCACAACGGTACCACCAAAGCACCCCCGTGCCTGTATCACATTTGGCGAGGCTTCGCCGTCGCCTCTGTCTGACAGAGTAGACGACGGCCGTGGGCCCTGTCCGTCAGCCTCACGCCCTGACGGGTGGGACCCACTCGTCAGGTTTAAAACGCACGCGCGCGCGTACCGGTTCACTATGTCGGCTAAAGGCATATTTTGCATTTACGCCTTCGACGTGGCAGCCTCGCGTGGGCTAAAACCCATCTGGGCCTGCTGCACTGTGGTCCTTCTGGCCCAGTTGCACAGTGCTGCTTCTCCTTTTTCTTTTCTGTCTATTTTATAAAAATTCCATAGGTACAATATTTATCCAAATGAAATAATTCCAATTCCTAAATTCTTGTATAAATCCCACCTATTTAATGGTGCAACTTTCATTCAAATCCAACAACCTTTTCTTCACTGTAAATATTTAAATGTGATTTTAAGCATTTAAATATACCTTTGTAAATCCATTCCTCCTATTACGCTACTCCAAATCCAAAACTAGGAATTTTTCCTTCTTAGTTTTCAACCTAGTATTTAATAAAAATGAGTTGACATTTTTCCGAGCACTTTGGTTTTTCATTTTATTATTGCCTTATTTTCTCGTTATTATTTTGCGACAATAGATTGCGTTCTTGACGAAGGAGTTGGACGAGAAGACTTTGAAGACCCGAAGACTTTGTTGAGCCAGCAAGCAGCCCTTTGACCATGTCTATGAAACCTTTTATGCATGCCATATAGCACTTTTATTGCTTGCATCGGAGACATGATATTGTGGTGACCACATGGGGTGGCTTGCCACCGTTACTTCCTCATTGATACTTGCATTGTGCATGACCCTACCTTCTTATGAGGGTTATGCGGTGGGAGTAGATAGGATGCTAATGTAAGTGCTACATAAAGGGACGGGTATATGCATGGTGAAGGAGACAAAGTATTTTCAAAGGACTTTTCGAAAACCCCTGCGGGTGCCACTTATGCCCGAGGGTGATGATGAGATGGGTAACCACTTGATGACGAAGTGGTGTACCGAGGCAAGTGTGTGTGTTGTTTTCGAAAACGGATTAGATTTAAGATTTGTCGACTGTCCCAACCTCACATGCGCAACCACTTTACCCTTGTATGGGAAAGGGAATTATTGATTACCTAGGCCGATACTAGCTTGGAGCCCGCATTACTAGTGACGGGGGAGAGTTTGTGCTCTCTCTCGGGACGGGGTCGTGCCAGGTAGGGCGGCCATGACTGTTTTTACAGGGCACCGGATACACCGTTGTGTCCCCTCTCGGTTGTTACGATCTGTTGTGAGTCTCGTATGATGTACATCGTGAGGATACGGAAAAACGAGTGGACTCCTTGTTAGTGTCGTCTAGGGAAAGATAGTGATCGGGTGCTTACCCCGGGTACTTGAGGTACCGCGGGTCGTGGATGACACGGAAGTTCCCCGGATCTTGTGGGTAAAGTGTGCAACCTCTGCAGAGTGTAAAACTATTCGAATAGCCGTGTACACGGTCAAGGACAGTTGGGCGGTGCTGCTTAAACTACGTCCAGACCTTTGCAAACCAGTGTGTGTGTGTGTTGATAAAACTACTTGGGTCAAGTCAAAGGACTTGACATGATGGAGTTGGGTTGGTGCCCACTCTATTTATGTTGATATCTGTAACCTGTCCATGGTTACTTGAATTCTTCTGATGCATGTCTTACAAGTTGTTGAACATATTATTGCACTCAAAACTAGCTTTCTGCAAAAATTTACCTATATCATGCATTGTTATATCTGGAACCAAAACATGGGTTGCTTGCGAGTACATTCAAAGTACTCATTGGCTTGCCCTTTGGTTATTTAATTGGCCAGGCATGGAAGAACCAGAGTTCGAAGAAGAGTTCTTTGGAGACGAACATGCGAACTAGGACGTTTCCCAGTCAGAATGCCTGTAGGGTTAAGGCAGATGGCATGGGTTCTACTTATCATCGAAGATTTCCGCTGCTTGTGTTTTATTTGATGTTCAGCCCTTAAGGCTTTATCAATGTAAGACTTGACCATAATGGTCATAATGTGTGTAAGACGGTATGTATGGATGTAAGACTCTTGTTATTCAGCTTACGTGTGTTCCAAAGTGAGCATTGATCTCTGGGATCACTGTACACGTGCATTCGGTGATCACGACTTATGAGTCGGGGTCCCCACAGAGCTGGTATCAGAGCCATCCTGACGGTAGGAAGCCTTAGTTAGCATGGACGTTAGTTAGCTTGAGACCATCTAAACTTCTGTTCTTCTCTAAAGCTTATCCCACCCAAGATATATTTCCCTTATTGACCTCCCCTATTCAACTTTTGTAGATGGCTGTCGCCCCCTTGAGACTCCTTATGACAGCATTTCCATCCCTCCTAAAAGACTTCCTCCAACAATGTCACTATCCCTTGCTGCCCATATACACCCTGCATGAACTGGAAAATGATGTGCTCAAAAAGGAATTCTACGCCAAGGTTTTTGTGCCTGCCAAGACCTCACCCCAGGGGTGGTTCTTCATTGGACCACCCATGCCAACACAAGACACAGCCATTCACCAAGTGGCATATGAAGCGCTCCTCCGTCTTCGAGGCCTCCTTCCAGAAATGAAAGAAGAACACGCCACCGCTACCTACACGGAAAGAATGGATTTGGAGCCCCAGCTCAAGTGATGATTTCCCCAGAAGATGAGGATCCAACCCTCAAGTACCAGATCCGCATCATCAACGCCGGAGACTACCTTCTACGTCACCTCATCAAGCATTCCTTAAGGCTCGCCAAGACCTCCCTTCACTACGCACCTCCTTGTCTCGAGAAGAAGAAGGTGGTCGAGCAAGAACAGCAAATCAACGCCCTAGAAGCCCACATTTTCAATCGGGAGCAACAAATCAAGGAACTTCGAAAACCCGCAACCAAACCCCGTGCGGGAGGCATAGGGATGGATTTCCATATCCACCACGTCGAAGATCGTCGTCGAGCCATCGGCGACATAACTCAAGACTGGATAGCAACCTTTTGCTTCCGTCACTTGTCACGGTGTGGTGAACTTGGGCACATTAAAAGGATGTGTCCCAACAAGCAGCCGACCGTCGCATACCCTCACGGCACCACAAGGGGAACCTGTAAACCAAGACCGAACGCCTTTCTCTCAAAGTGATGAAGCAAGCACGACTATTGAATCCGAGGACCCCTAGGGTAGGATGAGTCGTGTACCCCTATGCGCAGTCGAGTCCATATAATGGTTCAAATGAAACCATGTTGAGTGTTGCCTGTTCTTATCTGTTTGTGTTTTGATATAAGTTGCACTTTTGCCTTAGGCAGCATGTATGCAACTATATCACCTATCTTATCTTAATGAAATTGTGTGTGGTCTTTTGGCACTTGTTTGTTTGCACCTGCACTATAGAACCCCCTTTAGGCATCCCCATGTATACTACCTGTCCCTCTCATCCCTCTATCCTCAACTGAAGACCGGCAAGACAAGGTACACCAAGGATTCTACTTCGGCGACCAACTAACACTGGAGACTTTTGCTGCAGCCTCCTCGACCAAGAGCAGCCTAGTAGAGTTATGTTTACCCCTCAAGATTAGAGACCCATTCCTAGACCCTTCAAGACTTCACAAGATACCCCAGCTCGAATCCTTAACCATGTGCTTAACCCACAGAATAGCAAGAGAACCTGTTAAGCCTCCGTAACCTTGCTTGTCACTGGGTTCATTATGGAACTAGTGGACATAGTCAGCGAGCACATTATCATCCTAAGATATCACCAAAACTGATGATGCCATAGGGAAGACCAATTTGAGGATATAGGAACAGAGGACAAATGACTTGATGAGTTTATATCAATGACTTTGAGGAAACATCCGAGACTATTTGGTGGGTTACGAGGTTTTCATGTTGGTAGATGAACTTGGTGGGATCATGATTATAGAGTAGCATAGCCTTCATTTACCCCTGAGTAAATTGGATTTATAGGACAATTATGATCGCAAGCTGAACTCCACGGAAGTGCAAGGATTTGACTTGATGATATTGATAGAAGACAGTTGATATTACGTAAATAACTTGAGGGAAACATGTAGGATCCCTCGTTGGACAAGAGATTTGGATTTAAATAGGTGATCCTAGTTGAGTATAGATGCAGAGTAATTTTACATGGTTCAGAGTAAATGAGATTTAGACTGATGATCTCGATCATGATACCATGTTTCTTGGAGGGCAATAAACCAGGAGATTGGGTTAATTGTCGGAGTTGATTTAGGGTTCTATATAAGCTTGACCTTGGAGTTTACTTGACCATGATAATGGAAATTGGTGGACTGAGTATAGTAAGGTAGCCTTCCCTATATTTGTGGATTATAGGATATTAGAAGATTGTGTGGAACACCATAGAGATTGGATTTGAAGAACTACTGGATCATGTAATGATTGGTGTAGGTAATGGGTTGTTGGAGTTGATTCATAGGAAGGAAACAAGATCTGGAGTAGCTTACGACGTGTTTCCTTGGGATATAAATGCTTTTATCTTAGACCTTGGAAGAATAGGCTGAGCACTTGGATTGTCACGTTCAAGCTTAGCAGCTTGTATGTTCTACCCATGGATTTTTAGGGACAGACATACATATGAGTTTGGGGATTGTAGACATATATGGTTTTGTTAGACCTCCTCTCGGAGCCATGAGGATATGAATCACATGAATGATGATTGGAGTTGACCTATACTGAAATGATGCTATCAGTGATATTCTGTGATTTGTTTAAAGGACTAGATAGCACAATTGGCATCTCAGAAATTGTGCTTAAAGATAAGATGATAAATGTTCACTCGCACACTAGAATCCTTGAAACCCTTAAGCCCCACCAAGCTACAACATGGTCGGATCAGGACCTTAGGGCCTTGACGCTAGATCTAGAACACCTTGGCCCACACTCAACAGAGACCATCACCAATCCCCCCAGCCTACTTTATGTACCCCGTCAACAAAGTCTTCATGTAGTACTTAGACAAGATATTTGTCATCATTATTTGGTGACCTACTTGTCCACCCGAAGACGGAAGAAGAGCCGTGCAACTAGCCAAGGAACATTTGAAGACCGCCATGCCAAGGAGGAAGAACTACACCCACCACCATCGTTAAGGAGTGAACTTTCTCGTCGAAGACCAGGTGTATCTGCAAGCCACTCCTCTCTAAGGAACCAAGCATTTCCATGACAAGGAGACCCACACCGAGATTCATCGGCCCCCTTCGAGATCACTCCAAGATTTAACAACCCCCTCTGAGATCACTACGAGACGAGAAGACAGTTACCTGCTAGAGTTGCCACCTGAGTTACCTGATGTGCACAACGCTTTCCATGCATCACAACCCCGGAAGTGTTTACAACTTCCCAACTTGCCCGATCTCTACGAGGGCATTGACCACCGAGCCATCGACCCCCTAGCCCAATCTAACCTACATGAGCTACCCATTAGCAACCTGGATCAAGAAGAGCATCATACACGGAGCCACACCATCAAGTACTTCAAGCTCAATGGAGCACTACACGGAAGTAGAAAAAGTATGAGGACGTGAAGACTACCCCAGATCCAAGTTTCTGTATTCCTTTCCGCGTCTAGTCTGGGAATCTCGGGGACGAGATTCTTGTAAGGGGGGTAGATCTGGCACACCCTGATTTTCGTGGCACAACACTTCAGATGATAAATCATGATAATGTCTGGTTTGACAAAAACTTTTGCATCATTTGACTTTTTATTGAGTTGGTTTTTCTCTCTGTGTTTTTCAAGTGCTCTTAAAAGTCAACATAGTTTCACCTTCTACACTTCATCTCCTTGCCCCAAACTTCTGCCCAATGATCATGCCATGTGTATAGTGAAATATAGTATTTTCTTACAAAAATAATTTGGCCAAAAAGTATTTTCTAAAATTAGTTTTCCAAAAACCCTTGAATTGAGATTTGCACTGCAAGTACTTGATTTGAGGTGTGAAAAATCTTTCAAAAGGTATATTTGAAACTATTAGATATAGGATTCCCATAAACCACAAAAATATAATTTTAAAAGTTATTTTCCCATTTTATTTAAAAGATTTTTCTTAAGGCCAGAAATGGTCTTTAATAGAGAAAAATTATTTTATTATTTTAAAAATATTTGACAAAAATCAGGGAAACTCGGTGGTCATATATTGCCCATATATAAGAGTTTCAACACATGGTCATGTTCAAAATATTGGTTAAATCCCTCAAAAACCCTTTCTGGATATTTCAAGATTTTGAAATATTTACAAAGGAAATATTCTCCAAAACTTCCAAGAAAATTCTAGCATGTCACATATGACATGTTTGATGATCTTGACAAGTATCATGTCATGGAGAATAGTATAACCCCATGAAATCCCCTCAAAACCAATTCTGTCCATTTTGAAGTTTGAGCAACTTTACATTGCCAAACACGTCCAAATGCTCTCAAATCTTGTGTACATACTCAAGTGGTCTAATCATTCATCTAGACCAAATGGCATAAGTTGGAGAAAATGTTATATTGACCAAAGTGCCCCAAAACCCTTCCTGTCCAGAACCAAATTTGAACAACTTTGTACTACCAACTTTCTCTCCTTGACCCCAACTTTTGTGAGCATGTTCACATGACCAAATGAGGTCACTACCACCAAGTAGTGCATCAAGGAGAAGTGATTTGCTCAACTAGATCTACACAAGTCCATTTCTGTTGATTTCTAGGGTTTACAAAAGTTGCATTGGCAACTTTGCCCAAATGAACTCAATATTGGTGAAACCCCTTATTTTCTCATGCCATTTGACCCTGTCAAGCCTTATGACAAGAGGAGTTCATCTTCTTGCCCAAACCAGCAACAAACACCTGAGGCAATTTTACTAAAACAACTACTTTGACCTCTTCCACTCTTCTCCATGGCCTCCCCTTTTTACCACAACCCCTCCAAGTCCCCCTCTACCTCCAGTAACAATGGCTGCACCTCAGCTCACTGATTGAGGGGTGAAACCACCTCATTTACCCCTCTGGACAGCCCCGTTCCCTCTCTTTCTCACCTCCCTCCTCACTCAAGTGGATCTCCAGGGCATCTAATGCCCCTACCCACTTGTTTACTTCCCCCTAGCACTACCAGACATGAGTGGGCACGCCCCTGCCCCTTAAACAATGCCATGACAGCCAAAGACACGCTCTGGAGCGCGCTACAGTGCGCTCCGGCACTATAGCCGCCCCCTTCCAACCGCCTCCGGCCACCTCGGGCCTCCCCCGCGCGCCTGCCGACGCCCCTCGGCGTCCGCAACACGCTACGCGGTCGGCCCCCTCCTCTCTCCTCCTCCCCGCGCCTCCGCGCTAGCAAACAGAGGCCGCCCGAGCACGCCAATGGTGCGGCTCACACGCGCGAGCCTCTGACCTCTCCCCACTCCCTCTCTCTATCTCTCCCGACGTAGTCGACATCCAGGAACACCCCAGACACCACTCCCTCTTCCCCCGAGCCCTGCAGCGACGAGCAGGAGCCCACCGGCGCACGAGTCCACGGTACCTCGCCGTTCGCCTATTTAAAGGCCTCCCCGAGCCCTCCTCTCCTCACCACTCGCTCTCTGCACCACCAAACCCTCCCCCTGCACCCCCAGTTCCTCTCCAGAGCCGCCCGAGCTCGAGATCAAGCTCGAGCTCCACCGCTTCGGCTCATGGGAGTTCATGAGGTATAGGCCTCCCCGCTCCTCCTCTGCCTCGATCTGGAACCCCACAGAGCCCTCGATCCTTTCCCCCTTGTTTCCCCTCTCTTTAGCTGCCGGAAACGGCCGGAACCATCAACGCCCGAAGCTCCTCCACCGCAAGACCTCGTCGCCGGCGAACCAGGCCACCTCGGCGGCCAACTCCACCTCCATCCGAACGGCGAATCCTCCCTGAGCACAACGGTACCACCCAAGCACCCCCCGTGCCCTGTATCGCCGTCGGCGAGCTCGCCGTCGCCTCTGTACAGAGGTAGACGACGACGGCCGTGGGCCCTGTCTGTCAGCCTCACGCCCTGACGGGTGGGACCCACCCGTCAGGTTTAAAACGCACGCGCGCGCGTACCGGTTCAATACGTCGGCTGAAGGCGTATTTTGCCTTTACGCATTCGACGTGGCAGCCTCGCGTGGGCTGAAACCCATCTGGGCCTGCTGCACTGTGGTCCTTCCGCCCAGTTGCACGCAGTCTTTGCTTCTCCTTTTTCTTTTACATGCATTTTATAAAAATTCCACAGGATACAATACTTATCCAAATGAAATAATTCCAGTTCCTAAATTCTTGTAAAAATTCCACCTATTTAATGGTGCAACTTTCATTCAAATCCAACAACCTTTTCTTCACTGTAAATATTTAAATGTGATTTTAAGCATTTAAATATACCTTTGTAAATACTTTCCTCCTATTACGCTACTCCAAATCCAAAATTAGGAATTTTCCCCTTCTTAGTTTTCAACCTAGTATTTAATAAAAATGAGTTGACATTTTTCTGAGCACTTTGGTTTTTCTGTTTTATTATTGCCTTATTTTCTCGTTATTATTTCGCGACCATAGATTGCGTTTTTGACGAAGGAGTTGGACCAGAAGACTTTGAAGACCCAGAAGACTTTGTTGAGCCAGGCAAGCAGCCCTTTGACCATGTCTATGAAACCCTTTTTATGCATGCCATATAGCACTTTTATTGCTTGCATCGGAGACATGATATTGTGGTGACCACATGGGGTGGCTTGCCACCGTTACTTCCTCATTGATACTTGCATTGTGCATGACCCTACCTTCTTATGAGGGTTATGTCGGTGGGAGTAGATAGGATGCTAATGTAAGTGATACGCAAAAGGGACGGGTATATGCATGGTGAAGGAGACAAAGTATTTTCAAAGGACTTTTCGAAAACCCCGGCGGGTGCCACTTATGCCCGAGGGAGATGATGAGATGGGTAACCACCTGATGACGAAGTGGTGTACCGAGGCAAGTGTGTGTGTTGTTTTCGAAAACGGATTAGATTTAAGATTTGTCGACTGTCCCAACCTCACATGCGCAACCACTCTACCCTTGTATGGGAAAGGGCATTATTGATTACCTAGGCCGATACTAGCTTGGAGCCCGCATTACTAGTGACGGAGGAGAGTTGGTGCTCTCTCGCGGGACGGGGTCGTGCCAGGTAGGGCGGCCATGACTGTTTTTACAGGGCACCAGATACACCGTTGTGTCCCCTATCGGTTGTTACAATCTTGAGTGAGTCTCGTATGATTTACATCGCGAGGATACGGAACAATGAGTGGACTCCTTGTTAGTGTCGTCTAGGGAAAGATAGTGATCGGGTGCTTATCCCGGGTACTTGAGGTACCGCGGGTCGTGGACGATACAGAAGTTTCCCGGATCTTGTGGGTAAAGTGTGCAACCTCTGGAGAGTGTAAAACTATTCGAATAGCCGTGTCCACGGTCCAAGGACGATGATGAGGCGGTGCTGCTTAAACTACGTCCAGAGCTTTGCAAACCAGTGTGTGTGTGTTGATAAAACTACTTGGGTCAAGTCAAAGGACTTGACATGATTGAGTTGGGTTGGTGCCCACTCTATTTATGTTGATATCTGTAACCTGTCCTCATGGTTACTTGAATTCTCCTTTTGAATGTCTTATGATTTGTTGAACATATGATTTCACTAAAAACTAGATTTCTGCAAAAATTTACCTATATCATTCATTGTTATATCTGGAACCAAAACATGGATTGCTTGCGAGTACATTCAAAGTACTCATTGGCTTGCCATTGGTTATTTAATTGGCCAGGCATGGAAGAACCAGAGTTCAAAGAAGAGTTCTTTGGAGAAGAACATGCGAACTAGGACATTTCCCAGTCAGAATGCCTGTAGGGTTAAGGCAGATGGCATGGGTTCTACTTATCGTCGAAGATTTCCGCTGCTTGTGTTTTATTTGATGTTCAGCCCTTAAGGCTTTATCAATGTAAGACTTGACCATAATGGTCATAATGTGTGTAAGACGGTATGTATGGATGTAAGACTCTTGTTATTCAGCTTCTGTGTGTTCAGTGAGCATTGATCTCTGGGATCACTGTACACGTGAATTCGGTGATCACGACTTATGAGTCGGGGACCCCACACAGCGCTGGTCCTTACTGCGTTGCGGTTTCCCGTTTCCATCGCTAACTTCGGATGTACTTGGGCCATTAGTACCGCATCTTGCCAACCAGCTATCCTCTCTTGTGCAAAAGCGGGTCATGAGGCTTGTTAATGCGGCCATTGTTCTTGGCTTTTCTTGGCCGAGGTGTCTGGCGAGCCATTCGTCTCGAACGCTGTGTTTGAAAGCTGCTAAGGCTTCAGCGTCCGGACAGTCGACTATCTGGTTCTTTTTAGTAAGAAATCTGTTCCAGAGTTTCCGGGCTGACTCTCCGGGTTGTTGAGTTATATGACTTAAATCATATGCATCCGGAGGTCGGACATAGGTCCCTTGAAAATTTGCCCGAAAAGCATCCTCAAGCTCTTCCCAACTTCCAATGGTGTTTTCGGGAAGGATTTTAAGCCAATGCCGGGCTGGCCCTTTGAGCTTGAGGGGTAAGTACTTTATGGCGTGGAGATCATCTCCTCTAGCCATGTGTATGTGGAGGATGTAATCCTCAATCCAGACTCCAGGGTCTGTTGTTCTGTCGTATGCCTCTATGTTTACGGGCTTGAATCTCATTTGGAAATTCATGATCCAGCACCTCATCGGTGAAACATAGGGGGTGTGCGGCACCCCTATATTTGGGTGTACCGTGATGTTTGGATACTTGATGCCTTGCATTGCTTACTAGAGCTTGTTTTCTTGGCCTGTAGATAGATCTGTCTGGGCCATCTTTTTGATGCGAATCCTTGTGCGGATCGCGTGCCGGCTTGTGTGCGGCACCATTTGCCGCTCTGTGTTGGCCATGGGGTCGTTTATCCGACCGGGTGGCTTCCTTATTTTTTGGTTGCGGAGGCTCTAAGGCCTCTTCATCAAATTCCGGCAGTAATTTTCGCTTCGGATAGCTCTTTATGTGGCGACTGTCGCCGTATTTGTCTGCGGTGTTGAGTACTTTGCTCCATCTAATTCTGAGTGCATCTTCCGCTGTTTTGAGCTTCCGTTTCTACTTTTTCAGGCTACGCGCAGTGGCGATGAGCCTTTTCTGAGGTTCTTCTGCTCCAGCAATCTGTCCGGCGTGAGGTCGTCCAGACTGTTATCTTCGCCGGGGACGGGTTGTTTATCCAAGTTTCCCTGTTCAGACGGTTGCTCGATGGCATGTTCGTCGCCCGCCGGTTTGCCCTGCTCTATGGCTGGGTCTGTATGGCTGCTGTCTCTGTCGAGGTGGGGTTTGGAGCGGCGCTTACGCCGCCGCTTTGACTGCTTTTCGAGGGAACGATCCCTCGTTGCGTCGCTTTGTTCCTCGTGTCGTTTCTTTTAGTTGTGTCCACCATGTATACATCGTGGCATGAGGTGGTTGTCCAGTGCCCTATAGGTGCTGGATCCTGTTCGTCTCCTACATCGTCGTCCATACTGTCGATGTCTTCGGAGTCGAGGTCGAGCATGTCGGTTAAATCATCGACAGTGGCTACGAAGTGGGTGGTGGGTGGGATTTGAATTTCTTCGTCGCCCGCATCCCAACCTTGCTGACCATAGTCCGGCCAGGGCTCTCCTGATAAAGAGAGCGACTTTAGTGAATTCAGAATGTCGCTGAAGGGCGAGTGCTGAAAGATGTCCGCGGCGGTGAACTCCATGATCGGCGCCCGATCGGATTCGATTGGCAGGGGCGCGGAAAGTTCGGAGTCCGGAGGGGAGTCCGGCACCTTGGAGTCACAAGCTTTGCAAAGGACAAGGCTGGTGTTCGGCTCAATCGCCGTAGAGATTGCAGCCCCCGAGGCGGTGTCCAGCCACCCGTCCTCGATTGGCGCAGTCGGCTCCGAGTTGAGGGTCGGAGCGGACACTGGTGCGACCTCGTGGCACTGCTCGGGCGGCAGAGCTAGATCATGCCCATCGTGATGGCGGTCTGGCTTGGCTGTGGCTCGAATCCGTCGAAGATCGAGTCTCCGCGGACGTTGGCCGTGTAGTTCAAACTTCCAAATCTGGCGTAATGGCGGGGCATAGCTTCGATCTGCTCCGGATGGCTGCCGAATTGGCCCGCAGTGCAAAGCCGCCGAATACGAAGATCTGTCTGGGGAGAAAAATCTCACCCTGGACCGCGTCGTTGTTGATGATCGGAGGAGCCATCGGGCCTAGAGATGACGACACAGAGGAACTCTCAATGAAAGCACCAATGTCGGTGTCAAAACCGGCGGATCTCGGGTAGGGGGTCCCGAACTGTGTGTCTAGGCGGATGGTAACATGAGACAAGGGACACGATGTTTTTACCCAGGTTCGGGCCCTCTCGATGGAGGTAAAACCCTACTCCTGCTTGATTAATATTGATGATATGGGTAGTACAAGAGTAGATCTACCACGAGATCGTAGAGGCTAAACCCTAGAAGCTAGCCTATGGTATGATTGTTGTTCGCCCCACGGACTAAAACCCTCCGGTTTATATAGACACCGGAAAGGGCTAGGGTTACATAGAGTCGGTTACAATGGGAGGAGATCTACATATCCGTATCGCCAAGCTGGCCTTCCACGCCAAGGAAAGTCCCATCCGGACACGGGACAAAGTCTTCAATCTTGTATCTTCATAGTCCAGGAGTCCGGCCAAAGGTTATAGTTCGGCCATCCGGACACCCCCTAATCTAGGACTCCCTGAGTAGCCCCCGAACCAGGCTTCAATGACGATGTGTCCGACGTGCAGATTGTCTTCAACATTGCAAGGCGGGTTCTTCTCAAATTCTGTGTACCTGTTGAATAGTGTCCGACTTCTCGTGAATATTGCACTCCTTGGCTTCCACGCCCAATAATGGCCGTCTTCCACATGTCAAACGAATGCGAAAAGACAAGGTGTTTTTACATTTACCCCCCTAGCTGCACAAATGAGCAGCCTAAAAAAGAGACGAGGATTTAGATCCGAATCACACCATCTTCCCTTCGCGAGCATTCATCAGAGCGCATCCGACAAAGATCCATTCCATCATGGCCAGTCGACGGAGCTCCTCCTCTCGCCCTCCCAGCCCTCAGCCTGGAGGTTGGGAGAGATGTTCCGTCTCCCACAATGTAGCTAGTGACGCTCCAAACCAAGGGATTCCTTCCCCCAGCCTTCATGGTCTCGGTTCGAGCCGGACTTGCCACCTATAATGGCGGAGAGCAATCGGAGAGCGTCCCCAGTCCCTCCAAAGGAGAGCGGGTATGCCTTGTCCCTTATCTGATAAGAGGGCTCAGATTTCCAATTCATCCGTTTCTCCGGGGCTCCTGGAGTTCTACGGCCTCCAGTTGCACAACCTTACGCCTGCCTCCATATTGCACATTGCGGGCTTCGTAGCCCTTTGCGAGCTGTTTTTGGGCATCGAGGCTCATTTCGCTACCGTGGAAGAAGCTGTTCGCCTTGTGCCCCGTTCTCAGGAGGGGTCGATATATCAAGTGGGCGAAGCCGAACTATGGCGCATCGCCAGGACCGGATATCTATCCGGAACCCCAAGGAAGGCATCCGAAGACTGGCCTTCAGAATGGTTTTATATAGGAGACGTCCCCCTGCCGGACCCTGTTCGGTTCGGCCTCCCCGAGTTCAATAATGCTCCTTCGAAGAAGCACCTAAGCTGGCGTCCACGGAGCCCTCAGAGGGAAAATGACAAGGACGTCCTTTACCTGATGAGCCGGATAAGGTTGTTAGCTCATGCCGGACTGACCATGATCGGGGTCATGGCCACATGCATTATGCGGGGGGGTGCAGCCGCTTCAGTATAGAGGCCACCCCATGTGGGATTTCAACGGGGAGGATGATGCCACTCGCTGCGGCCGTAAGGGGCCGGGAGCGGTTGCCGCTCTGACGAAGATCTTGTCCGCATTGTACAAGGTAGAAGAGGAGGAGTTCCTCCGCGTCAATCCACATAGCGGATTTTCTATGTACAATCCTCCAAGCTGGGTAAGCGGACACTTCTTTTTGCCCATCCGTTCCATATTCCCATAGTTAAGTACCTTATCTTGTGATTTCGACGCGGGAATTGCGCCGGGCCGGAAAGGATATAAACAACCCTCCTCCACAACCCGAGGATCCGGAACGGTCCCTCGATCCGGCCTCCCAAGAGGATTCGGACATATCCGTGGAGCTGATCGATGGGGTATTTCACCAACTGAGCATCAACAATGCCTTGGTGGCTATTGCAGCCGATTATCTGGATCGCTCCCGCCTCACAAGTAATCGAGACCGAAGTCCCTATACTTCGACGATGATCCATCCGTGCTTATTTTTGATCACCGTATACCAATGATGTTTCACAGGGGAGGATCCCGAGGTGGAATGCCGAACCTGCGGCGACTAGCCAACAGGAGACCGCGAGGGCGAGTAGGCTAAAGAGACACGCAGTCCGGGTCGAGGCACCGGCGCAGCAAAGAAGGCGCGCTTGCCTTATTCCAAGGTATTATTCTTACGATGCATACTAACGCCCGCGCTCTCCTTTTTTTAGGAAAAAGAGGGCTTATCGGACTATATCCGGAGAGATTGCCAATCGAGCCTCCACCAGCCAGGCACCAAAGCCAGGTCCAGAAGCAGAGCGAACACGAGGCGTGCGTCGGACGCTCCTCCGACAGAGGATGCGAACAGACTGTACGCCACCAATTCCAAGGTGGAGAGTGCCATGAATCACAGGCGTCGCCGGACAGTTCGCAGAGGCGAACACGAGGCGTGCGTCGGACGCTCCTCCGACAGAGGATGTGAACAGACTGTACGCCACCAATTCCGAGGTGGAGAGTGCCATGAATCACAGGCGTCGCCGGACAGTTCTTCATGACGCTTGTTTCTCCCAAGAGGCATTGGATGCCTTCAATTCGGGAGATGCGTACCTCCGTGTCGCTCAAAATGGTCTATCCAGAGCCACGGAGCAGTATGTGAAAGACATACGGGTGAGAAAATTTGATGGTTATATATGTCAGTAGCCCCCGAGACTTGAAACAGTTAGAATAACTGATTTAAGGATCATTTGTTATGCAGGATCTTACAAAAAAGAATACCCAACTGTCCCAGGAGCTGGAAGAGTGCAAAGCCCAACTTGAGGCCGCACTAGCCACGGCAGGGGAGGCCAAGGAGACCCCCTCTGGTAATATACGCTTCAAAAGATAAGTATGTTGTGAAGTGCAGCATGTGTGCAAATCTGACAATATCATTGCAGATGGCGCCGGAGTAGATCCGGACAAGCAACAACTCTTGCGCCGGTTAAAGGCCGGCGAGAGCGTGCTTACGAGGGTGAGGCAGGAGAAGAATAATCTCCAAGATGCCAACACCCAGCTGGGCGAGGAACTAAAGGATGTCCATGCTCACTGGCCGGACTCCGTGAAGGAGAATCGATGGCTTCGACGCGGCATTTTTAGTAAGTGCTTGAACGGACTTTGAAAAAGAGTTTGGCGAGGAAGTCGACTAATGAGTTATGTCTGTAGAGGTATGCTCATGTGTCGCCCCTGCAGAGGAAATGCCCGGTTCTACGGGTGACCTTCTTCGAGCTCTTACAACAAAGACGAACGAAGTTCGGCAGGTGATGAAAGGCGTCGCCCAGGCCTTGTGGCCATCTGTCTCCATGCCCGAAGGCCTTGGAGAGCTGGCAGAGAGGCTTAAGGGAGCGCGGGGCCGCTATATCGGCCTACCATCAAGGTGCCGGGGAGGCCTGGGCCATGGTGAAGACGTGGTACACGAAGGCTGACCCAAACCACATGGCCGAGGTCGGACCTGTGGGGGCCGATGGGAAGGAGATCCCTGTGAGCTTAGTGTACGACCAAGTAGAGTTGGCCGCCAAATATTCCCAACAGGACTGTAAACTAGACAGCCTGTTGGATGGTATTGAAGAGGAATATGCTCAGTCAAATTGACTATGTAATTTAAGATGACATGTAAAATTCCTTCTAGCCGGATTGTAGATCGTTTGTCATGGAGGACCTTTTGGCTTCATCCTCGGGACCCGATAGTCCGGAGTGTGTCCGAATACCCTCTCGGTTATGTAAGAACCGGGGCATGCATGGAGACCAGGTGTAGGGGTCATTAGTGCTTGAACAGACAAGTGCCCAACTAGTTATGTTATATTACATGGTTAGTAAGAAACATCTTCCAGGGAGAATAGTTCCGTTAGGGGTTCCTTTCCCTGAGAGGCATGCCCTAAAGTGCATGTCCGGACTGCGAAAAAAGTAGAAAAGCATCTGGGGGTAGATAAATAAACAAGTGAGAAATCATCTTTAGTTCACCGACCGAATATTCCCTTAAGAACGCTAGCTTTCGGCTTCACCCAGTCTGAGGTACACATCCGGCTGACCCGGCAGTAACAATCGCAGAGGTGCTCCCTTTACCGCCTAGCCGAACAATCGGGAACGTAGGGGTAAGCATAGGAGCCAGGCAACCCAGATTGGCCAAAACTTAGGTCATATCGATGCATATAATGGTGAATAAAAGGTACATGCGGAAGTGTGACACATGTGTTGGGCGTGAAGCCCGCATAAGTAAGCTTCTGTTAAGGAAGCCCCCAGGTATAACGAGCGCGGATAGCGCGTCAATTGTGTGTGAACAAGGCGCGAACGAGCCCTTAAAGGCTGTAAGAGGAAGGGAGGGAGAAGGAGAGAAATATAAGACAACTAATGTGTAAAAAATAGACAGAGGAAGGAGACGAACACATAGTCCGGCGCTAGGCGTAGAATCTTCGGAGACAGGCTGCATTCCATGGGTTCGGCTCGAGTCGGTTATCCGATGCATCTCGCAGACGGTACGCTCCACCAGTCAGGACTTGGTCAATAATAAAGGGACCTTCCCATTTGGGCTTGAGTTTGTCCTTTTTCTTGTCCGGCAGGCGTAGAACTAACTCGCCAACATTGTAAGTTTTGGCCCGTACTTCTCCGCTTTGATATCTTGAGCTCTTTGTTGATAGAATGCGGAACGGGCTTTTGCCACGTCACGCTCCTCCTCCAAGGCGTCCAAACTGTCCTGCCGATCGAGTTCCGCTTCTCTTTCTTCGTACATGCGCACGCGAGGTGAGTCATGAATTATGTCGCAGGGCAGAACTGCCTCTGCGCCGTATACCATAAAGAATGGTGTGAATCCGGTGGTGCGATTCAGCATGGTCCGCAACCCCCAGAGTACGGAGTAGAGCTCCTCTACCCAGTGTGTGTTAGATTCCTTGAGGGACCGCACTAATCTGGGTTTAATGCCGCTCATATTTAGACCATTTGCTCGCTCGACTTGACTGTTAGTTTGTGGGTGATAGACTGAAGCATAGTCGAGCTTGATGCCCTTGTTTTTGCACCAGAGTTTGACCTCGTCGGCCGTAAAGTTCTTGCCGTTACCAGTGATGATGCTGTGGGGGACGCCGTAATGGTGTACGACCCTTGATATGACGTCTATCACCGGTCCGGATTCGGCCGTCTTAACAGGCTTGGCCTCTATCCATTTGGTGAATTTATCCACCATGACCAGTAGGTTTTTTTGCTTGCGGGTTCTCCTTTAAGGGGTTCGACCATGTCAAGCCCCTGCACATGAAGGGGCGGTGATGGGTATAGTTTGGAGGCGGTGGGTGGCATGTGGCTTTGGTTAGCAAAGAGTTGGCAGCCGACGCATCGTTGGACTAAGTCCCGAGCATCCGCCTGCCGTCGCCAATAAAATCCTGTATGGAAGGCCTTGCTTACAATGGTCTGGCTGGCGTGGTTCCCGCCGAGTCCGGCATGAATTTCAGCCAGGAGATTCCGCCCTTCCTCTTCGGAGATACACCTTTGAAGGACTCCGGTGATGCTTTTCTTATAAAGCTCTCCCTCATGGACTTTATAGGATTTAGATCGCCGCACTATGCAGCGTGCCTCGTTTTGGTCCTCGGGAAGTTCCCGCCTGATTAGGTAGGCTAGGAATGGTTCTGTCCACGGGGCAATGACTGCCATTATTATGTGGGCTGAACATGTTACTTCATTGGCAGAGCCTCCAGTTGTGTCAGAATGTTTGGTGTCGGGTAGTGTGGTTGGGTCCGAGCTGTTATTTCTGGACTCCCCTTCCCATAATACGGATGGCTTGAACAGCCTCTCTAAGAAGATATTGGGGGGGACGGCATCGCGCTTTGCGCCAATGCATGCCAGGACGTCACGCACGATTGTTTTCCGAGCTATATGGTGAAATTTGAGCCCTTGAACCGAAATGACATTTTTAGGACGGCGTTATGATAAGCTGCCATTTTCGGATCCTTGGCATCAAAGTCTCCATTTATCTGGGATATCGCGAGGTTCAAATCCCCGCGCACCTCTAGGCGTTGAATGCCCATGGAGACTGCCATCCGGAGACCATGTAGAAGGGCCTCGTATTCAGCTGCGTTGTTGGAGTTCGTATACATTATCTGGAGTACGTATTGAACTGTATCTCCTGTTGGGGACGTCAGAACAATGCCAGCCCCCAGACCGGCCAACATTTTGGTTCCGTTGAAGTGCATGATCCAGTTGGAATATGTGCCGTACTCTTTAGGGAGTTCGGCTTCAGTCCATTCATCGACGAAGTCGGCCAAAACTTGTGATTTAATAGCTCGTCATGGCTTATAGGTTATGTCAAACAAGAGGAGCTCAATGGCCCATTTGGCAATCCGGCCCGTCGCGTCGCGGTTGTTTATAATGTCGTTAAGTGGTACTTGGGAGGCTACTGTTATCGAACACTCTTGAAAGTAGTGTCGCAGCTTCCGGGATGCCATAAACACCGCGTACACTATCTTTTGATAATGCGGATACCGTGACTTGCATGGAATGAGGACAGTGGACACGTAGTAAACTGGTTTTTGAAGGGGGAACTTGTGTCCGTCCGTTTCTCGTTCGACAACGAGCACCGCGCTTACAACTTGATGAGTTGCCACAATGTATAATAGCATTGGTTCGCCCATGTTAGGCGCGGCCAGGACCGGGTTTGTTGCCAATATGGCTTTTATTTCTTCTAGTCCGGCCGTGGCAGCATCCGTCCACTCCAAGTGTTCGGTGCACCGGAGGAGGCAATAAAGGGGTAATGCCTTTTCTCCCAAGCGGGAGATAAAGCGGCTTAGAGCCGCCATGCATCCAGTCAATTTTTGTATTTGTTTGAGGTCCTTTGGGATATCCAATTGTGACAGAGCTCTGATCTTGGCTAGGTTAGCTTCAATTCCTCTACCGGATACAATGAAGCCCAAGAGCTTTCCGGCTGGTACGCCGAAAACGCATTTTTCCGGGTTAAGCTTGATGTCATATGTTCGGAGGTTATCGAATGTGAGCGTCTACTAGAGTTTCTACATGCTTGGTTTTTACGACCACATCATCTACGTATGCCTCCACTCTTTTGCCGATCTGGTTTGCCAGACATGTCTGAATCATGCGCTGATATGTTGCACCGTCGTTTTTGAGCCCGAAGGGCATTGTGTTGAAGCAGAATGGGCCGTATGGGGTGATGAATGCCGTTGCGGCTTGGTCAGGCTCTACCATCTTAATTTGATGGTAGCCGGAGTATGCGTCGAGGAAACACAATGAATCGTGTCCTGCGGTAGCATCGATAATTTGATTGATGCGGGGGAGGGGGAAAGGATCCTTTGGGCAAGCCTTGTTGAGGTCCTTAAAATCGACGCATAGGCGCCAGGATTTATCCTTCTTTGGTACCATCACTAGGTTTGATAGCCAGTCCGGATGTTTTATATCTCTGATGAATCTGGCCTCCAATAGTTTGGCTAGCTCCTCTCCCATGGCTTGTCTCTTAGGTTCGGAGAAACACCGAAGAGCCTGCTTGACTGGCTTGAATCCTTTTAGGATGTTTAGGCTGTGCTCGGCCAGCCGGCGTGGGATTCCTGGCATGTCTGAAGGGTGCTAGGCAAAAATGTCCCAATTTTCGTGTAGGAATTCTCGTAATGGGGCGTCTACATCAGGGTTTAATTGCGCCCTGATGGAGGCCGTTTTTGTAGGGTCCGTTGGATGGACTTGGAATTTGACTATTTCGTCTGCCGGTTTAGAGGAGGTGGACTTGGATCTTTTATCGAGTATCACATCGTCCCTGTTCACCATGGAGCACAGCATAGTCAGTTCCTCGGCCGCTAGGACTTCGGATAGTGCCTCAAGGGCCAGTGCGACTGTCTTATTTTCAGCGCGGAGTGCTATGTTCGGGTCACTAGCAAGAGTGATGATTCCGTTGGGCCCGGGCATTTTGAGCTTCATGTACCCGTAATGGGGTATAGCTTGAAATGCCTCTCGCCCTAATAGAGCGTGGTATCCGCTGCTGAACGGGGCCACTTGGAACGTGACCTCCTCGGACCTTTAATTATCCGGCATGCCGAACACCACATCCAGTGTGATTTTTCCTCAGACAAAGACGCTTCCCGCTGGGGATTTTTCCTCTATAGGTTGTGCTGCTTCGCTCAATGCGGCTCCAGTCTATTTCCATTTTTCGAAGGGTTTCCTCGTAAATGAGGTTCAATCTGTTGCCACCGTCCATGAGTACCTTGGTAAGGTGAAAGCCGTCCACTATTGGATTGAGGACCAATGCGGCTGGTGCTCGGGCTGTTCGGAATTTAGGTTCATCACTGGCATTAAAGGTAATAGCCGTGTCACTCCATGGGTTTATCGTTGCTACTTGGTAGACTTCGGCAAGGCTGCGGAGTGTTCGTTTCCGCATATTATTTGATGCGAAAGTCTCAAAGATTGTTAATACCGTACTGGTATCCCTGGGCTGGTGCTCTGTGGATTCTAGGGTTAGGAGCTCTTCGCCACTTTTGGCCACCTGCCGGAGTATCCAACATGCTCTAAGGCTATGAGTTGGTGTGGTGCCCTCTGTACTATGAATTTTACAGGGTCCATTGAGCCATCCCTCCAGTACGGTTCCATGCCCTGTAGGGGGTTTTTGTTTTTTGGTGTTTAACCCGGGTGGCTGTCGATAATGCACCCTTTTATTTCGGACTGGGTTTGTATTCAGGGCCGGATTGTCCCAAAATCTTACTTCGGTTTTCCAGGCGCTTTCCATCGCACAGTACTTTCGTACTATGGACGCCAAGTCAGCAAAGAGTGTAATTTCATGGCGACTTATGGCGTTGAGGATTCCCTTGTCCGTGCAATTATTGCAGAAGAATGAAATTGCGTCTTCCTCGCGGCAGACCTTTATCCTGTTCATAACCAGGAGGAATCTGGCCCAGTAATGATGTACTATTTCCTCGGGCTCTTGCCTAATTTTGGATAGATCGCATATGTTCGGGTGGGTGGGTGGAATTAAATCCGAAACCTCACCCAATTTGAGACTCAAGGGCCAAGGACTTTCCGAACTCGGAAGTTTGGATTCTTGGATGTTGTCCAATGAATCTAGCCCGTTGCTTGACTCTAAGTTCAGGTCTTGAGTGACGTCCTCCCCTCAGCGGGTATCCGGCTTGGAGGGATCGGGAATCCGGACATAGCTAGTCCTTAAGATATATGAAAGGTCGCCGCATTGTTCCTCCACCACAGCAACATGATGGGTGACCTGGGGAGAGTTAATCTCTCTTAGATCGGGTTTAGGCCCAATCTGATCGTAGTCTGTAGCGACTCCCAGGGTGGCGATGCGATCCAGGAGCTCGTTTAAGGAAGAGAGCTCCGTCGGATCTAATTGCTTGGCGAGTTCCGAGTTGACGTGAAGATTGCTTTCGATGACCCGAGAAGTCATCGTCGGTGCGGCGGCCGAACAGGCGGTCATAAGAAAACCGCCTAGCCGGAGAGTTTGGCTGATAGCCAAAGCTCCTTTAGCAATAGTACCGTCTTTAAAGATGGGATGAGGCATCCTTCCTGATGGCGACGACACAGAGGAACTCTCAACGAAAGCACCAATGTCGGTGTCAAAACCGGCAGATCTCGGGTAGGGGGTCCCGAATTGTGCGTCTAGGCGGATGGTAACAGGAGACAAGGGACACGATGTTTTTACCCAGGTTCGGGCCCTCTCGATGGAGGTAAAACCCTACTCCTGCTTGATTAATATTGATGATATGGGTAGTACAAGGGTAGATCTACCACGAGATCAGAGAGGCTAAACCCTAGAAGCTAGCCTATGGTATGATTGTTGTTCGTCCTACGGACTAAAACCCACTGGTTTATATAGACACCGAAGAGGGCTAGGATTACACAAAGTTGGTTACAATGGGAGGAGATCTACATATCCGTATCGCCAAGCTTGCCTTCCACGCCAAGGAAAGTCCCATCCGGACACGGGACGAAGTCTTCAATCTTGTATCTTCATAGTCCAGAAGTCCGACCAAAGGTTATAGTTCGGCTATCCGGACACCCCCATATCCGGGACTCCTCAAGAGCTCCTGAACCAGGCTTCAATGACGACGAGTCCGGCGCGCAGATTGTCTTCGACATTGCAAGGCGGGTTCCTCCTCCGAATACTTCATAGAAGATTTTGAACACAAGGATAGTGTCCGGCTCTGCAAAATAAGTTCCACATACCATCGTAGAGAGAATAATATTTACACAAATCCAATCTGCTGACATATTCAGCAGCGTGACATCACACCCTGGCCAAGCTTTTATTTGAATCATTTTTACTGTCCACCCTCAGCGCGTTTAGCGAGGCGGTTTCCTTGGCACGTCTTGTCGAAGCAGAGATCGTGTCCCCTTATTCCAGGATTCTCATCAATACGGGCGTGGGTAACCCAATCGTGCCCGTTGGTATATTTCCTCAATCAAAGGCGAGTCCTAAACGGTCATGGGGGGGCTCTTGGTATTCAATCTCTTTATAAAGAGACCAAGGCTCTGCTCCTTTCTTTCAAACTCAATCAAATCCGCCTCTCGCCTCGAGTTCCAACACCCAAAGCTCCAGATTCAGGCGCTTCGGACCTTCGATGATGTCCGGCTCCGGATTTCAAGGCCGGTGGATTCCTTCCTCCATTACGGAAGAAGACGTGCTAAAGCTGAGATATGCCAGGTATCTAATCGGTGAAATCTCGCATAGGCTGCCTGCTCAAGGGCAGCTTATTCCCACTCCCAAGCCTGGTTAGAGCTTGGTGTTCGCTTCTCACTTCCTTTGGGGGCTAGGCTTCCCGATGGACCCCTTCGTGAGGGGGCTCATGTTTTATTATGGGCTGGAATTTCACGACTTGGCTCCGGAGTCCATCCTCCAAATCTCATCGTTCATCGTCGTGTGCGAAGCCTTCCTCCGTATTACTCCTCACTTCGGATTGTGGCTTAAGACCTTCAAAGTAGAGCCGAAGATGATCGAGGGGCAGGACGCGGAGTGCGGAGGCGCTGTTATAAGCAAGAATGCTGACGCTCCATGGCCCGAGGGCTCTTTTCAAGAGGAGTTTAGCTTATGGCAATGAGAGTGGTTTTATATCACAGCTCCCAGGGGCACCAAGTGGGTGGCGCCACCTGCCTTTCGCTCCGGTCCCCTAAAATAGCTAGTGTCATGGGTCAATAAAGGGTTTAACTGGGGGCCGTTCAAGGACGTGCCCTTGTTGCAGGGCCGCATTCGAGATCTCCTAGAGAGAGACATTAATCTGGTCGCGGTGACGCAGGTCATGTTGATTCGCCGCACCTTGCCCTGCAAACGTCGCCCCCTCCGCCTGTGGGAGTTTAATCCGGAGGGACCACGAGCTCTCCAACATTTTACGGGCGTGACGCCCATGGAGATGTACAAATTGTTCTTCGGATCACAAGAAATGTGTCCGGACTCGACCGAGGACGCAGGTCTGAGATGCAATCGCCCGGATACTCAAGTAAGTAGTCCTGTACCCGGACACGCCATCCGTATATTTATCATAAAATTGCCCTTAAAAGAGATGTCCCTTAAATAGGAGTGGATATCGAAAGCAAAGCTAATTAGGTGTCCAGCCCCCCTCCCTGAGACCACGCCGGATCCCGTGTTAACCAGGATGATGGAGGTTGCGCCTTTGGAAGAAGGCGAAGGGGGGAACAAGGAAGCTACCGCCTCCCCGAAGGAGGCTGTCAGGAAAGGAGGAATCGAGAATCCCTCCATCCAGGGGAAGAAGAGGACCGCCTCTGAAGACCCGGAGACCATGGTCTCAAAGCGGGGGAAGAAATCTTCGTCAGAGGGTCCTGCGCCGGGAGATGCCTCGGCCGCACTGTGCCCCCAAGGGGATCAGCCCTCCAGCGAGCCATAAGTAGAGAGGGGAGTTTTAAAATAAGAGACATCCCTGTTCTATTTCTGAGGAAGGTAACTGAATTTCTACCTTGTAGTTCGGATCTTAGCCCTTCTCGTGAGCTCATCTTGAGGGATCTTCGTCCGGAGATGATGGAGAGCGGAATGCCTCCCCCTGCCGTACCGCCGTGCGAGGCGGGCGACCCTGAGGTGTCGTCACGGAGGGTTTCTCCGAATCCGGCAGGGCCGGAAAGCAGTCGTATGGCTCCTCAAAGCCCTCCGTGTCCGGCCTTCAAAAAAGGCCATCGGTCGAGTCCGACACCGTCCGGTGCATGGTCGGAGGAGCTGAAGGATCTGCTCGGGCGAGCGTCTATCTCAGAAGAACACCGTGCATTGATGGGCACGGTGATTGAAAGGATTTCATCCGCGGAGAGCGGGTTGCACGAGGCCGTCAGGAGTTTACTGACAGGTTTTGAGGTACGCGAAATGATGTACCTTTTGACGGTTCCGCATATACAAGATGCGCCCTGTGTAGATAGTAGCCCCTGAGACTCGGTGCATTGTCAAAAATGACGGCGCGCCGAGGATCAAAATCCCAGGTATAATATGTCGCCCTTCCTGTGTAGGTGTCAAAGTGTCCGGTGCCTAGCCGGACTGATGAATTTGCCGAGCTAAAGCGGCAACTTGACGTGGCAGATGCCGACATCGCGCTTGTCAACAAGCGGCTTGACGAGTCCCAGGGTATGCGATTTCTCCGCGGACACCGGTAAGGGGCTTGATGCCCATGCCTTACAACATGTATGCTTGATGCAGATGGTGCCGCTGCCATGGAGAACCTTCGGGTGGAACTCGCCCGAGCCAAGGAGTAGGCCAGGAAAAGTGATGCGGCTGCCTTAAAGGCGACCGAAGAGCTGAAAGCCGAACAGGCTTCTCACTGCCGAAGCAAGAAGGAAATGGTTGAGATGGCTATGAAGTTAAAGAATGCTGCCGACCGCTGCAAGCTTCTTGAAAAAGAAGATCGGGCGGAACAGAAGGACCTGGAGAAGGCCACTACCGAGGCCAAGGATGCTCGCTCTGCAATGAGAGCTATGAAGGAGGAGCTACGTCAGGCCGGAGATATCGCGGCTGGAAAGCCCTTTATGGTGCAGATGAAGTTCGGGGATCCTAAATATGCTCATTTGGACTGGTTGTGGAGTGCGGCGGATACTTACCTGGACTTGGCGGCTAGTGCCGCGGACGCGGCCGAACACTTCCGAGATCAAAAGGATCACGAAGTGGAAAAGCTTTTTTGGTCGCAGTTCCACAATCCAGAGCACCCACTTCCATTAACCGATCATTTGGCCGCATGGGCGGAGCTGAATAGGTTATCCGGACTCGCCATGAAGTATGTCGTGAGTCATCTGTGGCCGGAAAGGCCCGAGCCGAAGAGTTATTTTAGCTTGGTGTATCAATTCCTTGGTGCGGTGCCGCATGTCAATGCAATGAAGAGGTCAGCGTGCATAGAGGGTGCACGGATGGCTCTTGCCCGTGTCAAGACATACTGGGCAGAGATGAAGGCCACCGATGTTGCATCCCAAGATTCGGACGGGAGCCGAGTACCTCCTGTGCAGCCGTTAATGTATATGTATATATAACCTGAAAGATGGCAGTTGTCGGCTTAAATTTCACGCATATAATGCGGGGTGTTCGCAGGCGATTGTTACACTTGATCCAACGTCTTGGTCCTATAAAGGAGGTGATAGCGCAGCGAACTAGGCAACCGGACTATAATGCTTTATCACTTTCACTTAGCCATAGGAGTTTGACAAAGGGGCTACTATATAGCCCTCGGGGCACCGCGCCGCCTCAATTCGGGTGCGTGTGTGCCGGGCCGTGAATCGTCCCTTCGTTTATGGGGTGGAATCCTAAAGATTCCGGCGGGTCATCGAGTGGTTGACCAGTCTCACGCTATATCATGACGATCAGTTTCGGCTTTCTCATCGAGGTGCTACTTTGGCGAACCGGGGCATAATCGCAGAGTTCTCCGGTGCTGCCTTAGCCGATAGAGCGGAACGTAAGGCAGCAAAACACGAGCCGGCAAACCCAACATTTGACCAAAGATATGATTCGGAGATGATGCATATAAGGCCAAACTTCATGACGCCGAACACTCCCTAAGGTATTCGGTCTTTATGAAAACGGGCTGAAGAACGCCCTTAGTAATAAGCCCCTGGTGTCCAGGTACGCGCAAAATTCTGACGTGGCCACATGCCAAGATGCCAGCCTCCACCTCGGTTATGGCAAGAAACCGGGGGATGTGTATCAACAAGAGACAGTAAAAAAGGTTTACGCAGGGTCTTAATCTGAAAATAATCCTTGGAACGGGTCCCTACTGCACGTCTGCGCCTGTGTCTCCGTTGTGCCGTATCCTCGGACGGGCGAGTACGTTGTTCATCTGTAAAAGAGAGGAACTTAGTTGAAAAAGATCATGCTAAAATGTATGTTATATTAAATAAACAAAGTACAATTCAAAAAATGAATAAAATTGAGCTTTATTGTCTCTTGTTGTACATGCGCGGAGCCCCTTGTACAGGGGTATGCGGCTAGTCAGCCCTTGTATGTTTACGCCGGACTCGTCTAGCCGTGTGCAGGGTCTGAACGACCTGTTTAGGTGCTTTGATTGGTGAAGCCAGTTTAGTGTGTGGCTGTCAAGGCAGTCACACAATCTTCCGCACTCGAGGAACACTCGATATTTCCCTTTAAAGAGATGATGCCTCATGGACCGGCATTTTAAGTATAAGAGATGCATAATGCGGTACTGCGTTAAAAGCGGGAGAAAGCTTCAGGCCCCAAAGAGGTGCTTGATAGCCACATGTAAATGGGGCGATGTGGAAGGTTAGCTTTTACATGGCGGAAGTTGTCGGGTGAGCCGAACATAACTTCTAGCAGGAGAGAGCCCGCATAATGGGCATTTGGGCTGGCGTTACCCTTGAAAGGAAGTGTTTCTATGGTGAATTATTGTTGGGTATATCCCCATTTTGTGGATTGTGTCCTGATATAGCAGGTTTAGATCACTGCCGCCGTCCATTAGGACTTGTGTAAAGTGGAGTCCGTCAATTATCGGATCTAATACCAAGGCAGTCCAGCCTGCGTTCCGGATACTTCTAGAGTAATCCTGTTGGTCGAAGGTGATTGGTTTTAACAACCAGTGGCGGGACTCCTCTGGGATAGGCCGTATGGCGCGTATCTCTATAGGCGCCACTATGTTTTTCCCTTTTGTCACGTGAAGTGAGTTTACTGTTTTGACTTCTTGTGGGGTTCGCCATCGTCCTCGCTTGGTGTGTCGAGCCCCTTGTGTTCGGTGTTGAGTTTGCCGGATTGCTTGAAGACCCAACAATCTCTGTGGGTATGGTTTGCAGGCTTCCCAGAAGTACTGTGGATTTGGCATATCTTGTCCAAGATTTTGTTTAAGTTAGATAGCTCGTCCCTGTTATCCTTGAGGGGCAACTTTTTCTGATTCTGCCGAGAGCTTTTGAATCCGGCGTTGATTGCCGTGCTCTTCAGACTGTTTCCCTTGGTCTGCAGCGCTGGTCCTTACTGCGTCGCGGTTTCCGCTTCCATCCCTAACCCGGATGTACTTGGGTCGTTAGTATCGCATCTTGCCAACCAGCTATCCTCTCCTGCAAAAGCGGGTCATGAGGCTTGTTAATGCGGCCATTGTTCTTGGCTTTTCTTGGCGAGGTGTCTGGCGAGCCATTCGTCTCGACGCTGTGTTTGTAAGCTGCTAAGGCTTCACGTCCGGACAGTCAACTATCTTGTTCTTTTTAGTAAGAAATATGTTCGAGAGTTTCCGGGCTGACTCTCCGGGCTGTTGAGTTATATGACTTAAATCGTCTGCATCCGGAGGTTGGACATAGGTCCCTTGAAAATTTGCCCGAAAAGCATCCTCGAGCTCTTCCCAACTTCCAACGGTGTTTTCGGAAGGCTTTTAAGCCAATGCCGGGCTGGCCCTTTGAGCTTGAGGGGTAAGTATTTTATGGCGTGGAGATCATCTCCTCTAGCCATGTGTATGTGGAGGATGTAATCCTCAATCGAGACCTGTGGTCCTGTTGTTCCGTCGTATGCCTCTATGTTTACGGGCTTGAATCCCGCTGGAAATTCATGATCCAGCACCTCATCGGTGAAACATAGGGGGTGTACGGCACCCCTATATTTGGGTGTACCCTGATGTTCGGATACTTGATGCGTTGCATTGCTTACTAGAGCTTGCTTTCTTGGCCTGTAGATAGATCTGGCTGGGCCATCTTTTTGATGCGAATCCTTGTGCGGATCGCGTGCCGACTTGTGTGCGGCGCCATTTGCCGCACTGTGTTGGCCATGGAGTTGTTTATCCGACCAGGTGGCTTCCTTATTTTTCCATTGCGGAGGCTCTAAGGCCTCTTCATCAAATTCCGGCAGTAATTTTCGCTTCGGATAGCTCTTTGTGCGGCGACTGTCGCCGTATTTGTCTGCGGTGTTGAGTACTTTGCTCCATCTAATTCTGAGTGCATCTTCCGCTGTTTTGAGCTTCCGTTTCTGCTTTTTCAGGCTACACGCAGTGGCGTTGAGCCTTTTTTGGAGGTTCTTCTGCTCCAGCAATCTGTCCGGCATGAGGTCATCCGGACTGTTATCTTTACCGGGGACGGGTTGTTTATCCAAGTTGCCCTGTTCGGACGGTTGCTCGATGGCATGTTCGTCGTCCCCCGGTTCGCCCTGCTCTATGGCTGGGTCTGTATGGCTGCTGTCTCTGTCGAGGTGGGGTTTGGAGCGCGCCACGCCACCGCTTTGACTTCTTTTCGAGGGAACGATCCCTCGTTGCGTCCCTTTGTTCCTCCTCGTCGTTTCTTTTAGGTGTGTCCACCATGTATACATTGTGGGATGAGGTGGTTGTCCAGTGCCCTATAGGCGCTGGTTCCTGTTCGTCTCCTACATCGTCGTCCATACCGTCGACGTCTTCGGAGTCGAGGTCGAGCATGTCGGCTAAATCATCGGCATTAGCTCTGAAGTGGGTGGTGGGTGGGATTTGAATTTCTTCGTCGTCCGCATCCCAACCTTGCTGACCATGGTCCGGCCAGGGCTCTCCTGATAAAGAGAGAGACTTTAGTGAATTCAAAATGTCACCGAAGGGCGAGTGCTGAAAGATGTCCGCGGCAGTGAACTCCATGATCGGCGCCCGATCGGATTCGATTGGCAGGGGCGCGGAAGGTTTGGAGTCCGGAGGGGAGTCCGGCACCTTGGAGTCACAAGCTTTGCAAAGGACAAGGCTGGTGTTCGCTCGATCAGTAGAGATTGCAGCCCCCGAGGCAAAGGTCCAGCCACCCGCCCTCGATTCGCAATCGGCTCTGAGTTCGAGGTCGGAGCGGACACAAAAGGGCCTCCTGTGGCACCGTTCGGGCGGCAGAGCTAGATCATGCCCATCGTGACAGTGCGGCGCGCTTGGCTGTGGCTCGAATCCGTCGAAGATCGAGTCTCCGCGGAAGTCAGCTGTGTAGTTCAAACTTCCAAATCTGACCTAATGGCCAGGGGCATAGCTTTCGATCTGCTCCAGATGGCCAAGTGAATTGGCCCGCAGTGCAAAGCTACCGAATACGAAGATCTGTCCGGGGAGAAAAATCTCACTCTGGACCGCGTCATTGTTGATGATCGGAGGAGCCAACCGGCCTAAAGATGACGACACAGATGAACTCTCAATGAAAGCACCAATGTCGGTGTCAAAACCGCGGATCTCGGTAGGGGTCCCGAATCGTGCGTCTAGGCGGATGGTAACAGGAGACGAGGGACACGATGTTTTACCCAGGTTCGGGCCCTCTCGATGGAGGTAAAACCCTACTCCTGCTTGATTAATATTGATGATATGGGTAGTACAAGAGTAGATCTACCACGAGATCAGAGAGGCTAAACCCTAGAAGCTAGCCTATGATATGATTGTTGTTCGTCCTACGGACTAAAACCCTCCAGTTTATATAGACACCAAAGAGGGCTAGGATTACACAGAGTTGGTTACAATGGGAGGAGATTTACATATCCGTATCGCCAAGCTTGCCTTCCATGCCAAGGGAAGTCCCATCCGGACACGGGACGAAGTCTTCAATCTTGTATCTTCATAGTCCAGGAGTCCGGCCAAAGGTTATAGTTCGGCTATCTGGACACCCCCTAATCCGGGACTCCCCCAGTTGTCCCATTCCAAAATATCAAATGCCTACCATTGTGGAATGGGCAGGGTTTGCCATCAGTTCGGACATTGACATGGCACCTCGTGCTAAGTAAACTAGTTGTTCTTTTTGTGCAGTTCCACCAAAATCAACCAAATTCCCGTGTAGCTTGTATGATTTCGCCCTTATATGTTGCAACGCCTTGAACTTACCGGCACCTCCTTTCTTATGGTGGAAATGAATGATTCTATGTATTCATGAACATTTTGTGTAGTTCCCATTGAAATCAAGCTGAGCACCCCTGTTTGCACAAATACAAAAAAGTGATTAGTATAAAGCAAACTGTACTATGATTTGACAGTTTCAAGAGGTACATACATGGTCCATGTAGAGCACACTTTTAGAAAAATGGAACTCACCAGAAAGAATCCTAGAACAACATTGTACTCGCGCATCACAGCAAAAAAATGGAGATTTGTCAATCCTTCTGAGCTGAAGTTAGTTTGGTCTTGTGGGGAGTAATGTAACCATCCTTCAACTGCTCCTTCTAATGAGAAGATAGACAGGGCTTCTTCATCCTGGCATAATCGGAACTAGTCACTTCACGTACTCCATATTCTTCTTCAGAGGAAGATGATCCTGTTGTGCAAAGACAAGAGGACTACTAAATGCTAGCATCCATGTTTGCTCGAAAAAGGAAAGGAAATATTTAAAACAACACAGATGAAGCACTTCTCAAGGACAATACCACTTTTTTCATGATGATATCAAACAAAGTAGCACAACACCAATAGAGATGAAAAAGCTCAATCATATGGATGAAATCAGTGGGCGAGTACCAACCTTTGTCAGGAGGCTGATTGTGTAGAGCATACAGATGAAGCACTTCTCCGGAACCATCTGTTGCTATCTACGGGGGTGGCCATGCTTACTATATACTCCTTGATTAGTTTAATGTTTCCAACATCTTCTTGTGCAGTTCCACTAAAATATATGGTATCTTCAAAGAAGATCCCTGTTTGCACAAGTAGAGATAATTACGTATGGCATCAAATCAGTGGCAAAACAATTGCTCGTTCCAGCCATAGCAATAAATTAAGATGCAAAACTATATCATTACTTGTGTCATCATAGTTCCAGTTCTTCATTACAGCATGGGGAGTTGATTTTTGTTTTTCTTCCGCTTGTTCTTCCCCTTCATCACTTGGTTCAATAACAGACATGCTTCGCCTTCAATGTAAGATTTGGCATGTCAATTAGGGAGCACAAGTATAGTACTAAACTTAATTTTCTGATGAAAGTGGCAAAATACAGGCCAGCAGTTGTGAAATATCCTTATCTTACCTCAATGGGATATTACGATTGCACATCTGATTGGAAGTCTTGTCTCCATTTGTGCAGTTCATTAAAATCAAGCAACATTATCGCATAAGTAGCACAACATATGAAAGCACACCGCAGAATCATGTGAAAGAAGGCTAGTAATACGACCTCTCATGATGCGGAATTAAAACAACTCACAAGAAGAAGATCTGAACCAAATTCGCTTTAACGGATAGGAAGTAAGATCTCCTCTTGTGCAGTTCCACTAAGATCAAGCAATCAAGCAACGTTGTCGGTGTGACATTTTGGTTGAACTGCACAAAACACTCTTAAAACAAAAGTGTTTTGTGCAGTGCAACAAAAGGTCACAATGGCAACGAGGTGAAGTAGATAACCCTGTTTACACAGAGGTGCAAAGGAAACAATTAGTGGTCAATAACGGTGGATGACACATAAGCCAACAAAAAGAAGCATCTACCTTATCTAAATGGGAAAGAAAGCAAGACAGTAGCATTTCTCAAACGGGGGCATTGACTAATACTCCCTCCGTTCCTTTATGTTAGGTGCATTTTTTTTACAAATTTTCCACAATGTAAGGTGTATTTGCTGTAATCTTATATAATCCCTCTTCTACCCCTCCACCATCACGTACATGGAAGCTAGCCTCCTCACGCTAAAATCCAGCCAACCCATGAATGCATTTGTTGGAAATTAAATGCTCCTATCCTTAGTTAGGAAAAAGATCCTCACGTACCATGCTATCCTTTTTTACTAGTATTTCCTGTTGGCGAGCGTACAGAACGTTTTCTTCACCAGATCGAAGCCTTTGTCTACGCTTAGAAAATGTAAAACATCTGACGATCAATAAATTCCCAAGCGACATCCTTTCTGATCCACCATGGATGCGTTCACGCTAGAGGAAGAAAGGTTCAACTCGTTGCTGCATGTTTTCAGCCAAGAGGATGATCCCGCTATGGAATTGTTCAGTCAGGTGGAAGGAACGGATGAGTCATCGGGTCTGTTTAGCAAGGTAGAAGACCGCGCCCAGCGTCTCGCCAAGGACTCCTCCCCTGCATTGTCCAGCGACATCAAGCTCGCAGATAAGATTTTTCATGACGCTACCACGGACGATGTCGGACCTGTCCGACATGCCAGGTTATTGCACACAGATGGTGCTCGACATCTGGTGTGCAACTTCTTCCAAGGCGGGATGATGTCTATTACGCAACCTTCTTCTTGTAGACGTTGTTGGGCCTCCAAGTGCAGAGGTTTGTAGGACTGTAGCAAATTTCCTTCAAGTGGATGACCTAAGGTTTATCAATCCGTGGGAGGCGTAGGATGAAGATGGTCCCTCTCAAGCAACCCTGCAACCAAATAACAAAGAGTCTCTTGTGTCCCCAACACACCCAATACAATGGTAAATTGTATAGGTGCACTAGTTCGGCGAAGAGATGGTGATACAAGTGCAATATGGATGGTAGATAAAGGTTTTTGTAAACTGAAAATATAAAAACAGCCAGGTAACTAATGATAAAAATGAGCGTAAACGGTATTGCAATGATAGGAAACAAGGCATAGGGTTCATACTTTCACTAGTGCAAGTTCTCTCAACAATAATAACATAACTGGATCATATAACTATCCCTCAACATGCAACAAAGAGTCACTCCGAAGTCACTAATAGCAGAGAACAAATGAAGAGATTATGCTCTGCATTTAAACCACCTCAAAGTTATTCTTTCCAATCAATCCGTTGGGCTATTCCTATAAGTGTCACAAATAGCCCTAGAGTTCGTACTAGAAGAACACCTTAAGACACAAATCAACCAAAACCCTAATGTCACCTAGATACTCCAATGTCACCTCAAGCATCCGTGGGTATGACTATACGATATGCATCACACAATCTCAATTCATCTATTCAAACCAACACATAGAACCTCAAAGAGTGCCCCAAAGTTTCAACCGGAGAATCACGACGAAAACGTGTGCCAACCCCTATGCATAGGTTCCCAATGTCACAAAACCCGCAAGTTGATCACCAAAACATACATCAAGTGGCACGTGATATCCCATTGTCCCCACAGATACGCACGGCAAGACATACATCAGGTGTTCTCAAATCTATAAAGACTCAATCCGATAAGATAACTCCAAAGGGAAACTCAATCCATTACAAGAGAGAAGAGGGGGAGAAGAAACATAAGATCCAACTATAATAGCAAAGTTCGCGATACATCAAGATCGTGCCAAATCAAGAACACGAGAGAAAGAGAGAGAGAGAGATCAAACACATAGCTACTGGTACATACCCTCAGCCCCGAGGGTGAACTACTCCCTCCTCGTCATGGAGAGAGCCGGGATGATGAAGATGGCCACCGGTGAGGGTTCCCCCCTCCGGCAGTGTGCCGGAATAGGGTCCCGATTGGTTTTTGGTGGCTACAGAGGCTTGTGGCGGCGGAACTCCCGATCTAATCTCTGTTCTGGAAGTTTTAGGGTACGTAGGTATATATGGGTGAAAGGAGTACGTCGGTGCACCGAAGGGGGGGCCACGAGGCAGGGGGCGCCTGTGGGGTGGGCGCGCCCCCTACCCTCGTGAGCACCGCCCTCATCTTCTGACATAGGGTCCAAGTCTGTCCGGTAGGTTTCCTTCAAAAAATAACTTCTCCAGTTGATTTCGTTCCGTTTCGACTCCATTTGATATTCCTTTTCTTGAAACCTTTGAATTAGGCAAAAACAACCAAATGGGCTGGGCCTCCGGTTAATAGGTTAGTCCCAAAAGTAATATAAAAGTGGATAATAAAGCCCAATATTACCCAAAACAGTAGATAATATAGCATGTAGCAATCAAAAATTATAGATACGTTGGGGACGTATCAAGCATCCCCAAGCTTAATTCCTGCTCGTCCTCGAGTAGGTAAATGATAAAAAAGATAATTTTTGATGCGGAGTGCTTCTTTGCATAATTTCAATGTAATTCTTCTTAATTTTGGTATGAATATTCAGATCCGAATGATTCAAGACAAAGTTCATATTGACATAGAAATAATAATACTTCAAGCATACTAACTAAGCAATCATGTCTTCTCAAAATAACATGGCAAAAGAAAGTTATCCCTACAAAATCATATAGTCTGGCTATGCTCCATCTTCCCCACACAAAGTATTTAAATCACGCACAACCCCGATGACAAGCCAAGCAATTGTTTCATACATTTGACATTCTCAAAACTTTTTCAATCTTCACGCAATACATGAGCGTGAGCCATGGATATAGCACTATATGTGGAATAGAATGGTGGTTGTGGAGAAGACAAAAAGGAGAAGATAATCTCACATCAACTAGGCGTATTAACGGGCTATGGAGATGTCCATCAGTGGATATCAATGTGAGTGAGTAGGGATTGCCATGCAACGGATGCACTAGAGCTATAAGTATATGAAAGCTCAACAAATGAAACTAAGTGGGTGTGCATCCAACTCGCTTGCTCACGAAGACCTAGGGTAATTTGAGGAAGCCCATCATTGGAATATACAAGCCAAGTTCTATAATGAAAAATTCCCACTAGTATATGAAAGTGATATCACAGGAGACTCTCTATCATGAAGATCATGGTGCTACTTTGAAGCACAAGTGTGGTAAAAGGATAGTAGCATTGTCCCTTCTCTCTCTTTCTCTCATTTTTTTGTTTGGGCCTTCTCTTTTTTTTGTTTGGCCTCTTTTTTTTCTCTTTTTTTTATTTTTCGTCCAGAGTCTCATCCCGACTTGTGGGGGAATCATAGTCTCCATCATCCTTTCCTCACTTGGGACAATGCTCCACAATTGTGATCATCACACTTTTATTTTCTTACAACTCAACAATTACAACTCGATACTTGAACAAATATGACTCTATATGAATGCCTCCGGCGGTGTACCGGGATATGCAATGAATCAAGAGTGACATGTATGAAAGAATTATGAACGGTGGCTTTGCCACAAATACGATGTCAACTACATGATCATGCTAAGCAATATGACAATGATGGAGTGTGTCATAATAAACGGAATGGTGGAAAGTTGCATGGCAATATATCTCGGAATCGCTATAGGAATGCCATGATAGGTAGGTATGGTGGCTGTTTTGAGGAAGGTATATGGTAGGTGTATGATACCGGCGAAAGGTGCGCGGTATTAGAGAGGCTAGCAATGGTGGAAGGATGAGAGTGTGTATAATCCGTGGACTCAACATTAGTCATAAAGAACTCATATACTTATTGCAAAAATCTACAAGTTATAAAAGCAAAGTATTACGCACATGCTCCTAGGGGGATAGATTGGTAGGAAAAGACCATCGCTCGTCCCCGAGCGCCACTCATAAGGAGGACAATCAATAAATAAATCATGCTCCGACTTCATCACATAACGGTTCACCATACGTGCATGCTACGGGAATCACATACTTTAACACAAGTATTTCTCAAATTCACAACTACTCAACTAGCATGACTCTAATATCACCATCTTCATATCTCAAAACAATTATCAAGCATCAGACTTTTCTTAGTATTCAACGCACTCAAAAGTAAGTTTTACAAATCTTGAATACCAAGCATATTATTATTATTTAAGCAAATTACAATGCTATTTAAGACTCTCAAAATAATCTAAGTGAAGCATGAGAGATCAATAGTTTCTATAAAAAAAATCCACCACCGTTCTCTAAAAGATATAAGTGAAGCACTAGAGCAAACACAAACTACTCCGAAAGATATAAGTGAAGATCAATGAGTAGTTGAATAATTATGCAACTATATGAAGACTCTCCCATTTAAGAATTTCAGATATTGGTATTTTATTTAAACAGCAAGAAAAGCTAAAGAAAATAAAATGACGCTCCAAGCAAAACACATATCATGTGGTGAATAAAAATATAGCTCCAAGTAAAGTTACCGATGAACGAAGACGAAAGAGGGGATGCCACCCGGGGCATCCCCAAGCTTAGGCTCTTGGTTGTCCTTGAATATTACCTTGGGGTGCCTTGGGCATCCCCAAGCTTAGGCTCTTGCCACTCCTTATTCCATAGTCCATCGAATCTTTACCCAAAACTTGAAAACTTCACAACACAAAACTTAACAGAAAACTCGTAAGCTCCGTTAGCGAAAGAAAACAAAACACCACTTCAAGGTACTGTAATGAACTAATTATTTATTTATATTGGTGTTAAACCTACTGTATTCCAACTTCTCTATGGTTTATAAACTATTTTACTAGCCATAGAGTCATCAAAATAAGCAAACAACACACGAAAAACAGAATCTGTCAAAACAGAACAGTCTGTAGTAATCTGTAACTAACACAAACTTCTGGAACTACAAAAATTCTAAAATAAATTGGTAGACCTGAGGAATTTTTCTAGTAATCATCTTCAAAAAGAATCAACTAAATAGCACTCTCCAGTAAAAAGTTCTAGCTAATCTCGTGAGCGCTAAAGTTTCTGTTTTTTACAGCATGATCATAAAGACTTCACCCAAGTCTTCCCAAAGGTTCTACTTGGCACAAACACTAATTAAAACAAAAATCCACATCTAAACAGAAGCTAGATGGATTATTTATTCCTAAACATAACCAAAAAGCAAGAAACTAAAATAAAATTGGGTTGCCTCCCAACAAGCGCTAACGTTTAATGCCCCTAGCTAGGCATGATGATTTCAATGATGCTCACATAAAAGATAAGAATTGAAACATAAAGAGAGCATAATGAAGAATATGACTAGCACATTTAAGTCTAACCCACTTCCTATGCACAGGGATTTTGTGAACAAACAACCTATGAGAACAATAATCAACTAGCATAGGAAGGTAAAACAAGCATAACTTCAAAACTGTAATCACATAGAGAGAAAACTTGATATTATTGCAATTCCTACAAGCATATATTCCTCCATCATAATAATTTTCAGTAGCATCATGAATGAATTCAACAATATAACCAGCACCTAAATCATTCTTTTCATGATCTACAAGCATAGAAATTTTATTACTCACCACATAAGCAAAATTCTTCTCATTCGGAATAGTGGGAGTACCATAAGAGACTTGAATACAATAAATTGTTCTAGCTAAATGGCCCTTGTGCTCACCAGCCCCAGGATTACTGTTAGATGATGAGGCACCAACTTGATACAGAAATTCCAAGAAAAATACAAAATATGTAGTACAAGACCATTCTGGCCTATGAGTATAACAAATGGTTTCTAGTGGTTGATGGCAGAAGTGGTTTGTGGATCATCAGCGTCTATCGGACTCCATTTCCCACAGGAACAGCTGACCAGGTTAACTCCTATCTTCGCGAGGTTGCTATCACCATTGCTTAGGTTCCGGGGCTGTCATCACGTCGCTCCTCTCCATGCAAGAAATCTGGCCAAGACAATAGCCAGGGACAAGCCAGTGAGTACTTTGAATGTACTCGCAAACATTATGAACACGGGTATAATATAACAAATGCTAATCATGCTCTGAAATGTTCTATGATCATAACGTTAGTCATAAAATAAAATCCTTGATGCATGCAAGCAGGTTATTTATATGCATCAAGAATACGAAATAACAGAGTAGTAATAAGATGCACCGGTCAGGTGTCTGAAGCAACACCTCGAAAGGATAGTAAATAACGAGCATGCCTCAATCGGGCGTCTGAGCGACACCACATAAAGGTCTTGTAAAGTAAATAAATAACAAGATGTTACAGTCAAGGCGTCGAGCGACACCACAAAAAGGGCTTATAAAGTAAATAATTAACAAGCAGGCCACAGTCAGGCGTCTCAGCGACACCACATTAAGGGCTTATAAATAATAGAAATAACAAGCATGCCACAGTCGGGCGTCTCAGCCACACCACATAAAGGGCTTATAAGGAAAACAATCACAGCGAATATCCAGGAGGTAGAACCGTCCCAGGGATATTCAATAATTCAAATAATATAAGGGGTTAGTCCATAATAATAATCATCATAATCATCACAAGTCACAAGTCATGATCCATGTTCTGGTTTAGCAGTTTCTCCTCCGAAGACCGACACTAAGACCGACACTTGACCCATCCTGCATCGTAGTCCTTAACCATGGACACGGCTATTCGAATAGATTTAATCTCTGCAGAGGGTGTACTCTTTACCCACGAGTAACGGATTCCTTTAGTCCATTGGGACTAATTCCATTTACGGTCTTTTAATTGAAAACACACCTGACCGCATGCACCAGCTTAACTTACCGGTGTCAGGAATCACCCACGACACCTGTTAAGCAAAACTCTAAGTGGGGAGGCTACAACCTCGAATAGCATGGGATCACAAAATTTATACCGCTACAAGAAACTAGGGGAGCTACCCCTTCGGCTACAACTGAAAACACCCATGCCCCGGACCAGGTGGCATGCCTACCGGCTGCAATGGGTATCTTCCACCATGGCCTCTACAGACGGTGTGTGGTAGAAAGGGGTTGACAACTTACTGAACTGTACCCTACCTGCTGCAGGGACAAGTGGTAGTACGAAATAAGTATGGGGGTTACTGGAACAAGACTCGATCTACGGTCGACTCAGGAGGTTTAAGTATTCCCTGTATTATTAGCATGACAAATATATTTCAACCAATGTAATCACCACTCATTATACCTTACTATGCCATACCGGACATAACCATCCCGACGAAGACCGGAGACAAGCTCACGCCTACCCAAGGCAGAGGCTTTCCCGGATTTCTTCCCGGCATGCATGCAAGGCATATGAGTACGATTACCATCACAAGTATATCCACTTCCAACAGCAAGGAAGTCTCCAATATGCATTCATGCAAATGATCGTATTGCAACATAAAATAACGAGTTCTCCTTATTAAGGTGGTGTTATAAACGTATTAAACCACACACAAAAATATTATGCCAGGGTTCAGAATGCTTGCCTTCAAGAGTATGCAAGTGGGGTGTGCCTTTTGAAAGTTGACTTCTTCTTCAAAAACCTATTTTTGAAATTATTCAAATTAACACATAGCTTTAAAACAGTACAAAAAAGTTGTCTGATTTTTTTTCAAATAAATCTGAAAATAAACTAGACCATATTTGAGAGAGGTAGGAAAAAGAATCAAGCCATTTGGAGTTTTATTTAAAAAGATATAGCCAGTCAAAGTTTAGTCAAATTCTGTTTTTAAAATAAAACAGAAAAAAAGAAAAACGTTTCGAAAACTGAACACGTCGAAGGCGTACTTTGCTACGTCTTCACTTACCCAGCGTGGACTGGCCCGTGGTCACTGACAGTGGGTCTAGGGGGCCCACTGGTCAGGTTTGACCAGTTATCCCCCGTCTCGTTCCTCCTCTGGCCGCGTGGAGGCGGGGCTCCAGCGATCATCGCCGGCGATTGGCGGCTCCTCGCGGGCTCCCGAGGGCAGGGATGGATCCGCCAGCCTGGGGCGGTCCTCCCGGTGGTCGTTAGGGTGGTGGGGGCAAAGGGAGTCACCTGCGGTGAGCTTCGCGGCGGCCGGCAGCTTCGGGTGAGTTTGGGGTTCTGGGCTGCGGTGGTTCTTGAGCGGGTTTGAGGTGTTGGGTGGCTCCGTAGGGTCATGGGGAGTCAAGCGGTGGCGCTGGAGTGATGGGGGTGGGTCGGTTTGCGATGAGCGGGACCAGAAGGCGGTGGCGGCTGCACTGGCCGGAGATAGGGAAGAAGACCTTCCCTGGTCGATTGACTGCTACGGGGGTGCTAGGTGGGGTGATAGGAGGTTGCCTGAGGTTCGAACGTGCTCGGGGGTTCCTTTTATAAGCGGTTAGGTCGGTCCCGAGGCGGCCGGAGATAAATCTGACGGCGAACCGCCATTCTGTGCTGCAGGCAACGTGGCGGCGACGCGAGCTAGAGGACGGGCTTGCAGATAGGATCGCGCTGTCCCAGAGGGTAGCTGGCGCGCTGGGGTGGCTCGGGCGGCGCCGTCCGGGGTAGAAGCCCACTGTGGCCGGCTGCTAGCCGCCGTGGCCGACCGGACGGCGGCGCTGTGCGGCCTCAGGGACGAGCTAGCGTGTTTCGGTGAGTGGATGAGGTCGGGGAGGTGGCTCTACAGGCGAGCAAAGGCCAGGGGCGCGGGGCGAGCGAACGCGGCGGCTCGGGTGCACGCACGTGTAAAACGCACGCTCTGGCCGCGCCCAGAGCACGCACGCCAACTGTTCGGCAAAATGCCATGGCAAGCTAGGAGACTTGGGTGGAGCTGGGGATTAGCAGGTCCAGACTAGAGGCATCAGGGAGCTTTGTGGACAAGGTTGCTGGGTCAGTGGATCAAGCTTATAATGCAAACTCAAAATCATGTCAAAACTGACCGTGCACCCAAGGTGTTTGACAAAATGCTAGAGGCATCTAGGAAGTTCTTGGAGTGGCCAAAATCTCCAGATCAGTGCCTCATTAGGTGTAGGTGATGGTTGCAAGGTCATCTGGGCAAACCCAGAAACTTGCTAGTGCATGTTTTTGAGAAAATCAAATCTGGTTAGAAAGAAAATGGCATCCCTGCATGGACCAAACTTACTCCAATGGGTCCACTCTCCTGGACTTAAGGGTTTTGCAGGGTGGTCTATAAACAGGAAAAAGAATCATGGGTAAAGGAGCAAGTTAAAATATGGTTGCAGTACAAATCACCAAGTTGAACCAGGATGAAGATGAGGATGATTCACTCAAATTTGTCAAAGGACATAACTGGTTTTTTGCATAAAGATGAATAATATACTCCTACCGACCTCCCCTAATTTTGGTGGAAGTTTTAGAGAAGTATTTAAATAGGTTGTAGTGCAAAAGTGCAACTGGACCAGATTTAAAAACTTGTGGTAAAACTCAAAATCTCCAATTGACTAAGTAATATTTTGCATAAAAGTGATTTAGGGACATCATATGTCATCCCCAAATTTTGGTGGGATTTTTAAATAAATTTATCAAAGGGTTGCCGTGCAAATGGAACCCTAAAACTTATGAAAAACCATTTTAGAGAAATAAAGCTCAGGGGAAAATAATTATATACCCACTGATAAAAGAATTGTTTTATTTGAGAGGGTAAACAAGTCCAATAATAATTGAAAAGTTTTTACTTGGGGTGAAAACTCCACAATATCAAAGAAAAGAAAGGTTCTGAATTCAAAGATAAATCCAGAAAATAAAAGTTTAAGTTTCCTGGCAAAAATTTAATTGATAAAAACAAGGTTAAAATTTTGGGGTGTCACAACACTACCCCCCTTAAGAAAAATCTCGTCCTCGAGATTTGTTAAGAGTTGTTTTGAAAATATTACTGTTATTAGCTGAAACCAAACAGTTTACTCATTGCACAAACTTTGTGTCGTCGGGGTTGGTTTTTCGTAGCTACGCCCGAGATTAGAAATGCAATCGCACATCAACATACTCATGCATGGCTACTATTAAAAACAGGGGCGCACAAGCAAACACCATTTAATTACGGCGATACAGGATCACACAGTTACAAGGCGAGGACATACTAAGACTCGATACTGTTCGAGTGACGCAGTCTACCTCGTTAATATCTAAGCGGGCTTGCCTTGTGGACGTCGAGGCTTCTCCACGGTTTTCACCATCGGGATTAGCTGGAGGGGGTTGAGGGACTGCAGGTTCGGGGTAGCGATGATGACCATCTCGGGGATTGTTGGCCACAATCCCACTGGAGCGTGTTCCCAAAAGGCGACGAAGCACTTCTGGGGTCATCAAGGTATTTTGGTCGATGACTGGGGCAGACCTCAAGGACTCGATCGGTTGTCCGAATAGCACGACTGGGTTGTCGGTGTTGGGCTCATCTTCTCCTCTTGCCAGGGCTCGGCGTATCAGTTCTCCACGTGCTGCGATCAGATCAAGAGTGATTTGATCGAATAGATCCTCTAGTGCACTTACATAGTGCACCAGATGCAACAGTGCAGGATCCATCTCGTGATCTCCGTTGGCGACCTGGAGTGGCCTACTATACCCGTCACGGCTGGGGTAGTAGTAGAACGAGCGACAGTTAACTCTGGGCGACAAGTGCCGGAGTTGAACTACAGCCTCTCGAGCAGCTAGTTGGATGGCTTGTGGCTCAAAGGAAGTTGTCCTTCCGGTGAACTTGTAGGGGCGTTCTGGCGATAGACCCCTACCATAAATGTGCACGGTGGCCCAGAATTGACGGCTCTCACCGCTCATGGGTCCTTGGTACACAACATATTCTGGGGGCTCTTCTAATGCAAAGGCACGGCGGGTGAGGTTCGCGAGCACGGTCACAAAACCTCCAAGGTTAGTTGTTGTGGTCTCATTGTGCACAACGGGGCCAGGCATTATAGCTCGGTTTGGGGAAAGAGTTTGTGTTGTGCTGTGTTGAGGCTAGCGTGCCCTTTTATAGAAAAAAGGGACGGAGTCTTCCTTCGCACGCTTGTGAATGGGACAATTTAGGGGTCGGTCACTGGCGCGTGATCGACAGGCTAGGCTGATAGGTTGGGCATGGACTGCCAAAGGTGCCGGGGTCACTGTGTGGCTATCTTGCGCGAGAAGCTTGGACGGGGTTAGGTTAAGGTCTGGTGGGTTGGTTAACCTAGGTTTATTGACCTGGCTGAGAAAGGATTAGCCAATGGTCAGCCTGGCTCTGATACCAAGTTTGTCAGGACCGGATTTTTAGGATATTAATTTCCAGAAAATGGCCCTTGTGCTCACCAGCCCCAGGATTACTGTTAGCTGATGAGGCACCAACTTGATACAGAAATTCCAAGCAAAATACAAAATATGTAGTACAAGACCATTCTGGCCTATGAGTACAACAAATGGTTTCTAGTGGTTGATGGCGGAAGCGGTTTGTGGATCATCAACGTCTATGGGACTCAATTTCCCACAGGATTATCTGACCAGGTTAACTCCTATCTTCACGAGGCTGCTATCACCATTGCTTAGGTTCTGGGGCTGTCATCACGTGCTCCTCTCCATGCAAGAAATCTGGCCAAGACAATAGCCAGGGACAAGCCAGTGCGTACTTTGAATGTACTCGCAAACATTATGAACACGGGTACAATATAACAAATGCTAATCATGCTCTGAAATGTTCTATGATCATAACGTTAGTCATAAAATAAAATCCTTGATGCATGCAAGCAGGTTATTTATATGCATCAAGAATACGAAATAACAGAGTAGTAATAAGATGCACCGATCAGGTGTCTGAAGCGACGCCTTGAAAGGATAGTAAATAACGAGCATGCCTCAATCGGGCGTCTGAGCGACACCACATAAAGGGCTTGTAAAGTAAATAAATAACGCATGTTACGATTGGGCGTCGAGCGACACCACAAAAGGGCTTATAAAGTAAATAATTAACAAGTAGGCTACGATGGCGTCAAAGCGACACCACATAAAGGGCTTATAAATAATAGAAATAACAAGCATGTTACAATGCAAGGCGTCTTAGCGACACCATATAAAGGGCTTATAAGGAAAATAATCACAAATGAATATCCAGGAGGTAGAACCGTCCCCTGTGGATATTCAATAATTCAAATAATATAAGGGGTTAGTCCATAATAATAATCATCATAATCATCACAAGTCACAAGTCATGATCCATGTTACGGTTTAGCAGTTTCTCCTCAAGACCGACACTAAGACCGACACTTGACCCATCCTGCATCGTAGTCCTTAACCATGGACACGGCTATTCGAATAGATTTAATCTCTGCAGAGGGTGTACTCTTTACCCACGAGTAACGGATTCCTTTAGTCGATCGGGACTAATTCCATTTACGATCTTTTAATTGAAAACACACCTGACCGCACACACCAGCTTAACTTACCGGTGTCTGGAATCACCCACGACACCTGATAAGCAAAACTCTAAGTGGGGAGGCTACAACCTCGAATAGCATGGGATCACAAAATTTATACATGCCAAGAAACTAGGGGAGCTACCCCCTTCGGCTACAACCGAAAACACCCATGCCCCCGGACCAGGTGGCATGCCTACCGGCTGCAGTCGGTATCTTCCACCATGGCCTCTCTGTACGGTGTGTGTGTGCTAGAAAGGGGTTGACAACTTACTGAACCGTACCCTACCTGCTGCAGGGACAAGTGGCAGTACGAAACAAGTATGGGGGTTACTGGAACAAGACTCGATCTACGGTCGACTCAGGAGGTTTAAGTATTCCCTGTATGATTAGCATGACAAATATATTTCAACCAACAGAATCACCACTCATTATACCTTACTATGCCATACCGGACATAACCGTCCCGACGAAGACCGGAGACAAGCTCACGCCTACCCAAGGCAGAGGCTTTCCCGGATTTCTTTCCGGCATGCATGCAAGGCATATGAGGACGATTACCATCACAAGTATATCCACTTCCAACAGCAAGGAAGGCTCCAATATGCATTCATGCAAATGATCGTATTACCACATAAAATAATGAGTTCTCTGTATTAAGGTGGTGTTATAAACGTATTAACCCACACAAAAAAAATATTATGCCAGGGTTCAGAATGCTTGCCTTCAAGAGTATGCAAGTGGGGTGTGCCTTTTGAAAGTTGACTTCTTCTTCAAAAACCTATTTTTGAAATTATTCAAATTAACACATAGCTTTAAAACAGTACAAAGAAGTTGTCTGAATTTTTTTCAAATAAATCTGAAAATAAACTAGACAATATTTGAGAGAGGTAGGAAAAGAATCAACTCATTTGGAGTTTTATTTAAAAATATATAGCCAGACAAATTTTATTCAAATTCTGTTTTTAAAATAAAACAGAAAAAAGAAAAACGTTTCGAAAACTGAACACGTCGAAGGCGTACTTTGCGTTTACGTCTTCACTTACCCAGCGTGGATAGGCCCGTTGTCACCTACAGTGGGTCCAGGGGGCCCACTGGTCAGGTTTGACCAGTCATCCCCCGCCTCCTTCCTCCTCTGGCCGTGCGGAGGCGGGGCTCCGGCGATCGTCGCCGGCGATTGGCGGCTCCTTGCGGGCTCCCGAGGGCAGGGATGGATCCGCTATCCTGGGACGGTCCTCCCGGTGATCGCTAGGGTGGTGGGGGCGAAGGGAGTCACCGGCGGTGAGCTTCGCGGCGGCCGGCAGCTTCGGGTGAGTTTGGGGTTCTGGGCTGCGGTGGTTCTCGAGCGGGTTTTAGGTGTTGGGCGGCTCCGAAGGGTCATGGGGAGTCGAGCGGTGGCGCTGGAGTGATGGGGGAGGGTCGGTTTGTGACGAGCGGGACCGGAAGGCGGCGGCGACTGCACTGGCCGGAGATGGGGAAGAAGACCTTCCCTGGTCGATTGACTGCTACGGGGGTGCCAGGTGGGGTGATAGGAGGTTGCCTGAGGTTCGAACGTGCTCAGGGGTTCCTTTTATAGCGCGGTTAGGTCGGTCCCGAGGTTGCCGGAGATAAGAACGACGGCGAACCGCCATTCTGTGCTGCAGGCGACGTGGCGGCGACGCGAGCTAGAGGACGGGCTTGCGGATAGGATTGTGCTGTCCTGCAGGGCAGCCGCGCGCTGGGTGGTTTCGGCGGCGCCGTCCGGCGAAGCCCACAGCGGGCCACTAGCCGCCGTGGGTCGACCCGACGGCAGCGCAGCGGCCCTGTGGACGAGCTAGCGTGTTACGGTGAGTGGATGAGGTCGGGAGGTGGCTGCAGCAGCAAAGGCAGGGCGCTGGGCGAGCGAACGCGGGCGCTCGGGTGCACGACGCAAAACGCTGCCCGCCGCGCCTGTGGGACGACGCCAACTGTTTGGCAAAATGCCAGGGCAAGCTAGGAGACTTGGGTGGAGCTGGGGATTAGCAGGTCCAGTCTAGAGGCATCAGGGAGCTTTGTGGACAAGGTTGCTGGGTCAGTGGATCAAGCTTATAATGCAAACTCAAAATCATGTCAAAATCGACTGCACCCAAGGTGTTTGACAAAATGCTAGAGGCATCTAGGCAGTTCTTGGAGTGGCCAAAATCTCCAGATCAGTGCCTCATTAGGTGTAGGTGATGGTTGCAAGGTCATTTGGGCAAACCCAGAAACTTGCTAGTGCATGTTTTTGAGAAAATCAAATCTGGTTAGAAAGAAAATGGCATCCCTGCATGGACCAAACTTACTCCAATGGGTCCACTCTCCTGGACTTAAGGGTTTTGCAGGGTGGTCTATAAACAGGAAAAAGAATCATGGGTAAAGGAGCAAGTTAAAATATGGTTGCAGTACAAATCACCAAGTTGAACCAGGATGAAGATGAGGATGATTCACTCAAATTTGTCAAAGGACATAACTGGTTTTTTGCATAAAGATGAATAATATACTCCTACCGACCTCCCCTAATTTTGGTGGAAGTTTTAGAGAAGTATTTAAATAGGTCGTAGTGCAAAAGTGCAACTGGACCAGATTTAAAAACTTGTGGTAAAAATCAAAATCTCCAATTGACTAAGTAATATTTTGCATAAAAGTGATTTAGGGACATCATATGTCATCCCCAAATTTTGGTGGGATTTTTAAATAAATTTATCAAAGGGTTGTAGTGCAAATGGAACCCTAAAACTTATGAAAAACCATTTTAGAGAAATAAAGCTCAGGGGAAAATAATTATATAAATAATCCCACTGATAAAATAATTGTTTTATTTGAGAGGGTAAACAAGTCCAATAATAATTGAAAAGTTTTTACTTGGGGTGAAAACTCCACAATATCAAAGAAAAGAAAGGTTCTGAATTCAAAGATAAATCCAGAAAATAAAAGTTTAAGTTTCTTGGCAAATATTTAATTAATAAAAACAAGGTTAAAATTTTGGGGTGTCACAACACTACCCCCCTTAAGAAAAATCTCGTCCTCGAGATTTGTTAAGAGTTGTTTTGAGAATATTACTGTTATTAGCTGAAACCAAACAATTTACTCATAGCACAAACTTTGTGTCGCGGGGTTGGTTTTCGGCAGCTACGCCCGAGATTAAAAATGCAATCGCACATCAACATACTCATGCATGGCTACTATTAAAAACAGGGGCGCACAAGCAAACAACATTTAATTACGGCGATACAGGATCACACAGTTACAAGGCGAGGACATACTAAGACTCGATACTGTTCGAGTGACTCAGTCTACCTCATTAATATCTAATCGGGCTTGCCTTGTGGATGTCGAGGCTTCTCCATGGTTTTCACCATCGGGATTAGCTGAAGGGGGTTGAGGGACTGTAGGGTCGGGGTAGCGATGATGACCATCTCGGGGATTGTTGGCCACAATCCCGCTGGAGCGTGTTCCCAAAAGGCGACGAAGCACTTCTGGGGTCATCAAGGTATTTTGGTCGATGACTGGGGCAGACCTCAAGGACTCGATCGGTTGTCCGAACAGCACGACTGGGTTGTCGGTGTTGGGCTCATCTTCTCCTCTTGCCGGGGCTCGGCGACGCTTCTCCACGAGCTGCGATCAGATCAAGAGTGATTTGATTGAATAGATCCTCTAGTGCATTTACATAGCGCACCAGATGCAACAATGCAGGATCCGTCTCGTGATCTCCGTTGGCGACCTGGGGTGGCCTCCTATACCCGTCCACTACTGGGGTAGTAGTAGAACGAGCGACAGTTAACTTTGGGCGACAAGTGCCGGAGTTGAACTACAGCCTCTCCAGTAGCTAGTTGGATGGCTTGTGGCTCAAAGGAAGTTGTCCTTCCAGTGAACCTGCAGGGGCGTTCTGGCGATAGACCCCTACCATAAATGTGCACGGTGGCCCAGAATTGACGGCTCTCACCGCTCATGGGTCCTTGGTACACAACATATTCTGGGGGCTCTTCTAATGCAAAGGCACGACGGGTGAGGTTCGCGAGCACGGTCACAAAACCTCCAAGGTTGGTTGCTGTGGTCTCATTGTGCACGACGGGGCCAGGCATTATAGCTCGGTTTGGGGAAAGAGTTCGTGCTGTGCTACGTTGAGGCTAGCGTGCCCTTTTTATAGAAAAAGGGGACGGAGTCTTCCTTCGGACGCTTGCGAATGTGACAATTTAGGGGTCGGTCACTGGCGCGTGATCGACAGGCTAGGCTGATAGGTTGGGCACGGACTGCCAAAGGTGTCGGGGTCACTGTGTGGCTATCTTGCGCGAGAAGCTTGGCCGGGGTTAGGTTAAGGTCTGGTGGGTTGGTTAACCTAGGTTTATTGACCTGGCTGAGAAAGGATTAGCCAATGGTCAGTGAGGGAGTCCCGGATTAGGGGGTGTCCAGATAGCCGAACTATCACCGTTGGCCGGACTCCAAGACTATGAAGATACAAGATTGAAGAATTCGTCCCGTGTCCGGATGGGACTTTCCTTGGCGTGGAAGGCAAGCTTGGCGATACAGATATGTAGATCTCCTACCATTGTAACCGACTGCGTGTAACCCTAACCTATCCGGTGTCTATATAAACCGGAGGGTTTTAGTCCCAGAGGATCTAACAACAATCATACCATAGGCTAGCTTCTAGGGTTTAGCCTCCTTGATCTTGTGGTAGATCTACTCTTGTACTACCCATATCATCAATATTAATCAAGCAGGAGTAGGGTATTACCTCCATCGAGAGGGCCCGAACCTGGGTAAAAACATCGTGTCCCTTGTCTCCTGTTACCATCCGCCTAGACGCACAGTTCGGGACCCCCTACCCGAGATCCCCAGTTTTGACACCGACATTGGTGCTTTCATTGAGAGTTCCTCTGTGTCTTCACCTATAGGAAGGATGCCTCATCCCGTCTTTAAAAATGATACTATCGCCAAAGGAGCCTTGGCCACTTGTCAGACTCTCCGGCTAGGTGGTTTTCTTATGACCGCCAGTTCGGCCGCCGCGCCGACGATGACCTCTCGAGTCATCGAAACCAATCTTCACGTTAATTCGGAACTTGCTGAACAGTTAGATCCGATCGAGCTCTCCTCCGTAAACGAGCTCTTGGATCGCATCGCCGCCTCGAGTCGCCACAGACTACGCACCAGATCGGGCCTAAAACCGATCCGAGAGATCAACTCTCCCAAGCTACCCATCATGTTGCTGTGATAGAGGAGCAATGCGGCGATTCTTCTTCTATCTTAAGTACTAGCTACGTCCGATTCCCGATCCCTCCATGCCGGATTCCCGCAGAGGGACGGATGTCGATCAAGCCACGAACTTAAAGTCAAAGTGCGGGTTGGACTCATTGGATAGCATTCAAAATACAAACTTGAGTTTGGAAACTTCGCCCTCGAGTCTTAAATTGGACGGGTTCCGGATCTAGTTCCACCCACCACCCAAACATTAGCGATCTATCCTAATTCGCAAGAGCCAACCAAATAAAGACATCATTACTGGGCCAGATTCCTCCTGGTTATGGACAGGATAAAGGACTGCCGAGAGGAGGACGCAATCTCACTTTTTTTGCAATAATTGCATGGACAAAGGAATCCTAAACGCCATAAGTCGTCGCGAAATTACACGCTTTGATGACTTGGTGACCATAGTACAAAAGTACTGTGCGAAGGAGAGTGCTTGGAAAACCGAAAGTCAATTTTGGGATAATCCGACCCGAATACATCCCTAGTCCGGAATAAAAGGGCGCATCATCACCAAGCACCTGGATTAAACATCAAAAACAAAACCCCCTAAAGGGTAATGGAACCGTCTTTGGAGGGTTGGCTAAACAGACCTGCAAAATTCATAGCACATGAGGGCGCCACTCCAACTCATAGCCTTGAGCATGTTGGATACTACGGCAGTGGCCAAAAGTGGCGAGGAGCTTCTAGCTTCGTAATCCCAGCCCAGCAATACCAAGACGGTGTTAACAGTCTTCGAGACTTTCGCATCAAATAACATGCGGAAACGAACACTCCGCAACCTTGCCGAAGTCTACCAAGTAGCAACAATACGTCCATGGAGTGACACGGCTATTACCTTTAATGCCAGCGACGAACCCAAATTCCGAACAGCCAGAGCACCTGCCGCATTGGTTCTCAGTCCAATAGTGGACGGCTTTCGCCTTACAAAGGTACTCATGGATGGCGGCAATGATCGAACCTCATCTACGAGGAAACCCTCCAAAATGGAAATAGACTGGAACCACATTGAGCGAAGCAGCACAACCTTTAGAGGAATAATCCCTAGCCGGAAGCATGTTGCACAGGAAAAATCACACTGGACGTAGTGTTCGGCTCGCCGGACAATTACAGGTCCGAGGAGGTCACATTTCAAGTGGCCCCGTTCAGTAGCGGATATCATGCTTTATTGGGGCAAGAGGCATTCACAATTTTTCAAGCTATACCCCATTATGGGTACATGAAGCTTAAAATGCCCGGACCTAACGGAATCATCACTCTCGCTAGTGATCCGAACATAGCACTCCGCGCCGAAAACAAGACAGCCGCACTAGCCCTCGAGGCACTATCCGAATCCCTAGCGGCCGAGGAACTCATCGCGATGCGCCCACGGTGAACAGGACGATGTGATACTTGATAAAAGATCCAAGTCTACCTATTTTAAACCAGCGGATGAAATAGTCAAATTCCAAGTCCACCCAACGGACCCTGCAAAGACGGCCTCCATTGGGGCACAATTAAACCCTGATGTAGACGCCGCACTAGGAGAAAACTGGGACATTTTTGCCTGGCACCCTTCAGACATGCCAGGAATCCCACGTCGGCTGGCCGAGCACAGCCTAAATATCCTAAAAGGATTCAAGCCAGTCAAACAGGCTCTTCGGGCGCTTTTCCTCGAACCCAAGAGACAGGCCATGGGAGAGGAGCTAGCCAAACTTCCGGAAGCCGGATTCATCGTAGATATAAAACATTCGGACTGGTTAGCAAATCTGGTGATGGTACCAAAGAAGGACAAACCACAGGCGCCTATGTGTTGATTTCAAAGACCTTAATAAGGCTTGCCCAAAGGATCCCTTCCCCTCCTCGAATTGATCAAATTATCGACGCCATCGCAGGACACGACTCATTGTGCTTCCTCGACGCAGACTCGGCTACCACCAAATCAAGATGGCGGAGCCAGACCAAGCTGCAATAGCATTCATCACTCCATACGGCCCATTCTGCTTCAACACAATGCCCTTCGGGCTCAAAAACCTCGGCGCAACATATCAGCGCATGATTCAGACATGTCTGGCAAACCAGATCGGCAAAACAGTGGAACTATATGTAGATGACATGGTCGTCAAATCCAAGCATGTCGAAACTATAGTAGACGATTTGAGGCTCACATTCGACAATCTTCGAAAATATGACATCAAGCTCAATCCGGAAAAATGCGTCTTCGCTGCTCCACCGGAAAGCTCCTCGGGCTTCATTGTGTCCGGTAGAGGAATTGAAGCAAACCCAGCCAAGATCCGAGCTCTGTCACAATTGGATATTCCACAAGACCTCAAACAAATACAAAAATTGACTGGATGCGTAGCGGCTCTAAGCCACTTTATTTCCCATTTGGGAGAAAAGGCGTTACCCCTTTACCGCCTCCTCCGCCGCACCGAACACTTCGAGTGGACGGATGCCGCCACGGCCGGACTTGAAGAGATAAAAGCCATATTGGCAACAAATCCGGTCCTGGCCGCGCCCAACGTGGGCGAACCAATGCTATTATATATCGCCGCAACACATCAAGTTGTCAGTGCGGTGCTCGTGGTCGAACGAGAAACGGACGGACACTGGTTCCCTCTTCAAAGACCGGTTTATTATGTGTCCACTGTCCTCACTCCATGCAAGTCACGGTACCCACATTATCAAAAGATAGCATACGCGGTGTTCATGGCATGCCGGAAGCTGCGACACTACTTTCAAGAGTGTTCGATAACGGTAGCCTCGGAAGTACCTCTTAACGACATTATAAACAACCGCGACGCGACGGGCCAGATTGCCAAATGGGCCATAGAGCTCCTTCCATTCGACATAACCTATAAGCCACGACGAGCTATTAAGTCGCAGGTTTTGGCCGACTTTATGGCCGAATGGACCGAAGCTGAACTCCCTAAAGAGTACGGCGCATACTCCAATCGGATCATGCACTTTGACGGCTCCAAAATGTTGGCCGGTCTGGGGGCTGGCGTCGTCCTGACGTCCCCAACAGGGGACACAGTCCAATACGTCCTTCAAATAATGTATACGGACTCCAACAACGCAGCCGAATACGAGGCCCTTCTGCACGGCCTCCGGATGGCAGTATCCATGGGCATTAAACGCCTAGAGGTGCGCTGGGATTCAATACTCGCTATATCTCTAATTTACGGAGACTTTGAATCCAAAGATCCGAAATTGGCTGCATACCGCTATGTGGTCCTAAAATGTCAAGACGGTTCAAGGGCTCGAATTTCATCATATAGCCCGGATAACAACCAGCGGCGGACATATTGGCACGCATCGGTGCAAAACGCGATGCCGCCCCGCCTAACATCTTCCTCGAACGGCTGTTCAAGCCATCCGTTACTATGGGAAGGGGAGTCCGAAATAACAATCCGGACCCAACCGCCTTACTCGACGCCAACACTCTGACACAATCGGAGGCTCTGCCACCGAGATAACACCCTCCGCCCACGAAATAATGGCGGTTATCGCCCCGTGGACGGAACCATTCCTAGCCTACCTAACTAGGCAGGAACTCCCCGAAGACCAAAATGAGGCTCGCTGCATAGTACGGTGATCTAAAGCCTATAAAGTCCATGAGGGAGAGCTTTATAAGAAAAGCACTACAGGAGTCCTTCAAAGGTGTATCGCCAAAGAGGAAGGGCGAAACCTCCTGGCTGAAATTCATGCCGGACTGGGTGGGCACCACGCCGCAGCCCGGGCCCTTGTAGGCAAGGCCTTCCATACAGGATTTTATTGGCCAACGGCCCGGGCAGATGCGCAGGATTTAGTCCAATGATGCGTCGGTTGCCAGCTTTTGCTAACTAAAGCCACATGCCACCCACCGCCTCAAAACTATACCCATCACACGCCGTCATGTCCTGGGGCTTGACATGGTTGGACCCCTTAAGGGAGGAACCCACAAGCAAAAATACCTATTGGTCATGGTGGATAAATTCACCAAATGGATAGAGGCCAAGCCTGTTAAAACGGCCGAATCCGGACCGGTGATAGACTTCATATCAGGGGTAGTTCACCGTTATGGTGTCCCCCACAGTATCATCACTGATAACGGCACCAACTTCACGGCCGATGAGGTCAAATTATGGTGCAAGAACATGGGTATCAAGCTCGATTACGCCTCAGTCTATCACCCTCAAACCAACGGCCAAGTCGAGCGAGCAAACGGTCTAATCATGAGCGGCATTAAACCCAGACTAGTGCGGTCCCTCAAGGAATCTAACACGCACTGGGTTGAGGAGCTCGACTCCGTACTCTGGGGGCTGCAGACCACGCCGAATCGTACTACCGGATTCACACCATTTTTTATGGTGTACGGCGCAGAGGCAGTCTTGCCCTGCGACATAATTCATGACTCACCTCGCGTGTGCATGTATGAAGAAAGAGAGGCCGAGCTCGATCGGCAAGATAGTTTGGACGCATTGGAGGAGGAGCGCGACGTGGCAAAGGCTCGTTCCGCATTTTATCAACAGCAGGCTCGAAGATACCAAAGTAGGGAAGTACGGGCCAAAGCTTACAACGTTGGCGAACTAGTTCTACGCTCACGGACAAGAAAAAGGACAAACTCAAGCCCAAATGGGAAGGTCCCTTCATCATTGACCAGGTCCTGACCGGCGGAGCATACCGTCTCATGAAACACATCGGATAACCGACTCGAGCCGAACCCATGGAACGCAGCCCGTCTACGAAGATTCTACGCCTAAGCGCCGGACTCCAAGTTCGTCTCCTTCCTCCTTCCACATTTTCTATTTTTGCTATCTTTTATTTCTCTCCTCCCTCCCCTTTCTTTTTAAAGCCTTTAGAGGCTCGTTCGCGCTTTGTTCGCACATACTTGACGCGCTGTCCGCACTCATTATACAGGGGCTTCTTTAATAGAAGCTTATTTATACGGGCTTCATGCCCAACACATGTGTCAAACTTCCGCATGTACCTTTTATTCACCATTATATGCATCGATATGACTTAAGTTTTGGCCAAGCTGGGTTGCCTGGCTCCTGTGCTTACCCCTACGTTCCCGATTGTTCGGCTAGGTGGTAAAGGGAGCACCTCTGCGATTGTTACTGCCGGGTCAGCCGGATGTGTACCTCAGACTGGGTGAAGCCGAAAGCTAGCATCCTTAAGGTAATATTCGGTCGGTGAACTGAAAGATGATTTTTAACTATTTATCCATCTGCCCTCAGATGATTTTCTGCTTTCTTAGCAGTTTTGACATGCACTTTAGGGCATGCATCCCAGCGAAAGGAACCCTTAACGGAACTATTCTCCCTGGAAGATGTTTCTTACTATCCATGTAATATAACATAACTAGTTGGGCACTTGTCTGATACAACAATAATGACCCCTACGCCTTTGTCTCCATGCATACCCCGGTTCTTATATAACCACGAAGGTATTCGGACACACTCCGGACTATTGGGTCCCGAGGTCGGCGAAAAGGTCCGCTATGACAAACGATCTACAATCCGGCTAGAAGAAATTTTTCATGTCATATTTAATTACATATTCAACTCGACTCATTGTATTCCTCCTCAATGCCATCTAATAGGCTATCTAATTTACAGTCTTGCTGGGAATACTTGGCGGCCAATTCCACTTGGTCGTACACTAAGCTTACAGGGATCTCCTTCCCATCAGGCCCCACAAGTCCGACCTCGGCCATGTGGTTTGGGTCAGCCTTCGTGTACCACGTCTTCACCATGGCCCAGGCCTCCCTGGCGCCCTGACGGCAGGCCGATATCTTCCATAGTCGGAAGCGCTGCCATGCTCCTTGAAGCCGTTCTGCCAGCTCTCCAATGCCTTCGGGCAGGGAGATAGATGGCCACAAGGCCTGGCCGACGCCTTTCATCACCTGCCGAACTCGTTCGTGCAGCTGATGCAGTTCGGGAAGAAGATCACCAAGAACTGGGCATCTCCTCCTCGTGACGACTGTGAGCAAACCTACATACATGTTTATGTTAGTCGCCTTCCTCGCCGAACTCTTTCACAGTTCGCTCAAGCACTTATCGAAAATGCCGCTGACGAAGCCGATTCTCCTTTACGGAGTCGCATAACCGGGCACGAACATCATTTAGTTCCTCACCCAGTTGGGTGTTGGCATCTTGAGGTTATTTTCTCCTGCCGCACCCTCGTAAGCACGCCTCGCCAGCCTTTAGCTGGCGCAGGAGTTGTTGCTTGTCCGGATCTAGTCCGGGCGCCATCTGCAATATTATTGTCGATTTACACACGCCTACACTTCATAAACTATTTATCTTTTGAAGCATATATTACCAGAGGGGGTCTCTGTGGCTCACCCTGTAGCGGCTAGTGCGGCCTCAAGTTGGGCCTTACATTCTTCAAGCTCCTGGGACAGTTGGGTATTCTTTTTTGTAAGATCCTGCATAACAAATGATCCTTAAATCAGTTATTCTAAATATTTAAAGTCTCGGGGGCTACTGGCATATATAACTGTCAAATTTCATTACCCGTATGTCCTTTACATACTGCTCCGTGGCTCTGGCTAGACCATCTTGAGCGGCACGGAGGTGCGCATCTCCCGAATTAAAGGCATTCAAGGCCTCTTGGGAGAAACATGCATCACGAAGAACTGTCCGGCGACGCCTGTGATTCATGGCGCTCTCCACCTCGGAGTTGGTGGCGGACAATCTGTCGGCATCCTCAGTCGGAGGAGCATCCGACGCACGCCTCGTGCTCGCCTCAGCTTCCGGACCCGGCTTTGGAGCCTGGCCGGCGGAGGTTCGATTGGCAACCTCTCTGGACTCAGTCCGGCGAGCGCTCTTTTTCTGAAAGGAGCACCAGCGTTAGTACACCTCTCCGGAATCAATCCTGGGAATATGGTGACACGCCATACCGTTGCGGCGGAGTTTCGATCCGGACCGCACTTCTTTTTAACTCAACAGACGCCTTTGTTGGCCAGCCGCTTGCTGGCTCGGCTTGCCTCGAAGGTACCCCTGTGAAACACCATTGGTATACGGTGATCAAAAAATAAGCACGGATGGGTCATTATCGAGTATTGGGACCTCGGTCTCGATTACTGTGAGGTCGGAAGTATTCCGGGTAATCGGCCGTAATGGCAACCAAAGCATTGTCGATGCTAAGTTGGTGGAACACCCGTCGATCAACTCCACCTTTATATCCGGATCCTCTTCGGAGGCCGCATCGAGGGACCGCTTGGATCCTCGGGTTGTGGGGCGGGCTGTGTATCTTCTCCATATCCGGCGCAGTTCCTCGCAGTAAACGATGAAATGAGATATTTAGTCGGGGAACATGGATTGACAGGCCACAAAGATGTTTGCTTACCCAACTTCGAGGATTATTCAAGAAAACTTCATGTGATGGGTTGACGTGGAGAAAATCCTCCTCCTCCCCTTTATACATGGCGCATAAGGTCTTCACCAGTTCGGTGACCGATCCTGGCCCTTTTGCGGCCATGGCGGGTGGCATCGTCCTCCCCGTTGAAGTCCCACATGGGGTGGCCCCTATATTGGAGCGGCTGCACTCCCCTCATAATGCAGATTGCCATGACTCCAATCATGGTCAATCCGGCATGAGCCAGTAATCTTATTCGGCTCATCAAGTAAAGGACATCCCGGTCATTTTCCCTCTGGGGGCTCCGCGGGCGCCAACTTAGGCGCTTCTTCAGAGGAGCATTGCTAAACTCCGGAAGGCCGATCCGAACAGGTTCCGGCAGCGGGACGTCCTCCATATAAAACCATTCCGAAGGCCAGTCTTCGGATGCCTTCTTCGGGGTTCCGGATAGATATCCGGTCCCAGCGATGCGCCATAGTTTGGCTCCGCCCACTTGATATATTGACCCCTCATGAGAATGGGGTACTAGGCAGAATAATCTCTTCCACAGTGCAAAATGAGCCTCAATGCCCAAGAACAGTTCGCAAAGGGTGTCAGGACCCCGATTCCAAGTCACATCGATCTAGCCGGTAACACCTCATGTCACTTTGCGGCCTCACGCACGGTATTCCCATGGGTGTCGCCTTACCATGGCCCGGGACCGTTTGCGCCTTTTGGCTCACGTAAATGATAGCGTCGCTAGCATCCATATGACAGAGAACCCGGGCCGACATGGCTAGTCGTGAACCTAAAGCGGCACTAACCCATGGGGACAGGCATACATGAATCACATCGAGCATGTCGGTCACCAACGTGTGAATCCAGGCTGTAGCACTGGGCTAACAGACGCCGTAACCCGGGCTGTAGCAGGCTAAGGCAGGACTCGGATGTCACCCGTGACATTTCAAGGCGACGTACACAGAACGAAGTGAAACACATGCCGCCAGTCAAGTGTCCAGAGCAATAGTGCAGGGCTAGCAGGACTCCGTGAACTGGTCAGAAGCGGACTACTATCGCTAGGAAGCACTAGACTACATTTCCCCATATGAGAGGCTGCCAAGGATAAACAACTAGATTGTCGGATCCCACACATACCAAGCATTTCAAACATACACACAATATGCTCAATATGTGTAAATACAACATGGCATCACAACATAACTCTACGACTCAAATATGTATTCATTAGGCTCCGAGGAGCGCGATATTACAAACATGGGTCTCATGACCCAACACTCGTGAGCATACAAGTCAAAGCACAAGCGGATGCTAAACATGTCTCGAGTACGCATAACTATAAATGAAAAAGGCCGAGAAGCGACTATCTACTACATCCTGCCGAGGGCACAAGATCGTAGCTGAGGTAACAAGCTAAACGTCAAGGCCACGCTGAACTACTAGCGTAGACCGACGTCTCTCGCAAAACATAAAATAAGCAAACGTGAGTACAAATGTACTCAGCAAGACTTATATCGTAATCTAACTACATATGCATCATTATCAACAAAGGGGGTGGTGGAGTTTGACTGCAGCAAGCCAGCTTTGACTCGGTGGCTATCCTAAACTACGACTGCAAGTAAATCTTTTGAGGTGGCGCACACGAGTCCACATATTCACCAATCAATACACCACTATGGATCCGATCCTGTCTTCTTACGAAACGCCATCCATAGCACTCATGCTTATCTTGCGCATTTTAGAGTATCCACTTTCACTTGTCTATGAAATGATATAGGCAACCCAGAAGTCCTTTACCGCGGACACGGCTATTCGAATAGATCATTTATAACCCTGCAGGGGTGTACTTCTTCACACACGCTCTCGCCACTTACCGCCATGTACACGTCGTGTATCTCGGCAACCTTCAAGCGGAAGCCTGGCGAGGGAGTCGGCCACGACCTGACTAACCATACAAGTTTCTAGTCCAGGTTTATCACCTATTCGGGTTCCATCCACAAGGAGATCCGGCCGGGGTGTCCCTCACGGCCCCAAACGATGTGTGCAGGGTTCCCAAGCCCATCTCGACGGATGGATCTACGCTTGGTACACCGTGCCACGGTGCCTAGTCTGTCCCAAGCCCACCTGTACCGGGTGCCACTTGGTAGACTACTAACACTACCTACAAACACCAGAAACTAGTTGCAACTCCTGGACAGAGATCAAGTTGATTAATAAGTCGAGAGGGGTCGAGTTACCAGAACCCAATGTGTGGTAGTAACTGTTCATGGATCACAAACACAGAACTCAGTTTCTGAGGACGGCTGCAATGAGACAACCCACCATGTACTCCTACATGGCCTCTCACCGCTACCTTTACCAAATCGTATTCACACACTTAGCTCACACACAGTAGGACATGTTCACCACTTTCCAATTCATTCCCGATGAATCGGACCTGACACAACTCTAAGCAATAGCAGGCATGACAAACAAGCATGAATGAGTAGGCACACCAGGGCTCAAACAACTCCTACTCATGCTAGTGGGTTTCATCTAATTCTTGTGGAATGACAGGTCATGCAGAGGATAAAGGGGTTCAGCTACCGCAGCAAGTAACACATGAGTCGTTGTTGTCCTAATGCAGATAAAATAGAGCAGGAGCGAGAGAGTGGGATTATATCGGAATGAACAAGGGGTTTTGCTTGCTGGCACTTCGAAGATAATATAGTTCTTCATCGGTGTCATCGATCACATCGTTGGGATACGCCTACCGAGAGGGGACGACACGGCTAACATGAAGGACACAATCAATGCAATGCGACAATATGATGCATGCTATGACATGGCAATATGATGTGTGATAGGTCTAATGCAACTTGGGATGAAAGGTTTGAGTCCATTTGAACCAAGGATTCAAATGATCACTCAAAATAATAATTGATATAAGTGCATTAGCTTGTTTCACCTAAACAGCAAGGTTAAAGTGTTCTGACATGCATGAAACTAGTACAGATGGAAAGACTGGATTTTTCTGATCATTTTCATATATAAATTATTTAATTTGGAGTTACGGTTGAATTTCTATGAATTTTAGAAGTTTGGGGTATTTTCTGAAATTTCCTGAATTAAATTAAATCCAGAAAAACCTATTACTGCGTCAGCATGACCTCATGGTGACGTCAGCAAGTCAACGGGCGCTGTCCAGGTCAAATATGATGTGTCGGGTCCACACGTCAGTGACTAACTAACTAATCTAAATTAATTAGTGTTAAACTACTACTAACTAAAAATGTCAGTGGAGTAATTAGACTTAATTAAAAACTAAACTAGAATTAGCTGGGGCCCTGGGCCCACTTGTCAGCGACCCTGGGGAGGTCAAACCCCAGGTCAACAGGGCCTAACAAGCCGGCGGCTCGACGCCGGCGACGACGGACGCGGCGGAGGGCTCGGGTTCGCTCTCCCGGCGCCCAAACGAGCGGCGGAGGGCACCCGCGGGGAGCTGGAGCTCGCCCGCATCCAACGCAGCAAGCAGTAGCGGCTAGGGCGGCCGGCGATCGGCGCAAGTGGCGCGGCGGCTACGGTGCACAGAGAAGAAAATAGAGAGGGGAAGGACGGGCAGAAGCTCACGGCGATCTTCTTGGAGTGGACGGCGAGCTCAGGGGAGGCCTGAGGCACTCGGGGCCTCGAGAGGGATCTCCCATGACGGGCGGTCGGGACGAGCTCGGTGAGGGCAGAGGGTGCGCCCGCCGAGTGGCGGAGCGAGGAGGTCGATGATGTCGAGGCGGAGCACATGAACTTCGTCGAGGGGCGAGGAATGGCTCATGCAAGAACGGCGCAGCGGCGGGCGGCGTTCGGTGCTAGCGAGGAAGAGAGCCAGGGGAGGGGATGGGGACGAGAGAGAGCGAGAGAGAGTCGGGGCTGGCGTGGCATCTCCCAGAGGTGTCCGGGCAAGCAGGCAGAGAGGAGGTGGCTGTGGCGTGCGGCTCATGGCTGGGCGACCACATCGCTGGCCCTCCCCGGGCAGGAGCTTGAGGACGGTGGCGCTGTGGTGGGCTGGGCTAACCGCCAGCCTGTGTGGGCTTTGGTGGGCGCCTGTAAGTTCTGGTGAGTCTCTGCTCTTTTCCTTTTCTTTCTCTTTTCTAATTCTGACATTTGTTTCTTGACTTAGTAAAAATGGCTAGGCACTTTCAAAAATCATGCCACTAACTGAGGTCACTGTCTGGAATATTTCCAATAGTAAATATTTCAGTTTGTGATTAATTGGACATTTAAAATATTTATAGTATTTAAATGCACAAAGTCAACTACAATAAGGTTTAATTCAGTGACCCCCAATTGACCTAGAAAATGTGAAATATTTTTGGCAGAGGTTCAAGACCAAACCAAAGATGATGAACATTTTTGGCAAGGCATTTTGGGTTCATTGAAGATATTTTTATTTGAGCCTGGTTGAATTCTTTCTGATGCTAGGGTTTGGTCAATCCCCATTTCAACTTAAATAGAATTTAAACATGATGCAACAAGATGCAAAACACCGTGCAGTACCGTAAGCTAGGGATGTGACAACTCACCCCCACTAAACAAGAATCTCGTCCGAGATTCGGGACGTGAGGTAAGAAGACAGAGGGCACAAAACTATCACAATCTTCTCGATCCAATTGCCCTTCTCGAAGATGTTGATTCATTCCATCATCTTGGTCTTGACGTCTTTGCTTTCGAGATCTTCACTCGACACGACAACAGAAAGAGAGGGAAACCCTACAGGATTTAATCTTCTTGAAGACCGAGCAACTCAAGATCAGTTCATGGAGTGAGGCGTAAGAACATCTCTTGAGTTGAGACACCAAACACACATTAGAAATGATGGAAAAGAAACGGATGACGAAGTTTCAAATTGGTAGGCAACCATTCCACGCTTAGAAAGATGGTGGATGGTGTCAAGATGGCGAGGAAATAATTGCCACGATCCCGTAACGGACCACCTTAGGAAAGGTGACTCGTAGAGCTGTGCCCTTAGGTGGCAAAAAGAATTACTTTTGATTCAAGGATCGTTGAAACTCTTTAAACCAGCCTAAGGCATTCACAATCGATCATTTGAAGGAGTTCGAAAGAATGACATACTCGGACTAGAATGGATGATATGGACTACCTTGTTGAAGACAACGCAATGGATGATTTTACTTGCGCGTGCTCTCAAGAACTTGAGAATTTCCATATCACTGGACTTCCACCATCATGTGAACACGGTGATAGCATTGATCAGACCAAAAGATGTAATGGTGTATGCTCAAGGGATCAACCACGAGTAAGACAACATTACGAACATCGTTGGTTCTGATTTGACTTGACAATAGCCCATACTCAAGTCAAAGTTCTGACAAGGCAATAGATCCAACAACTGATCACGAGGACCAATCAATGGAGATACCATCTTTCTTCAACACACACACACACACCGAAGATATCCCTTAGAGATGAACTAAGTTAAGCAAAGCTTTATCTTCCAACTCTCCAAGTTGTTGTCTAGCTCAACCAACTAGTTCAGGGATATCCAACACAGAGTCTTGGAGAATGGGTGGTTTAGAGGAAAACCAATATGATCACAAACTCAACATAGCGGTCAGGTGACAACCTGGTAACACTTCCAATAAGATATTTGGAAAGCCACGAACCACCGATATATTACTAAGCTCGAGAACAATCTTGCTTTTCAGGGCAAGACGATATGATCAAAGAGCAAGGGATTGATATAATCCTAACTCCTTTGGGTCAAGAGTGCACCAGAATAAGGACTAGGTAGCACGATCAATCTTAGGATGATGATTTAATAACCAACACGCTAAGAATGAGATTATTGTCCATTAACTACCAAACAACGAGGTTGCTAGGAGTATTGATTTCACACATCACAGTTCACTTGTCGGCATTCCGGTTACAACAACACGGAACCGAGGAATGAATAATGATAGCGAGAAGTATCACTGCGCCAAGAATTCATGAGAAATGGTGCAATTCTCATGACAATCCTGACATAAAGGGGGTAATACTCCGAGGTAGAACAGAATCAAAACCTGGATTGGCATTTTGATCTGCGGAATACAACTGCTTTGACCCAATCCTAGAAATGGACAAGGTACTGGAGTTTGTTTCTCCTAGTCATTCCAGAATAGAATGGCTCGACGGACCACAAGGATAACAGGCATCGATAAACACGATCGCACACATACCCTTGACTATCAATTGATAGACGGGGGTCAGAATACAACTAAGGAGGAACAACTCAAGGAACATATAACTTTCTGAGTTGTGGATGCATAGGTTAGTATGTCGAATCAAGTTCAACAGGTTTCTTCCGGATAACCTATGCGTATGGGTAGAACCGGAAGAGTCGCAATATGGAATGGAGTACTCCTCAAGAGCACCCTGGCTGTGATCCTTCGGTTTAGCGAGGAACTTATGCCATAGACGGTTCATAGTATTTGGAAGAAGGAAATACCACGGACCTCGAGGACTATCGCAAAGTTACTAATATCCTAAAGGAACTAGAAAACACTATCAACATGAGGTAAGTAGGGTGAATCTCGGGTTCAAGAACCCAGAAGTAGAATACCTACTACTAAATGGCATCACGGGATGCTTTCGAGAATGATGGCCAGAATCATCACACTAGGAACACAAAACATGGCTAGATTACTAGATGACTCCCTGAAACACCTAGGGTCATAGTACTAACTCCAGCATATATGTCGAGGCAATAGGGTACCTCAACTCACCGATTAGTGTGCTTAATCTGGCCCAAAAGGACATCAGGAACGGGAGGAAGGAATTTGCAAATGCATCAGATAGTTTAGAAACCTGGGATGACTCGGACAGCATAACGGCTGTAAATGCTCAAAAAGATTTGAGACATCATGCAAAATGGTGGCATGGCCACTCAACAACATCATATCAAGGTTCCGAGATCAACAGTTAACATATAGAAATAGTAGGAACTAAACTGGGGCGTAAAACCAACAATCTTAAAGGTCTATGGATTAGTAACACGTCATCCTAATAGATAGATGAGAAGCCTAGTTCTTAAACCCCGTAGAAGAGAACATGATGACTCAGATCAGAAGGCCATGAGGTATAAGGAGTAAAAAGAGCCTTACGTTCCCTTCCACAATCAATTCCCTTACATAACTAAATCATTTCTAGACACAACTTCGACCAGTTTGGCTTGGTAATCCTACAGGCAGTCAGGCTCTGATACCAAAGCTGTCAGGACCCCGATTCCAAGTCACATCGATCTAGCCGGTAACACCTCATATCACTTTGCGGCCTCACGCACGGTATTCCCACGGGTGTGGCCTTACCATTGCCCGGGACCGTTTGCGCCTTTTGGCTCACGTATATGATAGCGTCGCTAGCATCCATATGATAGAGAACCCGGGCCGACATGGCTAGTCGTGAACCTAAAGTGGCACTAACCCATGGGGACAGGCATACATGAATCACATCGAGCATGTCGGTCATCAACGTGTGAATCTGGGCTGTAGCACTGGGCTAACAGGACTCCGGTAACCCGGGCTGTGAGCTAGGCAGGACTCAGATGTCACCGCTGTGACATTTCCCCAAAGGGATGTATACACAGAACGAAGTGAAACACATGTCGCCAGTCAAGTGTCCAGAGCGGTAGTCTGGGCTAGCAGGACTCCGGTGAACCGGTCAGAAGCGGACTACTATCGCTCAGGAAGCACTAGACTACATTTCCCCATATGAGAGGCTGCCAAGGATAAACAACTAGATTGTCGGATCCCACACATACCAAGCATTTCAAACATACACACAATGTGCTCAATATGTGTAAATACAACATGGATCACAACATAACTCTACGACTCAAATATTTATTCATTAGGCTCCGAGGAGCGCGATATTACAAACATGGGTCTCATGACCCAACACTCGTGAAACATACAAGTCAAAGCACAAGCGGAAGCTAAACATGTCTGAGTACAGACAACTATAAATGAAAAAGGCTGAGAAGCCTGACTATCTACCACATCCTGCCGAGGGCACAAGATCGTAGCTGAGGTAACAAGCTAAACGTCAAAGGTCACGGGGAACTACTAGCGAGACTGACGTCTCTCTGCAAAACATAAAATAATCAAACGTGAGTACAAATGTACTCAGCAAGACTTACATCAGAACTAACTACATATGCATCATTATCAACAAAGGGGGGGTGGAGTTTGACTGCAGCAAGCCAGCTTTGACTCGGTGGCTATCCTAAACTACGACTGCAAGTAACTCTTTTGAGGTGGCGCACACGAGTCCACATATTCACCAATCAATACACCACTATGGATCCGATCCCGTCTTCCTACGAGAACGCCATCCATAGCACTCACGCTTATCTTGCGCATTTTAGAGTATCCACTTTCACTTGTCTATGAACTGATATAGGCAACCCAGAAGTCCTTTACCGCGGACACGGCTATTCGAATAGATCATTTATAACCCTGCAGGGGTGTACTTCTTCACACGCTCTCGCCACTTACCGCCATGTACACGTCGTGTATCTCGGCAATCTTCAAGCGGAAGCTTTGGCGAGGGAGTCGGCCACGACCGACTAACCACACAAGTCTCTAGTCCAGGTTTATCGCCTATTCGGGTTCCATCCGCAAGGAGATCCGGCCGGTGTCGCCACGGCCCCAAACGATGTGTGCAGGGTTCCCAAGCCCATCTCGACGGATGGATCTACGCTTGGTACACCGTACCACGGTGCCTAGTCTGTCCTAAGTCCACCTGCATCGTGCCACTAGGTAGACTATTAACACTACCTACAAACACCGTAAACTAGTTGCAACTCACGGACGAGAGATCAAGTTGATTAATATAAGTCGAGAGGGTCGAGTTACGGAACCCAATGTGTGGTAGTAACTGTTCATGGATCACAAACACAGAACTCAGTTCCTGAGGACGGCTGCAATGAGACAACCCACCATGTACTCCTACATGGCCTCTCACCGCTACCTTTACCAAATCGTATTCACACACTTAGCTCACACAAAGTAGGACATGTTCACCACTTTCCAATTCATTCCCGATGAATCAGACCTGACACAACTCTAAGCAATAGCAGGCATGACAAACAAGCATGAATGAGTAGGCACATCAGGGCTCAAACAACTCCTACTCATGCTAGTGGGTTTCATCTAATTACTGTGGAATGACAGGTCATGCAGAGGATAAAGGGGTTCAGCTACCGCAGCAAGTAACACATGAGTCGTTGTTGTCCTAATGCAGTAAAATAGAGCAGGAGCGAGAGAGTGGGATTATATCGGAATGAATAGGGGGGTTTTGCTTGCCTGGTACTTCTGAAGATAATATAGTTCTTCATCGGTGTCATCGATCACATCGTCGGGATACGCCTACCGAGAGGGGACGATTACCGGCAAACACAGAAGGACACAATCAATGCAATGCGACAATATGATGCATGCTATGACATGGCAATATGATGTGTGATAGGTCTAATGCAACTTGGGACAGAAAGGTTTGAGTCAATTTGAACCAAGGATTCAAATGATCACCCAAAATAATAAGTGATATAAGTGCATTAGCTTGTTTCACCTAAACAGCAAGGTTAAAGTGTTCTGACATGCATGAAACTAGTACAGATGGAAAGATTGGATTTTTCTGATAATTTTTCATATATAAATTATTTAATTTGGAGTTACGGTTGAATTTCTATGAATTTTAGAAGTTTGGGGTATTTTCTGAAATTTCTTGAATTAAATTAAATCCAGAAAAACCTATTACTGCGTCAGCATGACCTCACGGTGACGTCAGCAAGTCAACGGGCGCTGTCCAGGTCAAATCTGATGTGTCGGGTCCACACGTCAGTGACTAACTAACTAATCTAAATTAATTAGTGTTAAACTACTACTAACTAAAAATGTCAGTGGAGTAATTAGACTTAATTAAAAACTAAACTAGAATTAGCTGGGGCCCTGGGCCCACTTGTCAGCGACCCTGGGGAGGTCACACCCCAGGTCAACAGGGCATAACCAGCCGGCGGCTCGACGCCGGCGACGACGGACGCGGCGGAGGGCTCGGGTTCGCTCTCCCGGCGCCCAAACGGGCGGCGGAGGGCACCCGCGGGGAGCTGGAGCTCGCCCGCATCCAACGCAGCAAGAAGTAGCGGCTAGGGCGGCCAGAGCTCGTCGAGAACGAGCTCGGGGCGGCGGCCGGCGATCGGGCGCAAGTGGCGCGGCGGCTACGGTGCACAGAGAAGAAAACAGAGAGGGGGAGGACGGGCAGAAGCTCACGGCGATCTTCTTGGAGTGGACGGCGAGCTCAGGGGAGGCCTGAGGCACTCGGGGCGTCGAGAGGGAACTCTGGCGACGGCGGTCGGGGACGAGCTCGGTGAGGGCAGAGGGGCGCGCCCGGCATCGAGTGGCGGAGCTAGGAGGTCGATGACGTCGAGGCGGAGCTCATGAAGAGAGCCAGGGGAGGGGATGGGGACGAGAGAGAGCGAGAGAGAGTCGAGGCTGGCGCGTGGCATCTCCCAGAGGTGTCCGGGCAAGCAGGCAGAGAGGAGGTGGCAGGCTGCGTGCTGCTGGCGTGGCGACCACTGCTGGCCTCCTCTTGGCAGGAGCTTGAGGACGGTGGCGCTGGTGGGCTGGGCTGGCCAACTGGCCAGCCAGGTGGGCTTTGGTGGGCGCCAGGTAAGTTCCTGGTGAGTCTCTGCTCTTTTCCTTTTCTTTCTCTTTTCTAATTCTGACATTTGTTTCTTGACTTAGTAAAAATGGCTAGGCACTTTCAAAAATCATGCCACTAACTGAGGTCACTGTTTGGAATATTTCCAATAGTAAATATTTCAGTTTGTGATTAATTGGACATTTAAAATATTTATAGTATTTAAATGCCCAAAGTCAACTACAATAAGATTTAATTCAGTGACCCCCAATTGACCTAGAAAATGTGCAATATTTTTGGCAGAGGTTCAAGACCAAATCAAAGATGATGAACATTTTTGGCAAGGCATTTTGGGTTCATTGAAGATATTTTTATTTGAACCTGGTTGAATTCTTTCTGATGCTAGGGTTTGGTCAATCCCCATTTCAAATTAAATAGAATTTAAACATGATGCAACAAGATGCAAAACACCACGCAGTACCAGAAGCTAGGGATGTGACAAAGGGCCACGAAGCCCGCGATGTGCAAAATGGAGGCAGGCATAAGGTGGTGCAACTGGAGGCCGTAGAACTCCAAGAGCCCCCGGAGAAACGGATGGATTGGAAATCCGAGTCCTCTTACTAGATAAGAGACGAAGCATACCCGCTCTCCTTTAGAGGGATTGGGGACACTCTCCGCTTTCTTTCCGCCCTTGTAGGTGGCAAGTCCGGCTCGAACCGGAACCATGAAGGCCGGGGGAAGAAATCCCTTGGTTTGGAGTATAACTAGCTCGCTATGCGGGACTGAGCATCACTCCCAATTTCCAGGCTGAGGGCTGGGAGCGCGAGAGGAGGAGCCGCATCGACTGTCCATGATGGAATGGGTTTTGGTCAGAAGCGCTCCGATGAAAGCTCGCGAAGGGGGGATGATGTGACTCAGATCTACATCCTCGCCCCTTTTATAGGCGGCTCATTTGCGCAGCTAGGGGGTAAGTGAAAATACCCTGTCTTTTCAGATTCAATCAAAAAACTGGAAGATGGCCATTATTGGGCGTAGAAGCCAAGGAGCGCATCATTTATCGTGAAGCGGACACTATTCGACGAGTGTATGGAATTTGGAGAAGAACCCGCCTCGCAATGCCGAAGACAATCAACGCGCTGGACTCATCGTCATTGAAGCTTGGTTCGGGGGCTACTGAGGGAGTCCCGGATTAGGGGATGTCCGGATAGCCGAACTATCACCGTTGGCCGGACTCCAAGACTATGAAGATACAAGATTGAAGACTTAGTCCCGTGTCCCGATGGGACTTTCCTTGGCGTGGAAGGCAAGCTTGGCGATACGGATATGTAGATATCCTACCATTGTAACCGACTCTGTGTAACCCTAACCTATCCGGTGTCTATATAAACCGGAGGGTTTTAGTCCGTGGGATCTAACAACAATCATACCATAGGCTAGCTTCTAGGGTTTAGCCTCCTTGATCTCGTGGTAGATCTACTCTTGTACCACCCATATCATCAATATTAATCGAGCAGTGAGTAGGGTATTACCTCCATCGAGAGGGCCCGAACCTGGGTAAAAACATCGTGTCCCTTGTCTCCTGTTACCATCCGCCTAGACGCACAGTTCGGGACCCCCTACCCGAGATCCGCCGGTTTTGACATCGATAGTCAGCCTGGCTCTGATACCAAGTTTGTCAGGACCGGATTTTCGGGATATTAATTTCCAGAAAATGGCCCTTGTGCTCACCAGCCCTAGGATTACTGTTAGATGATGAGGCACCAACTTGATACAGAAATTCCAAGAAAAATACAAAATATGTAGTACAAGACCATTCTGGCCCATGAGTACAACAAATGGTTTCTAGTGGTTGATGGCGGAAGCGGTTTGTGGATCATCAGCGTCTATGGGACTCCATTTCCCACAGGAACAGCTAACCATGTTAACTCCTATCTTCGCGAGGCTGCTATCACCATTGCTTAGGTTCCGGGGTTGTCATCACGTCGCTCCTCTCCATGCAAGAAATCTGGCCAAGACAATAGCCAGGGACAAGCCAGTGAGTACTTTGAATGTACTCTCAAACATTATGAACACGGGTATAATATAACAAATGCTAATCATGCTCTGAAATGTTCTATGATCATAACGTTAGTCATAAAATAAAATCCTTGATGCATGCAAGCAGGTTATTTATATGCATCAATAATACGAAATAACAGAGTAGTAATAAGATGCACCGATCAGGTGTCCGGCGTTACCGAAAGGATAGTAAATAACGAGCATGCCTCAATTCCAAGGCGTCTGGCGACACCACATAAAGGGCTTGTAAAGTAAATAAATAACAGCATGCCACCGTCGGGCGTCTGAGCGACACCACAAAAAGGGCTTACAAAGTAAATAATTAACAAGTAGGCCACAGTCGGGCGTCTCAGCGACACCACATAAAGGGCTTATAAATAATAGAAATAACAAGCATGCCACAGTCGGGCGTCTCAGCGACACCACATAAAGGGCTTATAAGGAAAACAATCACAGCGAATATCCAGGAGGTAGAACCGTCCCAGGGATATTCAATAATTCAAATAATATAAGGGGTTAGTCCATAATAATAATCATCATAATCATCACAAGTCACAAGTCATGATCCATGTTCTGGTTTAGCAGTTTCTCCTCCGAAGACCGACACTAAGACCGACACTTGACCCATCCCAGACTGTAGTCCTTAACCATGGACACGGCTATTCGAATAGATTTAATCTCCGTAGAGGGTGTACTCTTTACCCACGAGTAACAGATTCCTTTAGTCCATCGGGACTAATTCCATTTACGGTCGTTTAGTTGAAAACACACCTGACCGCACACACCAGCTTAACTTACCGGTGTCTGGAATCACCCACGACACCTGTTAAGCAAAACTCTAAGTTGGGAGGCTACAACCTCGAATAGCATGGGATCACAAAATTTATACCGCGCACAAACTAGGGGAGCTACCCCCTTCGGCTACAATCGAAAACACCCATGCCCCCAGACCAGGTGGCATGCCTACCGGCTGCAGTCGGTATCCTCCACCATGGTGTCTCTGTACGGTGTGTTGTAACACCCCGGATGTAACTTTCCATATTTGTAACTCCAACTCTTGCCATTTTCGGCATTGTGATATGATATTCCCTCCGTGGTTGGGTTTTTCTTGATTTTGCATTTTGTCCATGTCATGCATTTCATATCATGTCATCATGTGCATCGCATTTGCATACGTGTTCGTCTCATGATTCCGAGCATTTTTCCCGTTGTCCGTTTTGCAATCCGGCACTCCTTTGTCCCCCGGCGTCCCCTTTTACGTTTTTCCGTGAGCGGGTACTAAACGTTCTCGGAATGGACCGAGGTTTGTCAAGTGGCCTTGGTAAACCACCGGTAGACCACCTGTCAAGTTTCGGGTCATTTGGAGCTCGCTCGTTTGGTACTCCAACGGTTAACCGCACTCTCGCAAAGGCCTCTTTTAAGTTGCAGCCCAACACCCTTTCAAAACAGCCCAATAACCCATCTAAGTCACTTCCATGCTCTCCGTCGTTCGATCACGATCGTGTGGTAAAACTACACCTCATTTGGACTCTCCTAGCTCCTCTATGCCTATTTAAACACCTCCCCGTCCAAATCCGGGTCTTCTTCCTCCGAAACCCTAAAATTCATCGCGCCCATCGGACACGTCCGCCGCCCGGACGAAGATGCCGCCCGCAGCCCTTGGCGTCGCGCCACGTGGCGCCTCGCTCCGCCGACCGCTGCCCACTTCGGCCAAGCCCGCGCATGCCGGGCCCGACCCGTCGCCGCCACCACCGCACTCCGCTCCGCGCCGCCCTCGCCGTCCGGCGCCGTCGCCCGCCTCCCGGCCCGTCGCCACCGCCCGCCAGCGCCCTGCCCATGCCGGCCGCCTCCGCGCTGGCCCCGTCGGCCCGGCCCCGCCTCCTCTCCCTCCGGTGGCGCCCCTGCCCGCCTCCTCCTCTCCCCTCCGTGAGCAGCGCCACCGCCGCCGCCGCTTCGGATCCGGCCTCGATCGGATCTGAAAACCGAGGGTTGAGTGTCTCGTTCCCACGAAATTTCCTCTAGTATTTTGTTTTGTTGATTATTTCGTGGCATTTTCAACGCATCATAACTCTGCACCTGTAGCTCCGTTTCGTGCGTATAATATGTAAAATTGTTCGCCTCGAAGAGTAGATCATTCCAACTTATTGCATCATTTTCATTTGAGCTCATCTTGATGCCCGAAATGCTGTTAGAAGAGGGCTATGTGATGTTAGTTTCTGTTTCTTAACAGAACATGCACTTTTGTTATTTTTTCTATGATTGATGTGTGCACCCTACGAATTTGAGTCCTACATGTGTTTTGTAATATGCCATGCCATTTTTCCAGGGATGTATGCCATGTATTTTTGTGATCTATGTGGTGACTAGCACAAGCATGCAAACTAGGCTTCATGGTGTTGCTGATTTCAGCCCCAGTTTTGCTGATATTTTTATGCCATGTTAACTCGATGCTACCGAGAGATCCCTGCATATTTTGAGATACATCAGTAAGGATGTTTGAACATATGGTTATGTTCTATCCATCCATGCCCTTGTTTGCAATTATGGAGTGCCATAGCTTGAGTCAATCGAGCTCTACTTTTGCTATAAAATGTTTCCTGGCAGATTGTTTACATGTTATTCAATTTTGCCAAGGTTGTTGTGGTTGATCCGTGTATGCTATGATATTGTTCTTGCCATTTATATCTTCTATGTCATGTCTTCTTGATGCATGTATGCTTAGTTTATCATGAGATGCTCTGTAGTGAGTGCTTTGAGCTCTTAAACATGCCTACTTGTTATCTGTTTTTGACATGCCATGTTGCTGAATATGTTAACGAAACTTGCGATATTGACATGGATGTTACTATATTTTCTGATCCTTTTTGGCTTATGGTCAGTAAGGGACTTATGTTCTATGCTTTGAGTAGATTCATACCAGGCCATGTTTTGCTATTATAAGTTCTTGTAGCATGTTGTTTTCTTGCTCTGAACATTGCTACCTGATGCGGCTTTTGCCATGTTTGTTTGAACCTGTTATGGTGTGATTTAGCCGTAGCTCAGTGTTCATATTTTGTCAAGCATCTTGAGTAGATCACTTCCATATGCTTTTCTAGTACGTTTGGGTGCAGTAGCTTATTTTCTTGTTGCTTGCTAAGTGGTATCATGTTAATGGCAGATTTGTGCCATTCTTGTTTTGCTTGTCATTTGCAAACCGTGCATCCGATTCGGTGATCTTTATATCGATTTCAACCGAAATCATCTCATATTTCCAGCGGCATACTTGGTTTTCCAAGGTGATGCCTGGTTCATCATTTTCCTTCCGAGCACGACACGCATTGCATATCACATCTCGCATATCATGTCATGTTTTGCATCATGTTGCTTGTGCATTGCACCGTGATTTATTGTGGTTCCTTTGTTTGTGTTCTTGCTTTGGGTAGAGCCGGAGACGAATACGTGAACGAGGAACCTGTTGAGAACGCCACGAGGATCAAGCTTTCGACAACTCGAGAACTTTGCAGGCAAGATGACCATACCCTCGAAATCACTTCTATCTTTGCTATGCTAGATGCTCGCTCTTTTGCTATGCCTATGCTACAATGCCTATCACTTGCTTATCATGCCACCCATATTGCCATGTCAGCCCCTAACCATCCTTTTCCTAGCAAACTGTTGATTGGCTATGTTACCGCTTTGCTCAGCCCCTCTTATAGCGTTGCTAGTTGCAGGTGAAGATGAAGTTTGTTCCTTGTTGGAACATGGAGATTTTGTTCCTTTTTGGAACATGTTTACTTGTTGGGGATATCACAATATATCTGCTATAATTATTGCATCTATATACTTGGTAAAGGGTGGAAGGCTCGGCCTTATGCCTGGTGTTTTGTTCCACTCTTGCCACCCTAGTTTCTGTCATACCGGTGTTATGTTCCTTGATTTTCGCGTTCCTTACACGCTTGGGTGATTTATGGGACCCCCTTGACAGTTCGCTTTGAATAAGACTCGTCCAACAAGGCCCAACTTTGGTTTTACCATTTGCCACCTAAGCCTTTTTCCCCCGGGTTTTTGCGAGCCCGAGGGTCATCTTTATTTACCCCCCGGGCCAGTGCTCCTTCGAGTGTTGGTCCAAACTAGAGCACCGTCTTGGGACCATTCCTTGGCAACTTGGATTACGTTGGTTCCTGTACGCTTAGCTTATCCGGTGTGCCCTGAGAACGAGATATGTGCAGCTCCTATCGGGATTTGTCGGCACAATCGGGCGGCTTTGCTGGTCTTGTTTTATTGCTGTCGAAATGTCTTGTAGTCCGGGATTCCGAGATTGATCGGGTCGTCCGGTATAAGTAATATCCTTAGTTGACCGTGAGAGCTTATAATGGGCTAAGTTGGGACACCCCTGCAGGGTATTATCTTTCGAAAGCCGTGCCCGCGGTTATGAGGCAGATGGGAATTTGTTAATGTACGGTTGTAGAAAACCCGAAGTTGACCTCAATTAAAATACACATCAAGCGCGTGTGTAACCGTGATGGTCTCTTCTCGGCGGAGTCCGGGAAGTGAACACGGTGTTGGAGTTATGTCCGACGAAGTAGTAGTTCGGGATCACTTCTTGATCACTACTAGCTTCACGACCGTGCCTTGCTTCTCTTCCCGCTCTCTTTTGCGAATGTAGCCACCATATATGCTAGTCGCTTGCTGCAGCTCCACCTTACAACTCTGTCCTTCCTACAAGCTTAAATAGTCTTGATCTCGTGGGTGTGAGATTGCCGAGTCCCCGTGACTCACAGATTCTACCAAAACAGTTGCAGGTGCCGACGATGCGGCAGGTGTGACGCAACCGAGCTCAAGTGGGAGTTTGACGAGGAACGTGGTCGTTACTATGTGTCTTTTTCCTGATTATCGGTAGTGGAGCCCGATTGGGACGATCGGGGATCTGTGTAGCATTTGGGGTATCTTCTTTTATTTTGGTACCGTAGTCGGACCTTGAGTGTATTACGGATGATGGATGTTTATTTATGTATTGTGTGAAGTGGCATTTGTAAGCCAACTATGTATCTCTTTCCCTTATGTATTACATGGGTTGTGTGAAGATTACCTCACTTGCGACATTGCTTTCAATGCGGTTATGCCTCTAAGTCGTGCTTCGACACGTGGGAGATATAGCCGCATCGAGGGTGTTACAGTTGGTAATCAGAGCCTTCCCCGACACGTGGCAGAGGCTTTCCTGGATTTCTTTCCGGCATGCATGCAAGGCATACGAGGACGATTACCATCACAAGTATATCCACTTCCAACAGCAAGGAAGTCTCCAATATGCATTCATGCAAATGATCGTATTACCACATAAAATAACGAGTTCTCCGTATTAAGGTGGTGTTATAAACGTATTAACCCACACACAAAAATATTATGCCAGGGTTCAGAATGCTTGCCTTCAAGAGTATGCAAGTGGGGTGTCCCTTTTGAAAGTTGAATTCTTATTCAAAAACCTATTTTTGAAATTATTCAAATTAACACATAGCTTTAAAACAGTACAAAAAAGTTGTCTGATTTTTTTCAAATAAATCTGAAAATAAACTTGACAATATTTGAGAGAGGTAGGAAAAAGAATCAACTCATTTGGAGTTCTATTTAAAAAGATATAGCCAGTCAAAGTTTAGTCAAATTCTGTTTTTAAAATAAAACAAAAAAAAAGAAAAAGTTTCGAAAACTGAACACGTCAAAGGCGTACTTTGCATTTACGTCTTCACTTACTGTCGTGGAATTGTCACGGCAGATGTCCTTAGTGTTAGGACTTAGTCGCGAGGCCAACCCATCTATGTGGTAGCTTGAGAGGGGTTGAGCGGGACGAGAGACGCGAGGTTTTACCCAGGTTCGGCCCCTCACGGTGGAGGTAAAAGCCTCACGCCCTGCTTCATTGATATTGATGATGATGATCATGGTTACAAGAGTGCTCTAATTCGAGAGCTATTGTCTAAACCTAGCTTGTCCAAGCTGGAACTTGTCCCCTTTTGAGCCCTGCCCCTCCTTATATATGTTGGAGGGCGGGTTACATGTAGAGTCCTATTAGGATTAGGACTAGTCTATCGCTAATACAAACCGGATACAAGTCCAGGTCTTAGCTCCTTGTAAGATATATTCCTCCTGCCTTTTCCTCTTAAACGGCCCACCGTAGTTGAACCGGCCTTCATGAACCGCCAGACGGGCCACCGAGTCTTGTCGCTCCTCTGACCCGCCTGCCGGATTACCAATGAACCGTAAACCGCCAAGTCGCAAGTGAACCGCCAAGTGCCAGCGGGTTCTTCAGGTAAACCGCCAAGTCCGGTCGGGTTATACTTCCGGCCGGTTTATACCACGGGGTATATCCCCGACATTAGCCCCCAGTTTAATTTGGATTTATCCATGTTAAACTGATCCTGTGAAATAAACACAAGAACAAACTTGACAGATTATGCTCCGGGTTAAGAATTTTTGTAAACCGGCACCTGATCATCCTTAAATCCTTGTTATTTCCTCCTTCCGGGAAATCCGGGTCAACAGACCAGCTTCATAATCAATTTGCCGACATTGGCTTGTCACCGAGAAATATTGTGAAGAATAAATCCTTTGACTCAGCTCCGCCGGTTTAAGAAATACGGATCTGAAAATACTTATCTGATATTCAGCCGGTTTGAAGATGTAAAACTTGCCGGTTTATCATTGCTAAACTGCCGGGTTATAAAAACTGATAATTCCGGTTTATGATTGTTGCGTACACCGGTCAATCTGGTTTGCTCAAGATCGAGAATTTTGAAAATATTTCTCCTTATGTGCATATTACTGTAGCCGCCAAGTCTTGAGCAGAACAAAGTTATGGTTTAAGACTTGCTTCAATATCAATATCGCCACTTTTGAAGAAATCCATGTTATCCATCCTACCACTAATAAAAACTGAATACTCCATACTATGTAGCCCCCAAGTGTCGGGTTGTCATGCTTGCAGCAACACAGGACTTGTAATTTTCTTATACTCATAAAACTTCAACCAAAGTGTAGTCCCTAAGGGCTGGGTCATTATGCAATAATGAGCAGGGACTTTGTAGGTATAATCATGTAGATTTGAGCAATGATGTGTAGCCCCCAAGGGCCGGCTCAGTAAGATAATATTGAGCTGGGACTTAATATATACTTCAATGAAAATAACATCATATGATGTAACCCCCATCATGGGCTTGAATCCACGTCCATAAGGTTAAGAGCCTTGTGCTTTACCAACTGAGCAAAGTGGACCCTTCAATATAATGGATTTAACCTGTGTACCTTGAGTTGTTTGACAGAGCAATTGGTAGCCCCAAGGGCCGGCTCATTATAATGTGATGAGTCGGGTCTTCAATAATATGAGCAAAAAATGACTTTGCATTAGCCCCCAAGTGTCATGGTGCATGCTTGCAGCGACATGAGACTTGCATATTTGATGTAATCTCAACTTAAATAATGTAGCCCCCAAGTGCCGAGTTGTAAGCCTGCAGCAACTCGGGACTATTCCTTCAATTGTAGAATAAATCCTATCCATTAATAATATGATAACCATTGCGCTAAAAGCGACTTTGAAAACCTCAATTATAATATTGGGTATTGATAACCATAATAAAAATCTAGCCATGTTGGCTATTAAAGATAACATAATCTGGTATGAAAAAACCTTATTCATTCAATACCATAATGAAAATTCAGCCAAGTTTGGCTATTTGAATAATATAACCCAATGATTTATAAGCGCATGATTCCAATGGCGCAATCCAAATAGGTACTGGCAACTTATAGTCCAAAGCCAGGCCGGGTTAACAAACACCGGATAATTTCTCATCATATCTTGGCGACTTATCGCCTTAAAGCCAGGCCGGTTTAATAAACACCGGATAATTTATCATCATGCTTTATTCAACCTGTCTCTGCATACAACAAGTTTAAAGTGTCCCGGCGGTTTACCACCGGACGGGTCATAATGCCCAGCAGATAACCCAGGTTTATAACCAAGGCTGCACTTTAAGAATAATCAATGAAATATATCATACTGTGACATTGAATCACATCATTGGTTTACCAATTTTTTTGTAGTAAGGGTGATGACCCCAATCTTGAGTAATGATAACTCCTTTCATACCGTGGTCGGTTTATGATAAAACCGTGCGGGTTGTGATAAACACCGGTTTAACCATATATAATATCTGGCGACTTATAGTCAAACCAGATCGGGCGGATAGTCTCCGGATTATGATTTGATCATGTAATCGACAATTTGTAATTGAAAGTCAAGCCGGGTTAATGAACACCGGTTTACTCCATATATAAGATGGTTAAAATCAAACCGGGAAAATAGTCTCCGAATTAGGATTTGACCGTGTTCCGTCAATTTGTAATTGACAGTTTGAGCCGGATTAATAATGTCGGTTTGAAAACACAACAAAAGAAATAATTTAAAAGAGAACAAAATTCAAGCAAAGGCAAATATGAAACCATTGCAAATGAGGCTTTGAGCCGATCAAGAGGCATTACCATGGTCGGACACGACCAAGCCCCCAAAAGGCGTAGCTATGGTTCGAGTCAGCCAGGTCCCCAAATGATGCATTGGCATTACGCCGATCAAGAGGTGTAGCGATGGTTCGGGTTCGACCAAAGCCCCCAAGTGATGCTGTGGCACTAGGCCGATCAAGAGGCGTGACTATGGTTCAGACGTGACCACAAGTCCCCAAGTGATGCTGTGGCTTTTCGCCTACCAAATGGCGTTGCTATGGTTCGGACACGACCAAGGCCCCCAAGTGATATTGTGGCATTGCGCCGATCAAGAGGTGTGACTATGGTTCGAACATGACCAAGCCCCCAAGTGATCAATAATATGATAAGCCAATAAGGCATGATACCCATGTTTGAACCGCGCATCATGGCAGCAGGTCCTCTTTGGCACCCTTTAACTTTTTGCCAGAGATAAATCCTTCTTGAACCGGGATTTTGAACCAGATATTGAGAGCTTCAAAGCTTTGTGGGAGATATCTTCCCCTTGAACCGGATGTTAAACCGGATACTTGAGAGCTTCAAAGGAGACCGACTCCTTGAGCCGGATTTTAAACCGGAATCCTTTACGATGATCCGGAACTTCTTGCTTGAGCCGGGATTTTGTAACTGTCATATACTTATTAAGCCGGAAATTTTCTGACGGCCTTCAAATAATGATAGCCTCCGGGACCGGGTTATCTTTCCCTCCATCGTCCTGGGGTTCTTAAATTTGCTGGCAAGATTTGCTTAGTCATGTCATCGTAGCCCCCGAGTCTCAAGGTGACTCGAGGAGTTGGCTTGAAACTCTCCATATTTGACCGCGACATAAACCGGCATAACTTGTATATCATTGGTGTTGATAACACGATGTGAATCCACGAAGGTTGTGATGATCGCGGCGGGTTATAAATGATCCCGTATGAGCCGTGGTCAAGACCTTTCGCCAATGGTTCCTTCCAATGGCGATTTGAAGTTAACCAGATCGTAGTGGCGGCGACTTGTGCGCCGCCCATTGAGCCATCCGGTGTAGACGGCGGTTGATAGTATATGATAATTTGCCTCCATTTTGAAAGAAAACCGGGCTACCTAAGCTGTGACTTGCTCATGTAGATAAAAGTGCGGCCTGGTATGTTGATGTAGACCAGGCCGCAATAAATGGACGGTAGAGACGCCCACGATATTAGAGGTGGCTCGAGCAGATGAACCGCCGCGGTGTTGTAAATCGGCGCAGACGGGCAAGTCAACCATGTCGCTTTTGATGTAGTGAACAATTGTCCCGCATCAACAATACCGCAGAACCAAGACAAAGATAAACTGCTCTTTTGACAAAAAATACTATGTACCAATAAAATATATTTTAAATATCACCGATGTGCCGGGCGGAAATAATCCGCCATGAAATCGATGATCGCCAGTGGAGTTGAAGTTGCTCACGGGTGAACCGCCGTGGCATGGTAAACCGTGCGGACGGCTGAGTCGGCCGCCACGTTTGTAAGGCGGTGCGGACGGGCGAGTCGGCCGGGCGCATTGATGCAAGCGGACCGCGATACATCGCGTGTCCGTGAAGCCACGCGACACAGCCAAACGTGCCTCCGCGGTGTAATACCACCTCTTTTTCTTTTTAATAGCCGCCCCGCATAAAATTTATTAAAAGACAGAGTAATTGTTCTCAAAGAATTGATACGTGCTAAAAAATACTAAGAACATATAGCACCTGACTTATTTTCCGGATGAACGCGGATCTGGTATTGGATAAAGTTGGATGTAGTTAGGCGGTTTGTTGTCCGAGTATCGGTACTCCCGTACCATGGCCTTCACGAGGATAACAATAAGTGCATTGCTTTAATCCCTGCACAATTTTTGTTACGGCAGCTCATGGGTTGAACGGATAGGACGACAAAGGGCATGCAGCACCCTGCCATGCACGCTGGAAGCACTTCTGCGCTCCTCTCTTCCGAGGTTTGACCACGGACGGCGTGCACGAGCAGAAAAACGAGCAGCTGGGCCCAGCCAACCCACACAACAATAGATTGGTATAAACTGCTTTTTTTATCTGGACTCCGGGTCTTGAAGAGTACGACAACAGTTCAAATCCCTTTATGCCTTCGTGATGGCACATCAGTCCGATTTTGTATTGTAGTAGTAGTGCAATCCGTATATAGCCGGCTTTATCTCCTTTTTCTTGATCCACTTGAATATCCTCTCAATTGATGTAGCAGCCATGCACGCACATGATCCATCGGCGGCCCTCGCAATTTTTTTTCCTACTGCAGCATACGCACGTGCGGTCGGTGACGTGCACGCTTGGGCCTCCGGCCATGCTTTTTGTTTCTTCTTTTGTACAATGACGTCTAGTATCACTAGCAGCTATGGTTTGGAAGTAGTATCGTCGGTGTAACAAAACATCGCGGATATATCCTTTTTGGTCTACATAATAGTATTTGGACCATCGCAACCGGATTTTCTTGAATGTCTCAGATTTGCAACTTGCGGCTGTCCACGGAAACGATCTCGGTGGCGGATCACTGTATGCGTCTTCGGCCGTTCGCAGCCTTTAGCTCTTGTCTTGGCCCTGTAGAATTAATCACAACTTTGATCATAAACAATGAACGCATCGGCTCTGCCAAAAAACTATCCCATGCCGGGTCATCTTGCACGATTCTTCCGCGCCGGTTCTTCTTCATCCTATTGATTGCAAAACTTCGAAACCCTAGGAACAAATCCTTCAAGAACTCACCACCACGCGCAGGCCCCACGGTGGGCGCCAACTGTCGTGGAATTGTCACGGCAGATGTCCTTAGTGTTAGGACTTAGTCGCGAGGCCAACGCATCTATGTGATAGCTTGAGAGGGGTTGAGCGGGACGAGACGCGAGGTTTTACCCAGGTTCGGCCCCTCACGGTGGAGGTAAAATCCTACGTCCTGCTTCATTGATATTGATGATGATGATCATGGTTACAAGAGTGCTCTAATTCGAGAGCTATTGTCTAAACCTAACTTGTCCAATCATGAACTTGTCCCCTTTCAGAGCCCTGCCTCCTTATATATGTTGGAGGGCGGGTTACATGTAGAGTCCTATTAGGATTAGGACTAGTCTATCGCTAATACAAACCGGATACAAGTCCGTGTCTTAGCTCCTTGTAAGATATATTCCTCCTGCCTTTTCCTCTTAAACGGCCCACCGTAGTTGAACCGCCTTCATGAACCGCCAGACGGGCCACCGAGTCTTGTCGCTCCTCGACCCGCTGCCGGATTACCAATGAACCGTAAACCGCCAAGTCGCAAGTGAACCGCCAAGTGCCAGCGGGTTCTTCAGGTAAACCGCCAAGTCCGGTCGGGTTATACTTCCGGCCGGTTTATACCACGGGGTATATCCCCGACACTTACCCAGCGTGGACCGGCCCGTGGTCAATGACAGTGGGTCCAGGGGGCCCACTGGTAAGGTTTGACCAGTCATCCCCCACCTCCTTCCTCCTCTGGCCGCGCGGAGGCGGGGCTTCGGCGATCGTCGTCGGCGATTGGCAGCTCCTCGCGGGCTCCCGAGGGCAAGGATGGATCCGCCAGCCTGTGGTGGTCCTCCCGGTGGTCGCTAGGGTGGTGGGGGCGAAGGGAGTCACCGGCGGTGAGCTTCGCGACGGCCGGCAGCTTCGGGTGAGTTTGGGGTTCTGGGCTGCGGTGGTTCCCGAGCGGGTTTGAGGTGTTGGGCGGCTCCGTAGGGTCATGGGGAGTCGAGCGGTGGCGCTGGAGTGATGGGGGAGGGTCGGTTTGCGACGAGCAGGACGGAAGGCGCGGCGGCTGCTGGCGGAGATGGGGAAGAAGACCTTCCCTGGTCGATTGACTGCTACGGGGGTGCTAGGTGGGGTGATAGGAGGTTGCCTGAGGTACGAACATGCTCGGGGGTTTCTTTTATAGCGTGGTTAGGTCGGTCCCTAGGCGGCCGGAGATAAGAACGACGGCAAACCGCCATTCTGTGCTGCAGGTGACGTGGCGGCGACGCGAGCTAGAGGACGGGCTTGGGGATAGGATCGCGCTGTCCCAGAGGGCAGCTGGCGCGCTGGGGTGGCTCGGGCGGCGCCGTCCGGGGCAGAAGCCCACTGTGGCCGGCCGCTAGCCGCCGTGGCCGACCTGACGGCGGCGCTGTGCGGCCCCAGGGACGAGGTGGCGTGTTCTGGTGAGTGGATGAGGTCGGGGAGGTGGCTCTGCAGGCGAGCAAAGGCCGGGGCGGGCGGCTTAACGCAGCGGCTCGGGTGCACGACGTGCAAACGCAGCCTGGCGGCGCCCGCAGCACGACGCCAACTGTTCGGCAAAATGCCAGGGCAAGCTAGGAGACTTGGGTGGATCTGGGGATTAGCAGGTCCAGGCTAGAGGTATCAGGGAACTTTGTGGACAAGGTTGTTGGGTCAGTGGATCAAGCTTATAATGCAAACTCAAAATCATGTCAAAACTGACCGTGCACCCAATGTGTTTGACAAAATGCTAGAGGCATCTAGGCAGTTCTTGGAGTGGCCAAAATCTCCAGATCAGTGCCTCATTAGGTGTAGGTGATGGTGGCAAGGTCATTTGGGCAAACCCAGAAACTTGCTAGTGCATGTTTTTGAGAAAATCAAATCTGGTTAGAAAGAAAATGGCATCCCTGCTTGGACCAAACATAGTCCAATGGGTCCACTCTCCTGGACTTAAGGGTTTTGCAGGGTGGTCTATAAACAGGAAAAAGAATCATGGGTAAAGGAGCAAGTTAAAATATGGTTGCAGTACAAATAACCAAGTTGAACCAGGATGAAGATGAGGATGATTCACTCAAATTTTTCAAAGGACATAACTGGTTTTTTGCATCAAGATGAATAATATACTCCTACTGACCTCCCCTAATTTTGGTGGAAGTTTTAGAGAAGTATTTAAATAGGTTGTAGTGCAAAAGTGCAACTGGACCAGATTTAAAAACTTCTGGTATAACTCAAAATCTCCAATTGACTAAGTAATATTTTGCATAAAAGTGATTTAGGGACATCATATGTCATCCCCAAATTTTTGTGGGATTTTTAAATAAATTTATCAAAGGGTTGCAGTGCAAATGGAACCCTAAAACTTATGAAAAACCATTTTAGAGAAATAAAGCTCAGGGGAAAATAATTATATAAATAATCCCACTGATAAAAGAATTGTGGGGTGTCACAATACATCAAGATCGTGCCAAATCAAGAACACGAGAGAGAGAGAGAGAGAGAGAGAGAGAGAGAGAGATCAAACACATAGCTACTGGTACATACCCTCAGCCCCGAGGGTGAACTACACCCACCTCGTCATGGAGAGCGAGGGATGATGAAGATGGCCACGGTGAGGGTTCCCCCTCCCGGCAGTGCTTGAACAGGGTCCCGATTGGTTTTGGTGGCTCTGAGAGGCTTGCGGCGGCGGAACTCGATCTAATCTCTGTTCTGGAAGTTTTAGGGTACGTAGGTATATATGGGTGAAAGGAGTACATCGGTGGACCGAAGGGGGGGCCACGAGGCAGGGGGGCGCGCCCCAGGGGGGTGGGCGCGCCCCCTACCCTCGTGAGCACCTCCCTCATCTTCCGACGTAGGGTCCAAGTCTATTCGGTAGGTTTCCTTCCAAAAATAACTTCTCCAGTTGATTTCGTTCCGTTTCGACTCCGTTTGATATTCCTTTTCTTCGAAACACTGAAATAGGCAAAAAAACAGCAAATCTGGGCTGGGCCTCCGGTTAATAGGTTAGTCCCAAAAGTAATATAGAAGTGGATAATAAAGCCCCCCAGAACAGTAGATAATATAGCATGGAGCAATCAAAAATTATAGATACGTTGGAGACGTATCACGGGAATCGCCGCCGTCGGCGAGGCCACGAAGTGTGCAGCACCGGAGCCCTACGCATCATGGGCCAAAAATTTAACATTGGCAAGTCAAGCAATGCTCGGCTCGCTGACCTTTGCCGTAGCTATGGCATATCTGTCACGTCAAGCAAAATTATAGAGTTTGGGTTGGTTCCATTTATACCTTTGTGACTAACTTTAGTTCCTGTTGATATGTGTACGTGTATGACATCCCTTGTTCTTAATTTTAGTGCTACAACTGGAGGCTTCGATCAAGGGAAGCAAAAGTATAGCCAGGAGGACGATAAGACCGACGCGGTGAATGGCAAGGACATCAAATTTGATGAGGTCGATAGCGATGATGAAACCATCGATTTAGAGTTTGAAGAGTTGCAAGCTGCCAAAGCAAGTGAAGTGCTTGTGCAACAAATTTATGCCCTGGATTCAATGCCAGAGTCTGTACCCCCAGGAATGGAATCATATAGGGATTTCATACTAAAGTCCTTGATGACATCGTATGATCCGAAGATGATGAAGAAATGACCACGTAATCAATGGCGCAACTACTCTATGTTTAGCAGTCAACGTTTGGTGTGATTTCATAAATTGTAATGGTGCCGAAAGTCTTTTTTGTATTGCATGAATATGTTAAGTGACATCATACACGAATCATGGCAGGAATGAAGTTCATTCTGTTTGTTCTTGTTACTTACCAGGTGCTACTCACAAAACAATGAACAACGAGTTCGATAAGAGTCGATGGCATGGAGTAGTAAACATCAAAAAACAAAGAACATCAAGTTAGCTAGGATTAATCGGTGGCATGGAGTAATAAACATCACAAAACACCAGAACAACGAGTTTGCTAAGATTAACAATAGTGGTTGAAGTACAGTACGAGTAAGTTTAAATTCAATACTGTATAGCTAACGAATTCGCTAAGATTACTAATGATAACAAGCGACGAGAAGTACATCAAGCATCTGGAAGGGCCTCAATAGCAGCAATTACAACATCAACATCGCAGGGTACTACGTCCGGAAGCATTTCGAGTGCCGCCAGAAATGACTTCCTCATGTGCGGGACCTTATACGGTTTCCTCCTTTTCGCTTGATTACCTCGCGCATGCATGACTGAAGGGTCAGAAAAATACGATGGCTTCTCTCGACCGGGTACGTGTCATATGCTTTTTTCACCTTCGCAACAATATCAACAATTTTACCAGGGGACATCTTCTCAAAAAGAGCCTGAAGTGCCGCAAAGAACCCTAAGTCAAGAATGTTCAAATCAGGTGAGTTGGGCGGCTGACATGTAAGCCTAATGTCCCATCCATCTGACTATGCCGCTGCACAAAACACACTGTCATTCACGGAAATATGGGTCTTTGCATTATCTTGCTGAATGTATATTGTGCGTCCGCATTCCGAAGCCGGCCACAAAGCCTTGATGGCGGGTAGAAGCTTGTTCACCATATAGTCTCTACTGACATCCTTTGTCACCGACGGCAAAACCTTGGTTACCTCTTCCCCCCTCTCTCTGTAAGGGCTAGGCCTCTTTGCGAAGTCCTGATATGTGAACGGCCAAATTCCAATCTTGCCATCAAATGTCATGACACCATCATCATCATAACGAGGCCTTGCTACTGCTGCCAAGAACATCACTTTCTCAATAAATCCCTTGCTCTGAGTGCTGCGATAGGGTTCCTCTTCATCAGGTGCCAAGTAGTAGTTCTGAGTACCTTTAGTGCGGTAGAAGCACTTCTCATCAATATGGATGACATTGTACATGCCTTTAAATGTGGGTTCTTCAGCACGCTTAGTTCATCCAACATGGATAAACAAAACCGAATCCGACCTAGCTTGTTGACATCAGTCAATGTGGATTTAATTGAATTTGTATGGCGCTTCAGTCTGCCCTCCTTCAACCTTCTCCATAATGTTGTCTTCGCCATTTGAAGCTCATTAGCAAGATCTTTAAGTGTGGTTCTTTTCCTCAAATCAATCTGTTTTATAGCATCCGAATCAAATGGTATCTTCTTGCGGCCACAAGTTTTCACCCTTTTGTTTGCTACTCCATGAATACCACCGGCTTGCTTTCCTCTCAACCATATGTTTTGAACAGTCCGGTAATTAACTGGACAAAGTTCTACCACCTCCTCAACCACCTCTTGGTTTAGTACGCCCTGATTTGTCCGCTTTAATAGCATGGCATAAATTTCTTGCTTTTGATTGTCTGGGTACCATCTTCGCTTCTTCTTTTGTTTAGCATTTGAGCCTACTGCAGAATATTCAGAACAAGAAATAAATTACTTTCAGTTAAAATGAACTAACATTCTCTCAATGACTTGAAACAAGGACTAACTTAAATAACTCATGGAGTAGACTAACCATTGTTGCTGCCGGTGTCAGCTACTTCAGCTTGTACTCCACAATCAGTCTCCGGAACAACATCTTTCTTCAACTCCACACGGATGCATGGGTTAACGTTGCCGGCGGGGCTGGTTGCATCACTGCCGCTGCCATTTAGTGAAGATGGAGCACCTTCGGGACAGTCAGCTTGGTTAATGTTGCGGGCGGGGCTGCTCGCATCATTGTTGCTGCCATTTATCGAAGATGGAACAACTTCGGTACGGCCACCTTGCCACTTTGTCAGAGCCGGGCGCATTCTGCCGCGACCAGCCAAGCCCAAGCATCGACGACCACGGCGACCGTCACTGGTGTCCCCGACGACATTGTCGTCACCTCCCCGACCACGCACCATGACAGGACCAGCAAGTAGAGCCGCACGCACGCGTTTAAGCACGATATCATGTGCACCACGAGCATGTCCGAGGCTCGCGTACATACTGGCAGCTTCTTCTCCTTCAGAGCCATCGCATCCATCACCAACATCTACACCGTGGCCTAAGACGTCCGCGGACATAGAACCTGCCGCGTCAACTCCTTGATCACCGGTGGCGATGTTCACGAGATGGCAGGGGAACATGACAACAGTTCCCTGGATGAATACTTCACCGGTACGGCGTGCACGAGAATCTATGAGAATTTGTTCACCATCGAAGAGATAGGCCCTGGTGGTACCAAGTCGGATCGTCCCCGTATAGAAGGTCTTCCTACTTCTGAGCAAAACCGTCGTGCAAAAAGACACCGACCACCACTTTTCCGCTGGATTCACCGGTGGCTTGCACTGTATTCCATCCTCTGCGTGGCCTCGTCCACCAGTGCCTCGACGATTGAACTGTACGTAGATGGTGACACAACGGGTCAAGTACTACATGATCTGGTTCAACAGTATGGAATACATACAGTACGTACCTGTGAAGATGGCGTTGCATCCACTGCGTGGCCGCGTCCGTCGGCACGTTGGCCTCGCGCGCGTCCGCGACCGTCGGGCGCCTTGGCCGTGCCCATGCCCGCGTCCGCGCCTGCCGGCACGTTGGCCGTTCCCGTGTCCGCGCACCCCCGCGTCTTCCGCCGGCGTGCGTACGTCAACTCGCCCGTGCTCGGCAGAAGCACCTCGCTCTGTCTGTTGAAAGAGGTCCGCCTCATCGTCGGCTTCGTTGCAGGCATTAAGTCGATCAGGACAAGGTACGTTGCCGTCATGGAGCGCATGCTCAACTTCTACACGGAGCCCAGAGTGAAAAATTATCCCGCTGAAACTGCAGAAAGGTGAGACGGAAACAAGAACATACCGTCACCGGAGTCGTCGGAAGCTAGCTAGTCGTAGTCGTATCCAAGATCAAAGGCGCTGTCATCGTTCTCCTCAACTGAATCCCAATTAGGTGCTGGATGCAATTCTAGATCAACCATGTTTTTTGTTGGCCACGTATTGGAAGAAGAGGGAAATGAAAAGAACCAGCGGGAGTCGACTCATTTTGTACACCAAAACATAATTTAAAATCTTCATTCAGTTGGCACCAAGCCTCATTCAGTTGGCGTAAGCCATTTCCTCCCTTTTCACGATGGCGGCATGTACGTGGGTACCCATTTTCTTATACAAGGAAAGACACTTATTTCCATCCATGATTTGCTGGGATACGCCGATTGCATGTGCCATGCAAGGCCGGCAACATATCGGCATGCAGCGGTCAAATCAATTGACTCTCACGTAATTGATTTCTACCACTAAACTAATATCAGGGGTAGTATTGTCCCGGATGCTTTAAAAATTGTTGCCTTGGTCACCGAGCTGGAAATAATGCACCTAACATAAAGGAACGGAGGGAGTATTAACATTGAGATTATATTAACAATAAAATCCGTTGAACATGTAATTTGCTTTTAACTGTGGCATTGCATCAATTTTCCAGCGGCATTATTAGAGGGTGTTTGTTTATAGGGACATTTTGGTGTAGGGACTAAAAACTCCGTGTCAGTCCCATCTAAACCAAACATGAGGGACTTTTAGGGACTAAAAGTGGGCATTTAGGACTAAAGAAAGAAGACCCGAGGGAGTCTTTTGGGACTTTTTCCAACGGTTGCCCACCGCCACGTATCGCACCTTGTTTCTATTAGTTCATTACTAGGGGTAACATGGTCTTTTAGCATGTCATTTAATAACCTCTAGTCCATGATTAGTCCGTGGAACCAAGCAGATAGGGACTAGGGAGTTTTTAACCAAACAGGGCCTTAGATTAACAACAGCTAATGAGTTGCAGGGACGGTGGGCCTTTAAAGCACCATGTGCATCTACCGATGTATTGTGGTCATGCTCAGTCTGTTGCAACAAAGAACAAACAACCAAGGAGCATAATTGTGTTGGTCCCAATTTTGTTATCTTTAGACACCTTTCCCTATGTGGTATGACAAATCTTGTCTGCTCAAACTCTATGACCTTGTCCCTTCCTTTCCTTTTTGAACTAGTACTTTCGCCCCTTCCTTTCCTCTTTGAACCACGTCCTAGATTTATGTGATACAACTTTCCCCACTACTTTCCCACATTCCTTTCCTCTTTGAACCACGTCCTAGATTCATGCTATACAACTTTCCCCCTTCATTTCCTCTTTGAACCACGTCCTAGATTCATGCTATATACTTCCTCCGTTCCAAAATATAAGTCTTTGTAAAGATTCCACTATGAACCACATACAGATGTATATAGATGCATTTTAGAGTGTAGATTCATTCATTTTGCTCCATATGTAGTCCTAGTAAAATCTCTACAAAGACTTATATTTAGGAACGGAGGGAGTACAACTTTTCCCACTACTTTCCCCCACTCCTTTCCTCTTTGAACCACGTCCTAGATTCATGGTATACATGCAGCTAGAGCAATGCATGTGCAGTAAGTAAATTATACCTTAAGGTTCTTGGGGCGTGGTTCGGTGGGCGACGGGACGGCGGTGAAGAAGAAGGGGCCGGAGGCCCTCCCGCACCGCCGCTGGGTGGAAAGTGAACAACTGCTCCGGTAGTGGATTCCCTCCCTCGCCGACGGCGACAGCGTTAAGCCTCCTTCCCTTCTCGGCGGACGGATCCTGCCGGCTCTTTGAGCAGCAGTGAGGGGAGAGAGAGAGAGAGGCCAACGAAGTCTTGTTTAGATCTGGAGAGGGCGAGAGAGTGTGAAGAGCAACTTCTGGCTGAGGCTCCAGCGGGAGAGGGCGAGAGAGTGTGAAGAGAGCAACTACAAGCGCCGAGGCTCTAGCGTGTATATATATACTTGAGAGAGAGAGAGTGTGTGAAGCGTGCAAACCCTAGAAAATATTTTGACTAGGCAAAGAATCCTCCTGGCAAAAATTATGCTCAAGTGTAGTTATCTAACCTGAGACCTCAAGTTTGATGAGCGAACAGGCTAACCAGCTACACAACCCTCCCGTTATGTTCAACGAGAGGAAAATATTTATACATTCCTGCATTCGTGTGACAAGCATGCCGTGTTTTTTTGTGTGTGTGTGGGAATCATTGGGATTTCAATCATAATCGTGTCATGTGGCTTTGGTGGTAAGACTATCCACAGTGGTGTAGAAATAATGCAGCCTTAGTCACCTCACCTCTCTCCACATAGTACGTTGGGTCCCACCAGTCAGAGGGTGAAACAAACAAATTAATAAGAAAAATTAAAAGCGCTAGCGGTGTATCTTACCTCACACATCTTGCTACTGCTCAGGAACACTGTCCAATTGATCCCTCTGTTTGCTCACGTACTATTTTAAGTGAATCCTTATTATAACATGCACACAAATTTTGGGCACTTGTATTCGACTTAAGTCAGTGTGCCACCGTATCTCGTATACTTACTACTCCCTCCGTCTAGGTGTAATAAGTCACGTTAGAAGATGCAACGGGACCAAGGTGTGTGCGTGTGCGTGTGTGTGTTTAACATCATGTGTGTGTTAGAGAGTGCGATGGATCGACCTACTCCCTCTGAGAGATGGCGTGTAGTGTACGATTTTAGCCGCGAGAGTCGGTGCATCCTCTCGCTTCGAGCGTGTCCGGTAGGGACATGCAGACAGCCTGCCACGCCCGCTCGACCAGCTGGCCCACCCAAAGCCCCTCCATGCCCAAGGCCTTCCCGCTGAAAGCAGTCAGCGCCGCTCCAAAGAATCGGTGCCGCATTCATGCCCGGGCAGAGCGGACGCGACCTCTCACTGGCGCAAGAGTGATGGTTGCTTCGTCCGTCCAACTTACTGCTGGGTCTATGTGATTTGATGGCTCATTGGTCTTTATTACTGAGGTGGTAGGACTGCTGGATGTCCCATGCTTTCGACGAAAGGAGGTACTACTACTACTAGATTACAATTTTCTCCATTCTTACAGCGGAGGAGTGCAATAGCAGTGAAAACACGCAGGCTCAGTGATTACATGGCCCACCTCACACTATCACCGTGCGACACCTAACTCTTTACATAGTACTCCTTCCATTCCTAAATATTACTAGATGAGTCCCCGCACGTTGCCGCGGAACAACGGTATATCTCTCTGTGCAAAATTATCGATTTCATAGAACTAAAAAAAACTCTATAACCGCATGACAAATGTGGTAGCCAAACTAAATAAACTCCCATCATCATTTAGATCATCCCACGTAAGGAAAAAAGATAAGTCAACTCCCTCTTGCATAATGGGATTATATTTTTCTTTTTGACATGTTAATGGGACTTAAAAGCTCACTTACATGCATGCTACGGTGCATGCTTGCATGCAGAACATGTTGATGTGATTTAAAACCCACTCACATGCATGTGCCACGGTATTTCTGCATGCTTGCATGTGGCTTAGTGCGGAGCCTCTCAACGTCTAGATCAAAGTGACTATTATGGACTGATTTACTTCATCTAATGGCTACATCAATTTTGATGATGTGGCTCAAGGAGAGGATAGATAATTCCTAGTAGTGGGGGCTAGCTATTACTAGTAGATAAGTCTTTGTAGAGATTCCACTAGGTGAACTACATATAGAACAAAATGAATGAATCTACACTTAAAATGCATCTATATACATCTGGTTCATGGTGAAATCTCTACAAAGACTTATATTTAGGAACAGAGGAAGTACTAGTATAGTATGTACTGTAATTTATCAGCGAGATAAATTTGTACAATGCTATGAAGCTTCCGACTTACATTACATGTATCTTGCGTCCAAGATTGCCCGTTGCAACATTTCATCAAATACAAAGGAGACTAACATGCATGCTATTGCATCTCAATGATTGACAGATCATAGCAAATATGTACTCCCTCCGTTCCAAAATAAGTGTCTCAACCTTGTGCAAACTTTAGTACAAAGTTGTACTACTACTAAAGTTGACACTTATTTTGGAGCAGGCAACTAAAGAAAAAAAGCGATCCATGCAGTCCCTAGCCCTTGAACCGTGAACCTGACCAGGCTTCAATTTCTTTGGCAATGTTCGAGCTTCCTAACAAATGAAGTTTGCAACCTTTTGACCATCGGATCATTTTGTGTGCAGTTTCACCAAAATCGAGATGAGCATCCTGTGGCAAAGAAATTGAAGAAGCGTGATTAGAATAAGATTCTGGGACTAGTTGATGAGACATAAACTCATCACAAATCTGATGCGTAGAAGCCGGTAGAGGTATGTGCAGGGCAAAGAAGTAGAAATATCCACGAGGGAGTGATGTGGGCAGGCTGGAAGCGATGGTGCGAGCCGGCTATAAAGGGAGTTGTACCTGAGGGACGTAGCTCAACCTTGAGGAGGGCAGCGGGAGGCGGCAACTGCCCACATCGCGGCAGTGAGCAAGGGACGAAGGTAACCTCATCGGCTTTGTGAGAGAGAACGGCGGGGACCCCTGATCGGGACGTGCCGACAGTGGGTTTTCGCCGTCGGCGACGGCCACCGCATCTACACTCAACATCCACCCCTTCCCCAAGCGGACGTGATCCGCCGGGATGTTAGAGATGTGGCCACTGATCGTTTTGTGCGAGAGAGTGTGAAGAGAGCAACCCCAAAGAAGAAACTGTGTAGGCTGGCCCGTCGACTATGTATATAGTGGAGCGGTTTCCTTTTATCTCCATATGAACCTATTATATTGCGTGACGTGCCCTTTGAAGAAAAAAACTTTATTTATAAATGACGCGGCACCTACTACTCGTTCTCCTATAACCTTGCGCTTGGCATCTCCAAAATATTAACCTTGCGATTGGCTCTTCGCCTCTTCGGAAGTCGAGCAATAATGGTAGTGCAAAGATATATCGTTACGGCTATCACGAGACCGAATGAATTGCTGCACGTCCCACCACGCAAAGTAGGGTCGAGGGCGAGGGAGAGTGCTACATACAGAGCAAAATGAGTGAATCTACACTCTAAAATACGTCTATATACATTAGTGCTTGGAGTATGTACTAGTAGTTCATATTGAAATCTACTAAAGGACATATATATTCCAAACAATATGATATAATCTCTATAACCAAGGTAGTAGGGACGAGGAGTAAACGGAGGGAGTAGTAAATTTTTCTCCTCGTCCTTCGAGCCACCGCACACATGGGCAAGGGAGCGGGCGTAAGCGGAGCAAGCTTCACCTCATCCTGCGAGCCACCGCGCCCGTGGGCGGGGGAGACGGCGTACTAAGCAAGCTTCTCCTTGTTCTGCGAGTTGACAGGACACATCAAAAGTCTTGCCTCTAAGGTAGGCCCCACATGGTTTGCCTCTTTTTTTAACATAACACGTCAAGTCGCAATTTGTTTGTTCACCCGTGGTAGATGATCCTCCCTCCACCAAGTGGACAACCAGTACACGTGCCAAATTACCACGTGGGCTGCCTTTTTCATATAGAACTGAGCTCCACCGTGTACCTGCGCGGGTATGGTTGGGAAAGAGACGGGAGTACGTGCGGCATGCATGCACCTCTTCTCTTCATGCACGTCCCCCACCTACGTGGGTGTGTGTGAGAGATACAAACCGCATTCGTGAGTGTTTTTTGTTTTGGGGTGGGGTGGGGGTTGATTTCGTGAATTATTTGTGGGAATATGTGTCGATGATATCTCAAACAAAATTTTGCATGCAATGTGTGTGAAATGGAGGCCTATCCATATCATACATAGAGGGTCGGGCAATCCACGAGAAGAGAGGGAGGGGTCATAGATATCGATAGAGTCGAAGAGAGGATCAAGTGGGTGGGTGTGAGATCGATGAAGAGAGCCATCGAAATTGTGTGTGTGTGCAAGTCAGAGATATAGGGCGACTGGCCTACCGGAACGTTAGAGGGCACATGTCAACTTTGTGTGTGGTAGGGAGACATGACTCGAGCGCTCAATGTATCGGTGTGTGGGGGGGGGGGTGGGGGAGGGGTAGGGAGAGGCCTAACTATAGAGGTAGAACAACTCGTATATGTGTTGAGAAGGAGAGACCCAGCTATGTCTTGAGGGAGATCGGTCGACATCCATACATAACTGAAGGATGGGAAATATGATGGGACAAAGAGAGTGAGGAGAGAGAGAGAGGGAGGGAGAGGGGTAGAGTGCTAGATGGGTGATGGAGTTGCTTCTCGGAGATGGTGGGAGAGTCCTACTAGACAAACTGACGGTGGAACTGCAATGTTATCAATAAGAGTGGGGATGTGTTTCTGTGTGTTCCTGTGCGTGATAGATCTGTCGGGACGCATCCATGGATGATGAAGGGGAACCATGTGTTTGGTAAGCAAACCTAACTAGATCGGTAGATCAATTGTTGTTTGTCGGAGGAAGGGAGAGACACAACTAATGAGGTAGATCGATCGACGTGTGGGTAAAAATGAGTTATAAGGACCTAGCTAACTATATGTATAGCGAGAGACCGGTCGGTGTACGTCCATTTGTTAGAGGCAAATAAGGCCCAGCGAGACGGATAGACAGAGGGAATGGAGCTAGGAGGTGGTGCGAGAGGCCCAACTACTATCTAGATAGGGGGAGGAGTGTGCAGTTGTGAGATCGATGAAAAGAGGGGCGAGAGTTTACACGTGTGTCTGACCGTATGAGAGACACGAGGCAAGGACACATAAAGGAGGAGATTGAAGGTGTGTGTGTATGTTGTAGGCAGGCATCACTGGAGAGGTTTATCAATCGGTGTGTGTGGAAAGGAGTTGTGGAGACTGGGAGAACGACCTAAAGAAAAAAAATGAATGTGCCCGGTGGATAGAATGCCGAGGGAGGGGGAGGGCGAGGAGGGCGTGTGCATGCACGATAGAAAGTTAGTGATAGCTACAAAGGTTAGAGGATTGTGTGGGTGTAAGAGACTAACAAAGATCATAATTTGATATGAAAGCGGATTCATATATTTGAACAGGAGATCATAGTGTTTTAAACATTGCATGCATGAATATAGCGGTGGTACACGTGCTATGCACAAGTTATACCATAATGTGATAATGCATGGCGTTTGCAACTCACAACTAAATGGCGAACAATCTAAACCATACTATACATCAAACAATCTCACATTTTATTTGAATTTGTGATAATGTGTGGTGTTTGCAGCTTACAACTAAATATCGAACAATCTAAACAATACTATATATCGAACATTCTCACATTTTATTTGAATTTGTGGTAATGTGTGGTGTTTGCAACTCACATCTAAACACTTGTAGGCGTGAGGCGGGGCACCATACATAATGTGATAAACACATTATACATATGAGACATGGTTTAGATTATGAAGATCTAGCTAGAGCTAGAAATGTAATGTGATTTGAAATCAAAATAAAGTGGATTCAAAAATCTAGTTCGAGTTCATATAGTACACATAGTTCATATGTAACTCGAGACTAAGCATGTGGTGTGCTGTGAAGATAATACACAAACGATGGTTTAACATGACAATAATGATGATTGTAGATCTTATTAAAATAGATAAACGAATTCAAATGCTTTGACTTCACAACAATCATTACTGTAGATCTTATTCAAATAGAGAAACGAATTCAAATTTAGTTCATATTGAAGCAATAGTATATACGTTTGGAATGCACTAAAACGTTCATTTGAGTAGTAGGTTGCATGCATTATACACGTAGTGGAATATTTTAATTGAACATAACATGACTTCAAAGTTTTCAATGACATCTGTAGTGCGCATTGATTTGGTACAGTACACGTTAGGCTTGTCCGGAAATTTCAACCCGCGCCTTGTTAGCCCGAAATATTTAAGATATATCTTTGTCTCGTTGTGCTCCGACAACTCCCTCCATCTCAACCCGCGCCTTGCTATTCCGAAATTACAACACGCGTGAAAACTCCCACCTCCTGTGAAATCCCGACAAGCGAAATGCCCGTGGTACCCTGAACTGTAAGAACCGCCTCAAATTGGTGGGGGTACTTTCGTAACTTACCCCATATTTCGGACAAGCGCGTCTCTAAGCCATGGTTCCCCACTGCCATCCCATCCGCCCACCCATTCGTACACTGAGGCCACGAAAACCAGCGACGAAACCCCACACCCTGCTCCGTCCGCCACCCAGCCGGAGCCTCTTCCCCGACTACGTCGTCCACAGCAATACCTGACGTCCCTCATCCACCGTACCGGATGAGGATCCGTCGTCGCTCTCATCGTCCCGCCGGTTCAGCCACCCCGTCCTCCACCTCCAAGGAGCTGCCCCGACGTTCCCCTCGTCTTTCGCGCCACCTCCATTCCCACACCGCCGTCTTCACCTGCACCACCGGAAGAGCATCATCATCACCGTTTCCTCGGATGAAGCTGCGGCCTAATCGGTGCCACCAAAGAGATTGTACACTAATCGCCGCATTTTCTTCTTGATTCGATCTCACGGTGCTGCCGGAGCTCGGTCCCAAGCCGACACGGCACGGCTCCATCCACGGTGGCGTCGCTGGCCACTTCCCCCACGGCTGCCGCTCCTCGGGGCGACGCCCACATCGAGAGGAGTTCCGCTGCTTTAGCTCTCGCTTCGTCTGCTACTCTGCTCTTGCTCTCGGTCCCCTGCCTGGTACGCTCTTGCTATTGCTCTTGCTCGCACGCTCTCGCTCTTGCTCTTGCTTGCGATGCTGCTCGATTTAGCTACACTTGATCGGTAATCGACTTTTGGGTCAATCGATTTTCGAGGGGTGGGGGCTCCTGAGAGGTACCCCACTATCTATCTTAGGGTTCAGGATGGGGTGGTGGTCGCCGCGGTGGCGGGCGGTGGCGTGGGGATCACGGAGAAAAAGCTTCGCATGGGGGCTAGAGGGATAGCCGGGCGGTGGCGGACCGGCGGTGGGAGTGTTTTGGCGGGCGGGCGACCGCCGTCATGGGCGGCGGGGGGCTGTTGTTCGGTGGTGGCTGGCGGCTCAGGGGGGTGGAGGTTGAAGATGAACCGCATGCCCTTGATTTCGTATCCAACGGCTGCAAAATCGACTGACCAGAGATGAAAAAGTCAGTCGACCGACGTGTAGCCTCACCTTGCTAGTACGTTCAGTTTTGATAGCAAAATTCAGTTTCGACAAAGAAAATTCAGTTTGGACGATTAAGTTCAGTTTAAATGATTAAGTTCAGTTTGAAAGTTAAGTTGATTCGACAGTTAAGTTCAGAGATGAGCGGTGATGTATTTTACATCTAGCACTTTGTGGTTATGTATTTTACGTCATGTATTGGAGATGCTATTAGAATTCCACTCGGAGTTAACGTTGTTTGTTGTCTCTCTTGTCTGCTTCAGCCTCGGCGTCGTACAACTCATCGGAGCTGCTCCAACCACGAAAACCCTCCATCACAGCGGAGCAAAGACCTCGGCTCCATCTCCAGACGCCTAAGATCTTCTTCCCCTCCTCCGACAGCATAGTCAGCCGGAGCATCCTCACCGGACAACCTAATCACGTTGAGATCGACACTGCTTCGACAAAGAGGTTGTACACTTGTTGCATCTCTTTTTTACTCTACATGTTATATATATTGTCCACTGAGCACACGGATTTGTTCCTTTAGTGTCTCCTTGAAAGAAAAAACATAGGAATTTTAATTTTCACGTGTCCTCCTTTTCAAATTCCTATTCATTAAGCAGAAGACTAAGAGATAGTAGCATAATAGCATTATAACCGCACATTTTCTTGTGGTTTGACTTAATCTCACCATGCTTCTTTGCATCCTGTGATCTTCCAATTGTTGTGAATCAAACACCCAGTTGGCGTAAATCCTGTGTTTTTAAATTCTCTGTTTTGCACGTGCATTCCTATCCTATTCCTATCTATTTCCTATCCCTGCATTGTTGGAATCCTCCTATTCAAACAAGCACTTACAGAATTACTTCTCTTACAGATAGTTGTCAAAGAAAACCTTGTGTGGTTTGTCCCGCTCTTGCTGCACCGTCGTCCACCCCAGCTCAAATTTGCTCCAACGACGAAGGGTCCAGCAGTGGATCCGCCTCGACTGTCTTTCACCGCCTCAGATCTTCTTCCCTTACCGGGCAGCCATGAAAACTGCATTACCATCATCAACCGAGCAGATGACCTCGAGGACTACACGGGTCCGCAAGAGAGGTCGCACTCTTTCGTGGTTCCGCCACGTTATGCATCGCTTAATATTACATGCTACTTTATCGTCATGTTCACAGATTAGACTCTGCGTCGACTCGGACTATTGGTCAAACTTGAGTTTTTAAATGGTTGTGTGGTACATATCGTACGCTATCAATAGTATCTATCTACTATCCGGTTAATCTCCGGTGTCTACTATGAGTTTCATGTTGGGTGGGAAACAAATAGTAAAGAAGCCATTATCTATATTTTTTAACTGAAGCCATAATCTGCCTGCTATTATTGGTTTTGGGTCTATTCACAGGTTGCTACCATCACTCTGGATTTCTGAATGCACTCCTACATAATCTCACTATGTTTTATTCCTATGCATGAGCTTATTGTAAACAATGGAACTGAACATGTAGAGCAAAAGAGACGAGCCTTGCGTGGCAATAAAACTTCATGCAGACGTTGCTCCATGGTAGGCGCAAAGGCAGCCCCCCTCCACGCATTTTGGATTGTAATCGAGAGGAAGATAACTGTTCTGAGGGGGATTCAGAAGGAGAAGACAACTCCTATTTACCCCCTGAGGTCTTAGCTCTAACTTGGCATGCTGATGTTGGTTATATCATGCATATGGTGTCTTGCATTACTTACTTTATACATCAAATATGTCATCTGCTTAGTTTAGACATCCTTTGTGTGAATGCCATCTGTTTAGTTTATTCATCGTTTATGTGAATTATGCAACGCCATCTTGTTTAGCCGGGCATCATATATGTGAATTTTGCAATGCCATCCTGCTTAGCCATCATCTTATATGTAAATTATATCAGGCCATCCTTTTTTTATGCTACATATTACATTTGTCAACAATGTTAGTACATTCAACTGCTCTTCGTGTGCATCAGCCATTTGACACGGTGATGGCAAATTCTGGAGTGAAAACAAGGTCTTCAGAGCAGACTATGCCATCTGACGAAGCGCATGTCTCGCTGGTTACGGATAGCTCCTCAGAGGAGGATTCAGAGACAGATGACCAGTCCTATCCCCCCCCCCCGAGGTGTATGCTCTAACTTGGCAGGGTTATGTTGCTCATATCATGCGTATGGTGTCTCGCATTGCTATGTCATTTGATTAGTTTAGACATGCTTTGTGTGAATGCCACCTGTTCAGTGTCTAATAACCATATATGTGAATTATGCATTGCCATCTTGTTGCAAGACATTATATATGTGAATTATACAATGCTATCTTGTTGCAAAGGCATTATATATGTGAATTATGCAATGCCATGCTGTTTAGCCAATCATCATGTATGTGAATTATATCATGCTATCATTTTTTTGTATTACTTGTTCCATTTGTCGACAACGTTTGTATATTCAACTACTCTTCCTGTGCATCAGCCATTTTAAGCGGTGATGGAAGTATCTGGAGTGAAAACAAGGTATTCAGAGCAGACAATGATACCTGCTGAAGCAGACATCTTGCTGGTTACACAGAGCTCCTCAAAGGAGGATTCAGAGACTGATGACCAGTCCTATTTCCCCCCTGAGGTCTATTCTCAAACTTGGCAGGGTTATATTACCCATGTCATGAATGTTGTCTTGCATTGCTTAGTTTTTACATCATATATGGATTGCCATCTGCTTACTTGCTTACTGTATAAATCATATATTTTAATTATATCATGCCATCATGTTTACATAGTACATACACATCATCTATATGAATTATGGCATGGCAACCCATTTAATAAAGACATCATATAGTTATATCATCTCATCAAGTTTAGTGTTTACAGTCATCATATTTTGAATTATGGCATTCTATCCATGAATGTATGTGAATTATGGCATGCCAACCTATTTAATAAACACATTATATAGTTATGTCATGTCATCCTGTTTACATAATCTCATATTTTGAACTATGTCTTTCCATCTTTTTAGTTAGCCATCATAATGTGAAATTGTGTCATGCTATCCTGTTTAGTTAGCCATCATATATGTGAAATTGTGTCATGCTATCCTATTTGGTTAGACAACATAAATATGAATTATTTCATGCCCTCTTTTATTCCCCACTATGCATTGCACCTGTCTATCATACAATGTCTATACTTTCAATTACTTTTCTTGTTTACCAGCCATTTGATTTGGAGAGCGTGATGGTAGTATCTAAGGGAGTAACAACACGGTCTTCAGAAAAGATAGTGCTACCAGTTGATGCAGATAGAACCACGGTTGTACTTGCCCAAGGACCAGATCCACCACGCATAACCCAGACTCTCGCATATTGTACCCCTACCGAGTTGGACAGAGAACCAGCTACACCCCTCCTAACCCCAACCCCGGCAGATAGTAACCTAGTTCCAGTTGACACAGCACCGTCTCCACCACAGAGCACCCAAACACGAGCAGTTAGTAAGGGAACTGCGGTGCCCAAAGCACGAGGACCACCACTCGAATCCCAACTCAACGCTTAAAGGAGAAGAAGATTTTTTCTCGGGTCAGGTTCTGTAGCTATGGTTCATACTCCTTTCTTTGTTGCATTCTTGTATTTACTCATACCAACTATTTTCAAATTTGAAGGATGGAATTGAAACTCCAATGGCGCATAGCAGGTATGTTTTAAACCTGCTTCTTTAACTGGTTTCTTTGTTGTAACCTGCTCTATGTTGATTTCAGTTTCAATTGAATAAACAGATTATGTTCTCATGTCATGCACATTACAAGTGTTGTTATTGCTCTATAGTTACCCACACTTATATTCTATCTTTTGCTTTGTCTTGAACAAATATTATTTGAACTGTGTCTCTATCTTGATTTGGCAACAAAAACTAGAATGATATAGACCATAAAGTTACCATGGTACATAGATATATGTTTGTTTCATGTTGTTATCCTGTCCACTTTACTACTGAACTCATTTACAAAAATGAGTTCATATACAACATGGTAAACATGTGATGTGTCTGCTTGTTTCTCTTTTAGAATGTGGACAAAATATTGGAGAACAGCACTGCGTTATCCAAGTAAAGGAAGTAATGCAGATAAGGTTCAAGATAGTGAGATATCCCTGTTGATCTCCAAGAAAGCTGATAAAAACTATCTTGACGACAGTGAGGGAACCCAAAAGTCCTGTCTTGATGTAGTGTTCGAGTTACTAGCCATTACTGCTGGCACAAGCTCTTCGAACTCGCTGCCTGAATCACTTTGTCCTCTTGAGTCTCAAATTCAAGTTGAAAGACATCGATCAGATGTGCTGCGACAGGAAGCTGCAGGACTGAGGAAGTCCCTGCAGAATTCAGATGCATATTTTCTGGTGCAACAACAAGCGCTGGAGGATTTAAGCGCCAAACAAGAGAAAGTTAATAAGCTTGCTAAGCATCTTGCCAGAATTATGGGTACCCAGGATATTGTTTCTTGAGATCTTTTGAAGTGGTTTCAGTTCTGGATTTGTTTCTTTGCGGCGTTTATTTGTTGGTCGCCAACTTTGACAACCGGTGTATATGATATGCCTGCTTTGTTCCCTATATTTGCACCGGTGGCGAACTTTGATGCCCAGTGGATGTAATATGTGTAATAGCCGTGATAGCCTAGCGTTAGTTGCTTGATTATTTATTTCCTTGTTGTCTTGTTTATTTGTTTGCTTGTAGTCATTGCAGTTCTTTTTCTGTGGTTTGCTAGTGGCTGCAATAACCTATTTTTTAAAACTAGGCCACAATAACCATGGGCTAATATTTACTGTAGTGACATTGGGCCTCCCATCGTCAGAGAAAAGCGATGGGCCTTCTACAGGCCGTAGAAACAATGGGCCTTCTACGGGCCGTAGAAACAATGGGATTTCTGCGGGCCGTATCATCAATGGGCCTTATACGGGCCGTATGATCGATTGGCTAAACATGAGCAAAAAAGACCACATTATGGCCACAAACGGGCTAGAGTTGGAATCGTCTGTTCATGGGCCGACCATAACGGGCCATCGTTAATAGGCCGTATTTGATGACTCTATGAAAACGGCCCAACGTATTAACGGACCACAAACGGGCCGATCAGAACCACGGGCTGAATTTGGCCCACAAGCGTAAAAATAGCGAACGGGCCGTAAGTAAACGGATGCTGGAAATGAGCAAAAGAATAAATGGGCTCTGAGAAGGCCGAAAGATAACATGGGCTGGAAATGGCCCAACGGAATAATGGGCCTTTAATGGGTATAAAGTGATACACTGTTCATTACGGGCCAGTTTCACCACGGGCCGTTAATGGGTGTAAAGTGATACCTTTGTTCATTACGGGCCAGTTTCACCACGGGCCGTTAATAGGCCAAGAGTTACATAGGGCCTCATATGGGCGAAAGACGTCATGGGCCATACATGCGCGTAACCGAAAACGGGCTGGAATCATATTGGGTGGCCCAGATGACGCTACCGGGCCTAATTCGGATAGGGCGTAACGGGCCTTGGGTTAGCGGGCTGTAAATGGGCTATATGCGAACATGCCGTTAACAGGCTTTCCATGGGCCGGCCCGCGACCTTTTGACCAAGTCAAATGGGCCGGCCTTTTCACAGGAATGGGCCTCTGTTGGGCCGTGCCACGTGTCAACGTATCATAGGCGCCTTACGTCCAATGAGTGGATGGCATCTGTCCCAACGATGAGCAGACACGTGTTTCCTCGACCAATGATAATTTTACACGTGGAAAATCCCCATTGGCGGGCATTTAATGGGTTATCGGATCCAAAACCCGACCCGATAGCTTAACGACGTTCGTTACGGTGGATGCCACATGTTGGTCACCCTTGACGAAAAGCACTTACGTGACGCGCGATTTATTGTCATGGAAGTGGACACTTCCGTGATGATAATTTTGGTAATGTCATGGAACACTTCTACGACAAAGACAGTATGACTATCTTGATTCTGTCATAAAATCGTCATGGATGTACATGCATGACAGAAAACGCGACCTACTATGCAAACACGTATCATCACGGAAGTGTATTTTTTTTGTAGTGTGCACGGGCGAAGATAGCTGGCTAGCCCGTAGCAATAACAATGCAAGCAAACCTGGCACTTCTTAAGCCAGAAATAGCAACGGCAAGCCCCGACGCGACAGACACAAGCATCAAATCAATGGTGACAATACCGATGACACGACAGTCAACGCCGGATTCAGTGGCTCCAAGTCCGGCCAGCAGAAGAAGCCATTCAAAAGGAACAACCCGGGCTCATCCATCTTGGACCCCATACTCGATCATCCATGCCAGATACACGACCACCCCGATAAACCAGCCAATCACACCAACATAAGCTGTTGGGTTTTTAAATAGGCCGGCAAGTTAAATGCCGAGAAGAAGGAGAAGGGGTCGCAAAGCAAGGGCGATGACGAGGAGCCCCGTCCACCGAACAAAGGGGGACAGAAGAAGTTTTCCCCTCAGGTCAAAATGGTGAACATGATATACTCTACCCATATCCCCAAGAGGGAGTGCAAGCGCGCGCTCAGGGACGTCTATGCGATAGAGCCAGTCGCCCCAAAATTCAACCCATGGTCATCCTGCCCGATCACCTTCGATTGCATGGACCATCCGACCACTATCCGTCATGGCGGTTCAGCCGCACTGGTCCTCGACCCAATAATTGATGGATTCCACCTCACGTGAGTCCTCATGGACGGTGGGAGCAGCCTCAACCTGCTCTATCAGGATACAGTGTGCAAAATGGGCATCGATCCATCAAGGATCAAGCCCACCAAAACTACCTTTAAAGGAGTTATACTAGGTGTAGAGGCCTGTTGCATGGGCTCAATCACATTGGAGGTCGTCTTTGGATCCCCGAACAACTTCCGAAGCGAACAGTTGATCTTCGACATCGTCCCCTTCCGCAGTGGCTATCACGCACTGCTCGGACGAACCGCATTCGCTCGATTTAATGTGGTTCCACACTATGCTTATCTCAAGCTCAAGATGCCCAGACCACGCGGTGTCATAACAGTCAATGGAAACACGGAGCGCTCCCTCCGTACCGAGGAGCACACCGTGGCCCTGGCAACGGAAGTACAGAGTGGCCTTTTAAGGCAGAACTTTAATTCAGCAGCCGAGCTCCCGGACACTATCAAACGAGTCCGGACTACTACACAGCATGACAGTCCGGCTCGTCAGGAGTTAGACTAGCAATTCGAACTCCGTCTCAGTCCCGACCAAGTGGCGGCATATGTACCGCGCGTACATAACTATGCACTAAAAATACCATGGGCAGAGATGGAGGCATAACCAGACTATGTTCCATAATACGGCTCGACCTTCCCTGGACACACATACTTTCACTTTTCTTTTTATCCTTTTCAGGTTTCTTTTCCACAGGCCCCTCGCAGCGGCCTGCTCATCGGTCCTTTCGAAGGACGGATACGCCAAGGCGGCAAGTAGCACAGACGTGTGGGGGAATCTCTAGATGTTTTTCTCGACAATCATTCTACCTGTTTTCAGGACCCGCACGCAAGCTCCCCCTTGATCTTGGCATGTTAAATAGCCCGGTTTCTTATTGCACTATTTGTACAAATACGCTTTGACGTATTAATCAAATTATAATGAAAACAGTTTGTGACCCAACTTATGTGGCATTAGCTTACTACTTCATTTTATTTCGCTATTCTTATCGATTGCACCCGTACACTTTGGTACTCTTTAAATTGGCCAAGGGCTTCACTATGCTCCATACTATGCCAACAAAGTCCGAACACTTTTACAGTACAGTTTGGCACCCCGAATTTAGCATTATATGCATTGGCTCCGAATCATGTCTTTGGTCGATAGTTGGGTTGCCCGGCTCCTGTGCTTACTACCTTACGTTCCGCTCTATCGGCTAGGGTAGTAAAGGGAGAACTACTATGATTGTGTTTCTGGTTTATCCGAGCAAACACCTCAGTAGAGAAAGCCAAAAACTGACTGTCATGATGTGGGAGAGCTGGTCAGCTATTCGAAGGTTCAAAATCTTTTGCGATTTTTTCCGCCTTGTGCGACGAATCGGCCTTCACCCGATCAGGTGTCTACAACACCCTAGTCCGGATTAAATACTAACCAAGGACTGTGCCTACATTCCAATTTGTCAAAATCCTATGGCTAAGTGAGGGTGATAAAGCCAAATAGTCCGATTGCCTGGTTCGTTGCGCTAAACACGTCCTTCAAGGACCAAACCTTTGGATCAAGAGTGTTTACATTACATCCCGAACACCCCCGTACTACCTACGTGGGGGCTGAAGCCGACGACTGGCCAACTCTCAGATAGAACAAAACGGCCGCACAGGAGGTAAAATTTTAAAAATAACAAGCATTATATTACATATCAGCTTTATTTCACCATACAGGACAGGATAACATGAATGTATTCATTCAAAAATAATGTCCTTAGCACATTGCTCCGCTACAATGCGGGATCCCTCCAGGACATCATCAAGGGCGTGCGGTGCTCCTTGCCAGCGGGCGGTCCCTCGGTCGCGAGCTTGACGGCGTTCATCTTCGCCCACTGCACCTTGACACGGGCGAAGGCCATCCGCGCACCCTCAATGCAGACTACCGCTTGATGACGTCAAGCCGGGGGCAGGCATTGACCAACCGCTTCACGAGCCCGAAGTAGCTACTAGGTATGGCTTCGGCAGGCCATAGCCGAATTATCAAATCCTTCTTGTCTAGTTCGACCACCCTATGCAGTTCAACCAGCTGTTTTAGCAGATTGCTAAAGGGCACCAGATGTTCTAGCGCAAGGTATTGCAACCAGAACAACTTCTCCATCGAGCTCCCCTCTTTGGCTCGGAAGAACTCCGCAGCATCGGCAACACTGCGAGGTAAATCAGCAAACGCTCCTGGAGAACTCCAAATCTGGGTTAGTAAGAGATACCTCTTCTTCACATATTTGCTCTGCATAATGAAGGCCTTAACCGCCGCGATTTTTCTGGCCTCTTGGATTTCCTGGAGGGCGCCCTGGGCTTCAACCCGGCATCTTGTGCGCTTTGGCGAGCCTTGGCCAGTTCGGCCTCTTGGTCCACAATATTGCGCTCCAAGGACTCGCATTTCTTCACGGCGTCCTGGAGCTCCTGCTGGACCTCATCAACTCTGGCCTCGTGTTTTTCACGGGCGGCTTGCTCCTTTGCCGCTTTCTTTTGGGTCTCGCCAGCGCCTTCTTGAGGGTCTCCACCTCGGTCGCCGCTCCTACAAATATCATGGCACTCTGGTCAACACAAATCATTCACCCTTTCTGCTATACAGAAGGTCATTACATTCCCTGCTTGTCCTCTAGTTGTTTTTTCACTCGGCCGAGCTCTTCCTCGGCCCACTCCCGACTCTGCTTTAGTCCGGAGACTTCGGCAGCATGAGAAGTCGCGGCCAGCAGCGACACCTTCTTATTCATATAGACATGTATGGTTAGTCTCCTACGAAAATATTTGATCCTCTGTCCGGCTTTTCTTTCCGAACACCAGACGGAGTCTCAGGGGCTATTGTCTATACTATGACATTCTTTTTACATAATTATGTCGCTTGCCTCAAAGCCTGTCAGAAGGCTGGTACATGCTTCGGTCAGTCTGCTCTTAACGGACTGAACCCTCTCAACCACCGTACCCATAAGGATACGGTGTTCCTCAACAATGGAAGCACCTTGCAGCGCTTCCAGAAGAGTATCCGGTGCCTCTGGTTGGACGGAGGTCACCGTGGAACAGGCGCACCTCCTTCTTTCGAAGGAGGCTATGTGCCCGAATCCGGAGCCGTATTGGCCTCCGGAATAGTATGCAGCCGGGGGTCAAATTGGATACGACTCCCATTGCCAGTCTCCAGGGGGATTTGCTCTCCCATGTGTTCGGTGGCCGAGGTCTCGCCCTCCGGCGTCACCCTGACGGCCTCTTGCGTCTCTCCCTGGCCTATGAAGGTCCTTCGGGACATCGCCTCGGCGTTGTCCGTGGCCTTGGGATATGAGGCCACCGGCAGTGACTCGCTGTCCATAGCCTTTGGATCCAACGAACCCCCTGATGAGGATCGCTGGGAGCTGTCGTGGGCCGGACTGCAGTGCGTGATTCAACACATTAGAATCATGAGGTAAAGGAGCTGAACATACAAAGTGCGTTAGTGCCTTCGAATACTTATGATTCGGCCAGGGGCTTATCCCTGGGGCGCCACTCCGAGCTGCTGTCAGAATTCGGCGCGGTGTCGTCGATAACGGAGGCTCTCCCCTTCTTGGACGATTCGGCCTCCAGACGTGTGGAAGCCGCCCTTTTCTTCCTCGCCCCCTCGGGGTGGGAGTTGCTTTCTTCTTCCTCCTCCTCCTCGTCATCAGTGGTGGGTGGGGAGTGGGTCTCAGCATCTTCCGACGTCACGTCCGAAGTGCCCTTATGGCGGAGGCCACCTCTGGTCCCCTTGGCCTTCTTCCTGGCTTTCTTCTCCGGCGCCTGGTAGGGCGCCGGAACCAGCATATTCGTCAGAAGCGGGATTTCTGGGTCTTCGGGCAGGGGAGCCAGACACTTGATCTGCTCCACCTTCTTTGTCCAGCCCTGAAAGAATAAGATGGGGAAGCTCAGACATTCTGCTTGAGTGTATAACTAAAGGATACACCTTGAAAACACGGAAAAACTTACCGGACTGGCGGGATGGGTCAGGTTGTACCCACGATCTTCGGTCTCCTTCGGCCATGTCTCATTGGCTTTGAAGAGCACCTTCCAAATGCCTTCGTGCGTAACACCGAAGAAATGTTGCAGGATCTGGTGCTTGGCTGGATCAAACTCCCACAAATTGCAGGTCCAGCTTTGGCATGGAAGGATCCAGTGAAAAAGCATCACCTGGATCACATTGACAAGCTTGATGTTCTTGTCGACCATGCCCTTGATGCGCATCTGCAGTGCTGTCAGCTCGTCCGACGAGGCCCAGTCCAGGCCCTTCTCTAGCCAGGAGGTGAGCCGCATTGGGGCCTCGGACCTGAATTCGGGAGCCGCGGCCCAGGTTGCGTTGTGGGGCTCTGTGACATAGAACCACTGCTGTTGCCACCCTTTGACGGTTTCCACAAAGGTACCCTTGGGCCATATGAGTTGGGCATCTTGCTCGCCATGGCGCCTCCACACTCCGCGTGTTACCCATCCACCACCTTCGGCTTCACGTTGAAGATCTTTAACCACAGTCCGAAGTGGGGTGAGATGCGGAGGAAGGCCTGATACGTCTCCATCATATCTACTTTTCCAAACACTTTTGCCCTTGTTTTGGACTCTAACTTGCATGATTTGAATGGAACTAACCCGGACCGATGCTGTTTTCAGCAGAATTGCCATGGTGTTATTTTTGTGTAGAAATAGAAGTTCTCGGAATGACCTGAAACTTCACGGAGATTATTTTTGGAATTAATAAAAATACTAGCGAAAGAATCAAGGCTAGGGGGCCCACACCCTGTCCACGAGGGTGGGGGCGCGCCTACCCCCTGGGCGCCCCCTGCCTCGTGGGCCCCCTGGTGCTCCACCGACCTCAACTCCAATTCTATATATTCACGTTCGGGGAGAAAAATAACATAGAGAAGGATTCATCACGTTTTATGATACAAAGCCGCCGCCAAGCCCTAATATCTCTTGGGAGGGCTGACTTAGAGTCCGTTCGGGGCTCCGGAGAGGGGAATCCGTCGCCGTCGTCATCATCAACCATCCTCCATCACCAATTCCATGATGCTCACAGCCGTGCGTGAGTAATTCCATCGTAGGCTTGCTGGATGGTGATGGGTTGGATGAGATTTATCATGTAATCGAGTTAGTTTTGTTAGGGTTTGATCCCTAGTCTCCACTATGTTCTGAGATTGATGTTGCTATGACTTTGCTATGCTTAATGCTTGTCACCAGGGCCTGAGTGCCATGATTTCAGATCTGAACCTATTATTTTTTCATGAATATATGTGGGTTCTTGATCATATCTTGTAAGTCTATAGTCACCTATTATGTGTTATGATCCGTTAACCCCGAAGTGACAATAATCGGGACCACTACCGGTGATCACCGTAGTTTGAGGAGTTCATGTATTCACTATGTGTTAATGCTTTGGTCCAATACTCTATTAAAAGGAGGCCTTAATATCCCTTAGTTTCCAATAGGATCCCGCTGCCACGGGAGGGTAGGACAAAAGATGTCATGCAAGTTCTTTTCCATAAGCACGTATGACTATATTCGGAATACATGCCTAGATTACATTGATGAATTGGAGCTAGTTCTGTGTCACCCTATATTATAACTGTTGCATGAATAATCGCATCCGGCATAATTATCCATCACTGATCCAATGCTTACGAGCTTTTCACATATTGTTCTTCTCTTAGTTACTTTTCCGTTGCCACTTTTACAATTACTACAAAACTGCTACTGTTACTTTTGCCACCATTACCGTTACTTCCATACTACTTTGCTGCAGATATTAAGTTATCCAGGTGTGGTTGAATTGACAACTCAACTGCTAATACTTGAGAATATTCTTTGGCTCCCCTTGTGTCAAATCAATAAATTTGGGTTGAATACTCTACCCTTGAAAACTGTTGTGATCCCCTATACTTGTGGGTTATCAAGACTATTTTCTGGCGCCGTTGCCGGGGAGCATAGCTCTACTCTTTGAGTCACTTGGGATTTATATTTGCTGGTCACTATGAGGAACTTGAAAGACAAGAAAACCAAAATTTATCCCTCAACTACGAGGGGAGGTAAGGAACTGCCATCTAGCTCTGCACTTGATTCACCTTCTGTTTTGAGTAAGCTTGCAACACCTAAACCTGCTTCTGCTATTAATTTTGATATTTCGCATGTTATTCATGATGCCACTTCTGCTATGCATGATACTTATGATGAAACTACTTCTATGCTTGATAATATTGTGCCGTTAGGTGAATTTCTTGATAAACAACTTGCTAGGGCTAGAGAGAATGAAATTATTGAAACTGATAATATTGATGAAAGTGATGATGAAGATTCTCTCCCTAGATATGAATTGCCTATTGTGCCTGAGGGTTATGTTATGGATGAAGAAACTGCTAGAGACTTTCTTGCTTGCAACGATACACTACAAAAAAAATACACTTCCATGATGATACGTGTTTGTCACAGTAGGTCCCGTTTTCTGTCATGCATGTACATCCATGACAAATTTATGACAGAATCAAGATTGTCATACCTGTGTGTAGCGACCCGACCTCAAACGGTCAAGTCTCTGTGCTTCAGTGTCATCCCTGGATTGGTAATGCTGACACACACAATACTCGAAGGATTTATAACAGAGTAGCAATCGCACACTTATTACATCGAATGTCTCAAAAGGGAACTTACTATAATAAATATGGCTTAAGGCCATCTAACACGATAACAACAGAAGGCTTGGAAGATAAAGTGAGTCCATCAACTCCAACAGCATAGCTGAGTGCATGACAACGACCTATCGCACCTTTACTCGTCGTCTGAAAAGTCTGCAACATAATACGTTGCAGCCCGAAAACGGGTCAGCACATGGAATATGCAGGCAATATAACCTGATAGAGCAATGAACAGATAAATGCTATCACTACATGCATATATGGCTGGTGGAGGCTCTATGGTTATATGTTTTTGCGAAAAGCCAATTTTCCCCTACAACAAAGGAACAAATTTTATTTATCTATCATGGTAGCTGAAACATCATTGAGAAGGTTCCTCCAACTCAATCACAATTAAAAGTAATTATCAACCCAACAAATTTAATTAGAGTGACGAGATACAATAGGATAATCCAAGTACTAGATACTCAAGATGTCCATAACCAGGGACACGGCTAACCATGATTAGTTTGTACACTCTGCAGAGGTTTGCGCACTTTTCCCCACAAGACTGAATCGCCTCTGTTGGATTTCTCGCACTACATGGTGTTCGAGAAACGGATGACCGAGGCACAGTCTTTCAGAAGCTTTAGCTCTTTACTCCGGGTGGACAGTTACACCTACTTCCCTCTACATCTGCTAGCCCACCACTGAAAGAGGTCACACAAGATACTCAACTATGCCAGAGCCCATAATGGCGTGTGACTGCACACGGAAGTTTCTAGCATGAAATATCTCACGATCCCTTTGAGCCTGGGTGGCGGACCGTAGGAGGATCACACGGTATATCCCCGGGATCTCCTAGGACAACACTGGCTTCCCCAGGTGCCCAAACAAGCAATCCACCCAGATGTGTATTAAAGTTGACTCCTTAAGTTGAACCATTAATTAATAACTCACATCTGTCATGGATACACTCAAACCCAATCCACGTCTACGAGCATATCATTGCAATATAAGCATAACGTAGATGTAACTCCCAGGGTTTGATAGTAAAACAGGTAATAGGTTCTACCTCATCAACTACTTCCCAAACCCACATGTTAAGAGATCCTACTCATGCAATTTTTGAGGATTGTAACTAATGCACACAAACTGGGTATGAAAAGAGTATGATCAATGTTTTACTTGCCTTGCTAATGATTCGTAAAACCTAGTGACTCATAGTAGCACGCTTCACACTCCGGGAATTCTATCGCAAACAAACAATAACATACATGAGCTATCAAGCAAAGATGCACGGGTAAAACTCAAATAAGAAGATCTAACCAGAAAGTTCAACTTAAGAACTCCGGTTTGCAAAAAGAATCAAATCAAACAGAGCAACGAAACTCAAACTGGGAAAGAAACAAGATCCAATTACTAATCTAGACTAAAGTCAAATTTTACAGTACCAAAATATTGTTCAAGTTGGTTAAACAAAAAGAGGGCTTAGATACGAAAATCTAGGCGCTTGAATCGCCTGATTTCGATAAACGAGCGAAAAGATAAACTAAAACAAAATCGGATCTGAAATCATGATCGAAAATAATCGCGAAAAACCTTGGAAAAAGAAAAACTGACGAACAGGCTAACGAACAAACGTTCGCTGTCTGTGACTAACAGGTGAACGATGTTCGTTTAAACAAACGAACGGATGAACGTCCGCAAAATAAACAAACCGACGGAAAACCCGATCTATTATAAAAACGAAACTAGGGTTTTTCAAAATAAAACCGAACGGTTAAAAAAAACCCGGCGGCTACCTCGAAATCCGGTCGACGGTGGCTGGCGAGTCGGCTGACTAGCGGCTAAGCGGCGGCGGCGCTAGGATTTGGGGAGGCGTCGGGGTGAAATTTGCGAAATTTGGCGGCCTCGGCTTAAAAAAGGCGGCGGAGTCCCGATCGATTCTGACCGAGTCGGTTTCCTTTAAAAAAAATATTCCGACATGCAGAAAAAGAAAGAAAATAAATACTAAATGGACTCCAAAAATCCCGAAATAAATTTTCCCCGTCCTCTAAAAATATGCCGAATAAGGTGAACATTTATTTGGGCCTAAAATTCAATTTTGAAAAACGCTTATTTTTCCTAATTCAAATAAAATTGCAATAAAATCCAAATAAAATCAAATATTTGATTTTAATACACTTCCTCCAATATTTCATTTATTTTGGAGAATTCATATTATCTCCTCTCATATATTTTTAATATGAAATATTTTCGGAGAGAAAATAAATTAAAACCAAAGTGATCCTCATTTCAATATTTGATAAAATTCAAATATGAACACGGTGAAATCCCCAACTCTCTCCGAGGGTCCTTGAGTTGCTTAGAATTTCGAGGATCGCGAAACGAAATGCAATAAAATATGATATGCATGAATGACCTATGTATAACATTCCAAATTGAAAATTTGGGATGTTACAAACCTACCCCCCTTAAGATGAATCTCGCCCTCGAGATTCGGGTTGGCTAGAAAATAGGTGCGGGTGATCTTTGCGTAGATCATCCTATCGTTCCCAGGTGGCTTCATCCTCACTATGGTGGCTCCACTGAACTTTGCAAAACTTGATAACTTTGCTGCGAGTAACCCGGCTGGCAAACTCTTGAATCTGGACAGGTTTCTCCTCATATGTCAAATCACTATCGAACTGAATTCCTTCCAGGGGCATTGTATCTCTCAGCCGAATGTCAGCCATCTCTGCATGGCACTTCTTCAACTGGGAAACGTGAAACACATCATGTACTCCCGACAGTCCTTCGGGTAACTCCAACTTGTAGGCAACTTCTCCCATGCGTTCCAAAACACGGTATGGTCCTACAAATCTCGGGGCTAGCTTTCCCTTAACTCCAAAACGTTTAAATCCTCGAAGAGATGGCACTCGCAGATACGCTCTGTCTCTGATTTCATAGACTACCTCCTTGCGTTCCAAATCTGCATAAATCTTCTGTCGGGACTGAGCTACCTTCAGTCTATCCCGAATCAGCTTAACCTTCTCTTCAGATTCCTTAATCAAATCCGGTCCAAACAACTGGCTGTCTTCAACTTCATCCCACATCAACGGTGTTCGGCATCTTGTTCCATACAAGGCTTCGAAAGGTGCCATCTTCAAACTGGCCTGATAGCTGTTATTGTAAGAGAACTCCGCATAGGGCAAGTTGTCATCCCAACTAGATCCGTAATCTAGCGCACAACCTCTCAACATGTCCTCCAGAATCTGATTGACTCTCTCAGTCTGTCCATTTGTCTGTGGGTGAAAAGCTGTACTGAACTCTAGCCTAGTTCCCAAAGTCTGGTGCAACTAGTGCCAAAACTTTGAAGTAAACTGTGTTCCTCTATCTGATACGATGGTCCTCGGAACTCCGTGCAGACATACGATCCTGGTCATGTATATCTTGGCCAATTTCACACTTGTATAAGTGGTTTTCACTAGGATAAAGTGGGCTACTTTGGTCAAGCGATCCACTACTACCCAGATAGAATCATATCCCGATCGGGTCCTGGGTAATCCGGTGATAAAATCCATGCCAAGCTTATCCCACTTCCATTCGGGTATCGGCATAGGCTGCGGTAATCCTGGCGGCTTATGATGTTCTGCCTTCACTCTCTGACATACATCACATACGGCTACATACTCGGCAATATCCTTCTTCATACCAGTCCACCAGAAACGCTCCTTCAAATCCAAATACATCTTAGTGTTTCCGGGGTGTATCGAGTATGGCGAGTCATGAGCTTCCTGTAGTATCAACTTCCTGATCTCTGCATTATTGGGCACGTATATACGATTCTCAAACCACAAGGTGGCGTGCTCATCCTCACGAAAACCTTTGGCTTTCCCTTCACTCATCTTCTCCTTTATCTCAGATATCTCCTTGTCATCCTTCAGAGCTTCTCGAATCTTTCCCAGCAATGTAGACTAAACTTCCATTGCGGCAACAAAACCTCTAGGAACAATTTCCAAACGGAGTTCCCTGAGATCCTCGGCTAACTCCTTTGGCATCCCTCCGCTTACGAGGGTGTTGACATAACTCTTTCGGCTCAAAGCGTCTGCTCCGACATTGGCCTTGCCTGGATGATAGTGCAACTTCATATCATAATCCTTTATGAGCTCCAACCATCTCCTCTGTCTGAGGTTCAGCTCCTTCTGAGTGAAGGTGTACTTCAAACTCTTGTGGCCCGTGTACACATCGCAACGGTTTCCAATGAGAAAATGTCTCCAGGTCTTGAGCGCATGCACTAGAACTGCTAACTCCAAATCATGCGTGGCATAATTCAACTCGTGCGGTTTCAGTTGTCGTGAGGCATACGAAACAACTCTCCCGTCTTGCATAAGTACTCCTCCAAGTCCTAAGCAAGAGGCGTCGCAATACACTTGGAAATCCTTGCGTATATCCAGCAAAATCAACACTGGGGCTGTAGTAAAACATTTCTTCAACTCCTGGAAACTTGCTTCACATTCATCAGTCCGATGGAACTTGGTGTCCTTCTTCAACAATGTCGTCATAGGCTTCCCAATCTGAGAAAAATTCTGAATGAATCTCCGATAGTATTCCGCGAGTCCAAGAAAACTTCGGATCTCTCCAACTGAGGTGGGTGCCAACCACTCAGTGACTGACTGAACCTTGGTGGGATCCACTGCTATACCTTCTCCTGATATAACATGTCCAAGAAATCCAACTTCCTTCAACCAAAACTCACATTTGCTAAACTTGGCATATAACTGATGTTCCCTGAGCTTCTCGAGAACTAAACGCAAATGCTCCTTGTGTTCCTCTTCATTCTTAGAGTATACCAAAATATCATCAATGAAAACCACAACAAACTTAGCCAAGAACTCCATGAACACCTTGTTCATCATACTCATGAAATAGGCAGGGGCGTTAGTTAGTCCAAATGACATAACCGTATACTCGTATAACCCGTACCTTGTGGTGAAGGCTGTCTTAGGTATATCCTTTTCCCTGATCTTTAGCTGGTGATATCCTGATCGCAAGTAGATCTTCGAAAACACCTTAGCTCCTTGCAGATGGTCAAACAAATCATTGATCATCGGCAGTGGGTATTTGTTCTTGATTGTTACTTCATTCAACGCACGATAATCAACCACCATCCTTAAGGATCAATCCTTCTTCTCGACCAAGAGCACTGGGGCTCCCCATGGTGATGAACTTCTTCGAATGTAACCTTTCTCCAATAACTCCTTAATCTGCTTCTTAATCTCCTCCAGATCGTTTGTGGGCATCCGGTATGGTCTCTTCGATATAGGCCCGGTGCCTGGCAACAGCTCTATCAAAAACTCGATATCTCGATCTGGTGGCATGCCTGGTAACTCCTCCGGAAATACATCCGGGTAATCCATTACTACCGGCACTTCCTCCTGAACAACTCCCGTGAGGGAATTTACTTGAGTCCTCCTTGGTGCGTGCTTGGATACATACTTGATCCTTTTTCCCTCCGGGGTGGTGAGCAAAATCGACTTACTCGCACAATCGATGTTTCCTCCATACATCGATAGCCAATCCATTCCGAGTATCACATCCAAACCTTGTGACTCCAAAACTATCAGGTCTAAGGGGAAAACATGGCTTCCAATGGTCAATGGCATCTGAAAACATCCTTGTCTTGCCATATATTCTGCTCCTGGTGAACTTACTAACATAGGGGTCCTAAGTACCTTAGTGGGCAACTTATACTTATCCACGAATCGCCTTGATATGTATGAATGCGATGCACCAATATAAAAAAGAACGATTGCAGTAAAAGACTTAACCAAAAACTTACCGGTAACTGCATCAGGCTGCTCCTCAATTTCCTCCATGTTCACGTGGTTCACTTGTCCCCTGTTAAAAGGGTTGGGCTTCTTCCCAGCACTTCCATTGCCATTTCCGTTCTTCAATTCCGGACAATCATTGGCGTAGTGCCCAGTCTTCCTGCACTTGAAACAAGTAATATGACTTTGATCCTTCTTGGCGGGTGTGGCTGGGTTAGAGCGGTTCTAATTGCTGCCTGCTCCGTTCCCCTTTCCATTCCTGGAGCCATTGTGGTTGTGAGAACTTCCTCCATTGTGGGTGTGGCCTCCATGGTTATGGACAAGTCCTCCCGAGTTCGGGGTGAAACGAGGCTTCTGCTGAGCTCCAGAATTGTACTTTCCTTGTCCATACGTCCTCTTGCGGCTCTCAATCTGCTGCTTCTTCCCTTCAGTCATAAGAGCCTTTTCTACCAACTCCTGGTAGTTGGTGAATGTTGCCACCATCAACTGCATGCTCATCTCATCATTCAGCCCTTCCATAAACTTCTCCTGCTTCGCGACATCTGTGGCCACATCATCAGGGGCATAACGAGATAGCTTACTAAACTCATCTACATACTGAGCCACAATATGATTTCCCTGGCGTAAGTTGCGAAACTCACGCTTCTTCATGCTCATAGCTCCAGTTGAGACATGGGCTGTGCGGAATGCTTGCTAAAACTGATCCCATGTGACATTGGCTATGGGGAAAGTGGCTGTGTAATTCTCCCACCATGAGGCTACTGGTCCATCCAACTAATGTGCGGCAAAACGCACCTTCTCTGCAGCAACCTGCGGTGATAAACTCCCTTCCAATCTTGCGTAACCAGTCTTCCGCAACTATCGGCTCAGTGCTACTGGAAAACACCAGCGGCTGTAACCTCAGAAAACGGGCTAAGTTGTCAACTGGAGGAGGGTTGTTGTTGTTGTTCTTCTTGTTGTTGTTGTTGCCTTGGTTTTGGACTAATATCTGCATCAAGGCATTCTGCTACTGGATCAACTGGGTGATCTCCGATGGGAAGACAAATCCGGTGTCACGTCTCGGAGGCATCTGGTAGGTTTAGAGGGAAGAGAATAGAATAGAAATTAGGTCTAGTGAGAAAACACTACCCATATGCACATGAGACAAACACAATCACTTCACTCGATCAATCAAGCAAGGGCATACAATCGATCTAACTATCATTACAGTGCTCGGACTATACTATTTACATGGGGGAAAATACTACTGATCATATGGTGGTCTACTAGAAATATTGATCGATGGAAGACTCCATGATGTCCGCTCCAGCTTCGTCTTCATAATCATCATCACTATCGTCAGGGTCGGAGTCGGTGTCGTCGATGATGATGTAGTCTTCGGGACGAATCTCCTTGGGTTCGTCGTATTCTCCTCCTGGTGCAGGGTCTCCCATGAAAACTCCTAGCTTCTTTGTCAGGTCGTCATTCTTCTCCACTAGTACGACGATTTCCTCCTCATAATCGTCGCGAGTAGCCTTGAGTTCTTCCTCCAGCACCGTGATCCTGGTCATTGCCTTCTTCAAATCTATCATGCTGCGCAAGACATCCGGTTCTCTGGCGGCGCATTTAATGTGCTGATTTAACTCCTGGATGAACGCTGCAATGGACCTGTCCTTCCTGGTGTTGACTATCTCCCATTTCTCATCTCGGCGCCCACAAATCTGGTAGGTAGTATCCTTGAGATCCTTGTGGTAAACTTCGCCAATGCGCCCCATGGCGATGTGGGCTGCCATGCTCTTTCCTAGACTCTAGGTTGGTGCATCAAAGGAAAACTCTATTGGCTTAGTGACTGGCATGAATGTCCTTCCTGGAACTTGAACTTCAATCATCCAGCGCTCCTCTTCTAGTAATGTGGCGTTGTAGGTCCCGGTGAAACTTGGTATCCCAATGTTCAGGTATCTAGTGACTTCCTTCAAGTGTCGTCCAAAGGGGGTGTCTTCATCCGGTTGCGCAAACTTGTTCCTCGTATCCGCCATCCTAAAGAGTAGAAAATGGAGAGGAATCAGAAATGAGTAGAGAAGAGTGACCTATGGCTTTTCTTAGTGGTCGTGTCCTACATTCAGCGTGTGCTCTGATACCATCTTGTAGCGACCCGACCTCAAACGGTCAAGTCTCTGTGCTTCAGTGTCATCCATGGATCGGTAATGCTGACACACACAGTACTCGAAGGATTTATAACAGAGTAGCAATCACACACTTATTACATCGAATGTCTCAAAAGAGAACTTACTACAATAAATATGGCTTAAGGCCATCTAACACGATAACAGCGGAAGGCTTGGAAGATAAAGTGAGTCCATCAACTCCAACGGCATAGCTGAGTGCATGACAACGACCTATCGCACCTTTACTCGTCGTCTGAAAAGTCTGCAACATAATACGTTGCAGCCCGAAAACGGGTCAGCACATGGAATTTGCTGGCAATATAACATAGTAGAGCAATGAAGAGATAAATGCTATCACTACATGCATATATGGCTGGTGGAGGCTCTATGGTTATATGTTATTGCGAAAAGCCAATTTTTCCCTACAACAAAGGAATAAATTTTATTTATCTATCATGGTAGTTGAAACATCATTGAGAAGGTACCTCCAACTCAATCCCAATTAAAAGTAATTATCAACCCAACAAATTTAATTAGAGTGATGTGATACAATAGGATAATCCAAGTACTAGATACTCAAGATGTCCATAACCGGGGACACGGCTAACCATGATTAGTTTGTACACTCTGCAGTGGTTTGCGCACTTTTCCCCACAAGACTCGATCGCCTCCGTTGGATTTCTCGCACTACATGGTGTTTGAGAAACGGATGACCGAGACACAGTCTTTCACAAGCATTAAATCTTTACTCCGGGTGGACAGTTACACCTACTTCCCTCTACATCTGCTAGCCCACCACTGAAAGAGGTCACACAACATACTCAACTATGCCAGAGCCCATAATGGCTTGTGGCTGCACACGGAAGTTTCTAGCATGGAATATCTCACGATCCCTTTAAGCCTGGGTGGCGGACTGTAGGAGGATCACACGGTATATCCCCGGGATCTCCTAGGACAACACTGGATTCCCCAGGTGCCCAAACAAGCAATCCACCCAGATGTGTATTAAAGTTGCCAACTTAAGTTCAACCATTAATTAACAACTCACATCTGTCATGGATACACTCAAACCCAATCCACGTCTACGAGCATATCATTGCAATATAAGCATAACGTAGAAGTAACTCCCAGGTTTGATAGTAAAACAGGTAATAGGTTCTACCTCATCAACTACTTCCCGAACCCACATGTTAACAGATCCTCATCATGCAATTTTTGAGGATTGTAACTAATGCACAAAAACTGGGTATGAAAAGAGTATGATCAATGTATTACTTGCCTTGCCGATGATCCGCAAAACCTAGTGACTCGTAGTAGCACGCTTTGCACTCCGGGGATTCTATCGCGCACAAACAATAACATACATGAGCAATCAAGCAAATATGCACGGGCAAAACCCAAATAAGAAGATCTAACCTGAAAGTTCAAGTTAAGAACTCCGGTTTGCAAAAAGAATCAAATCAAATGGAGCAACGGAACTCAAATTGCGAAAGAAACAAGATCCAATTACTAATCTGGACTAAAGTGCAATTTTACAGTACTAAAATATTGTTCAAGTTGGTTAAACATAAAGAGGGCTTCGATACGAAGATCTAGGCGCTTGAATCGCCTGATTCCAATAAACGAGCGAAAAGATAAACTAGAACGAAAATCGGGTCAGAAATCGCGATCGAAAATAATCACGAAAAACCCTGGAAAAAGAAAAACTGATGAACATGCTAATGAACGAACGTTCCCTGTCTGTGACTAACGGGTGAACGGCGTTTGTTTAAACGAACGAACGGACGAACGTCCGCAAAATAAACAAACCGACAGAAAACCGATCTATTCTAAAAAAACGAAACTAGGGTTTTTCGAAATAAAACTAAATGGTTTAAAAAAACCGGCGGCTAACTCAAAATCCGTGGTCGACGTCTGACGGCTGACTCACATTAAGGCGGTGAGGTGGTGGGGCGGCGCGTTTGGCAGGCGAGCATGGCGCTAGGGTTTGGGGAGGCGCGGGCGTCGGGTTGTGTTGCGGGGCTGGCAACCTCGGCTTAAAAAGGCCGGCCGGGCGGAGTTCCGGTCGGTTACGGCCCGGAGTCGGTTTCCTTTTTTAAAATATTCCAACATGCAGAAAAAGAAAGAAAAGAAATACTAAACGGACTCCAAAGATCCCGAAATAAATTTTCCCCATCCTCTAAAAATATGCCGGACAAGGTGAACATTTATTTGGGCCTAAAATGCAATTTTGGAAAACGCGTATTTTTCCTAATTCAAATAAAATTGTAATAAAATCCGAATAAAAATCAAATATTTGATTTTAATACATTTCCTCCAATATTTCATTTATTTTGGAGAAGTCATATTATCTCCTCTCATATATTTTTAATATGAAATATTTTCGGAGAGAAAATAAATTAAAACCAAAGTGATCCTTGTTTCAATATTTGATAACATTCAATTATGAACACGGTGAAATCCCCAACTCTCTCCGAGGGTCCTTGAGTTGCTTAGAATTTCGAGGATCGCGAAACGAAATGCAATAAATATGATATGCATGAATGACCTATGTATAACATTCCAAATTGAAAATTTGGGATGTTGCACTGTGCTGTCGTAGAAGTGTTCCATGACATTACCAAAATTATCATCACGGAAGTGTCCACTTCCATGACGATAAATCGCGTCCACGAAGTGCGTTAAATCAAGGGTGACCGACATGTGGCATCCACCGTAACGGAATGCCTTTAAGCTATCGGGTCGATTTTGGATCCGATAACCCATTAATGACCACGACCAATGGGGATTTTTCATGTGTAAAATTACGATTGGCTAACGGAAGCTGCGATGTCGACTCGCGTTGTACAGTGTCACTCATCCAATGGGCGAGATGTGCCTATGATATGCTGACACGTGGACCGGCGCAAAAGTGGCCCATAAAGTTTAAATGGGTCGGCCCAACTAAAGGCCCAGAAGATTTTGCGGTCCATAATGGGCCAACCCAGCAAAAGGCCCACGAGATTTTGCGTATCATAATGGGCCGGCCCAGCTAAAGGCCCGCGAGATTTTGCGGGCCACAATGGGCTGGCCCACCTAAAGGCCCGCGAGATTTTGCGGGCCATAATGGGCCGGCCCAGCTAAAGGCCCGCGAGATTTTGCGGACCATAATGGGCCGGCCTAGCTGTAGGCCCACAAGATTTTGAGGACCCTAGTAGGCCGACCCATTAACTGGTTGCCACGTTTCGGGCCTAATAATGGCCCATATGAGATCCGGCCCGTTAAAAGCCTACCACGTTTTGGGCCAAATTACGGCCCAGATCAGATTCGGCCCGTCAACTGGACGCTATGCTTTTGGGCCCACTTGCTAAAGGCCCATTTAGTAATTGACACGATATTAGATTCGACTGTTAAGGGCCCGTTTAACATTTCGGCCCTATATTTATTTCGGCTGTTAAAAGCCCGTCATATAGTTGGGCCTAACTACGGCCCGGTTGCATCTGCTGCTCACGGTACCGATAATCTGATTGGGCCAAACAAGGACCGAGACAATTTTGGCCTATTATAAGCCCATGATTTGATTGGCACATTCATGGGCCGGGGTATATTTCGGCCTGCTGCAGGCGCGTGAGCTATTCGGCACATTTCAGGCCCAACCTACTTTTCATCCTCCTAAAGGCCCATTGAGTTTTCTTGGGAAAATAGGGCCGTCGGTTTACTCGGCCTATTAAAGGCCTGAATCTACTAGTGGGCCAGTTTACATTTAGGCCTGTTAACGGACCAAGATGACGGGGCCCATGATGCAGATCATACATGGTGATTTGCATGACAGCCGTTTGGCCGGTTTACTGCGAAGACAGGATATATATACAGTAAAATAACTGCAGCATCGTGAATAAGAAAAAAGAACCTAGACTATACAATAAAGAAATTACGGCATATTACATCCACTGGGCATCAAAGTTCGACACTATGATAATAGAGCACAAGCAGACAGCAGATTACATACACTGGGCATCAAAGATCGCCACCAGTGCAACTAAACACACCGACAAAATAATATACAAAACCCACAACACTTTAATAGAGTTCAAGAAAGGTTAGCCCTGCTCGAGCTGCAGTATAAGCGGTGAGCAAGCTGGTGAGACTGCACTTGTTTGACACTTATATCCTCCTCACTCTAAAAGATAAACAAGAAAACAGATGGCAGGTTTTGCACATATAAGTATCAGTGCTGACAATTCATCACATTTCTTACTGACGAATAAAGTGACACAGTTTAAAATAGCATTAACACAATATGGTATTGTTCAGGTCAAGACATGGCAGGAAATGACATTGTGAAGGAGTTGGCAGCTTCATGACACCACTGGATTACAGATCAAGAACTCATAAGTATCAATGGTTAGTGTGCTGTCAATTTATCCCATTTCAGATTGGCAAAATAAGGTCACTTGCTCTGTATAGTTTAATTTACATGGTATGAAGAAGGAACTTGGTTGTACAACTGAAAACTTAAACTGAGAAGGACAAACTTTTGTTTATGAACTAGAGTACATAATAAACTTTAAACATGCAATTTGATGCAAACACCAAAAATAAACAATTTATTGCAGTCATGCCTAACCAAATATACACAACAAAGTTTGAAGGCTTGAGAAGGACAAACTTACATTATTGGTGAAGGCAGGCTCTATAAAGCCCTTGTCCATCTTGATGGGGGGCAATTCAAGAAGTTTACCACATAATCTTCTTCATAAGCATTGCCTTTATTCTACATTTTGTTAAGAGTAAATATAGATGTGAAAATATAAGAAAAAATGGAGAATATTTAAGATAAGATGAAGAGTGATGCTACATAACCAAGTAACTATAAATGTAAGTACATCGATACAGGCAAAAGGTACAGCCAAGAGAAATGCAGAGCTAAACTTCTTCAGTACCATCGGTGTTATCCAACCTTATGGTAAGAGTAAATATAGATCTTATGTGTAGAAAATGGAGGGCAAAGGAAAATAAGCTGCAGTGATGGTACATGAACAACTACTGTCAATATAAGCATCTTGATAAAGGACAACAGTACTTACAAGAACAATGCGAGCTAAAAAATTCATTGGCATTGGATATATTCTACACTAATGTAACCATTCATATAGATCGAGATAATTTGGAGCGAACAATTGATAAGCAAGCTATTATGCATCTGCTGTCACATAATGAACCAGGTATGTATGCAAATGCAGTGATACAGGACAACAGTACTAACAAGAGCAAAGCGGCGGGCAACATATTTGCGATATCCTGTCGTTCTTTTCAAACCGAATTCTTTTTCGAGCAGATTTCCTGCAAAAAGATCCGTAAGGCACATCTTGAGAAAAGTAGAAGTTCAAATTGCCATGCGATATCATAGACAGTACCTCATCCTCGGAATGAGACCAGTGCATAACAAGGTTTTTCCATTCAATGTCTTCTAAATTTAGCACAGGAGACTTCACCAGAAATTTGTTTATAGACTTGCCATCAAAGTGTGATTTCCTCAGGTAACACCAATACTGCTGCAATGCTTCCTTGAAAAGCGCTAGCAAGCTTTGCTCGTCATGACTATCCAGATTGACCCTCGCCTACTTACAAGAATGTAATGTAAATTATTGATGTGTTCAATCAGCAGAAAACAGGAAAATAATCACCATGAATAATAGCACTTACACGTAAGTGGGGCGGGAAAGATGTGAAAATGGTGTTTGTCTTTACTATAATCTTCCCATGATGGGAATATATGCACGTAGTCCCTAACAACATTGAAAGCATTGTTTTTTAAACTGGGAATAACTGGAATGGGGTTCCAATCTGCAGGAATTGGACGTCTCTGCAGTTGGGATAGGTCTTCGGCCGGTGGACTTGTTGTACTTTATGCCGGAGTGGGATTTTTCTGTGGTACGGCTGGTGCTATGGCAATTGAAATCGACATACCTTTTGCTGGAGTGCAGGTCCTGTGTGGTGCGGCTAGTGGTGTGGCCAGTGAAGTATGGGTACAGTCTGCTGGAGTCGGTCCTATGTTTTGTGTCATTGGTTGTACAGCCAATATAAGTGGGGTGCTGTCTGATTTCTCCGGCACAACCACGTTTTCCAAGAACTTTGCTGGTGCTCCTTCAGGTTCATCAATCACCCTCTTCCTTTTTGATGTCTGATGCACAAGAACGACATTTGAGTGGAAAAACATGGTATGATGACAAATGGATATGTATTGATAATGGATGGGCATGGCATCTCGACATATATGATGAGTAAACTAAGCAGATGGCGGTGCAACAAAGTAGAAGAAATGCAAGACAACATATGTAAGATACGTGCAATCAATAAAACCTAGCCAAATTAGAACAGGCACCTTGATGGGTTAACAGGACAGGCCATCTGCCTTTGACTCTTCGAGGTTAGAATAGTCATTAGGATCATATTCTGAACAAGAATCAGCAATTGGTGGCGTATGAGTTTCATTGCATCTAGAATGGCACTCAATGCCTTGGTGCCAATTTTGTAAGTCATTGCGGTGTTTAGCTTCAAGAGTGGACTTCTGCTAGTGCGACACAAAGCAGCTACACAGATCATAGTGTAGATATAGCGGGAAAACCGTAAGCATCAGAGTAAAATCAGCAAAGTGGAACTTCTTTGGAATATATGTGCTAGTATTGCGATGACGGCTAGAAAGGCTTCGGATACCAGCTCTCTTCAACTGAAGGTGTGGTACTGTTAATATTAGTGTAACTCTCAAAGGCGACATAGCTCCCCGCATCTCCTTGCTATTCTTATATGATTCAAGTGGGCAGGCCACTACAAATCCTATTCCCATGTTTACAAAATCCTACGAATCAAAGAGGCCCGACGAGTTCAAAATGTCCATACCAACCGACCGTATAGACCTCTACATTGCAAATGTCCCAGCTCATATTCACTACAAGGAACATACTGTACTACTATCATAGTCCCTCCGTTCCAAAATATAAGTCTTGGTAGAGATTTCCACTATGGATCACATACAGATGTATCCAGATACATTTTAGAGTGTAGATTCACTCATTTTGCTCCATATGTAGTCAATGGTGGAATCTATACAAAGACTTGTACTTAGGAATGGAGAGAGTACTTATTGAAGAAGAACGGAAGAGGAACATGCTAAAGAAGAGCAAGAAGATTTTGGATAATAAAATGTTCGTTGCCCAGTGCCCACACATGATGAACCAGAGCGCATTAAGAAAGCAACTCCTGCTTTGTCTCTCTATATGTGGTGCACATGCTTTTCAAAAGTAAAGTAGGAACATTAGTGACCAATTAAATGTTATCTGTTTAGTAATATCGACATCATATCGATTCGTACTTGAGCAACAAGTTTGGAATTATGAGTGTACGTTGTTTAGCTTGATGGATTCAGGGAAGCGATTGCTAAGCGAGTGCGATGATGGTACTGAATATAAAGGCATGTCTGCATTTGGGTCAGTCGACCATTTCAGGCGGTTGGATGAAGATCCTACGTCTCCTAACCCTTCTTCTTCCTCGTCTCTGATTCTTCCCATACAGAACACCGCATGGGCCGCCGGCCGGACCATCGGCCCCCACCGCCTATGTTCCTCCGCCACCCGCACCCCCGCCCCCACCCGCGTAGAGTTTTCTTTGTTCGGCGAGGCCCCACCACCGCCCCCAACAACCAAAGTCCCCGCCCGAGCCCCTTCGTTCGCCTTTGGCGAACTCAATGACTTCTGAAAAATCGACTAACCCAATTTTGAAATTTAGTCTACTGTGATTTAACTAGTGTGGAATATAAAAGGGGAAAACCATAAGCATTGGGAGTATAGTGTTGAGCGTGCCATGGTGGATCTGAAGGTGCAAACCGGACAAAGGCAACTTCGCAACCAATGTTTGCTCTCGACTAGCAAGTAAGTGATGGACAAGAAATTAGATTAAAGCAGTGGCGATCTTTTTTCTTTTTGCGATAAATAAGTTGAGCAGGTACGAAAGAGTACTGCCTATGGTGCGGCGCCGTGTATGCATCTGCTGAGAAGATGGTGCTGCGGTAGCGATGGCTGCCGGCGGCGTGGAAGCTGATCTAGGAGGGTAGACGGTGGCGGCGGGGCGTGGTGGACGAGATGGTCGTAGGAGCGGCGCCGGCAAGGTGGACGACGGTGGGGATGAAGCCAGAGGACGGGATGCAAGGATCCCGGTCCGAAGCCGTGGATGAGAGAGGTCGATTTCTTGTAATGGACGGCGGCGTCGGGGTATCAGCTCCGGCATGGTGGAGGAGGACGGCGGTGGATGGGGTGGCGGACGGAGGAGGCTGGGGTGGAGGGTGTTTTGGCGCCCACGGAGTACGAATGGGGAAATGGATGTGGAGAGGAAGGAAACCATGTCTTGGTAGCTTGTCTCAAATGCGAGGAAATTTACAAACTTAGCCCCCGTTTCAAATTTCCTACATCACAGCAGTATTAGTCGGTTGGGGATAGGACGATAATCTCGCACACACCAAATATTTGCCGACGAGAGTTTGTTTTTGGCGACCACCATGTATGAATCGGGGAGGGAGTCGATTTTGGCCGAGGACACACTGTGTTTTGGCGCCCACCGTGTATGAATCCGGGTGAGAGGCGGTTATGTCACGTTTGAGTGAAATTACAAACCTACCCCTATCGAAACCTATAGAAATCGAGCAGATAGGCTTTGCGTGGTAGGGATAGGCAGTAGTAATTTCCATCTCACAGATTTTGGTTTCGGGCGGTTACTGCGACTTTCCCCGCTTCATTCAAATTTTGCAGAGTGCATGTTTACCGTGCCAACTCAATTCGAATCCCGTTTGTATTCTATTTTTTTCGGGCGGGATTCATTTTCGATTGGAATACAATTCTATATACATCATTTTTTTATATACTTTCAAAAGCACAACAAAGAATTCTGCTCCTTTATATGTATAATATAATTTACAAATACAATGATCTCAAAATCATATGGTTGAATTCAAAAAATTAAACCAAATTATGTTCTACTAAAATGTATGGATCAGTACTATCTACATATTAAATAACATAGATGCGCATGACTTCATATGAGTATGCATGTTTGATAGATCAATTTTGGTTCGAGTATGGATTACATGTATCATCGTCTCGAATTCAAATATTTGAATCCCTTCTATGTTCACTCCTTTCATGCCCATCTCTCTCGCATGCATGCTCCTTCATGTAGCTATCACTCTCTTTTCTCCAGCTCACCCGCACGCTCACTTCATGTTTCTCCTGTCCTCGCAAACATGGTCTCTCAACGTCTCCCTTGAGAAGTGTCACACTCTCCCTATCATTATACATTACACGGTTTTCATTATCTCTCACGTCTCCACCGTTCTCTCGTATCACTAGGTACCTAAGCTTTCTTTTTCACCGCCACGCACACAGTCTCCACTCGTCTTTCACTTTGTCTTTCTCTCTATGGGATTCTCTCACACACCCTATATGTCTCTAGATATGAATCATACCACTAAAATTACTCTCTCACTCTCTCTCCTGTAGACACAACATTTGTTGCGGTCTCCTTTTCGTCTCCATCCCAGACTGACATTATTCATTTGTTTACCGATCCGACAAACTCCCCCTCTCTCTCTCTCACACACACACAACTCCTGCTTCCACTCCCCTTCCCGACTACCGTCTCTCTCTCTCACACACAAAACTCTCACTTTCGCACCCCGTCTCGTATTTCTCTCACAAACATTTATCGACTAGCCTCTAGATAGGTTTATACACCCGCACACTCGTGCTTCCACTATCGCATACATGTCTCTCTCCCACTCCTTGTATCTATGTAGAGTTTTCTTCCCTTCTTGAGACACGCCCTCTCGATTGTGCACACACACACTATCGCCTCATTTTATGTTGATACCTCTCGCACACACACTCTTTGTGTCTTTGTCACACATGCACTCCGTCCTCCTCCTCTCTCCCTCTCTCTTTCTCTCACACACATGGGCTTTTTGCAACAACTAGCAAGATGCCCATGCGTTACCTGGAATTTTATGAAGATGCATTTGTATGAGTAGTTTATCTTGTGGGAGAAAAGGATGAACAAGGAAGGCCTTATTTTCAAGTGTGGAGAGGGGTGTGGGTATCTTTTTTCAAAATTGCCATAGTTTCCTTCCTATTCGTCAAATATAGATCGGGCGGCCTATATTGCAGGATGGCAGGCACACGATCATCACCACTATGCTTTTTATAAGAGTAGGGATAAAAAACAGAGTTGGTGATGATGGTGGGCTGCCATCTACAATATAAACGTCGATTTATATCTGACGGATAGGAAACGAAACTATGGCAATTTACCCTCCTCTCCACATTTGCAGACAAGGCCTTCCCTCGTTCATCCTTTTCTCCCATGAGATCTTGATGTTCCGTGCAGCGCCGCGAGCATCTTGCTAGTAAGAGTAGAAATTAGACATATACCACTTCTCGAATCTTGAAACCAACAACATTTCCTCCCTTATCTCATCAAAACCGCCAAAGGAATATATTTTGAGTGAAACATAACATTTTTTAGTGATATCGTATTTCAAAACTAGACTTTTTCTATCAAATCGGTGAATATGTATTAATCTACTCTGATCTTGTGGCAGCGCATTGGCACATCGCTAGTAGTTATTATAATTTTTTGACACCGGACAAACGGTGGAGTACATATCTGAAGAGAAGAGGCGCCGCACGTAGTCGGTCTCATGTTGTCTCAAGCACACATGAGTGTTGCGTAAAAGGCAGCGTTAAAAATATACCCTAAAACCCTAGGTGCACGATTGCTACATTCGCGGTCCGGGTACATGGTGGAAGCGCACCTTTGTAGGAATAGTCGACTTGCGTGATAATTTGATCCGTAGGAGTTGATGGTTGGGACCACGGTGAGCGGCTTGGAGGCGGTGGCTGCGATTGCCACAGATCGGCGTAGCCACATTTAAAATATCATTTTTTAGCGGGGTTAAGAGTTCCGATTTTCAATGGCGCGCTATAAGTACTAAGTAGTTTTTAGAACGATTGGTATGGAGCGAAAATGGAATTCATAGTCTACATACCTCCTTGGCGTATGGTTGTATGGGTTTATGTTGCAAGATGTTGAACCTAGTAGTTCTAGGGCAAATACTATGTTTAGATTTAGATGTTGGTTTTCAGTAATGAAAATCAGAAGGGGGAAACCCTTCTTTGATTAAAAAAAAACTACTACCCCCGTTTTGGTTTACTAGTCCCCATCATTTTCTGGGTCAAAGTTTGTCCATGAATTTTACTTGTAAAATGTGAATGGAAAACGAGATTTTGTCATACGCAAACAAAAAAGGATTGGAGGGAGTGATTGCTCTGACACGGACGCGACCTCTCATAGCCTTGAGCATTGAACGGCGCCGGCCAAGAGGGCCCTACTCGCTGCAGGCCCGGCTGAACACGCCTCCTGCCGCATGCAACTGGCTTTAGACTGCCCCGCCTGCCTTCATTGAATCCGCGCGTGTGCCGGCAACACGTCCTTCCGCGAGCCGGCCGACATTTTAGAACACAAAAAGTGACCAAAATATAATTAATTACGCATGGTCTTGACTTGTTGTGCTCGCACTGGTAGCAGGAACTAGAGGTTTTGCTTTATGCATAATTCTCCTCAAATTTTTTTGGCTTTGAAGTGAATCATTGTTGTGGACATTATGTACGAATGTGGAGATATCTGTGAACATGAGTTTGATGTGGAAGTTGAACTTGGAATGTCGGGCTTGCGCGTGAACTATACCATGTCCAATGCTTAAATGCATTATTGTTTGGAAAGTAATTGCTGTTATTACATGACCCAAAAAAATATTTTGTGCCACATCGGTAGATGCACGGACATCACAACAGGCATCTTGTTGGATAAACATTTGAACCTAGCTACTATGAAGGAAATTTTGTATTGACAACAGTTTTAGATAGCAGGAGACGCCTAGCCTGCTCTGCCTCTGCTAGCTTATTTTGGCTTCTTCCATCTCTTCTTTGGCATGGGTGAAGAGAGCATCTGATTGCTCTTTTGCTTCTTCAGAACTCAGCTACATTCTCAAGGGCTGCTGCACGCTTTCTTTCAGCCTTTACTAGAGCCATGAGGACACGAACGGTGGCGACTCCACGGCTTGTGTGTAATCCAGCATCATCTGGGAATTTGCACCTTGTGTCTAATCCAACGTCATTAGGGAACTAGCACCTTGTGTGTAATCCAACCTCATTCTGGAAACATGATCTTGAGGTTGACCATACTTACCTCCTCGCAGGAACTGCATCCTGACATGAAGTTACTTCTATTTTAGATAATTACTCAGAGCAACCCAGATCCATTTAGTAGAAGCCAGATAAACAGAACTGGGAGAAGTGAATTCGAAAGAAAAAATATATAAAAACAGACTACAAGGTGAGAACACCCACTTCCTACATCAAGCTAAAAACAAAAGCATTGGGACGATTAAGACTCTTCTTATGACACATCGAAGAGCACGAGGCTTAAGAGAAACAGAAACTACAACATATACACATCGAGTAACACGAGGCTAAATGAAAGTAATTGGAAGGGTGTTACTTACCAAAGCTTGTTTTACAGGTTTGGTGCAGCTCCTCTTTAACTTGCCACGCTCCTTGAAGATGTCCCCAATATCCCGTGTTTGGTCTTCATTGCTCCTCTGCATGTTCGCACTCATGGTTTTAAAATCTCAACATGGCAAGAAAAATATACTACTAATAATACTCGCGCATCTTGTGGGCAACATTAAAGCACTTGTATTCCATGCTAGAGCATCTCCAACAGAATCGCAACGCTCGACGCTTTAAAAAAGCGTTTACAGTGCTGAGATCGAGAAGTAGAGATAGAGAGTAGAGGATAGTTCTCAGCATAGATAGATAAAAAAATAGATTATTCAACTACTCCTCGTGGTCCAACTCCTCCTCGGTGATGTCCTCCTCCGACGCCCCGATCGTAGGCGTGAAGATACCAATCATCGCCGGATTCCTGTATGACGCTGCTCCTAGCCTCATGTTGAATTGAGCGTCCGCTTTTCGCCTACGCTTGTCCTCGCGATAGGAGGCTCGCTCCGCCCTGCACTTATCCCTCTCCGCCCTCCTTTTCTCGTAGAACTCACGCTCGTTGATGATGTCCTGCGGGAAGTGTTGGCGCCACAGCGCCATGGCTTCCTCGTCCATCTCGCCGATGCCGAAACGGTGCTCCCGCCTCCGGTTGTCGCGACGATCCTCGTCGGTGATAAGCCGTGGCAGAGGCTCGAGCTCCTGTGCCCGCTCCCGCGTCGGCACGTTGGGGAAGTTCAATCTTCTATGAGGCCAACAGAGGCGCCACGCTGCCGCGTCATATGCGCGGGCGGCCTCGTTGGCGGTGTTGAAATTGCCGAGGCCGAGGCGCATCCCGCGGAACCGGATCTCGGCGGAGTAGCCGCCGGAGGGGTGCGCGCGGACGCTGTTGTATCCCCAAGTTTCTCGGTGATGCGGCGACATGGTGGCGCGGCGGCGGCGAGGCGAGAAGGAGCGGAGAGAGCGGTGGCGATCCATAGAGTGGAGTGAGAGCAGCCGCAAGGCACAGAGAGTTGGGAGGGCGTTGGATTTTGTAAAGCGCGCCGGACGCCGCGCGCCAAAACTAGCGCACGCCCGACCACTTTTTCCTGCGCGCGCAATTTTTTCCTGACGTCTCTGCTGTCTCTACTATCTTCTCTACTGTTATATTTATTTTATATTTAATATTTATCTATACTTCTCTACTCTCTATTTTTTTCTCTACTTTTTCCCCACTCTTATAAAAACAGAGTTGGTGATGATGGTGTTCCTGCCATCCTGCAATATAGGCCATCCGATTTATATCCAACGGATAAGAAGGAAACTGTGGCAATTTTGCAAAAAGATACCCACACCCCTCTCCGCATTTGCAAATAAGGCATTCCCTCATTCATCCTTTTCTCCCACAAGATAAACTACTCATACAAATGCATCTTAATGCGTGCAACGCATGGGCATCTTGCTAGTTCTAAAAAACTCTCCATCATTTGCCACACTACTGGTTGCAGATGAAATACCTACCCAAGCACAGCGCGATACAGGAGCGACGCACAATTACAAGCTGATATTATGTTGGAAAATGGAGGCTATAATCAATTACTTTTACGGGAACAATAGCACCCAGGAATTTTGAAGGGTAGGTATGAAGAAAATTGGAACTGCACATGTACTGCTAAGTGATTCAATACACACATTACCAATCGAGGAGGAGAACGATGGTCGCGGCGGCCTCTGTGAGTCATGGAAGGCAACGGGAGTCAGTTTATTGTACACGATGGTGGTGCTTCTGCGCTTGGCGTCGGCTTCCGGGAAGCAGGTCCGAGACGGTACCGTGGAAGAGGCTCCGTGTATGACGACGATGGTGGACCGGCTCCAGTGCGGCATACTAGGTCGTCAATGAGGCAGATGCACTGCGGTGGACGAGTGCGCCGATGTAGAAGGGGAGGAGCACAGAGGCCGCGGTGCCGTGGAGAAGTCTATTTCGCGGTGGGGATAGAAAATGAGGAGTATTCAGGTGTACTACTCTAGGTGCCGGGGTGGGGTTGGCTGGGTAGGGTGAACCTGAACTTACGAAACAGCCCCCTACCAACCGTCATCCGTAGGCCTGTTCCGAAGGCTATGATGGTAACTTCCCACTGCTCGAATCAGGGTCGCGGGAGATTTTCCCGCCGACCTCATAATTTTTTGACACTGAACTCCCCGTGTGGCGTGTTGGTTATTCGGCTAAGCAACTAGCGAGTAATACTAGTAAACTCTGCATATTAGGTTTGACCGAAGTCAAACTTCCTAAAGTTTGACCAAGTTTATAGAAAAATATAAACATTTACCATAACAGATATGTATGATGTGAAAGTACATTCAATAATGAATCTAATGGTATTTAATTGTTATTGTATATGTTAATATTTTTTGCTATAAACTTTCTGAGTGTTTACAAAACTTGACTTTGACCAATGCTAATATGCAGACTTAAATAAAAACGAAGAGTGTACACATTTGTTTTCTTAGTATGTAGTGAATTAATCATTTGTTGAAATTGTGAAATAAATATATTAGGCTATTGACTTCGAATGTAATGGTCTATACAATTCAATGGTTACAATCATTGTCAAATTCCAAGATGTATACGACGTTTATAGTATTTCACAACATGCTCAAACTCGCATAATCCCAGTCAAATGACAATCAAAATGCATTTCATAGTTATTAATTTGTAGGATGCAACAAAACCATCAATAACTCTACATCAGCCTATATAAAAGCAAAATTTTGAACATATCCCAATGTGTGAATGAAATGTGCAGAGAGATCTTGCGAAGATGGAGCAGATAGGGTGGGAAAGATTGTATGTATGTGGACAAGAGAGTAGGAGACAAACCTAATGGAACAGAGAGAGGGAGATAGAGAGAGAAAGAGGGAGGAAGAAGTTAGGTCTGTGAGAAAGATGGAGACATGTAATATACGTGAGATGCGTGTGCATCCGGATTCTGTACACGTGGAAGGAGAAGATACAACAGGTTTGATGAGAGAGCTGGAAAAACATGGGCCGAGAGGGAAGGATCTCGTGGGTTAAGGGATTGATAAATTTGTGCGGGGGAGAGAGGGATTGGTAATTTTGTGCGAGAGAGAGAGAGGGTGGGGGAGGAGTCAGTCAGCCATCGTCACATCATCCTGCTTCCAAATGGCCCTGCATTCTCTAGTGCAATGTGGTCGCCGTCTTCGATCTCCTCGATGCCCTCTTTGAAGATTGAGGTGTTGTGCATGTTGGGGTGCAAAGAAGAACAAGCGAGAGTGGTCGCTATATAACCTTGGATGGGGATGAATTGTGTGCTCGGGGGAAGGGGTGTGTGTGCGTGCTGTGTGCTGTGTGTGTGTGTGAGAGAGAGAGAGAGAGAGATATTGAGAGAAAACAAACCTAAGGAGAGAAATGTGTGTGTATGTGACGGAAAGCTACTTGCTAAACAGGGTATTCACGAAGAGATCGTGCGTCTTGAGATAGAGAAGCGATGTCACGGGCCTTGAGGTGGGCAGGGGCCGGGTGAGGGTGTCAAAATGTGTGTGCTGATGCATGTGTTACATGCGATCATGCGAGGGACGGACGAATCGAGAGAGATGGTTGTTGTATTACGGATGCTCCTCTCTCTCTCTCTCACACACACACACACACACACACACACCCACCCACACACACACAAGTAAAATAGAAGACCGTTCTCTCATGTATACACAACGTATCGGCATCTGTCTATGTCTCACTCATGCATGATCATTTGCACATTCACACCTCTCTATGTCTCTATCACATGCACACCGTCTCCACATTGCCCTTCCGCCACAACACACATATGGACACATACACACATTCTCTCTCAGTCACACACACTTTGTACGCCAAACTTTGGCAAAAGTTGGCAAAAAATTGTCTCTATGACAAGTGGGCCATAGGGGCAATAAAGTGTGGCAAGCCAAAGTGTGGCAATAACCAAACACATGCCAACTAAACTGTGGGTGCCAAATTTTGGCTTGGCAAACGGTGGCTGGGAACCAATCAGCCCCAAAATCAGTATTAAAAAAACTAGGGCGCACCTAAAAGGTCCAAATCCAAATAAACACGAACTGGAGCTAAATTCAAATATATGTAAATATTGTAGCGTCAAGAACTTTTCCCGAAAAAAAGTTGAGTAATATTCGGGGATTGTTTTCACACACACACAAAAAGGTTCGGTGGATGTCCTTGGTAGCGACACGGTGGCGCACCGTTCGATCGACCGCTGACCCACAGTTCACGCAGCGCTTGCGAGGATTCCGTATCGTGGCTGTGGTAACTAATAAAAGCGCTACCTAAGTCTAATGTTTACGTGTACTAGTACGGTTTTCTTTTAAGTTTGACCAACCATATATAAAACTAAACTAAGCTCCCATACGCGCACTCATCAATATGCCGCCGCCGCCGTTGCGCATGCCGTCGCCCGCTTGCTCCGGCCAACAATTTCTCGCACATCACCGCCGTGTCGCCGCGAAGCCGAAGGCTCGCCCGCTCACGTCGTCTGCAGTCCCTCCTCGCGATGCCGCCGCGTTTCCAAGCACGTGAGCAGCTCGTGGAGCCGCATCTATGCACATAGCGTACGAAGAGGAGGACGAGCACATGTTCCAGCATGCCGGCGAGGAGGAACTAGCGTGTCATTGTCGTCTCCGCCCGCGCGGAGGAGGCGTGCATGGTGGCTGTCGCTGCGGAAGCCGGTCACGCGCGCGTCGAGCTAGCAAACCGGGTGCGGACGTGAAATCTACCTTTGAGACCTTGAATGCCACGTGGATCTTGCAATCTGAAGGAGCAATTTGGGCCAGTTGACTCTTGTGAGCCATTTGATGCAACATGGATGGCTAGAAGGGCTTCTTCAACCTCCGAAATAGATGCACGATTTATCTTCTCAACTCGCCACACGCCTAACCGCCTGCCGCCGCACCTCCACGAACACTTGCCACCGCCATGCTCCCGACCACCCCCGCCATCCGTTTAACCCCGGGCACGATCCATTTTTTCCCGCGAACTGCATTCCACACCCAACACTCATAAGATAGATCATGGGCACCCTGCCGTCTTCTTCCTTCACTCCGTCGAACTTCTTTCACAAATCGACTGACCCAAATTATACTACTAGTAAGAACGTATTAACTATAGTAGGAACACGAAGATACGAGCAGTAGTACCAACTGCAAGAAGAACAGTAGTTAGACATAGTACTACTACTATTGTACGTACTAAAGAGTTAAAATAACAAGAAAGAACATAAACATAGTTCTGCTGGGGCCTCAGCACAACACACCCTTGAAAATAAACTAAGCAACTAGTCCGCTTGACACTACAGTAGAACCAGCATGAGTGACGACACTGCCACCTACTCGGAGTCCGAGTCCACGTCCTCGACTTCGTCCTCGTCCCTCTTCCTCTTCCTCTTCGCCGACGCTTCTTTGCTTGAACCAAACACCGGGCTCTGCTTCTTCATCCAACCCTTGTAGATATTAAAACAAAGGTAGGCATCCATTGCTGCGTATAGGATGTGATCTTCATCTAATGTCTTCGAGTCCCATGCATGATAAAACTCGTGGTGAGGTTTCTTCAGTTGAGCATACGAACGATCAATCATGGCTGATGCCAAGGTCAGCATTGAAGGCTGAGAGGAGGACACCAGCCCTTCCTTCTGGAGGTCGAAGGGTGTCGGTGTCAAAACCGGCGGATCTCGGGTAGGGGGTCCCAAACTGTGCGTCTAGGCGGATGGTAACAGGAGACAAGGGACACGATGTTTTTACCCAGGTTCGGGCGCTCTCGATGGAGGTAATACCCTACTCCTGCTTGATTAATATTGATGATATGGGTAGTACAAGAGTAGATCTACCACGAGATCAAGGAGGCTAAACCCTAGAAGCTAGCCTATGGTATGATTGTTGTTCGTCCTGCAGACTAAAACCCTCCGGTTTATATAGACACCGGATATGGTTAGGGTTACACAGAGTCGGTTACAATGGTAGGAGATCTACATATCCATATCGCCAAGCTTGCCTTCCACGCCAAGGAAAGTCCCATCCGGACACGGGACGAAGTCTTCAATCTTGTATCTTCATAGTCTTGGAGTCCGCCCAAAGATGATAGTTCGGCTATCCGGACACCCTCAGTAGCCCCTGAACCAGGCTTCAATGACGACGAGTCCGGCGCGCATATTGTCTTCGGCATTGCAAGGCAGGTTCCTCCTCCGAATACTTCATAGAAGGTTTTGAACACCAGGATAGTGTCCGGCTCTGCAAAACAAGTTCCACATACCACCGTAGAGAGAATAACTTTTGCACAGATCTGCTGGCGTATTCCGCGGTGTGACATCACACCACGGCCAGGCCTTTATATGAATCGTTTTTACTATTCCACCTCGGCGTTTAGCGAGGCGGTTTCCTTGGCACGTCTTATCAAAGCATAGATCGTGCCCCCTTATTCCGGGATTCTCATCAATACGTACGTGGGTAACCCATCCGCGCCCTTGATTATGGCGCTTGGGAGATAAGCGAGTTTTACCAGGCTGGCGGGGGACGCATAGCTTCGTCCGTCCATATAAGGGGATAAGGATCCACCTTTTCGCCTACGCCTTCTTCCTCCTTTGCTCATCCATTTCCGCGCACTCGAGCTCCAGCGCCCAAGTCCGCACATCCCACCTCAACCTTCTCCAACTATGTCCGGAGCGGGAGGCAGGTGGATGGCCTCCTCCGTCACGGAGGGGCACATCACAAAGCTGCGGGAGGCCGGATACTTGTCCGGCGACATCGCGTGTCATCTCCCCAACAAGGGGCAGCTCATCCCCACTCCCAGGCCCCATGAGAGGGTGGTGTTCCTCACCCACTTCCTCCGCGGACTAGGTTTTCCACTTCACCCATTTGTCCGGGGGCTCATGTTCTACTATGGCCTAGATTTCCACGATCTGGCCCCAAACTTCATCCTCAACATCTCGGCGTTCATCGTCGTGTGCGAGGCCTTCCTCTGCATCCAACCCCACTTCGGTTTATGGTTGAAGACCTTTAGCGTCAAGCCGAAGATAGTGGGCGGCCGACAGGCGGAGTGCGGAGGCGCTATGGTGGGCAGGATGCCCAATGTCCTTTGGCTCGAGGGCTCCTTCGTGGAGACGATAAAGGGGTGTCAATCGGGGTGGTTCTACATCACCGAGCCGCGCGACTCCAAATGGGCGGCGGCTCCCGAATTCAGATCTGGCTCCCCCACACGGCTCACATCATGGAAAGAGACGGGCCTGAAGTGGGGTGATTCGGAAGAGCTGACCGGACTCCAAACCTGTGTCCGAAACCTAGTGGACAAGAAGCTCAAGCTTGTCCATGTAGTCCAGGTTATGCTCATCCGCCAGATTCTCCCATGCCAGCAACGGGCCTTTAATTTGTGGGAGTTTGATCCGGCACAACACCGGACCTTGAGCCGGCTCTTGGACACTACGTACGAAGATGCCTACAAGGTGTTGTTCAAGGGCGCCGAAGCCCCCACATCCGCTAACAAAGATCGCGGATTCAGCTCACTGCGTCAAGCCAGCGAGGCAAGTTATTCTACCCTTTATGGGACTCTTTTTTCATAGTTTTACTCTATGCGGGATCTAAAAGTCCCTAACCTTTGACAGATCGGTCGAATTTAAGTCCGGACAGATTAACCGTCTGCCCCTTTGCCGAAGACCCAGCAGACGCCCGATTGATTTGGGCTGGCTCCGGCACCTCACGTGGTGACGGAGAAGAAGGCCAAGAAGGAGGCCACGGGAACTCGAAGGAGCTCCCGGCGCCAGGGGCTGTCGGACTCATCACGCGACAACCCTGAGGCGGAATCCTCCTCTGAGGAAGAGGAGGAGGAAAAAGAAGCCTCTCCCCCATCGGGGGGAGGGAAAAAAAGGAAGGCCGCCCCAACTGGGGAGGCCGGAGGGTCCAAGAAGGGAAGGACCCTTCCTCCGGACTTCTCCACCAACGTCGAAAATGACGAGGAGGAATGGCCAACAAGGGACGAGCCCCTGGCGAGATCGTAAGTGTCCAGATACCCATGGCTTTTCTATCATTGCATAGTGTTCTCTAATGCAGAACAATCATGCAGCGCCCGCCCAAGGGCGAGCTTCGCCGCTTGACGAGCAGGTCCCCGAGTTAAATCCGGAAATGGAGAGTACTTCACTTCTGGCCGCCTCCTCACCTTACGCTGCGGACGATGCCGAGGTGGGGCCCCAAGGAGGGCCTGGTCAAGAGGAGGTGGCGCAGGAGGCGCCGCAAGGCAACTTCCCGGACTCTAGGCGCGTGGGGGGAGAGACCCTCAGGGGCTCTAATCCTGACCCTTGTCCGGACTCCATAACAGAACCTTCAGTGGTTCCAAAGTCCGGCAAGCGGCCCCTTCGTAAGAAGGGTAAGACGCCGGTGTCCTCCGTCCAACCGGAGGCACCGGATAGCTTACTGGAGGCGCTTAACAGCGCCTCCATCGAGGAGGAGCACCGCACTGTTATGAGTGTGGTGATCAAGAAAGTTCAGCCCGCCAAGAGCGGGCTGACCGAAGCCTGTACCAGCCTCTAACAGGCTTTGAGGTAAGTTTAGAAGATGTAAAAATAATACCGCATAGACAGTAGCCCCTGATGCTTAGTTCGGTGTTCGGAAAGAAAAGCCGGACTAAGGATCTAAAAAGATATACGCATGAGTCTAACATAAGTATGTCAATATGGGAATGCAGGCTGTCTTTGACCTCTGCCGACTTGTTGCGGAGGTCAATGCATTAAAGTAGAGCCTCGAGCGGTCCGAGAACGAGCTCGGCCTTGCCAAGAAGCAGCTTGAGGACAAGGAAGGTAAGTAATACCTTATTAAATAAATACCTTATAGAAAGGATTCGGTTGCAAAAAATAACAGGAATAACATGGGTACTGCAGGGGCCACGAACGAGGTGGCGACCCTGAAGGAAGCGGTGTCCGTGGCCGAAAGCAAGGCGGCCGCGGAGCGCATCGAGCGAGAGAAGGGGGATGCGCAGCTGGCGGAGGTGCGACAAGAGCTCCAGGCTCTCGTGAAAAAACACGAGGGTTTGGAGCGTGACTCGAAGACCCGAGAGTCCGAGCTGCTAAGGCCGAGGCCCAAAAAGCCCTCCAAGAAATTGAATCATTAAAGAAGATAGCGGCGGGTAAGGCATTCTTTATGCAAAGCAAGCATGTGAAAGTGAATTACCTATTACTTACCCGGATTCGGAGCTCTCCAGAGCATTCGCAGATCTGCCTCATAGTGTAATACCGATGCTGCCGCGTTCTACCGCGCCAAGGAGGGAGCTCGGCGGAGAAGGTGTTCTGGTCTCGATATGTCGAGGCGGACATCAGTGCCCCTAAGCGACCAGTTGAAGCAGCTGGTCGAGCTCCACAAGGTCGCCGAACAGGCCATGAAGGGCCTCATAGTTCGGCTGTGGCCATTGGAAGCCATGCCTGGGAGCTACATTGGGCTAGTGCGGCGGCTGGTGGACGCCTGTCCGTGGATTGAAGTCATCAAGCGCTTCGTCTGCCTTGAAGGTGCCTGTCGGGCCCTTGCCCGTGCTAAAGTGCACTGGGGCAAGCTGGATGGGGAGAAGCTTGTGACGGACGGGCCACCGAAGGGCAAGCAGCATCGCACGCCCGGAATTTACTATGAGGGCGTCCTGAAGGGTGCCCGGCGTATAGCGGATGAGTGCTCCAAAGATGTAATTTTTGAATAGACTCGCATTTGTTATCCTGTACGCTGAAAACTTGTTCATATGGGCTAAGCAACGCTTGTTAATTTAAAATATTACCTTCGTGCGTAGTTTATCAAATCTGAGAGATGGCAAGTCGTTGGCTTCAGCCCCCATGCCACGCAGTCTTTGGGGTGTTCGGGATAAACTTGAGCGATCTTGTTGCCATTCTTGGGTCCATCGAGGGAGGCGCCTAACGAACTAACAAGGCAACCGGACTTATAATGCTTGAACACTCTCACTTAGCCATAGAATTCTATAATTTTAAATTTCGGCGAAGCCCCTAGTATTCGGAAGACCGAGTTCAGGGCGCTATCCACGCCTTGGCCGAACAATTCCGGTTCCTCGCTCTAAGCAGCATAAGTCTTTAGGGACCCGAAAAAACCTCTCGAACAGCGACCGACTCTCGTCCTATCATGACGGTCAGTTTTAGCTTTCTCCACTGAGGAGCTCAACCCAGCTCAACCGGCGCACAATCGCAGTGGTTCTCCCGGTGCTACCTTAGCCGATATAACGGAACATAAGGTACCAAAACACGGGAGCCGGGCAAACCCAACTATTGACCCAAGACATGATTCGGAGCCGATGCATATAATGCTATAAGTTCGGGGTGCCGCACTTGTGAAAGTGTTCGGACTTATCAGACCATAATTTTGGGGTATTTAAGCCCCTGGTGTATTGGTCGTACCAAATTGTACGGTTGCACAATGTCATAAATGAACATATATAATAGGAAAGAATGCAATAATAGGCAAAAGCTATATATTGGTTATTAAAAAGAAACTGCAAATAAAAAGCAGAACGATACAAATTGTGCGATAAGCAAGGGATGGGACTATTTAACATGTCCCCTCCAGGGTATCTTGCGGGATGGTATGTAAAACAGGTATAATGCTCGTAGTAGAGACCACTGGACACTCGACGCAGATTCTGCTTCCACGGCTGTTGCATCGTGAGTTCGGGCGCAAATCTTTGGACAGGGCTTACGGTGAAGAGAGTCACGAAAGTAAGAGAGAAAAAAGGAAAAAGAAAAAGAATGACACAATCGGAGCCCACAGTGCGGTTGAGCCGCGTGCAGGCGTGCCGTGGTCGTGCCCCTCCCCTTATGCCCATGGTATTTCCAGAGCATAGTTATGTACGCGTAGTACTGGCTTCGCATTTTCGCGAGGGCTGGGGTTGGGGCCGGATTGCTACGCGTGCTTGGATCGTGCCAGGCGGTCTTGTTGTAGGTTACTCCGGGCGCGCTTGACATTGTCCGGACGTTTAGTGGATGGACTCGAGAATTGCTGTGAGAGGCTGCTTTGCACCTCCGCCACGAGGGCCGCCGTGTGCTCCTTCGTTCGGAGAGAGCATTCGGTGTTTCCATTGATCGTGATTACTCCTTGAGGGCCTGGCATCTTGAGCTTGAGGTATGCGTAGTGCGGCACCACATTGAACTTTGAAAATCCGGTTCGTCCGGCAAAGGTGCATGATAGCCGCTGAACGGGACTATGTCGAAGATTAACTCTTCGCCCGGAAGTTATCCGGGATCCGAAGACCACTTCGAGTGTAAGCGAGCCTGTACAATTGGCCTCTACACCTGGTATTACACCTTTAAAGGTCATCTTTGTGGGTTTAATCCTTGAGGGTCTATGCCCATTTTATGCGCCTGTATCCCGATAAATCAGGTTCAGCCGCCGCCATCCATCAAGACTCTGGTTAGGTGAAATCCGTCAATAATTGGGTCAAGAACCAATGCGGCGAAACCGCCGTGACGGATGCTAGTGGGGTGGTCCCTTTGATCGAAGGTGATCGGGCAGGAAGACCATGGGTTGAACTTCGGGAAGACTGGATCCATCGCATATACGTCCCTTAGTGCACGCTTCCGCTCCCTTTTGGGTATGTGGGTTGCGTATATCATGTTCACTGTCCGCACTTGTGGGGGGAAACCCTTCTGTCCTCTATTGTTCGTGGCGGGGCTCTTCCTCGTCATCGCTATGCAGCCCCTTGTCATTGAGTTCGCACTTAACTTTCCTGCTTGCTTGAACACCCAACAATCCCTGTTGGTGTGGTTGGTACAACTTTTGGGGTGCCATGTATCCGCACAAGCGATCGGTACTCGGTCCAAGTTGGGCCAGACCTGGTATTTCTTTTGAATGGCTTCTTCCACGACGGGTTTTAGAGCCTCTGAATCCGGCATTGACCGCGTATCTTCAGCATTATCGCCGTTAATGCGGCGCTTGTTCTTGGTGCGACGCGACCTGCCATTGCTGTCCTTGGTATCCGAACTACCAGGGTTTTTGGTCAAGTTGTTACTACGAGCTAGCCAGCTGTCCTCTCCCTCGCAAAAGCGGGTCATGAGTGTGGTGAGGGCTGCCATGGATTTTGGCTTTTCCTGTCCTAGGTGCCGGGCTAGCCACTCGTCGCGGATGTTATGTTTGAAGGCTGCAAGGGCCTCTGCATCGGGACAGTCAACGATTTGATTTTTCTTGGTTAGGAACCGTGTCGAGAATTGTGCGGCCAATTCTTACGGCTGCTGAATTATATGGCTAAGGTCATCGGCGATACGGTGGTCGCACATATGTGCCACTGGAAGTTATCAAGGAATGCGGCTTCCGTGTCCTCCCAACAACCAATTGATTCTGGCCGGCAAGCTATTAAGCCAATGTCGAGCTGGTCCTTTAAGCTTGAGGGGAGGTATTTGATGGCGTGTAGATCATCACCGCGGGCCATGTGGATATGGAGGAGGTAGTCCTCGATCCAAACCGCAGGATCTGTTGTGCCATCGTATGATTCGATGTTTACAAGTTTGAAACCCTCGGGATTTGATGATCCATTACTTCATCATGAAGCATAGTGGGTGTCTTGCGCCTCAGTATTGGGCTATATCACGACGTAGCTCATATGAGCTTTGTCTCATCGTGTTCGGCCCGGCCGGGTTTGCTGTATCCGGCGTGATGGTTATCATCACGTGTCGTGGGGCGCCCACGCGATCCGTAGATCGATCTTGTATGTTTTTCCTTATCCTCCAATATATCTCGCAAGTCCGGCGCGTTTTCCCGTGCCTTGGTACTTTTTGAGCGGTGTCGGGGTACGGCTTGAACGGAGGGTCTAGAGGCCTCTCTATAGCGACCACGGGGTGGCCGGTCTGCCATGTCGTACGCTGATGACTTGGGTGCTTCCTCCTCTGATCGAGGCAACGGCCTGCGTTTGGGGTAGCTTTTGGAGGGGCGTTCGAGTTCATACTCTTCGGCTGCAAGGACTTGATCCATCCGTCGACTAGCGGTGTCTTGGTCAGCTCTAAGCTGTTGCTGCTTTTTCTTGAGGCTGCTTGCCGTGGCCATAAGCCTGCGTTTGAAACGCTCCCGTTCGGTGGGATCCTCTGGCACGACAAATTCGTCGTCGTCGAGGCTTGCCTCATCTTCGAAGGGAGGCGCATAGTTATCGTCCTCTACCTCTCTTTCTGCCACACTTTCGTGCGGACTTGCTTCTTCCTCCTCCTGCACTGAGTCCTGCTGGAGGGGGTTGTCTTCGGCACTGTCCGGGGTGTTATTATCTCCCGTGCCGGAATCACCGTTTTTCTTTGTGGCGGGATTTAGAGCGGCGCTTGACGTTGGCGCTTAGGTTGCTTCTTGGAGGGGTCATCCTCCGTTGTTCCATCGCCATTCCCATCTTTTGGGATGTCCACCATGTATATGTCGTATGATGAGGTGGCCTTCCAATGCCCTGTAGGCGCTGGGTCTTGGTCGTCTCCGGCATCGTCGTCCATACCGTCGATGTCTTCAGAGTCGAAGTCGAGCATGTCGGTTAAATCATCGACAGTGGCTACAAAGTGGGTGGTGGATGGGCGTTGAATTTCTTCGTTGTCCGCATCCCAACCTTCCTGTCCGTAGTCCGGCCAGGGCTCTCCGGATAAAGATAGAGACTTTAGTGAATTTAGGATGTCGCCAAAGGGCGAGTGCCGGAAGATGTCTGCGGCAGTGAACTCCATAACCGGCGCCCAATCGGATTCGATCGGCAGAGGCGCGAAGGGTTTGGAGTCCGGAGAGGAGTCCGGCACCCTGGAGTCACGGCCTTCACAAAGGACAGGGATGGAGTTCGGCTCGATCGCCGTTGAGATCGTAGCCCCCGAGGCGGTGTCCAACCACTCGTCCTCGATCGGGGAATCCGGCTCCGGATTAAGGGTCGGAGCAGACCTTGCGGCCTCGAGCCTTGTTCGGCAGAGCTAGATCGTACCCATCGAGACAGTGCGGCGCGCTTGGCTGTGGCTCGAATCCGTCGAAGATCAAGTCTCCGCGGACATCAGCCGTATAGTTCAAGCTTCCAAATCTGACCTGATGGCCAGGGGCGTAGCTTTCGATCTGCTCCAGATGGCCAAGTGAATTGGCCCGCAGTGCAAAGCCGCCGAATATGAAGATCTGTCCGGGGAGAAAAGTCTCACCCTAGACCGCGTCGTTGTTGATGATCGAAGGAGCCATCGGGCCTATAGGTGACGACATAGGGGAACTCTCAATGAATGCACCAATGTCGGTGTCAAAGCCGGCGGATCTTGGGTAGGGGGTCCCGAACTGTGCGTCTAGGCGGATGGTAACAGGAGACAAGGGACACGATGTTTTTACCCAGGTTTGGGCCCTCTCGATGGAGGTAATACCCTACTCCTGCTTGATTAATATTGATGATATGGGTAGTACAAGAGTAGATCTACCACGAGATCAAGGAGGCTAAACCCTAGAAGCTAGCCTATGGTATGATTGTTGTTCGATCCTCTGGACTAAAACCCTCCGGTTTATATAGACACCGGATAGGGTTAGGGTTACACAGAGTCGGTTACAATGGTAGGAGATCTACATATCCGTATTGCCAAGCTTTCCTTCCACGCCAAGGAAAGTCCCATCCGTACACGGGACGAAGTCTTCAATTTTGTATCTTCATAGTCTTGGAGTCCGGCCAAAGATGATAGTTCGGCTATCCGGACACCCCCTAGTCCAGGACTCCCTCAAAGGGGTCGCCTACAACGAGGCCTATCCGGCCCAGGATTTCCTTGTCGTTCCTGAAGTCTACAGTAACGAATTTGACTCGGCCGCCCTTGAGGAACTTCTTAAATTCCTCGCACTCAACATCGGCATGGCATATGTGGTAGACCAAGCATAAGTCATGCACGAAAACTTGGATCACGGCGGGCTTCTTCTCTGCCTCCCTTAGTTTCTTCTCGCTTCCCAGGACTGTGGTGTACTCAACATCTAACCCAGTGACCCACTCATCATTTGAGTTTTCGACCATGCGTTTGAAGCGAGCAAGGCATTCTTTCACCGTTGTGGAAGAACGGGTGTAGATGACGTCGAACTCATCGCCGGTGATGGTTCTAACATTGTACTCACCGCCGATCATGGAGATTTGGGACACCATGGATTTGGGAGGAGGGTTAGGGTTAGTGTAACTGCCGTAATGTGAAAGGACGGGACGGTTGGGAGCGAACTGTTGTAAGGTATTGTACTAGTAGAAGAAGGGGACGAGTAGGGCGTGCGAACGGCGTGGGGTTGCTGGCTTGCCCGGTGGATGAATGGTTGCAAGCCCCCAAAGAGTTCCCGAGAACTACGTGGGACCCACTAGATGTCATGTCTACTAGACCCATATCGTAGGCCTGACAGTATAGCTTATGCATGTTCGCATGCCATGCCGGCTTGTGTGTAACTTCAATTAATTCCATCAACCGTCACGCCTCCCACGACCTTCGCCTCCCTCGCACAGTCGCGCCCTTCGGAACTTTGACCGGCTATAAATGAGCAATTTTTTTTGCCTACTCCGCATGCATGATACTCCCTCCGGTCCTTTTTACTTCCGTCAACCGTTTATACTAAAAATATCAATATCTACAATACTGATTATAATGAGTATAAGAACTACTACTAACCCAAATAAGCACCCCTTGGGTGGGTTAGATTTTTTTTGGGGTTAGTTGAGTTCAAACTGACCCAAACTAACTCTAACACATGGATCCAAACAGGGCCAAGGTTAGCTATTAGAGTACTACTACCTGCCTCCTAGTTTAAAGGGCCCGATTCAAAAATTTCACATACTCTTAGCAAGATAGAGGCGGTGGAATAGTTTTTGTAGTTCTTCACAAAAAAATGTGTTTACCAATGCATGCATGAACACTAGTTACTCTAACCCCCTCTCTCTTTAATTCTTTGCCACATCAGCATGTTTGCTATTCCCGTGTGCATGATACCAGCTAAGATACCACCATTATGGTCAGCCTTATTCATCGCATGCGATAATTTAGTGCACCTTGAAATATGAACATGTGTGGGGCGTGTATGTTTTTAATGACTTGAGACTATACCTAGCCCGACATGCAAGATGAGACTTATTATGCACTGTTCCACATACCTGCAGGAAGCCCGTTCGTCTCCAAATCTTTTCCTCTCCATGTGTGGAAACAATATGCCTGCCAGACTCTCCTTCTCCCTCTGGCGGTCCCACCACTCCAACCCGTGTGAAAAAAATATGCATGCATGACTCTCCTCCCCTCGCGCTTGTCCAATCCGTTGTGACCAGCAATATTTCTACCCCTTCCCTCCCCCGCAATTTACTCCAACAAATATTCCCACATAGCTGTTACTTAACTGCAGGTGCATTGGGTCACTGACATATATATGGGAGCAACAGGGGTCTGGCCCACATGTCAGTGATGCAACCGACCTGCGATTAAGTCGATGCAACTTCGATCCATATCTTACGTAGGTGTGCCATTGCTCGCTATAAATACTGCGCCTCCCACGACATCGCTATCTCCTCCCCCTCCCTCTCACGTCGACCACCATGGCATCGCCCCTCCCAAGCCCTAGGAGCCCCTCGCTGCACCGCGCGGACGGTCACGCGTCGTTGTTCCGTTCCTCGTCGCCCCTAGTCGAGGAGGACGCGTTGTTGTTCCGCTCCTCGCCTCGATGCGTCGCTGTTCCGTTCCTCGCCGCCACAAGTCGAGGAGGACGCGTCGGTGTTCCGCTACTCGCCCGATGCGACGCGTCGCCGTTCCGTTCCTAGGCGCCACTAGTCGAGGAGGACGCATCGGTGTTCCGCTCCTCGCCGCGACGCGTCGAGGTGGACACGTCGGTGTTCCCAATCTCGCCAGCACGTGCGTCGGAAGACGCGTCGGCTCCCCGCTACGAGGAGAAAGCCGCGCCGCCCGCCGAGCCCCCCCAACCTTGAGGAGCTTTGGAAAGAAATGGATGTCTCCTTGTGGGAGGCTTTGCCTCCAGCAGAGCGCGCCAAAATAGAGGCAGAGAAGAAGGCCGAGGAAGAGAAGCGCACCGTGGAACAAGCTGCCTAGGAGTCCTATGTCGTGTCCGAGAGAGTCAGCAATAGGCTCTTTGGCAGAAGGCTCATGCGAGGGCCGTGAGGGTGGCGGAGGACGCCCGTGCCGACGCCCTGAGTGCAGTCGGGCCCAAGTGCCTCATCTACGCTTGGAGGTACGTGGACAGGGTGCACGCTTCCAGGGAGGAGGAGTACCTGTTAGCGCCGGATCACCACACCGGTGAGATCACGCTCGCCACTTGGCAAGTCATTAATCAGCACCTCGCGAGGTGCGAGGCTGAGGAAGAGGCGTTGTGTCGATGTGCTGGGAAACGGCCGCACACCAGGGCACTCGTGGCGCGCAGCAAGCGCTCCTGCGAGCGTCGTGGCTTTTAGGAGGAGTATAATTTTTGTGTCGTAAGGCGATCTCGTTAGTTTTGGGACGCAAATGGTAAATCCCGAACGTTCAGGAATTATTAGCGTCCTTAATTAAGTATGTAAAAGGGAAAGTTTGGAAACCTTGTGTATTCGTACGCATTTTTCAAGTACGTGCATATAGCACAAACTTTACTATATACTATAGCACTACACGTCTATCTCTATATATGCTTGCAGACTGTGCTACTCTCTCCGTCCAGGTCAATAAGTCATCTTTGGTTGTGCACCGGGACCAAGAAGGAGGGAATACTTATACACCTAGACGGATGGTGTACTACTATTATTTATGTACGTGCAAATGAATGTTTTAACATTATTATGCGGTTTTTGTAAAAGTAGAAAAACAACACTAGTCAAGCTTGTGAAACGATTCAATGCAAAACAAATACAAAAATGCTCATTTGGTTGTTTACTTTTAGCTTCCTTCTCTTGTGGTTATTTCTCTGTCGTACTTTATACGGAGTATCTCACTAGTCGGAAAGGCATGCAAATTCCCATTCTGTTTCCTATACCCTGTATCGAATTTTTTGCCTAACAAGTTGTGTCGTGCAATTGGAATTCCAACTTGAGTACTACTACTAGTAGGAGTACCAGGGCGATTCTTTTAGGCTTCTAGATTAGTAATCCCATAACTAATATCTCCGTCATGTTTTATTGGTCTCCATTGTAATCTATGTCAAATTTTGATCATAAATTTAACTAATGAAATGTTAGTGCATGTCACATGCACTAATATTTTATCAGTTAAATCTTTGTTCAAAATTTAGCACAAATTACAATGGTGAGGAATAAACCAGGACGGAGGTACTACTAGTAGTAGTTTAGAAGCCCAAATAAATGAGTGAGGAGCCTTAATGTTACTCTCCACTATGGCTAGTCTTATGGGAAAAGTTGGGGAAGCCGCCAAAAGAACTTGCCCTAGGAGTAGTAGCTAGGGATCGAATGTGCGAGATGAACCGGAGAAAGTAAATGCAGAGAGATGAAATGCAAAAAAGACGGAGGGATGTAATGGTTGCTTGTCCGTTTATTTTACCAGGCCACTTATTACCGGGAGTGGTTGGGTTTTGTGATATGACAGCTTTACTACCGCGCCACGAGCAGGGCGAGACTCCCGTGCAGCGCCGCCCTCTACACTAGTACTACTACATCGGTCGTGGTTTATCCCCCATTGAATTTGACTGAAGATTTAACTGACAAAATGTTAGTGCATGTCAACAAAAACAATATCGTTGGATTCGTATTTGAACATAGTTTTCAATGATACTCCTATAATTTTAGGTGACATTCATCATCATTTATCGTACTATATATAATGTTAGTTCAATTTTTGGTGTTACTAATCTATAGTGAGGTGCCCGTGCGTTGCACGGAAGAGTGAAATGCATTGATCGGGGAGTTGTTTATTTTGACAAAGGATGTGGGGGTCATCTCATGTGTAACGGGTATCGATAGGTTTGTTCGGATATTATTTCATCTCTAGAGCTCACAAACATTCGGGTGAAATAGATAAAAAAGTATCTTTTGCAAACAAAAGTGTTCAACTGGTCAACCTGCATCCAAAACTTGTGAAGAAATAACTCTTATTGTGCTTTGCAGGAAATGGTTCATCATAAGTCTTTCAACAGTACTGTAGTAAAAAAATCATACATGGAAGATTCTAGATTAAACCATAAATGGATACACTTTTATTCATGCGCGATACTCCAATAGATCAAGATCATGCATGGAAGTCTCCACATGCTTAGACAGCGGATTACATTGAGCGAATACTAATGATCAACATTTAACTTAGTAATGTAGATGTCCAGGTGAACCTCCTTGGAGTCCCCATGCACATTTTTGGGGGTCAAATAATACCATGCGTCTTCCATGTCCACATCGGCGGGAAGGTCCCAGCTCGACAGAGCCCAAGTTAGCTTGAAGTAGCCAGTGTCGCCGCCCACGTACCTCCGAGGGGTAGTAATAGTGAGCACGCACCCATACATCGGCCTCGTGTAGGTGTCAGCGGCAGCGGCGTCGCCCCTGACGCACACTACAGAGATGTGGCGGTGGCCTGCGCGAGCCTCGCCGGTGGCCACGATCAAGAGGAAGGCGCTGCCATCCTCCTCCGAGACTAGCAGGCGGCGCTGATCCTCCAACGACTCCGGCACGGTGAACGGGTAGCATGTCTCGTACTTGATGTTCTTCGCCAAGGGCCAGTAGTGATCGTCGCACGCCTGCGTCAGGTGATGCACGATGTCCGCCAGCGAGCCCCAAAACGGCACCTGGCACTCATAGCAGTATACGAAGGGCTCCTTGGAGGCATCGACCAGGCCATCCATGAAACGGGAGTGGTTCTAGGGGACGTTCCGCCAGTTGAATATATGAGCAAGTTACTACGAGATTTACTAAAAAATAAATCATGACGGCTATAACAGGGATTAAACTAATCTTGCGGACTAGCATAGTAGATGAACAGATCGAATCTAGGACACAGATTAGAAACGTGAATTCTACCATGATTTCAAACAGGAAGGACAGAAACACATACGGTGCAACGGGAGCAGCACCATTGGCGTTGAGGTTGTCGCCCATGTCGTTGAGGAAGAGGTTGCCGAGGTCGGGGAAGAAGTCATCGTCGATGAAGTCGTCGCTGCTAGCAGTCGCGAGTGTGCGCTCCCCAAATTTCAACAGCACCCGCCGAATGGAGCGCAGGAGGGAGTAGTTGTAGGGGACGTTGCGGCCGCCGAATGGAGCGCAGGAGTAGCCCACGAAGCAGTAGATGGTGGTCCTCCGTAGTCAATATTCTTATCTCTATCTCTACTACTCTTCTTTGTTTTTTATAATATACTAGTTGTAGTTGTCAAATCGAATAGTACGGCGCCGTCCACTGCACGCCCGGCTGAACACGCCTCCTCGCCTCCATCAAACCCCTCCGTTAAACCCGCATGCAAACCGAGAAACCTCCTCCGGCCAAGGGAGAAATTTTGCCGGTTGCCGTTGGAGAATAATAGAGTCACGCCCAATCCATTTGATTTAATTGCGTGTATGGTTCTCCCTCTATAAAAAGTTAATTGAATCCTTAATCATGTATTCTAAGTAATCTGTGGGTTCCACTTTGTCAAGATCTGATGTACATGACTTGCGATGCAGCTCTGATTCATACAGAAAGTTAAAAAGAAACAAATCCATGACTTGCATGATTGGAGTTAGCACCGATGGCGGTTCATAGTCGTTCCACGCTCGGGCATTGAAGTTTGTAACTATTTTAGATTAGAACATACTACTCCTCCAGTGCTAGTAGTAGAGCAGAGTCCTACTCCACTACTCCTACTCTACTCAAGCAAGTTAGGGCATAGTAGCAGGTACTGTAGGGAGTACCAGTACTGTGATCACTCAAGCAAGTTCTCTGACTTCGATATGACCCTACGCTGCTGATATGTGTCTCGTAAGTCAAGCGTCTTGTTGTAGTCATCATCACCTGTCCACTTCCCGCAGCACATATTCGCTTCTCCATCTTTGTCCGCTCTTCCATTACCCTCGTCCAATCTTCCATCCCCGCTAAGGTGCCTCCCCCCTCGTCCGAAACCCAAGCACTAACAATGGCAGAACCGAGCAGCGTCCGCCGAAAGAGTGGCTGGAATTCGCTCCCCACAGAGGTAATCAAGCTCATTGTTTCGCGTGTGGGCAATCTCAGTACCATGCCGCTCGCCGCGTGCTTGTTGGGGTTGTACCGTTTACTCAAAGCCCTCAGGCGGGAGCTTTTTTAGCCAGCTCCTTGCTTGCTGATGCCACCTAATCTTCAGAAACAGCGTGTCACGCAGCATAACGATCATAGGGTGGCGAGCATCAACCCCCTTGACTGCGATCTGATCCCCGTCACCCTCAACTACATTAACGGTATGTACTGGGTCGGCATGAACACATCTTGGATGGTGCTCGTCGACGGTCCCGACAGCTGGATGCTCGTGGAGGTCTGCACCGGCGATTGATCCCCCTTCCTTCGATTAACACTGCACTGCTTTGGCACCGTGGCCCAGAATACTCGGAATCTTACAGTAGCCAACATGATACCAAGTTTGATTTGCTCATGGTTGTAATCTGCCAAGTGCCCACAAGATCTGTGAATTATAAAGACTTCAGGCTAATCGCGTTCTTCAACCGCGGTCTCGCCTATCTGACAGGTCACTACGGTAAGTGGATAAATCTGCACGTCCATCGCAGGATCATACATCCTCCATGGTTCTCTGATGCCATTGGACACAAGGGCTTCATTTACGCTGTCGACTCCTTCTATGGCTGGACGTATTGCTGGCCTACTCCAGTCATCACTACAAACGGTTGTTACAACAGTATATTACTTTCCTATGATATCATGATGGCTTGCTTATATTACTGTCAACATCTACTAAAAAAATATGCATTCTCATAACATGCTGTTCTTAAGATTGACTACATCAAGAGCCCTTTTTTATTTGACTCCAACTTTTTTTGAGGGTTATTTGACTCCAACTTGATATGATGTTGTAGGCCACCTGGTGTCCCTACCCTTCCTAATCCCAGAACCTTTGAAAGAAAAGCGGCATGGCACTTGCAGGTGGTTCCTGGCTCGATCAGACGATGGTGAACGATTGATGATTGTTCGCATGTACCAGACGTGTTGTTTCATGGAATACAATCACAGTCACTGCAAGGTCTTTGAGGAGGATCCCAACTTCTCTGGGCCTTCAGGAATTTTTGACTGGAGGTTGGTAAGTAGCCTTGGTACACGCTCTCTATTTGTCAGACTGAATTATCCGATTAACCAGGAGATAACCGACGACAAAGATCATGATGGCAGCGTGGTTTCGTTCATCAGGCAAAACTGTGTGTACACAGCATACCATGCGTCTCTGCATGCACCATACCCTGATATGTGCCGCCACGCTCTGCAGCCCAAAGTAGGAGAGAGGTTCGCAAGTATCAGACTTCGACCTGCTGGCTAGAGTTTTCCCGTCGAGCACCCATCTGGTTCAAGCCGTCACCAATCTCCTGACAATAAATAGTAACGTCTAACTGAGCCAGTTAGTTAGATACGTACACTTGGTGTAGTAGGATATTTATTTAGTTTGATGCATACACTTGTTCTTTTTTGGTTGCCCTTTTGTAATGATGGCTGATGTTTGTTTTGGAAGAGAGAGCTGCGTCTTCACTCTTCTGGCCTGCTTACTGCTTCTGTTGCACCCCCAGCCCTGGTTTCTGCTGATGCTGTTTTCAATGTACAATCAGTAGTATATTTCGTCTGTTGGTTGAATAAATGTGTTGTTATAACGACAAACACAATGTTTTGGAAGTCATTGCATGGTTTGATCCTTTAGTGCCCTGCATCACGTGGCGCATACTATTTTTCGTGACGGAACACATTTTCCACTTTCGATAACATGCAGCCCACTGATGAAGGCCCAATAGAGAAGCCCATAATTAACTGGAAGGGAGGCTCTCACATGTATCCGGCCCAGGTACATGCTCATGGTCCCCTAAACATAAATAAGTAAATAAATAAATAAAGCTAAATGCTCGTGCACCAGTTCTTTAATTCACGATTTAACAGGAGGATATTATTTCGTATGATAGTGTCGTTACATTCAGTCGATATTATTCTTTGGCAAAGATAGCGACCAGTCTTCTTTCTCCCAGCATTTTCTTCCTGCAACCAGTGGACCCATGCAAATCGTAGTCAACGTCGTAAATAGATCCGGTCCATTTTTATTTTTCAATAAGAATGTCCAACCTAGCCCAGCACATTGGCGACAACACTTTATCCTCTGCCTTGGTGCGCTCGCCGCGGCGCCGCCGTCCGACCCTGTCAACATAGTTTTTTTTTTGGAAACGGTCCCTGTCAACATAGTGAATCGGGAGAGGACTGCAGTTGTGAGTATGACAGTACGAACCCACTAGGGTCCACTCCTGAACACAAGTAAGCGCCTCTTTCACTACGCAGATGAACACCTCGTTTTTTTACTCTAATCCACCCTGCTGATATCTGGGACCCACATCATTTTCAACGTATAGTCAATTAACGACAGAATTGCACAACTCTTTTAGTAGTAATTCGGAGGAACATGCTATAAACTAGGTTGTGCGGTCTCTGTGGCCCGTCTAACAACATGACCAGCCCAGCAGTTTTTTCTTTGGGAAAATTGGTAGCCCAATATTTCTTTTTGAAGAATACCCAAGCTAGGCCTATTTGTTTTATCCGACTTACTGGGCTGCAAAAGGGGTTGAAAATTCCAAAAAAATTATAGCAAATGGGATATTAGTTTCTTTTTTTGTTTTTGTTCTTCACTAATATCTTATACATATTTCATTGGATTTAACATGACATAGTACTAATTTATTTTTAAATTTTTTTTAGTATGGCTACTAATTTTTGGATTAAGAATATTTTGATCCCCAACAAAAGTTTCGAATTTTCAAAATTTCACACATATTTAGTTAATTTTTTTAACCCTGGTACTGACCAGAAAATGGGCAACAATTCTAAAAATGGAAAACGAGCTGCAATAAATTCCATATGAATTAGAAATGAGTAAAAATTATAAAAATAATAGCAAATGTGCTGTACATGCCACAGATTTTGAGGCTGACTTGTTTACGCAAGGCTTTGTCAGTCAACACACGATTCTAGCAAAGAAGGATCGTTGGATGTCCATCCAACGGCCCTCGTGCTTCTTCAATCTCTGATCTTCCTACCCCCGCCGCCTAAACCAGAGCCGGTGGGACTGCTGCTCCCTCCTCTTGTGGACATTGTGATGTCACAGAGCTTCCCGACCCACCCTACTCCCTCCATTGGGCTGGCCGCACGCAATCAACTGCTTCCTTATTACATAAAAAAATGATTCCTCCAATCGACATCCGAGGCGCACCGGTTGGGAGGCTGACACCGTGGGCCTACTAAGTTGGCCTTGTCGCATGGCTTGTCAACTTAGTCAACAAGCGATTCTAGCAGCGATAACCGTTGAATTTGAATCGAACGGTCCTGCTTCTTCTTCAATCGCTGCTCTTCTTGCACCAGCCGCCCAAAACCAGCGCCATGAGACCGCTGCTCGCTTCCTCAAAGGGCGGTAATTTGTCTGCTGAGGCCTCACCGCCCCCTACTACTCCCACCAATAGCCAGGCCCTGCGACGACGGTAGCCTCACACCGTAGTCAAACCAGTGAACCCTCGTACTCCTCTCTGCGTGGGCATCCACTACCGCGCCTTCCCCGGCTCCGCATCATCGTCTTCCTAGGCCTCGCTGTCGTCCACCGCCTTTGTGCTCTCGGCGCGGCATGGTCAATGTGGTCAACGGCCGACTTCCATCGGAAGAGTACTGTACATGGAGAGGCTGATAGCTGGGTCCATGGCCGCAGCTGGGTCCACGGCCACAGCCCAGTTTTTTTGTGATTTGCCAAGTAAGTCGCTTTGTCAGGTCTGTTGGGCTGCAAATCTATCAAGACGAGGAGAGCTTCATTTGGCTGACCGAGAAAATGGCCTATCAGTAATGAGAAATGGGCTGTATATTTTTAAAACACATCAAACCGACAATTAGTTTCAAATTTCTTTTTTTCATTTCAAGATTTCAAATCGCATTGATTTTTATGCGTGGACAATTTGTTGGATTTTATATTGATATATATTTATTTTTAGAATCAGTTTGAACGCGACTCGAAATTTCGGGATTAAAAAGAGTTCGGACCGCACCGAAATATGCAAAATTTCGTATAACTTTTTAACCGTGACCACAATATGGGCTGTAATGCTAACAATAAGAATACGGGCTCCAAAAAAACCTTAAGAATTAGAAAATGGGCTGTAAATCATTAGAAATAATGGCAGATGAGTTGTATGCTGTTTTCCACAGATTTGAGGCTTTCCTAAAAAAAGGTTGACGCACAAGCAGTGGCTGTTGGATGTCCATCCAACGGCCGTCATGCTTCTTCAATCTCCGCTCTTCACCTTGACCGCTCAAACAAGCGCCAAGGACTTCTGCTCCCTCCTCCTCATGACGGCTGTGCTACCTTGAGCCTCACCGCCCCACCGTAGTCCCATCGCTGTCCTAGCCATCCTTCTACTCACCCACACTGCTGTTATTCTCCGTGACGGTGAAAGTAACGATAAACCCTCGTACAGTCGTACTCCCCTCCGCATGGGAAACAACTGCCGAGTCTTCCCTGGCTCCGTGTCGTTCCCTTCCTAGGCCTCGCCGTCGTCCACCGCCCTGGTGCTCTCGGCGCGGCCTGGTCAACGTGGTCAACGACCGACATGCATCTGAAGTGGACTGTGTGTGGAGATGCTGACAACTGGGTCCATGGCCGCATGCAAGGAAATGCCTCCTTATTACACGCAAAATAATGATTCCTCCACCTGACATCTGGGACCCACCGAAAGGGCCTCTGAATTTCGCGAAAAAAACGTTACCGCCGCTGATAGCTCGGACCCACCAGCTATATCTTCGCACGCAAGGAAGTGCCTCCTTATTACGCACAAAAAAATGAATACTCCCCCTGCTAGCTGGGACCCAGTATAGTGGTAGGCTGACTTGTTGGCCTACTAAGTTGACGGGGACAGAGGGCTTTGTCAACTTAGTCAATATGCACGATTCTAGCTCCAGTGACCGTACGATGTCCATCCAACGGGTGTAGTGCTTCTTCAACCTCTGCTCTTATTGCTCCAGCTGCCCAAGCCAGCGCTTGTCGTGCCTCGTGCTCCTGCCTCCCGTGGCCGGTTGCCATGCGGCAGAGGCCTCACCGCCCCCTACTACTCCCACCGCTGGCCAGGCCATCCCTCTACTCACCCACACCCCCTGTTATTCTGCGGCGATGGCAGCCTCACACCGCAGCGAACCAGTGAACCCTCATACTCCTCTACGCGTGGGCATCCACTGCCGCGTCTTCCCCGGCTCCGCGTCGTCCCCTTCCTAGGCCTCGCCGTCGTCCACCGCCCTGGTGCTCTCGGCGCGGCGTGGTCAACGTGGTCAAGTAATGACTTCCATCGGAAGAGAACTGTACGTGGAGAGGCTGACAGGTGGGTCCACGACCGCAGCAAGGAAGTGCCTTCTTATTACGCGCAAAATAATTATTCCTCCACCTGACAGCGGGGACCCACCGGACGGGCCACCGTATTTGGTGAAAAAAACATTCCCCCCTGACTGCTGGGACCCACCAGCTACATCTTCGCACGCAAGGAAGTGCGTCCGGGCAAAAAAAAGAACGATTCGCCCCCCTGACTGCTGGGACCCACCAGCTACATCTTCGCACGCAAGGAAGTGCCTGACAGTCGGGACCCACCTGGTCGAAGCGTACGTAGCGTTGTCATTCTAGTCGCGAACATGTACGTACATACTAGTCGATGTAGAGACGCGCACGTGTCGTAGTAGAGGCGCGCACGTAGCATGTACACGTACGTATAGCGACCAGGGTGCAAGAAAGTAAATACGGCAACGTACGTACATACGGGCGGGGTCTCGAACGCCTACTCGCGCGTACGTACGACCAGGGCTTGTGTACATGGCTGGGTCGAAACGGAGAAACAGTGTCGTCGTCGTGTTCATGGGGAGCCAACCGGCTGGGTCAGAACGGAATGCGTCCTCGTGTTCATCGGGAGGGCTTGGATGGAACCACCGATGGAAACGAGGCCTAACGGAGGAAACGGCCTTGTGTTCGACCGACCATGTTAGAAACGGGATCCTGTTCATCGGGAGGGGTCTGGCGTACCGCAAAATGGAGTAAACGGACCTCCTACAATCGAAACGGGGGTCCTGTTGATCGGGAGGGGTGTGGCGTACCTCAAAACGGAGGAAATGGACTTGTGTTGGAGTGCTAGGATCAAAACGGGGGTCCTGTTCATCGGGAGGGGTGTGGCGTACCGCAAAACGGGACTCCACGGGATACTGTTCATCTCCACCGTCGACCCCCTCCAGCCTCCACGGGCTACTGCTCATCCACCATCGACCTCCTCCAGCCTCCACCTGCGACTGTTCATCCATGTGCTCCTGTTCATCCAGCCTCCACCACGCGCTACTCCACCGGCTACTGTTCAACCAGCCCTCTCCACGGGCTCCTGTTCAACCACCCCTCCACGGGCTACTTTTCACCCAGTCCTCCACCGTCTACTGTTCATCCTGCCCTCCACGGGGTGGTCCTGTTCATCCTGCCCTCCACGGGGTCCTCTCATCCAGCCCCAACCGGCTAGATCGATCGGGGTCCTGTTCATCCAGAGGCAACACCACGGGGTCCTGTTTATCCAACCCCCCCCCAGCAACGCTCACTGTTCATCCATAGGCAGCATCGATCGACTTCAGTTAGCAGCAGTAGCGAAGGAATCGCTCGATCGGGTTCAATTAACCGCCATCGATCGATTGCTCGGGTTTAGTAACGTGTAGCCTGCAGTGCAATCACTTGGGTTCAGTTAGAGCCCAACGCCTTGCACCCACGCGTGTGCGTGTACGAGAGAAACGCGCATCGCTCGGCCCCGACCACCCTCCGTAACCGGGAACACCCCGATATTTTCCTCGCCCTCGCTTCTACCATGGTTTTTTTCATCATGGACGGCCCTAAGAATGTCATGAAGCTGCGTCTCCGGCCCGCCCAGGATGAAAAGTCCATTTTCTGTCATAGAAGTAGGACCCCACCACATCTATGATGATACCGGGTTTTGTCACAATTATCGTCATAGAAGTGTCATAAGTATGACAGGAAAAAAATTCGGTCGACCCAAAATGTCACGGATGTGTCTTTTTTTGTAGTGATAGAAGTGATCTTAAGAAATTATTAGTTAATCTGAAAGAAAAATCTCTAAATGCTAGAATGAAATATGACCCTGCTTTTGCTACTTCACCTATCTTTGTTACCGATAAGGATTATGATTTCTCTGTTGATCCTGAGATAATTACTTTGGTTGAATCTGATCCTTTCTATGGCTATGAATCTGAAACTGTTGTGGCACATCTTACTAAATTAAATCATATAGCCACCCTGTTCACTAATGATGAGAAAAGTCGCTACTACTATATCCTTAAATTATTCTCGTTCTCATTAAAGGGTGATGCTAAGATATGGTTTAATTCTCTTGATCCTGGTTGTGTGCGTAGTCCCCAGGATATGATTTATTACTTCTCTGCTAAATATTTCCCCGCTCATAAGAAACAAGCTGCTTTAAGGGAAATATATAATTTTGTGCAAATTGAATAAGAGGGTCTCCCACAAGCTTGGGGGAGGCTTCTCCAATTACTTAATGCTTTGCCTGATCATCCTCTCAAAAAAAAATGTAATACTTGATATCTTTTATAATGGACTAACCGATGCTTCCAGAGACCACCTGGATAGTTGTGCTGGCTGTGTTTTCAGGGAAACAACAGTTGATCAAGCTAAATTGCTATTGAATAATATGTTGACTAACGAAAATAATTGGACACTTCCTGAACCAACTCCTAAGCCAACTCCGAAGAAAAAGGGTATTCTATTTCTCAAACCTGAAGATATGCAAGAGGCAAAGAAATCTATGAAAGAAAAAGGTATTAAAGCTGAAGATGTTAAGAATTTACCTCCTATTGAAGAAATACATGGTCTTAATTTGCGGCCTGTTAAATAAATACATGGTCTTGATAACCCGACACATGTAGTAAAGGTAAATTCTCTCTATAGATTTGATGAAGGTGATATTCCTCGTCATAAGTCTTCTAGCCAATGCTTAGATGAATTTGATAATTTTATTGTCAAACAAGAAAACTTCAATGCTTATGTTGGTAGACAATTGAAACACAATGCTTATATGATTGAACACTTGAGTGATTATATGTCTAGTTTTAGAGGTGAACTTAAACTCATTAGTAAACATGCTTCTATGATTACCACTCAAGTAGAACAAGTACTGAAAGCTCAAAATGATTTGCTCAATGAATTAAATAATAAGAAAAATGATAATGCTATTAGAGTTAACCCTAGAGGGGGTAAAATGACTCGGGAACCCTTGTATCCTGAGGGCCACCCTAAGAGAATTGAGCAAGATTCTCAGAGAATTAATGTAGATGCACCTAGTCCTTCTAAGAGGAAGAAAAAGAAAAATGACAGGACTTTGCATGCTTCTAGTGAACCTGTTGTTGACACACCTGAGAATCCCAATGATATTTCTATCTCTAATGCTGAAACACAATCTGGTGATGAACATGAACCTAGTGATAATGTTAATGATGATGTTCATGTTGATGCTCAACCTAGTAATGATAATGATGTGGAGATTGAACCTGCTGTTGATCTTGATAACCCACAATCAAAGAATCAACATTATGATAAGATAGACTTTGTTGCTAGGAAGCACGGTAAAGAAAGAGAACCATGGGTTCAGAAACCCATGCCTTTTCCTCCCAAACCATCCAAGAAAAAGGATGATGAGGATTTTGAGCGCTTTGCGGAAATGATTAGACCTATCTTCTTGCGTATGCGTTTTACTGATATGCTTAAAATGAATCCTTATGCTAAGTATATGAAGGATACTATTACAAATAATAGAAAGATACCAGAAGCTGAAATTTCCACCATGCTTGCTAATTATACTTTTAAGGGTGGAATACCAAAGAAATTAGGAGATCCAGGAGTACCAACTATACCATGCTCCATTAAAAGAAACTATGTTAGAACTGCTTTATGTGATCTTGGAGCCGGCGTTAGTGTTATGCCTCTCTCTTTATATCGTAGACTTGATTTGAATAAGCTAACACCTACTGAAATATCTTTGCAAATGGCTGATAAATCAACTGTTATACCTGTCGGTATTTGTGAGGATGTTCCTGTTGTGGTTGCAAATGCTACTATTTTAACGGACTTTGTTATTCTTGATATTCCCGAGGATGATAGCATGTCTATTATTCTTGGAAGACCCTTTTTGAATACTGCAGGGGCTGTTATTGATTGCAACGAAGGCAATGTCACCTTTCATGTTAATGGTAATAAGCATACGGTACACTTTCTGAGGAAACAACCTCAAGTCCACAGTATCAATTCTATTGGAAAAATTCCATCGATTACTATTGGAGGTTTTGAATTTCCTCTTCGTACTTTCAAGAAGAAATATCATATTCTTATTATTGAGGACGTGCATATCCTCGTTGAGGTAACCTAGTGTTATTCGAAAATTCTCCGGTTTCATGCGATTCGGAATGAGTTTGTTAACAAGACTTGATCAACCTTGTTAGTGGATTCCTTTTGATGAGCATGAGATGGATGAAGTTAGAAAGAACAACCTATACATGCCCTCCTTTTACTTTCTCATTATTTAGGTTAAATAAAGCAAAAATAGTATTTTCAATACATTTCTGAATTATCCGTGCAATAAAAATACCCTGAAAATAAAAGTTCTCCAAATGCCCGAAAATGAAATATTATTTTTTCTAGAATATTTGAGAAGATCATGCATCGAGAACACAGCTAGGGGAGCAAGCACACAGCCACGAGGGTCGAGGCGCACTCCACCCCCAGGCGCGCCTGCCTCGTGGGCCCATGGTGGCCCCCCTCCACTTATTCCTGTACCCACACACTCCTTCCTCCCAAAAAATCACCAACCAGCTCAAGCACGAGTTCTAGCTCATCTTGCTGCCATTTTCGATCTCCTTACTCAAAGCTCCACTCACAAAACTGCTTTGGGGGATTGTTCTTCGGTATGTGACTCCTCCAATGGTCCAATTAGTTTTTGTTCTAGTGCCTTATTGATTGCAATTTTTTGCTGCCTAGATGACCCTATTCTTGAGCTTGCATGTCAAATTTATATGGTTCCAAGTAGTTCTAATGCATGATATAGTCCCTAGGCACTTGTGGGAGTAGTTGCTATCAATTTTGTTGAGTTTGGTTCACTTTTATTTCAAGTTACTAAAATTTTCAGAAATTTTTCAGAGGAAGAAATATATTTAGGAAAATGTACCAAGGTGGTTCTTCAAGGAAGCAAGGACCCGGGCCTGCGATACGTGAGCCGGACCATGAACCACCAAGAGAAGCTCAAGTGCGGCCTTGTGAATGGCCGTCAGAAGATTTCATGGTTCGAGCAGGAATTAAGGAGGAATTTGATGCATATGTGCGCAATGCTGAACTCGAGGGCTTCATGCTAGATAAGTGCCCTCGGTATTACTACTTAACCAATTCCTTCGTGAGAAGGTTCAAATTTTCATCTTCACGTAATTCTCACACCGTCCTATTTGATATCTATGGTAAATCTTATACTATGGACTTAGAAGACTTTAATACTACTCATGCTTGCACTCAATGTTTATTAATTTTAATGCATGTTCATGACTGTTGTCGCTCTCTAGTTGGTCGCTTCCCAGTCTTTTTCTAACATTCACTTGTACTAAGCGGGAATACTGCTTGTGCATCCACTTCCATAAACCCCAAAGTTATTCCATATGAGTCCACCGTACCTTCCTATATGCGGTATCTACCTGTCGTTCCAAGTAAATTTGTATGTGCCAAACTCCAAACATTCAAATGAAATTCTGTTTTGTATGCTCGAATAGCTCATGTATCAACTAGGGCTTTCTATATCTTCCATGCTAGGCAGGTTATTCTCAAGAGGAGTGGACTCCGCTCCTCACTCACGAGATAATGGCTGGTCACCGGGATGCCCAGTTCCATGCTCTAAGCAAATCAAATCAAAAATAATTGCAAACAAAACTCCCCCAGGATTTTTGTTAGTTGGACGGTACCCGTTGTTTCGGACCAGCCGTGGAGTGTGCTTGTTGGTGGTGGGAGAGTATAAACTTTACCATTCTGTTTGGGAACCACCTATAATGTGTGTAGCATGGAAGATATCGAGATCTCTCGGTTGTTATGTTGACAATGAAAGTATGCCGCTCAAAATATTATTCATCTCTATTTCAAAATCGAGCTATGGCACCTCTACAAATCCCTGCTTCCCTCTATAAAGGGCCTATCTATTTAATTTTATGTTGAGTCATCACCCTCTTATTAAAAAGCACCAGTTGGAGAGCACCGCTGTCATTTGCATCCACTACTATTAATTTATATTGGGTGTGACTGGATCTCTTTTACCATGAATTACAATGTTTAGTCAGTCCTTGATCTTCAGAGGTGCTCTGCATTTATGTTTTGCGGTCTTAGAATGGGCAAGCGAGATACCATCTTGTTATATCATATTATGATTGTTTTGAGGAAGTGTTGTCATCCGAGATTTATTATTATTGCTCGCTAGTTGATTATGTCATTGATATGAGTAAACATGAGACCTAAATGTTATTGTGAATATGGTTAGTTCATAATGTTTGCTGAAAACTTGAATGTTGGCTTTACATATTTGCAACAACAAGAGCAAACAGAGTTTGTAAAAGTTTTTCTTTATCACTTTCAGTTTATCAACTGAATTGCTTGAGGACAAGCAAAGGTTTAAGCTTGGGGGAGTTGATACGTGTCCACGCATCTACTTTTCCAAACACTTTTGCCCTTGTTTTGGACTCTAACTTGCATGATTTGAATGGAACTAACCCAGACTGACGCTGTTTTCAGCAGAATTGCCATGGTGTTATTTTTCTGCAGAAATAAAACTTCTGGGAATGACCTGAAACTTCACAGAGATTATTTTTGGAATTAATAAAAAATACTGGCGAAAGAATCAAGGCCAGGTGGCCCACACCCTGTCCATGAGGGTGGGGGGGGGCGCCTACCCTCCTGGGCGTGCCCCCTGCCTCGTGGGCCCCCTGGTGCTCCACCGACCTCAACTCCAATTCTATATATTCACGTTCGGGGAGAAAAAATTCAGAGAGAAGGATTCATCGCGTTTTATGATACGGAGCCGCCGCCAAGCCCTAATCTCTCTTGGGAGGGCTGATCTGGAGTCCGTTTGGGGCTCCAGAGAGGGGAATCCATCGCCGTCGTCATCATCAACCATCCTCCATCACCAATTTTATGATGCTCACCGCTGTGTGTGAGTAATTCCATCATAGGCTTGCTGGACGGTGATGGGTTGGATGAGATTTATCATGTAATCGAGTTAGTTTTTTTAGGGTTTGATCCCTAGTATCCACTATGTTCTGAGATTGATGTTGCTATGCCTTTGCTATGCTTAATGCTTGTCACTAGGGCCCGAGTGCCATGATTTCAGATCTAAACCTATTATGTTTTCATGAATATATGTGAGTTCTTGATCCTATCTTGCAAGTCTATAGTCACCTATTATGTGTTATGATCCGTTAACCCCGAAGTGACAATAATCGGGACCACTACCGGTGATGACCGTAGTTTGAGGAGTTCATGTATTCACTATGTGTTAATGCTTTGGTCCGGTACTCTATTAAAAGGAGGCCTTAATATCCCTTAGTTTCCAATAGGACCCCGCTGCCACGGGAGGGTAGGACAAAAGATGTCATGCAAGTTCTTTTCCATAAGCACGTATGACTATATTCGGAATACATGCCTACATTACATTGATGAATTGGAGATAGTTCTGTGTCACCCTATATTATAACTGTTGCATGAATAATCGCATCCAGCATAATTATCCATCACCGATCCAATTCCTACGAGCTTTTCACATATTGTTCTCCGCTTAGTTACTTTTCCGTTGCCACAGTTACAATTACTACAAAACTGCTACTGTTACTTTTGCCACCGTTACCGTTACTTCCATACTACTTTGCTACTAAATACTTTGCTGCAGATATTAAGTTATCCAGGTGTGGTTGAATTGAAAACTCAAGTGCTAATACTTGAGAATATTCTTTGGCTCCCCTTGTGTCGAATCAATAAATTTGGGTTGAATACTCTACACTCGAAAACTGTTGCAATCCCCTATACTTGTGGGTTATCAAGGCCTCACACATGACAATAAATGCCGAGATGTTGAGGAGGGAGTTGGGGGCCAGATCGTCGAAATCCAGCCCATAGTAGAACATGAGTTCGCGGACGAATGGGTGGAGAGGAAATCCCAACCCGCGGACGAAGTGGGGGATGAACACTACCCTCTCATGGGTCTCCGTGGTGGGGACGATATATCCGTTGGCCGGAAGCCGGTGGGCGACTTCCTTGGCCAAATACCCGGCCTCCCAAAGCTTGGTGACGTCCTTCTACTTGACGGAGGAGACCATCCACTTGCTCTGTGCTCCAGATCCGGACATGATCAAAGTGCTTTCTTGAGGCGGAAAAGATGAGGACTTGGGCGCTAGAGCTCGAGAATGGGTGGGCAAAGAGAGAGAAGGCGTGGGTGAAAGGGGTGAATCCTTATCTCTTTATAAAGGCAGCAAATATCAAGCGCCTCCCCACTCTCCTTAAAACTCACCTATTCCCCAAGGGTCGTGTAGACGGCACGGTTGGATTACCCACGCCCGTATTGTTGAGAATCCCACAATAAGGGGACACAATCTCTTCTTCGACAAGACGTGCCAATGAAACCGCATCTCGAAACATGGAGCGGGAGGCTAAAAACGGTTCGAAATAATGACGGGCAGGGACATGATGTCACGCTAGAAAAGTTGTCAGCAGATTGGACTCGTGAAATATTATACTCTCTGCGGTTGTGTGTGGTACTTGTTTTGTAGAGCCGGACACGTTTTCTGTGTTCGAAGGATGCTTTCGATTACTCGGAGAAGGAACCCGCCTTGCGATGCCGAAGACAATCTGCGCGCCGGACACCTCGTCACTAAAGCCTGGCTCAGGGGCTACTGAGGGAGTCCTGGATTAAGTGGTCCTTGGGCGTCCGACCTGTTGGACATGGGCCGGACTGATGGGCCGTGAAGATACAAGACATAAGACTCTCTCCCGTGTCCATATGGGACTCTCCTTGGCGTGGATGGCAAGCTTGGCGTTCGGATATGAAGATTCCTTTTTCTGTAACTGACTTTGTACAACCCTAGGCCCCTCCGGTGTCTATATAAACCGGAGGGTTTAGTCCGTAGAGGCAATGACAATCATGCCGGCTAGACTTCTAGGGTTTTAGCCATTACGATCTCGTGGTAGATCAACTCTTGTAATACTCATATTCATCAAGATCAATCAAGCAGGAAGTAGGGTATTACCTCCATAGAGAGGGCTCGAACCTGGGTAAACACCGTGTCCCCTGTCTCCTGTTACCATCGACCTTAGACGCACAGTTCGGGACACCCTACACGAGATCCGCCGGTTTTGACACCGACGGTAGACATCAAGACTAAACATGTCGAAACATTGGTCGAAGACTTACGCCTCACATTCAACAACCTCCGAACATATGACATACAGCTCAATCCAGAAAAATGCGTCTTCGGTGTTCCGGCCGGAAAACTGCTCAGATTCATTGTTTCCAATAGAGGAATCGAAGCAAATCTAGCCAAAATCTAGGCCCCGTCGCAATTGGCAACGCCAACAGACCAAAAGCGGGTCCAAAAACTAGCTGGGTGCATGATGACCCACAAGTATAGGGGATCTATCGTAGTCCTTTCGATAAGTAAAAGTGTCGAACCCAACGAGGAGCAGAAGGAATTGATAAGCGGTTTTCAATAAGGTATTCTATGCAAGCACTGAAATTATCGGTAACAGATAGTTTTGTGATAAAGTAATTTGTAACGGGTAACAAGTGACAAGTGTAAATAAAGTGCATCAAGATGGCCCAATCCTTTTTGTAGCAAAGGAAAAGCCTGGACAAACTCTTACATAGAGAAAAGCGCTCCCGAGGACACATGGGAATTATCATCAAGCTAGTTTTCATCACGTTCATATGATTCGCATTCGGTACTTTGATAATTTGATATGTGGGTGGACCGGTGCTTGCGTGATGTCCTTACTTGGACAAGCATCCCACTTATGATTAACTCCTATTGCAAGCATCCGCAACTACAAAAGAAGTATTAAGGTAAACCTAACCATAGCATGAAACATATGGATCCAAATCAGCCCTTACGAATCAACGCATAAACTAGGGTTTAAGCTTACATCACTTTAGCAACCCATCATCTACTTATTACTTCCCAATGCCTTCCTCTAGGCCCAAACAATGGTGAAGTGTCATGTAGTCGACGTTCACATAACACCACTAGAGGAGAGACAACATACATCTCATCAAAATATCGAACGGATACCAAATTCACATGACTACTAATAGCAAGACTTCTCCCATGTCCTCAGGAACAAACGTAACTACTCACAAAGTCAAGAATCTTCACTGGTTTCTCCTCATAAGTCAAATTACTGTCCAGCTGAATTGCCTCCAAGGGTACTGTATCTATTAACGGTATACCGGCCATCTCAGCATGACACTTCTTCAGCTGTGAGATGTGGAACACATCGTGAACTCCTGACAATCCTTCTGGTAATTCCAGCTTGTAGGCAACTTCTCCCATCCGTTCCAAAACACGGTACGGTCCTACAAATCTCGGAGCTAATTTTCCCTTAACTCCAAAACGTTTCACTCCTCGCAAGGGTGATACTCACAGATATGCTCTGTCTCCAATTTCATAATTACCTCCTTGCGTTTTGTGTCTGCATAAATCTTCTGCCTGGACTGAGCAATCTTTAGTCTGTCACGAATCAGTTTAACCTTCTCCTCAGACTCCTCGATCAAGTCTGGTCCAAACAGTTGTCGGTCTCCTACCTCATCCCACATCAGCGGTGTTCTACATCTGCGTCCATACAGAGCTTTGAATGGTGCCATCTTCAAACTGGACGGGTAGCTATTGTTGTAGGAGAACTCTGCGTAAGGAAAATTTTCATCCCAACTAGATCCATAATCTAGCGCACAGGCTCTCAACATATCCTCCAGAATCTGGTTGACTCTCTCGGTCTGTCCATCTGTCTGCGGGTGAAATGCTGTACTGAACTCCAATCTCGTACCCAAGGTCTGGTGTAACTGATGCCAAAACTTTGAAGTAAACTGTGTTCCTCTATCTGATACGATGGTCCTCGGAACTCCATGCAAACATACGATCCAGGGCATATATATCTTGGCCAACTTTGCACTTGTATAAGTTGTTTTCACTGGGATGAAGTGAGCTACTTTGGTCAAGCGATCCACTACTACCCTTATTGAGTAATATCCTGCCTTGGTCCTGGGTAGTCCAGTGATAAAGTCCATGCCAAGTTTATCCCACTTCCATTCGGGTATCGGCATAGGCTGTAACAGTCCTGCTGGCTTCTGATGCTCTGCCTTCACTCTCTGACATACATCACATACAGCTACATACTCGGCAATATCCTTCTTCATACCAGTCCACCAGAAACGTTCTTTCAAATAAAAATACATCTTGGTGTTTCCGGGGTGTATCGAGTATGGTGAGTTATGAGCCTCTTGAAGTATTAACTTCCTGATCTCTGGGTTATTGGGCACATAAACTCGGTCCTCAAACCATATGGTATCATGCTCATCCTCGCGAAAACCTTTGGCCTTTCCTTTGCTCATCTTCTCCTTTATCTCAGCAATCTCTTTGTCCTCCTTCTGAGCTTCTCGAATCGTGTCCAACAATGTAGACTGAACTTCCATTGTTGCAGCGAAACCTCTTGGAACAATCTCCAACCGAAGTTCCATGATATCCTCAGCTAACTCCTTCGGCAATCCCTTACTCTCAAGGATATTGGCATAACTCTTCTGGCTCAAAGCGTCTGCTACGACATTGGCCTTTCCGGGATGATAGTGTAGCTTCATATTGTAATCCTTTATAAGCTCCAACCATCTCCTCTGACTAAGGTTCAACTCCTTTTGCATGAAAATGTACTTCAAACTCTTATGATCAGTGTACACATCACAACGGTTTCCAATAAGGTAATGTCTCCAGGTCTTCAATGCATGCACTACGGCTTCTAGCTCCAAATCATGCGTGGCATAGTTCAACTCATGGGGCTTCAGTTGTCGTGAGGCATACGAAACAACCTTTCCGTCATGCATAAGCACACATCCAAGTCCCAAGCGTGAGGCGTCACAATACACTTGAAACTCCTTATGTATATCGGGCAATGTTAGCATTGGGGCTGTAGTCAAACGTTTCTTCAACTCCTAAAAACTTGCCTCGCAATCTTCTGTCCATTTAAACTTAGTATCCTTCTTCAATAGTTCAGTCATTGGCTTAGTAATCTTGGAAAAATTCTCAATGAATCTCCGATAATATCCTCATGAGTCCAAGGAAGCTGCGGATCTCGCCAATCGAAGTGGGTGCCAACCGTTCAAAGGATCGATCGAACCTTCTTTGGGGTCTCTTGCTATACCTTCTCCTGATATAACATGCCCAAGAAATCCAACTTCCTTCAACCAAAACTCGCACTTGCTGAATTTGGCGTATAACTGGTGTTCCCCGAGTTTCGAGAACTAAGCATAAATGCTCCTTGTGCTCCTCTTCGTTCTTCGAGTATACCATAATATCATCAATAAACACCACAACAAACTTGTCCAAATACTCCATGAACACCTTGTTCATCATGCTCATGAAATAGGCAGGGGCGTTAGTCAGTCCAAATGACATGACCGTATACTCGTATAATCCATATCGCGTGGTAAATGCCGTCTTCGGTATATCCTTCTCGCGGATCTTCAACTGATGGTATCCTGATAGTAGATCTATCTTCGAAAACACCTTAGCTCCTTGCAGCTGATCAAACAGATCATTGATCATCGGTAGTGGATACTTGTTCTTAATCGTTACTTCATTCAAGGCTCGGTAATCAACAACCATCCTCAGGGATTTATCCTGCTTCTCGACCAAAAGTACTAGAGCTCCACAAGGTGATGAACTCCTTCGAATATAACCTTTCTCCAACAACTCCTTGATATGTTTCTTAATTTCCTCCAGATCATTTGCGGGCATCCGATAGGGTCTCTTGGATATTGGCCCGGTACCTGGCAATAGCTCTATCAAAAACTCAATGTCTCGATCCGGTGGCATGCCTGGTAACTCTTCTGGGAAGACATCCGGGTAATCCTTTACTACATGCACTTCCTCCTGAACAACTCCCGTGAGGGCATTCACTTGGCTCCTCCTAAGCACATGCCTAGATACATACTTAATCCTATTTCCTTCCGGGGTGGTAAGATAAATTGATTTGCTAGCACAGCCAATGCTTCCTCCATACTTTGACATCCAGTCCATACCTAATATCACATCCAATCCTTGCGACTCCAAGATAATTAGGTCAGACGGAAAACATGTGTGCCAATGGTTAGGTATCTGGTTGCACCATCGGCTAGCCATGTACTTTGCTCCAAAGTAGCTTACTAAAGAGGGGTCCTAAGAGTTTGGGTTGGTAATTTAAACTTATCCACAAATCCCTTGATATGTATGAATGCGATGCACCAAGATTTAAAAGAACAAGAGCGGTAAATGACTTAACCAAAAACTTACCTATTACCGCGTCCGGCTGCTCTTCAACCTCCTCCACATTAACGTGGTTCACTTGTCCTTTGTTGAATGGATTGGGCTTCTTCCCAGTGCTCCCATTTCCGTTTCCATTCCTTCCTTCAGGGCAATCGTTGGCATAGTTTCCCGTCTTCCCGCACTTAAAGAAAGTAACTTGACTAAGGTCTCTTTTGGCGGGTGTAGCTGGGTTGGAGCGGTTCTGATTGTTATTAACTCCGTTCCCATTTCCATTCTTAGCACAATTGTGGTTACGCGATCCTCCTCCAGTGTGGTTGTGACCTCCATGATTATGAACAAGTCCTCCCGAGTTCGGGGTTAAGCGGGGCTTCTGTTGAGTTCCTGAATTATACTTCCCATGTCCATACTTCCTCTTACGGCTCTCAATCTGCTGCTGCTTCCCTTCAATCATAAGGGCCTTGTCTACCAACTCCTGGTAGTTGTTGAAAGTTGCCACCATCAACTGCATGCTCATCTCATCATTCAGTCCTTCCATAAACTTCTCACCTTAGCGGCATCTGTGGCCACATCATCGGGGCATAAGCGTGATAACTTGCTAAAATCATCCACGCATCGAGCCTGACGGTTCCTGGCGTAAGTTGCGAAACTTCGCGCTTCTTCATCTACATGGCTCCAGTTGAGACATGGGCTGTGCGAAAAGCTTGCTGAAACTGGTCCCAAGTAACATTGGCTATAGGAAAAGTAGCCGTGTAATTCTCCCACCATGCGGCTGCTGGTCCATCCAATTTATGTGCGGCAAAGCGCACCTTCTCAGCATCTGTGCATCCTGCGGTGGTTAATTCCCTTTCGATACGGTGTAGCCAATCATCAGCAACTATTGGCTCGGTGCTACTGGAAAACACTGGCGGCTGTGACCTCAGAAAACGGGCTAGGTTGTCCACTGGCGGCGGGTTATTGTTGTTGTTGTTGCCCTGGTTTTGTACTAGCAATTGCATCAAGGCATTCTGCTGCTGGATCAACTTGGTGAGCTCCGGCGGGAAAGCAAAACCGGCGTCATGTCTCGGAGGCATCTGATGGGTTTAGATGGAAGAGATTAGAATAGAAAAAAAGGACTAATGAGAAAACACTACCCATATGCACATGAGGCAAACACAATTATTTCACTCAATCAATCAAGCAAGGGCATACAACGGTCTAGGACTATCGCAAAAGTGCTCAACTACTACTAGATACATGGGGAAAATACTACTAATATATGGTGGTCCTCTAGAAATTTTGATCGGTGGAAGACTCCATGATGTCTGCTCCAGCTTCGTCTTCGTAGTCATCATCACTTGGATCGATGTCGGTGTCCGATGATGCTTTGTAGTTGTCCGGGCAAGTGGGGTCTTCGTCTTCTTCTTCCGGTGCTGGTCCTCCCATGAATACTCCGATCTTCTTAACCAGGTCGTCGTTCTTCTCCAGTAGTGTCTTGATTTCCTCCTCATATCCATTGCGTGTAAACTTGAGTTCTTCCTCCAGCTGCATCATGTCTGCGCACATCTGGTTCTCCTGACGTCGAATGTGCTGGTTTAGCTCCTGGATAAAAGCTGCAATGGATCTATCCTTCTTGGTGCTGATTACTTCCCATTGCTCGTCTTTGCGCCCACATATTTGATAGATGTGGTGTCCTTAAGCTCCCTATTGTAGACTTCTCCAATTCGTCCCATGGTAATGTGGGCTGCCATGCTCTTGCCTAGACTCCAGGTGGGTGCTTCGAAACAAAATTCTATGGGCTTATAAGTTGGCGAGAACGTCCTTCCTGGAACTTGTACATGAATCATCCAGCGCTCCTCTCCTGGTAAGGTGGCATTGTACGTCCCGGTGAAGCTTGGTATTCCAATATTCAGGTACCTAGTGACTTCCTTCAAGTGGCGTCCAAAAGGGATGTCTTCATCCGGTTGTGCAAACTTGTTCTTCATCTCTGTCATCCTAAAGAGTGGAAAAATGGAGAGGAGTCAGAAATGAGTAGAGAAGAGTGACCTATGGTTTATCTTAGTGGTCGTGTCCTACACTCAGCGTGTGCTCTGATACCATCTTGTAGCGACCCGACCTCAGATGGTCAAGTCTACGTCCTTCAATGTCATCCTGGATCGATAATCTTTGACACACGATTACTCAAGGATTTATAACAAAGTAGCAATCACACACTTATTACATCGAATGTCTCAGAAGTGAACTTATTACAATAATATGGCTTAAGGCCATCTAATGCGATAACAGCGGAAGGCTTGGAAGATATAGTGAGTCCATCAACTCCAACGGCACAACTGAGCTGCACGGCAACGACCTAACGAACCTTACTCCTCGTCTGAAAAGTCTGCAACATAATACGTTGCAGCCCGAGAACGGGTCAGCACATGGAATATGCTGGCAATATAACACAATAGAGCAAGAACAGAATAATGCTATCACTACATGCATATTTGGCTGGTGGAAAGCTCTATGGTTATAGTTTTGCGAAAAGCCAATTTTTCCCTACAACGAAGGAATAGATTTTAATTTAACTATCATGGTGGTTGAAACATTGAGAAGGTATAACCCCAACTCAATCCCAATTAAAGTAGTTAACAACCCAACAATATTAATTAAGAGTGATGAGATACATGTGATAACTCAAGTACTAGATACTTAAAATTGTCCATAATCGGGGACACGGCTAAACATGATTAGATTGTACACTATGTAGAGGTTTGCGCACTTTTCCCCACAAGACTCGATCGCCTCCGTTAATTTCTCGCACTACATGGTGTTTGAGAAACAGATGACCGAGACACAGTCTTTCAGAAACATTAACTCCCTAGTCCGGGTAGACCATACCAAACCTACAAAACCCACTACCTGCTGATCTACCTCTTCAAGGGCTTCACGTAACTTACTCAACTATGCTAGAGCCCATAGTAGCTTGTGGCTGCACACGAAAGTTTCTAGCATGAATAATCTCAGTTCCCTCTGAGCCTGGGTGGCGGACCATAGGAAGATCACACGGGTACCCCGGGATTTCCAAAAATAAAACAGACAACACTGGGTTCCCCAGGTGCCTCAATCCACCCAGATGTTAATTTAAGTTGCCACCTTAAGTTAAACCATTAGTTAACAACCTCACATCTGCCATGGATTCACTCAAACCCAAACCACGTCTACGAGCATAGCATAGCAATATAAGCAACGCATAGAAGTAACTCCCGAGGGTTTGATAGTAACATGACAATAGGTTCTACCTCAACTACTACTTCCCAACCCACAAGTTAATGACATACTAACCATGCAATGTTCGAGGATTGAGCTAATGCAGAAAAACTGGGTATGAAAAGAGTATGATCAAATTGTTACTTGCCTTGCTGATGATCCGCCAAACCTAGGAACTCGTAGTAACACGCTTCGCACTCCGGGAATTCTATCGCAAACAAACAATAACATACATAAGCAACAAGCAAAGATGCACAAGCAAAACTTAAATAAAAGAGGTTGACCAGAAAGTTCAACTTAAGAACTCCGGTTCGCAAAAAGAATCAAACCAAACGAAGCAACGAAACTCAAACAGCGAAAGAAACAAGATCCGTTTACTAATCTGAACTAGGGTCAAATTTTACAGTATCAAAATCTTGTTTAAGTTGTGTAAACTGAAAGAGGGTCTCGAGACGAAGATCTAGGCACTTGAATCGCCTGATTCCGACTAACTAGCGAAAAGATAAACAGAAACTAAGATCGGACCAGAAATCGCGATCAAAAAATCGCGGAATAAATCCGAGAAAAAGAAAAACTGACGAACAGACTAACGAACGAACGCTCATATTCAGATCTAAACGAAGAACGCGTTCGTTAAAACAAACGAACGAGCGAACGCTCGCTAAATAAATAAACTGGAGAAAAAACCGATCTATATATTAAAAAGCGAAAACCTAGGGTTTTCTAAAAAAACCGTAAGGGTTTTATTTAGAAAACCGGGGCGGCGGGGCGGATACCTCGGCTCGGCTATGGCGGGGCTCCGGCGGGGTTCCGGCGCGACGGTGGGGCGGCGTGGGGTGTCGGGTGGCGACGGGAGGCGGCGGCGGCTCGAGGCGCAGCGACGGCATGGATCGGTGAGGCGGCTCGGCTCGGGCGGTGGCGGGTGGTGGTGGTGGTGTGGCGGCGGGGTGGCAGGTATTTAAGGAGGGGGACGGCTTGGACGAGGGGTGGCGGCGAGGCGTGAGTCCGGCTCGGACTCGTCCGAGCGGCGGGCGGCACGCTGGGAAGGTCAAGGCTGCGGGCCGACTGGCGGCTAGGCCTTAGGCCCAGAGGGCTGGGAAACTTTTTTAAAAATAATTCCATGACAGAAAATAAATCCTATAAAATAAAATAAAATCCTAAAATGCCAAAACAAATTTTCACCGTCTAAATGAAATATTTAGAACGAGATGAACATTTTCTTGGCCCTAAAATGCAATTTTTGAAATCGTGCAATTTTTCTAATGCAAATAAAATCCAAATAAAATCAAATAAAATCCTACAGATGATTTTAACAATTTTCCTCCAATATTTTGATTGTTTTGGAGAAGTCATATTATCTCCTCTCATATATTTTTATATGAAATATTTTTCGGAGAGAAAATTTATTAAAACCAAAATCCTCGTTTCATTATTTGATAAAAATCAAATATGAAAACCGGAAAATTCCCAACTCTCTCCGAGGGTCCTTGAGTTGCTCAGGATTTCGAAGATTTCGGAACAAAGATGCAATAAAATATGATATGCAAGAATGACCTATGTATAACATTCCAAATTGAAAATTTGGGATGTTACGTAAGTATTGTGACATAACATGTAATAACAGCCCATAATGCGATAAAATATCAATACAAAAGCGTGATGCAAAATGGACGTATCAATGCGTGGCAGCTTTGAGCCACTTTATCTCCAGATTGGGAGAAAAGGCACTACCTCTTTATCGCCTACTCTAACGAACCGACCACTTCGAGTGGACGGATGCGGCAACAGCCGGATTGGAAGAAATAAAAAGTTTGTTAGCAAGCAACCCAATCCTTGCCGCACCAAACGTCGGTGAACCTATGTTGCTCTAGATATCTGTAACTCACTAGGTGGTGAGCGCGGTGCTCTTCATCGAACGAGAGGAAGAGGGACACAAATTCCCACTCCAAAAACCAATATACTATGTATCGGCGGTCCTTACACAATGCAAATCCTGATACCCACACTAACAAAAGATAGCGTATGCGGTCTTTATGGCATCCCGAAAGCTGCGGCACTACTTTCAAGAGTGCTCAATCACGGTGGCTTCCGAAGTACCACTCAATGACATTATAAACAATCGGGACGCCACTGGCCGCATTGCCAAATGGGCTATCGAGCTCTTACCATTTGAAATAACATACAAGCCATGCCGAGCTATTAAATCTCAGGTGTTGTCCGACTTTGTCGCCGAATGGACAGAAGTCAAACTCCCTAAAGAGTACAACACATAATCAAACTGGGTAATGTACTTCGATGGCTTTAAAATGTTAGCCGGATTGGGGGCTGGCATCATCCTAACATCCCCTACAGGGGATACAGTCTGTTATGTAATACAAATTATGTATACGGACTCTAACAACGCAGCCGAATACGAGGCACTACTGCATAGTCTCCGAATGGCTGTTCCTATGGGCATACAACGCCTCGAGGTGCGTGGGGATTTGAACCTCGCAATATCTCAAATAAATGGAGAATTCGATGCAAAAGATCCAAAGATGGTGGCCTACCGCAACACCGTACTCAAAATATCAGCTCGGTTTGAGGGTCTCGAGTTTCATCACCTAGCTCGAGACAGTAATCAAGCAGCGGACATCATTGCTCGAATGGGTGCTAAACGCGACCCCATCCCACCCAACACCTTTGTGGAAAGGCTTTTCAAGCCATCCGTGGTATGGCAGGACGAGAGCGGCAATACTAGTCCGGATCCGATCATACCCCCAGATGCCGAACACAATTATGATATCATCGGGACCTTGAGCACCGAAATGACACCTTCCGCCCATGAAATCATGGCTGTAATCGCTCCATGGACTGAGCCTTTCCTGGCCTACCTTAATAGGCGGGAGCTCCCTGATGACCAGACCGAGGCACGTCGCATCGTTCGACGCTCGAAAGCCTACAAAGTTAATGAAGGAGAACTCTACAAGAAAAGTACTACTGGAATTCTTCAATGATGTATCCCCGAAGAGGAGGGACGGCAGCTCTTGGATGAAATACATGCTGGTCTCGGCGGCCATCACACCGCAGCTTGGGTCCTCGTAAGTAAGGCATTCTGTACAGATTTCTTTTGGCCTACAGCCCAAGCAGATGCACATGCCCTTGTACAGCATTGTGTCGGATGCCAGCTTTTTTCCAATCAAAGCCATATGCCGCCCACTGCCCTAAGAAAAATACCCATCACCTGGCCTTTCGCGGTCTGGGGGCTAGACATGGTCGGACCCCTTAAGGGGGGAAGACATAAGAAGAAATATTTGTTGGTTATGGTCGATAAATTCACTAAGTGGATAAAGGCCAAATCAGTAAAAACGGCTGAAGCCGGACCGGTGATCAACTTTATATCCGGTATCGTACACCGTTATGGTGTCCCGCACAACATTATTACTGACAACGGCTCTAACTTCACGGCCGATGAGGTGAAAATTTTGTGTGCTAACCTGGGCATTAAGCTCGATTACGCCTCCGTCTATCACCCTCAAACAAATGGTTAGGTCGAACGGCTTAATGGACTGATAATGAGTGGCATCAAACCCAGACTAGTGTGATCCCTAAGGGAGTCAGATAAACACTGGGTCGAGGAACTCAATTCCGTACTTTGGGGACTGCGAACCACGCCCAATCGCACGACTGGATACACACCCTTCTTCATGGTGTACGGTGCAGAGGCTGTCTTGCCCTGCGACATTATTCATGACTCACCTTGAGTGCGCATGTATGAAGAGAGAGAAGCCGAGCTTGATCGGCAGGACGACCTAGATGGCCTGGAGGAGGAGTGCGATGTTGCAAAAGCCCGTTCTGCATTCTATCAACAACAGGCTCGGAGATAGCAAGGCAGGGAGGTGCGGGCAAAGACTTATAACATCGGTGAGATTGTTTTACGCCTCTCAGAGAAGAAAAAGGACAAGCTGAAACCAAAATGGGAAGGTCCCTTCATTATAGATGAAGTTCTCATTGGAGGAGCCTACCACCTTCGCAATGCATCGGATAATCTCTTAGATCCAAACCCATGGAACGCTGCTCGGCTCCGAAGATTCTACGCATAACTCCGGCCATACTTCTTTTTCGTTCCTTTTTCTCCCTTTCACCTTTTTCTTTCTTCTCGTCTTTATACATTTTCCAGGATGTGTTCGGATAAGCCGAACATTTGAGGGGTACACATCCTTAAGTTTACTCACCCCACCATGACTGGGGGCTTCTTTAAGTAGAAGCTTATTATCCTCAGCCTAGAGCTCACAATATATGTGTCGTTTGCTGATATACATCCTTTTTGCCATTATATGCACCTCTATGACCTAAGTTTTTGCCAAGCTGGGTTGCCTTGCTCCTGTGCTTATGCCCTAAGTTCCCGATTGTTCGGCTAGGGCATAAAGGGAGCACCTCTGCGATTGTTACAACCGGGTTATCCGGACATGTACCTCAGACGGGTGAAGCCGACAACTAGCGTTCTTAAGGGAATAATGGGTTGGCAATCAAACGACAGATTGTTGCATTATTGCAACCACTCTAAACACTGCGAAACAGTTTTTCCATGTTAGGATCACACACCCGGCACACGTAATTATAGTATGCTGACCCAAGGAAAGGTACCCTTAACGGAACTATTTTCCTTGGAAAATGTTTCTTATATATGTAATATAACATACATCCCGAACTCAAATTTTTTCAGTTCGAGCAAAATGAGTGGGTTGCCTGGTTTCTAGACATAGTACATACTTCTTTTTCATTTTGAATAAAGTATCCGGAAACACTCCACCATTTTGGTTTGGAGGTTAAAGTCAAAGCCTGTGATGACAAATCTTTTCACATGTTCGGATACAGACACAGGTTGATAACAAATGTACATTAATACATTAAATGAAAAACCTATTCCTTATTTGTTCCATCTATAAGACTATCTAACCTACAGTCTTCTTGCGAATATTTCGCAGCTATCATTACTTGGTCATACACCAAATTCACTGGAATTTCTTGCCCATCCGGTCCGTGTGGTCCCACTCAGGCCATATGATTTGGATCCAATTTCGTGAAGCGTATCTTCACCATGGCCCAGGCTTCTCGTGCGCCTTCATGATAGGGGGATGTCTTCCACAGCTCGAACCGGCACCGAGCACCTTTGAACAGGTTTGCCAGGCCCTCCATACTTTCTGGAGGGGTATCAGATGGCCATAAAGCCTTCACCATACTCTTCATGGCCTTCCGGGCCCGAGCATGTACCACAGACAACTCCTTTAGCACGTTGCCTTGAAATCCAGATACTTCCTATTCCAGCCGACCAGTTAACAGACCTGCAGCCACAGAGTCATGATATTCCGAATTATGGGTTAAACATGAGCACCTAGGGAGGTTCTGAATAAAAGAGGAAGACATACGAACATGCCGCCCTTTAATTTTTCATTCTCTCTCCGAGCGGCCGATAACTGAGCCTTCAAGCTCTCTATCTCTTCGGATTGTTTGACCTTTTCCTCCTCGAGATTTTTCTCCTGGGCCTTTTCCCGTTGCGATCTTTTCATTTCGCCGGTTCGGGCGGTAACCGCATTCGAGGCGTCTGGTTTGTTTTCAGCTCACAGGCTATACGGTGTTCTTTTCTTTCAGAACCTGCAAATATTATCGATCCTTAAATCGGTTTGCTTCACCGCTTCAAGTCTCGGGGGCTACTGGCATATGACCATACAAATTGCATAAACTTTTACTTGTATGTCCTTTGAGAACAACTGAATGACTCCGGCAAGTCCGTCTCGAGCCGCTCGGAGGTATGCATCCACCAAACTGAGTGTAGTAAATTCTTGCTCATAAAAGGCCGGAGCGCGCATGCCTTGTTTCAAAGGACGATGATTCATCATGCTCTCTACTTCAGAGTTCGTGATGAATACGTCGTCCGAATACTCATGAGGCGGCGGAACTGGCATTGCATCGGCTCCCGTCCCAGTTGACGAGTTCGACACCGGATTGGCTGACATTCGGCTAGCAGGGCGTTGCCACTGTCTGTCGCGTGTTTCTCTTGACACCAAGAAAAAAGGAGACTTTGAACAATTCGGACTCGTACTAGGTCATGTATTAAAGCGGATATACCTCTTGGACAGCTGTGAAGTTTCTACAGCACTCCCGGTCCCTTTTCGTATCGAACGACTACCCCGTGTAAAAGTTGCCCTGGTGGAGGTACGGACCGCCGAGCGCCGATCCTATTAAAATTTGGATCAATATAATGGGCAAAAATGCAAATAGGGACTTCCTTTTAAGAGCCCTCCGAATAATCATGATGCAGAAGGGATAGAGGCGGGGGTAGTCAGCGGTGATAGCCACTTCTAAGCCGTTAAGGCTCGCTTGATAAAATACTCCATCATCGAACTCTATGTATATGTCCGGATCCTTGCAAAAGCCAGGGTCTCCATCATGGTTATGATCCTCTGGCTGCGGAGCGGGACAATGGACGTCCTTGGTCATCTTCCTCCATGACTGTTTGTGGCAACGAAGGGCAAGTTTGATTAGTATCTGTAAGAGCAATAAAATAACACAGATGATCGAAATCTTACCCATTCAATGGGGTTGTACATGGAGTAGCCCTCATGGCAGTTCAAGCGGAGGAAATCTTCTTTCTCACCCTTATACAGATCGGCCAGGATTGTGGCTAGTTCGGCTGGGGTATCCGGACCCTTCCTTCTGTAACAGGACGCGTCGTCTTCTCCGTTGTAACACCATAACGGGGTTACTCTGGATTGGAGAGGCTGAACACACCTTTCTATTGCAATGGCCATGACCTCGACTATCAAGAGCTCGGTGTGGGACAACAACCTGACCTTGCTGACCAATCTCTTTATCTCTGCATTGTCTTCTTCCACGGGACTTCAGGGATGCCAGTTGAGGCACATCTTTAAAGGGGCACTGGAAAGTTCAAGAAGTCCACGCCGAATTGGGTCCGGCGGTGGGACGTCGTCCATGTAGAACCAATCCAAAGACCACTGTGCATATACCTCTTTGGGAGTTCTGATGAGGTATCCGGATCCGGCTATGCACCATAATTCGCCACCGCCCACTTCAAATATGGAACCTCCTCGATGGCAGGGGACGAGGCAAAAGAACTTCCTCATAGTTCAAAATGGGCCTCAATGCCTAAGAACAGTTCGCAGAGGGCGACGAAGCCTGAGATGTGCAGAATTGAACCTGGGGTAAGGTTGTGCAGTTGGATGCCGTAAAATTCCAATAAGCCCCTGAGGAAGGGATGGATTGGAAATCCTAGGCCCCGCAATAAGAATGGGTGAAGCACACCCTCTCCTCCTCGTTGGGGTTGGGGAAGTTCTCAGCCAAACCCGCTCGAACGGAGACTAGATCTGTGAGGGGAAGGTAGCCCTGCATCTGGAGTCGACTCAGCTGAAGATGAGGCACGGAGGAACATTGCCAATCACCCTCCTGAGGGCCATGGGGGCGCGAAGAGGAGCCTGGAGCACTGGCCATGTTGGAAGATTTTGTTCGTGGCTAACCTTGGCGGTTTTTCCTTTGCACGATGTGAGATGGCATTTGAGGATCTAAGTCTCCTTATATAGATACCGTCCGAGTGTGGTGAGGGGTTTATTTGCAAAAAATCACGGACCGTTTGTATTTATTCGGCACGCGGAAATCAAAGTGACCACATGAAGGAATCATAAAAGCTGCACATCGAGGTCAGAGCCAGACTGTTGTCAATCCGAAGTATAATAAGGAACCCGCCTTGCAAAGCCGAAGACATAAGCCGGATACTACTCGTCATTGAAGGCAAGTTCAGGGGCTACTGAGGGAGTCCTGGATTAAGGGGTCCTCGGGCGTCCGGGCTATGGGACATGGGCCGGACTGATGGGCCGTTAAGATACAAGGAAGAAGACCTTTCCCCATGTCCGGATGGGACTCTCCTTTGCGTGGATGGCAATATTAGCGTCCGGATGTGTAGTTTCCTTCTTCTGTAAACTGACTTTGTATACCCCTAGTTCCCTCCGGTGTCTATATAAACTGGAGGGTTTAGTCCGTAGAGGCTATCAGAATTCATACAAGCTAGACATCTAGGGTTTAGACATTACGATCTCGAGGTAGATCAACTCTTGTAACCCCTATACTCATCAAAGTCAATCAAGCAGGAATAGGGTATTACCTCCATTAAGAGGGCCCGAACCTGGGTAAAACATTGTGTCCCCCGTCTCCTGTTACCTTTGATCCTCAGACGCACAGTTCGGGACCACCTACCCGATACCGACCGGTTTTGACACCGACAGGCCAAAAGTCAAGTCGATTGTAAATGCCCAACTCATTTGTGGGCCATTAACAGGCTAAAAGACACACCAGGCTAGAATTGGACCATGAAGAGCATGGGCCGTTAAGAGGCCAAAAGTTAGGTCAGACTGTAAATGACCCAACTCCTGTATAGGCCATTAACAGGCTGAAAGACACACCGGGTTTGTAATTGGCCCAACACTTGAATGGCCCACTAAAAGGCCGAAAGACGTTCATCGTGAAAATTTGGCCCATCCCTAGAATGGGTTGTTAGTAGGCCGAAATTACCTCGAGCTACTATGGATCTCAAATATATAGTGGGTTGTTAACAGGCTCGAACTGACGATGGCCTGCAATGGTGACAAATAGTTAACAGGCCATTGATGGGCCGAATTGGCACAACTCGTATGAGCTAGACATAAGTAGGCCCTAAATGGGCCGGCCTGCTAATTTTGAATGGGCCGACCTTTTTAACCTAAATGGGCCACTGTTGGGCCATGCCACGTGTCGACGTATCATAGGCTCCTCCCGTCCATTGAAAGGATGACATCCGTCCTAACCCTGAGCCGACACGTGATTCCTCTAGCCAATGAGAATTTTACACGTGGAAAATCCCCATTGGTCCAGGCTGTTAGCGGGTTATCGGATCCAAACCGGAACCTAATAGCTTAACAACGACCTGTTATAGTGGATGCCACGTGTCGGTTACCCTTAACGAAAACACTTCCATGACGCGCCATTTATCGTCATGGAAGTGGAATCTTCCGTGATGATAATTTGAGTATGGTCATGGAACACAGCTACGACAGCACATCTATCTTCATTCTGTCATAAAATCGTCATGGGTGTACATGCATGACAGAAAACATGACCTGCTGTGACAAACACGAATCATCATAGAAGTGTTTATTTGTAGTGAGAGCCCACCATATCTACCTATGGATTGAATAAGATCCTTCAAGTAAGTTGTCATCGGTGCATAAAGCAATAAAAATTTCTCCTAAAAATGTATGATCTTTTATTGTAAGGGAAAATAGGATTTGTACGATCTTATGATGGCAAAGAAATAAAAGCGAGGGACTATGTAATAAAGGTTGCTATCATAAGGGGCAATATAAAGTGACGTTCCTTTACATTAAGAGCCTGCACATCAAAAAATAAAAAGCGCATGACAACCTCTGCTTCCCTCTGCATAGGGCCTATTTTTTACTTTTCTATATCTAGTTTCATGCAAGAGTCAATAGTGATTATCCCTATTCCTTTCTTAATTATCCTTTAAGTGGCAAGCATCATGTGGTGGCGAAAGATCGAGGCACATATATCCAGTTGGATGTAGGTGATGATGAGTTATTATTGTTGACATTATCCTTGAGGTCAACGAGTTGGGAGGCGAAAACAACAAGCCCCATCTTCCTATGTGTCTAACGGAAATGTTTGTTCCCAAAAATATGCATTGAGTGTTAGCAATCATAGAAGACTAAATGATGGTTGAGTATGTGAACTTGCTATAACAAAGGCTCTTACGTAGAATCTTCCTCGAAATATGATGAATTGTGATTATTTCGATGACTGAGAACATAGCTTGTTTTTTTTCAAGAAAGTGTATACTTCATACTTTAAAGTTGTGAATGAATTGTTACTTGTTTATGAGAAGCTATATGACAAATATTTGCTGCTATGTTAATAAGCATGATGCTATCATGTCCATATTTTGTTTTTATCAACACCTCTCTCTCTAAACAGGTGGTCATGATTATCGAGTTCGGCTTTCGCTTGAGGACAAGCGAGATCTAAGCTTGGGGGAGTTGATACATCCATTTTGCATAATGTTTTCCTACTATTATTTATATTGTTTTTCATCATATTCCACTTTATGATGCAATTCTAATGCCTTTTGTGTCTTAATTTTGGAATATTTACATGGACAGGGAGATTACCGACAGCTGGAATTTTGGACCTGCAAAAGCTACAACACCGATACCTATTCTACATGGCTCCAAATGACCTGAAACTTCACGGAGATTTTTTATTGAATATATAAAAATACTAGAGGAAATAAACACCTGAGGGGGGCCACCAGTTGCCCACAAGGCAACAGGGCGCGACCACCTCCTGAGGCACGCCCTGATGCCTTATGGGGTCCATGGCTAGCCTTCGATGCCCATCTTCTTCTATATGAATGGTTTTGACATAGAAAAAATAAGAGAAGACTTTGGGACGAAGTGCTGCCGTCTCAAGGCGGAACCTGGGCAGGAGCACTTTTGCTCTGCGATGGAGCGATTCTACCACGGATACTTCCCTCCGGGAGGGGGAAATCGAAGACACCGACATCACCAACAATCCTCTCATTACGGGAGGACTAATCTTCATCAACATCTTCACCTGCACCATCTCATCTCAAACCCTAGCTCATCTCTTGTATTCACTCTTTGTACCAAAACCTCAGATTGGTACCTGTGGGTTGCTAGTAGTGTTGATTACATCTTGTAGTTGACGGTAGTTGGTTTATTTGATGGAAGATTAAATGTTCAGATCCTCAAGCATACTCAATACCCCTATGATCTTGAACATGAATATGGTTTGTGAGTAGTTACTTTCGTTCTTAAGGACTAGGGTGAAGTCTTATCATAAGTAATCATGTGATGTTGGTATTCATTTGATATTTTGATGATATGTATGTTGTTGCTTTCTTTAGTGGTGTCATGTGAATGTCGACCACATGACACTTCACCATAATTCGGCCTAAGGGAAGGCATTGTGGTGTAATAAGTAGATGATGGGTTGCTAGAGTGACAAAAGCTTAAACCCTACTTTATGCATTATTCCGCAAGGGGCTGATTTGCATCCATATGTTTCATGCTATGGTTAGATTTGTCTTAATTCTTCTTTCATAGTTGCCGATGCTTGCAAGAGGGGATAATCATAAGTGGGTTGCTTGTTCAAGTAAGAACAACATCCAAGCACTAGTCCACCCACATATCAAATTATCAAAGTAACGAACGAGAATCAACCGAATATGATGAAAGTGACTAGACGATAATTCCCATGTGTCCTCGAGAATGCAATGCTTATTATAAGAGAACATTCTGGCTTGTCCTTTGCTATAAAAAGGATAGGGCCACCTTGCTGCACCTTGTTGCTGTTGTTACTTATTACTTGCTACGAATTATCCTACTACAAAATTATCCGTTACCGTTACTTTCAGTGCTTGTAGAAAATACCTTGCTAAAAACCACTTGTCATTTCCTTCTGCTCCTCAATAGGTTTGACGCTCTTACTTATCTAAAGGACTATGATTGATCCCCTATATTGGTGGGTCATCAGTAACGCTTTAAGCAATATGACATAATGTGGATAGAATAAACTCAAGCAATATGATTAAACACCATCGTTTTGCCCTTAATGGTAACAATAAAATACGTGCCTCACTACCCCTACTGTCACTCGGTGAGGACATCGCAAGATTGAACCCATCACAAAGCACCTATCCCACTAAAGATAAATCAATCTTGTTTGCCAAACCAAACGGATAGATTGGAGAGAAATACAAAGCTATAAAAATCAGGCATAATAAAGTTTAGAAAAGACTTAGTTACTTTCAATGAATATTCCAGTCATAAACCCACAATTCATCAGATCCGAACAAACACACCACAAACGAATATTACATCGAATCGATCTCCATGAGGAGCATGGAGAACTTTGTATTGAAGATCAAAGAGAGAGAAGAAACCATCTAGCTACTAGCTATGGACCGTAGGTCTGTGGTAAACTACTCACACATCATCGGAAGGGCGGCAAGGTTGATGAAGCCCTCCGTGATCGATTAACCCTTCGATAGAGTACCGAAAAAGGCCTCCAGATGGGATCACAGAAGAACAAAATCTTGTTGCGGTGGAAAAATTGTTTTAGGTGGCTCTCTGTTGGTTTCAGGATTTATGGGAATTTATAGGGTTGGAATTAGGTCAAATGAAGCTGCATGGGGCCCACAAGCACAGGTGGTGCTCCCCCTGGGGGCGCGTCGTGTAAGCTTGTGGCTCTCTCGTAGATTGTTGGTCTCCTCCTGAAGCTTCTAGGGTCCCTTCCGGTCCAAAAAAAATCACCGTAAAGTTTTATCGTGTTTGGACTTCGTTTGGTATTGATTTCCTTGAAAAACAAAAAACATGCAGAAAACAGGAACTGGCACTTGGCACTGAGTTAATATTAGTTCCCATTCTTTCTGTGTGTTCCTATCTTTTTGTGTGTTCGATGGATGCCATTTGTTCTAAAAATATGCTTTGAGTACTAGCAATCATAGAATACTATATGATGATTTAGTATGTGGAGCTCCTACTTAGACTTAGTTGAGAATAAGTTGAATTGCAATTGTTTGGTGACTAAGAACATCTGTTGTTAAGTTTCAAGAGAATGCATTGTTTGAACCATAACATGTGAATTGATTGCTACTTTATCATGATGAGTTTTATGAGAAAGAGTTGTTGTTATGATGCTAGGAAAAGTGATTGAAATTATCATTGATCAAACTCATGCACGATGCTAGCATTCACACGTCATAAATTATTTCTTTTATCATTTACCTACTCGAGGACAAGTAGGAATTAAGCCTGGGGATGCTAATATGTCTCCAAGGCATCTATAATTTATGAAGTATTCATGCCATGTTTACAACAATTCTATATGGTTTTGGTATGATTTGGATGGAACTAACCCGGACTGACGCTATTTTCAGCAGAACTACCATGGTGTTGTTTTTTGTGTAGAAATAAAAGTTCTTCAAATGCAGCGAAACTTTTTGATGATTTTTTTGGAACAAAATAGGCACTAGAAGCTTCCTAGAGGACCAGAAGGTGAAGGAGGTGGCCACTAGGCACCAGGGCGCGCCAGGGGCCTAGGGCGCGCCTTGGTGGGTAGTGAGCCCCTCGAAGCCCATCTTGACGTGAGACTGACACCAAAAAATCCTATATATACAGAAACCCCCCAGAAATAACCCTAGATGAGAAGTTCCGCCGCTGCAAGCCTCTGTATCCATGAAAACTCAACCGGGAGCCTGTTCTGGCACCCTGCTGGAGGGGGAAATCATCACCAGAGGCCATCTTCATCATCCCGACAGCCACCTTGATGAGGAGGGAGTAGTCCACCCTCGAGGTTAGGGATATGTACAAGTACCTATGTGTTTGATCTCTGTCTCTCGTGTTCTTGATTTGGCACGATCTTGATGCACCACGAGCTTTGTTAATATAGTTGGATCATATGGCATTTTCCCCTCTCTATCTTGTTTTGATGAATTGAGTTTTTACCTTTGAGGTTTCACTATTATCAGATTTATTACTTTTATGGATTTGAGAACACTTGATGTATGTCTTGTATATGAATACGCATGGTTACAATGGGGTATTATATTGATTCACTTGATGTATGTTTTGGCACTCAACTCGCGGATTCCCGAGGTGACATTATGGTAATCTATGCATAGGGGTTGATGCATGTTTTCATCCTACTTTCTCTCGTAGAAATCTTGGGGCACTCTTTGAAGTTCTTTGTGTTAGATTGAATATTATGAATCGGAAGTTGTTTGATGCATATCGAATAATCAACTCATGGATACTTTTGGTGATTTTGGAGTATCTAGGTGACATTAGAGTTGGTTGATGTGTATCATATGGTGTTATTTTAGTACAAACTCTTGGGCTGTTTGTGACACTTATAGGAATAGCTCGATAGATTGATTGGAAAGTGTAACTTTGAGGTGGTTTCATACCCTACAAACAATATCTTCTTATGTTCTCCTCTAGACAACAACTTTGGAGTGATTCTTTATCGCATGCTGAGGGATTGTTATATGATTCAATTATGTTAGCACCGTTGAGAGATTGCATTAGTGAAAGTATGAACCCTAGGCCTTGTTTCTAAGCATTGCAATACCGTTTGTGCTTCGTTTTATCACTTGTTACCTTGCTGTTTTTATATTTTCAGATTACAAAATCCCATATCTACTATCCATACTACGCTTGTATCGCCATCTCTTTGCCGAACTTGTGCACCTATACAATTTACCGTTGTATTGGGTGTGTTGGGGACACAAGAGATTTCTTGTATTTGATTGTAGGGTTGTTTGAGAGAGACCATCTTCATCCTAAGCCTCCCACAGATTCACAAACCTTAGGTCACCCACTTGAGGGAAAGTTGCTACTATCCTGCAAAACTCTGCGCTTGGAGGCCCAACATGAGTCTACAAGAATAAAGTTGCATAGTAGACATGAGGGCCCTTTTGAGCAGCCGCCATCCACAAGCCCCCCCTCACCCCTTCATCCCACTATAAATAGAGGTGGATAGGTCTCTCCATCTCATCTCATTCTCTCACCACAAAGGAATGCAATGATCTGCCTCTCTTTCTCTCCCTCCATAAATAGTTTTGTTATGCCGCAAGGCTGCCTATTCTGCTGTAGGGAATAGTTTTGGTATGTGAAGCGCTACCAGGTAGGTGACACCGAATGTGTGCAACCCGGTAGAGGGGTCACATTCGACCTTCTATTCGAGGGAGAGAATCCTTGCGGTTGGAAGGTTTTTAATTCCTAGTTACCGTGATATGCACCAAATGATCTTCATCGATTCTCCTTCCACTACTACGAGTTGGTAATGATCTGATCAAATCTTATATGCATCTTCATAGTGGTCCTGGGCTTGTACGTAGTGATACGTCTCCAATGTATCTATAATTTTTTATTGTTTCATGCTATTATATTATTAGTATTAGATACTTTATATGCAATTTTATATCATTTTTAGGAACTAACCTACTAACCTAGTGCCTAGCGCTAGTTGTTGTTTTCTGCTTGTTTTTGGTTTTATGAAAAATATATACCCAACGGAGTCCAAACACGATGAAAGTTTTTGATGATTTTTTCATGGACATAAGAGACCCTAGAAGCTTCGGGGGAGGACCAGAAGACCTACGAGGAGACAACAAGGCAACAGGGTGCGCTCGAGGGGGTAGGACGCACCCTCGTGGCTCTGTCTGACCTAATTCCAGAGCTATAAATTCCCAAACATTAGAAAAACCCAGAGCATCCACTGAAACATTTTTTTAGCGGCCGCAAGTCTCTGCTCTTCTGCGATCCCATCTGGAGGCCTTTCTTGGTACTCTGCTGGAGGGGGAATCAATCACGGAGGGCTTCTACATCAACCTTGCCACACCTCCGGTGATGTGTGAGTAGTTCCCATAGGACCTATGTGTCGGATCACGGGTTCCGGCAAAACCCTCAATGTTCGAACACTAGGGTGCGCACGAAGATCTCTCCCTACTGATCCATGTCTTAGCTTTGCTAAGATCCCAAGGGCAAACTCGACGAACTCGCAACACAAAGGACACGAGATTTATACTGGTTCGGGCCACCGTTTCGGTGTAATACCCTACTCCAGTGTGGTGGTGGTGGATTGCCTCTTGGGCTGAGGATGAACAGTACAAAGGGAAGAACAGCCTCCTGAGGTTAAGGTGTTCTTGTGCTTGGTGAACTTGTGTGGGTGAGGATTACTCAAGATGAGATGCCTCCTACTGTGGTGGCTAGTCCTATTTATAGAGGCCCTGTTCCTCTCCCCAAATATTGAGTGGGAAGGGAGCCAACAACGGCCAATTTGAAAGGGGACAACTTGTACAGCTTATCCTGACAAAAGCAGTCTTTGCCTGCAAAAGGCTCTGGTGGTGACACCGTCTTGGGCTCCATGCTGACCTCCCGTGTCGTCCTGCTGGTCTTGGTCTCGTTGCACTCATATGGAAACCTTTGCTTGACGCCTCGGTACTCCACGCCTGCGCTTTCCCCCTTTGCACCAAAGAGGAAACAAGGACACTGCACGCGCTGGCACCCACCTGGCGCCCACCTGATCTTGATTGTCATGGCTCACGTCATGAGAACCTCGCGAGGTTCATCTTGCCTTGATCTCTCCGCCCCTCGCGAGCCAACCTGGGAGGCCGCTCCTGAGGAGGCCTTGCGTCGTCTGCCTCGCGAGGCTTGGCCCCTCGCGAGGGTCTTGAATGCCTTGTTGATGAAGATGGGCCGTCCGGGCCCGCTCGCAGAGCCACGCCGTGGGCCGCAGGCAGGCAAATCTGGGGACCCTCATTCCCAGAACACCGACAATAGCCCCCGGGCCCAAGGCGCGCTCGGGCTTGGCTTTTTGGCAAAGCCAAGGGTCAAGTGCAGAGCACCGCAGGCCCCAATAGCCTGAGGCCTTGGTCGACACGTGGCAGTTGATTGGACGTGGGCGTCTCCACTTCCCCATGCTGCCTCGGCAACCGCCTGACTTGACAAGTCCCTGCGACATGCAAGGAAAACCATCATTACCTGTGATCGTGGGGCGCGCCGGTTGGCCTTCTCCTGCTATAAATGGGGAGGGGGCAGAGCCCCCTTCGCCCATCTCTTCCCATTCTGCTTGTTTCTCCCCTTCGCTCCAGTGCTAGCAGCGACATCAAATGGCGCCGTCGAGGAGGTTCTCTACCCTGGAGACGGTCTCATCACCTGCTTCGAAGGTGGCGGCGGGTTGTCTCATCACCGTGCCTCCATGAAGCGCGAGGAGGGGTCTGGCTGAGCCCAGGATGACGCCAAGAGCCCGCCCCCATGAACCACTGTAGGGGCAGGCGCCACTTTTATCTTGCTCTTCTTTTCCTTCCTGTATCAGAAAAGAAAACCAGTATGGGCCCCGGAGGGGCGTGTATCGAACCGTGATTCCTTAATCACTATGTTATGCTTATCGTTTCTATGATGTGCCGTTGTTTTGTGTAGAGACAACTTAGCTTGGCACGTTTGGGGTGGCCTCCTCTTCACGAGGCACTTGTTTCCTGGTGCCTTTCAGTGCCTTCCTTGACTCAGTGGGCGCTTACGAACTGCAAAAAATCCGTTAGGAAGCTTGCTAGGAGGCTTATCGTTTACCCGAGCCTTGACCCAGTGCTTCATATCGCGGTACCCGAGGGGCACGGATTATGATAGATGCGCCAACTTGTGGGCTCGAACGAGGGTGCCTCGCGAAAAAGCAGACGGAAGGAAGAGAAAAGGAAAAACACTCGCGAGGGCACCTGCCTAGCCCCCTCGCGAGGTATGCGAGAGAGAGAACAGGTTAAACTGGAATCGGAAATAGCGGCAAAAGGTGATGGAACCAAATCAGCAGGGAACACCAGAAGTAAACTTCAATTAAAAGGAGGCAAGCCAACTACGGAAAGCAAATGAAAAGCCACGTCCGGCACCTAGTCTAGTCGTCAAGTCTTCTCACCAGCGCGGAGCTAAGTGCTGCCTCTAGGACATGGGAGGGAGCCCCCGAGGCCCGAGGGCGGCACTCTTGAGACTCCGGGGCGTGTACATCCCCACTTGTTATTACGTGAGAGTGTCACGGGCGGCGATATTCACAGGCACTGGGCCTTTCTTCATGGGTAGAACTTCCGGAGGTGCTGGATGTTCCAGGCGTTCTGGATGGGTACCCCGTCCTGTGTCTCCAGGCGCGCGGTGCCAGGCCTGGAGACATGGACGACCTTGAATGGGCCCTCCCACATGGGTGAGAGCTTATGCAGCCCTTCCCTAGAGAGGACCCGCCTCAGGACGAGGTCACCCGCCTCGGCGTCTGGAAGCGGATGTTGCGGCGATGGTATCGCGCGCCTGCTGATCTTGACAGGCGGCGGCATTCCTCCCCTAGCATGAGGTCCATCCCCCGTGTGGCGTCCTGTTGCGCTTCATCAAACGCCAGGACCCGTGCGGAGCGATGCTTGACCTCGTGAGGGAGGACCACTTCTGCTCCGTAGGCGAGGAAGAACGGGGTCTCGCCCATTGGCTTGGTGGTGGTGGTGCAGATGGACCATAGCACGGACTAGAGCTCGTCGTACCAGCCCCTGCCGCAGACCTCGAGCTTCTTCTTGAAGGTCCTGGTCTTGAGGCCCATGAGGACCTCTGCGTTGGCGCGTTCGGTCTGACCATTGCTCCTAGGGTGCGCCACTGAAGCGTAGCAGATCTGCGTTCCAAGGTTAGCACGGTATGTCTTGAAGAGGTTACTAGTGAACTGCGAACCATTATCAGTGATGATGCGGTTGGGGACCCCAAAGCGGCTCATGAGACCCTTGATGAACTTGACTGCGGAGCCAGCTGGGATGGTGCATACAGCTTCCACTTCCACCCACTTGGTGAACTTGTCAATGGCGACATAGAGGTAGCAGTAGCCCCCAGACGCTCGAGGGAACGGGACCAAGATATCCAGCCCCCAGATCACGAACGGCCATGTGAGTGGGATGGTCTGGAGGACCTGAGCCGGCTGATGGATCTGCTTGGCGTGGAACTTGCAGGTTTCACAGGACTTCACCAGCTCTGCTGCGTCGTTGAGCGCCGTGGGCCAGTAGAATCCGCTACGGAATGCCTAACCGACGAGGGTCCGTGATGACGAGTGGTGCCTGCAGTCCCCATCGTGTATGTCAGATAGCAACTCCTTCCCCTGGTATCTGGAGATGCAACTCAATGAAACGTCATTTGGTCGCTTCTTGTATAACTCACCGTCCCGGATGCAGTATGACGTGGCTTGCCGGGCCACACGCTCCGCGTCCTCCTCCTTCTGCGGCAGCACCCCTTGCATCAGGTATTCCTTGAACTCCTTGGTCCAGCATCCCTCCTGGGGTTCGAGTGCCAAGAGTAGGCGCGCTCCCGAAGTTGGGCCACAGGCTGGGGGCCCTGTGGCAGGCCGCTGCGGGAGTTCCTCCCGAGGCTGGGCTATCCTTGAAAGTGGCGGTGTCGTTGATGGCTTGAAGAGCCACTCCTCAAAGACGTCGGGCTCTTGGGGCTGTCGTTTGGACGCCCTCCTGGCAATATCGTCAGCCTCCTTATTGGTGCCATGGTGCACGTGCTGCAACTCTAGGCCCAGGAACTGCTTCTCCATCTTGCGCACCTCCGTGAGGTATGCCTCCATGTGCTCATCCTTTGGCTCATATACCTTGTTGGAGAAGTTGACGAGCAGCTGCGAGTCGCCCCTAACGGTGAGGCGCTTCACCCCTAGAGCTGCCGCAGCTTTCAGGCCAGCTATGAGGCCTTTGTACTCTGCGATGTTGTTGGAGACCTTTTCGCCCCGCTGAAGCAGAGCTGCACGGCGTAGTAGAGCTTGTCTTGAGTGGGAGAGATGAGTAATGCTCCAGCCCCCGCGCCCTGGTGCGCGAAGGCGCCATCTAAATACATGACCCATCTGTTAGGCGCCTCACTTCCTGGCGAGGTGGACTGGTCCTCGCCTACTTCAAGAGTTGGGGCATCCGTCCATTCTGCCACGAAATCAACGAGCGCGGCTCCCTTGATGACCCTGGTAGTGCTGAACTCCAACTGGAATGCCTGCAACTCGATGTTCCACTCAGCAACCCTTCCAATGGAATTGGGGCTCCTGAGCACTCTCTCCAATGGGTAGGCTGAGATAGCCTTGATGGGGTGGCCCTGGAAGTAGTGCGGCAACTTACGCGAGGCCACCAAGAGCGCGAGTAAGAGCTTCTGAGGCATGGGATATCACGCCCTTGCGTCCCGCAACACCGTGCTGACGAAATACACCGGGTGCTCGACGAGAGCTGGCATGTTGGTGAGGCTTGCGTCTTGCAGAAGTTGGGGCACCTCCTAAGGCGGTGGAACCCCCGACACTTGATCACTTGTCGAGGTCTCGGCTGCATCGTCCTGCCAAGCTTGGCCTTCTGTTAACGCTGTTGCGGCTCTTGTGGCACCTTCCTGATCTTGCGTCATCTCGGCTGGTGGCGTAGCTTGGTGTGACACGCTTTTGGCTTGGCGCTCTTCCCGAACCACCACCAGAGCCACGCTGGCGGAGTACGGGGTGGCGGCAAGATAAAGCACTAAGGTCTCAAGAGGTCGTGGCGCCACCATCACTGGAGGGCTGGTTAGGGTATCTCTTGAGGTCTTGAAAAGCTCGGTCGGCCTCCGGGGTCCATTCGAACGGGCCCTTCTTCTTCATCAGCTTGAAGAAGGCCAGGGCGCGCTCTCCCAGCTTGGAGATGAAGTGCCCCAATGCAGTTACCCGACCAACCATCTTATGCATTTCCTTGAGGGTCTGCGGCGGGCTCATGTCTTCAATGGCCTTGATCTTTTCTGGGTTCATCTCGATCCCTCTGTGGGATACGAGGAAACCCAACAGCTTGCTGGAAGGGACACCAAACATGCACTTCTCCGGGTTAAGTCGCAAGTTCACCTAGCGTAGGCTCGCAAAAGTCTCCTCTAGATCTTGGATCAAGGTTCTCTCCTCCCGAGACATCACCACGATGTCATCGACGTAGGCCTCCACGTTCCTCCCAAGCTGCCGCCCTAAGGCGATGTGCATCAACTGCTGAAAGGTCGCGCCCGCGTTACGCAATCCGAAAGGCATGGAAGTGTAGCAGTACACCCCACACGGGGTCAGGAAGGCTGTCTTCTCTACATCTTATACCGCCATCTTCATCTGGTGATACCCTGACAACGCATCCAGGAAGCACAGCAGGTCGTACTCGGCGGTGGAGTCGATGATCTGGTCGATGCGTGAAAGCAGGAACAAATCTTGAGGGCAGGCCTTGTTGAGGTTGGTGAATTCGGCGCACGTTCGCTCCTTCCCGCCTTTCTTCGGCACAATGACGGGGTTTGCCAGTCACTCGGGGTAACGGACCTCGTGAATGGCACCCGCCGCCTCCAGCCTACGGGTTTCTTGGATGATGAAGGCATGCTTGTCCGTGGACTGTCGTCTCACCCGCTGCTTCACAGGGCGTACATTGGGGCATACCCTTAAGTGATGCTGAATCACCTCTCTCGGGACCCCCACCAGCTACTTGGCTTCCCATGCAAATATCTCCTTGTTTGCACGCAAGAACTTTTCCAATGCCTCCTCTTGGCCTGGGTCAAGGTCAGCACCTATGGTAAAGGTGGCTCCTGAGGACCCGTCCTCATCGACCGACACCTGCTTGGTTTCTGCCTTGTCTTGGGTGAACAGCTGCTTCTTCTTGGTTGGTGCGGCTCCCTCGGCCTCGGAGGTGTCCGCGCCGGCAGGCTGTGGTGCCGCGGCGGTCTTGAGGGCAAGCTTGAGCGCCATTGTCGGTGTCAAAACCGGCGGATCTCGGGTAGGGGGTCCCGAACTGTGCGTCTAAGGCTAATATGTAACAGAAGGCGGGGGACACAATGTTTACCCAGGTTCGAGCCCTCTCGATGGAGGTAATACCCTACTTCCTGCTTGATTGATCTTGATGATATGAGTATTACAAGAGTTGATCTACCACGAGATCGCAGAGGCTAAACCCTCGAAGCTAGCCTATGATTATGATTGTTCTTGTCCTACAGACTAAACCCTTTGGTTTATATAGACACCGGAGGGGGCTAGGGTTACACAGAGTCGGTTACAAGGGAGGAGATCTACATATCTGAATTGCCAAGCGTGCCTTCCAATCAAGGGAGAGTCCCACCCAGACACGGACGAAGTCTTCAATCTTGTATCTTCATAGTCCAACAGTCCGGCCAAAGTATATAGTACGGCTGTCCGAGGACCCCCTAATCCAGGACTCCCTCAGTAGCCCCTGAACCAGGCTTCAATGACGATGAGTCCGGCGCGCAGATTGTCTTCGACATTGCAAGGTGGGTTCCTTCTCCGAATACTCCATAGAAGATTTTAAACACAAGGATTGTGTCCGGCTCTGCAAAAAAAATTCCACATACCACCGTAGAGAGTGCAATATTCCACAGATCCAATCTGCTGACAACTTTAAATAACGTGACATCACGCCACGACCCGGTCTTTATTCGAACCGTTTTCCTCAACCAGCTGCTGCACATGTTGCGAGGCGGTTTCCTTGGCACGTCTTGTCAAAGCAGAGATCGTGTCCCCTTACCACGGGATTCTCATCAATACGGGTATGGGTAACCCAACCGTGCCATCAATCGCCGCTTGGGGAATAAGCAATTTTACGGGGCAAGTGGGGAGGCGCACAGTTTCTACCGCCTTTATAAAGGGACAAGGATTCCTCTTTTTCACCCACGCCTTCTTCTTCCCCTGCCCATCCATTCTCGCGCACACGAGCTCCAGCGCCCAAATTCTCATCTTCTCCGCAAAGCCATTCCAAACATGTCCAGAGCGGGAGGCAAGTGGATGGTTTCCTCTGTTACGGAGGAGGACATTACGAAGCTCCGGGAAGCCGGATACCTGGCCGCAGACATCGCGCACCGGCTCCCAGACGCGGGGCAGATCGTCCCTACTCCAGAACCCCATGAGAGGGTTGTATTCCTCACCCACTTCGTCCGCGGACTGGGATTTCCCCTCCACCCATTTGTCCGCGGGCTCATGTTCTACTACGGGCTGGACTTCCATGATCTGGCCCCCAATTTCATCCTCAACATCTCGGTGTTAATCCTCGTGTGCGAGGCCTTCTTCCGCGTCAAGCCCCACTTCGGCCTGTGGCTGAAGACCTTCAATGTGAAACCAAAGGTGGTGGTCGGCCAGCAAGCGGAGAGCGGAGGCGCCATGGTGGGCAAAATGCCCAACGTCACTTGGCTCAAAGGCTCCTATGTGGAGACTGTGAAGGGGTGGCAATCGGGGTGGTTCTACACCACTGAGCCACGTGAGGGAGTCCTGGATTAGGGGGTCTCCGGACAGCCGGACTATATCCTTTGGCCGGACTGTTGGACTATGAATATACAAGATTGAAGACTTCGTCCCGTGTCCGGATGGGACTCTCCTTGGCGTGGAAGGCAAGCTTGGCAATACGGATATGTAGATCTCCTCCCTTGTAACCGACACTGTGTAACCCTAGCCCCCTCCAGTGTCTATATAAACCAGAGAATTTAGTCCGTAGGACAGCAACAATCATACCATAGGCTAGCTTCTAGGGTTTAGCCTCTACGATCTCGTGGTAGATCAACTATTGTAATACTCATATCATCAAGATCAATCAAGCAGGAAGTAGGGTATTACTTCCATCGAGAGGGCCCGAACCTGGGTAAACATCGTGTCCCCCGCCTCCTGTTACCATCCACCTTAGACGCACAGTTCGGGACCCCCTACCCGAGATCCGCCGGTTTTGGCACCGACATTGGTGCTTTCATTGAGAGTTCCACTGTGTCGTTGCCATAAGGCTTGATGGCTCCTTCGATCATCGGTAATGATGCGGTCCCGGGTGAGGCTTTCCTCCCCAGACAGATCTTCGTATTCAGCGGCTTCGCACTGCGGTCCAACTAACTTGGCAATCTGGAGCAGATCGAGAGCTACGCCCCTGGCCACCAGGTCAGGTTCGGAAACTTGAACTACACTGCCGACATCTGCGGAGACTTGATCTTCGACGGATTCGAGCCCATGCCAGGTGCGCCGTCGGACAGTGTTCGGAAGATCACACCTGCAACTACTCTGGCCTTCAATCCGGAGCAAATTGCGCCATCCGAGGATGGGTGGATAGACCCCACCATGGAGGCTGCACTCTCGGTGGCGATAGAGCCGGATACTGACTTCACCCCTCACGAGATCCGTGATGCCGAACCACTGGATTCGTCTCCGGCCACGGACTCCAAACTGCCTGCGTCCGTACCTATCGAATCCAATTGGTCGCCGATCATGGAGTTTACCTCCGCGGATATCTTTCAGCACTCGCCTTTCGGCGATGTGCTAAATTCATTAAGGTATCTCTCCTTGTCAGAAGAACCTTGGCCGAACTTTGTCCGGCTAGGATGGGATACGGACAACGAAGAAATTCATGGCCCACCCACCACCCACCTAGTAGCCGATGTCGACGATTTAACCGACATGCTCGATTTCAACTCCGAAGACATCGACGGCATGGACGACGATGCAGGAGAAGAACAGGAACCATCGCCCACAGGGCGCTGGCCAGCCACTTCATCACATGACGTATACATGGTGGATACACCCAAAGAAAACAATGACGAGGAACAGAAGGAAGCAGCGAAGACCAGCTCCATCGAGAAGCAAACAAAGCGTCGACGTAGGCGCCGCTCCAAATCCCGCCTCGGCAAAAACAGCAATAACAGCGAAAGAGAAAACAACACCCCAGTCAACTCTAGAGGAAACGACGACCACATTGACCCAGCGGCAGAGCAAGATGAACCTGCAAATGGCGAACATAGTACGGATCCGATGGCCGAACACGGCGATGCCGAGGATAAAGCTCATCAAACTCCGGGGAGAAAAACAGTCCGGACGAAGATACACATATCATCCCGGAAAGGCACTTGGAACAAGAGATGCTCCGCAGAAGGCTTATTGCCACAGCGAGGAGTCTGAAGAAGCAGAAGCAAAGGCTTAAGGGCGCGCAGAATACGCTCAACAATAGATGGAACAAAGTGCTCGACAATGAAGAAAAGTATAGTGGAAGTTACCACACAAAGAGCTATCCAAAGCGCAAGCTATTGCCTGAATTTGATGATGAGGCCTTAGAGCCCACACAATAGAAAAATAAAACGGCCAATCGGTCGGATCAAGCACCTAGTGGCCGCGATAGAACGGCTGACAAGGCTGCACATAAGTCAACACACGATCCATGTAAGGGCTTGCGCCAAAAATCCAGAATGACCAGATCCATCTATGGATCTAGGAAGCGCGCTACGGCACAAATCAAAACCATATACTACAACCGTCCGAACGCCATGATACATCTAAATACACTGGTGCCGCACACCCCCTATGTTTCACCGACGAGGTGCTGGACCACGAATTTCTAGAAGGATTCAAACCAGTGAACATAGAGGCGTACGACGGGACCACAGACCCTGGGGTCTGGATTGAGGACTTTATCCTCCATATCCATATGGCTCCCGGAGACAATCTCCACGCCATCAAGTACTTGCCCCTCAACCTTAAAGGACCAGCTCGGCACTGGTTGAAAAGCCTCCCCGAAAACTCAATTGGAAGTTGGGAGGAGCTCGAGGATGCTTTTCGCGCTAATTTCCAAGGGACTTATGTCCGACCTCCGGAGACTATTTAAGTCATATAATTCAACAGCCCGGAGAGTCGGCCTGAAAGCTTTGGAACAGGTTTCTCACTAAGAAGAACCAAATCGTCGATTGCCCGGACGCCGAAGCCTTAGCAGCTTTCAAGCATAGTGTCCAAGACGAATGGCTCGCCAGACAACTCGGCCAGGAAAAACCGAGAACAATGGCAGCCCTGACAAGCCTCATGACCCGCTTTCGTGCGGGTGAGGATAGCTGGTTAGCCTGCAGTAGCACCAGCGACCCAGGCACATCCGAAGTCTGGGATGGCAATGGAAAACCACGACGCAGTAAAAGCAAGCGTCGAAATACAGAAGACAGCCCAGATAACACGCCGGTAAACTCCGGATTCAGGGGCTCTCGACCAGGTTAGCGGAAAAAGCCTTTCAAAGGCAGCAGAGATGGACCGTCCAGCCTAAACAAGATTCTAGACAAACTATGTCAGATTCATGGCACCCCTAATAAACCTGCAAATCACACCCATAGAGAATGCTGGGTCTTTAAGCAGGTCGGTAAGATAAACGTCGAACACAAGGGGAGGGGGACACCAAGTGAAGACGAGGACGAGCTTCGCTAGCAAAGCACTGGGGGACAGAAAAAATTCCCACTAGAGGTTAAAAGAGTAAACATGATCCATGCGACGAAGTGGAGAAGCAAACATGTACTCTGAGACACACGCGCCGAAGAGCCCGTCACCCCTAAGTTCAACCCCTGGTTGGCCTGCCCGATCACTTTTGATTGCAGGGATCACCCGACAAGCATCCGACACGAAGGATTGGCTGCCTTGGTGTTAGACCCAATAATAAATGGATACCATCTCACACGAGTCCTTATGGATGGCGGCAGTAGTCTTAATCTGATATATCAGGACACGGTCCGCGAAATGGGGATAGACCCGACAAAAATCAGCCACAGCAATACCAGGCCCAGAGGCCCGCTGCACGGGCTCTCTATTACTAGAGGTTGTATTTGGTTCTCCCAACAACTTCCGAAGTGAAAAGTTAACCTTCGACATCACTCCATTCCGAACTGGCTATCAAGCATTACTCGGAAGAGCGGCTTTCGCTCGTTTTAATGCAATACGGAATTACGCTTCTCTCAAGCTTAAGATGCCCGGTCCACGTGGCATCATTACCATTAGCAGAAACGTTGAACGTTCCTTACAAGCGGAAGAATGTGCGACGACTTTAACAGCCGAACACTAAATGGCCCCTCCAACCAGAATAAAGGATCGGTCGTCAAGACCGCGGACACGGTTAGACGAGTCCGACGCATTACTAGCTATAACATCTTGGCTAAACCCGAGGATGGTTTGATGGTTATACCCCCATAGACGGCACCAAGGGCTTCCCGCGTGTAATCAGGGCTAGTTCGGCTCAACTTGACTTATATTAAATTTTAATGGTTTATTGAGAATAACCAATTTTTTGGCATGACAAATTTCACCTAAGCTCTTCTCTTTTACAGATGACAATCGTGCCACACCCGGCCCGTGATACTTCAAGACAACGGAGACATCGGCGCAGACGTGCAGCAGGGACCCGCTCACATGTTTCTCTTTACATTAAGACCCTGCGTAAACCTTTTTACTGTCTATTGTTGTTCACATCCTCCGGATACTTAGTATAACCGAGAAGGATTGAAGTTATTGGCATTTTGCCACGTCAGAGCATTGCACGTACCTGGACACTCGGGGTTCATTATCAAGGGCATCGCTCAGCCCGACATATGTTATAAAGACCGAATACCTTAGGGAGTGTTCAGCGTCATGAAGTTTGGCCTTATATGCATCAGCTCCGAATCATGTCTTTGGTCAAATGTTGGGTTTGCTCGGCTCCCATGTTTTGCTACCTTACGATCCGCTCTATCGGCTAAGGTGGCACCGGAGAACTCTGCGATTGTGCCTCGGTTCATCCGGATGAGCACCTCAAGAGAGAAAGCCGAAAACCGATTGTCATGATAAAGCGCGAGACTGGTCAACCACTTTCGATGACTTAGCAGAATCTTCGGATTCCTCCGCATTAACGAAGGGCCATTTCCGGTCACGACGTGACGCTACCAGATTCGGACGAGCGCGGAGGTACCAGGGGCTATATAGTAGTCCCACCGTCAAACTCCTATGGCTAAGTGAAAGTGTTAAAGAAATATAGTCTGATTGCCTTGTTTGCTGCGCTACCACCTCCCTAATGGACCAAGAAGTTGGATCAAGTGTGAATACACGTTTTTTGCGAACACCCCCGCATTATATGCGTGGGGGCTGAAGCCGACGACTGCAAACTTTCAGGTTATATACATATATACGTAAACGGCAAGACAGAGGCATCATAATACTTTCAGGCAAAAGTATAAACACAACCTTTATAATAAAACATTGTTTTTACAATGGGAATACATGTCACTAGAACATAATATTCTTTGAACACTGATCCTCTATTGAACGAGCGTCGTCAAGGACTTCTTCAAAGTAGTGCTCGGCAGATACTCGGCCCACGGCCGAACTCGGGGTTGCAATAGCGGTGGCCTCCATCTCTGCCCAGTATGTTTTGACACGGGCAAGTGCCATCCGCGCACCCTCTATGCACGCCGACCTCTTCATAGCGTCGATGTGCGACACAACACCAAGGAAATGTTGCACTAAACCAAAATAACTATTTAGCCTTGGCCCTTCCGGCCACAGATGATCCACAACAGACCTCACGGCAAGCCCGGACAACCTATGGAGCTCGGCCCACTCGGCCATTCGCTCATTCAACAGCAATGACGACTGGACCATCGAATCGTGACCGTAACAACTTTTCCACTTGACGATCTTCGATCCTTGAAGTACTCGTCGCATCGCCAGCTGGCTGGCTGCCAAATCCACGTATGCGTCTGCAGAACTCCATAGTTTATCAAGAGGGACATACTTCAGATCCCCGAACTTTGTCCGCAACAAAAAGGGCTTCCCAGCCGCGATATCTCTAGCTTGACGCAGCTCTTCCTTCGCTGCTCTGATTTTAGAGCGGGCTTCCTTGGCTGCTACCATGGCCTTCTCCAGGTCCGTCGCCTTCGCTCGGCTTTCTTTCTCAAGAAGCTGGTAACGGTCGGCGGCATCCTTCAACTCAATGGCCATCTTGGCCATTTTCTCCTTGCTTTGGCAATGCGCAGCCTGTTCGGCTCTCAGCTCTTCGACCGCCTTTAGAGCGGCTGCATTACTATTCCTGGCTTGTTCCTTGGCTCGGGCAAGTTCTGCCCGAAGGGTCTCCACTGTGGCAGCTCCATCTGCAGTCACAAACACATTTAAGATACTAGCATCATGCTCCTCTTACTATGTGTTGATCACCAAAGAAATCACATACCCTGTGCCTCGTCCAGCCGCTTGTTGACAAGCACGATGTCGGCATCTGCCGCATCAAGTTGCCGCTTCAGCTCGGCAAACTCAACAGTCCGTCTAGCCACCGGACCTTCAGCCACCTGCACATGAAGGCGGCCTGATTATTACCTGGGACTATGAGCCTCTGTTTGCCGCCGTTCTCGACGGCAACTAAAGTCTCAGGGGCTACTATCTGCATAGGGCACACCTAACATGTGCGGTACCGTCAAAAACATACACTATTTCACGTACCTCAAAGCCTTTCAGCAGACTCATAAAAGCTTCATGCAGCCCACTTTCAGCGGATAAAATCCTCTGAATCACCGTTCCCATTAGCGTACGATGCGCTTCTGAGATAGCTGCTTGCTCTTGAAGATCCTTCAGTGCGTCCGACCGCACATCGGACGGTTCCGAACTCTTTCTGTTGCTCTCCTTAGGAGTCGAATACTAAGGACTTCGGGTGGCTGAGGGGTTACCCTCTGGCCTTGGCGGATCAGGAGAAACCCTTCGCGATGACACTTCAGTGTCGCCCGCCTCATGAGGCGGGGTGGCATGGGGAGGTGTTTCGCTCTCCATCATCTCCGGAAGAAGATCCCCCGAAGACGAACTCTGTCGAGAAGAGCTACGATCCGAACTACAAGATATATGCTTCGGTTATTGTCCTCAGAGGTAAAGCATGATATTCTTACTATTAAGTACTTTTTGTTTACTTACAGCTCGGTGGAAGGCTGATCCCCTTGCGGACACTATGCGGCAAGGGTACCCTCCGAGGTAGGACCCTCTGGTGAAGATTTCTTCCCCCGATTGGAAACCTTTGTTTCCGGGTCTTCAGAGGTGATCCTCTTCCTTCCTTGGGGAGAGGGAATTTCAGATCCTTCTCCCTGGTTATCCTCCTTCACGGAGGCACTAATTCCCCCGGTTTGGATGAATACTGAGTGGGGCCCGCTTTGAGCCTCTTTATTCCCCCCTTTTATCTTCCCCTGAGGGTGCTTGATAAGGTGCCGGCTCGAGCATTCTGGCCAGTACTAGATCTGTTGAGCCTTCGGGAAGGGGAGCCGAACACCTGATCATCTTCTCCTTTGTTACCCAGTCCTGGTCAAAGAGCGACTTTTCAGAATGATGTGGTGATAAATAAAAAGACAGCGTATTCGGCCGCGGGCGATTGCAGCTCAGACCCGCATCCTCGGTGAGGTCTGGACACCTTATTTGGGGTCCGAAGAACAATTTGTACATCTCTTTGAGCGTCATGCTGAAGAAGTGCTGAATAGCTCGCGGTCCTTCCAGGTTGAACTTCCACATTCAGAGGGGTCGACATTTGCAAGGCAGGACCCGATGAACTAGCATGACTTGCATTACCGTGACCAGGCCGACATCTCTCTCGAGGAGATCTCGGATGTGACATTGCAATATCGGCACATCATTTACTGGCCCCCAGTCCAGCCCCTTGTTGATCCATGACGTTAGTTGTGGTGGGGGGCCCAAGTGAAAGGCAGGGGCGGCCACCCACTTGGTACCCCAGGGAGCTGTGATATAAAACCACTCCCGTTGCCATAAACTGGACACCTCCGGAAGGAACCCTTTGGCCATGGAACATCGGTGCCTTTGCTTATTATGACACCTCCGCACTCTGCATGTTGCCCCTCAATCATCTTCGGCGTCACATTGAAAGTTTTGAGCCACAGGCCGAAGTGTGGGGTAATGCGGAGGAAGGCTTCACACACGCATTTGATGAACGATTTAGATGTGAAGGATGGAATCGGGGCCAGTCATGAAAATACAGCCCGTAATAGAACATGAGCCCCCTAAAAAAGGGATCTAGAGCAAGGCCTAGCCCCCGGAGGAAGTGAGAGATGAATACAACACTCTCACCGGGTTCGGGAGTGGGAATGACCTTCCCTCGAGCAGGCAACCAGTGCGAGATTTTGCCAGTCAAATACCTGGCCTCTCTTAGCTTCTTGATGTCTTCCTCTTTGACAGAGGAGGGCATCCACCGATCTTGAAGGTTGGATCCAGACATGGTTGAAGGTCCGAAGCGCCTGACCTGAGCCTTGGGTGTTGGAACTCGAGGTGGGGGAAGGATTCGATTGAGTGCAAGAAGAAAAAGGACAGACCTTGGCCTCTTTTTAAAGGGGATGAATATCAAGCGTCCTCTGCATGGCCGTTTGGGACTTGCCTAAATCGAGGAGTCATACCAACGGGCACGATTGGGTTACCCACATCCGTATTGATGAGAATCCCGTAATAAGGGGGACACGATCTCTGCTTCGACAAGACGTGCCAATAAAATCGCCTCGCAAAATGTGCAGGCGCAGGCTGGTTGGAAAAAGTGGTTCGTCATGGCCAGACCGCGGCAATACGTCACATTATGAAAAACGGGGCAGGTTAGATGTGTGGAAGTATTATTCTCTCTACGGTGGTATATGGAATTTGTTTTGCAGAGCCGTACACTATCCTTGTGTTCAAGACCTTCTATGGAGTATTCGGAGGAGGAACCCACCTTGAAATGCCGAAGACAATCTGCGCGCTGGACTCATCGTCATCGAAGCTTGGTTCAGGGTCTACTGAGGGAGTCCTGGATTAGGGGGTCTCTGGACAGCCGAACTATATCCTTTGGCCGGACTGTTGGACTATGAAGATACAAGATTGAAGACTTTGTCCCGTGTCTGGATGGGACTCTCCTTGGCGTGGAAGGCAAGCTTGGCAATACGGATATGTAGATCTCCTCCCTTGTAACCGACTCTGTGTAACCCTAGCCCCCTCCGGTGTCTATATAAACCGGAGGGTTTAGTCTGTAGGACAACAACAATCATACCATAGGCTAGCTTCTAGGGTTTAGCCTCTACAATCTCGTGGTAGATCAACTCTTGTAATACTCATATCATCAAGATCAATCAAGCAGGAAGTAGGGTATTACCTCCATCGAGAGGGCCCGAACCTGGTAAACATCGTGTCCCCCGCCTCCTGTTACCATCCGCCTTAGACGCACAGTTCGGGACCCCCTACCCGTGATCCGCCGGTTTTGACACCGACACCGCGCGACACCAACTGGGTGGCGGCCCCCAAATTTAGATCCGGCATCCCCATGTGGCTCACCTCCTGGAAAGAGAAGGGCCTTTCCTGGGTTTCATCGGTGGAGCTAACCGGACTCCAGAGCTATGTCAAAAACATGATAAGCAAGAAAATCAAGCTTGTCAACATGGTCCAGGTCATGCTCTTCCGCCGGATCCTTCCGTGTCTAAGACGGGCATTCAATATGTGTGAGTTCAACCCGGCCCAGCACCAGACGCTGCGAGAGCTTTTCGACACGATGCAGAAAGACGTCTGGAAGGTGCTGTTCAAGGCCGCCGAGGTACCTCCTCCCCATACCGAGGATCGCGAACTCAGCGCAAAGCGCCCTGCCAATCCGGTAAGCTCTTTATATCTCACAAGATGTTCCTTTCTCCAGTATAATCGTGTGAGGGATCTGAGCCTCCACGCCATTTTAACAAGATTGGTTAGCGACAGCAGAGCGGATTGATTGTCCGGCCCCACTGCCCGAAGATCCAGCAAAGGCACTCTTAACAGAGATACTGGTTCTGGCGCCCTATGAGGCGCCGGAGAAGAAGGCCAAGAAGAAGGCCCGCGGGGACCAGGAAAGGTCTCTGGCCCAAGGTTGTATCGGACTCATCTTCGAAAACACCGAGGCGCACTCCTCCCAGGAAAACGAGGAGGAGGAAGAGGAAAGTTCTCCCCCCCCCCCCAACCGGGAGGGACAAGAAAAGGAAGGCTGTCACGGCCGATTTTTCAATAAAATACTTATTGAGAAACCGACCCTTTTATTTCCAATATAGGAGAATCCTCCTTACTGGTAGACAAATTCTTGATACATAAATCCAGAGGTACTAATTATATTACAGGGTTGAGCTGAGGTTGCTCAACAATTTATTACAAGCACGCCAATATTATACATAGAGGCAGATATGACACAAGGGTGTGGTGGCATACTACTGACTCGTAATAAAAGTGGTTGTGGATATGTCACAGTGAAGGGAATGACATGACTCCTACTCTTGCAGCTCATCGAGCGTCGAGGTGAGGCTCAATGATTTTATTTGGGTAGCGGAAGCATATATGATACAAGTGACAAATTCCAGGATCGCACGGGACTGACTAGGACTCCTCTAGGCGTCGGTCTCGCTATCGAACTCTTCAACCATAAGATCGCCTTCGTCAACATCTGGCCAAATCAACAAGCCAGGTGAGTACTTTGAATGTACTCGCAAGACCATTCGGACAGAAGATATAACAAATGCAAGCATGATGCATCATGAGCAATTAGCAATGCACACTCAAATAATAAACTTGCACGACATATTAAATAAAAAAAGGAAGTCAGGCGGTAGTCCTCCCGAAATCCCAACAAAATAACTGAAAACCGATCGGGAGTCTGAAGTGACGCCTCGAAAGGTGAACAAATAAATTAACATGCCGCAGTCGGGCGTCTAAGCGACACCACATAAAGGGCTTATATTGAAAAGGAAATGACAGTGCGTGGCACAATCGGACGTCTGAGCGACATCGCGTAAAGGGCTTATATCGAAAGTAAATAGCAAGAGTGCCACAGTCGGACGTCTGAGCGACATCATATAAAGGGCTTATATCGAAAGTAAATAACATAAATGCCATAGTCGGACGTTCGAGCGACATCACATAAAGGGCTTATAATTCATCATTCGTATTCAATAAGTTCATGAAGTTAAATCACTCCAAGGAAATACTCAGTACATAATGACAAACGGGTTAGTCCATCCACAGGACTAATCATTCAGCCGGGTTTTCTACTCATGTTTTTTCGCCGGAGATTTGTCACGGAGACCGACACTAAGACTGACAAGGACAAGTTGAACACCGATCTTGACCATAAATACAGTTACTTGAATGAGTTTGACTCTGCAGAGTTTGTACTATTTAACCACAGCCATCGGATTTCAGTAGACACAAAGGACTAGTTCCGTTTACGGATTTTTAGAAGAAACACATCTAACCAGTACACACCCAATTCCACATTCCGCTGCCAGGAATCACCCTAGGCAACGTTCAAGAAAAAACTCTAAGACGGGGAGGTCACAACCTCGAATAGCATGGGACCAAATTTATCTCATGGCAGCTCTAAGGGTGCCCTCTCGGTCCCAACCGAAACACCCATGCTCCTGACCGGATGACGGGCTTTAATCCAGGGCCATGGAACCCTCATCCCGGCCCCTCTGTTTGGTGTGTACCAGGAAAGAGGTTTGCAACTTACTAAACCATTTTCCTGGCAGAAAACATGTGGTAGTACGAGAAACGGAACGGATGGTAACGTGACTTGACTCACCTTGACACTGGAGTTAAATGGTTTGGCATAAGACTGGCATGCTACAACAATACCATCTTACCACCTATCATGTCACCACATGATCATGTAAACTCACATCGAATAACACATCGACTTTCGAAGCTCACTCGCAATAGCTTTGCATGCAACATAACATTTACGGATGTTCATATAGACATGCCATGAAGTAACTTCTTAAGCAAACATGCTAAACACTCATCATATCAAAGGTTCAAACATGCTTGCCTGGTTCGGAGTAGTCGGAGTCTAGCTTGGTGAAGTTTGCGGTTCCGTCACCTCCTCCGGTATCTACGGTAGAAAGAACATGCGTACTAACGTAAATACCGTGTGTGCACAAAAAGTGTTCCAAATATTTTTCAAATAAATATGATAAAAAACTAGACAGAAAAACAAAGATGACATAAAAAGAATCAATCAAAAATCATTTTCTGTTTAAAAGTTATTAGAGTTTTAGCCCAAGGACTTGTCTGTAATGAAACAGAAAGTTTCCAGGGGGCAGAATAGAAAAAGACAGAAAAACGTTTCAGTTAGAAAGCGTATTTGCCTGAAGGCGCTTTCCAGAAAAAATGGTTCGAATATAACAGAGAGGCTGACGAGGGGGTCCCACTCGTCAGGTTTGAATATTTGAGAGAGAAAACAGAGCGCGCCGGCGCCCGAGGCTTGCGGTGGTCGCCGGCGACGATCCACGGCGAGTTAGAAAAAGCGGATGGTACCTACGGACTCAGTGTGCTCTCCCGCGTCTGTGGGTGGTGGAGTTGGTCGTTGGCGAGCACCACGTCGACGACGGCCCTCACTCCGGCGGACGGCGGCTCGGGTGATGGTGGATTTCGTCGGGGAAGGCTACAAATGCCAAAATGAGGTGTGGGTTAGGTGATTGAGTGTCCTAGGAGGCTACGGGCAGGGTTTGGGAGGTGGGGGTGCCCTCACCAGAGCGGATCATGCCGGAGCCAGAAGCGGATCGGGGCGGCCGGAGACGGAGGAGAAGGTCTCCTCAGGGTCCTCCTAGGGGTCGAGCGTAGTTCTGGCGAGGTGGAGTGAGTGGTGTTGGTCGAAGGCGAGCTCAGGGTGGCTATTTATAGCCGGCCCGAGGCGGTTGCCGTGAACGGGATAACTCCAGCGGCGATTACAGCGAGGCAGTGGCCGTATGGGTGGATTAGGTGGCTGGGCATCAACGTGATGGTCCTCTGGTTCCACTCAAACGCAAATCTTGGTTGGATCTGACCAGCTCCGCGGTTTCGACGGAACGGCGCCTCACGGGCCCGTCGGTGGTAGAGAGCACGCCCTGTGCTTGCCAGGCCACGGTGACGGTGCCGCAGCGTGCATAAAGGGGGGGGGGTGGCCACGCGGAGGCCTCGGGTGGCTCGGGCGGCGCTGGTCGGCGCCGAAAGCAGGGTCGGCTAATGTTGGTCGCCACGGGTGGCTCTGCCACCGCAGAAGACGCCGGAGTGGCGAGCCACGCCGCCACTAACGCCGCAAGGCCGCCAAGCGACCTTGCGGCACTCTGGATTAGGAGGGGAGCAGTGAGCAAGAGGCCAGCGCGAGCCTGGCGAGATGGATGCCAATCTCTGAAGAAAGCGACACTCGTCGATGCGAATTTAAACTCTTGAACTACGAACATGAAGAGCAACAAAGGCTCGCCAACCCGCTTTCGATGAAATGTTTTTAGCATGAGGAAAATCTTTCTGGGGCTGATCTTTGGTGGGGTGGCCTCTTGATGTATCTGGAAGCTGCCTGATTTTTGTCAGAATTTTTGGAAAAGGAAAAATATGAATTTCACCAAATTTAACAAATCTGGTCCAAACTTGCAGTGAGCAAAACTTGAAAATTTTGAACTGTGGAAGAGTGGATCTTGATGGATCTAGGTTGGGGGTGCTAAGGACTAGTCAGAGGAGTTGGTTTGGGATCAAAACTCAAAAGAAACTAGGTACTTGCTTTGTAAACCACCTAGGTTCAAAAAAAATGGCAGAAATAGTTTTGGGGATAAAATAAATGGAATAAAAATCAAAAATGGGTTGAGCTTGTTGGAATTGAATATTTGACTTGACCCAAAGTGGAGGGAGGGGTTTTGGAAGAATTTTTTTTAACATGAGGCATGGTAAAAAGGATGGTTGCAATAAAAGGGATAATTCCAAAAAAAACCATAGGATTTCTTTTTAATAGAAATAATTTTAAAAATAATAATTGTGATGAGTTAAAACCAAAAGAAAATTCTTTAACACCAAACACCAAGGTTGAGGAAGACACAAAAATAAAATATTATTCATAAGAGAATTTTTTTTTGAGAAGGAGAGTCTTTTTTTTAGAAAGATTTTTAATGGCCTCCTTCAAATCAAATAGAGGGTTTGATAAAAAAAACCAAATTAAAATTTTTTGGAGTGTCACAACACCTACCCCCTTAGGAAAAATCTCGTCCCCGAGATTTCGGCTGATCCTCAAATAGGTGTGGGTGTTCTGCCCAAAGAAAATCTTCTCTTTCCCATGTTGCCTCATCTTCGGTGTGATTGCTTCTTGGACTTTGAAAAACTTAATTGTTTTCCTCGATGGGTCCTCCTTTCAGACTCTAATATTTTTATTGGGCGTTCCCGGTAGGTGAGGTCTGGTTGTACGTTAATGTCCTCATGAGATACCTGCTTTTCGGGGTTGCTCACACATTTCCTCAACTATGAGACGTGGAACACGTCGTGGACGTCTGACAGTTCTTCGGGTAGGTCTAGCTGGTAGGCTACGGTGCCTCTTTGTGCAACTACACAAAAGGGTCCGATAAATCTTGGTGCTAGCTTCCCTTTAACTTTGAATCGTTGCAGGCCCCTCATAGGAGATACTCGTAGGTACACATACTCACCGGGTTCAAAACTGACTCCCCGATGTTTTCGATCGTAATAACTTTTCTGTCGGCTTTGAGCTGTCTTGAGTCGGTCCCTGATTAGCTTAACTTTCTCCTCAGCTTCCTTGAGCATATCTGGGCCGAAGATACGGCTGTCTCCTGTCTCTGACCAATTCAATGGGGTACGACATCTTCGCCCATACAAGGCTTCGAAAGGTGTCATTTGTAGGCTGTCTTGGTAACTGTTGTTGTATGCAAACTCGGCATATGCCAAGCTTTCTTCCCAACTGGTTCCATAGGTGAGGACTCATGCTCTCAGCATGTCCTCCAGAATTTGGTTTCTGGCGTTCGGTTTGTCCATCGATGCAGGGGTGGTATCTTTGTCTTGAATGCTAGTTGAGTTCCCAAAGCTTGTTGTAATTGATCCCAAAATCTAGAGACGAATTGAGTGCCCCTGTCGGATATTATAGTCTTTGGGACTCCATGTAGGCAAACTATGCGGGAGAGATAAAGCTTAGCAAGCTTCTGAGTGGTGTAGGTTGTCTTTACGGGAATGAAATGTGCCACCTTGGCATATGGCATCATTTCCGTGTTGTGACCGAGGTAGTCCAACAACAAAGTCCATCCCAATTTCATCCCATTTCCAATCAGGTATCCTGTTTGGCTGTAATAACCCAGCTGGTTTTTGATGCTCGGTGAGGGAGTTCGGACTAGGGGGTGTCAGGATAGCGAACTATCATCATCGGCGGACTCCAAGACTATGAATATACAAGATTGAAGACTTCGTCCGATTATGCGGATGGGACTTTCCTTGGCGTGGAAGGCAAGCTTGGCGTCTGGATATGTAGATCTCCTACCATTGTAACCGACTACATGTAACCCTAACCCTATCCGGTGTCTATATAAACCGGAGGATTTTAGTCCATAGGACGAACAACAATCATACCATAGGCTAGCTTCTAGGGTTTAGCCTCTTCGATCTCGTGGTAGATCCACTCTTGTAACACACATCATCAATATTAATCAAGCAGGACGTAGGGTTTTACCTCCATCTAGAGGGCCCGAACCTGGGTTAAACATCGTGTCCCTTGTCTCCTGTTACCATCCACCTAGACGCACAGTTCGGGACCCCTACCGAGATCCGCCGGTTTTGACACCGACATTGGTGCTTTCATTGAGAGTTCCTCTGTGTCGTCACCGATAGGCGGATGGCTCGCTTCGATCATCAACTACGACGCGGTCCAGGGTGAGACGTTTCTCCCCGGACAGATCTTCGCGTTCGGCGGCTTTACACTGCGGGCCAATTCGCTTGGCCATCTGGAGCAGATCGAAAGCTACGCCCCTGGCCGTCAGGTCAGATTGGGAAGTTTAAACTATACGGCTCATATTCGCGGAGACTTGATCTTCGACGGATTCGAGCCACAGCCAAGCGCGCCGCACTGTCTCGATGGGCATGATATAGCTCTGCAGCGAACAAAGTGCCACGAGGCCGCACTCGTAATCGCCTCCGACCCTTAATCCGGAGCCGGATTCCCCGATCGAGGACGAGTGGTTGGACACCGCCTCGGGGGCTTTAATCTCTACAGCGATCGAGCCGAACTCCGTCCCTGTCCTTTGCGAAGACCTCGACTCCAGGGTGCCGGACTCCTCTCTGGACTCCGAACCCTCCGCGCCCTTGCCAATCGAATCCGATTGGGCGCCCGTTATGGAGTTCACGGTCGCGGACATCTTTCAGCACTCGCCCTTCGGCGACATCCTGAATTCACTAAAGTCTCTCTCTTTATCCGGAGAGCCCCTGGCGGACTACGAACAGGAAGGTTGGGATGCGGACGATGAAGAAACTCAATGCCCACCCACCATCCACTTCATAGCCAGCAGCCGAAGCTTACACGGCGTGCTCGATTTCGACTCAAGACATCGACGGTATGGACGGCGATGTAGGAGACAACAATGAACCAGCACCTATAGGATGCTGGACAAACTCATCCCATGATGTATACATGGTGGATACACCTAAAGGAAATGAAGAGCGAGGAGCAACGGGGCGCTCTGAAGGATAAATCCCTCGAAAAGCAGTCAAAGCGGCAGCGTAAGCGCCGAACAAAGTCCCGCCTCAACAAAGACCCAGCCATAGAGCAGGACGAACCGGTGGACAACGAACAAGCTATCGAGCAATCGTCCGAACAAGACAACTTGGATAAACAATCTGTCCCCGGCGAAGACAACAGTCCGGACGGACAAACCATTGGAGCAAAATGACTTCCAGAAAAGGCTGCCGCCATCGGCGTAGCCTGAAAAAGCAGAAGCGGAAGCTCAAAACAGCGGAAGATGCACTCAGGATTAGATGGAGCAAGGTATTCAAGATAAGTACAGCGACAGTCGCCGAACAAAGAGCTACCCGAAAAGGAAGCTACTGCCCGAATTCGACGAGGAGGCCTTAGAGCCCCCACAATTAAAAAGCAAGAAGGCCACCCGGTCGGATGGACGACCCCACGGCAAAAAGAGAGCAGTGAAGGGCGCCTCACACAAGCCAATATGCGATCCGCATAAGGATTCACATCAAGAGGATGGCCCAGTCAGGTCCATCTATGGGCAAAGAAAGCAGGCTCTTCAAAGCAATGCAATACGTCAAAATTCCGAAGATCACGGCACACCCAAATATAGGGGTGCCGCACACCCCCTATGTTTCACCGATGAGGTGCTGGAACATGAATTTCCGGTGATTCAAACCCGTAAACATAGAGGCATCTGACCGAACAATGCACCACAGAGTCTGGATCGAGGATTACATCCTCCACATACACATGGCTAGAGGAGACGATCTCCACGCCATAAAATACTTACCCCTTAAACTCAAAGGGCCAGCTCGGCATTGGCTTAAAAGCCTCCCCGAAAATACCATTGGAAGCTGGGGAGAGCTCGAGGATGCATTTCGGGCAAATTTTCAGGGGACTTATGTCCGCCCTCAGGATCTGAGCGATCTAAGTCACATAACTCAACAGCCCGGAGAGTCAGCCCGAAATTTCGGAACAGGTTCCTTACTAAAAAGAACCAAATAGTCGACTGTCCGGATGCCGAAGCCTTAGCAGCTTTCAAACACAACGTCCGAGACGAATGGCTAGCCAGGCACCTCGGCCAAGAAAAGCCAAGAACAATGGCCGCATTAACAAGCCTCATGACCCGCTTTTGCATGGAGAGGACAGCTGGCTAGCTAGATGCAGTACCAGCGACCCGAGTACATCCGAAACCAGGGATGGAAATGGGTAATCACGACGCAGAAAAGATCAGCGCCGGAATAAAGAAAATGGTCCAAATAGTACGGCGGTCAACGCCGGATTTAAAAGATCTCGGCCGAACAACAAAACACTGCCCCTATAGGATAACAGTGACGAGCTGTCCAACCTAAACAAGATTCTGGATAGACTGTGTCAAATACATGGTACCTCCGGGAAGCCTGCAAACCATACCCACAGAGATTGTTGGGTCATCAAACAGTCCGGCAGACTGAATGCCGAACACAAGGGGCTCGACACACCAAGTAAAGATGATGACGAGAACCACAAGCAGAGCCCCGGAAAACAAAAGAATTTCCCACAAAAGGTTAAAACAGTAAACTCACTTCACGTGATCAAAGGGAAAAACAGAGCGGCGCCCACTAAAAGGCGCGCCGCACATTGGTTGTCAAAACCAATCACCTTCGACCATCAGGACTATTCCGAAAATATCCGGAACGCAGGATGGACTGCCTTGATATTGGATCCTATAATCGACGGATTCCAATTTACACATGTCCTCATGGACGGCGGCAGTGACATAAACCTGATATATCAGGACACAATCCGCAGGATGGGGATAAACCCAACCAAAATTCGGCCAGAGCAACACCTCCTTTAAAGGAGTACTGCTCGCCCATACGCCTCTACACGGGCTCCATACCGTTAGAAGTTGTGTTTGGTTCATCCGACAACTTCCGTCATAAAGGCTACTCTTCCATGTCGCCCGCTTAAAAGTAGCCATCAAGCACTATTGGGACGCGAAGCTTTCGCCCGCTTTTAACGCAATACCGCATTATGCATCTCTAACACTTAAAATGGCCGGTCCACGCGGGATCTTCTCGTTAAAAGGAAGTATTAATTGTTACTCGAGCACGGAAGAAGGGGAGACGGCATCTACAGCTCCACAGCTACCCGGCTCCACTAGGCAAAAAGCGTAAATGGTCATTCAAACCCGGACACGGCTAGACGAGTCCGGCGCCTACTAGCGGCACACCCCCATACGAGGGGCTACATGCATGTGCAACAAGAGACAATAGAGCTCAATTTTATTCTTGAACTGCATTCTGTTCATTTAATATTAAGTACATCTTTCAGACGATCCTTTTCTTTCAAATTAAGTTCCTGTCTTTACTGAGATGAACAACGTGCTACACCCGCCCGTGATAAGACAACGGAGACACAAAGGCAGACGTGCAGCAGGGACCCGTTGCAAGGATTCTTTTCAGATTAAGACCCTGCGTAAACCTTTTTTCACTGTCTCCTGTTGATTTACATTCCCCCAGTTCCTTAATATAACTGAGGAGGAGGCTGGTGCTTTGGCATTGGCCACACCAGAATTTTTGCGCGTACCTGGACACAAGGGGCTTAGGGCATTATTTTGCCCATTTTCATAAAGACCGAATACCTTAGGGAGTATTCGGCGTCTCGAGTTAGGCCTTATATGCATCAGCTCCGAATCATGTCTTTGGTCAAATGTTGGGTTGCCCGGCTCCTGTGTTTTGCTGCCTTATGTTCCGTCTTCACGGCTAACGCGGCACCAGGAGAACTACTGCGATTGTGCCCCGGTTCGGCCGGGCGAAAGCACCTCGAGAGAAAGCCAAAACTGATTGTCATGATATAGCGAGACTGGTCAACCACTCGATGACTCACAGGAATGTTTAGAATTCCTCCGCATTAACGAAGGACGGTTTTCGGTCGTGCACATACGCACCCGGAATTTGGGAGAGTGCGGTGCCCCCAGGGGCTATATAGTAGCCCCACCCTCGAACTCCTATGGCTAAGTGAAAGTGATAAAGCATTATAGTCCGGTTGCCTGGTTTGCTACGCTATCACCTCCTTAACAGGACCCAAACGTTGGATTAAGTGTGAAAAAGCGCTTTTTTGCAAACACCCCGGCACTATGTGCGTGGGGGCTGAAGCCAAGGACTGCCATCTTTCAGGTTATATACACATATACATAAACGACCGCACAGGGAGTAGTTTACTACTTGAACACACAAGTATAAAAAGCACTTATATTACATTGAAACATTGTTTTCACAAATCATACATGTCATTTAAACATAATGTCCTTCGAGCACTGCGTCTCTATTAAACGAGCGCCCGGCAGGACTTCTTCAAAGTAGTGCTCGGCAGGTACTCGTCCTTTGTCCGAATCCTGGAATGCAATGTCAGTGGCCTTCATTTCTGCCCAGTATGTCTTGACACGGGAAAGAGCCATCCGCGCTCCCTCAATACACGCCGATCGCTTTATTGCATCAATACGCGGCACCGCACCAAGAAACAGCTGCACTAAACCAAAATAGCTCTTCGGCTGGGGTCCGTCCGGCCACAAGTGAGTCAAGACATGCTTCATGGCAAATCCGGACAGTCGATTCAGCTCGGCCCATTCGGCCAACCGATCGGTCAGCGGCAGAGGACGCTCCAGACTATGGAATTGCGACCAATATAGCTCTTCCCTTCTGTGCCCCTTCTGGCCCCGGAAGTGCTCAACCGCGTCCTGGCGCTTCGCCGCCAAGTCGAGATAAGCATCCTCTGAACTCCACAATTTATCCAAGCGAGCATACTTTGGATCTGTATATTTCCTCCATCGCTTGAAACGGTTTTCGGCCGCAATTGCCCGGCCTGACTCAGCTCCTCCTTGGCAGCTCTCAAAGCCGATTGGGCCTTCTTGGATTCGGGCGGCGGCCTTCTTTAGGTCCTCTTGTTCCGCTTTGACGTTCCTTTTCAAGAACCGCGCAGCGTTCGGTAGTATTCCTTAACTTTTTGGCCATCGCGGCCATCTCCTCTTTGCTTCGACAGTGAGCAGCCCGTTCAGCTTCTAGCTCTTCGGCCGCCTTTAAAGCGGCCGCATTACTAATTCTGGCTTGCTCTTTCGCTCGGGCGAGTTCTGCCCGCAGCTCTTCCACCGCAGCGACACCATCTGCATTAAGCATATTGAGGGAGTTCCGCACTAGGGGGTGTCCGGATAACCGAACTATCATCATCGGCCGGACTCCAAGACTATGAAGATAGAAGATTGAAGACTTCGTCCTGTGTCCGGATGGGACTTTCCTTGGCATGGAAGGCAAGCTTGGCGATACGGATATGTAGATCTCCTACCATTGTAATGGCGACTCTGTGTAACCCTAACCCTATCCGGTGTCTATATAAACCGGAGGGTTTTAGTCCGTGGGAACGAACAACAATCATACCATAGGCTAGCTTCTAGGGTTTAGCCTCTTTGATCTCGTGGTAGATCTACTCTTGTAACACACATCATTAACTAGCAGGACGTAGGGTTTTACCTCCATCAAGAGGGCCCGAACCTGGGTAAAACATCGTGTCCCTTGTCTCCTGTTACCATCCGCCTAGACGCACAGTTTGGGACCCCCTACCCGAGATCCGCCGGTTTTGACACCGACATTGGTGCTTTCATTGAGAGTTCCTGCGTGTCGTCAGCCGTCGGTAGGATGCCTCATCTCGTCTTTAGAGAAGATACTATCGCCAAAGGAGCCTTGGCCGCTGGCCAGACTCTTCGGCTAGGTGGTTTTCTTATGACCGCCAGTCCGGCCACCGCGCCGACGATGACCTTTCGAGTCATCGAAACCAATCTCCAGGTTAGTTCGGAACTTGCCGAACAGTTAGATCCGATCGAGCTCTCCTACATAAACAAGCTCTTGGATCGCATCGCTGCCCTGGGAGTCGCCACAGACTACGACCGGATCAGGCCTAAAACTGATCTGAGAGAGATCAATTCTCCCCAGGCTACCCATCATGTTGCTGTGATTGAGCAGCAATGCGGCGATTCTTCTTGTATCTTAAAGACTAGTTGCGTCCAGATTCCCGATCCCTCCATGCCGGATTCCCGCAGAGGGACGGACGTCGACCAAGCCCTGAACTTAAAGTCGGACGTCGGGTTGGACTCATTGGATAACACTCAAAAATCCAAACTTCCAAGTTCGGAAACTTCTCGGCCCTTGAGTCCTCAATTGGACAGGGTTCCGGATCTAGTTCCACCCGCCCACCCAAACATTAGCGATCTCTCTCGAATTCGGCAAGAGCCCGCTGAAAAAGTACATCATTACTGGGCCAGATTCCTCCTGGTTAAGAACAGGATAAAGGACTGCCGAGAGGAGGACGCAATCCCAATTTTCTGCAATAATTGCACGGACAAGGGAATCCTAAACGCCATAAGTCGTCGTGAAATTACACGCGTTACTGACTTGGCGACCATAGTACAAAAGTACTGTGCGATGGAGAGCGCCTGGAAAACCGAAAGTAAATTTTGGGATAATCCGGCCCCGAATACATCCCTAGTCAGGAACAAAAGGGTGCATCATTATCAAGCACCCGGGTTGAATACCAAAAAACCAAAACCCCCCTAAAGGGTACGGAACCGTACTGGAGGGTTGGCTCAACAGACCCTGCAAAAACCACAAAGATGGAGGGCGCCACTCCAACACACAGCCTTCGGCGTGTTGGATACTATGGCAGGTGGCCAAAAGTGGCGTGGGCTTTTTAGCCCAGGCAACCAACCCAAAGAAGCCGAAGACGGTATTAACAGTCTTCGAGACTTTCGCATCAAATAACATGCGGAAACGAACAATCCGCAGCCTCGCCGAAGTCTACCAAGTAGCAACAACAAATCCATGGAGCGACATGGCTATCACCTTCAACGCCAGCGACGAACCTAAATTCCGAACAGCTAGAGCACCAGCCGCATTGGTCCTCAGTCCGATAGTAGACGATTTTCGTCTTACTAAGGTACTCATGGATGGCGGCAATGATTAAACCTCATCTATGAGGAAACCCTTCAAAAATGGAAATTGACTGGAGCCGCATTGAGCGAAGAAGCACAACCTTCGGAGGGATAATCCCGATCGAGAAATGTACGCTTCTTGTGAGGAAAAATCACACTAGATGTAGTGTTCGGCTCACCGGACAATTACAGGTCCGAGGAGGTCACGTTTCAAGTGGCCCCATTCGGCAGCGGATATCACGCTTTGTTAGGGCAAGAGGCATTCACAATCTTCCAAGCTATACCCCACTACGGGTACATGAAGCTCAAAATGCCCGGACCCAATGGGATAATCACTCTCGCCAGTGATCCAGATATGGCACTCCGCGCTGAAAATAAGACAGCCGCACTGGCCCTAGAGGCATTGTCCGAAGCCCTAGCGGCAGAGGAACTAGCTACGCTGCGCTCCACGATGGATAGGGACGATGTGATACTCGATAAGAGGTCCAAATCCACCTCTTTTAAACCAGCAGACGACATAGTCAAATTTTAGGTCCATCCAACGGACCCCACAAAGATGGCCTCCATTGGGGCACAATTAAGTCCTGATGTCGAGGCCGCACTACGAGAATTCCTTTGGGAAAATTGGGACATTTTTGCCTGGCATCCCTCATACATGCCAGGAATCCCACGCAGGCTGGCAGAGCACAGCGTAAATATCCTAAAAGGATTCAAGCCAGTCAAACAAGCTCTTCGGCGATTTTCCGAGCCCAAAAGACAGGCAATGGGAGAAGAGCTAGCCAAACTCTTAGAAGCCGGATTCATCGGAGATATAAAGCATCCGGACTGGCTAGCCAATCTAGTAATGGTACCAAAAAAGGACAAATCCTGGCGCCTCTGCGTCGATTTTAAAGACCTTAACAAGGCCTGTCCAAAGGAACCTTTCCCCCTCCCTTGCATCAACCAAATCACCGATGCTACCGCAGGGCACGATTCATTGTGCTTCCTCGACGCATACTCCGAATACCATCAAATCAAGATGGCGGAGAAAGACCAGGCCGCAACGGCATTCATTACTCCATATGGGCCATTCTGCTTCAACACAATGCCCTTCGGACTCAAAAACGCCGGCACAACATATCAGCGCATGATTCAAACATGTACGGCTACCCGGATAGGCAAAAGCAAGAGAGGCATACGTGAGCGATGTAGTGCGTCAAGACCAAACACGTCGGAACTCTAGTAGAAGACTTGAGGGTGACATTCGACAACCTCCGAGCATATGACATTAAGCTCAATCCGGAAAAATGCATCTTCGGCATACCAGCCGGAAAGCTCTTGGGCTTCATCATATCCGGTCGAGGAATTGAAGCAAACCCGGCCAAAATCCGAGCTCTGTCACAATTGGATATTCCAAAAGACCTCAAGCAGATACAAAAACTAACCGGATGCGTGGCTGACTTAAGTCGCTGCATCTCCCGTTTGGGAGAAAAGGCTCTGCCCCTCTACCGCCTCCTCCGGCACACCGAACATTTCGAATGGACGGATGCTGCCACAGCCGGACTCGAAGAAATAAAGGCCATACTGGCAACAAATCCGGTTATGTCCGCGCCCAACCTGGGCGTGCCTATGTTATTATATATCGCAACAACACATCAAGTTGTTAGCGCGGTACTCGTCGTCGTTGAGCGAGAAGCGAGAAGGGCACAAATTCCTCTTCAAAAACCCGATTGTACTACGTATCCACTGTTCTAACTCCATGCAAATCCGGTACCCACATTATCAAAAGATAGCGTGTCACGGTGTTCATGGCATCCGGAAGCTGCGTCACTACTTTCAAGAGTGTTCAATAACGGTGGCCTCCAAGTACCTCTCAACGATATTATAAACAATCGCTGACCTTAGCGGGCAGGATTGCAAAATGGGCTATCGAGCTCTTACCATTTGACATAACCTACAAACCACGGTGAGCTATAAAGTCGCAGGTTCTGGCGGACTTCATCGCCCGAATGGACGAAGCCGAACTCCCTAAAGAGTACGGGCGTACTCCAACTGGATCATGCATTTCGACGGATCCAAAATGTTGGCTGGCTTGGGGGCTGGCGTCGTCCTGACGTCCCCAACGGGAGACACAATCCAATACGTACTTCAAATAATGTACATGGACTCCAACAACGCAGCCGAATACGAGGCCCTCCTACATGGCCTCCGGATGGCAATCTCCATGGGCATTCAACGCCTAGAAGTGCGTGAGGATTCAAACCTCGCAATATCCCAAGTAAATGGAGACTTCGACGCCAAAGATCCAAAAATGGCAGCTTCTTTGCGCCCGTCCTAAAAATGTCAGCTCGGTTCGAAGGACTAGAATTCCATCATGTAGCCCGGGATAATAACCAGGCAGCAGACATGTTAGCACGCATCAGCGCGAAATGAGACGTCGTCCCTCCTAACATCTTCCTGGAACGGCTCTTTAAGCCATCCGTATTATGGGAAGAGGAGTCCGGAAATAACAATCCGGAGCCAGCTGCATCACCTAACTCAGACCATTCTGACACAATCGGCGGCTCGATAGCGAAATAACACCTTGACTCATGAAATAATGGCAGTCATTGCCCGTGGATGTAACCATTCCTAGCCTACTTAATGCGGCAGGAACTTCCGAAGACCAAAATGAGGCCCGCTGCATAGTTCGGCGATCTAAAGCCTAAAAGGTCCATGAGGGAGAGCTTTATAAGAAAAGCACAACCGAGTCCTTCAAAGGTGTATCTCCGAAGAGGAAGGCGAAATCTCTGGCTGAAATTCACGCCCGGACTCGGGCGGCACCACCTGCAGCCCGGGCCCTTGTAGGCAAGGCCTTCCGTCTGGATTTTATTGGTGACGGCCGGGCAGATGCTCAGGATTTAGTCCAACGATGCGTCGGTTGCCAGCTCTTTGCTAATCGAGCCATATGCCACCCACCGCCTCAAAACTATATCCATTACACGGCCATTTGCGGTGCAGGGGCTTGACATGGTCGGACCCCTTAAAGGGGAACCCACAAGCACAAATACTTATTGGTCATGGTGGACAAATTCACCAAATGGATTGAGGCCAAGCGGTTAAAACGGCAGAATCCGGACCGGTGATAGACTTCATATCCGGGTAGTACACCGTTTCGGTGTCCCCACACATCATCACCGACAATGGCACGAACTTCACGGCCGACGAGGTTAAACTACGGTGCAAAAACATGGGCATTAAGCTCGATTACGCTTCGATCTATCACCCCCAAACTAACGGTCAAGTTGAGCGAGCAAATGGTCTAACCATGGCGGCATCAAACCTAGACTAGTGCAGTCCCTCAAGGAATCTAACACGCCTTTGGGTAGAGGAGCTCGACTCCGTACTGGGGAGCTGCGGACCACGCCAAACCGAACTACGGATTCACACCATTTTTCATGGTATCTGGCGCAGAGGCAGTCCTGCCTGCGATATAATTCATGACTCACCTGGGTAATGCGCATGTACGAAGAAAGAGAAGCCGAGCTAGATCGGCAGGGATAGTCTGGACGCCTTAGAGGAGGAGCGGACGTGGCAAAGGCTCGTTCCGCATTTTATCGGCAATGAGCTCGAAGATATCAAAGCAGAAGTACGGGCCAAAACTTACAATGTTGGCGAACTTGTTCTACGCTTTGCGGACAAGAAAAAGGACAAACTCAAGCCCAAGTGGGAAGGTCCCTTCATCATCGACCAAGTCCTGACGGCGGAGCGTACCGTCTCACGTAACGCATAGGACAACCGACTTCGAGCGAACCCATGGAACGCAGCCCGTCTCCGAAGATTCTCGCCCTAACGCAGGACTCGGGTTCGTCTCACTCCCCGTCCACTCCTTGTTTTTCTGTCTCTCCTCCTCCTCCTTCTTCCCACTTTTTTTACCTTTTATGGGCTGATTTGCGCTTTGTTCGCACACTTGATGTGCCCTGGCACTCATTATACTGGGGCTTCTTTATGAAGCTTATTCATACTGAGCTTCATGCCCAATACATGTGTCATACTTCCGCATGTACCTTTTATTCACCATTATATGCATCGATATGACTTAAGTTTTGGCCAAGCTGGGTTGCCTGGCTCCTGTGCTTACCCCTACGTTCCGATTGTTCGGCTAGGAGGTAAAGGGAGCACCTTTGCGATTATTCTTGCGGGTCGACGGATGTGTACCTCAGACCGGGTGAAGCCGAAAGCTAGCGTTCTTAAGAGAATATTCGGTCAAGACTTGAAAGATGATTTATTACTTATTTATTTATCTGCCCCGGATGCTTTTTCTGCTATTTTCGCGATCCGGCATTGCACTTTAGGGCATGCCTCGAGAAAAGGAACCCTTAACGGAACTATTATCCACGGAAGATGTTTCTTACTAACCATGTAATATAACATAACTAGTTGGGCACTTGTCTGATAAAGCAATTATGACCCCGACGCCTTGTCTCCATGCATGCCCCGGTTCTTCTATAACCGTAAGGGTATTCGGACACACTCCGGACTGTTAGGTCCCGAGTTGAAGCGAAACGGTCCGCAAAGACAAACGATCTACAATCCGGCTAGAAGGCATTTTACATGTCATTTCAAATTACATCGTCAAACCCGGTGATTGTACTCCTCTTCAATCCCATCTAACGGTGCTGTCTAATTCTGATCTTGTTGGGAATATTCATGCCAGTTCTACTTGGCGTACATCAAGCTCACAGGGATTTCCTTCCCATCGAGGCCTGCAGTCCGACATCGGCCATGTGGTTTGGGTCGACTGGGTAACGTGTCTTCACCATGGCCCGAGCCTCCTGGCGCCTGACGGCAGGACGATATCTTCCACAAGCGGAGGTGTCGCGTGCTCCTTGAAGCTTCTCGGGAAGCTCACCAAAGCCCTCGGGTAGGGAGGCGGATGGCCATAAAGCATGAGCAGCGCCACTCGCCGCTTTGCCGAACACGTTCGAGCAATTGCACTAGCTCGGGAAGTTGGTCACCCGTTGACTCGGGCATTTCCTCCACAGGGCGACCTGTGAGCACACCTAAAGACATATTTCCGTCAATCGTCTTCCTTGCTGAATTCTTATTTTCAAAGGAGTTCGTTCAAGCACTTACTATAAATGCCGCGACGAAGCCGCTGATTCTCCTTCACGGAGCTGATAGCTGGGCGAACACCTTTCAGCTCTTCTCCTTCTTTGGGTGTGGGCATCTTGGAGCTTGTTTCTCTCCTGCTGCACCTTCATAAGCACCCTCTCGCCGGCCTTTAGCTGACGCAGTAGTTGTTGCTTGTCCGGATCTAGTCCGGCGCCCTCTGCAATATTATTGTCAGATTCACGCCACACTTTGCTAAATAATTATCTTTTCAAAGTACGTCTTACTAGCGGGGGTCTCTGTGGCTCCCCCTATGGCGGCCAGTGCGGCTTCAAGTTGGGCCTTGTACTCTTGGAGCTCCTGGGACAGCTGGGTATTCTTCTCCGCAAGACCCTGCATAATAATTGATCCTTAAATCAGTTATTTCAACTATTTTAAGTCTCGGGGGCTACTGGCATATATAACTATTAAAATTACCTACCCGTATGTCTTTCACATACTGCTCTGTGGCTCTGGTTAACCCATCTTGAGCGGCACGGAGGTGCGCGATTCCCGCTTTAAAGGCATTTAACGCCTCCGGGGAGAAACACACGTCACGAATAACTGTCCGGCGACGCCTGTGATTCATGGCGCTCTCCACCTCAGACCGGGTGGTGGACAGCCTGTCGGCATCCTCCATCGGAGGAGCGTCCGGTTTACGCCTTGTATTCACCTCCCCTCCCGGACCATGCGTTGGAGCATGGTCGGCGGAGGCTTGATTGGCAACCTCTCCGGACACTATCCGGCGAGTGCTCTTTCTGGAAAATTATGAGCATTAATATACCTTCTGGGGATCCTTCCCTTAAAAATAGCGGTGCTCCGTACCGTTGCGGCGACGTCTCGGTTCGCGCCGCACTCCTCTTCCTCCTACCGGACCGGACTGATCCTTGTTGGTCGGCCGCTGGTTCGGCTTCCCGCCTTTGAAGGCACATCCTGCGATACACCATCGGCATGGGGTAGTCGAATTGAGCGCGGATCAAATGATGGTGTCAAGACCTCGGTCGTAGTCACACAGGAGGCCGAAAACAAACCGGGGTAGTCAGCCATAATGGCGACTAGGGCATTATCTATGCTACGTTGGTGGAACACCCCGTCAATCAGCTCGACCTTTATGTCCGGATCCTCTTCGGAGGCCGGATCAAGGGATCGTTCCGGATCCTCGGGCTGTGGAGCTAGGCTTCGTATGCCCTCCATGTCCCGGTGCAACTCCTGCATCGAAATCACAGAGTAAGATACTTGATTTAAAAAAAAGGTATGGATCGGGTAGATGAACATCCGCTTACCCAGCTCCGAGGGTTATGCATAGAAAATCCATTCAACGGATTCTTGCGGAGGAAGTCCTCCTCCTCTCCCTTGTACAAGCCAGACAGGATCTTTGCGGATCGGTTGCCGAGCCTAGCCCTTTGCGGCCATGACAGTGGCGTCATCTTCCCGTTGAAATCCCACATAGGGTGGCCCCTATATTGGAGTGGCCGCACCCCTCGCATAATACTGCGTGGCCATGACTCCAATCATGGTCAATCTGAAATGGGCGATAACCTAATCCGCCCATCGGATAATGGACGCTCTGTCATCTTCCGTTGAGGGCTCATGGGCGCCAACTCAGGCGTTTCTTCAAGGGAGCATTGTTGAACTCCGGGAGGCCGATCCGACTGGATCCGGCAGAGGCGTCCTCCATGTAGAACCATTACGAAGGCCAGTCTTGGACGCCTTCTTGAAGTGCCGGATAGATATCCGGTCCGGCGATGCGCCATATTCGGCTCCGCCCACTTGGTATATCGACCCCTCATGAGAACGAAGTGCGAGACAAAACAATCTCTTCCACAGGGCAAAATGGGGCTCGATGCCCAAGAACAGCTTCATAAAAAAGCTATGAAGCCCGCGATGTGCAAAATGGGCGGGCGTGAGGTGGTGAAGTTGGAGTCCGTAGAACTCTAGGGAGCCCCGGAGAAAGCGGATGTATGGGAAATCCGAGGTCCCCTTATTAGATAGGGGACAAAGCATACCCGCTCCCCTTTGGAAGGGTTGGGGGCGCTCTCACTTTGCTTCCCACCCTTGTAGGTGGCGATCCGCTCGAACAGGAACCATGAAAGCTGGGGAAGATATCCCTCGGTTTGAAGCACCACTAGCTCGCTGTGTGGGCCCGAGCATCTCCCCAATCTCCTGGCTTAGGGCTGGGGCCTTGAGAGGAGGATCGCGTCGGCTATCCATGATGGAATGGATTTTGTCAAAGGCGCTTGATGAGAACTTGCGGATGGAGGATGGTGTGAGCTGGATCTAGATCCTCGCCTCTCTTGTAGGCGGCTCGTTCGCGCTGACTAGGGGTAAAATGTAAAAATATCCCAGCCTTTACGCATTAAATGCGACACGTGGAAGAAGGCCATTATTGGGCGTAGAAGCCAAGGAGCGCAACATTTATAAAGAAGCCGGACACTATTCGGCGGGAACATGAAGATCGAAGGAGAACCCGCCTTGCAATGCGAAGATAACATGCGGCGCGGACTCATCGTCATTGAAGCCTGGTTCGGGGGCTCTTGAGGAGTTCCGGACTAGGGGTGTCCGGATAGCCGAACTATCATCATTGGCGGACTCCAAGACTATGAAGATAGAAGATTGAAGACTTCGTCCTATGTCCGGATGGGACTTTCCTTGGCGTGGAAGGCAAGCTTGGCGTCTGGATATGTAGATCTCCTACCATTGTAACCGACTCTGTGTAACCCTAACCCTATCCGGTGTCTATATAAACCCGGAGGGTTTTAGTCCGTGGGGACGAACAACAATCATACCAAGGCTAGCTTCTAGGGTTTAGCCTCTTTGATCTCGTGGTAGATCCACTCTTGTAACACACATCATCAATATTAATCTAGCAGGGGCGTGAGGTTTTACTTCCATCAAGAGGGCCCGAACCTGGGTAAAACATCGTGTCCCTTGTCTCCTGTTACCATCCGCCTAGACGCACAGTTCGGGACCCCCTACCCGAGATCCGCCGGTTTTGACACCGACACATATGATTAGTAAAACATGGGCGTCAAGCTCCCTTACCAGGTGTCCGCATAGAAGTCGCATACCTTGTGACTCGTCAAACCGTTTATTGACCAGCGTGATGTCCGCATCCGCCTCATCAAGCTGCCGCTTTAGTTCGGCATATTCATCAGTCCGGCTGGCCTCCGGACGTCCCGCCACCTGTTTAGGAGCGGCGATATGTTAAAACTGAGAATTTGATCCTCGGAACATCGTCAATTTTGACAACATACCGAGTCTCAGGGGCTACTATCTATACATGGCGCATTTTATATGCATAACTATCAGAAGGTACATTATTTTTTGCGTACCTCAAACCCCGTCAGTAAGCTTCGGCGGCTTTTAATCCGCTCTGCGGATGGAATCCTTGCAATCACCGTACCCATTAGAGCACGGTGATCTTCTGAGATAGCCGCTCGCCCGAGCAAATCCTTCAGCTCCTCCGACCGCACACCACTCGGCGCCGGACCTTCCGCCCCCGCCGGACTTGGGGGAACCCTCCGCGACGACACCTCCGGGTCGTCCGCTTCACATGAGGGCGCGACAGGTGGAGGCGTTTCGCTCTCCATTATCGCCGGAAGAAGATCCCCCGAAGACGAGCTCTGCTGAGAAGGGCTAAGGTCTGAACTACAAGGTACAATTTCGGTTATCTTCATAAATAAATACAGGGATGCTCCTTATTTACAAGACCCCTTCTTTCTACTTACGGCTCGCTGGAGGGCAGATCCCCTTGGGGAAATAGTGCGGCTGGGTTACTTCCCAGCGCCGGACTCTCTGCCGAAGATTCCCTTCCTTTCTTTGAGGCCTTGACCTCTGGATCTTCTGAAGCGGTCCTCTTCTCTCCTCGGAAGGTGGGACTCTTAATCCCTCCTTCCTTGATAGCCTCCTTCGTAGAGGCAGTTGCTCCCTCGCTCCTCCCTTTGCCTTCTTCAAAAGGCGCGACCTTCAACATCTTGGTCAACATGGGATCCGGCGTGGTCTCACGGGAGGAGCCGAACACCTTATCAACTTTGCCTTGGCTATCCACTCCTGTTCAAGAAACGGTTCCTTTAAAGGGCATATACATAAAATAAATGAATGAACAGCTTGTCCGGTTACATGACTACTTACTTGAGTATCTGGGCGATTGCAGCTTAGTCCTGCGTCCTCGGTCAAGTCCGGACACTTCTCTTCTGATCCGAAGAAAAATTTATACATCTCCACGGGCGTTGTGCCCATAAAATTTTGGAGAGCTCGTGGTCCCTCCGGATTGAATTCCCACAGGCGGAGGGGGCGACGTTTGCAGGGCTGAAGGCGCCGGATCACCATAACCTGCGTCACTGCAACCAGATTGATCCCTCTTTCACGGAGATCTCGAATACGGCCCTGCAGCGAGGGGAACATCCTTGGATGGCCCCGGTCGAGCCCTTGTTGACCCATGACGCCTTGGCTGTGGTGGACCCGAAAGCGAAGGCGGGGAGAGCCGCCCATTTGGTGCCCACAGGGCGGTAATATAAAACCACTCCCGTTGCCACAAACCAAGCTCCTCTTGAAAGATCCCTCGGGCCACGGAGCATCAGCACATTTGCTTATGACCGCCTCTCCACACTCTGCTTGCTGTCCCTTGATCGTCTTTGGCTCCACCTTGAAGGTTTTGAGCCACAATCCAAAGTGGGGGGTAATATGGAGGAAGGCCTCACATACGACAATGAATGACGAGATATGGAGGATGGACTCCGGATTCAAGTCATGGAAATCAAGCCCGTAATAAAACATGAGCCCCCGCATAAAGGGATCCGTCGGGAAGACTAAACCCCGAAGGAAGTGGGACACGAACACCACGTTCTCACCGGGCTCAGGAGTGGGAATGACCTGCCATGGAGCAGGCAGCCTATGCGAGATCTCGCCGGTTAGATACCTGGCGTCTCGCAGCTTTAGCACGTCTTCTTCGGTGACGGAAGAAGACATCCATCGGCCATGCTGGTCGGAGCCAGACATCGTCGAAAGTTGTCGGATCATGGGTTCCGGCAGACCCTTAAGGTTCGAACTACAGGGTGTGGCGGAGATCCAACCCTCCACCTTCTCGTACCTCGCCAAATCACAGGGACCTGAACTACTAACAAGAACAACACAAGAGACGCAATATTTATACTAGTTCGGGCCACCGTTGTGGTGTAATACCCTACTCTAGTTTGTGGTGTGTGGATTGCCTCTAGGGCTGACGAAGAACAGTACATGGAAGAACAGCCTCGCGAGGGTCTGTTCTTGGTGGGTGTGATGAACTGCTAAGTGGTGCCCCGTCGCTCTAGCTTGAGGAACGGGTTTCTCTCTCTCTCTCTGGATTCCGAATGCTCGATCCGGTCGTCCTTCGTCTCTGTCCGATCCTTCCTCTCTGAGTGTGGCTGCCCCTATTTATAGGCGAAGGCCCTGGGCCTCTTCCCAAATATTGAGCTGGAAGGGCGCCAACAATTGGCCATTTTGAAGGGGAACAGCGGGTACACTTATCCTGACTAAAGTTGGTCCTCGCTTTGCCAAAGGCTCTGGTGATACGCCTTTGCTTGGGCTCCATGATGATCGCATTCCAGCCGTTGGGGCTGGTCTTGGTCTTGTTGCACGAAAGCGGATGCCTTTGCTTGATGCTCTTGCTGCGCTTGCCCCTTTGCACCAAAGAGGAAAGGAGGGCGCTGCTGGCTGGCGCCTGACTGGCGCCCTCGGTGCGTCATGGCTTGCGTCACGGGCACCTCGCGAGGTACCCGCCTTGAGTTCTCCGCCTCCTCATGAGCCAGCTTTGTGAGGCGGCGCTGAGGAAGCTCTTGGTAAATCCGCCCAGGCAATCTGGCCCCTCGCGAGGGTCTTGAGCTTGTGTTGATGAAGATGGGCCATCTGGGCCTCCTTTGAGCCACGCCCGCGGGCGCGAGCAAGTCTGCAGGGACCCCCATTCCCGGAAGCGCCGACAGTAGCCCCGGGGCCTAGCAGCGCCCAGAGACTTGGCCGTGCGAGAGAGGCGAAAGGGCAAGTCTGCGGCGTTGTGGGCCCCTAACACTTCTTGACCTTGGGCGCAACGTGGCGGTTGATTGGACGTGGGCGCACTGTATCCCTCACGACGCCTTGGTAACCGCCTAGATTCGACAGGTCCTTGTATGCAGAGTTGGGCATGATGACTGGCGATCGTGGAGGCCGACGGTTGGCCTTCGCCGGCTATAAGTGCTGAACAGCTTCGCCCTTCAATCTATCCTTTCTTGTTTCTCCTTCCTCTCCATGGCTCCACCAAGGAAGTTCTCGGCTGCAGAGAAGGGAAGGGCCGCGGTCGAATCCTCCTCTCCTCCGCCTAAGCGTGGTCGAGGTCGCCCTCGCAAGCACCCGTGGCCTCCACGGCGGTCTCCTTGATCGTGAGGGAGGCTCTCAACGTGGCGACAGCGGGCTGGCCATGGTTGGAGGGCGTGCCCGGCCGCTCGTCCCCGAGGCCGCGCCTCCACGCTTGTTGGCGCTGCCGGAGTTCTTGGTGAGGGTAGAGGAGCCGTTCGGCGTCCGGCTTTAGCTCCGCGCTTCCTCTGGGTGAGCTCCCGGATGGTGCCTGAGTGACCCCACGGCTCCAGGCGGATGGCTGTTGCAGCCGGGCTTCATGGGCTTCTCTGGAGGTCTCTGCTGCAGGGACTTGTTCTGGCCCTTGGTGGCGGGCGTTCAGCAGCGTCTGGCGTGGTCTCCGCCGCCGGTGCTCCCTGCACTTCAAGTATGATGGCGACGTCACCCTCTACGTGAGGGTGTTCGGGGAAGACGGCCGCCGCACGGGGTGCTGCCCTGAAGACGACGACCACGGCCGAGGACTCAGCCTCGGCGCGGGCAGTGGGGGTAGCGCGCGGGCAGCTGATGATGCCCGCGACTCCCCACGCTTCACCAGCTCTTCTTCGGGTGGCGATTCTTCCGGCTGGCCAGCGCCCGGCCACGCCGCCCAGCGCTGCTTAGGGGTGGCAGCGGGTCCGCTTCGTCGCCACGCCCGGTGAAGCGGCGAGATGGAGTCGGCCCGAGCTCGAGGCGGCTCGGGCCTCCCAAGAGAGCCGACGCAGGCGTGCTTCACCTGCTTTTCCTTTTCTTTCCTTTTCTCCTGCGTAAAAGGGAACAATGTTCGGCCCGATGGGCGTGTTTAGAACAACGCCGTTTATTAATATCTTGCTTTTGTTATCCTGTTCTGTTCATACGCGGCGCTTATTACCATAGCGAACCCCGATCGTGGCGGCGTGGGCGGCCGACCACAACCCGTGTTCGGCGTTGTCTTGCCCGTGAGGCATGGTCGGGAGGGGTGCTCTGGCCGTGGACCAGGCCGTGAAACTGAGCGATAAGGGTAGGAACACCAGCAGGGGGAGCTCGAGGCTTACATCTCGCGAACCCCAGCAAGAGAAACCGAGGCGGGGAGGGCAAAAAGATCGAAGGACCACGGTCCAAAAGCAGGCGATAGTTTCGATAAAAACTTGAGATGGGAATAACCGGTCAAGCTGCAGAAAGCAAATGAAAAAGCTGTGTCGGCACCTAGTCTAGTCTTGGGCGTCTTCTCACCAGCGGAGCTAAGTGCTGCTCTTGGGCATAGGGAGGGAGCCCGGGGCTGAGGCCGGCACCCTGAGACTCCGGGGCGTGTACAGCCCCACTCATTGTTACGTGAGAGTGTCACGGGGCGGCGAGCTTCACAGGAACTGGGCCTTCTTCACAGGCTCCGGGCCTTTCCTCTGGTAAGCAAGCTTCACGGGCGTTCGCCCTCTTCACAGGCTCCGGGCCTTTCCCAAGAGGTGAGCTTCACAGGCATTCGCCTTCTTCACAGGCTCCGGGCCTTTTCCAAAAGGATGAACTTCACGGGCATTCGCCTTCTTCACGAGCTCTGGGCCTTTTCCAAAAGATGCACTTCACGGGCATTCGCCTTCTTCACGAGCTCTGGGCCTTTCCCAAAAGATGCACTTCACAGGCATTCGCCTTCTTCACAGGCTCTGGGCCTTTTCCAAAAAGATGCACTTCACAGGCATTCGCCTTCTTCACAGGCTCTGGGCCTTTTCCAAAAAGATGCACTTCACAGGCATTCGCCTTCTTCACAGGCTCTGGGCCTTTTAGGGGTAGAACCTCCGGAGGTGCTGGATGTTCCACGCGTTTTGTATAGGTACTCCCTCTTGCGTCTCCAAGCGCACGGAGCCAGGCCTGGAAACATGAACAACCTTGAATGGGCCCTCCCACATGGGAGAGAGCTTATGCAGTCCCTCCCTGGAGAGGACCCGTCGGAGCACGAGGTCTCCTACCTCGAGAGTTCTGGGGCGGATGTTGCGGCAGTGGTATCGCAGGAGTGCTTGCTGGTACCTTGCCGCTCGTAGTGCAGCTTCCCGATGGCGCTCCTCCCCCAGCACAAGAACCGTCCCCCGCATGGCATCCTGCTACGTTTCATCGAACGCCAGGACCCGCGCGGATCGACGCTTGACCTCATGAGGGAGGACCGCTTCGGCTCCGTAGACTAGGAAGAAGGGGGTCTCTCCAGTTGGCTTGGTCGCAGTTGTGCGGATGGACCATAGCACGGAGGGGAGCTCGTCGTACCAGCCTCTGCCGCAGGCTTCAGATTCTTCTTGAGCGTCCACGGTCTTGAGGCCTCTCGGGACCTCTGCATTAACCCGCTTTCGGCCTGTCCATTGCTTTGAGGGTGTGCCACGAGCGTAGCATATCTGCGTTCCAAGGTTAGCGCAGTATGTTTTAAAAAGGTTACTGGTGAACTGCGAACCGTTGTCGGTGATGATGCGGTTAGGCACTCCGAACCGGCTAACGAGATTGATGAACTTGACCGCAGAACCAGCGGGGATGGCGCGGACGGCCTCGACTTCGGCCCACTTGGTGAATTTGTCCACGGCGACGTAGAGGTAGCGATAGCCCCCTGGCGCCCGAGGGAAAGGGCCCAAAATGTCTAGCCCCGGACGCGAATGGCCAAGTGAGGGAATGGTTTGCGAGCCTCCTGCTGGCTGGTGGATCTGCTTGGCATGGAATTGGCAAGCCTCGCAAGCCTTCACGAGGTCGATGGGCGTCATTGGTAGCGATGGGCCAATAGAAACCGCTGCGAAACACCTTCCCGACAAGGGTCCGTGACGATGAATGGTGCCCACAATCTCCGCCATGTATATACGCCAATAATTCCTTCCCCTGTTCCCTGGTGATGCAGCGTAGGGATACGTCGTTTGGTCGTCTCCGGTAAAGCTCTCCATCCATGATGATGTATGCCGTGGCTTGCCGCGCCACACGCTCTGCCTCCTCCTCCTTCTCTGGCAAAGTCCCACGTGTTAAGTAACTCTTGAGCTCCGTGATCCAGCACTCCTCTTGAGGTTCCATTGTTAGGAGTAGGCGTGCTCCCGAGGCCGGGCCACAGGCTGGGGCTCCCGAGGCTGGAGGCTGAGGGAGCTCCTCCCGAGGCTGTGCCGTGCTTGACAACGGCGGCAGGGCTGAGGGCTTGAAGAGCCGTTCCTCAAAGACACCCGGCTCCTGGGGTAACCTCCTAGAGGCTCGTTTGGTGATATCGTCGGCCTCTTGATTGGTGCCCTTGAGGCACGTGCTGCCTACAACCCCAGGCTGTTTCTCCATCCTGCGGACCTCCGCAAGGTAGGCCTCCATGTGTTCATCCCTTGGCTCGTACACCTTGTTGGAGAAATTGACGAGGAGCTGCGAATCGCCCTTGATGGTAGGCGCTTCACCCCGGGGCAGCGGCAGCCTTCAAACCTGCTATCAGCCCTCGTGATTCTGCTATATTGTTGGAGACCTTCTCGCCATCTTTGGAAACAAAGCTGCTGCGGCATAGTAGAGCTTGTCTGAGAGGGGATATGAGTACTGCCCCAGCCCAGTACATGCGGAGAACGGCTCCATCAAGTACATGACCCAACCGTCTGGCGCCCGGCTCCACAGGGAGAGGGATCGATCCTCGCCCGGCCACGAGGCCGGCGCTTACATCCATTCGGCCCACGAAATCTGCGGCGCAGCCCCCTTGATGACTCTGGTGCGTCTTGAACTCGAGCTGGACTGCTTGCAGCTCAATGTTCCATTCGGCGACCCTTCTGCCGAGTTGGGGCTCTGAGCACCCTCTCCGGGGGTATGCCGAGACAACCTTGGTTGGATGACCACGGAAGTAGTGCAGCGACTTCTTGCGAAGCCACTAGGAGTGCGGGAGGAGCTTCTGCGGTATGGGGTACCGTGCCCTCGCATCCCGTAGCAGTCTTGAATGGCACACCGGGTGCTCGGCGAGGTTAGGGGCATTAATGCTGGTGGCGTCCTCCGGAAGCGGTGGTGCCTCTGAGGCGTCGGTGCCTTGGAGCTGGGTGCTTGGACGGGAGGTCCCCGCCCTTGGTGCACTCTGCTGTGTGGCTGATCTTCCTCCATCGCGGTCTTGACTTACGCTAGTTCCTTCGATTCGGTCTTGCCTTAGCTCGGGTGGCCGCGTGGTCTTGTCTGACGCTCCTCCCTAACCGCCACTAGAGCAGCGCTAGCGAGTAAGGAGTGGCGGCGAGGTAGAGTACCAAGGGCTCTGAGGCGTGAGGCCACCATCACCGGAGGGCTGGTCAGTACCTCTTGAGGTCTTGAAAGCAGCTTGGTCGGCCTCTTGATCCACTCAAAGGGCCCTTTTTCTTCATCACCGGAAGAAGGCAGGCGCCCGCTCCCCAATCGGGAGATGAAAGCGGCCCAGCGCCGTTCTGGCGCCCTGTGAGCTTCTGCATCTCCACGAGGGTCTTGGTGGACTCATGTCTTCCCTTTGCCTTGACCTTTGCAGGTTGGCCTCGATGCCTCGGTGGGACACGAGAAAACCAAGGAGCTTTCCTGAGGGAACTCCAAACACACACTTCTCCGAGTTGAGTCGCAGGCTCACTGCGTTGAGGCTCGCGAAGGTTTCTTCCAGGTCTTGTATCAAGGTCTTGGCCTCGCAAGACTTCACCACGATGTCGTCGACGTATGCCTCCACATTCTTCCTAAGTTGCGGGCCCAAGGTGATGTGCATGAGCCGCTGGAAGGTTGCCCCTGCGTTGCGCAACCCGAATGGCATGCAGGTATAGCAGTATACTCCACACGGGGTCAGGAAGGCCGTCTTCTCCACGTCTTCCACCGCCATCTTGATTTGGTGATACCCCGAAAAGGCGTCCAAGAAGCACAACAGGTCACACTCGGCGGTGGAATCGACGATCTGGTCGATGCGAGGGAGTGGAAATGGATCCTGTGGGCATGCTTTGTTGAGGTTGGTGAAGTCGACACACATGCGCTCCTTTCCTCCCTTCTTCGGCACCACCACGGGGTTGGCCAACCAATCTGGGTATCGGACCTCGCGGATAACCCCCGCGGCCTCTAGCTTGCGGGTCTCTTGGACAATGAAGGCCTGCTTTTCGGTGGACTGCCTCCTCGCTTTCTGCTTTACTGGACGCACGTTGGGGCACACGTTGAGGTGGTGCTCGATCACGCCCCGTGGAATCCCAGCCAGCTGATCAGGCTCCCAGGCGAACACCTTCTTGTTACATGCCTTGAGGAACTTGACAAGGGCTTCCTCCTGCTCGGGCTCGAGGTTGGCGCCTATGGTGAAGGTGGCGTTTGTGGACCCGTCCTCATCGGCGGGTATCTGCTAGTCTCCGCCTTGTCTGGGTGAACAACTGCTTCTTCTTGGTCGGCGCAGCCCCTTGGGCTTAGGGGCTTCCGCATCGGCGGGCGCTGTGCTCTGACCGCCGTCACGAGGTGAGCTGGCGCCAGCGCACCTTCGGTCTCCCCGGACACGGTGAGGACGCCACTGCTCCCCGACATCTTCATGAGGTTGTACCCCGGTTGGGTTGCGGCCATGAATTTGGCCAATGCCAGATAGCCGAGGATGGCGTTGTAGGGGAGGCTGATGGGGGCGATGTCGAAGTCGACCAATTCCGTGCGGAAGTTGTCGTAGGTGTCGAAGGTCACCGGAAGCCGGATTTTCCCCAAGGAGCTGGACGACCCTCCTCCTACGCCCGAAAAAGGCCGGCTGGGCCGCAGCCGCTCCCTGGGCATGCAGAGGAGGTTGAAGGCCTCGACCGAGAGTACATTGAGGCCAGCGCCGCCGTCGATGAGGTCTGGTAGCGGCGACACTGGCGGATGGTAGGTGTCTGAGCAGGTGGAGTGCGCCCGAGCCGGCCGAGTTGGCGGGGTGGTCTTGAGAGTCGAAGGTCAGCCCGCCGATGACCCGTCCGGCTGAGGGAGCTCCTGCAGCGTGGGCGGCGCCGACCAGCGGACGAATGTCTTGACATGGCGGCTGGAGGGCGGCGCCTGCGAGCCGCCGAGGAGGGCCGCGACGAGGGGAGAAGCCGGCGCGAGGGGGCGGGCGACCAGGGAGCTGCGCGGCCTCCCCCATGAGGTCGCCGGGGAGCGCTGGGGCAGTGCTCGCTGCTCGTCCCCCGCCAGGCCGATGGCGGTGTTGACGGCGGGTGACGGGGAATGACGAGGGCGCCCGCCGACAGGAGCGGCCCGGGCGACATGGGAGGTGAGGGCGGCTCGGCGCTTGGTGCGGGCCCGACGAGCGTCGGACATGGTTGCGGTGGCCGGGGAAGAACGAGGCGATGAAAGGAAGATTCCGGCGCACCCCTACCTGGCGCGCCAAATGTCGGATCACGGGTTCCAGCAGACCCTTAAGGTTCGAACTCTGGGGTGCGCGCGGAGATCCAACCCTCCACCGTCTCGTACCTCGCCGAATCGCAGGGACCTGAACTACTAACAAGAACAACACAAGAGACGCAAGATTTATACTAGTTCGGGCCACCCTTGTGGTGTAATACCCTACTCTAGTTTGTGGTGTGTGGATTGCCTCTGGGGCTGACGAAGAACAGTACAGGGAAGAACAGCCTCGTGAGGGTCTGTTCTTGGTGGGTGTGATGAACTACTAAGTGGTGCCCCGTCGCTCTAGCTTGAGGAACGGGTTTCTCTCTCTCTGGATTCCGAATGCTCGATCCGGTCGTCCTTCGTCTCTGTCTGATCCTTCCTCTCTAAGTGTGGCTACCCCTATTTATAGGCGAAGGCCCTGGGCCTCTTCCCAAATATTGAGCGGGAAGGGCGCCAACAATTGGCCATTTAGAAGGGGAACAACGGGTACACTTATCCTGACTAAAGTTGGTCCTCGCTTTGCCAAAGGCTCTGGTGATGGCCTTTGCTTGGGCTCCATGATGACGTGCATTCCAGCCGTTGGGGCTGGTCTTGGTCTTGTTGCACGAAATGGATGCCTTTGCTTGATGCTCTTGCTGCGCTTGCCCCCTTTGCACCAAAGAGGAAAGGAGGGGCGCTCTGTGGTGGCACCCGGCCTGGCGCCCTCGGTCGTCATGGCTTGCGTCCACGGGCACCTCGCGAGGTACCCGCCTTGAGTTCTCCGCCTCCTCATGAGCCACTGACGAGGCCGCTGAGAAGCTCTTGGTCGTCCGCCCATGAGGCTTGGCCCCTCGCGAGGGTCTTGAGCTTGTGTTGATGAAGATGGGTCGTCCTGGGCCTCCTTTGAGCCACGCCGCAGGCCGCAGGCAGGCAAGTCTGGGGACCCCCATTCCCAGAACGCCGACAAAAGTCCGAAGCGCCTGAATCTGAAGCTTTGGGTGTTGGAACTCGAAGCGCGAGGCGAACTCGATAGAAGGTGTAAAAAGGAGAGGGCCTTGGTCTCGTTATAAAGAGCTTGAATACCAAGAGCCCACCCCGTGGTCGACTAGGACTCGCCTTTGATAGAGAAGGCAGTCCAACGGGCATGGTTGGGTTACCCATGTCCGTATTGACGAGAATCCCGGAATAAGGGGGCATGATCTCTCTTTGATAAGACGTGCCAAGGAAACCGCCTCGCTAAACACGCTGAGGTGGAACAACAAAAAACGATTCATATAAAGGCCTGGCCGTGGTGTGATGTCACGCCGCGGAATACGTCAGCAGATCTGTGCAAGAATTATTCTCTCTACGGTGTTATGTGGAACTTGTTTTGCAGAGCCGGACACTATCCTAGTGTTCACAAACTTCTATAAATTATTCGGAGGAAGAACCCGCCTTGCAATGCGAAGACAATATGCGTCGGACTCGTCGTCGTTGAAGCCTGGTTCAGGGAGCTCTTGAGGGAGTTCGGACTAGGGGGTGTCCGGATAGCGAACTATCATCATCGGCTGCGGGAAGGCCGGTGGCGACAAGCTTCCGGACGCGACAAGACAACAACCACGGCAAAGGCGCTTGCTGCGGCAGAACCACCACTACGTACTGCGCTCCGGCACATCCACTAACGTGTAAGCCACAGGACCTTTCGGTAGCGTGGCAAGAAAGGCCGTCTTGAGCGGCGGAATATGAAACACCTGGCGGTTTACCCGGCTCCGGAGCTCTCAGGAGAGATAACGCTCCTACTGCTGCATGTCCGAGTGTATTGAGTTCTTGCTCGGGGCGCCCGAGTGCTCTGATACACACAAGCTGCTAACGAGACCGGCGTGAGTGTTCTCGGCTTGAACCTTCGAACCCCTTTTCCTCTCCTCCACGAAACCCCCTCTCGTGGGCGCATGGGCTTCCTTTTATATGCTAAAGGGTCTCCGAGCGGTGTAGCGTGAACAAGGGTAAAAATGGAAAAGGAGTGGTCGGTACAGCTACTTATGCGATGTATCATACCTAACCACGGCGGCGAGGGACAAAGGCATTAAATGCCCGTCTTGGCGGACTCCAAGACTATGAAGATACAAGATTGAAGACTTCGTCCCGTGTCCGGATGGGACTTTCCTTGGCGTGGAAGGCAAGCTTGGCGTCTGGATATGTAGATCTCCTACCATTGTAGCGACTCTGTGTAACCTGACCCTATCCGGTGTCTATATAAACCGGAGGGTTTTAGTCCGTGGGGCGAACAACAATCATACCATAGGCTAGCTTCTAGGGTTTAGCCTCTTGATCTCGTGGTAGATCCACTCTTGTAACACACATCATCAATATTAATCAAGCGGGGCGTGAGGGTTTTACCTCCATCAAGAGGGCCCGAACCTGGGTAAAACATACGTGTCCCTTGTCTCCTGTTACCATCCGCCTAGACGCACGATTGGGACCCCCTACCGAGATCCGCGGTTTTGACACCGACACTCGGCCTTAATGCGCTGACACGAATCACAACATGCAATGAAGGTGGCTATATCTCTCTTCATACCGTGCCATCAAAATTCTTCCTGAATGTCTTTATACATTTTGGTTCCTCTCGGGTGGATTGAATATGGAGCGGTGTGGCCTTCGGCTAGAAATTGCTGTTTGAGGTCTTCTATATTCGGTATGCAAAGTCTGTCTCCGTACCATAGTATTCCCTTATCGTCTATGACAAATTCTGAGGCCTTGCCCAAACTCACTTTTCTTTTTATGCCTTCGATGCTGGGGTGTCCATGCTGAGCCTCCTTTATTTGTTCTATTAAGGTAGGCTGTATTTCCAAATTTGACACATTGCCCTCAGCGACCATCACCATGTTGAGTTTGGCGAACTCCTCCTGAAATTCAGGTCTCAAATTTGGCAGGCCGTCGTTGCCTGAACTAGGGTTTCAACTAAGAGCATCTGCCACTACATTCGCCTTTCCTGGATGGTAGTGAATACCAACATCATAATCTTTCACTAATTCCAACCAGCGTCGTTGCCGTAAATTGAGTTTTGGTTGTGTGAAAATATACTTGAGGCTTTTATGGTCCGTGTATATTTCTAGCGATTTCAAGTAAAAAGTGCCTCCGTTCTTTGAGTGCATGAATGACTGCTGCCATCTCAGGTCATGAGTAGGATAATTTTCTTCATGCTTGCGAAGTTGCACGGAAGCATATCACGACTACCTTGCCTTCTTGCATTAATACGCATCCGAGGCCCTTAGGGATCGTCTGTCACACCTCAAAACTTTTGTGTATATACGGCACAACTAATACTGGTCTTGTCGTTAATTTCCTTTTTAGTTCTTGGAAACTTTTCTCGCATAGCTTCAGTCCATACAAACTTCTTATCCTTCTTGAGCAAGCTGCGTCATTGGCTTTGCTATGGTGGAGAACCCTTCAATAAACCTTCGGTAATATCCTGCCATTCCCAAGAAACTTCGTACATCCATTACGTTGGCTGGTGGCTTCCAGCCAAGTACGGCCTTGACTTTTTCTGGGTCTACGGCAACACCTTCTTGTGTTAACACATGGCCTAGAAAACCAACTTGTCTTAACCAAAATTCACATTTGCTGAACTTGGCGTATAATTGATGTTTCCTTAATTCTCTCAGTACAATTCTGAGATGTTCAGCATGCTCTTTTGGTGTCTTGGAGTATACCAGGATATCATCGATGAACACCACAACAAATTTGTCCATAAATTTCATAAACACTTTGTTCATGAGGTGGACAAAATATGCGGCGGCGTTGGTCAGTCCAAACAGCATTACTGTAAACCCATACAGCCTGTATCTGGAGGTGAAGGTTGTCTTGGGGATATCTTCTCTCCGTACTTTTAATTGATGGTATCCCGACCTTAAGTCAATTTTTGAGAAAACCTTGGCTTGAGCGAGCTGGTCAAATAAATCATTTATCCGTGGCATCAGATATTTGTTCTTGATTGTGACCATGTTGAGTGCTCGATAGTCTATACACAATCTCAGTGTCCCATCATTATTCTTGGCAACTAAAACTGGTGAACCCCAAGGTGAGGAGCTGGCTCGTATAAATCCTTTGTCCAATATTTATTTTATTTTCTTCTTTAATTCCACCAACTCTGAGGGTGCCATTCTGTATGGTTTCTTGTAAATGGGGGTGGTTCCAGGTGCTAGCTCAATAGTGAATTCTATTTCGGTGCGGTGGCATGCACGGTAGTTCTTCGGGAAATACGCCGGGGAACTCACATACTCTCGGAACCTTGCACAACTCTGAAAGCGTCCACCTTGTTCAACCTTGGGTGTCATGATATTTGTCTTTTTGAGCTTAAATTTTATTGTCTCCCGTGGTGGTGGGTAAGAATTACCGTCCGGTTGAAGCAGTCAATAAATCCTTTGTTGGTGGTTAACTAGTCCATTCCTAGGATAACATCCAATCCCTTACTTTCCAATACAATGAGATTTGCATGAAACTTTAATCCCTCAAACTCGATAACCACGCCTTGGCAGTAACTCTGAGTGACTTGCTTAATCCCGGGGGACTTGATGATCATGGATTTTTCCAAGGGAAGTATCGAAAAATCATTTTGCAAAGCAAATTTCTTTGAAATGAACGAGTGAGAAGCTCCAGAATCAAACAAAACCGTGGCAGGTATTGTGTTGAAGGGAACATACCGAGTACGATATCCGGGGCATTCTGTGCTTCCACCTTGGTCACATGGTTCAAGTGACCCTTCTTGTGATTGTTATTGGGGTTGAAGTTGTTACGCTTAGGTGCTGAATTATTCCCACCGTTGTTCGGCTTGGGAGCTGAGTTTCTTGGCTTTGGGCACTTTGTTTGGCATAATGCCCTTCCTCTGCACAAGCGTAGCAAGTAACACCTGGGAGGTATGTAAAATCCTTGTCCCTTGCATGAAAATTCTTGATCGAGCGTGGGACATTGGTTGTGGACTTGTTTGCTCCACTTTTCTGAAAATCAGTCTTGTTCCGATTGTTGCAAGCTTGAGTTGTTTGGTCCCTCTTGCGCTTGCGAAAATCTTCCAAGCTGCGGCGCTCATTTTCCAAGGTAATGGCTTTGTCCACAAGTGTTTTGAAATCCGGAAAGGTGTGTACGACCAGCTGGCATTTAAGTGATGGTGCAAGACCATCCAGATATTTTTCCATCTTTTTATTCTCAGTCATGTGCTCTTCGTTGGCATAACAAGATAATTGAGTAAACTGACTGTTGTACTCAGTCACCGTCATGCCTCTCTACTTGAGGTCATCAAACTCCCTTTTCTTGATCTTCATAACGCTTCTGGGGATATGCGCCCAACGAAAACCTTCTTTGAATTCTTCCCAGGTGATATTATTTTCATTGGGGTGCATGTGTATGAAATTTTCCCAGCATGATGCAGCTGCTCCTGTGAGGTAGTGAGGTGCATATAGTACCTTCTCACGGTCTGAACATTGTGCAATAATCAATTTCCTTTCAATGTATCGAAGCCAATCATCGGCCTCAAGAGGTTTGTCAGTGTGCGAGAACATTGGGGGCCAGCGTCTTTTGTAGTTCGACAATTTGGATTGCTTCTTGATACGGTCCATGGTGATTTCCCATAATGATGACATGGTTCATCATTTCTTGGTGCTTATTGCTGGCTTTGCTCATAAAGGCGGCATACTTGGGAAAATCTGCTTCTTTGCCTAACGACATGGCCCGTACAATGTGAAATTGTTGCTTGTTTGGGTGCCATAATTCTCTTCTGGCGGATTTGGCATGGAACGAGTCCAAGGACGAGACATTTTCTACTCTGGGGATATATTTTGCAAAACTCATAAGAAAAGGAAATTGAGTCGCAAAAATAAATAAATTCGTAAAGGCGGAAATTTTAAACGCTCCAAGATTTTTCAAGAAAACAAAAGATTGCGCAGGGAGAAGGACCGCTCAGTACATATCTTACACGCAAGCAGTAATTATACAATACATCACTCAAGATGGGTGTACACATTCCTGACATGTTATTTAGGCGAGTGCACTTCTCCCAGTTCCTACATGATGCGCACACAAACTACTTCTCACAACCTATATACATATAAACATATCACACAAGCTGGTACATCGCATGGCTGCTAGGCGCCGATCGGTCGGGAGATGGTAAGGATCTCCCTTGGCCTGCTGAGGTAAGACCAGTGATCTTGGGGACTCAACCTCCTCCTCACTAATAGGCTCCAGACGCGAAGTGCTGCTTGCCGAGGAGTTGGAGCGGGCGCCATAGGTGGTGCAAAGACGGAATTTGGAGTGGGCACAAAAGGTGGTGCAAAGACGCAATTTGGAGTGGGCGCAATAGGTGGTGCAGCCGCAGTGGAGTGGGTGCATTGACTTGGTCAAACTCCTCAGTGGTAGGCAGGCGTCGAGCGGTGGCGAGGATGGTAGGTGTATAGGATGGTGTGGACGAGTCGAAGGTATATGGTGGTTTTGTGTGGAGGAGCTCCATCCTGTTGGAAGAACAGCCATGGGCCCGGAGTCCATACAAGCAGCCACAAGGTCGTCCACGAGGTTATCAAAAGCTGCCTCAAGAGCCTGGAGGTACTCAACAAGCATCTCAATAGCCTCATCTTGCTCTCCCCTCGGGCAAGCGAATGCATAGTGACAAGTGTACGGCACGTGGCATGGGAGGTAGCGGTAGCGACGAGTCTTCGTCGAAGGAAGAACATCACGGAGACGAGCTATCGCCTCACGGGCGGCCATCTGCATGGCATGCCTCTCTGTAGGCATGGACCTACCAACAAATCGGAATTGGCGTGACTCTGAACGCCCTCCCTTGAATTGCACCGCGGCTTGGTTCATGGACGGTATCAGCGATCTTGTCTTTGGTAGAGTGTGAACCTTTGGGCGAACCGATGGCCCAATCGCGATCTTGATGATGTAGGTGAGGAGCTTGATGAACCCCTCGGTACATTGGCCAACACATGTGACTCACGATCGATGCTAGCCATCTACAAAAGTAGACAAAATTCTGAATAGTCGGATCATAAATTTATGATGACTAACGAAAATTGCTACATTTTGCAAAAATGCTAAAATCGCACTAAGACGCTAATAACCGATTAGCGATCGCACCTAGTGGCTTCCTACGGTCAGACTGGCTACACGATACCAAGTTTGTCACGACCAGTTTTTCAATAAAATACTTATTGAGAAACCGACCCTTTTATTTCAATATAGGAGAATCCTCCTTCTTGGTAGACAAATTCTTGATACGTAAAATCGGAGGTACTAATTATATTACGAGGTTGAGCTGAGGTTGCTCAACAATTTCTTACAAGCACGCCAATATTATACATAGAGGCGGATATGACACAATGGTGTGGTGGCATACTACTGACTCGTAATAAAAGTGGTGGTGGATATGTCACAGTGAAGGGAATGACATGACTCCTACTCTTGCAGCTCATCGAGCGTCGAGGTGAGGCTCGATGATTTTATTTGGGTAGCGTAAGCAAATATGATACAAGTGACAAATTGCAGGATCGCACGGGACTGACTGGGACTCCTCTAGGCGTCAGACTCGCTATCGAACTCTTCATCCATAAGATCGCCTTCGTCAACATCTGGCCAAATCAACAAGCCAGGTGAGTACTTTGAATGTACTCGCAAGACCATTCGGACAGAAGATATAACAAATGCAAGCATGATGCATCATGAGCAATTAGCAATGCACACTCAAATAATAAACTTGCACGACATGTTAAATAAAAAAAAGGAAGTCAGGCGGTAGTCCTCCCGAAATCCCAACAAAATAGCGAAAACAGATCGATTATGCAAGCGACGCCTCGAAAGGTGAACAAATAAATTAACATGCCGCAGTCGGGCGTCTAAGCGACACCACATAAAGGGCTTATATTGAAAAGGAAATGACAGTGCATGCCACAGTCGGGCGTCTGAGCGACATCGTGTAAAGGGCTTATATCAAAAGTAAATAACAAGAGTGCCACAGTCGGACGTCTGAGCGACATCACATAAAGGGCTTATATCGAACGTAAATAACATAAATGCCACGGTCGGGGCGTCGGCGACATGACATAAAGGGCTTATATCGAAAGTAAATAACATAAATGCCACAGTCGGACGTCTGAGCGACATCACATAAAGGGCTTATAATTCATCATTCGTATTCAATAAGTTCATGAAGTTAAATCACTCCAAGGAAATACTCAGTACATAATGACAAACAGGTTAGTCCATCCACAGGAGTAATCATTCAGCTGGGTTTTCCACTCATGTTTGTTCACCAGAGATTTGTCACGGAGACCGACACTGAGACTGACAAGGACAAGTTGAACACCAATCTTGACCATAGGTACGGTTACTTGAATGAGTTTGACTCTGCAGAGTTTGTACTATTTAACCACAGCCAACGGATTTCAGTAGTCACAAAGGACTAGTTCCGTTTACGGATTTTTAGAAGAAACAAATCTAACCAGTACACACCCAATTCCACATTTCGCTGCCAGGAATCACCCTAGGCAACGTTCAAGAAAAATCTCTAAGACGGGGAGGTCACAACCTCGAATAGCATGGGATCAAATTATCTCGCGCGCTCTAAGGGGTGCCCCCCCTCTCGGTCCCAACCGGAAACACCCATGCTCCTGACGGATGGCGGGCTTTAATCCAGAGGCCATGGAACCCTCATCCCGGCCCCTCTGTTTGGTGTGTACCAGGAAAGAGGTTTGCAACTTACTAAACCATATTCCTTGCAGAAAACATGTGGTAGTACGAGAAATGGAACAGATGGTAACGTGACTTGACTCACCTTGACACTGGAGTTAAATGGTTTGGCATAAGACTGGGATGCTAAAACAATACCATCTTACCACCTATCATGTCACCACATGATCATGTAAACTCACATCGAATAACATATCGAGTTTCGAAGCTCACTCGCAATATCTTTGCATGCAACATAACATTTACGGATGTTCATATAACATGCCATGAAGTAACTTCTTAATCAAACATGCAAAACACTCATCATATCAAAGGTTCAAACATGCTTGCCTGGTTCGGAGTAGTCGGAGTCTAGCTCGGTGAAGTTCGCGGTTCCGTCACCTCCTCTGGTATCTACGGTAAAAAGAAAACGCGTACTAACGTAAATACCGTGTGTGCACAAAAAGTGTTCCAAATATTTTTCAAATAAATATGATAAAAAAACTAGACAGAAAAACAAAGATGACAGAAAAGGAATCAATCAAAAATCATTTTCTGTTTAAAAGTTATGAGAGTTTTAGCCCAAGGACTTGTCTGTAATGAAACAGAAAGTTTCCAGGGGGCAGAACAGAAAAAGACAGAAAAATGTTTCAGTTAGAAAGCGTATTTGCCCGAAGGCGCTTTCCAGAAAAAATGGTTCGAATATAACAGAGAGGCTGACGAGGGGGTCCCACTCGTCAGGTTTGAATATTTGAGAGAGAAAACAGAGCGCGCCGGCGCCGAGGCTGCGGTGGTGGTCGCTGACGATCCACGGCGAGTTAGAAAAAGCGGAGGGTACCTACGGACTCAGTGTGCTCTCCCGCGTCTGTGGGTGGTGGAGTTGGTCGTGGCGAGCACCACGTCGACGACGGCCCTCACTCCGGCGGACGGCGGCTCGGGTGATGGTGGATTTCGTCGGGGAAGGCTGCAAATGCCAAAATGAGGTGTGGGTTAGGTGATTGAGTGTCCTAGGAGGCTACGGGCAGGGTTTGGGAGGTGGGGGTGCCCTCACCAGAGCGGATCGTGCCGGAGCCCGAAGCGGATCGGGGCGGCCGGAGACGGAGGAGAAGGTCTCCTCAGGGTTCTCCTAGGGGTCGAGCGTAGTTCTGGCGAGGTGGAGTGAGTGGTGTTGGTCGAAGGCGAGCTCGGGGTGGCTATTTATAGCCGGCCTGAGGCGGTTGCCGTGAACGGGATAACTCCAGCGGCGATTACGGCGAGGCAGTGGCCATATGGGTGGATTAGGTGGCTGGGCATCAACGTGATGGTCCTCTGGTTCCACTCAAACGCAAATCTTGGTTGGATCTGACCTGCTCCGCGGTTTCGACGGAACGGCGCCTCGCGGGCCCGTCGGTGGCAGAGAGCACGCCCTGTGGTTGCCAGGCCACGGTGACGGTGCCGCAGCGTGCATAAAGGGGGGGTGGCCACACGGAGGCCTCGGGTGGCTCGGGCGGCGCTGGTCGGCGCCGAAAGCAGGGTCGGCCAATGTTGGTCGCCACGGGTGGCTCTGCCACCGCAGAAGACGCCGGAGCTGGCGAGCCACGTCGCCACCAACGCCCGCGCCCGGCCAAGCGACCTTGCGGCGCTCTGGATAAGGAGGGGGAGCAGTGAGCAAGAGGCCAGCGCGAGCACTGGCGAGATGGATGCCAATCTCTGAAGAAAACGACACTGTCGTCTGAATTTAAACACTGAACTCTGAACATGAAGAGCAACAGTGCCTGCCAACTGCTCGATGAAATGTTTTTAGCATGAGGAAAATCTTTCTGGGGCTGATCTTTGGTGGGTGGCCTCTTGATGTATCTGGAAGCTACCTGATTTTTGTCAGAATTTTTGGAAAAGGAAAAATATGAATTTCACCAAATTTGACAAATCTGGTCCAAACTTGCAGTGAGCAAAACTTGAAAATTTTGAACTGTGGAAGAGTGGATCTTGATGGATCTAGGTTGGGGTGCTAAGGACTAGTCGAGAGGAGTTGGTTTGGGATCAAAACTCAAAAGAAACTAGGTACTTGCTTTGTAAACCACCTAGGTTCAAAAAAATGCAGAAATAGTTTTGGGGATAAAATAAATGGAATAAAAATCAAAAATGGGTTGAGCTTGTTGGAATTGAATATTTGACTTGACCCAAAGTGGAGGGAGGGTTTTGGAAGAATTTTTTAACATGAGGCATGGTAAAAAGGATGGTTGCAATAAAAGGGATAATTCAAAAAAACCATAGGATTTCTTTTAATAGAAATAATTTTAAAAATAATAATTGTGATGAGTTAAAACCAAAAGAAAAGTCTTTAACACCAAACACCAAGGTTGAGGAAGACACAAAAATAAAATATTATTCATAAGAGAATTTTTTTTGAGAAGGAGAGTCTTTTTTTTAGAAAGATTTTTAATGGCCTCCTTCAAATCAAATAGAGGGTTTGATAAAAAAACCAAATTAAAATTTTTTGGAGTGTCACAACACCTACCCCCTTAGGAAAAATCTCGTCCCCGAGATTTCGGCTGATCCTCAAATAGGTGTGGGTGTTCTGCCCAAAGAAAATCTTCTCTTTCCCATGTTGCCTCATCTTCGGTGTGATTGCTTCACTGGACTTTGAAAAACTTAATTGTTTTCTGATGGGTCCTCCTTTCAGACTCTAATATTTTTATTGGGCGTTCCCGGTAGGTGAGGTCTGGTTGTACGTTAATGTCCTCATGAGATACCTGCTTTTCGGGGTTGCTCACACATTTCCTCAACTGTGAGACGTGGAACACGTCGTGGACGTCTGACAGTTCTTCGGGTAGGTCTAGCTGGTAGGCTACGGTGCCTCTTCGTGCAACTACACAAAAGGGTCCGATAAATCTTGGTGCTAGCTTCCCTTTAACTTTGAATCGTTGCAGGCCCCTCATAGGAGATACTCGTAGGTACACATACTTACCGGGTTCAAACCGACTCCCGATGTTTTCGATCGTAATAACTTTTACATCGGCTTTGAGCTGTCTTGAGTCGGTCCCTGATTAGCTTAACTTTCTCCTCGGCTTCCTTGAGCATATCTGGGCGAAGATACGGCTGTCTCTGTCTCTCGACCAATTCAATGAGTACGACATCTTCGCCCATACAAGGCTTCGAAAGGTGTCATTTGTAGGCTGTCTTGGTAACTGTTGTTGTATGCAAACTCGGCATATGCCAAGCTTTCTTCCCAACTGGTTCCATAGGTGAGGACTCATGCTCTCAGCATGTCCTCCAGAATTTGGTTTACGCGTTCAGTTTGTCCATCGATGCAGGGGTGGTATCTTTGTCTTGAATGCTAGTTGAGTTCCCAAAGCTTGTTGTAATTGATCCCAAAATCTAGAGACGAATTGAGTGCCCCTGTCGGATATTATAGTCTTTGGGACTCCATGTAGGCAAACTATGCGGGAGAGATAAAGCTTAGCAAGCTTCTGAGTGGTGTAGGTTGTCTTTACGGGAATGAAATGTGCCACCTTGGTTAATCTATCTGTGATGACACATATGGCATCATTTCCGTGTTGTGACCGAGGTAGTCCAACAACAAAGTCCATCCCAATTTCATCCCATTTCCAATCAGGTATCCTGTTTGGCTGTAATAACCCTGCTGGTTTTTGATGCTCGGTGAGGGAGTTCCGGACTAGGGGGTGTCCGGATAGCTGAACTATCATCATCGGCCGGACTCCAAGACTATGAATATACAAGATTGAAGACTTCGTCCAGTGTCTGGATGGGACTTTCCTTGGCGTGGAAGGCAAGCTTGGCGTCTGGATATGTAGATCTCCTACCATTGTAACCGACTCTGTAACCCTAACCCTATCCGGTGTCTATATAAACCGGAGGATTTTAGTCCATAGGACGAACAACAATCATACCATAGGCTAGCTTCTAGGGTTTAGCCTCTTGATCTCGTGGTAGATCCACTCTTGTAACACACATCATCAATATTAATCAAGCGGACGTAGGGTTTTACCTCCATCAAGAGGGCCCGAACCTGGGTTAAACATCGTGTCCCTTGTCTCCTGTTACCATCCACCTAGACGCCTGATTCGGGACCCCCTACCCGAGATCCGCCGGTTTTGACACCGACATTGGAGCTTTCATTGAGAGATCCTCTATGTCGTCACCGATAGGCCGGATGCCTCCTTCGAACATAAACAACGACGCGGTCCAGGGAGAGACGTTTCTCCCCGGACAGATCTTCGCGTTCGGCGGCTTTACTGCTGCGGGCCAATTAAGCAGCCATCCGGAAGCAGATCGAAGCTTCGCCCTGGCCGTCGGTCAGATTGGGAAGTTTAAACTATACGGCTCATATTCGCGGAGACTTGATCTTGACGGATTCGAGCCACACCAAGCGCGCCTTGTCTCGATGGGCATGATATAGCTCTGCAGCGAGCAGTGCCACAGGCCGCACCAGAGTCCGCTCCGACCCTTAATCCGGAGCCGGATTCCCCGATCGAGGACGAGTGGTTGGACACCGCCTCGGGGACTTTAATCTCTACGGCGATCGAGCCGAACTCCGTCCCTGTCCTTTGCGAAGACCTCGACTCCAGGGTGCCGTACTCCTCTCCGGACTCCGAACCCTCCGCGCCCTTGCCAATCGAATCCGATTGGGCGACATCCTGAATTCACTAAAGTCTCTCTCTTTATCCGGAGAGCCCTGGCCGGACTACGGACAGGAAGGTTGGGATGCGGACGATGAAGAAACTAAATGCCCACCCACCACCCACTTCATAGCCACTGTCGAAAGCTTACACGACGTGCTCGATTTCGACTCCGAAGACATCGACGATATGGACGACGATGTAGGAGACAACAATGAACCAGCACCTATAGGATGCTGGACAAACTCATCCCATGATGTATACATGGTGGATACACCTAAAGGAAATGAAGACGAGGAGCAACGGGACACTACGAAGGATAAATCCCTCGAAAAGCAGTCAAAACGGCAACGTAAACGCCGAACAAAGTCCCGCCTCAACAAAGACCCAGCCATAGAGCAGGACGAGCCGGTGGACAACGAACAAGCTATCGAGCAATCGTCCGAACAAGACAACTTGGATAAACAATCTGTCCCCGGCGAAGACAACAGTCCGGATGGACAAACCATTGGAGCAAAATGACCTCTAGAAAAGGCTCGTCGCCACTGCGCGTAGCCTGAAAAAGCAGAAGCGGAAGCTCAAAACAACGGAGGATGCACTCAGGATTAGATGGAGCAAGGTATTCAAGATAAGTACAGCGACAGTCGCCGAACAAAGAGCTACCCGAAAAGGAAGCTACTGCCCGAATTCGACGAGGAGGCCTTAGAGCCCCCACAATTAAAAAGCAAGAAGGCCACCCGGTCGGATGGACGACCCCACGGCAAAAAGAGAGCGGTGAAGGGCGCCTCACACAAGCCAATATGCGATCCGCATAAGGATGCACATCAAGAGGATGGCCCAGTCAGGTCCATCTATGGGCCAAGAAAGCAGGCTCTTCAAAGCAATGCAATACGTCAAAATTCCGAAGATCACGGCACACCCAAATATAGGGGTGCCGCACACCCCCTATGTTTCACCGATGAGGTGCTGGATCATGAATTTCCAGCAGGATTCAAACCCGTAAACATAGAGGCATATGACGGAACAACAGACCCTGGAGTCTGGATCGAGGATTACATCCTCCACATACACATGGCTAGAGGAGACGATCTCCATGCCATCAAATACTTACCCCTTAAACTCAAAGGGCCAGCTCGGCATTGGCTTAAAAGCCTCCCCGAAAATACCATTGGAAGCTGGGGAGTGCTCGAGGATGCATTTAGGGCAAATTTTCAGGGGACTTATGTCCGCCCTCCGGATCTGAGCGATCTAAGTCACATAATTCAACAGCCCGAGAGTCAGCCCGAAATTTCGGAACAGGTTCCTTACTAAAAAGAACCAAATAGTCGATTGTCCAGGACGCGAAGCCTTAGCAGCTTTCAAACACAACGTCCGAGACGAATGGCTCGCCAGCACCTCGGCCAAGAAAAGCCAAGAACAATGGCCGCATTAACAAGCCTCATGACCCGCTTTTGCGCGGAGAGGACAGCTGGCTGGCTAGATGCAGTACCAGCGACCCGAGTACATCCGAAACCAGGGATGGAAATGGGAAATCACGATGCAGAAAAGATCAGCGCCGGAATAAAGAAAATGGTCCAAATAATACGGCGGTCAACGCCGCATTTAAAAGCTCTCGGCCGAACAACAAAACACTGCCCCTAAAGGATAACAGTGACGAGCTGTCCAACCTAAACAAGATTCTGGATAGACTGTGTCAAATACATGGTACCTCCGGGAAGCACGCAAACCATACCCACAGAGATTGTTGGGTCTTCAAACAGTCCGGCAGGTGAACGCCGAACACAAGGGGCTCGACACACCAAGTAAAGATGATGACGAGCACCACAAGCGAGCCCCGGAAAACAAAAGAATTTCCCACAAAAGGTTAAAACAGTAAACTCACTTCACGTGATCAAAGGGAAAAACAGAGCGGCGCCCACTAAAAGGCGCGCCACACATTGGTTGTCAAAACCAATCACCTTCGACCATCAGGACTATTCCGAAAATATCTGGAACGCAAGATGGACTGCCTTGATATTGGATCCTATAATCGACGGATTCCAATTTACACATGTCCTCATGGATGGCGACAGTGACATAAACCTGATATATCAGGACACAATCCGCAGGATGGGGATAAACCAACCAAAATTCGCCAGTAGCAACACCTCCTTTAAAGGAGTCTTGCCGCCCATACGCCCTCTACACGGGCTCCATCTTTATTAGAAGTTGTGTTTGGTTCATCCGACAACTTCCGTCGCAAAAGGCTACTCTTCCATGTCGCCCCGTTTAAAAGTAGCCATCAAGCACTATTGGGACGCGAAGCTTTCGCCCGCTTTAACGCAATACCGCATTCTGCATCTCTAACACTTAAAATGGCCGGTCCACGCGGCATCATATCGTTAAAAGGAAGTATTAAGTGTTACTCGAGCACGGAAGAAGGGGAGACGGCATCGACAGCTCCACAGCTACCCGGCTCCACTAGGCAAAGAAACTGTAAATGGTCATTCAAACCCCGGACACGGCTAGACGAGTCCGGCGCCTACTAGCGGCACACCCCCATACGAGGGGCTACATGCATGTGCAACAAGAGACAATAGAGCTCAATTTTATTCTTGAACTGCATTACTCTATTCATTTAATATTGAGTACATCTTTCAGACGATCCTTTTTCTTTCAAATTAAGTTCCTCTCTTTTACAGATGAACAACGTGCTACACCCGTCGAGATACTGCACAACGGAGACACGGCGCAGACGTGCAGCGAGGACCCGTTGCAAGGATTCTTTTCAGATTAAGACCTGCGTAAACCTTTTTCACTGTCTCCTGTTGATTTACATTCCCCGGTTCCTTATTATAATAGAGGAGGAGGCTGGTGCTTTGGCATTGGCCGCACCAGAATTTTTGCGCGTACCTGGACACAAGGGGCTTAGGGCATTATTTTGCCCATTTTCATAAAGACCGAATACCTTAGGGAGTATTCGGCGTCTCGAGTTAGGCCTTATATGCATCAGCTCCGAATCATGTCTTTGGTCAAATGTTGGGTTGCCCGGCTCTGTGTTTTGCTGCCTTACGTTCCGTCTTCACGGCTAACGCGGCACCGGAGAACCTCTGCGATTGTGCCCGGTTCGCCGGGCGAGCACCTCGAGAGAAAGCCGAAAACTGACTGTCATGATATAGCGAGAGACTGGTCAACCACTCGATGACTCACAGGAATGTTTAGAATTCCTCCGCATTAACGAAGGACCGATTTTTGGTCAGGCACATACGCACCCCGAATTCGGGATAGTGCGGTGCCCCAGGGGCTACATAGTAGCCCCACCCTCGAACTCCTATGGCTAAGTGAAAGTGATAAAGCAGTATAGTCCGGTTGCCTGGTTTGCTACGCTATCACCTCCTTAACAGGACCCAGACGTTGGATTAAGTGTGAAAAAGTGCTTTTTTGCAAACACCCCGGCACTATGTGCGTGGGGGCTGAAGCCAAGGACTGCCATCTTTCAGGTTATATACACATATACATAAACGACCGCAGAGGGAGTAGTTTACTACTTGAACACACAAGTATAAGAAGCACTTATATTACATTGAAACATTGTTTTCACAAATCATACATGTCATTTAAACATAATGTCCTTCGAGCACTGCGTCTCTATTAAACGAGCGCCCGACAGGACTTCTTCAAAGTAGTGCTTTCGGCGGTACTGCCTTTGTCCGAATCACGGGATGCAATGTCGGTGGCCTTCATTTCTGCCAAGATGTCTTGACACGGGAAAGAGCCATCCGCGCTCCTCAATACACGCCCGATCGCTTTATTGCTTCGATACGCAGCACCGCACCAAGAAACTGCTGCACTAAACCAAAATAGCTCTTCGGCTGGGGTCCGTCCGGCCACAAGTGAGTCAAGACATGCTTCATGGCAAATCCGGACAATCGATTCAGCTCGGCCCATTCGGCCAACCGATCGGTCAGCGGCAGAGGACGCTCCAGACTATGGAATTGCGACCAATATAGCTCTTCCTTACAGGCCCCTTACGGCCCCGGAAGTGCTCAACCGCGTCCACGGCGCCGCCACCAAGTCGAGATAAGCATCCTCTGAACTCCACAATTTATCCAACTGAGCATACTTTGGATCTGTATATTTCCTCCATGACGAAACAGTTTTCCAGCCACAATTGCCCGGCCCGACTCAGCTCCTCCTTGGCAGCTCTCAAAGCCGATTGGGCCTTCTTGGATTCGGGCGGCCTTCTTTAGGTCCTCTTGTTCCGCAGACGTTCCTTTTTCAAGAACCGCGGCGTCGGTAGTATTCCTTAACTTTTGGCCATCTCGGCCATCTCCTCTTCTTCGGCAAAGGAGCAGCCCGTTCAGCTTCTAGATCTTCGGCCGCCTTTAAAGCGGCCGCATTACTAATTCTGGCTTGCTCTTTTGCTCGGGCGAGTTCTGCCCGCAGCTCTTCCACGGCAGCGGCACCATCTGCATTAAGCATATTGAGGGAGTTCCGCACTAGGGGGTGTCCGGATAGCCGAACTATCATCATCGGCCGGACTCCAAGACTATGTAGATACAAGATTGAAGACTTCGTCCTGTGTCCGGATGGAACTTTCCTTGGCGTGGAAGGCAAGCTTGGCGATCGGATATGTAGATCTCCTACCATTGTAACCGACTTTGTGTAACCCTAACCCTATCCGGTGTCTATATAAACCGGAGGGTTTTAGTCCGTAGGACGAACAACAACCATACCATAGGCTAGCTTCTAGGGTTTAGCCTCTTTGATCTCGTGGTAGATCTACTCTTGTAACACACATCATTAACTAGCAGGACGTAGGGTTTTACCTCCATCAAGAGGGCCCGAACCTGGGTAAAACATCGTGTCCCTTGTCTCCTGTTACCATCCGCCTAGACGCACAGTTCGGGACCCCCTACCCGAGATCCACCGGTTTTGACACCGACATTGGTGCTTTCATTGAGAGTTCCTCTGTGTCGTCTCCGTCAGGTAGGATGCCTCATCTCGTCTTTAGAGATGACATTATATAAAGGAGCCTTGGCGCTGGCAGAACTCTTGACTAGGTGGTTTTCTTATGACCGCCATCCGCCACATCATACCGACGATGACCTCTCGAGTCATCGAAACCAATCTCGAGGTTAGTTCGAACTTGCGAACAGTTAGATCCGATCGAGCTCTCCTCCATAAACAAGCTCTTGGATCGCATCGCTGCCCTGGGAGTCGCCACACACTACGACCGGATCGGGCCTAAAACTGATCTGAGAGAGATCAATTCTCCCCAGGCTACCCATCATGTTGCTGTGATTGAGCAGCAATGCGGCGATTCTTCTTATATCTTAAAGACTAGTTGCGTCCGGATTCCCGATCCCTCCATGCCGGATTCCCGCAGAGGGACGGACGTCGACCAAGCCACGAACTTAAAGTCAAAGGCGGGTTGGACTCATTGGATAACACTCAAAATCCAAACTTCCAAGTTCGGAAACTTCGCCCTTGAGTCCTGAATTGGACAGGGTTTCGGATCTAGTTCCACCCGCCCACCCAAACATTAGCGATCTCTCTCGAATTCGGCAAGAGCCCGCTGAAACAGTACATCATTACTGGGCCAGATTCCTCCTGGTTAAGAACAGGATAAAGGACTGCCGAGAGGAGGACGCAATCCCAATTTTCTGCAATAATTGTACGGACAAGGGAATCCTAAACGCCATAAGTCGTCGTGAAATTACACGCGCATCGACTTGGCGACCATAGTACAAAAGAAATCTTGTGCAATGGAGAGCGAATCGGAAAACCGAAAGTAAATTTTGGGATAATCCGCCCGAATACATCCCTAGTCAGGAACAAAAGGGTGCATCATTATCAAGCACCCGGGTTGAATACCAAAAACCAAAACCCCTAAAAGTGCGGAACCGTCTTTGGAGGGTTGGCTCAACGGACCCTGCAAAATCCACGACCGCGAGGGCGCCACCCCAACACACAGCCTTCGAGCGTGTTGGATACTACGGCAGGTGGCCAAAAGTGGCGTAGGCTTTTTTGCCCCGGGCAACCAACCCAGCAGTACCAGTACGGTATTAACAGTCTTCGAGACTTGCGCATCAAATAACATGCGGAAACGAACAATCCGCAACCTCGCCGAAGTCTACCAAGTAGCAACAACAAATCCATGGAGCGACGCGGCTATCACCTTCAACGCCAGCGACGAACCTAAATTCCGAACAGCTAGAGCACCAGCCGCATTGGTCCTCAGTCCGATAGTAGACGATTTTCGTCTTACTAAGGTACTCATGGATGGCGGCAGCGGATTAAACCTCATCTATGAGGAAACCCTTCAAAAAATGGAAATTGACTGGAGCCGCATTGAGCGAAGAAGCACAACCTTGGAGGGATAATCCCGGTCGAGAAATGCACGCTGCGCAGGAAAAATCACACTAGATGTAGTGTTGGCTCACCGGACAATTACAGGTCCGAGGAGGTCACGTTTCAAGTGGCCCCATTCGGCGATGGATATCACGCTTTGTTAGGCGAGAGGCATTCACAATCTTCCAAGCTATACCCCACTACGGGTACATGAAGCTCAAAATGCGGACCCAATGGGATAATCACTCGCCGATGATCCAGATATGGCACTCCAGCTGAAAATAAGACAGCCGTGACCGGCCCTAGAGGCATTGTCCAAGCCCTAGCGGCAGAGGAACTAGCTACGCTGCGCTCCACGATGGATAGGGACGATGTGATACTCGATAAGAGGTCCAAATCCACCTCTTTTAAACCAGCAGACAAGATAGTCAAATTTCAGGTCCATCCAACGGACCCCACAAAGACGGCCTCCATTGGGGCACAATTAAGTCTGATGTCGAGGCCGCACTACGAGAATTCCTTCGGAAAATTGGGACATTTTGCTGGCATCCCTCGCACATGCCAGAATCCCACGCAGCTGGTAGAGCACAGCCTAAATATCCTAAAGGATTCAAGCCATCCATACAAGCTCTTGGCGATTTTCCGAGCCCAAAAGATGGCAATGGGAGAAGAGCTAGCCAAACTCTTAGAAGCGGATTCATCGGAGATATAAAGCATCCGGACTGGCTAGCCAATCTAGTAATGGTACCAAAAAAGGACAAATTCTGGCGCCTCTGCGTCGATTTTAAAGACCTTAACAAGGCCTGTCCAAAGGAACCTTTCCCCCTCCCTCGCATCGACCAAATCATCGATGCTACCGCAGGGCACGATTCATTGAGCTTCCTCGACGCATACTCCGGATACCATCAAATCAAGATGGCGGAGAAAGACCAGGCTGCAACGGCATCATTACTCCATATGGGCCATTCTGCTTCAACACAATGACCTTCGGACTCAAAAACGCCGGCGCAACATATCAGCGCATGATTCAAACATGTCTGGCTACCCAGATAGGCAAAACAGTAGAGGCATCGAGGCGATGTGGTCGTCAAGACCAAACACGTCCGGAACTCTAGGAGAAGACTTGAGGGTGACATTCGACAACCTCCGAGCATATGACATTAAGCTCAATGCGGAAAAATGCATCTTCGGGCGCATCACCCGGAAAGCTCTTAGGCTTCATCGTATCCGTCGAGGAATTGAAGCAAACCCGCCAAAATCCGAGCTCTGTCACAATTGGATATTCCAAAAGACCTCAAGCAGATACAAAAACTAACCGGATGCGTGGCGGCCTTAAGTCGCTTCATCTCCCGTTTGGGAGAAAAGGCTCGCCCTCTACCGCCTCCTCCCAAGACAAAACATTTCGAATGGGCGGATGCTGCCTGGCCGGACTCGAAGAAATAAAGGCCATACCGGCAACAAATCCGGTTCTGTCATACCAACCCGGGCGAGCCTTTATGTTATTATATATCGCAGCAACACATCAAGTTGTTAGCGCGGTACTTTCGTCGTTGAACGAGAAGCGAAGGGCACAAATTCCCTCTTCAAAAACCAGTGTACTACGTATCCTTGTTCTAACTCCATGCAAATCCGGTACCCACATTATCAAAAGATAGCGTGTCACGGTGTTCATGGCATCCGGAAGCTGCGTCACTACTTTCAAGAGTGTTCAATAACGGTGGCCTCAAGTACCTCTCAACGATATTATAAACAATCGCGACATAGAACGGGCGGGATTGCAAAATGGGCTATCGAGCTCTTACCATTTGACATAACCTACAAACCACGGTGAGCTATAAAGTCGCAGGTTACAGCGGACTTCATCGCCCGAATGGACCAAGCCGAACTCCCTAAAGAGTACGGTGCGTTACTCAAGCTGGATCATGCATTTCGACGGATCCAAAATGTTGGCTGGCTTGGGGGCTGGCGTCGTCCTGACGTCCCCAACGGGAGACACAATCCAATACGTACTTCAAATAATGTACATGGACTCCAACAATGCAGCCGAATACGGGGCCCTCCTACATGGCCTCCGGATGGCAATCTCCATGGGCATTCAACGCCTAGAAGTGCGCGGGGATTCAAACCTCGCAATATCCCAAGTAAATGGAGACTTCGACGCCAAAGATCCAAAAATGGCAGCTTACCGCAACACCGTCCCTAAAATGTCATTTCGGTTCAAGGACTAGAATTCCATCATGTAGCCCGGATAATAACCAGGCAGCAGACATGTTAGCACGCATCGGCGAAACGAGACGCCGTCCCTCCTAACATCTTCACGAACGGCTCTTTAAGCCATCCGTATTATGGGAAGAGCAGTCCGAAATAATAATCCGGAGCCATTTGCATCACCTAACGCAGACCATTACGACACAATCGGCGGCTCACCCAGCGAAATAACACCTTCAACTCACGAAATAATGGCAGTCATTGCCCGTGGATGTAACCATTCCTAGCCTACTTAATGCGGCAGGAACTTCCGAAGACCAAAATGAGGCCCGCTGCATAGTTCGGCGATCTAAAGCCTACAAGGTCCATGAGGAGAGCTTTATAAGAAAAGCACAACCGGAGTCCTTCAAAGGTGTATCTCAAGAGGAAGGGCGAAATCTCGGCTGAAATTCACGCCGGACTCGCGGGCACCACGCCGCAGCCCGGGCCCTTGTAGGCAAGGCCTTCCAGACAGGATTTTATTGGCCGACAGCCGGGCAGATGCTCAGGATTTAGTCCAACGATGCGTCGGTTGCCGCCTCTTTGCTAATCGAGCCATATGCCACCCACCGCCCTCAAAACTATATCCATTACCCGGCCATTTGCGGTGCAGGGGCTTGACATGGTCGGACCCCTTAAAGGGGAACCCACAAGCACAAATACTTATTGGTCATGGTGGACAAATTCACCAAATGGATTGAGGCCAAGCCGGTTAAAACGGCAGAATCCGGACCGGTGATAGACTTCATATCTGGGGTAGTACACCGTTTGGTGTCCCCCACAAAGCATCATCGGCCCGACAATGGCACGAACTTCACGGCCGACGAGGTTAAACTACGTGCAAAAACATGGGCATTAAGCTCGATTACGCTGAGTCTATCACCCCCAAACTAACGGTCAAGTTGAGCGAGCAAATGGTCTAACCATGAGCGGCATCAAACCTAGACTAGTGCGGTCCCTCAAGGAATCTAACACGCACTGGGTAGAGGAGCTCGACTCCGTACTCTGGGGGCTGCGGACCACGCCAAACCGAACTACCAAATTCACACCATTTTTCATGGTATACGGCGCAGAGGCAGTCCTGCCTGCGATATAATTCATGACTCACCTCGTGCGCATGTACGAAGAAAGAGAAGCCGAGCTAGATCGGTAGGACAGTTTGGACGCCTTAGAGGAGGAGCGGACGTGGCAAAGGCTCGCTCCGCATTTTATCGGCAGCAGGCTCGAAGATATCAAAGCAGAAGTACGGGCCAAAACTTACAATGTTGGCGAACTTGTTCTCGCTTTGCCGGACAAGAAAAAGGACAAACTCAAGCCCAAGTGGGAAGGTCCCTTCATCATCGACCAAGTCCTGACCGGGCGGAGCTGCATTGCCCACGTAACGCATCGGACAACCGAATCGAGCCGAACCCATGGAACGCAGCCCGTCTCCGAAGATTCTACGCCTAACGCGGACTCGGGTTCGTCTCACTCCCGTCCCACTCCTTGTTTTTTACTGTCTCTCCTCCTCCTCCTTCTTCCCACTTTTTTACCTTTTATGGGCTGATTTGGCGCTTTGTTCGCACACACTTGATGTGCCCCGGCACTCATTATACTCGGGGCTTCTTTAACGAAGCTTATTCATACGGGCTTCATGCCCAATACATGTGTCATACTTCCGCATGTACCTTTTATTCACCATTATATGCATCGATATGACTTAAGTTTTGGCCAAGCTAGGTTGCTCGGCTCTGTGCTTACCCTCGTTCCCGATTGTTCGGCTAGGAGGTAAAGGAGCACCTTTGCGATTATTCTTGCCGAATTAAATGGGATGTGTACCTCAGACCGGGTGAAGCCGAAAGCTAGCGTTCTTAAGAGAATATTCGGTCGATTACTTGAAAGATGATTTATTACTTACTTATTTATCTGCCCCAGATGCTTTTTACATTATTTTCGCGATCCGGCATTGCACTTTAGGGCATGCCTCCCGAGAAAGGAACCCTTAATGGAACTATTCTCCACGGAAGATGTTTCTTACTAACCATGTAATATAACATAACTAGTTGGGCACTTGTCCGATAAAGCAATTATGACCCCGACGCCTTGTCTCCATGCATGCCCGGTTCTTTTATAACCGTAAGGGTATTCGGACACACTCCGGACTGTTAGGTCCCGAGTTGAAGCAAGCAGTCCGCAAAGACAAACGATCTACAATCCGTCTAGAAGGCATTTTACATGTCATTTCAAATTACATCGTCAAACCGATCGATTGTACTCCTCTTCAATCCCATCTAACAGTCTGTCTAATTCTGATCTTGTTGGGAATATTCATGGCCAGTTCTACTTGGTCGTACATCAAGCTCACAGGGATTTCCTTCCCATCAGGCCCTGCAGGTCCGACCTCGGCCATGTGGTTTGGGTCAGACTTCGGGTAACGTGTCTTCACCATGGCCCAGGCCTCCCTGGCGCCCTGACGGCAGGACGATATCTTCCACAAACGGAGGTGTCGCCGTGCTCCTTGAAGCTTCTCAGGAAGCTCACCAAAGCCCTCGGGTAGGGAGACGGATGGCCATAAAGCATGAACGACGCCACTCATCGCCTGCCGAACACGTTCGGGCAATTGCACTAGCTCGGGAAGTTGGTCACCCGTTGACTCAGGCATTTCCTCCGCAAGGCGACCTGTGAGCACACCTAAAGACATATTTCCGTCAATCGTCTTCCTCGCTGAATTCTTCTTTTCAAAGGAATTCGTTCAAGCACTTACTATAAATGCCGCGACGGTTACCGCTGATTCTCCTTCACGAGCAGACACCGGGCCCGAACACCTTTCAGCCTATTCCTTGCTGGGTGTGGGCATCTTGGAGCCTGTTTCTCTCCTGCTGCACCTTGATAAGCACCCTCTCGCCGACCTTTAGCTGACGCAGTAGCTGTTGCTTGTCCGGATCTAGTCCGGCGCCCTCTGCAATATTATTGTCAGATTCACGCCACACTTTGCTAAATAATTATCTTTTCAAAGTACGTCTTACCAGCGGGGGTCTCTGTGGCTCCCCCTGTGGCAGCGGCGATCTTGACTTCAAGTTGGGCCTTGCACTCTTGGAGCTCACGGGACAGCTGGGTATTCTTCTCCGCAAGACCTGCACAATAATTGATCCTTAAATTAGTTATTTCAACTATTTTAAGTCTCGGGGCCTCTTGGCATATATAACTATTAAAATTACCTACCCGTATGTCTTTCACATACTGCTCCGTGGCTCTGGTTAACCCATCTTGAGCAGCACGGAGGTGCGCGCTTCCCGCTTTAAAGGCATTTAACGCCTCCGGGGAGAAACACACGTCACGAATAACTGTCCGGCGACGCCTGTGATTCATGGCGCTCTCCACCTCAGACTGGGTGGTGGACAGCCTGTCGGCATCCTCCATCGGAGGAGTGTCTAGTTTACGCCTTGTATTCACCTCCTGTCGTGGAATTGTCACGGCAGATGTCCTCATGAACGGACTTAGTCGCGGGGCCATCGTACGGGTTAACTTACAGGGGTTAAAGCGGACGCAAAGACACGAGAGTTTATACTAGTTCGGCCCCATCGATGAAGGTAAAAGCCTGCGTCTAGTTGTGATGGGATTGATGTGATTTCGACGACTAGGGAGCAATAGCTTCGCCTAAGCCTCGAATTGTTGTTGTCTGTCCCTAAACCGCCGCCGGGCCGTTCCCTTATATACACGGGTTGACGTCCGGCCGGTCTACAGAGTTCTGAGCCGGCTCATACAAGTGTCCGGCTCGGTCTCTTCTTTCTCTTATCTTATAACACAAGTTACATGGTATGGCGGTTTTACCATTATGGGCCCTATACCGCCCCTGGCCTCCGGGCATCTAAACTCTACAGCAATCGCCATCTTCTGAGTCTTCATGGGCCCCAATTATGGCCGAGGGTAAACCGGCCCCTTCAGGGCGGTTTATATTCAGTAGTTACATCCCCAACATTAGGCCCCAGATTGACTTGAACTTGTTCATGTTAATCTTCAACATCTTAGGTAACTCTGAATATTTTCCTTCATATTTCATAAACCGCCATCTGCTTAAACCGCCGTGACGTCATCCTCCGACCACAGCAACAGAGCATCTTGACGTCATCTTTATTAAAGAAGCCCAAACAGTAAGATTCCCTTCATTTAATATTATCCCGGAAATCGAGGCGACCGCTGCGCCGTCTGCCGCTTTTAACTCCTCCATTCTCGCGCCTGTTAATTACTCCGTCCCATTATAAATAGACCGGAAGGCCCTTTCTCTTCTTCCTCCTTCCGCGCTTCTTCTTCCTCGCGACGCTCCAGCTCTGAAGCTCCGCCGTCGCCTCCGACCTCCGAACGCCGCGTCAGTGCAAGGCCGCTGCATCAACCTGGTTGTACCAGAGACTCTCGGCGCTCCTCCGCTGTTCTGTGCATCGGGTAAGGCTCCTCCTCATGCCCTAGATCTGCATCTTGAGGCTCCTGTTCATATCGTCGTTCATAGGTGTTCATCCCTAGTCTCTTCATACCTGCTCTGCCATGGCTTTTTAATCCAACCGTAGCATATATCCTGTGTAGTAACTGCTCCGCCTTCAGTTTAGCACTTTGCACCTCTTTCCTTTTGTTCAGTCCCTGTTGTTAGAACGATCTAACTTCCCTGCCCTTTATAAGGCTTGCATGGGTCGCAGAAATTTTTCCTCATCAATCTTGGTAGATCCAAATTAATTCCATTCATATGTGAAACCTGTTTACATCCACACTTAGCAGATTTTCCAGTTCTGTCTCTTCCTCCTAAGGGCGGTTTAATTTTTGATAGCTAATCCGCCATACTCCATTAGTCCTCAGTTAAACCGGAAATTGGAACTGACTGCCAAATTGCTGGTTTAGCATTGTATAATATGTCTGAACCGTTAATGGTGAACCGTTTTTTACTTTTCCTTTCGCAGTTTCTTCTTCCGGAATGGCCAAACAATTCTCTTCTTGCAATTGGGTCCGGTACAAGATCACTGTGACTCAACTGATTTGATATGTCACCACCGCGCTTTTAGCCTCCAAAATATCCTCCATTGGCGTGTTCCGGATGCCGAATGCCCTCCTGAACCTCAAGAAGGAGAAGTAATTGTATTTATGCAGCACTTAGACCGGGGATTCATGCCGCCCGGATCAAAATTCTTCCGGGATGTCCTCGCAAGTTTCCAACTCCATCCACAAGATATTGGTCCGAACTCTGTGTCCAATATATGCAATTTCCAAGTTTTCTGTGAAGTCTATCTTCAAGAAGAACCATCTATGGAGCTGTTCCGGATTTCTTTCATTTGAACCGCCAGACGGAGTTTTCGGATGGTCCTAACACGGAACCGGGTGGCGTTTCAATCCGTAAAAGGAAGGAAGTAGACTTTCCTCACGCAAAACACCATAGCCATCCAAAAGATTGGAACCAAACCTGGTTCTATTGCGAATACCGCTTCCTAACAGCGAGAACCCCTTGCGGGCTACCGCCCTCACCGGCTTAGCAACCATCACCCATTGCCTTTACGCTTGACCGCCGCAGAGCGGAAGAATTTTGGCGCCTCAAATTATCAAACTCCAGTGCTCTAATGGCCAATGGCATAACAGGTATTGACCTTGTTCGATGTTGGGTTTCTTGGGGCATCTTGCCATTAAGCCGCCGCCCCGGATTGATGCACGAATACACTGGTAGCGTCAAAGACCCTCAAAGACGTCACAAACTACCAATAACTGAGCTTGAAGTCACTGAGATAGTGAAGAAGATGCTCGATGAGCCGATCTCCGTTTGCAGCCAAACCGGGTTGGCCCCATTCTGTGTTTCCAACAAACCGCCTGCGGTAAGGCTCCGCTCATCGATCTTCGGATATTAATGCCTTATTGATATATATTAATCCTTGTTACTTCTCAGGCTAACAGCTCCTTCTGGAAACGAACCAAACCGTCCCGGGTTCATCGTGTAATGTCCTAGACCACCAAGTAAGGTGGTAAGAGGAAACCGCCGAGTCTTCTCGATCTGCGGGAAGAAGAAGATTGAGAAGCTGAGGTAAAGCTTGATTTACTTTGTCCCTTTTATCCTTCATCCTATTGACGGTTTCAATTCCTGTGATGATCTTTGAAGCCCGATCATGCCGACCCTGTTGAGGTAATCCTTCTTTCTTCCGAATCTGATCTTGTGCCAGTTAAAAGAATTCGCCGCACAGTCCGGAAAGTGAAAAAATCTTACTCCCGTGCTTATTTGAATCCGAACCTTTCTTTGAAGACACAGCAGGCTGAAGAGCGCCGTACGACCCGGCACAGCGGTCAACAAATTACATCATCCGGTTTACCTGACACCCCAACCCGGAAGCGTCGTCCAGAGGTGATTTGTTCTCCTGAAAAGCGTTATCCTTTGAAAAGGTTTCTTCCGATGTCCTCTCAATCCGTCTGATCCGAATTATCAGGCCTCTTCCAACTCATCTGGCGGTTCATCAACCACTCAACCGCCTCCTCTTAAAGTTGCTGCGGGTAAGCATAATGCTCTTTTTGTTTTTTTCGCATTTGTCGGTTCATCACACTCTAACTCTGAATATTGCAGCACCAAGGCTCGCTTAAGTAAGAAGGCGAAAACCCTTGACCCTACTATGGATGCTGATCCGGAGAAGACTCCAGAGCACCATGGCGAAAAGCCTGAAGTTGCTAAAAACAGTTCTGCCGGGTTGAACCAAGACGACAATGCTAATCCGCCAGAGGTTGAACCGGATGCCCAAGTGGAAACCTCACATCCTGCTCCACCGAGTCTTGCAGCAGAACAGGTAGCAGTTGCTGAAACGCCGAGCACAGGTATGAAAACACCAAGCCCAAGGAAGAATGCCAATCTGGCCAGCCCGCCAAAGATGATGATGTCAGAGTGACGGGCACCGCCTATACCGCCCCTGGCAATCCGGTCGCTTTATCAAAACACAGTGCCAAGGAAGAGTCTACTGCCATGAGTAAAGAGAAGGGAAAAACTGATCTATCAGCTTATGATAACTTCTCTGCTCAAGAACTTCACTCTGGCTTTCTGAACCGACTCTACACAAGTCATGACTTCGAAGCCGGTCTGGTGAATCGTATGAAGGAACGCTATGAGGTAAGGAATTATGCCTCTCTTGTACTTTTGTTGTGTAGTAGCCCCAAGGGCCGGTTCAACTGAGCATAGTTAAACCGGGACTTAATATAAAACTCATACGTCTCAAACTTCAGTGGTGTAGCCCCCAAGGGCCGGTTCAACTTAGCATAGTTAAACCGGGATTTTATCATGTATGACCATAGCAAGATGAGATCAATTAGCCATTAGCCCCCAAGTGCCAAGTTGAATACCTGTAATAAGCTTGGAACTTCATAATGAAACAACTAATGTGCTCCATTTTTTATCAGAGTGATATATTCCAGCAAACCGTACAACTCAAGGACCTTCGTGCCAATCTGAAGACTCAACAAGCGTAAGCCACCAAAGCCAAGGATGAATTTAAAACTGCCTTGACCACTTTGGTGCAGCTCTTGGAGTGTTATAATTCCTAGCTGGCCAACTGGGACACCGATAAGGCTGTTTTGCTAAAACGGGCTGAATATGCTGAAGCGGCTCTGAAACCGGTGATGAAGAGCTCACGGACTAAAGAGCCAAATTAATGCCATGACCTCTGCGATCTTTGGTAAGAGATTTTTCACCGATTACTATTCCATTTTGATATTTCCGCCAGCTTAACCGAGCTGTCTTAAACCGCACAGGAAGCGTATTGCTCATCCGGCTCGATATGTGGAAGAAGCTCAAGGCTGCATACACGTTGATTGAGCAGCTGTATACCGCACCCAATGAGTCATATGCGCTTACGCCATATGATAACACAGCTCCGCTGTTGATCAAAGATACCTGGACCGGCTATCCATGATTCCGCACAACTTGAAGAGTTGAAACGATCCATGCCCGGGCTGGCACTTTATTGGCTTCTAACTTCGCGCTAAAGGCGTGGATAGCGGACCTTGATCCGCCGACATAGCCAAGGGATTCCCCAGCGCTCAAGAAAACGGGCGAAGTTTTGATAATGACGCCCTCAAACGAATAACAAAGGAGGTGCGTCCTTCCGAGAGTCAGCTGGCAGCAGAAGTTAACCTGGCGGTTTACCGCTTCTTTCTATGATGCAAACAACAAAGCGGGTGGAGTTTGTCATTCCGTATGCGTAACCTTGTTCCTCCAATACGTAAGCACACTTATGCCTCGACGTTGATCCGGTGAGCTTATAAGTGAAGAGGCTGTCTTCGTGCTTTAAACCGGATTGATCGGTCTACCAATGACTTCGGCCCTTGGGTGATGAAGAGGATGAAGCTGAACCGATGCTAGACGACCCATCTTCTTCACGTCAACCCGGAGAGGAAGCTTAATCCGTCAAGCCGGTTGATGCATCATAAGCTGCTAGTCATAACGCCATTCGAAATGTTGGGCCTCGGAAGGCCTTGTAATAGAATAGCCAGCACTTTTGTTTTTGAATATGCCTTTATGCCTTCACCGCAACCTTCACAAGCAGAGGTGCCGATACTTTTGATTGAATAATCGAAACCTTCAATCTATTTTGCCTGCAATCACCAATTCTTAAACCGCCACGGCGGCTTTGTGTCACCAAATGCTTGTGACGCCTATATGTATATGTAAGGAAATATTGAGGTATATGATCAAAATTTTGTGATACAAAATACCTGCCTTGTCGGGCATGAAGTTGGCTTAGCCAACCAGGAAGCGGAGGTTGTATAAACCATTACCGTCAAAAAGAGAAAACAGCTCTGTGTTTATAATGCCGGTTTACCATGTAAACCATGCCGGTCATGTTAGGCCCCTGTTACTCCATAATGGGATGTTAACAGAAAAGTCAAACCGAAAAATTATTTCCGGATTAAAATAAACCGAACGCCGACAATGGACTGGCTGAACCGGTTTGAAAAAATGTTATCGCTTTAAAAACTCAACTAAAAATCAAATACCTATTTGCAGACAGAGGCTTTACTGAGCCGATCAGCTGGCATTACCATGGTCGGACACGACCAAGCTCCCAATAAGGTGTAGCTATGGTTCAAGTCAGCCAGGTCCCCAACCGAAACCGTGGCATTATGCCGATCAAGTGGCGTGGCAATGGTTCGGGTTCGACCAAGCCCCAAGTGACTCTATGGCCTTAGGCCGATCAAGAGGCGTGATCGGTTCAGATTTGACCATGTCCCCAAGTGATCTGGTGGCTTTCGCCTATCAAAAGGTGTTGCATTGGTTCGGACACGACCAAGCCCCCAGATGACATCTTAAAAGCTTCTGAAGAGCAAGCTCAAGGGATAAACCAGAGGACCTTTTAAAACAACAACTCCGTGTACCCAAGCCGGATTTTGACAGAACGGATACCCCGCTTTAACCGAGGCTCCGGTTTATTGCTTTTATTCATAATATATACATTGTCATAATATGTACATAAGGAGAGCCGATGGCTCAGGTATAATAAGGTTGAAGATGAGCTATGTTCCAGGCCTGTTGGTCTCCTCTTCGGCGTGCGTGAGTCTTTATGCTCTCGAATATCAATCGATAGTATGACCCGTTGTGCAGATTCTTGCTGACCACAAAAGGCCCTTCCCAAGGTGGGGATAGCTTGTGCATATCTGTCTGGTCTTGAATGAGCCAAGTACCAAGTCTCCTTCTTGAAAGGTTACGGTTACGACCCGATCGACTATGATACCGACGAAGATCCTGCTGGTAAATCGCCGAGCGAGCAGCCGCCATATCTCGTTCTTCATCCAGTCGATCCAAAGCGTCCTACCGTGATGCCTCCTTATCTGCCTCAACATAGGCTGCCACACGAGGCGAGTCATGACGGATATCGCTGGGGAGGACCGCCTCCGCTCCATAGACCATAGAACGGTGTTTATCCAGTGGATCTGTTAGGAGTAGTATTGATACTCCATAACACAGATGGTAGCTCTTCTACCCAACAGCCCGGCGTCCTCTGTAAAGGGACCATAAGCCGGGGTTTGATACCTCTCAGGATCTCCTGATTAGCTCCTTCTGCTTGACCATTGGACTGTGGGTGAGCTACTGAAGAAACGTCAAGCCGGATGTGCTCACGTTCACAAAACTCCTTCATGGCACCTTTGGACAAATTGGTACCATTATCTGTGATGATACTGTGTGGAAACCCAAACCGGAAGATCACCCTTTTAATGAACTGAACCGCCGTGGCCGCATCACACTTGCTAACAGGCTCTGCCTCGACCCACTTTGTAAATTTGTCGACTGCTACCAGCAAGTGTGTCTTCTTGTCCTTGGACCTTTTAAAAGGTCCTACCATGTCCAAATTTCAAGTCGCAAACGGCCAAGTAATTGGAATCATCCTCAATTCTTGGGCGGTATATGAGCACGCCTAGAAAACTTCGGCAACCATCACATCGTCGACCAGATCTTCCGCATCGGCATGGGCGGTCAACCAATAAAAACCATGGCGGAACGCCTTTAGCCACCAAGGATTTTGAACCGGCGTGGTGACCACAGTCCCCTTCGTGGATCTCACGCAATATTTCACAGCCTTCCTCGTGGGACACACAACGCTGAAACGCCCCTGACACACTGCAATGATGCAACTCGCCATTAACAATGGTCATAGACTTAGACCGCCGAACTATCTGTCGGGCCAACGTCTCATCTTCTGGTAAATCGCCCCGACTCATGTACGCCAAAGGGAGCGTCCAATCCGGAATGAAATGCAGGGCTGCCACCAACTGAGCCTCCGGATCAGGAATAGCCAAATCTACTTCATCAGAAGCTTGATCGACGGATTGTGCGATACATCAAGGAAGACATTGGGTGGGACCAGTTTGCGTTGAGAGCCCAACCGCTTAAAGCGCCCGCCGCTTCGTTCTTCCGACGATCCACATGGTCCACCGATAGCCTTTAAAATGACCTGCAACAACATCCACCTCCCGACGATATGCAGCCATGAGTGGGTCTTTGGAATCCCAAGTGCTCGACACTGTTGGGACACCAAGTCCGAGTCACCAAGCACTTAACCCGCTTAGATTCATCTCCTTAGCCATCCGAAGACCATGGAGCAAGGCTTCATACTCAGCTGCATTGTTAGTACAAGGGAACATTAAGCGGAGGACGTAACAAAACTTTTCACCTCGTGGGGAAGTTAACACAACTCCAGCCGCCGAGCCCTCCAACTGCCTGGACCCGTCAAAGTGGATGGTCCAATAGGTATAATCCGGCTTTTCTTCAGGCGCTTGTAACTCCGTCCAATCATTAATGAAATCCATAAGTGCCTGGGATTTTACTGCCGTCCGAGGCACATACCTTAAATCGTATGCCCAAGCTCTATGGCCCACTTAGCAATCCGCCGCCGCTTCCGGTTACGTATGATATCACCCAAGGTAGCTGAACTGACCACCGTGATGGGATGCCCTTGAAAATACTGCTTCAGCTTCCGGCTTGCCATAAAAACTCCATACACCAGCTTCTGCCAATGCGGATATCTCTGCTTGGACTCAATGAGCACCTCACTGATGTAATAAACCGGACATTGAACCGGATACTCCTTCCCCGCCTCCTTCCGTTCTACCACAATGGCTACGCTTAACTGCCTGGCATTAGCGACAACATATAGCGAAGCGGCTCCTTGTCAATGGGAGCGGCGAGAACAGCGGGTTGGCCAATTGCCGCTTTAAATCCTCCAATGCTTCATCGGGCGGTTGAACTCCGGACAAACCGATCCGTCTTCTTCAAAGATTCGGTGCAAAGGAATGGCCTTCTCTCCGAGGCGGCCGATAAACCGGCTCGGGCAATCCGCCCGCCAATCGCTGGACATCGTTGATACACTTTGGCTTAGCCAGGAGGTGATAGCTGTAATCTTCTCCGGATTAGCTTCAATCCCATGTTGGACACAAGGAAACCCAATAATTTACTGCCGAACACCGAAAACACATTTGGTCGGGTTAAGCATCATCTTGTACACCCGCAAGTTGTCAAAGGTTTCTTTCAAATCCTCAATCAGTGTTTCCTTCTTCCTTGACTTAACCACAATATCATCCACATAAGCATGTACATTGCGGCCGATTTGTTCATGCAAGCAATTCTGTACACAACACTGATAAGTTGCTTGGGCGCTCTTGAGCCCAAAAGGCATAGACACATAGCAGAAGGCTCCAAAGGGAGTGATAAACGATGTCTTCTCCTGGTCCTTAACCGCCATTTTGATCTGATGATACCCAGAATACGCATCCAAAAAGCTCAAACGCTCACAACCCGCCGTAGCATCAATAATCTGGTCAATGCGGGGGAGGGCGAAAGGATCTGCTGGACAAGCCTTGTTAAGATCTGTGTAATCCACACACATGCGCCAAGTGCCGTTTTTCTTAAGGACCGACCGGATTAGCAAGCCACTCGGATGGAAAACTTCAACGATAAAACCTGCCGCTAAGAGCACAGCAACCTCTTCTCCAATGGCCTTACGCCTTTCCTCGTTAAACCGGGCGAAGGAACTATTTTACCGGGTTTGTACTTGGGATCAACATTAAGAGTGTGCTTCACGAAGTTCCCTCGGTACACCCGGCATGTCAAGGCTTCCATGCAAAAATGTCCCGATTCTCACGGATGAACTCAATGAGCGCGCTTTCCTATTTAGGATCCAAGTTAGCACTGATGATGAACTGCTTGGACGAATCACCGGGCACAAAGTCAACAAGTTTAGTCTCAGCTGCCGACTTAAACTTCAGATCCGGATCGCGCTCTGTAGTTGGCTTTTTCAACGGGGTCATATCCGCCGGATCAACCTTGTCTTTATAGTACTTGAGCTCTTCGGTGGCACAAACCGACTCTGCGTAAGCCGCATCACCTTCCTCACACTCTAAAGCGATCTTGCGGCTCCCATGAACCGTTATCGTCCCTTTGTGACCCGGCATTTTTAGCTGCAAATAAACATAACAAGGTCGCGCCATAAACTTGGCATAAGCCGGCCACCCAAACAGGGCGTGGTAAGGGCTTTGAATTTTCACCACTTCAAATGTCAATGTTTCCGATCTGGAGTCATGTTCATCCCCAAAGGCCACCTCCAGAGCTATTTTACCAACCGGATATGCTGACTTTCCAGGCACTACACCATGAAACACTGTATTGGACGGCCTGAGATGTTTATCCGTTAACCCCATACGACGGAAGGTCTCATAATACAGGATGTTGATGCTGCTCCCTCCGTCCATAAGCACCTTGGTGAACTTGTATCCTCCCACCGAGGCGCCACCACTAGGGCTAGTTGACCCGGATTGTCAACCCGGGAGGATGATCCTCTCTACTCCACACAATAGGCTGCTCGACCAGCGAGGTAATGCGCGGCACGGCCGGTTCAACAACGTTGACTGCCTCGCTACGAAGTTTCGGTCTCGCTTGTCCAAACTAGTGGTGAAGACGTGATACCGCCCACCATTCAACCGCTTCGCATTGCTTTGATAACCCGACCGCTGCTGCTGATTGTAACCACCTTGGTTGTTACGATTGTTGATTGTTCGATTGTTACGCCCGCCGGATTACCATTGAACCCTGGACCGAATTTCCTCCACCGTAACCGGCCGGACTCGAACCGCCACTGGGCCCTTGATCATACCGGAAAGCATAGAACTTTTGAACTCCCGCATAATGTAACAATCCTTCCAGAGGTGGTTTCTTTGGCGCCTCCTTCGTCCCCATGCTTCGGACAGGGTTGGTTCAGCAGATAATTCAACCGGTCCGGATTGTGATTAGGCGCACCACCTCGGTTCGGATGTTTACCCTTGCGCCGTTGACCCTTGTCCTCCACATTGGTGTTGGCTACGAAGCCCATGTTACCATTCGCCTTACGCTTGTTTCCTCCGTTACCTGCCGAGTGGCTTCTGGAGTTGCTGTTCTGTTTTCCCTTCCCTGTTCCATCCTCCTCCTCGGACTCGGGATCCTTGGTACTATCAGAATCAGCGTACTTCACTAAAACGCCCATGAGAGTGCCCATGTCATTGCAAAAACGCTTCATGCGACTCCAACTTCAATTTTAAAGGTTCGAACCGGCAGTTGCTCTCTAGGGTTAAGATTGCGTAATCGGTGTTGATCCGGTCTCAAGAATGTAGAACTTCAAACGCCGGCGCACCCAATGGGTTGTGGATTCTCCTCAGCTGGACACAAGCCGCCAAGTCCACCATAGACATGGGCTGCTTACAGTGTGTCTTTGAAATTCTGAATGAACCGGGTCCGCAATCGGGTCCATGAACTGATGGAATTGGGTGGCAAGTTTTTCAGCCAAGCACGGCCGTGCCTTCAAGCATCATGGTAAAATACTTTGCACATGCAGCTTCATCCACATCCAGCATCTCCATGGCCATCTCATAGCTTTCTATCCACGCCTCGAGCCAGATCGGCGGTATAATTGGGCACCTTGCGTGGCCCCTTGAAGTCTTTGGGCAAGCGTACATTGCGTAAAAGCGGGACGAGGCAAGGCACCCCAAAGAGCCAGATGTAACCCCGGCTCAAGATGGTCGGTCGAACCGGTGCGAGCTAATGATCCTCATGCTGTGCTGCTAACTCGGCCTCCCTACGTGCCCTGGCCCGGTCCACCACCTCTTGAGCGTTTTCGAAGCCACCCGCCGGGTTGTTGCCGCGAGGTGCCCCGCGCTGACACGGCCGGTTCATCTGTGTGCCGGCTATAACTCCGGCTTGGGCGGGGGGTGGAGTGGATCCGATCACGGCTGTATGAGTACGCTTCCTGTTGGGCCAGGGCCGTCCTCAGGAGCTCTTTGACCCTGCGTGTTTCCACCGCCTGTGGTGAATCGCCTTCGATTGGAATCGCCTCCAACCGCGCCGCAGCCGCAACAAGGTTATCCATCGGGTTGGAGTAGTGACCTGGAGGTGTTAGCACAGCCTGAGGCACGCCGGCATGATGGCGAGGCAGATCTATCACACGGGCTGAATCGCGCGCCCGTCCAGTGCTTCCGCCCGGCTCACCACCGGCGGCGGATTATCGGTCCTCGCTCTGGGGTGTTGAAGAGGTCTCTTCCTCGAAAACCGAGGGCAAACGGGATCTGTACTTTCTTTTCATGACTTCATGCGACGCGTTCTGATCCAGCATGAGCCTATAAGCATGCGCATCCAAAGCGGCCCGCTCCGCCATCATCCTGATGTCTGCGGCTGCCAGATCCGCTTTAGCCCGAGTGATCTGCTCCTTCACCTTTGCAATCTCCGCATTATGCAGGTCTTGATCTGCCGGGTTAGCCTCTGCCATGAGCACAACCAATGCATCAAATAGTTCTGATAAAACTTGAGCCGGCGGGCGCACAGGGCCTCTGCCCGCCGCCATCGCCGTTGTTGAACCGACGACCATTGGCGCGGGCGGTCGAAGAGTGAAGCGCCGCTTGTGTACCGCCATGAATATTCCAACCCGGTTGGGCAGATCAAAGGTCCGAATACTCTCATCGTCGGAACAGCCCCGATCCGGCCATCTTGCGGTGATAGACTTCGGTTTCCCGGTCGACGACTTCGCCATCGAGTAGACAACGGTTTCGCCACCAGATGCTGATCCGCCTCATAGTCTCCTCCGTGGATGACTCCCACGAAAGCACGCTGACAACCGGTTTAGCCAAGGCAGGATTCTTCTTCGCCCATTGAGCCGTCTCGGCGAGGTCGGTGCGGATGTCCGCCCAGGCCCCGCTCACCGATCTTGCCGATGAACACGTGTATGCCACCAAAGGGGACCCGGTACCCGTACTCAATCGATCCGGCCTCGGGGCCCCAACCTGCATCGTCGATGTAGAGCTTGCCGCGACGACTCTTGGTCATCCGGCCCACAGCATAGCCTTCGAGTCCTTCGAACTTGCCCTCTAAGATCATCAAACCATCATGCGATAGCCCCACGCTGGGCGCCAACTGTCGTGGAATTGTCACGGCAGATGTCCTCATGAACGGACTTAGTCGCGGGGCAAAGACACGAGAGTTTATACTAGTTCGGCCCCTTCGATGAAGGTAAAAGCCTACGTCTAGTTGTGATGGGATTGATGTGATTTCGACGACTAGGGAGCAATAGCTTCGCCTAAGCCTCGAATTGTTGTTGTTCGTCCCTAAACCGCCGGGCCGTTCCCTTATATACACGGGTTGACGTCCGCCGGTCTCTGAGTTCCGAGGCCGGCTCATACAAGTGTCCGGCTCGGTCTCTTCTTTCTCTTATCTTACAACACAAGTTACATGGTATGACGGTTTTACCATTATGGGCCCTATACCGCCCCTGGCCTCCGGGCCTCTAAACTCTACAGCAATCGCCATCTTCTGAGTCTTCGTGGGCCCCAATTATGGCCGAGGGTAAACCGGCCCCTTCAGGGCGGTTTATATTCAGTAGTTACATCCCCAACACCTCCCCTCCCGGACCATGCGTTGGAGCATGGTCGGCGGAGGCTTGATTGGCAACCTCTCCGGACACTGTCCGGCGAGTGCTCTTTCTGGAAAAGTTATGAGCATTAATATACCTTCTGGGGATCCTTCCCTTAAAATAGCGGTGCTCGCATCGCAGCGGCGACGTCTCGGTTCGCGCCGCACTCCTCTTCCTCCTACCGGACCGGACTGATCCTTGTTGGTCAGCCGCCGCGGGTTCGGCTTCCCGCCTTGAAGGCACATCCTGCGATACACCATCAGCATGGGGTAGTCAGAATTGAGCGCGGATCAAATGATGGTGTCAAGACCTCGGTCGTAGTCACCTGGGAGGCCGAAAACAAACCGGGGTAGTCAGCCATAATGGCGACTAGGGCATTATCTATGCTACGTTGGTGGAACACCCCGTCAATCAGCTCCACCTTTATGTCCAGATCCTCTTCGGAGGCCGGATCAAGAGATCGTTTCGGATCCTCGGGCTGTGGAGCTAGGCTTCGTATGCCCTCCACGTCCCGGTGCAACTCCTGCGTCGAAATCACAGAGTAAGATACTTGATTTAAAAAAAAGGTATGGATCGGGTAGATGAACATCCGCTTACCCAGCTCCGAGGGTTATGCATAGAAAATCCATTCAATGGATTCTTGCGGAGGAAGTCCTCCTCCTCTCCCTTGTACAAGCCGGACAGGATCTTTGCCAGATCGGCTGCCGAGCCTAGCCCTTTGCGGCCATGACGGGAGGCGTCATCTTTCCCATTGAAATCCCACATAGGGTGGCCCCTATATTGGAGTGGCCGCACCCCTCGCATAATGCACGTGGCCATGACTCCAATCATGGTCAATCCGAAATGGGCCAGTAACCTAATCCGGCCCATCAGATAATGGACGCTCCTGTCATCTTCCCGTTGAGGGCTCCGCGGGCGCCAACTCAGGCGTTTCTTCAAGGGAGCATTGTTGAACTCCGGGAGGCCGATATAGACTGGATCTGGCAGAGGGGCGTCCTCCATGTAGAACCATTTCGAAGGCCAGTCTTCGGACGCCTTCTTCGGGGTGCCGGATAGATATCCGGTCCCGGTGATGCGCCATATTTCGGCTCCGCCCACTTGGTATATCGACCCCTCATGAGAACGGGGTACGAGACAAAACAATCTCTTCCACAGGGCAAAATGGGGCTCGATGCCCAAGAACAGCTTCATAAAGCTCTGAAGCCCGCGATGTGCAAAATGGAGGCGGGCGTGAGGTGGTGAAGTTGGAGTCCAGAGAACTCTAGGAGCCCCGGAGAAACGGATGTATGGGAAATCCGAGTCCCCTTATTAGATAGGGGACAAAGCATACCCGCTCCCCTTTGGAAGGGTTGGGGACGCTCTCCGCCTGCTTCCCACCCTTGTAGGTGGCTAGTCCGGCTCGAACCGGAACCATGAAAGCTGGGGGAAGATATCCCTCAGTTTGAAGCACCACTAGCTCGCTGTGTGGAACTGAGCATCTCCCCCAATCTCCTGGCTTAGGGCTGGGAGCACGAGAGGAGGATCCGCGTCAGCTATCCATGATGGAATGGATTTTTGTCAAAGGCCTTCGATGAGAACTTGCGGATGGAGGATGGTGTGAGCTGGATCTAGATCCTCGCCTCTCTTGTAGGCGGCTCGTTCGCACGGCTAGGGGGTAAAATGTAAAAATATCCCAGCCTTTCGCATTAAATACGACACGTGGAAGAAGGCCATTATTGGGCGTAGAAGCCAAGGAGCGCAACATTTATAAAGAAGCGGACACTATTCGACGGGAACATGAAGATCGAAGGAGAACCCGCCTTGCAATGTCAAGATAACATGCGCCGGACTCATCGTCATTGAAGCCTGGTTCGAGGAGACTCTTGAGGGAGTTCGGACTAGGGGGTGTCGGGATAGCCGAACTATCATCATCGGCCGGACTCCAAGACTATGAAGATAGAAGATTGAAGACTTCGTCCTGTGTCCGGATGGGACTTTCCTTGGCGTGGAAGGCAAGCTTGGCGATACGGATATGTAGATCTCCTACCATTGTAACCGACTCTGTGTAACCCTAACCCTATCCGGTGTCTATATAAACCGGTGGGTTTTAGTCCGTAGGACGGACAACAATCATACCATAGGCTAGCTTCTAGGGTTTAGCCTCTTTGATCTCGTGGTAGATCCACTCTTGTAACACACATCATCAATATTAATCTAGCAGGACGTAGGGTTTTACTTCCATCAAGAGGGCCCGAACCTGGGTAAAACATCGTGTCCCTTGTCTCCTGTTACCATCCGCCTAGACGCACAGTTCGGGACCCCCTACCCGAGATCCGCCGGTTTTGACACCGACATATATGATTAGTAAAACATGGGCGTCAAGCTCCCTTACCAGGTGTCCGCATAGAAGTCGCATACCTTGTGACTCGTCAAACCGTTTATTGACCAGCGTGATGTCCGCATCCGCCTCATCAAGCTGCCGCTTTAGTTCGGCATATTCATCAGTCCGGCTGGCCTCCGGACGTCCCGCCACCTGTTTAGGAGCGGCGATATGTTAAAACTGAGAATTTGATCCTCGGAACGTCTTCAATTTTGACAACATACCGAGTCTCAGGGGCTACTATCTATACATGGCGCATTGTATATGCATAACTATCAGAAGGTACATTATTTTTTGCGTACCTCAAACCCCGTCAGTAAGCTTCTGACAGCTTCGTGCAATCCGCTCTCTGCGGATGGAATCCTTGCAATCACCGTACCCATTAGAGCACGGTGATCTTCTGAGATAGCCGCTCGCCCGAGCAAATCCTTCAGCTCCTCCGACCGCACACCACTCGGCGCCGGACCTTCCGCCTCATTTGGACTTGGGGAACCCTCATGACGACACCTCCGGGTCGTCCGCTTCACATGAGGGCACGACGGTGGAGGCGTTGCTCTCCATCATCGCGGAAGAAGATCCTCAAGACGAGCTCACGAGAAGGGTTGAGGTCCGAACTACAAGGTACAATTTCGGTTATCTTCATAAATAAATACAGGGATGCTCCTTATTTACAAGACCCCTTCTTTCTACTTACGGCTCGCTGGAGGGCAGATCCCCTTGGGGAAATAGTGCGGCTAGGTTACTTCCCAGCGCCGGACTCTCCGGGCCAAGATTCCCTTCCTTTCTTTGAGGCCTTGACCTCTGGATCTTCTGAAGCGGTCCTCTTCTCTCCTCGGAAGGTGGGACTCTTAATCCCTCCTTCCTTGATAGCCTCCTTCGCAGAGGCAGTTGCTCCCTCGCTCCTCCCTTCGCCTTCTTCAAAAGGCGCGACCTTCAACATCTTGGTCAACATGGGATCCGGCGTGGTCTCTGGGAGGGGAGTCGAACACCTTATCAACTTTGCCTTGGCTATCCACTCCTGTTCAAGAAACGGTTCCTTTAAAGGGCATATACATAAAATAAATGAATGAACAGCTTGTCCGGTTACGGGACTACATACTTGAGTATCTGGGCGATTGCAGCTTAGTCCTGCGTCCTCGGTCAAGTCCGGACACTTCTCTTGTGATCCGAAGAACAGTTTATACATCTCCACGGGCGTTGTGCCCATAAAATTTTGGAGAGCTCGTGGTCCCTCCGGATTGAATTCCCACAGGCGGAGGGGGCGACGTTTGCAGGGCTGAAGGCGCCGGATCACCATAACCTGTGTCACTGCAACCAGATTGATCCCTCTTTCCTGGAGATCTCGAATACAGCCCTGCAGCAGGGGAACATCCTTGGATGGCCCCCTGTCGAGCCCCTTGTTGACCCATGACGCCAGCCGCTGTGGTGGACCTGAGCGAAAGGCAGGGAGAGCCGCCCATTTGGTGCCCCTGGGAGCGGTAATATAAAACCACTCCCGTTGCCACAAACCAAGCTCCTCTTGAAAAGAGCCCTCGGGCCTCGGAGCATCAGCACATTTGCTTATGACTGCCCCTCCGCACTCTGCTTGCTGCCCCTTGATCGTCTTTGGCTCCACCTTGAAGGTTTTGAGCCACAATCCAAAGTGGGGGGTAATATGGAGGAAGGCCTCACATACGACAATGAATGACGAGATATGGAGGATGGACTCTGGATTCAAGTCATGGAAATCAAGCCCGTAATAAAACATGAGCCCCCGCACAAAGGGATCCGTCGGGAAGACTAAACCCCGAAGGAAGTGGGACACGAACACCACGTTCTCACTGGGCTCAGGAGTGGGAATGACCTGCCATGGAGCAGGCAGCCTATGCGAGATCTCGCCGGTTAGATACCTGGCATCTCGCAGCTTTAGCACGTCTTCTTCTGTGACGGAAGAAGACATCCATCGGCCATGCTGGTCGGAGCCGGACATCGTCGAAAGTTGTCGGATCACGGGTTCCGGCAGACCCTTAAGGTTCGAACTCTGGGGTGCGCGCGGAGATCCAACCCTCCACCTTCTCGTACCTCGCCAAATCACAGGGACCTGAACTACTAACAAGAACAACACAAGAGACGCAATATTTATACTAGTTCGGGCCACCGTTGTGGTGTAATACCCTACTCTAGTTTGTGGTGTGTGGTTTGCATCTGGGGATGACTAAGTTCATTACAGGGAAGAACAGCCTCGCGAGGGTCTGTTCTTGGTGGGTGTGATGAACTGCTAAGTGGTGCCCCGTCGCTCTAGCTTGAGGAACGGGTTTCTCTCTCTCTCTCTGGATTCCGAATGCTCGATCCGGTCATCCTTCGTCTCTGTCCGATCCTTCCTCTCAGAGTGTGGCTGCCCCTATTTATAGGCGAAGGCCCTGGGCCTCTTCCCAAATATTGAGCGGGAAGGGCGCCAACAATTGGCCATTTTGAAGGGGTACAGCGGGTACACTTATCCTGACTAAAGTTGGTCCTCGCCTGCCAAAGGCTCTGGTGATGTTGCCTGCTTGGGCTCCATGATGACTGCATTCCAGCCGTTGGGGCTGGTCTTGGTCTTGTTGCACCATATCGGATGCCTTTGCTTTATGCTCTTGCTGCGCTTGCCCCTTTGCACCAAATAGGAAAGGAGGACGCTGCTGGCTGGCGCCTCGACCGGGCGCCCTCGGACGTCATGGCTTGCGCCACGGGCACCTCGCGAGGTACCCCGCCTTGAGTTCTCCGCCTCCTCATGAGCCACCCGACGAGGCCGCACTGAGGAAGCTCTTGGTCGTCCGCCTCATGAGGCTTGGCCTCGCGAGGGTCTTGAGCTTGTGTTGATGAAGATGGGTCGCCCTGGGCCTCCTTTGAGCCACGCCAGGCAGCAGCGAGCAAGTCTGGGACCCCCATTCCCGTAACGCCGACAAAAGTCCAAGCGCTGAATCTGAAGCTTTGGGTGTTGGAACTCGGCGCGAGGCGAACTTCGATAGAGGTGTAAAAAGGAGAGGGCCTTGGTCTCGTTATAAAGAGGTTGAATACCAAGAGCCCACCCGTGGTCGACTAGGACTCGCCTTTGATAGAGAAGGCAGGCCAACGGCACGGTTGGGTTACCCACGTCCGTATTGACGAGAATCCGGAATAAGGGGCACGATCTCGCTTTGATAAGGCGTGCCAAGGAAACCGCCTCGCTAAACACGCTGAGGTGGAACAACAAAAACGATTCATATAAAGGCCTGGCCGTGGTGTGATGTCACGCCGCGGAATACGTCAGTAGATCTGTGCAAGAATTATTCTCTCTACGGTGTTATGTGGAACTTGTTTTGCAGAGCCGGACACTATCCTGGTGTTCACAATCTTCTATAAATTATTCGGAGGAAGAATCCGGCTTGCAATGCCGAAGACAATATGCGCGACGGACTCGTCATCATTGAAGCCTGGTTCAGGGGCTACTGAGGGAGTTCTGGACTAGGGGGTGTCCGGATAGCCGAACTATCATCATCGGCTGCCGGGAAGGCCCGGTGAGCGACAAGCTTCCGGACGCGACAAGACAACAACCACGGCAAGGCGCTTGTCATGCAGACCACCACTCAGTACTGCGCCCAAAGACATCCACTAACGTGTCATACAGGACCTTTCGGTAGCGCGGTGGCAAGAGGTCAGGCGGCCAGCGGAGCGCCGGGCACACTGGCGGTTTACCTAGCTTCGGAGCTCTCCGGAGAGAGAACACTCCTACTGCTGCATGTCTGAGTGTATTGAGTTCTTGCTCAGGAGCGCTGAGTGCTACAGTACACACAAGCTGCTAACGAGACCGAGCGTGAGTGTTCTCTAGCTTCAAATCTTTCGAACCCCCTTTTCCTCTCCTCCTGAAACCCCCTCTACGTTGCGCATGGGCCTCCTTTTATATGCTAAAGGGGTCTCCGACAGGTGGCAACGTAGACAAGGGTAAAAATGGAAAAGGAGTGGTTGGTACAGCTACTTGTACAGTGTATCATACCTAACCCTGACGGCAGGGGTCAAAGGCATTAAATGCCCGTCTTTGGCCGGACTCCAAGACTATGAAGATACAAGATTGAAGACTTCGTCCCGTGTCCGGATGGGACTTTCCTTGGCGTGGAAGGCAAGCTTGGCGATACGGACATGTAGATCTGCTACCATTGTAACTGACTCTGTGTAACCCTGACCCTATCCGGTGTCTATATAAACCGGAGGGTTTTAGTCCGTAGGACGAACAACAATCATACCATAGGCTAGCTTCTAGGGTTTAGCCTCTTCGATCTCGTGGTAGATCCACTCTTGTAACACACATCATCAATATTAATCAAGCAGGACGTAGGGTCTTACCTCCATCAAGAGGGCCCGAACCTGGGTAAAACATCGTGTCCCTTGTCTCCTGTTACCATCCGCCTAGACGCACAGTTCGGGACCCCCTACCCGAGATCCGCCGGTTTTGACACCGACACTCGGCCTTAATGCGCTGACACGAATCACAACATGCAATGAAGGTGGCTATATCTCTCTTCATACCGTGCCATCAAAATTCTTCCTGAATGTCTTTATACATTTTGGTTCCTCTCGGGTGGATTGAATATGGAGCGGTGTGGCCTTCGGCTAGAATTTGCTGTTTGAGGTCTTCTATATTCGGTATGCAAAGTTTGTCTCCGTACCATAGTATTCCCTTATCGTCTATGACAAATTCTGAGGCCTTGCCCAAACTCACTTTCCTTTTTATGCCTTCGATGCTGGGGTGTCCATGCTGAGCCTCCTTTATTTGTTCTATTAAGGTAGGCTGTATTTCCAAATTTGACACATCACCCTCAGCGACCATCACCATGTTGAGTTTGGCGAACTCCTGCTGAAATTCAGGTCTCAAATTTGGCAGACCGTCGTTGCCTGAACTAGGGTTTCGACTAAGAGCATCTGCCACTACATTCGCCTTTCCTGGATGGTAGTGAATACCAACATCATAATCTTTCACTAATTCCAACCAGCGTCATTGCCGTAAATTGAGTTCTGGTTGTGTGAAAATATACTTGAGGCTTTTATGGTCCGTGTATATTTCACAACGATTTCCAAGTAAAAAGTGCCTCCGTTCTTTGAGTGCATGAATGACTGCTGCCATCTCCAGGTCATGAGTAGGATAATTTTCTTCATGCTTGCGAAGTTGCCTGGAAGCATATGTGACTACCTTGCCTTCTTGCATTAATACGCATCCGAGGCCCTTCCGAGATGCGTCACAATACACCTCAAAACTTTTGTGTATGTCTGGCACAACTAATACTGGTGCTGTCGTTAATTTCCTTTTTAGTTCTTGGAAACTTTTCTCGCAAGCTTCAGTCCATACAAACTTCTTATCCTTCTTGAGCAACTGCGTCATTGGCTTTGCTATGGTGGAGAACCCTTCAATGAACCTTCGGTAATATCCTGCCATTCCCAAGAAACTTCGTACGTCCGTTACGCTGGCTGGTGGTTTCCAGCCGAGTACGGCCTTGACTTTTTCTGGGTCTACGGCAACACCTTCTTGTGTTAACACATGGCCTAGAAAACCAACTTGTCTTAACCAAAATTCACATTTCTGAACTTGGCGTATAATTGATGTTTCCTTAATTCTCTCAGTACAATTCTGAGATGTTCAGCATGCTCTTTTGGTGTCTTGGAGTATACCAGGATATCATCGATGAACACCACAACAAATTTGTCCATAAATTTCATAAACTCTTTGTTCATGAGGTGGACAAAATATGCGGCGGCGTTGGTCAGTCCAAACAGCATTACTGTAAACCCATACAGCATGTATTTGGAGGTGAAGGCTGTCTTGGGGATATCTTCTCTCCGTACTTTTAATTGATGGTATCCCGACCTTAAATCAATTTTTGAGAAAACCTTGGCTTGAGCGAGCTGGTCAAATAAATCATTTATCCATGGCATCAGATATTTGTTCTTGATTGTGACCATGCTGAGTGCTCGATAGTCTATACACAATCTCAGTGTCCCATCATTTTTCTTGGCAACTAAAACTGGTGAACCCCAAGGTGAGGAGCTCGCTCGTATAAATCCTTTGTCCAATAATTCTTTTATTTGCTTCTTTAATTCCACCAACTCTGAGGGTGCCATTCTGTATGGTTTCTTGTAAATGGGGGTGGTTCCAGGTGCTAGCTCAATGCTGAATTCTATTTCCCGGTCTGGTGGCATGCCTGGTAGTTCTTCGGGAAATACGTCGGGGAACTCACATACTACTGGAACCTTGCACAACTCTGAAACGTCCACCTTGTTCAACCTTGGGTGTCATGATATTTGTCTTTTTTGAGCTTAAATTTTTATTGTCTCCCCGTGGTGGTGGGTAAGAATTACCGTCCGGCTGAAGCAGTCAATAAATCCTTTGTTGGTGGTTAACTAGTCCATTCCTAGGATAACATCCAATCCCTTACTTTCCAATACAATGAGATCTGCATGAAACTTTAATCCCTCAAACTCAATAACCATGCCTTGGCAGTAACTCTGAGTGACTTGCTTAATCCCGGGGGACTTGATGATCATGGATTTTTCCAAGGGAAGTATCAAAAAATCATTTTGCAAAGCAAATTTCTTTGAAATGAACGAGTGAGAAGCTCCAGAATCAAACAAAACCGTGGCAGGTATTGTGTTGAAGGGAACATATCGAGTACGATATCCAGGGCATTCTGTGCTTCCACCTTGGTCACATGGTTCAAGTGACCCTTCTTGTGATTGTTATTGGGGTTGAAGTTGTTGCGCTTAGGTGCTGAATTATTCCCACCGTTGTTCGGCTTGGGAGCTGAGTTTCTTGGCTTTGGGCACTGTTTGGCATAATGCCCTTCCTCTGCACAAGCGTAGCAAGTAACACCTGGGAGGTATGTAAAATCCTTGTCCCTTGCATGAAAATTCTTGATCGAGCGTGGGACATTGGTTGTGGACTTGTTTGCTACACTTTTCTGAAAATCAGTCTTGTTCCGATTGTTGCGAGCTTGAGTTGTTTGGTCCCTCTTGCGCTTGCGAAAATCTTCCAAGCTGCGGCGCTCATTTTCCAAGGTAATGGCTTTGTCCACAAGTGTTTTGAAATCCGGAAAGGTGTGTACGACCAACTGGCATTTAAGTGATGGTGCAAGACCATCCAGATATTTTTCCATCCTTTTATTCTCAGTCATGTGCTCTTCGTTGGCATAACGAGATAATTGAGTAAACTGACTGTTGTACTCAGTCACCGTCATGCCTCTCTGCTTGAGGTCATCAAACTCCCTTTTCTTGATCTTCATAACGCTTCTGGGGATATGCGCCCCACGAAAACCTTCTTTGAATTCTTCCCAGGTGATATTATTTTCATTGAGGTGCATGTGTAGGGAATTTTCCCAGCATGATGCAGCTGCTCCTGTGAGGTAGTGAGGTGCATATAGTACCTTCTCACGGTCTGAACATTGTGCAATAATCAATTTCCTTTCAATGTATCGAAGCCAATCATCGGCCTCAAGAGGTTTGTCAGTGTGCGAGAACATTGGGGGACGCGTCTTTTGTAGTTCTGACAATTTGGATTGCTGCTGATACGGTCCATGGTGATTTCCCATAATGATGACATGGTTCATCATTTCTTGGTGCTGTTGCTGGCTTTGCTCATAAAGGCGGCATACTTGGGAAAATCTTTGCTTCACCGCCTCACGACATGATCGGCCCCTGTGAAATTGTTGCTTGTTTGTGTGCCATAATTCTCTTCTGGCGGATTTGGCATGGAACGAGTCCAAGGACGAGACATTTTCCACTCTGGGGATACATTTTGCAAAACTCATAAGAAAAGGAAATTGAGTCGCAAAAATAAATAAATTCGTAAAGGCGGAAATTTTAAATGCTCCAAGATTTTTCAAGAAAACAAAAGATTGCGCAGGGAGAAGGACCGCTCAGTACATATCTTACACGCAAGCAGTAATTATACAATACATCACTCAGGATGGGTGTACACATTCCTGACATGTTATTTAGGCTAGTGCACTTCTCTCAGTTCCTACATGATGCGCACACAAACTACTTCTCACAACCTATATACATATAAACATATCACACAAGCTGGTACATCGCATGGCTGCTAGGCGTGATACCGGAGATGGTAAGGATCTCCCTTGGCCTGCTGAGGGTAAGACCCAGTGATGCTGGGGACTCAACCTCCTCCTCACTAATAGGCTCCAGACGCGAAGTGCTGCGCTGAGGAGTTGGAGCGGGCGCCATAGGTGGTGCAGCACGGACTGGAGTGGGCACAAAAGGTGGTGCAGCACGGACTGGAGTGGGCGCAATAGGTGGTGCAGCACGGACTGGAGTGGGTGCAATGACTTGGTCAAACTCCTCAGTGGTAGGCAGGCGACGAGCGGTGGCGAGGATGGTAGGTGAATAGGATCTTTGAGGACGAGACGAAGGTCGATGGTGGTCTGTGTGGAGGAGCTCCCTTACATGGCGGAACAGCCATGAACCGAGTCCATACAAGCAGCCACAAGGTCGCCCACGAGGTTATCAAAAGCTGCCTCAAGAGCACGGAGGTACTCAACAAGCATCTCAATAGCCTCATCTTGCTCTCCCTCGGGCAGCGAATGCATAGTGACAAGTGTACGGCACGTGGCATGGGAGGTAGCGGTAGCGACGAGTCTTCGTCGAAGGAAGAACATCACGGAGACGAGCTATCGCCTCACGGGCGGCCATCTGCATGGCATGCCTCTCCGTAGGCATGGCCCTACCAACAAATCCGAATTGGCGTGACTCTGAACGCCCTCCCTTGAATTGCACCGCGGCTTGGTTCATGGACAGACTGTCACTGATCTTGTGCTGGTAGAGTGTGAACACTGGGCGAACCGATGGCCCAATCGCGATCTTGATGATGTAGGTGAGGAGCTTGATGAACCCCTCAGGTACATTGGCCAACACATGTGACTCACAGTCGATGCTAGCCATCTACAAAAGTAGACAAAAATTCTGAATAGTCAGATCATAAATTTATGATGACTAACAGAAAATTGCTACATTTTGCAAAAATGCTAAAATCGCACTAAGACGCTAATAACCGATTAGCGATCGCACCTAGTGGCTTCCTACAGTCAGCCTGGCTCTGATACCAAGTTTGTCACGACCGGTTTTTCAATAAAATACTTATTGAGAAACCGACCCTTTTATTTCCAGTATAGGAGAATCCTCCTTACTGGTAGACAAATTCTTGATACAGAAATCCAGAGGTACTAATTATATTACAGGGTTGAGCTGAGGTTGCTCAACAATTTATTACAAGCACGCCAATATTATACATAGAGGCGGATATGACACAATGGTGTGGTGGCATACTACTGACTCGTAATAAAAGTGGTGGTGGATATGTCACAGTGAAGGGAATGACATGACTCCTACTCTTGCAGCTCATCGGCGTCGAGGTGAGGCTCGATGATTTTATTTGGGTAGCGTGGCGAATATGATACAAGTGACAAATTGCAGGATCGCACGGACCGACCGGGACTCCTCTAGGCGCCGGACTCGCTATCGAACTCTTCATCCATAAGATCGCTTCGTCACAACATCTGGCCAAATCAACAAGCCAGGTGAGTACTTTGAATGTACTCGCAAGACCGTTCGGACAGAAGATATAACAAATGCAAGCATGATGCATCATGAGCAATTAGCAATGCACACTCAAATAATAAACTTGCACGACATGTTAAATAAAATAAAAGGAAGTCAGGCGGTAGTCCTCCCGAAATCCCAACAAAATAACTGAAAACAGATCGATTATGCAGGCGGCGCCTCGAAAGGTGAACAAATAAATTAACATGTCAGCGATCGAGGCGTCTAAGCGACACCACATAAAGGGCTTATATTGAAAAGGAAATGACAGTGCGTGCCACAGTCGGGCGTCTGAGCGACATCGCGTAAAGGGCTTATATCGAAAGTAAATAACAAGAGTGCCACAGTCGGACGTCTGAGCGACATCACATAAAGGGCTTATATCGAACGTAAATAACATAAATGCCACAGTCAGACGTCTGAGCGACATGACATAAAGGGCTTATATCGAAAGTAAATAACATAAATGCCACAGTCGGACGTCTGAGCGACATCACATAAAGGGCTTATAATTCATCATTCGTATTCAATAAGTTCATGAAGTTAAATCACTCCAAGGAAATACTCAGTACATAATGACAAACGGGTTAGTCCATCCACAGGAGTAATCATTCAGCTGGGTTTTCCACTCATGTTTGTTCACCAGAGATTTGTCACGGAGACCGACACTGAGACTGACAAGGACAAGTTGAACACCGATCTTGACCATAGGTACGGTTATTTGAATGAGTTTGACTCTGCAGAGTTTGTACTATTTAACCACAGCCAACGGATTTCAGTAGTCACAAAGGACTAGCTCCGTTTACGGATTTTTAGAAGAAACAAATCTAACCAGTACACACCCAATTCCACATTCCGCTACCAGGAATCACCCTAGGCAAAGTTCAAGAAAAAACTCTAAGATGGGGAGGTCACAACCTCGAATAGCATGGGATCAAATTATCTCGCGTGCTCTAAGGGGTGCCCCCCCTCTCGGTCCCAACCGGAAACACCCATGCTCCCTGACCGGATGACGGGCTTTAATCCAAGGCCATGGAACCCTCATCCCGGCCCCTCTGTTTGGTGTGTACCAGGAAAGAGGTTTGCAACTTACTAAACCATATTCCTTGCAGAAAACATGTGGTAGTACAAGAAACGGAACAGATGGTAACGTGACTTGACTCACGTTGACACTGGAGTTAAATGGTTTGGCATAAGACTGGCATGCTACAACAATACCATCTTACCACCTATCATGTCACCACATGATCATGTAAACTCACATCGAATAACATATCGAGTTTCGAAGCTCACTCGCAATATCTTTGCATGCAACATAACATTTACGGATGTTCATATAGACATGCCATGAAGTAACTTCTTAAGCAAACATGCAAAACACTCATCATATCAAAGGTTCAAACATGCTTGCCTGGTTCGGAGTAGTCGGAGTCTAGCTCGGTGAAGTTCGCGGTTCCGTCACCTCCTCTGGTATCTACGGTAAAAAGAAAACGCGTACTAACGTAAATACCGTGTGTGCACAAAAAGTGTTCCAAATATTTTTGAAAAATATATGATAAAAACTAGACAGAAAAACAAAGATGACAGAAAAGGAATCAATCAAAAATCATTTTCTGTTTAAAAGTTATTAGAGTTTTAGCCCAGGGACTTGTCTGTAATGAACCAGTAAGTTTCCAGGGGCAGAACAGAAAAAGACAGAAAAACGTTTCAGTTAGAAAGCGTATTTGCCCGAAGGCGCTTTCCAGAAAAAACGGTTCAAATATAGAAGAGAGGCTAACGAGGGGGTCCCACTCGTCAGGTTTGAATATTTGAGAGAGAAAATAGAGCGCGCCGGCCCCCGAGGCTTGCGGTGGTCGCCGGCGACGATCCACGGCGAGTTAGGAGGAGCGGAGGGTACCTACGGACTCAGTGTGCTCTCCCGCGTCTGTGGGTGGTGGAGTTGGTCGTCGGCGAGCACCACGTCGACGGCGGCCCTCACTCCGGTGGACGGCGGCTCGGGTAATGGTGGATTTCGTCGGGGAAGGCTGCAAATGCCAAAATGAGGTGCGGGTTAGGTGATTCAGTGCCCTAGGAGGCTACGGGCAGGGTTTGGGAGGTGGGGGTGCCCTCACCGGAGCGGATCGTGCCGGAGCCCGAAGCGGATCGGGGCGGCCGGAGACGGAGGAGAAGGTCTCCTCAGGGTCCTCCTAGGGGTCGAGCGTAGTTCTGGCGAGGTGGAGTGAGTGGTGCTGGTCGAAGGCGAGCTCGGGGTGGCTATTTATAGCCGGTCCGAGGCGGTTGCCGTGAACGGGATAACTCCGGCGGCGATTACGGCGAGGCAGTGGCCGGACGGGTGGATTAGGTGGCTGGGCATCAACGTGATGGTCCTCTGGTTCCACTCAAACGCAAATCTTGGTTGGATCTGACCTGCTCCGCGGTTTTGACGGAACGGCGCCTCGCGGGCCCGTCGGCGGCAGAGAGCACGCCCTGTGCTTGCCAGGCCACAGCGATGGTGCCGCAGCGTGCACAGAGGGGGGGGGTGGCCACGCGGAGGCCTCGGGTGGCTCGGGCGGCGCTTGTCGGCGCCCAAAGCAGGGTCGGCCACTGTTGGTCACCACGGGTGGCTCTGCCACCGCAAAAGACACCAGAGCTGGCGAGCCACGTCGCCACCGACGCCCGCGCCCGGCCAAGCGACCTTGCGGCGCTCTGGATAAGGAGGGGGAGCAGTGAGCAAGAGGCCAGCGGCACTGGCGAGATGGATGCCAATCTCTAAAGAAAACGACACTGTCGTCTAAATTTAAACACTGAACTCTGAACATGAATAGCAACAGTGCCTGCCAACTGCTCGATGAAATGTTTTTGGCATGAGGAAAATATTTCTGGGGCTAATCTTTGGTGGGTGGCCTCTTGATGTATCTGGAAGCTGCCTGATTTTTGTCAGAATATTTGGAAAAGGAAAAATATGAATTTCACAAAATTTGACAAATCTGGTCCAAACTTGCAGTGAGCAAAACTTGAAAATTTTGAACTGTGGATGAGTGGATCTTGATGGATCTAGGTTGGGGGTGCTAAGGACTAGTCACAGGAGTTGGTTTAGGATCAAAACTCAAAAGAAACTCGGTACTTCCTTTGTAAACCACCTAGGTTCAAAAAAATGGCAGAAATAGTTTTGGGGATAAAATAAATGGAATAAAAATCAAAAAAATGGGTTGAGCTTGTTGGAATTGAATATTTGACTTGACCCAAAGTGGATGGAGGGGTTTTGGAAGAATTTTTTTTAACATGAGGCATAGTAAAAAGGATGGTTGCAATAAAAGGGATAATTCCAAAAAAAACCATAGGATTTCTTTTTAATAGAAATAATTTTAAATATAATAATTGTGATGAGTTAAAACCAAAGGAAAAGTCTTTAACACCAAACACCAAGGTTGAGGAAGACACAAAAATAAAATATTATTCATAAGAGAATTTTTTTTAGAAGGAGAGTCTTTTTTTAGAAAGATTTTAAATGGCCTCCTTCAAATCAAATAGAGGGTTTGATAAAAACCAAATTAAGTTTTTTTGGAGTGTCAGAAAGGCTGCCCCATCTGGGGAGGCCGTAGGGTCCAAGAAGGGAAGGACCCTCCTTCCGGACCACTCCACAACAGACGCTTACAGCGACGAGGAGTGGTTGCCCATGGACAAGCCCCTGGTGAAGTCGTAAGTATCCGGACACTATAATAGTTCTGGCCTGTTTTGTTTTATTGCTTCTTATCATGTCAAACATGATCGTGCAGTCTATCCAAAGCCCACATCGACGTATCCTCTTCGGATGGGTCTTTGGGCCAGTCGGCGATGAACAACAATTCACTCCCGACAGCCACCTCCCCCCGGCCCACGGACGACATCGAGGTGTTGTCTCAGAGGATACCGGACCAAGGGGAGATAATTCTGGAGGCGCCCCAAGGCGACATCCCAGACGCCGGGCGCATGGGGGGTAAGACTCCCATGGGTTCTGATGACGGGGGCTGCAGCAAGTTTGGCCCCCAGCCGGATACTGCGCCGAAACCTCCAGTGGTTCCCGATTCTGACAGGCGACCCCTCGCTAAGGGGGCGAGCCGTCTATGCCGATGGCCTTTTTCCATCCAGTGGCATCGGACAACTTGCTGGAAGCGCTTCGCGGCTCTTCCATTGACAAAGAGCACCACACCATCATGAGTGCGGTGGTCGAGAAGGTTCGGTCCGCCAAAAGCGGATTGACCGAAACCTGTGCTAGCCTCCTAACAGGCTTTGAGGTAAGTAATCAAATTATGAGAGAATATCATAACATAGACAGTAGCCCCTGATGCTTTGTTTGGTGTTCGGAAAGAAAGGCCGAACAGAGGATCAAATAACAATCACAGGAGTCTAATCAGAATATGTCTATGTGAATAAGCAGGCTTCGCTGCTGGCCGCTACCGCTCGTACTACGGAGGTCTCCGGACTGAAGCGGGACCTTGAGCGGTCCGAGGAAGAGTTCAGCCTTACCAAGAGGCAAATCGAAGAGAACAAAGGTAAGTGATACCCCGTCTGTATATTGATAAAGAAAAAAGTGGTTTTGAGATCACAGGATCATCATGAATTTTGCTAGGGGCCACGACCGATGTGGCGGCCCTGAAGAAGGCACAGTCCGAGGCCGAAGACAGAGCGGACAACGAGCGCATCGAGCGCGAGAAGCAACAGGCCCGAGTCGGCGAGGTTCAGCAAGAGCTCCAGGATTTCGTCAAGAAATACGAGTCCTTGGAGCGTGACTCTAAGACGCAGGGGTCCGAGCTTGCGAAGGCCCTCGAGAGCGCACAAAATGCCAAGGCCGAAGCCCAAAAGGCCCTCTAGGAGATTCAGGCAGTAAAGAGCATAGCGACGGGTAAGACATTCATTATGCAAAGCAAGCATGTGAAGGATACTTTCCTTTTACTTACCCGAATTCGGAGCTCTCCAGGAGCGTTCGCAGATCTACCGCGCAGCGTATCGGATGCTGCGGAGTTCTACCGGGCCGAGGAAGGGAGCTCGACGAAAAAGTTGTTCTGGTCTCAATATGCTGGGACCGAACATCCTATGCCCTTGAGCGACCAGCTGAAGCAACTTGTCGAGCTTCACAAGGCGGCCGAACTGGCCATGAAGGGTCTCGTAGTCCGGATGTGGCCTGGTGAGCCCCTGCCCGGCAGCTACTTCGTCCTGGTAAAGCAGCTTGTGAATGCTTTCCCACGGCTTGAAGTCATCAAGCGGTGCATCTACATTGAAGGTGCGCGCAGGGCCTTTGCCCGTGCGAAAGTGCACTGGGCGAAGATGGATGCCAAAAAGCTGGTGAAGGAGGGGCCACCGGAGGGCAAGGAGAATCGCCACCCCGAAAAGTATTATGATAGTGTCCCGAGGGGTTCCCGCCTTGTGGTGGAGGAATGTGCTAAGGATGTAATATTTGAATGAATGTACTCATGTGATCCTGTAATATGAAAACGAGTTCATGTGCGCTATATAACGCTTTGTCGATTTAAAATATTACCTTCTGTGCGGCCGTTTATAAAATCTGAGAGTTGGCCAGTCGTCGGATTTTGCCCCCATGTAACTAGTACTGAGGTGTTCGGGATAAATCTTAAACACTCTTTATCCAAATTTTTTGGTCCTTTCAGGAGGTGTTTAGCGCAGCGAACAAGGCAATCGGACTATATAGCTTTATCACCCTCACTTAGCCATAGAAGTCTAAAATTTTAAATTTTGGCGAAGCCCCTAGTATTCGGAAGGCCGAACTTGGGGCGCTATATACGCCTAAATTGGACAAGGCTGATTCCTCGCCCGAAGCGGAAAAAATCTTTAAGGATTTGAGACCTCTCGGACAGCGACCAGCTCTCACCGCATCATGACAGTCAATTTTCGGCTTTCTCTACTGTCCGGAAGAACCGGGACACAATCACAGTAGTTCTCCCAGTGCTACCTTAGCTGATATAGCGGAATGTAAGGTACCAAAACATGGGATCCGGGCAAACCCAACTATTGACCCAAGACATGATTCAGAGCTGATGCATATAATGCTATAAGTTCGGGGTGCCACACTGTCGAAAGTGTTCGGACTTTTCTTGCCGTGTTATGGGGTACACTGAAGCCCCTGGCGCACTGGACATACCAGAATGTACGGGTGCAATTTGTCGTAAATAAGCAGACAGGGAAAAAAGATCAATAAATACAATAATAAGCTAACGATGTACATTGTTATTTAAATGATACGTCAGGGCGTATGTATACAAGTAGTGCAATAAGAAAACATAGGACTATTTGACATGTCCTATCCAATGGCAAGCTGCGTGTGGGTATGTAAAACAGGTATAGCGATCGTTATCAGAGACCACCTGGGGATTCCCTTGTATGTCAAAGCTTCTTGCTTCCTTGGTGTTTCCTGAACGTGACGGGTCCGATAATCAAGCTATCGGAAAGGGCTTCCGGAGAATAGGGTCCTGAAAGGAAGAAAATGGTAAATATATATGGGTCCTGAAGTGGTTGAGCCGCATTGAGGGACGTGCCATAGCCGTGCCTCTGCCTATGCCCATGGTATCTTGAGTGCGTAATTATGTACGCGCGGCACAAATTTCGCCGCTTGACTGGGACTAGGACGGAGGCCGAATTGCTAGGCGAGCTCTGGACGTGCCGGGTGATCCTGTTAGGTGGTACTCCGGACTCGCTTGAAGGTGTCCGGGGGCTTTATCACCGAATTGGCGGTTTGCCTCAGAAGGCTGCTTTGTACTTCTGCTGCGAGGGCCGCAGTGTGCTCCTCTGTATGGAGCGAGCGCTCTGTGTTTCCGTTAACTGTTATAACCCCGCGAGGTCCTTTCATCTTGAACTTGAGGCATGCATAATGCGGTACCACATTGAATCTGGCGAATGCGGTTCGTCCGAGCAGTGCGTGATAGCCACTGCAGAAGGGGACGATATCGAAGATTAACTCTCGCCGGAAGTTATGCGGAGATCCAAAGACCAATTCCAGTGTGATTGAGCCCGTGCAACAGGCCTCTACACCTGGTATGACACCTTTAAAGGTGGTTTTTGTGGGTTTAATCCTCGAGGTGTCGATACCCATTTTGCGCACTGTATCCTGATAGAGCAGGTTCAGGATGCTTCCACTGTCCATAAGGACTCGAATGAGGTGTGTCAGATTTCGGGTTCCTGCAGACCCTCTAGGTTCGAACTCTGGGGTACACGCGGAGATCTCACCTCCAACCTACCTACACCCCGTCGCCTCGCAAGGATCTAAACTACACAAAGAGCAACACAAGGGACACAAGGTTTATACTGGTTCGGGCCACCATTGTGGTGTAATACCCTACTCCAGTGTGTGGTGTGGTGGATTGCCTCAGGGGCTGATGATGAATAGTACAAGGAAGAACAGCCTCGTGAGGGTCTGTTCTTGGCCGGTGCGACGAACTGCTAGGGGGAGCTCGGTCGCTTCTCTCTCTCTCTCTGGATTCGAGATTGATCTCTAGCTCTCTTCCAGATTGCCTGATGAGGGAGTCCTGGATTAGGGGGTGTCCGGATGGCCGGACTATAACCTTTGGCCGGACTCCTGGACTATGAAGATACAAGATTGAAGACTTCGTCCCATGTCCGGATGGGACTTTCCTTGGTGTGGAAGGCAAGCTTGGCGATACGGATGTAGATCTCCTCCCATTTGTAACCGACTCTATGTAATCCTAACCCTCTCCGGTGTCTATATAAACCGGAGGGTTTTAGTCCGTAGGACGAACAACAATCATACCATAGGCTAGCTTCTAGGGTTTAGCCTCTACGATCTCGTGGTAGATCTACTCTTGTACTACCCATATCATCAATATTAATCAAGCAGGAGTAGGGTTTTACCTCCATCGAGAGGGCCCGAACCTGGGTAAAAACATCATGTCCCATGTCTCCTGTTACCATCCGCCTAGACGCACAGTTCGGGACCCCCTACCCGAGATCCGCCGGTTTTGACACCGACATTGGTGCTTTCATTGAGAGTTCATCTGTGTCGTCATCGTTGGGCCCGATGGCTCCTCCGATCATCAACAACGACGCGGTCCAGGGTGAGATTTTTTTCCCCGGACAGATCTTCCTATTCGGCGGCTTTGCACTGCGGGCCAATTCGCTTGGCCATCTGGAGCAGATCGAAAGCTATGCCCCTGGCCATCAGGTCAGATTTGGAAGTTTGAACTACACTCATCGGCGTCGCGGAGACTTGATCTTCGACGGATTCGAGCCACGTACCGAGCACGCCCGGCGCATCACGATGGGCATGATCTAGCTCTGCGCGAACAGTGCCCTAGGGGTCGCACCGTGTGTGCTCCGACCCTCGGCTTCGGAGCCGATTTCATGTCGAGGAAGGGTGGCTGGGCGCGCCTGGGCTGCAATCTCTCTGGCGATTGAGCGAACACCAGCCTTGTCCTTGGCGAAGCTTGTGACTCCAAGGTGTCGGACTCCCTCCGGACTCCGAACCTTCCGCTACCGCCAATCGAATCCGATTGGGTGCCGATCATGGAGTTCACCGCCATCGACATCTTTTCAAAGACTTTTCGCCCTTCGGCGACATTCTGAATTCACTAAAGTCTCTCTCTTTATCAGGAGAGCCCTGGCCGGACTATGGTCAGCAAGGTTGGGATGTGGACGACGAAGAAATTCAAAGCCCACCCACCACCCACTTCGTAGCCACTGTCGATGATTTAACCGACATGCTCGACTTCGACTCCGATGACATCGACGGTATGGACGCCGATGCAGGAGATGACCATGAACCAGCGCCTACAGGGCACTGGAAGGCCACCTCGTCGTATGACATATAATGGTGGACACCCCAAAAGAAGGGAATGGTGATGGAACAACGGAGGATGACCCCTCCAAGAAGAAGCCTAAGCGTCGGCGTCAGCGGCGCCGCTCTAAATCCCGCCAAAGCAAAAATGCTGATTCCGGCACGGGAGACAATAACACCCCGGACAGTGCCGAAGACAACCCCCTCCAGCAGGATTCAGCGCAGGAGGATGGAGAAGCCAGCCCTCATGAGAGAGCGGCAGACAGAGAGGTAGAGGACGACAATTACATGCCTCCCTCCGAAGACGAGTCAAGCCTCGACGACGACGAATTTGTCGTGCCTGAGGATCCCGTCGGACAAGAGCGTTTCAAACGCAGGCTTATGGCCACGGCGAGCAGCCTCAAGAAAAAACAGCAACAGCTTAGAGCTGACCAAAATTTCCTAGCCGACAGATGGACTGAAGTCCTTGCGGCCGAAGAGTACGAAATCGAACGCCCCTCCAAGAGCTACCCAAAACGCACCGCTACCCCGATTAGAGGAGGAAGCACCTAGACCTACATCACCAGCGCATGATGCGGCTGACCGGCCACCTCGTGGCCGCGACAAAGAGGCCTCTCGGCCCTCCACTCAAACCGCACCCCGGCGTCACTCAAAGAATACCAAGGCACGGGGAAATGCGCCAGACCTGCGAGATATATTGGAGGACAAGGCAAGGAAAACTAGATCGATCTATGGATCGCGTGGGCACCCCACGACACGTGAGGATACCCGTCATGCCGGATTTGGTAAATCCGGCCGGGCCGAACAAAGTAAACAAAGCTCGTTTGAGCTACGTCGTGATATAGCCCAGTACAGAGGCGCCGCACTCCCACTATGCTTCACAGATGAAGTAATGGATCATCAAATCCCCGAGGGTTTCAAACCCGTAAACATCGAATCATACGATGGCACAACAGATCCTGCGGTATGGATCGAGGATTATCTCCTTCATATCCACATGGACGGCGGTAATGATCTACACGCCATCAAATACCTCCCACTCAAGCTTAAAGGACCAGCTCGGCATTGGCTTAACAGCTTGCCAGCAGAATCAATTGGTTGTTGGGAGGACCTGGAAGCCGCATTCCTCGACAATTTCCAGGGAACCTATGTGCGACCACCAGACGCCGATGACCTAAGCCACATAATTCAGCAGCTAGAGGAATCGGCCAGACAATTCTGGACACAGTTCCTAACCAAGAAAAATCAAATAGCCGACTGTCCGGACGCAGAGGCCCTTGGAGCCTTCAAACATAACATCCGTGATGAGTGGCTTGACGGCACCTAGGACAGGAAAAGCCGAAATCCATGGCAGCCCTCACAACACTCATGACCCGCTTTTGCGCGGGAGAAGACAGCTGGCTAGCTCGTAGTAATAACATGACCAAGAGCCCTGGTAATTCGGATACCAAGGACAGCAATGGCAGGTCGTGTCGCAACAAGCACAAGCGCCGCGTTAACGGCGACAACGCTGAGGATACGGCAGTTAATGCCGGATTTAGAGGCTCTAAACCCGGTCGTGGAAAAGCCATTTAAAAGAAATACTCCGGGCCCGTCCCAGTTTGGACTGAATACTGATCGCCGTGCGGATACACAGCACCCGAAAAACAGACAATCACACCAACAGGGATTGTTGGGTGTTCAAGCAGGCAGCAAGTTAAGTGCGAAAATAGAGACAAGGGGCTGCATAGCGATGACAAGGAGGAGCCCCGCCACGAACAATAGGGGACGAAGGGCTTCCCCGGAAGTGCGGACGGTGAACATGATATACGCAACCCACATCCCCAACAGGGAGCGGAAGCATGCACTCAGGGACGTATATGCGTTGGAGCCAGTCGCCCCAAAGTTCAACCCATGGCCCTCCTGCCCGAATACTTTTGATCGAAGGGACCATCCCACTAGCATCCGCCACGGCGGATTCGCCGCATTGGTTCTAGACCCAATCATTGATGGATTTCACCTCACTAGAGTCCTTATGGACGGCGGCAGCAGCCTGAACCTGCTTTATCGGGATACGGGCGAAAAAATGGGCATAGATCCCTCAATGATTAAACCCACAAAGACGACCTTTAAAGGCGTCATACCAGTGTGTAGAGGCCAACCGTACAGGCTCGGTTACACTTGAGGTGGTCTTCGGATCCCGGATAATTTCGAAGCGAGGAGTTAATCTTCGACAAAGTCCCGTTCCGCGATGGCTATCACGCATCGCTCGAGCGAACCGCATTCAAGAAAGTTCAATGCGGTGCTGCACTACGCATACCTCAAGCTCAAGATGCCAGGCCCTCGAGGAGTCATTACGGTCAATGGAAACACTGAACGCTCTCTCCGAACGGAGGAGCATACGGCGGCCCTCGCGGCGGAAGTACAAAGCAGCCTTTCAAGGAAATTCTCTTGTCCCGCTATTAAACGTCCGGTCACCGTCAAGCGCGCCTGGAGTAACCTACAACAAGACCGCCTGGCATGTTCGGAGCAAGCGTAGCAATGCGGCCCCAACCCCAGCCCTCGCGAAATTGCGAAACCAGTACTAGGCATACATAACTACACTCTGGAAATACCATGGGCATAGGGGGAGGGGCACGACCACGGCATGCCCAAAATGCGGCTCAACTGCACTAGGGGCTCCCGATTTTGTCACTCTTTTTCTTACTTTCAGGACTCCACTCCACGGAAGGCCTGTCCGGCAGTACAATCACCGAACACACGATGCAACAGCCAGGGAGGCAGAAAGCTACGTCGAGTGTCCAGGTGGTCTCTATAACGAGCAGTATACTTGTTTCACATATCATCCCGCAGCTCGCCCCTGGAGGGGGACATGTCAAATAGTCCCATCTCTTGCTTATTGCACTATTTGTATCGTCCTGCTTTTACCGCAGCCTTTTCGAATAAACAATACATAAATTTCGTCTATTATTGCATTCCTTTTTTATAAAAATATGTTCAGTTATGACATTATGCAACCGTACACTTTGGTACGGCCAATACACCAGGGGCTTACGTACCCCATAATATGGTGTGAGAAGTCCGAACACTCTCATGAGTGCAGCACCCCGAACTTATAGCATTATATGCATCGGCTCCGAATCATGTCTTGGGTCAATAGTTAGGTTTGCCCGGCTCCCATGTTTTGGTACCTTACGTTCCGTTATATCGGCTAAGGTAGCGCTGGGAGAACCACTGCGATTGTGCCCAGGTTGAGCTGGGCTAAGCACCTCAGTGGAGAAAGCTAAAACTGACTGTCATGATAGGGCGAGAACTGGTCGCTGTTCGAGAGGTTCTCGAGTCCCTAAAGACTTATGTCGCTTAGAGCGAGGAGTCGGCTTTGTCCGGCCTAGGCGTGGATAGCGCCCCGAACTCGGTCTTCCGAATACTAGGGGCTTCGACGAAATTTAAAATTATAGAATTCTATGGCTAAGTGAGAGTGTTCAAGCATTATAGTCCGATTGCCTTGTTCGTTGTGTTGAGCGCCTCCCTCGAAGGACCCAAGAATGGGAAAAAGAACGCTCAAGTTTATCCCGAACACCCTAGCACTCGTGGCATGGGGGCAGCAGCCGACGACGCGCCATCTCCCAAATTTAATAAACGGCCGCACAGAAGGTAATATTTTAAATTCAAAAGCGTTACTTAGCGCGTATGAACAAGTTTTCAGCATACAGGATCACAAATGCGAGTTTACTCAAAAATTACATCTTTGGGGCATTCATCCGCTATAAGGCGGGCACCCTTCAGGACGCCCTCATAATACATCTCGGGCTTGCGATGCTCCTTGCCCGGCGGTGGTCCATCCATCACAAGCTTCTCAGCGTCCATCTTGCCCCAGTGCACTTTAGCACGGGCAAGGGCCATACGGGCACCTTCGATGTATACGGAGCGCTTAATGACTTCAAGCCATGGACAGGCATCCACCAGCCGCCTCACCACCCTGAAGTAGCTCCCAGGCGTGGCTTCCCCAGGCCACAGCCGGACTATGAGACCCTTCATGGCCTGTTCTGCCACCTTATGAAGCTCGACCAGCTGCTTCATTTGGTCGCTCAAAACTGCCGGGTGTCCGGCCTCAGATATCGAGACCAGAACACCTTCTCCGTCGAGCTCCCTCTTATTTCGGTAGAATGCGGCAGCATCGGACACCTCAGGAAGATCTGTGAATGCTCTGGAGAGCTCCGGACTTCGGGTAAGTAACAAGTAATTCAATTTCACGTGCTTGCTTTGCATAAAGAATGCCTTACCCGCCGCTATCTTCTTCATCGCCTCAATTTCCTGGAGGGCTTTTTGGGCTTCGGCCTTGGCATATTTGGCGCTCTCAAGGGCCGAGGCGAGCTCGGACTCTCGAGTCTTTGAGTCAAGCTCCAAACTCTCGTGTTTTTCCACGAGAGCCTGGAGCTCTTGCTGCACCTCCGCCACCCGCGCCTCCTGCTTTTCTCGCTCGGTGCGCTCCACGGCCGCATTGTCTTGACCTTGGACAACGCTTCGCCAGTGGTCGCCACCCGGTTGTGGCCCTGTAATACTCACGTTGGTCCTGTCATTTTTTGCAACCAAATCTTTTTTATATATACTTAAATAAGGTATTACTTACCTTCCTTGTCCTCGAGCTGCTTCTTGGCAAGGCGGAGCTCGTTCTCGGACCGCTCGAGGCTCTGCTTCAATGCATCGACCTCCGCAGTCAGTGCGGTAGATGTCAGCAACGCAACCTGCATTCCCATATTGACATACTTATGTTAGACTCCTGCGTATATCTTTTTGATCCTCAGCTCGGCTTTTCTTTCCGAACACCAAACTGAGCATCAGGGTCTACTGTCTATGCGGTAATATTTTTACATATCATAAATACATTCCTCAAAGCCTGTTAGAAGGCTGGCAAAGGCTTCAGTCAGCCCGGTCTTGGCAAACCGAACCTTCTGGATCACCACACTCATAATAGTGCGGTGCTCCTCGTCGATGGAGGCGCCGTTAAGCACCTCCAGCAGATTATCCGGTGCCTCCGGATGGACGGAGGTCACCGGCATCGTAGGCTTGCCCTTCTTAGTAGGGGGCCGCCTGCCGGATGCCGGAACCGTTGAAGGTTCCGGTGCGGTGTCTGGCCCAGGGCCGGACTTAGAGCCCTTCGGGGTTTTATCCCCTTTGCGCCTGGAGTCCGGGAGGTCGCCTTGCGGCGCTTCCAGGACCACCCCTCTAGGCTTGGACCCTTTTGGGACTCCACCTCGGCATCGTCCGTAGGACGAGGGGAGGTAGCGGTCGGAAGTGAGAGGCTATTCACATCCGACGAATCCAGGGATCCGCTCGACGAAGCGTCGAGCTGGGCCGCGGGCGGACTGCATGATTATATTCGGCGTCAGAAGATACTGTGCAATAAAGGAACGCCATGAGTTATTCTGGTATCCGGATACTTACGATTTTACCAGGGGCTTGGCCCTAGATGGCCACTCCTCTTCGCCGTCGTCGGCGTTGGTGGAGTGTTCGGAGGAAGGGTCCTTCCCTTCTTGGACCCTCCGGCCCCCCCACTTGGGGTGGCCTTCCTTTTCTGTCCTTCCCCCGCTGGAGGGGGAGAGGCCTCTTCTTCCTCCTCCTCGTCTTCGTGGGAGGAGTGCGCCTCGGTGTCATCGGACGATGAATCCGACACCGCCGAGCGCTGGGAACTCTTTCGAATTCCCGCGACCTTTTTCTTGGCCTTCTTCTCCGGCACCACGTAAGGTGCCGGAACCAGCAGCCCCGTCAAGCGGGCATCCGCTGGATCTTCGGGCAAAGGAGCCGGACAGTCAATCTGTCCGGTCTTCTTCTGCCATTCCTTTCAAAGGAACGGGAGCTTAGATCCCGCATAGAGTCAAACTATGAAAAACAAGTATCCCGTAAAGGGTAAAAAAAGCTTACTACGCTGGCTTGGCGCTTCGCGCGGAATCCGCGATCCTCGGTGATGGGAGGGGGAACCTCGGCACCCTTGAATAGCACCTTCCAGGCATCCTCGTGTATTGTGTCAAAGAGCACGGTCGAGTTTGGTGCTGGGCGGGTTGAACTCCCATAAGTTAAAAGCCCGTCGTTGACACGGGAGGATCCGGCGGATGAGCATGACCTAGACTACGTTGACGAGTTTAACCTTTTTGTCCACCAGGTCTTGGACGCAGGTTTGGAGTCCGGTCCGCTCTTCCAAATTACCCCACGACAGGCCCTTCACTTTCCAGGAGGTGAGCCGTGTGGGGATGCTAGATCGGAATTCAGGGGCCGCTGCCCATTCAGGTCACGCGGCTCGGTAATGTAGAACCACCCCGATTGCCACCCCTTTATGGTCTCCACGAAGGAGCCCTCGAGCCATGTAACGTTGGGCATCTTACCCACCATGGCGCCCCCGCACTCCACTTGCTGGCCGCCCACTACCTTCGGCTTGACATTGAAGGTCTGCAGCCATAAGCCTAAGTGGGGCTTGATGCGGAGGAAGGCCTCGCACACGACGATAAACGCAGAGATGTTGAGGACGAAGTTCGGGGCCAGATCGTGGAAATCCAGGCCGTAGTAGAACATGAGCCCCCGGACAAACGAGTGAAGTGGGAAACCTAGTCCGCGGAGGAAATGGGTGAGGAACACCACCCTCTCATGGGGCCTGGGGGTGGGGATGAGCTGCCCCTTGTCTGGGAGCCGGTGCGCGATGTCATTAGACAAGTATCTGGCCTCCCACAGCTTCTTGATGTGTCCCTCTGTGACGGAGGAGACCATCCACTTGCCTCCCGCTCCGGACATGGCTGGAGAAGGTTGAGGTAAGATGTGCAGACTTGGGCGCTGGAGCTCGAGTGCGCGAAAATGGATAAGCAAAGGAGGAAGAAGGCGTAGATGGAAAAGGTGGATCCTTATCCCCTTATATGGGCGGACGAAACTATGTGCCCCCACCAGCCTGGTAAAACTCGCTTATCTCCCAAGCATCGTAAATTAATGGCACGGTTGGGTTACCCACGCCCGTATTGATGAGAATCCCGGAATAAGGGGACACGATCTCTGCTTCGACAAGACGTGCCAAGGAAACCGCCTCGCTAAGTGCGCTGAGGTGGGACAGTAAAAACGATTCGAATAAAGGCTTGGCCATGGTGTGATGTCACGCTGCGGAATACGTCAGCAGATTGGATTTGTGTAAATATTATTCTCTCTACGGTGGTATGTGGAACTTATTTTGCAGAGCCGGACACTATCCTTGTGTTCAAAATCTTCTATGAAGTATTCAGAGGAGGAACCCGCCTTGCAATGCCGAAGACAATCTGCGCGCCGGACTCGTCGTCATTGAAGCCTGGTTCAGGGGCTACTGAGGGAGTCCTGGAGTAGGGGGTGTCCGGATGGCCGGACTATAACCTTTGGCCGGACTCCTGGACTATGAAGATACAAGATTGAAGACTTTGTCCCGTGTCCGTATGGGACTTTCCTTGGCGTGGAAGGCAAGCTTGGTGATACGGATGTAGATCTCCTCCCATTTGTAACCGACTCTATGTAACCCTAACCCTCTCCGGTGTCTATATAAACCGGAGGGTTTTAGTCCGTAGGACGAACAACAATCATACCATAGGCTAGCTTCTAGGGTTTAGCCTCTCTGATCTCGTGGTAGATCTACTCTTGTACTACCCATATCATCAATATTAATCAAGCATGAGTAGGGTTTTACCTCCATCAAGAGGGCCCGAACCTGGGTAAAAATATCGTGTCCCTTGTCTCCTGTTACCATCCGCCTAGACGCACAGTTCGGGACCCCCTACCCGAGAGCCGCCAGTTTTGACACCGACACCTGATCTCTAGCTCTATTCCCGATTGCCTCTACCCCGTGGGTGGCTAGTCCTATTTATAGTCAGAGGCCCTGGGCCTCTTCCCAAATATTGAGCGGGAAGGGCGCCAACAATTGGCCATTTTGAAGGGGAACATCTAGTACACTTATCCTGACTAAAGTTGGTCCTTGCCTGCCAAAGGCTCTGACGATGACGCCGTCTTGGGCTCCACGATGACCTCCTTCCCGCCGTTGTGTTGGTCTTGGTCTCGTTGCACCGAAATGGTTGCCTTTGCATGATGCTCTCGCATGCGCTTGCCTCCTTTGCACCAAATAGGAAATGAGGACACTGCGCAGGCTGGCGCCCGCCTGGCGCCCTCGGTCATCATGGCTTGCGTCATGGTCACCTCGTGAGGTACCCCGCCTTGATCTCTCCGCCTCCTCGCGAGCCAGCATGACGAGGCCGTGCCTTAGGAAGCTTCCCGTCGTTTACATTTTAGTGATCCAAGATCACATTGAGTCTATAGGAAAAGCCAATACTATCAAGAAGGGATGAGGTGTTGCTTAATGAGCCTTTTGCTCCATGTGCTCAGTGATATGCTCCAAGACCCTCCACTAGTTTCTCACATCCACAAATGACCTAAACCCAAAGTCAAACTCGGCCCTACCGATTCTTTCTATCCGGCCCCTCGCGAGGGTCTTGAGCTTGTGCTGATGAAGATGGGCCGTACTGGGCCACCCCTTCAGCCACGCCGCAGGCCGCAGGCAGGCAAGTCTGGGTACCCCCGTTCCCAGAACGCCGACAAGGTGAAATCCGTCAATGATCGGACAGGAAGACCATGGGTTGAACTTTGGGGCGACTGGCTCCATCGCATAGACGTCCCTTAGTGCATGCTTCTGTTCCAGCTTGGGAATATGGGTTGCGTATATCATGTTCACCGTTTTCACTTGGGGAGGAAATTTCCTCTATCCTCCTGTGTTCGGCGGCTGGGGCTCCTCCTCATCGTTGCTATGCAGCCCCTTTTCCTTGTTTTCGGCATTCAACTTACGGCCTGTTTGAACACCCAGCATTCTCTATTGGTGTGGTTGGCTGGTTTATCAGGGGTGCCGTGGGATTTGACACGAGCGATCGAGTATGCGGTCCAAACTGGATGGGCCCAGATTGCTTCTCTTGAACGGCTTTTTCCGCTGACCGGACTTAGAGCCACTGAATCCGGCATTGACTGTCGTGTCTTCGGCGTTGTCGCCGTTGTTGTGACGCTTGTGTCTGTTGCGATGTGGCTTGCCGTTGCTATCTCTGGCATCTGAATTGTCAGGATTTCTTGAGTGTTGTTGCTGCGAGCCAGCCAGCTGTCCTGGCCCTCACAAAAGCGGGTCATGAGTGTCGTGAGGGCTGACATGGACTTCGGCTTCTCTTGGCCGAGGTGTCGAGCTAGCCACTCGTCGCGGATGTTATGCTTAAATGCCGCTAAGGCCTCGGCATCCGGACAGTCGACGATTTGGTTCTTTTTAGTTAGGAACCGAATCCAGAATTTCCTGGCTGACTCCCCGGGCTGTTGGGTTATGTGACTCAAGTCATCAACATCCGGTGGTCGCACATAAGTGCCCTGGAAGTTGTCAAGGAATGCGTCTTCCAAGTTCTCCCAACTACCAATGGAGTTTGCCGGCAGGCTATTCAGCTAATGCCGAGCCGACCCTTTGAGTTTTAGTGGGAGGTACTTGATGGCATGTAGATCGTCACTGTGGGCCATGTGGATGTGGAGGAGGAAATCTTCAATCCATACCGCGGGGTCTGTTGTGCCATCATATGATTCAATGTTCAAGGGTTTAAACCCTTTTGGGAATTCGTGATCCATTACTTCGTCGGTGAAGCATAGGGGGTGTGCGGCGCCTCTATGCCGGGCTATATCACGACGCAGTTCATACGAGTCTTGTCTGCTGTATTCGGCCTGGTCGGATTTGCTTTTAGTGTATCCGGCGTGACAGTCATCATCACGCGTTGGGGCGCGCCCCCGTGATCTGTAGATCGATCTTGTATGTCCTGCTTTGTTTTCCAATACATCTCGCAGGTCCTACGTGTAGCCTCGGGCCTTGGTGTTTTTGTTTGACTGGCGACGGGGTGTGCGCTGGACTTTGGGATGATACACCGCTTTGTCTCGGCCATGAGGTGGCCGGTCAGCCGCATCATATGCTGGTAGTGTAGGCTTTAATGCTTCCTCCTTGAGTAGGGGTAGCAACCTGCGCTTTGGGTAACTTTTGGTTGGGTGCTCGAGTTTGTATTCCTCGGCTACCAGGACCTCGGTCCATCTATCCGCTAGCGGATCTTGATCAGCTTGAAGCTGCTGCTGCTTTTTCTTCAGGCTTTTTGCTGTGGCTATAAGACGGCGCTTGAAGCGCTCCTGCTCGACGGGATCCTCAGGCATGATGAATTCTTCATCGCCGAGGCTCACCTCGTCCTCGGAGAGGGGCATGTAATTGTCATCCTCTGATTCTCCATCTGTCGCCTGTTCTTTAGGGCTAGCTTGCCCATCCTCCCGCTCGAAGCCTGGCTGGGGGCATTGTCTTTGTCTTCGGCACTATCCGTAGCGTTATTGTCTCTCGTGCCGGTATCGCTGCTTTTGCTATGGCGGGGCTTAGAGCGGCACTGATGACGCCGGTGCTGCCATCGCTTTCTTTAGGGGTGTCCACCATATATATATATCATATGATGAGGTGGCTGTCCAGCGCCCTATGGGCGGTGGTTCCTGTTCTTCTCCTGCATCGTCGTCCATACCGTCGATGTCTTCGGAGCCGAAATCAAGCATGTCGGTTAAGTCGTCGACAGTGGCTATTAAGTGGGTGGTGGGTGGGGAACGGATTTCTTTGGCATCCGCTTCCCACTCAAGCCGGACATAGTTCGGCCAAGGGTCTCCTGACAAGGAGAGAGATCTCAATGAACTTAGCACGTCGCCCAAGGGCGAGTGCTGAAAGATATCCGCGGAGGTAAACTCCATGATCGATGCCCAATCAGATTTGATAGGCACGGACGCAAACGGTTCGGAGCCTGTGGCCGGGGACGAATCCAAGAGTCCGATGACACAGGTCTCATAGGAGGTGAAGTTAGTATTCGGCTCTATCGCCGTTGAGTGCGCAGCCTCCGTGGCGGGGTCCATCCACCCGTCCTCGGATGGCACGATCTGCTCCGGATTGAGGGCCGGAGTAGCCGCAGGTGTGATCTCCCGAACACCGTCCGATGGCAGAGCTAAGTCGTGCTCGTCGTGACTGTGCGACGCACCTGACATGGGCTCGAATCCATCGAAGATCAAGTCTCCGCGGATGTCGGCAGTATAGTTCAAGCTTCCAAACCTGACCTGATGGCCAGGGGCGTAGCTATCGATCTGCTCCAGATGGCCAAGCGAGTTGGCCCGCAGTACGAAGCCGCCGAATACGAAGATCTGTCCGGGGAGAAAAACCTCACCCTGGATCGCATCGTTGCCGATGATCGAAGGAGCCATCAAGCCTTTATCGTGGCAGCACAGTGGAAATCTCAATGAAAGCACCAATGTCGGTGTCAAAACCGGCGGTTCTCAGGTAGGGGGTCCCGAACTGTGCGTCTAAGGCTAATGGTAATAGGAGGCAGGGGACACAATGTTTACCCAGGTTCAGGCCCTCTCGATGGAGGTAATACCCTACTTCCTGCTTGATTGATCTTGATTATATGAGTATTACAAGAGTTGATCTACCACGAGATCGTAGAGGCTAAACCCTAGAAGCTAGCCTATGATTATGATTGTTCTTGTCCTACGGACTAAACCCTCCGGTTTATATAGACACCGGAGGGGGCTAGGGTTACACGGATTCAGTTACAAGGGAGGATATCTACATATCCGAATTGCCAAGCTTGCCTTCCACGCAAGGGAGAGTCCCACCCGGACACGGGACGAAGTCTTCAATCTTGTATCTTCATAGTCCAACAGTCCGGCCAAAGTATATAGTCTGGTTGTCCAAGGACCCCCTAATCCAGGACTCCCTCAGCCGTCAAGGCCTCCTTGGCGTCCCCCTTGATGGTGAGGACGCCCTTGCTCCCAGGCATCTTCATGAGGTTGTAGGCCGGATGGGTCGCTGCCATGAACTGGGCCAGAGCTGGGTACCCAAGGATGGCGTTGTATGGGAGGCCGATGCGGGCGATGTCGAAGTCGACCAGCTCGGTACGGTAGTTGTCGCACGTGCCGAAGGTGACAGGGAGGCGGATCTGCCCCAGGGGGTGGGCGGTGCCACCGCCAACTCCTGAGAAAGGCTTGCTGAGGCGGAGCCGCTCGAGCGGTACGTGAAGAAGGCTAAAGGCCTCCACGGAGAGCACGTTAAGGCCGGCGTCGCCGTCGATGAGGGTCTTGGTTACATCCACGTTACAAATGGTGGGCGTGCAATGCATCGGGAGCATACCCAAGCCGGCAGTGGTGACGGGGTGGTCTTCTGAGTCGAAGGTGAGGTCGGCCTCAGGCACAGCCCAGCCCAGCGGAGCCCCCGAGCGCTTGGAAGCGGCACCGATCAGGCGAAGGAACGACTTGATATGGCGATCTGAAGGCAGTGCTTGAGAGCCGCCTAGCAGGGCCACGACCGCGTGGTGCGCCGGTGCCGTGTAGCACGCAGTGAAGAGGCCGCGCAGCTCCTCCCAAGATGCCACTGTGGACCAGGGGAGGTTGAGCAGCCAGGCGTGCGGCGCGCTAGTGAGGGCCATGGGAAGCCAGTTGGCCATGACCTTGTCGTCACCCCCGTCCTCGAGGACGGCCTCCTCATATGCTAGTAGGAAAGTTGACGGGTCCGCGCACCGTCGTAGCGCGGCGGCATCTCCGGCTTGAACTTGGGCGGCCACTGCACCTGCCGCAAGGCCAGGGCCAGGGCTCGGAGCCCCTAGCCCCGTTGTCGGCGCCAGTCGTCGGAGCCGGGAGCGGGACGCCAGCCATGAGGGTGGAGCGCGGTGCTAGCGGGGTGCAGATCGACGGAAGGAAAGCTATGGCACACCCCTACCTGGCGCGCCAAATGTCGGATCACGGGTTCCGGCAAAACCCTCAAGGTTTGAACACTGGGGTGTGCACGAAGATCTCTCCCTACCGATCCACGTCCTAGCTTTGCTAAGATCCCAAGGGCTAACTCGACGAACTCGCAACACAAAGGACACAAGATTTATACTGGTTCGGGCCACCGTTGCGGTGTAATACCCTACTCAAGAGTGGTGGTGGTGGATTGCCTCTTGGGCTGAGGATGAATAGTACAAAGGGAGAACAGCCTCCTGAGGTTGAGGTGTTCATGTGCTTGGTGAACTTGTGTGGGTGAGGATTACTCAAGTTGAGATGCCTCCTACTGTGGTGGCTAGTCCTATTTATAGAGGCCCTGGTCCTCTCCCCAAATATTGTGCGGGAAGGGAGCCAACAACGGCCAATTTGAAAGGGGACAGCTAGTACAACTTATCCTGACAAAAGCAGTCTTCGCTTGCAAAAGGCTCTGGTGGTGACGCCATCTTGAGCTCCATGGTGACCTCCATCTTGCCGTGAAGCTGGTCTTGGTCTCGTTGCACTGATATGGAAACCTTTGCTTGACGCCTCGGTACTCCACTCCTGCACTTGCCCCCTTTGCACCAAAGAGGAAACAAGGACACTGCGCGCGCTGGCGCCTACCTGGCGCCCGCCTAATCTTGATCGTCATGGCTCATGTCACGAGAACCTCGCGAGGTTCGTCTTGCCTTGATCTCTCCGCCCCTCGCGAGCCAACCTGGTGAGGCCGCTCCTGAGGAGGCCTTGCGTCGTGCGCCTCGCGAGGGTCTTGAATGCCTTGTTGATGAAGATGGGCCATCTGGGCCCGCTCGCAGAGCCACGCCGTGGGCCGCAGGTAGGAAAGTCTGGGGACCCCCGTTCCCAGAACGCCGACACTATGGGTCCATAGTGATTAGCTAGATGGATCTCTCCCTCTCTCTGATCTTGAATACAATGTTCTCCTAGAAGTTCTATTCGATGTAATCTTCTATTACGGTGAATTTGTTGGGATCTGACGAATTGTGGGTTTATAGTCAGATTATTCATTGAAAGTAACTGAGTCTTTTATGAACTTTATGCTTTCCAATCTATGAGTTTTGTTTGGCCAAGTTGATGAGTAGATCTTCAGCGAAAGTGGTGCATAGTAGTAGGTTAAATCTTGCGGTATCCTCACCCAATGACAAAAGGGGTAGCGAGGCATGTATTTATATTGTTGCTACTAAGGATAAAACGATGGGGTTCAATCATATTGCTTGGTTTCGTTCTGTCTACATTACCTCATCATACTTCATGCATTACTCTATTTGTTATTAACTTAATATGTAGAGAGGCAAGCATAGAAGCGCTCTGAAGTGGAGTAACAATAGTAGATGAAGGCAGGAGTCGGTCTACTTGTGACAGATGTAATGTCGATGCACAAGATCATGCCATGAATAACATCATAACTATGCACTTTTCTATTAATTGCCCAACAGTAATTTGTGTACCCACCGTATGCTATTTTTATGAGAGAGATGCCTCTAGTGAAACATGGCCCTCGGGTCTATTTTAATCATATTGCTAAAACCAAAAATACCTTGGCGCAATTTCTTTAATTTTATTTTACTTTTCAATTTATCAATCACCTACTATCAGATTTGATCCTTGCAATTAGCAAGTACAAGGGGATTGACGACCCTCTTTCCCATGTTGGGTGCAAGTATTTGATCTTGTGTGTGTAGGTACCATCGACAGTTATTTGTGTGGTTCTCCTATTAGTTCAATAACCTTGGTTCTCTACTAAGGGAAATACTATCCGCTAATATATTGCTTCACCCTTCCTCTTTGGGGAAAATCCCGACGCAGCTCACAAGTAGCACGTAGTATGATTTTTTTTATTTTCTATTGCATTACCTGTAAACCAAAACACCAACCCCAACCCCTACCAAGAAGGATAAACCCAACCAAAACCCCTCTGCCTCATGTTGCGTCTCCACACACTCCTCGCTTGTTCCTGGTCTGTGGATTTGACCAACGAGTTAATTGACTTCCGATTGCTAGCTCACTAATAAATGGATTCCCTCATGACATCCACGACCTAGAGATGGGGCCTCTGCTCCCTACTCTACCTCTTCCTCTTCTTCGCAAGCCACCTCCTTGGCTCCTGTCCCTTCTTCCCGGCACTACCGTCGTGGGAGCACTTCTCCATGGTGCAGCAGCATGCCCCCTCGACGCTGCATGCTCCGCCTTGTTCCACTTCTTACCTTGACCATGACTACATGTCTCCAGCGCCGAACACTGGCTCCAGAGATCTTGCCAGGTAGGAGGAGGAAGAAGAGCAGCTAGCGATGGTGCCCGCACCGGAATTGTCGGTGCAACAAACCCCAGGTGTGTTGCCCGGACTGTACACAGGCACAAGAGCAAGGTTACAACATACAAGGCGAGTCCAAGTCAAGCTAAAGGAGCAAGATACTACTAATGGAAAACCTCCCTCACCGGGCAGGAGAGCCTGGCGAGGATGAGGTTGCCCCGGGAACAAGTCTCAGGACTACCCCGGCAGGCTTGCCGGGGACGCCAAGGGCGGACTACCCCGCCAAGGCTCCACCGCTCCACCTCATAGTGATGCAAGTCATCAATCGGTGCGGTGTTAAGCCCCCAAGTGACCAAGTGGTTGTTATTTGACACATGGCAGCCACTTCTGGTGGAAATCACCTCCAAATGACACCTGTCTAGAGACGTGTCAAGCACACAGACGAGAAGGTGGCTGAACGGCCCGGCAAGGCTTGCCGGGCATGCCATGAGGTGACACTAAGCGAAGTATTTAATGCGCTCTGCCCTGTCTGCAGAGTTAGGTATGATAGCACTGTTTGCTATCTAATCAGTACACAATGACTGATCTTCCATTGTGGTGACCCCTTGATCTATAAAAGGAGGTCCATGGCAACCTTAGAAAGGATTCAGTCCCTTGTACACTCATACGCGCGTCGCTGCTCTCGCCCTGAGGCAACCCTGCCGGGCTAGAGCGTTGCGTCTCCACCACGGTCCTCTCATCAATCCACCAAAGCAGGAGTAGGGTTTTATGCCTCGCGGCAGCCTGAACCTGGGTAAAACTGCCTGTGTAATCACTACCATGCTGCCCCTGCACCCCCCGCTCTTTGTGCAATGTGTTCTTCCCACTATTGAACCACAAGGGGCCGATGGCCCCATAGGTGGCCATGATTTCCCACGACATCTTTGGCGTGCCAGGTAGGGGGAAGTGCTTGCGCGAACCCGAGAGTGTATGCAGCATGTCATCTTCATCGTCTTCTTCATTGACAGCTTCATCATCCATGGCGCGCAAGAAGAAGACCGGTGCTGCAGCTCACCCGTCCACCTCGAAGGCCCCTCCGCACGCGGCTGTCAAGGACGTGGGGGTTCCGGGGACGCACAGGGACATGGCCGGTGCAGGCGGCATCATCACCACCTCCCCCGCAGCTGAAACGGGAGTGGGAGGCACCGAAGAGGGACAGCGCCAACAACATCCCAACGGCCACGCCCCCCAAGGTACAGGTGGAGAGATCATTCCATCTCCGCCTCTCTGCCCCACTGAAGGACGCAGCCGCAACGATGATGCTCGCTCTAGGGTGAATTACAGCCCCTTGGCTGCGGCTACCTCTTGAGCATGCATTGGTTTTCCGTTGAAGAGGAAAGGGTGATGCAGCAAAGTAGCATAAGTATTTCCCTCAGTTTTGAGAACCAAGGTATCAATCCAGTAGGAGACAATGCACAAGTAACCTAGTACCTGCACAAACAACCAAGAACCTTGTAACCAACGCGATAAAGGGGTTGTCAATCCCTTCACGGTCACTCACAAAAGTGAGATCTAATAGAGATAGTAAAGTAAATATTTTTAGTATTTTTTTGTATAGATTGGAAAGTAAAGATTGCAAAATAAAAGAACGGCGACAGAAATTGGCAAGTTGATGGGAAACTAATATGATGTAAAATAGACCCGGGGGCCATAGGTTTCACTAGTGGATTCTCTCAAGATAGCATGTATTACGGTGGGTGAACAAATTACTGCCGAGCAATTGATAGAAAAGCACATAGTTATGAAGATATCTAAGGCAATGATCATGAATATAGGCAGCACGTCCGTGTCAAGTAGACCGAAACGATTCTGCATCTACTACTATTACTCCACACATCAACCACTATCCAACATCCATCTAGAGTATTAAGTTCATGAGAACAGAGGAACACATTAAGCAAGATGACATGATGTAGAGGGATAAACACAAGCAATATGATATAAACCCCATCTTTTTATCCTCTATGGCAACAATACAATACGTGCCTTGCTGCCCCTACTTTCACTGGGAAAGGACACCGCAAGATTGAACACAAAGCTAAGCACTTCTCCCATTGCAAGAAAGATCAATCTAGTAGGCCAAACTAAACCGATAATTTGAAGAGACTTGCAAAGATATCAACTCATGCATATAAGAATTCAGAGAAGAACCAAATAATATTCATAGATAAACTTGTTCATAAATCTAGAATTCATCGGATCTCGGCAAACACACCGCAAAAGAGTATTACATCGAATAGATTTCCAAGAACATTGAGGAGAACTTTGTATTGACAATCAAAGAGAGAGAAGAAGCCATCTAGCTAATAACTATGGACCCAAAGGACTGTGGTAAACTACTCACGCTTCATCAGAGAGGCAATGGTGTTAATGTAGAAGACGTCCGTGATCGAATCCCCCTCCGGCAGATCGCTGGAAAAGGCCCCAAGATGGGATCTCACGGGTACAGAAGGTTGCGGCGGTGGAAAAGTGCTTTTGTGGCTCTCGTTTCTAGGGTATAAGAGTATATATATGCGAAATAAGTACGTCGGTGGAGCTACGAGGGGCCCACGAGGGTGGGGGGCGCGCCTACCCCCCTGGGCGCGCCCTCCTGCCTCGTGGCCTCCTCATGGAGTTCCAGACTTCAACTCCATGTCTTCTAGTTTGCTTTCGGTCCAAGAAAGATCATCGTGAAGGTTTCATTCCGTTTGGTATTCCTTTTCTGCAAAACTCTAAAATAGGCAAAAAACAGAAAGTGGCACTGGGCCTCTGGTTAATAGGTTAGTCCCAAAAATAATATAAAATAGAATATTAAAGCCCATTAAAGATCCAAAACAGATAATATAATATCATGGAACAATAAAAAATTATAGATACATTGGAGACGTATCAAGCATCCCCAAGCTTAATTCCTGCTCGTCCTCGAGTAGGTAAATGATAGAAATAGAATTTTTTATGTGCATGCTACCTAACATAATTATCAATGTAATTCTCTTTATTGTGGCATGAATTTTCAGATCCGAAAGACTCAAGACAAAAGTTTAATATTGACAAAAAAATAATAATACTTCAAGCATACTAACAAAGCAATCATGTCTTCTCAAAATAACATGGCCAAAGAAAGTTATCCCTACAAAATCATATAGTCTGGCTATGCTCTATCTTCATCACACAAAATATTTAAATCATGCACAACCCTGATGACAAGACAAGCAATTGTTTCATACTTTGATGTTCTCAAATTTTTTCAATCTTCACGCAATACATGAGCGTGAGCCATGAACATAGCACTATAGGTGGAATAGAGTGGTGGTTGTGGAGAAGAAAAAAAGGAGAAGATAGTCTCACATCAATTAGGCGTATCAACGGGCTATGGAGATTCCCATCAATAGATATCAATGTGAGTGAGTAGGGATTGCCATGCAATGGATGCACTAGAGCTATAAGTTTATGAAAGCTCAAAAAGAAACTAAGTGGGTGTGCATCCAACTCGCTTGCTCACGAAGACCTAGGGCACTTTGAGGAATCCCATCATTGGAATATACAAGCCAAGTTCTATAATGAAAAATTCCCACTAGTACATGAAAGTGACAACATAGGAGACTCTCTATCATGAAGATCATGGTGCTAATTTGAAGCACAAGTGTGGTAAAAGGATAGTATCATTGTCCCTTCTCTCTTTTTCTCTCATTTTTTTGTTTTTTTCCTTCTCTTTTTTATGGCCTCTTTTTTCACTTTTTTTTGTCCGGAGTCTCATCCCGACTTGTGGGGGAATCATGGTCTCCATTGTTATTTCCTAACATGGGACAATGCTCTAATAATGATGACCATCACACTTTTATTTACTTACAACTCAAGAATTACAACTTGATACTTAGAAAAAAATATGACTCTATATGAATGCCTCCGGCGGTGTACCGGGATGTGCAATGAATCAAGAGTGACATGTATGAAAGAATTATGAAGGTGGCTTTGCCACAAATACGATGTCAACTACATGATCATGCAAAGCAATATGAAAATGATGAAGCGTGTCATAATAAACGGAACGATGGAAAGTTGCATGGAAATATATCTCGGAATGGCTATGGAAATGCCATAATAGGTAGGTATGGTGGCTGTTTTGAGGAAGGTATATGGTGGGTGTATGATACCGGCGAAAGTTGCGCGGTATTAGAGAGGCTAGCAATGGTGGAAGGGTGAGGGTGCGTTTAATCCATGGACTCAACATTAGTCATAAAGAACTCACATACTTATTGCAAAAATCTATTATTATCGAAAGAAAGTACTATGCGCATGCTCCTAGGGTGGTAGATTGGTAGGAAAAGACCATCGCTCGTCCCCGGCCACCACTCATAAGGAAGACAATCAATAAATAAATCATGCTCCGACTTCATCACATAACGGTTCACCATACGTGCATGCTACAGGAATCACAAACTTTAACAGAAGTATCTCTAAAATTCACAACTACTCTACTAGCATGACTCTAATATCACCATCCTCATATCTCAAAACAATCATAAAGAATCAAACTTCTCATAGTATTCAATGCACTTTATATGAAAGTTTTTATTATACCCATCTTGGATGCCCATCATATTAGGACTAGTTTTATAGCCAAAGAAAATTACCATGCTGTTCTAAAAGACTCTCAAAATAATATAAGTGAAGCATGAGAGATCAATAATTTCTATAAAATAAAACCACCACCATGCTCTAAAAAGATATAAGTGAAGCACTAGAGCAAAATTATCTAGCTCAAAAGATATAAATGAAACACATAGAGTATTCTAATAAATTCCGATTCATGCGTGTCTCTCCCAAAAGGTGTGCCCAGCAAGGACGATTGTGGTAAACTAAAAAGCAAAGACTCAAATCATACAAGACGCTCCAAGCAAAACACATATCATGTGGTGAATAAAAATATAGCCTTAAGTAAAGTTACCGATAGATTTAAGACAAAAGAGGGATGCCTTCCGGGCATCCCCAAGCTTAGGCTTTTGGTTGTCCTTGAATTTTACCTTGGGGTGCCTTGGTCATCCCCAAGCTTAGGCTCTTTCCACTCATTATTCCAAAATCCATCAAATCTTTACACAAAAACTTGAAAACTTCACAACACAAAACTTCAACAGAAAATCTCATGAGCTCCGTTAGTATAAGAAAATAAACCACCACTTTAAGGTCCTGTAATGAACTCATTATTTATTTATATTGGTGTTAAACCTACTGTATTACAACTTCTCTATGGTTCATACCCCCCGATACTACTCATAGATTCATCAAAATAAGCAAACAACACACGAAAAACAGCATCTGTTAAAAACAGAACAGTCTGTAGCAATCTGTATCATTCGAATACTTATCTAAGACAAAAAATTCTTAAATAAATTGGTGGATGTGAGTAATTTGTCTATTAATCATATAAAAAAAGAATCAACCTAAAATCACTCTCCAGTAAAAAATGACAGCTAATCTCGTGAGCGTAAAAGTTTCTGTTTTTACAGCAAGATCGCAAAAGACTTCACCCAAGTCTTCCCAAAGGTTCTACTTGGAAAAAACACTAATTAAAACATAAAACCACATCTAAATAGAAGCTAGATGAATTATTTATTACTAAACAGGAGCAAAAAGCAAAGAACAAAAATAAAATTGGGTTGCCTCCCAACAAGCGCTATTGTTTAACGCCCCTAGCTAGGCATAAAAACAAGAATAGATCTAGGTATTGTCATCTTATCCCTTTTGCTGATAAAGAGATAATTTCTTATCTAAAGCACTTATATTTCTATTTTGTTAAAGCACGTGGCCATTAATGGTAGAATAAATATTAAGCATACTACGAAAATTTGCATCTAAGCTAGCCTTCATCTCTTTGATAATTTCATTTTGATAAAAACACAAAAGAGAGGTGGATTCAACCTTTTCACTCATGGGATGCCAAAATATAGCTTTCATATTTTCATAGGTATCGATGGCATCCCCTTCAAGAAAACCTTCTTCAAAAATAGAATCCAAAACTTGCTTGAAATAAGAGGGTAAGCCAACATAAATTTTTTTAAGTATATCTCAATTTGATATTGGGGCACATAGCTGGCTCGGATCCTTAATAGCCTATACCAAGAATCTTTCAAGGATTCATCAAGCAAATAACAAAAAAATCCGGGGTCATCTTCATCAAAATTATTCAAACTCTCATCGATAACCCCAGTAGGTCTTTCCATAGCATCATTATTTATGAGCTTACAAAGGACAGAGGGACTATCCAAAGTATTAAAACCCAGGAGAAAACCCTTAGCCCCTTTTGTTTCGGCCATAGCGATAGAAAGGAAAATTTAAACAAACAAGAGGACAACGAGAGAAAGTACAGGTTTTCGAAAATCGTTTTAGAAGTGGGGGAGAGGAAAAAGAGAGGCTAATGGCAAATAATGTAATGCGAGGGAGAAGAGTTTATGATGGGTACTTGGTATCTCTTGACTTCGCGTAGATCTCCCCGGCAATGGCGCCAGAAATCCTTCTTGCTACCTCTTGAGCATGCATTGGTTTTCCCTTGAAGAGGAAAGGGTGATGCAGCAAAGTAGCGTAAGTATTTCCCTCAGTTTTTGAGAACCAAGGTATTAAACAAATACGAGACAACGCACAAGTCACCTAGTACCTGCACAAACAATCAAGAACCTTGCAACCAACACGATAAAGGGGTTGTCAGTCCCTTCATGGTCACTCGCAAAAGTGAGATCGAATAGAGATAGTAAAGTAAATATTTTTGGTATTTTTGTTGTATAGATTGGAAAGTAAAGATTGCAAAATAAAAGAAGGGCGACATAAATTGGCAAGTTGATGGGAAACTAATATGATGTAAAATAGACCCGAGGGCCATAGGTTTCACTAGTGGATTCTCTCAAGATAGCATGTATTACGGTGGGTGAACAAATTACTGCCGAGCAATTGATAGAAAAGCGCATAGTTATCAAGATATCTAAGGCAATGATCATGAATATAGGCATCAGGTCCGTGTCAAGTAGACTAAAACGATTCTGCATCTACTACTATTACTCCACACATCGACCACTATCCAGCATGCATCTAGAGTATTAAGTTCATGAGAACAGAGTAACGCATTAAGCAAGATGACATGATGTAGAGGGATAAACTCAAGCAATATGATATAAACCTCATCTTTTTATCCTCGATGGCAACAATACAATACGTGCCTTTCTGCCCCTACTATCACTGAGAAAGGACACCGCAAGATTGAACCCAGAGCTAAGCACTTCTCCCATTGCAAGAAAGATCAATCTAGTAGGCCAAACTAAACAGATAATTCAAAGAGACTTGCAAAGATATCAAATCATGCATATAAGAATTCAGAGAAGAACCAAATAATATTCATTGATAAACTTGTTCATAAATCCACAATTCATCGGATTTTGGCAAACATACCGCAAACATACCACAATCCATGATCGAATCCTCCTCCGGAAGATCACCGGAAAAGGCCCCAAGATGGGATCTCACGGGTACAGAAGGTTGCGGCGGTGGAAAAGTGATTTCGTGTCTCTCCCCGATGTTTCTAGGGTATAAGAGTGTGTATATATATATATATATATATATATATATATATATATATATATATATATATATGCGAAAAAGTACGTCGGTGGAGCTACGAGGGGCCCACGAGGGTGGGGGCGCGCCCTCCTGCCTCGTGGCCTCCTCATGGAGTTCCAGACTTCAACTTCAAGTCTTCTGGTTTTCTTTCGGTCCAAGAAAGATCATCAAGAAGGTTTCATTCCGTTTGGTATTCCTTTTCTGCAAAACTCTAAAATAGGCAAAAAAACAGAAACTGGCACTGGGCCTCCGGTTAATAGGTTAGTCAAAAAATAGTATAAAAGAGCATTTTATAGCCCATTAAACATCCAAAACAGATAATATAATAGCATGGAACAATAAAAAATTATAGATACATTGGAGACGTATCAGCTGCCCCCACTGTGGGTGCGGCCACGGGGCACACGCTACCTCCGAAGCGGGCTGGCCAAGATAATGCGCCGGACGGGGTTGCCAATCCCCGTGCGCATACTCCTCCTCGTCATGCCGCATTGGCGACCGGCTCACGGCGGCAAGAGCATGATGCCATCACTATTGGCACTGTCAGAAGCCGAGCGACATCGCAATCTCGGTCATCGTCCATGCCGAGCACTGCTTCGGAGGCTATGGCGCGGGCCCAACTCCTATTGAGATTCCCGCCGGCGGCCGATCAAAAGGACGAATGGAGAGCTACCATTCAGAGTTTGATTGGTTTCACCGAGGTGGGAGGATCACAGCGGGTAGGTCTGCCATGGCCCCCAGAGGCGGCAACGATGGCCCGAGCTGTTGGCCGTACCGAAGGGGGCAACCCATGGTGCAGTCCCCTCCGCGACAGCCAGCGTAGGGCCGCAGCCAGAACCACGCGACCAAGAGCCCGATGATGCATCGATGGCTTCATCCGACCCTCAAGCGCGTTGAGACCAGCGGCGACCCCTAGAAGGCAGGCGGAGGGAAGACGCGCGTGTCACCGAGCGACACCGCGAAACCCTCCACCAGGTTTATAGGCGTAATGGCCCCGACGTCGACGAACCTGCGCCCGGTTAGAGCGGGTACCTGCCTTTCGAGGTTGGGTGCCCCGCCTTCACTCGTGAGCTGTGGCAAGTCCGTTGGCCATCCTCCCCCACGTTCAAGCCACAGATACCAGAGAAGTATGATGGGAGATTGAACCCGACAGTTTCTGAGCATCTACACCATCGCCATTCAGGCTGCCGGGGAAAGAGATGAGAAGGTATTCACCAATTACTTCCCTTTGGCACTCAAGCCAAATGTGAGGTCTTGGCTGATGCACCTGCCAGAGAACTCCATTTCAACCTGGGCCGACCTGTGCCATGAGTTTGTTGGCACCTTCATGGGTGGCCATCAAGAACCTGGGCGGCCCAGCGACTTGCAGCTCCTCCCACAGAAGGAAGGGGAAAGTCTGCGGAAGTACATGCAGAGGTTCAATCGAGTGCACATGAATATTCCAGGCATCCACCCGGCAGCTGTGATAGTCACGTTCCAGTCCAACATGCGCAACCATAGGATACGTTCCAAAATGAACGTGTGGTTGCCCAAAACTGTGAACAAGCTATACACTCCGGTGGATAAGTGTGCCCGCGTAGAAGAGGGGAGGCGGCTCCTCGGTTAAGAGGATAGCGTCGACGTTGACTTAGAGGACGATGACGCCATCAACCAGAAGAAAAAGAGCAAGAAGCGCAAGGATAAAGTTGTGATGACTGTTGAAGGATCGAGCGCACCTAGTACCGACAAGAAGGCCAAGAACGAGGCCCCCGACCAGGAAGCTGCTGCGTGCACTGATTGCCGGGAAGCCGCGACTAGCGAGAAGGCCGGGAAGGGTGATGGGCCGTACTGCAAGATCCATCGTACCAAAGGCCATGATCTTCAGGAAGGTCAACAAGTTGAGCAACTCGTCAAGACGCAGAGGGCTGAGTACAAGAAGCGGGATAAGGAGAAAGGCCAAGATGACGCTGGCGGGAAAGCCGATGCGACAGAGCAAACCGCCCCGGCAAGGCTCCTCAGTATCAAGGGAAACCCGCCAGAGGTTGTGAGAAGAAGGATTGTGATGATGAGAGTGATGAAAGGGATGAAGAGGAAACCAGTGAGCAGGAGTTCCAGAAAGCCACTCACGCCCTGTGCATTACCAAGGGTGCATCTTTGCACTCCTCTCAACGCCAACTTAAACAGTGGGTGCATGAAGTCAATGTCGTGGAGCCAGCTGCAGATTCTTGGAAGCCGCTCAAGTGGCCCCGCACGCCCATCATCTTTTACGGAGAGGATCACCCTAACCGCACCACCGCGATAGGGTGCTTGCCGTTGTTGGTCTCACCAACAACACTACAAAAAAATACACTTCCATGGTGATACGTGTTTGTCATAGTAGGAGTTTTTTGTCATGCCTGTACATCCATGACAAATTTATGGCACAATCAAGATAGTCATACCTGTGCTGTCGTAGAAGTGTTCCATGACATTACCAAAATTATCATCACGGGAGTGTCCACTTCCATGACGACAAATCGCGCGTCACGGAAGTGCTTTCGTCAAGGGTGACCGACACGTGGCATCCACCATAACGGAACGTCGTTAAGCTATCAGGTCCGGTTTTGGATCCGATAACCCATTAACAGCCCCAACCAATGGGGATTTTCCACGTGTAAAATCATCATTGGCTGGAAGAAACACATGTCGGCTCACCGTTGGGACAGATGTCATCCACTCATTGGACCCAAAGCGCCTATGATATGTCGACACGTGGCATGGCTCAACAGAGGCCCATTCCTGTGAAAAGGTCGGCCCGTTTGACTTGGTCAACGGGTGGCGGGCCAGCCCACAACAAGCCTGTTAACGCCCTATTCGCATATAGCCCATTTACAGCCCCGCTAACCCAGGGCCCATTTACAGCCTATCTGAATTAGGCCCAGTAGCGTCATCTGGGCCGTCCAATATAATTCCAGCCCGTTTTTACTTCCGGCCCATGTATGGCCCATGACGTCTTTTGGCCCATCCGAGGCCCTTAGTAACCTCGGCCCGTTAACGGCCCGTGGTAAAACCGCCCGTAACGAACGGTGTATCACTTTATACCCATTAACGGCCCATTATTCCGCTAATGCTTCAGCCCATGTTATCTTTCGGCCTTCTCAGGGCCCATTTATTCTTGGGCTAATTTCTAGCATTCGGTTACTTACGGCCCGTTACTGTCATTTTCTGCTTGTGGGCCAAATTCAGCATGTGCTTACAGTCGGCCCATTTGTGGCCCATTAATACGTTGGGCCGTTTCCAAAGCGTCATCAAATACGGCCGATTAACGACGGCCCATTATGGTCGGCCCATGAACAGACGATTCCAACTCTAGCCCGTTTACGGCCATAAAGCGGTATGTTATTGGCCCATGTTTGGGCAATCGGTCATACGGCCCGTAGAAGGCCCATTGATAATACAGCCCGTAGAAGGCCCATTGATGATACGGCCCATAGAAGGCCCATTGTTTCTACGCCCCGTAGAAGGCCCATTGTTTCTACGGCCCGTAGAAGGCCCAAAGGTCACTACATAAGAAATATGTAGCCCATGGTTATTGTGGGCTAGTTTAAAAAGGTTATTGCGCCACTAGCAAACCGCGGAAAAAGAACATCACCGACTACAAGCAAACAAATAAACAAGACAACAAGGAAATAAATAAGCAAGCAACTTACGCTTAGGCTATCACGGCTATTACACATATTACATCCACTGGGCATCAAAGTTCGCCACCAAGGTGCAAATATAGGGAACAATGCGACATATCATATACACTAGTTGTCAAAGTTGGCAACCAAGCAAATAAACGCCAAAGAAAACATGTCCGTAACTGAAACCACTTCAAAAGATCTCAAGAAACAATATCACAGGTACCCATAATGCTGGTAAGATGCTTAGCAAGCTTATTAACTTTCTCTTGTTTGGCGCTTAAATCCTCCAAACTTCTTTGTTGCATGAGAAAGTATGCTTCAATTTCGCAGGACTTCTCGGTCCTTCACTTCCTGTCGCAACACATCCGATCGATGTCTTTCAACTTGAAGTCGAGACTCAAGAAGATGAACTGATTTAGGGCAAATGAGTTCAAAGAGCTTGTGCCAGCGGTAGTGGCCAGTAACTCGAACACTACATCAAGACAGGACTTCTGGGTTCTCTCATTGTCGTCAAGGTAGTTTTTATCAGCTTTCTTGGAGATGAAGAGGAATGTCTCACTATCTTGAAACTTATCTGCATTACTTCCTTCACCATTGCATGACGGGGTACTATTCTCCAATATTTTGTCCGCATTCTAAAAGAGAAACAAGCAGACACATCGCAGGTTTACCATGTTGTATATGAAACTCATTTTGGTAAATCAGTTCAGTAGTAAAGTGCACAGGATAACAAAGCATGAAACAAACATATATCTATGTACCATGGTCACTTTATGGTCTATATCATTCTAGTTTTGTTGCCAAATCAAGATAGAGACACAGTTCAAATAATATTTGTTCAAGACAAAGCAGAATAGACAGAATATAAGTGTGGGAATCTATAGAGACACTTGTAATGTGCATGACATGAGAACATAACTGTTTATTCAATTGAAACTGAAATCAATATAGAGCAAGTTACAATAGCAAACCAGTTAAAGAAACAAGTTTAAAACATTGCGCCATTGGATTTTCAGTTCCATCCTTCAAATTTGAAAATAGTTGGTCTGAGTAAATACAGTGATGCAAGAGCAAAGGAGTATGAACCATAGCTACAGAACCTGACCTGAGAACAATTCTTCTTCTCCTTTAAGCGTTGAGTTGGGATTCGGAGTGGTGGTCCTCGTGCTTTGGGCACTGCAGTTCCCTTACTAATTGCTCGTGTTTGGGTGCTCTGTGGTGGAGATGGTGTTGTGTCAACTGGAATTGGGTTACTATCTACTAGGGTTGGGGTTAGAAGGGGTGTAGCTGGTTCTCTGTCCAACTGGGTAGGGGTACAATCTGTGAGAGTCTGGGTTATGTGTGGTGGGGCTGTTTCTTGGGCAAGTACAACCGTGGTTCTATCTACATCAACTGGTAGCACTATCTGTTCTGAAGACCGTGTTGTTACTCCCTTAGATACTGCCATCACCCTCTCCAATTCAAATGGCTGATAAACAAGAAACTTAATTGAATGTATAGACATTGTATGATAGACAGGTGCAATGGATAGTGGGGAATAAAAGAGGGCATGAAATAATTCACATTTATGTTGTCTAACCAAACAGGATAGCATGACAATTTCACATATATGATGGCTAACTAAACAGGATAGCATGATACAATTTCACATTATGATGGCTAACTAAAAAAGATGGGAAGACATAGTTCAAAATATGATGACTATGTAAACAGGATGACATGATATAACTATATAATGTGTTTATTAAATAGGTTGGCATGCCATAATTCATATACATGCCGCCTATGGAAACAAGATAGCATGATATAATTCCTGGATAGAATGACATAATTCAAAATATGATGACTGTAAACACTAAACATGATGAGATGATATAACTATATGATGTCTTTATTAAATGGGTTGCCATGCCATAATTCAGATAGATGTTGTGTATGTAAACATGATGGCATGATATAATTCAAATATATGATTTATATAGTAAGCAAGTAAGCAGATGGCAATCCATATATGATGTAAAAACTAAGCAATGCAAGACAACATGCATGACATGGGTAATATAACCTTGCCAAGTTTGAGCATAGACCTCAGGGGGGAAATAGGACTGGTCATCGGTCCTCGAATCCTCCTACGAGGAGCTCTCTCAGATTCAAAGAAGATGTCTGCTTCAGCAGGTAGCATTGTCTGCTCTGAATACCTTGTTTTCACTCCAGATACTTCCATCACCACTTGAAATGGCTGATGCACAGGAAGAGTAGTTGAATATACAAACGTTGTCGACTAATGGAACATGTAATACAAAAAAATGATAGCATGATATAATTCACATACGTGATGATTGGCTCAATAGCATGGCATTGCATAATTCACATATATAATGCCTTTGCAACAAGATAGCATTGCATAATTCACATATATAATGTCTTGCAACAAAATGGCAATGTATAATTCACATATATGGTAATTAGACACTAAACAGGTGGCATTCACACAAAGCAGTTCTAAACTAATCAAATGACATCGCAATGCAAGACACCATACACACGATATGAGCAACATAACCCTGCCAAGTTAATTAGAGCATACACCTCGGGGGGGGGGGGACTAGGACTGATCATCTGTCACTTAATCCTCCTCCGAGGAGCTATCCGTAACCAGCGAGATATGTGCTTCGTTAGATAGCATAGTCTGCTCTGAAGACCTTGTTTTCACTCTAGAATTTTCCATCACTGTGTCAAATGGCTGATGCACACGAAGAGTATTTGAATGTACTAACATTGTTGACAAATGTAATACGAATCTAAAAAAGGATGGCCTGATATAATTCACATATAAGATGACTGGCTAAGCAGGATGGCATTGCAAAATTCACATATATGATGCCTGGCTAAACAAGATGGCATTGCATAATTCACATAAACAATGAATAAACTAAACAGATGGCATTCACACAAAGCATGTCTAAACTAAGCAGTTGACATATTTGATGTATAAAGTAAGCAATGCAAGGCACCATATGCATGATATAACCAACATCAACATGCCAAGTTAGAGCGAAGACCTCATGGGGTAAATAGGAGTGGTCTTCTGCTTCTGAATCCCCCTCAGAACAGTTATCTTCCTCTTGATTACGATCCGAAATGGGTGGAGGGGGCTGCCTTTGCGCCCACCATGGAGCGACGTCTGCATGAAATTTTATTGCCACTAAGGTTCGTCTCTTTTGCTGTACATGTTCAGTTCCATTGTGTACAATAACCGACATGCATAGGAATAAAACATAGTGAGATTATGTAAGGAGTGCATGCACAAATCCAGAGTGATGGTAGCAAACCGTGGATAGACCCAAAACCAATGATAGCAGGCTGGTAATAGCTTTAGTTAAAAAAATACAGATAATGGCTCCTTTAATGTTTGTTTCCACCCACATGAAACTCATAGTAGACACCCGAGATTAACCAGATAGTAGATAGATAGTACTGATTGCTGCCCCAATATGTACCCCACAACCATTTAAAAAATCAAGTTTCAACATAAGTTTGGACCTCACTCGGAGTCTAATAGGTGAACACAATGATAAAGTAGCATGTCATCATATTAAGCGATGCATAATGTAAGCAGACACGGAAGAGTGTGACCTCTCTTGTGTGTAGTCCTCAAGGTCATCTGCTCAGTTGATGATGGTAATGCAGTTGTCGTGGCTGCCGACAGCGGGGAAGAAGATCTGAGGCAGCGAAAGACAGTCTGGAGAGCGGATCCCTGCTGTGGTGAACCCTTCCGCCGTTGGAGCAGCTGGGCTGGGGTGGAACACAGCACCGCAGGAGCAGGACAAACCACACAAGTTTTTCTTTGACACATATCTGTAATAGAAGTAATTGTGTAAGGGCTTGTTTGAATTTGAGGATTCTCACAATGCAGGGATAGGAAATAGACAGGAATAGGACAGGAATGCACGTGCAAAACAGAGAATCTAAATACACAAGATTTCTGCCAATCTGGGTGTTTGGTTCACAAGAATTGGAAGATCATAGGATGCAAAGAAGCATGGTGAGATTACGTCAAACCACAAGAAAATGTACTATTATAATGCTATTATGCTAGTATCTCTTAGTCTTGTGCTTCATGAATAGGAATTTGAAAAGGAGGACAAGTGGAAATTAAAATTCCTACGGTTTTTGTTTCAAGGAGACACTAAAGGAACAAATCCTACAGTTTTCCTTTCCGACATTCCTTTGCACCAAATTCATGAAAAGTAGTACCATACGAAACTTTCCAATTCCTATGTTTTTCATTCAATTTTCCTTTCAAGCACTAGCGATTCCAGTAGGCAGGTTTGAGCAAGTAAAAGCCTACACTAAAAAATGTTTTTGTGCTACTTCTATTACTTTGGACCCAGGCCACTGCCCTACTAGCTCAACTCCCAGGGCCATCGAGAAATGCACAGCTCAAACGAACAGAGATAAATAATGATGGCGTTCAAGAGAATCCATTACGGATAGCTAAGTTGCCTGGTACCTCATTGCTTGTCATATAGTAGGATAAAATAATCGTATTTCCCGTTACTCCGTGTGCTCAGTGGACAATATATATATAACATGTAGAGTAAAAAGATATGCAACAAGTGTACAACCTCTTTGGCGAAGCGATGTCGATCTCAGCGTGATTGGGTTGGCTGGAGAGGATGCTCCAGCTGACTTAGCTGTCGGAGGAGGGGATGAAGATCTTAGGCGTCTGGAGATGGAGCCCGAGGTACTGCTCCACTGTGATGGAGGGTGTCGTCGTTGGAGCAGCTCCGATGAGTTGTACGATGTCGAGGCTGAAGCAGGACAAGAGAGACAACGTTAACCTGAGTGGAATTCTAATAGCATCTCCAATAGATGACGTAAAATACATAACCACAAAGTGCCAGATGTATACATCAGCCGCTCATCTCTGAACTTAACTGTCCAAACTGAATTTAACTGTCGAAACTGAACTTAACTGTCGAAACTGAATTTTGCTGTCGAAACAGAATTTTACCGTCGAAATTGAACGCACTAGAGGTGAGGCTACACGTCAGTCGACTGACTTTTTCATCTCTGGTCAGTCGATTTTGCAGCCGTTGGATACGAAATCAAGGGCCTGCGGTTCATCTTCAACCTCCACCCCCCTGAGCCGCCAGCCACCACCGGCCAAACAGCCGCCCCGCCCGCCCCGAAAACACTCCCCACCGCCAGTCCGCCGCCGCCCCGGCCATCCCTCTAGGCCCCCCGTGCCGAGCTTTTTGTCCGGCGATCCCCACGCCACCGCCCCACCACTGTCGACGACCACCGCCTGAACCCTAAGATAGATAGTGGGGTACTTCTCCGGCGAGCCCCTCCCTGTTGCGGCTGGTTCTTCCTTAACTCCGGCGAGCCCCCCCACCCCCTGAAAAGTGACTGACCCAAAAGTCGACTCAGTCGACTGAAGTGTAGCTAAATCGGAGCAGCATCGCAAGCAAGAGCAAGAGCGAGAGCCGCAACAGCAAGAGCAAGAGCAAGAGCAAGACCAGTGCAGGGACCGAGAGCAAGAGCAGAGCAGCAGCGCGAGCGAGAGCTAAATCAGCAGCAGCTCCTACTGATGTGGACGTCGCCGCCGAGGGAGCGACGCTGTGGAGGAAGTGGCCGGCAATGCCGCGGTGGATGGAGCCGCGCCGTGTCGGCTCGGGACCGAGCGCCGGCAGCACCGTGAGATCGAATCAAGAAGAAAATGCGGTGATTAGTGTACAACCTCTTTGGTGGCACCGATTAGGCCGCAGCTTCATCCGAGGAAACAGTGATGCTGATGCTCTTCCGGTGGTGTAGGTGAAGACGACGGTGTGGGAATGGAGGTGGTGCAAAAGACGAGGGGAACGTCGGGGCAGCTCCTTAGAGGTGGAGGACGGGGTGGCTGAACCGGCGGGACGACCAGATCGACAATGGATCCTCATCCGGTACGGTGGATGAGGGACGTCGAGGTGTTGCTGTGGATGACGTCGTCGGGGAAGAGGGTCCGGCTAGGTGGCGGACGGAGGAGGGTGTGGGGCTTCATGGGTTTTCCCGGCCTCGGTGTACGAATGGGTGGGCGGATGGGATGGGAGTGGGGAACCATGGCTTAGGGATGCGCTTGTTCGAAATGTGGGGTAAGTTACGAAAGTACCCCCACCGATTTGAGGCGGTTCTTTCGGTTCAGGGGTATCACGGGCATTTCGCGTGTCGGGATTTCACAGGAGGTGGGAGTTTTCGCGCACATTGTAATTTTGGAATAGCAAGGCGCGGGTTGAGATGGAGGAAGTTGTCGGAGCACAACAAGACAAAGATATATCTTAAGTATTTCGGTCTAACAAGGCGCGGGTTGAAGAGGCGGGTGTTTCGCAGCACGATAAACAGAGACGCTAGCTTGAAATTTCGGCATAACAAGGCGCGGCTTGAAATTTCGGGAGAACAAGCTTAACGTGTACCCAAAAGAAAAAAAGACAATTTAGACTAGTATGATATACTACGTACACTATGTTTAACACGCACAACACACACAGACACCATTTAGACTAGTAAGGTACACGTGCATTGCACGCATGAGATTTGGCAACCAAATTATGAATAAATGCCACATTATAGCATGTAATCTTTGAGTCATATATGCATTATGAAGATGTTCATTTAATTCTTATAGTTCATTTCATTCAAAATCATCTAGTTGTTATAAGAAAGCTAATCTATTTTAAGATTCATGGAATTGTGCGTTGTAAGGCATAAAGTAAAAACAAACCATGTAGAAAAACATTTGGGCAATTCTGATATGGAAGATTCTAGAACAAAGAAGAAGTGCTTGTGTTTTGAGGTTTGTGCATTATGCTTAAGTTCAACCATAGAGTCTTCTAGATTGTACATGTGGCAAAATCTGGTGGAATCTAGATGATATCCAACGGCCAGTAGTGCTCAAATTTGCCAGCTCTACACCATCGGATTGGCCTCATCCAATGACCATCTTTCAAAGTTAATGTTATCCGCACACCATATAAAAAATATAAAATAATATGGTCGTTGGATGAGGCCCTTGAGGTTCCGGCAGACCCTTGAGGTTCGAACACTGGGGTGCGCGCGGAATCTCGCCCTCTACCTACCTGCACCCCGCCGCCTCGCTAGGATCTAAACTACGAAAGGAACAACACAAGAGACATAGGGTTTATACTAGTTCGGGCCACCATTGTGGTGTAATACCCTACTCTAGTTTGTGGTGTGGTGGATTGCCTCTTGGGCTGATGGTGATGAACAATACAAGGAAGAACAGCCTCGCGAGGGTCTGTTCTTGGCGGGTGTGATGAACTGCTAAGGGGAGTTCAGTCGCCTCTCTCTATCTCTCTGCTGATTCCAGATCGCCCTCCTACTATGGTGGCTAGCTCTACTTATATAGGCAGAGGCCCCGGGCCTCTTCCCAAATATTGAGCGGGAAGGGCGCCAACAATTGGCAATTTTGAAGGGGAACATCTGGTACACTTACCCTGACTAAAGTTGGTCCTCGCCTGTCAAAGGCTCTGGTGATGACGCCGGCTTGGGCTCCACAATGACTTCCTTCCTGCCGTTGGACTGGTCTTGGTCTTGTTGCACCGAAATGGAGGCCCTTGCTTGATGCTCTCGCCTGCGCTTGCTCCCTTTGCACCAAAGAGGAAAGGAGGACACTGCTGGCTGGCACGGCCGGGCGCCCTTGGTCATCATGGCTTGCGTCATGGGCACCTCGCGAGGTACCCCGCCTTGATCTCTCCGCCTCCTCGCGAGCCAGCCTGATGAGGCCGTGCCTGAAGAAGCTCCCTGTAGTCCGCCCCGCGAGGCTTGGCCCCTCGCGAGGGTCTTGAGCTTGTGTTGATGAAGATGGGCCTTGGTGGGCCCTCCTTTGAGCCACACCGCAGGCCGCAGGCAGGCAAGTCTGGCGACCCCCGTTCCTAGAACGCCGACAGTAGCCCCCGGGCCCAAGGCGCGCCCGGACTTGGCTGAGCAGAGAGGCGAAGGGGCAAGTGCGCTTGGGCGGGCCCTAACAGCCTGACCTTGGCACCGCGTGGCGGTTGATTGGACGGGCGTCTCCACTTCCCCACGACGCCGGCAATCGCATCGAATTGACAAGTCCCTGCATGCAGAGCGGGTCATGATTGCCTGCGATCGTGGAGGTCGGCGGTTGGCCTTCCCCGGCTATAAGTACGGGACAGCGCCTGCCCTGGCCATCATCGAACACTTCATGTCCTGCGAAGGATAGTCTGGAGAGGTAGTTCCCGGCCTCAGCTGTGGAGGCGACCGACCCAGGTCATGTGTTCGTGTCGCGGTGCCCGTGAGGCGTGGACTGGAGGGGTGCTCCTGTAGCGGACCAGGGTAGGGAAACCTCGAACAATAAGGGTAGAGAACACTTGTGGGGGCGCCCAGGCTGCCCCCCTCGCGTGACCTTGCGCGAGAGAAATCGAGGTAAGAGGGCGAAAGATCGAAGAGTCACAAGTCAAAAACGACAACAACTTTGATAAAACCTCAAATGAGAATGAACAAGCCAATCAGAAAGCAAATGAAAAGCCGTGATTCGGCACCTAATCTAGTCTTCGACATCTTCTCACCATGGAGCTAAGTGCTGCCACTGGGCGTGGGAGGGAGCCCAGGGCTGAGGCCGGGCGCCTCGAGACTCCGGGCGTGTACAGCCCCAACTCATTATTACGTGAGAGTGTCACGGGCGGCGAGCTTCACAAAGTGGCCTTCTTCATGTGCTCGGGCCTTTCTTGGGGAAGCAAGCTTCACGGGCATTGGCCCTCTTCATGTGCTCCGGGCCTTTCCAAAAGGCAGCTTCACAGCATCCGCCTTCTTCATGTGCCTGGGCCTTTTCCAAAGACAGCTTCACAGTGCATTCGCCTTCTTCATGTGCTCGGCCTTTTCCAAAAGATGCCTTCACAGGCATTCACCTTCTTCACAGGCTCTGGGCCTTTTCCAAAAAGACAGCTTCATAGGCATTCGCCTTCTTCACAGGCTCTGGGCCTTTTCCAAAAAGACAGCTTCACAGGCATTCGCCTTCTTCACGGGCTCTAGGCCTTTTCCAAAAAGATAGCTTCACAGGTATTCGCCTTCTTCACAGGCTCTGGGCCTTTTCAGGGGTAAAACCTCCGGAGGTGCTGGATGTTCCACGCGGTCTGGACTGGCACCCCCTCCTGAGTCTCCAAGCGCGCGGAGCCGGGCCTGGAAACATGAACAACCTTGAACGGGCCCTCCCACATGGGAGAGAGCTTATGCAACCCTTCCCTGGAGAGAACCCGCCTGAGCACGAGGTCCCCTACCTCAAGAGTTATGGGGTGGATGTTGCGGCAGTGGTATCGTCACAGTGCTTGTTGGTACCTTGCTGCTCGCAATGCAGCTTCTCGACGGCGCTCCTCCCCCAGCACGAGATCCGTCCCCCGCATGGCGTCCTGCTGCGCCTCGTCGAACGCCAGGACCCGTGCGGAACGACGTCTGACCTCGTGAGGAAGGACCGCTTCGGCTCCATAGACCAGGAAGAACGGGGTCTCTCCAGTTGGCTTGGTTGTGGTCGTGCGGATGGACCACAACACAGACTGAAGCTCGTCGTACCAACCCCTGCCGCAGGCCTCCAGTTTCTTCCTGAATGTTCTAGTTTTGAGGCCCCTCAGGACCTCTGCGTTGGCCCGCTCGGCCTGACCGTTGCTTGAAGTGCGCCAATCAAGCGTGGCATATCTGCGTTCCCTGTGTTAGCACAATATGTTTTGAAGAGGTTACTTGGTGAACTGCGAACCGTTGTCGATGATGATGCGGTTCGGCACTCAACCGCTCACGAGGCCCTTGATTTAACTTGACCGCAGAACTCGCGGGATGGTGCGGACGGCTTCCACTTCAGCCCACTTGGTGAACTTGTCCATGGCGACGTAAAGGTAGCGGTAGCCGGGCGCCCGAGGAACGGGCTCAGGATATCCAGCCCTGCATCGCGAATGGCCACGAGAGGGGTATAGTTTGTAGGCCTCCGGGCCGATGGATCTGCTTGGCATGGAATTGGCAGGCTTCGCAAGCCTTCACTAGCTCTTCGGCGTCGTTGAGCGCAGAGGGCCAATAGAAACCGCTCGAATGCCTTGCCCACGAGGGTTCGTGGATGACGAGTGATGGCCATAGTCTCCACCGTGTATATCCGCCAGCAATTCTTCCCTTGCTCCTCGGAGATGCAGCATGATGCCACATCATTTGGCCGCTTCCGATAGAGCTCTCCATCCCTGATACAGTATGTTGTGGCTTGCCGCACCACGCGCTCCGCTTCCTCCTCCTTCTCCGGCAGGGTCCCTTGCGTCGGCAGGCGAGGGGTCGCTTGGAGAGGTCCTCACGTGTCCCTCCCCTCTCGCCTTTGCTCCCCTTTCTGCTCTACGCCCTCGGGTCCCGGCCCTGGAGCGAGTCTCAGTCGTCGCTGGTATGCCAGGTCGCGATGCCGTGGGCAAGGCCAGAGGGTGAGGGCTGGAGAGCCAGTAGGAGCCCTGAGTCGCGATGCTCAGGCACCCCCCCTTTAACGTGCAAGCGGTTCGTGCGGGTGAGAGTGAAGGAGACACCGTGGGGGCCTCGCCTGATGCTGCTCCTTGAAGAAATCCTGTGGGCTCATCACAGAAAAAACGAAAGTTCACCGTTACGACCGTCAGTCAGCCGTTGGTTGCCCCGGAAGGGTGACGAGGCACTGAAGGCTTGACGAGGTAGCGCTATGCGGGGTTGCCGCGGCCAGAGCTCAGCCATTCAGGTTTGTCGGTGTTGCGGGGACGGACCCACGCGCAAGTGCCGTGCCGTTAGGGAGCGGCTCCATTAGTTGGTGTCAGTCGAGCGGGCAACTAGGTCAAGCATGTTAATCACGAAGGAGCAAGTCCATTTAGATAAGCGCAAAGAAGACGAACATCGCCCGGTCGAACCCGAGCGACTTGGGGATGATGCAGCCTGAGGGGCGCCCCCAATAAGGTAAGCTAGGAACAAGAAGTAAAAGGGATACACGCCGCAGGGACGGACCCACGCGGCCTGGGAATAATGCAGCCCTGGGGGGGGGCGCTCCCAGCTGGAAATGAAACTTGAACGATGTCACCTGGTAGCGTTAAAGACGAAAGGTTGTTTGTGCGGTAGACTCGATGGGCTGCGGGAGCCGATCCTCACGATCCCCAGGCCCAGGGGCCTCGGGAGGCTCCGGAGGCGCTGGTGGCTCCTCGTGGACCATCTCCATCTCCGCCAGGGCTGCGGAGCGCCTGGCCTCTTGAGCTTCCAGGATGCTCCTCATGAGGCGCTGGTACATGGCAGCCACGTTCGGCAAGTCGTAAGGCATGCGAACGTAGCTGTGGGGTGGACCTTCGCAGCGCCCCACGCGAGAGGGCCAGAGGCGCTCCTGAGAGGCGGCTCGGTTGAGCCCTAGTATGTCGATGCAGACGCGCAGCCCACCATCCTTGCCTGGATGGGGAGCCACGGCAGGTAAGCGGCGGCTGCCACTCATGACTCTTGACTCTTGCAGCTCCTGAATGATCTTGCTGACGAACTCCTGAGGGTTTGGCCCTCCTTGCCTTGCTCCTTCTTGAGGGAAACGTGCTTCGAAACACGCCTCCAAGTGGTGCCCAAGCGCCTCCCTCGTGACTCCCAAAGAAGGTCGGTGTGGCCCTCCAGGGGGAGCCCCGAGCCCTGCCGAGGAGGGCGCCGGGCGCGCTTCCTATGTGATAGAAGGAGGTTCCTTGAGCGTGCACGGACCACGAGGGGCCGGGCCGGACGATGTCTTCTTCTTCTTGGGAGCGGTCTCGGAAGCCTCCTGCTTCATGATCTGGGTCCTCCGGTGATGCCGCTGAAAGGCTCGCTCCAGGAGCACATCGCGTCTTTCTCTTCGTAGGGCACCGTGATGACTCTGCCACTTCCCGGCATCTTGAGGACGTTGTAGCCGTGGTGGGTTACGGCCATGAACTTGGCCAGCGCTGGGTACCCGAGGATGGCGTTGTTTGGCAGGCGAATGTGGGCGACGTCGAAGTCGATGAGCTCGGTGCGGTAGTTGTCGCGTGCGCCGAAGGTGACAGGGAGGCGAACCTGCCCGATCGGGACCATGGAGTCGTCGGTGACCCTAGAGAAAGGCTTGGTCGGCTGGAGCTGATTGTAAGGCACTTGGAGACTGTTGAACGTTTCCACGGACAGGATGTTGAGCCCTGCCCCGCCATCAATGAGGGTCTTGGTGACTAGCACGTTGCTGATGATTGGGGAACAGAGCATCGGGAGGACTCCGGCTGTGGCTACACACTTGAGCTGATCCGCTGAGCTGAACGTGATGGTGCACGCCGACCACCTGAGGGGGCGTGTGGCTTCGAGCTTGGGGAGGACTGCATTCACTTCACGGGCGAACTTCTTGAAGATGCGTTGAGAGGCTGGGGCTTGAGCTCCGCCCAAGATGCAGGCGATCGCTGCTGCTCTGGAAGCCCCTAGCCCCCTCGTCCTGATGATGGTCTTCATTTCTCCTTGGCTGCGGTGGCAGAGGAGGGAGGCCTGTGTTGCCTTGCGGGCGATCCTCGCGAGGCTGATCCTTCCAGCCTCCCTCGCGAGGCGGGTCTTGCTAGCGATCCTCGCGAGGTTGGTCGCGCCATCCTTGGCGAGGACCGCGGTCTTCCCAGCGTCCTGCGTTCCTTCCTCCTCCTCGGCCGTAGCCCCGGTCACTGCGGTCGGGACGTCGGCCGATCCTCCCTTCTCGCACGGCTCGGAGTTCTTGACATTCGCTGGTGTTGTGGGTGTGGAGGTCGTGGTACACGCAGTACGGCCGCCCTTGGATGACTCGGGCTGATCTGCCCCGCTTGGTGTCCGGTTCGCCATGAGCACGGCAGCCCCCTTGCGCTTCACGTCCTTGGCCTTGGGTTTCTTCTCTTCTGGGTCTGCGGCTGGCATCTCGAGGAGGGAGAGACGCCCTTCCTCGGCCCTGGTGCACTTGGTCGCCAAGTTGAACAGCTCCAAGGAAGTGCACAGATCTTCATGCATCGCCAGCTCCTCCTTCATCTTGACGTCGCGCACACCGTCGGAGAAGGCGGAGATGATGGCCTCCTTGGTCACCTTGGGAATCTTGAGGGGTGCGTTGTTGAAGCAATGGATGTACTTCTGCAGGGTCTCTCCTGGTTGCTGCTTGATGCGGCGCATGTCGCTCACGGCGGGTGGCCGGTCGCGAGTACCTTGGAAGTTACGGCGAAGCGGGTACGCATATCGCCCCTGTGGAGGAGATCGTGCCTGGGGCCAGGTTCAGGAGCCAGGTGCGGGCCCCGTCTTTGAGCGCCATGGGAAACCAGTTCGCCATGACCTTCTCATCTCTGTTGGCGGCTTTGATGCCCAGCTCGTAGAGCTGGAGGAACTCTGCGGGGTCGGCCTTCCCATCGTAGCGAGGAGGCAGGTCCGGCTTGAACTTGCCGGGCCACGCGACGCTGCGCAGCTCGGGGGTGAAGGATCGGCAGCCCGTCAGCCACACGGAGGCCTTGGATGACGAAGAGCTTGGTCTTGTGGGTCCCCGTGCGCTACATCTGGGAGCAGCACGGGGTCTTGACGTGCCGGAGCAGGAGCGTGGTCGCGATGAGCTGGAGCGGGGAGCACTCGGGCAGCTTCTCGCGGGCGAGGGACCTCCTGACAGCTCTGCTCTTGCTGCGCTGGCGCCGGACAGAGCGGGTTCCGCCAGGACCATGCGCCTTGGGGCCAGGGCGCCTTCTTGGGAGGCGGCGAGGCGCCCGAGCTTCGCCGCCTGCGCAGACGGGTTCGGTGCAGGGGATGACGGGCGCTGGGGAGCCCTTCGCGGCGCGGACGAGCTCGGCGACGCGGTCGAGCCACTCTTCGTAGACGTCGTCGACGGGATGGTAGCGCAGGAGCTCGTTTGCCGCGATGAGCGCAGCTCGAGCCTCCATGGGCGCGCAGAATGTGCGAGACGAAGAACCAGCCGGGGCGAGCGAGGGGGTAGCAGTGCGGCCGTCTTGCCTCATGGAGGGATACTGGGACGATGCTTGTTGCTCGTTCCTCGCCTGGCCGGTGGCGGCGTTGACGGCAGGCGACGGGGAACGACGAGGGCGCCCGCCAACGGGAGCCGTCTGGGCGACGCGGGAAGCAAGAGCGGCTCGACGCTTGGCACCGGCCTGACGAGCGTCAGACATGGATGCGGTGGTCGACGGAGAGGGCGGCGGAAGATTTAATCACGGCAAGACCCTACCGGGCGCGCCAAATGTTGGATTTCGGGTTCGGCAGACCCTTGAGGTTCGAACACTTTCGGTGCGCCACGGAATCTCGCCCTCTACCTACATGCACTCCGCCGCCTCGCTAGGATCTAAACTACGAAAGGAACAGCACAAGAGACACAGGGTTTATACTAGTTCGGGCCACCATTGTGGTGTAATACCCTACTCTAGTTTGTGGTGTGGTGGATTGCCTCTTGGGCTGATGGTGATGAACAATACAAGGAAGAACAGCATCGCGAGGTTCTCTTCTTGGCTGGTGCGATGAACTGCTAAGGGGAGTTCAGTCGCCTCTCTCTATCTCTCTGCTGATTCCAGATCTTCCTCCTACTATGGTGGCAAGCTCTACTTATATAGGCAGAGGCCCCGGGCGTCTTCCCAAATATTGAGCGGGAAGGGCGCCAACAATTGGCCATTTTGAAGGGGAACATCTGGTACACTTATCCTGACTAAAGTCGGTCCTCGCCTGTCAAAGGCTCTGGTGATGACGCCGGCTTGGGCTCCACAATGACTTCCTTCCTGCCGTTGGACTGGTCTTGGTCTTGTTGCACCGAAATGGACGCCCTTGCTTGATGCTCTCGCCTGCGCTTGCTCCCTTTGGCGCCTAAAGAGGAAAGGAGGACATCATGCTGGTCGGGCGCCCGGGCGCCCTTGGTCGTCATGGCTATGCGTCATGGGCACCTCGCGAGGTACCCCGCCTTGATCTCTCCGCCTCATGAGCCAGCCGATGAGGCCGTGGCTCAAGAAGCTCCTGTCACTTCATGAGGGTCTTGAGCTTGTGTTGATGAAGATGGGCCTTGGTGGGCCCTCCTTTGAGCCACGCCGCAGGCCGCAGGCAGGCAATTCTGGGGACCCCCATTCCCAGAACGCTGACAGATGAATTGGCCCTCCTCGTAAAGGATTAGCAATGCTTGGCCCCCTAGCTCGTGGGACATTTTTCATGGCTCCGCCACTGCGCGCAACAGCGCACGATCTCGCCCCCTCTCTCTAAATATCGATCTTGTAGTTGTGCACTCCTTCATAGTCTCCCTCCACTCGGCCCCTCGCACCATCTTCTAGCCCCCCAACGGATTTTGCCACATGTACAATCTAGCAGACTCCATGGTAGAACTTAAGCATAATGCACAAATCTCAAAACAAAAGTGGTTCTCCTTTGTTCTAGAATCTTCCATATCGTAACTGCCCAAACTTTTTTCTAGTTGAATTTCCATTCTTTGTTTGTACTTTATGCTTTACAACGCACAATTCCATGAATCATAAAATAGAATAAGGGCTTCTTTGATTCAAAGGATTCTCGAAGGAATTTTGGAGGATTCTAATCCTTAGGAATTCTTCCTATCTTGGTTGTTTGATTCGTAGGATTGTAAACCATAGGAATTTTTCCATATGATTCATTTGCACTAGATTTCATAGGAAACATCCCATCCACTCAAACCTCTTTGAAACAATTATGTGTTTTTTCTATGAACTATCAAACACTTGTACCATCCTGTAGGATTCAAGACGACATTCCACTCAAATCCCATGTTATTCCTATTCCCGCGTTTTGGAAATCCTACGAATCAAAGAGGCCCTAGGTTTTTTATAAAAACTAATTGATTTTGAATAAGATGAACTATAAGAATTAAACGAAGGTCTACATCAAGCATATATGACTCAGAGCTTACATGCTACAGTGTGGTATTTATTCGTAATTTGGTTGCAAAATATGACGCGTGCAATGCACGTGTACCTTACTAGTACTTCGAGTATGTGCAAAACACAATGGCACGCTACACAGTGTCTCTCTTACAGTTCATGAAGCCACGTGGGCACATGGCACATGTGGAGGCGTTGTCGCGACATCCTTGTGTGGAATGATCATAGTGACGTGCTGCTGGTTCCAAAAGAATGTACTCGTCCTCCCTGAGCCAAGACCGGCGTACATGCACGGCGTTTAAGATGTGCATGCACGCCACGCACGCACTCATTCCCTCGCACGCACATGCGGGTACACGGGCGGACGCAATTTTGTACCAAGATCCACACCATGTGATAATTTGACGCGTGTAAAGCCCTTCACTTCATTGATGGTCAATTGTTACAGCGCATGCAAATTGAGTGGACGTGAGGGTGGAAGAAAGACATTACTACTCCACTGCGCGCATGCGAGTAGTTAAATCATGGGTTTCTAGTAGTACTTCCATTGGTGTCCTTCGTATTTTGTGCCAATTTTTTACAGTAACATAATATTTACGCATATTAGCAGTGCAGTCTACTTGAAATTTATCTTCCACTAAACTCATCGGGAGCCGTTTCGAGCCTCGAAACCAAAAACCATCAATTAATCTTTACCTTGTTCCCATCACATTCGAAAGTACTAGTGCTAGAATTAAGTGCAAGCCTGCTCACACCTACCAGTACGTACCAAACCTGAACGTGTTCCCACTATGTAGGTTTTAGTACTAGTGCTAGTACTTAGGCTATAAAAAGGGGAACTACCTAACGGAAAATTACTCTACCTTCCTCCTCATAAGTCCCGCTTCTTCGTCCGTCCTTGCCATGGCCGGTGTGCAGAGCTCTAGGTCGAGAACTACTCATAACAAGGGAGCGGCAACCAAGGCTGCGGAAAAAAAGAGGGCTCGCCGCCACGCAGAGACCTCGAAAGATCTCTCACGGGCAGGCGATGGCTCCCAGGAGCGCCCTAGACGCGGAGGCGAACATGCCGAGCTGGCGGCACTGGAGTCGTTATCCCTCGACGGCATGCCCGATCAGCTCAATAAGCAGAAGGAGTTCATCCATGGCTTGGTGGAGCTGCTGAAGGAGAGCCTCGACGACATGCCCGCTGAGCTCAATGAGCAGGGGGAGTTGACCGCCGGCTTGGTGATGCTGCTGAAGAAGAGCATTGCCTCGGAGAAGAAGGCGACCGGCGAAATCCTGCAACTTTAGGAGGACAACGCAAAGCTCTGCCACGAGCTTGACCTGCTGAAGGAGGAGAACGCCCGCTGGAAGAAGGTGCATGAAAATAGTAGTTCCTCGATGAATATGTTGCAGGCCCTCATCATGGAACAGAAGGAGGAGTTGGCGAAGCTCCGCATCGAGCACCCGGCAGCTGTCAAGGTACGTAATGCGGCCGTGGAACGGATGATGAAGGCTCGCGTCGAGAAATCCCGTGTCATGGACATAATGATAAAGATGGCGGAGGAGACGCGGAAGGAGATGGAGGTCGTGGAGGTGATGAAGAAGCAGTTACGACTCCGCGGCCAGCTACCCTTCATGTAGTGAGAGCAGCGCCCCAGACTTGTGTGTGCGTCTTCCTTCTTTTTTTGGGATGATAATCCTCCTTCTTCTTTTGCTCCTGTGTTTCTTATTTTGCTTCAGGCGTTTCGCCGCATGTGTCACCTTCTCTGCGAGGCATGAATAGAACAATGCTAAAAATGAGATGTCTAGCAAATTAGATCATTCTTTATCGCCAATAGAACAATGCCTCTTGCTAGTAATATATAATAAGAGTAGAGAGTAGAGGATATGGCACTGGGCTTCCGTGTTTCGTGCTCCTCCATCGTACTCCAGTGGAAAACTTGAGTATACCACACGGTTCTTTGCTCCTCCTCAGGTCGTCGGCACATTTATACAAGCAGTCAAATCACAAGGCCCCACCTTCCAACAGTAATGAGCCATCAAATCACAAAGGCCCTCGCCTCTCGTGAAAAGGACCAAGCTAGACTGCCCCCCCCTCTAGCCTTTTAAAAAATGTATACATTTGTACAGTAGTAGTATCGATGGATTGCGCCATGGAGCAAAACTATGCATATACTACGTACTCTCCACTATGAAAGTACTAGTAACATAGACTAGTAACTGGTCTATGTTACTCTCCACTATGACCAGCCAAAGTCGTGGCGCAGATACCAATGAGGGCCTGGTTGTGTCTATACTTGGACAACTCACCTGACTGCATGCGCACCAAGTAGACGAAGCTCGTGCCGTGTTGGTGCCGTGAACGGCCCGCACATTAACCAAAACCTCGCGCCTCCATCTTAGCCTCCGCGTTTAAAACATCTCAATCTCAAGGCCAAGGAGCAACGTGAAACCTATGATAGAGCCAATCGGATGGTTGAGAACACTACAATTCGTAGCTACAGATGCGTGTGTGAGAGAGGACGAGTGCGTGCGTGCACCTCTTCTCAGAGTACAACTGTATGTGGGTGGCATCGGCCTAGGGAGCAGTGATGGTGCGTGCGAGAAGTACCGAGATATAGGTGTAATGCGTCTGAAAAAAGACTAGTCTATAGCTCGCCATGAGGCTATTCATGTCGAACGCCAAGTGTAAGATATGTATCCGATGGTGCCAGTTTTTGCACGTACACAACAGTAGAAAAAGAACTAGTAGTACCATGGCATATGCTACACCACGACCTATAAAACGTGCCGACGTTACGCCATCCGGGAATAGTGCTGCACTTCGAAACTAGAACCGTCAATAAATCTTGAGCGCGTCTCGTCACATTCCAAATTACTACTACTACCACGCTATATTTAATTGCAAACCTGTTCACACCGATCACAACCTAAACGGTTTCCCACTTAGGAGCATATTAGTAGTACTCGGTTATAAATACTACTATGCTAAGATGAATGCACATTCCTCCTCAACTCCTCATCCACAAGAAACAATCAAGCCATAGCCAGCGTGAGTTCTGGGTCGAGAGATTCCCACCAGGGAGAGGTGAGCATGGAAGAGGAAGCACGAGAGATGTCCCGCCTACGCCATGGCAGCCGACATGTCCAGCCCGCAGCGATGGCAAAGAGAAGGTCCCCGCGCCGCCCGGCAGCACGGAGGTCCCGCCGCACCGTCGATGTAGCAGATCAGCCACGCCATGCGGAAGCAGAGATGTCCCGCCGCACCGCCCGAAGCAGGCGAGGAGGCCTCACGCATCGCGGCGTCTGAAAAATTTCTCATGGCGGCGAGGACTCTTACAGGCGCATGCATGCGATAGTCCATAGCCAGGTGGATCAGATCTCCAGCTGGGCGAGGATGCAGGACGAGGCTACCGGCGTCATCCGACAACTCGGGGAGGGAAATGCGAAGCTCTGGGGCGAGCGCGACCTGCTAAGGGCGAAGATCGCCGGAAGGGCGAAGCAGGAGGAGGAGACCGCCGCCTTGTTGCAGAGGACGGGCATCATCATCAATAAACTTATGGACGAGAATGCCATGCTCTGCATCGAGCGCAACAGGGTGGTGGAGGAATCCATGGATGCTGCCAAGCAGCGTATTAAGGACATGAAACTGATGAAAGAGACCATCGCCCGCCGCGAGAACTAGTCTCCGCGACTTGCAGCGCATAAAGAAAGTAGAGATCGATGAGCGGATCGTTGTATGCGTCTTCCTTCTTCTTTTGCCCTTGTGTATTTTGGGCGTAGCCGCATGTGGCTTTTTAATTATCTTCCTAATTATGTAAGACAATTATTATCCACTCTCGTCGTCCTTATATATATTCATCAGTCTTGCTATAAGTCGCAGTAGTTGCTATATAGGTCTGTCGGATCTTACATCAAGATCCGTGCAAAATTTTATTTTCAGATTTTCCTTTTTCTCTCTTAAATCTCAGTCGAGTGAGACATTGCCACGCCATTAAACAGAGGCTCGGGCGCTATTAATGGTACCTTGGGATAGAGGTGGACGACAGATGGAGGTCAAAGGGATCTCCTCCTGATAAGCACGCGCAGGGGTCTGATCGCACGCCTCCCGTACTCAAGTAGCTACCCTGGACGGCGCCTCCTAGCTAATAAAAAAAGGGGACGCGTGGCGGCACGTAAAATGTAAATAGAACGCCCACAGTTTCAATAATACTTGTGTTTCCATTTCTAACGTCACAACACTTGTTCCAAAATGACTTTGTTGATTGTTAATGTGTGCGCCTTCGCAAATCGGACAGTAAAATTACCACAGCATGTAGGTGCCATGACATGGCACCAAGCCAAGTTTCATGATTTTCATGCGTGTTTTGGATTCTGAGAATTAAAAACCAAGTTTCTCAATGTTTCCAGCCGAGCCATGACGCCCAGATGTTTGAATTTCATTCCCATTTCTGGCATGGGACCTGGAAATTTACCTGTGGACACACATCTGATTTTTCAACCAGCTTTGGTGCACTGGAGCATGTGCTTGTATTTAAAATTTGAATTATGGACACAAAGGTGACATGTTCCCTCTCAGAACCACAAGCCTTCTTGAGAGAAGCTCCGGTTTGCAAGAAACTTATACCAAAACTTGTTCCTATTCTGCATATTTTTACCATAGCATGGTAGTACCATGACATGACACCATGCAAAGTTTCATGATTTTCAGGCGTGTTTTGGATTTACAAGAATTTTAAAACCAAGCTTCTCAATGTTCTCGGCCGAACCACGATGCCCAAATGTTTGAATTTCATTCCCATTTCTTGCATGGGACCTAGAAATTCACCTGAGGACACACATGTGATTTTTCAGTCAACTTTGGTGCATGGGAGCATGTGCTTGTAGTTCCAATTGAATTATACACATTAAATGGCCAGAAACTCAATTAATGTATAAAAAAGGCGAAATGAACCCAGAATAATTCTAAAATTTAACAGTGCACTCATATAGTTTTATGTTGCCTCTGTAAAGAAAATCTGGCGGTAGGCAGTGTATATTGTTTCGCACACAAAGGTATAAAGAAATAAAGAAAGCCCTATTTAATTCTTGGGTTCTTATTATTTATGCCACTAGTTGTGTATCACTACTCAGTTTTGCCATTAGAAGTTACAACTACTCAAAAAATGCCATCGATCCGTGAGATGCCTGCTCAAAAATGCAATTATATATCTAAAAAATGTCATCGTTAAGTTAGATGTTTGCTCAGAAATGTCATTAAATATTGTTATTTTCACGTCAAACCCCGTTGACCATGTTACATGAAAAAAATAAGCCGATACTCACAATGATAAGTTAATGGTGTCCAACACAACACACCCCTCAAATAAAACTAAGCACCCTCGAATACTTTGACAAAACTAAGCACCCTGAAATTCTTTGACAACTAAACTGCTGGCTATATGATGTTGGCCATATATATTGTACGTATATAATGTCAAGAAACGAGTGGTAGTACTATACCAGCTAAAAGATGAAATGTACAAAATATAACGAGAAGAAACATAACATAGTTCTCTGGGGCTCAAAGACAACACACCCTCAAATAAAACTAAGCACACCAGAAATTAAACTAAGCAACTAATCCGTAGACACCGCATTAGAACCACCATGAGCCACGACACTGCCACCTTTCTCGGAGTCCTCGTCCACGTCCTCGACTTCGTCCTTGTCCCTCCTCCTCTTGGGTGATACTTCTCTGCTTGAACCGCACACTTGGATCTTGCTCTTCATCCAACCCTTGTAGATATTGAAACAAAGGTAGCCATCCATTGCAGCGTAGTGGATGTGGTCCATATCTAGTACATTCCACTGCCATGCATGACGATGAAATGTGTACGGAGGTTTCTCTAGTTTACCGTACGAAGGATGAACCAGGCTCCTGCCAGGGTCAGCATTGAAGGCTGATCAAGGGAGGGCACCAGCCCTTCATTCTGGAGGTCGAAGGGGTCGCCAACAACGAGGCCTATCCGACCCAGGATTTCCTTGTCGTTCCTAAAGTCTATAGTAACGAATTTGACTCGGCCGCCCTTGAGGAAGTTCTTAAATTCCTCGGACTCAATGTCGGCATGGCATATGTGGTAGGCCAAGCATAAGTCATGCACGCAAACATGGATCACGGCGGGCTTCTTCTTCTCTGCTTCCTTTAGTTTCTTCTCGCTTCCCAGGAATGTGGTGTACGCAACATCTAGCCCAGCGACCCACTCATCATTTGAGTTTTCGAACATGCATTTGAAGCGAGCAAGGCATTCTTTCACCGTTGCGGAAGAACGGCTATAGAGGACGTTGAACTCATCACCGATGATGGGTCTAACCTTGTACTCATCGCCGATCATGGAGATTTGGGGTGCCATGGATTTGGGAGGAGGGTTAGTATTAGTGGAACTGCTGTAATGTGAAAGGACGGGACGACTAGGAGCGGTTTATCGATTGTAAATATGTCGAGTGGGGGGCGCGTAATGGCGGTGGTAGTGGCTTTCCTGGTGGATAAATGGATTCATGCACAGTACTATGGGGGCCCAATTAGATGTCATGTCTACTCGACGCCCAATTAAATGGCTTTCGATGTCATGTCCAGCGTCGGGAAAATTATAGGTGATACGAAGCTTTCCATTCTCCCATGATACGGGCTTCTGAGAGCCCTTGGATCTGAGATTGAACGGTTGCATGGCGTGATTCTAGACCTATGGGTGAATATCCTATCCTGGAGGGTTATTCTGCAAATTTTCAGCAACTTAGGATGCGACCTTTCGATCTCAGATCCTAGGGCTGCCAAAGAGTCGTGATCATGGTCGCTACTTACCACGTCGCCTCGCTCGTGCGGTCGCGCCCTTGGAGATTTAACACGGTGCGTTAGGCTATATGATGTTGGCATGTCATACATAGACATCACTTAGTCACTCATACAAAAAGGCTAGATATAAGGTTGGCTATAAGAGTATTTTTTCCGTTTACTTCTCTCTATCTCTTTCTTCGTAGTATTTATTGCATTTGCCAAGGAGTGACCTCTTCCAATGAAATGGTGCTTAGATGAGGTGATATGCGCATTAAATGGCTTAGCAACTCAAGTCCCCAATGCATAGGTGCTTAGTTTTTATTGCTAAGTTTGCTTCATCTAGGTACACGCGCTTAGCACCGTTTCTTCCTGGGGTCACCAAACTAGTCTCTCTCTTCTTAGTTAACTTGCCACATCAGACTTTATGCCTATGTGGCAGTGCTTAGCACCAGAGGATCAAGTACAATAGTGGGCTATAAGCCCGCTTTACATGGCATTTTTGCATATGTGGGGGAAAGAGGCAAGGAAAAAGTGGAGGAGTGGGCTCTCAAGCAAGAGCCAGCCTCTACATGGCGGAGCATCCGGAGAGGCACCTGTATGAAGGTGGTCAGGAATCGGGAGACTCAAGCCGGTTGTAGCGTCGCAGTTAAAATGATAATGGCAAGTCAAATCACCGGCCCCCACCTGTCCAGCAGTAACTCACTGTCAAATCACACAGCCCTAGGTTTGCAATAGCCTACTCCCTCATCTTCTCGCGTCTCTGTCGAACCGACTAGGCAGAACTGCCTCGCCTACCGCACGGGAAAAGCACCGCCCTCGACTTTTAAATAGTACAGTATACTAATTTTGTATCCATGGATTGCGCCATGGAGCAAGGCCTCAAGAAGCAAGTCGGCTGAGTTAATAGAAGCACATACTCCACCTTGGTACCTAGACGACCCCTGCATGACACGGAAGATCAGTTTGTCCATGCATGTGACCAAACTCCAACAGACACGCCTGGATTGGCTATCGTCTACATATCGTGCACGCTGTGTTGTACAGGGCTGTAGTTCTAGTGAGAAATCTAAAAAAAGGTTTCTTGTCATCTCGCAAAATTAGGTGTCATGTGCTTCGGATCACTGCGAGGGTTAAACAGTGACAACTGAGTTTGGCTAGTCATCGGGGGCACATGCACGAAGACTACTATCGATGGACCCCTTTTCTATGAGTTTATATTTAATTTGAGCTTTGATCCTCGTCTAGTTTGTCCGTCGGGATTCATCTTGTCTCCTTTGGGCAGTGAGGTTATGATTTCTTGTCATGTGGCATTTTTTCGTGTTATATGTTATAATCCGGTGCTTCAGATCAAAATGACGACAACTGCGCCTCCGGGGCACGTGCATGAAGACTTCTGGACAGTCATTGCCGAGGTCAAGCCGGCTTCGGCGGGTAGACAAAAGAAAACTAGTAATCCACTATATAGGCAGGAGCCTCCGCGCTTGCTAGCTAGTGTTGCTCTCTTCACACTGTCTCGTCCTCTCCAGATCGAAACACGACAGCGGTGGCCACACTCTCTCTATCTACTCACCGCTGGTCACAGATCCAGACGGATCCTCTCCGCCGGGGAAGGTGAGAAGGTGCAACGTTCACGCGTTCGTCCTCAGCGATGGCTCTTACCCACTGCTGGCGCATCCCGATCAGCGTGCCTTGCTGTTCTCTCCCAAGCATCACTGGCGAGGGAGGGCCTCCCACCCCTTCTTCCTCGCTGCCGTAGTGTGGGCAGATCCGCCTCCGCCGCCCACCTAGCGACATCCCGGCGACCCTCAGGTATAACTTCCTTCAAAACCGGCCTTGATCTACTTCCCGAGCTCCTGACGTCGCTGCATTTGTATCTTTTGCTATTTCTCAGGCCGCCTCGTGTAGATAGGATCGATCGGCTGTTCGAAAACCACCTAATTTTTTACTGTGAAGAGGTAAAACTAGTTCATGCACTCGAATCTAGTAGTACTTGGTTCAAACAAGGAAGAAAGGGGTGGGGTGGGGAAGATTTGTTACCTGAATCTATGACTTGGTCAAAAGAGGAAATAATGGGGGTGAAAAGTAGCAGAGACTGGCTATCCAACTGGTCTCTAGGTCTAATAGGGAAATAAAGGGAACACAATACAAACTCAATATAAACCCGATCTATTGGTTGAAAAAGGAAAGAAATTGGGGACTGGGGGATAAGTCAACAGAGTAAGTCCAAAGACTAGATTTGCTAGCCTCACACAAAGATAAGGTGGCTATATACCGAACAAAAATGGGACCAACCCAGATATCCTCTTCTGATGTTTGTTGCCCCGAGCCGCTCTTATGTAATGCCACTTGTAAAATGTAGCAGTCGCACTATTAAAAGTAAGGACACGTTAAACCAATGTTGTTTTCAATTTAATGCGTCTAGTAATATGAATCAATGGCACTTTTTTTCATGTCCTGCTAAATTTCCCATTAAGATAAGTTGCTTCTTTTCGTTAGAGATACAACTGCCCTGGTTCGCCTACTCTCCAGGAGCTTCACGGCCAACCTTGATGTTGCTCAATTTTATTGCAACTAATGAAGAAGCTCTGTGGGTTTCGTTTTCTGATGGAAATGGAACGGGGGCTGGAGCCCTTTTCTTAAAAAAAGAGAAGAAGCTGCTAGCTCATGGGACATTGCTTCATTTTAGGTGAACTACACCAAAAGGTCCCTTGAATTGAATCATCCATGTTGGTGACTGGTGGCATCCCTTCTACAATGGCGTTGACTGCAGATATGGTTCCCATCACGAGGTATGTTCCTTTATGGTCTTACCATTTGCCAAACATCCTGCATGTTGATCCTGCTCTTGTGCTACTGTTTTGGCACTGCCATGATAAAGCAGTAATGTTATTATTTTGCACCTTAATCTAGTGGCACTATTAATTTGAGGCAATGTTTTGGCACCGCTTAGTGCCACTGTTTTTTTATATATCGAAAGAGGGGGTTCCCTCCGATTTCATTAAAGAAACCCAACCATATAGAACCATTATCCGACAACATCTCAGTGTAAACGGGCAGTTATGCAACTACTACTAGAACGGACTTAGTACTAGCAGGAGACAAGTTCGCCACATAAGCTAGGCAGGTAGGGGGACGCAGCACCAGCTCGACCAAGTTTGGATTACAACCCAAATGCTACCACAGAAACATCAGGGGGAAGATAGGGACTGAAAGAGCTAGCTTCAGCATCCCAGTCTAAGCACCCGCGGCCTTCATCCTTGCGACACACGGTACACCTCGTTTGCCACCTGATCAACCCTAGTGTCACTGATAAAATGAAGTAATATTACAGTTAAAATAGAGCGAGTGTCCTCTCTATCATTTCATTTCCAATGTAGATAAAGAAAGTGCTTCTCTTTGTTAATGTATGTTTCATCAACTTGTCCCATTGTTAATGTTTAAGTGTTTCTGCAAACTGGGGTGCTTAATTTTAGTTGATCTGCACAAAAATAGAGATTTGAATGTCTCAAGGCCCCTCCTTGTACTACCGCTGTACACTGATGTTCATCAACGCGTAAGGTGTATCGGGGAGGCTTGGGTCGATTTCTAGTATGATGTAATATTTTCTTCTGTTTATTAGTGTATGTTTCATCAACTAGTGCCACTATAATGTAATCACGCCTTTTCATTATCTGTGCAAACAGGGTTATTCAGCTGCATTTTGGTGGCACTGCACAAATGTATGGATGGAACCAGCATATATGCAGAGTGCTAGGTGCCAAGTAAAAATTACCGACACCAACCCTGCTCCATCTAAGCATTGGCATCCACCACCACCAGTGGGATGTGTGGTGCTCACTGTGGACGGATCTTTCTCGGCAGCAAATCCTCTAACCAAATACTAGTAGCTTAGACTTCAAAAAATACTAGTAGTTTATATTGGCAGTTTTCTAGGGGTGTACTCTTTTCTGAAAGAAGCACCAATCTATTTTTCTTTATTTGTACACAGTATCACAACTTTGACCCAATGCTATTTTAGGGTGATTGGCGTAGTACTCAGAGACTGATTGTAAGCATGGTTTTTATTAGTTGTCACACTGATTGTAAGCATGAGCAGATGGAAGATTAGGTTAGTGCGAAGCTTACCTTAAACCCTACCGACGCCGTTGAAATGAGGCGAGCGTTGAGGGAACCATGGAGAATGGCGGGGAAGCAACGTCGCGCAATCTGGCCTCCTCTTGCGGTGGGAGAATGAATACTCCTGTGGCTCCGGCTGGCTCTGCACCCTCACGAACGGCACACCGTACTCGATCGATTCGTTATCCTCTGGGTGCTCGACCTTCGACCAGACGCCCACCACCTCCGCTTTGACTTTCGCCTCGGGCGAATCTGCCGCTTCCATCACCGAGGAGGAGATACTCGATGAACTCGAAGGACTGCGGCGTGACTGCTGCTGAGGAGTACATCGCCACCCTCATCATCGTCGTCTCGCTCTTTCGCATACATTGCCACATGGCCCTCACCGTCCTTTAAATCTCCCACTCATTGTCAAACCAAGTAAGGACCTCCTTCAACTTGGCTAACTTTGCCTGGTCGCCGCCGGCGATCTGCCAGATTCGCTGCTGCATCCCCTCCATAGATGTCCTTCTGAGTGATCCGGTGCTAGCTTTGGAAGATGGGAGGAGAGACGGTGGTCTTGCAATAGAGAAGAGGGAGAGGCGAGATGATGGTTTTGGAATGGAGATGATGGAGAGGAGAGGTTCCCCTGCCTTTCGGTCACTGACAGGTGGGCCCCGCGCTTGGTGGGACCCATGTGTCAATGTCTCAATGGCAGGATGGGCTACGTCAGGGGATCCTCGTCCTAGGAGAGAGGAGGTGGTTTTGCAATGGAGAAGAGGGAGAGGCGAGACGGTGGTTTTGGAATGGAGATGATGGAGAGGAGAGGAGGTGGTTTTGTAATGGAGAAGAGGGAGAGGAGCATGCGGCAGTGATTTAGGATTGGACGAGAGGGCCAGCGCGATGTGACTGGATCAAATCAAAATCAATTTACCCTTCAATTAAGAAAGCGACCCCACATTAACAAGTCTCCCTTTTATTCTGGGTCATAATTGACCATGATTTTCGCAAATAAAATATATGTTATACGTTGCAAAAATAATATAATTTGAAAGTACATTCAGATACGAACCAAACGATACAATTTTTGGTGACATGCATTCACATTTTGCTTGTCAAATACAGTACACGGTCAAACTTTGACCCAAAATACGCAAAACAAAAAAATACTTCCAACACCAGCGCCGCTCTTCCGCTCTTCTCCTCTTAAACCACCGCTGCTCCTCTCCTGTTCCAATCTAAATCCAGCGCTGCTCCTCTCCTCTTCCATTTCAAAACCGCCGCCCCTCCTCTCCTGTTCCAATCCAAAACCAGCATCGCTCCTCTCCCATTCTAAACCAAAACCAGCGCTGCTCCTCTCCTCTTCCATTCAAAAACCACCACCGTCGAGTGAAGGTGCTGTGGAGAGGTAGATCGATGGAGGAGTACAACCGATACGTGGGGATCGCAGACGGCGACCCTGTGAAGCTAGCTAGGACGTTGGAGATACAGTCTTGGATTGAAAACAAGGACCAACTAGTGGCGACGGCGACATCCATGGCCAAATATCTGCAACAGAACGAAAACAGATTCACCGAATCCGATCGTGAGGGAGCGGTGGTGGGAGTATCGATCCCAGATGGAGCATCCACCAAAGATTGAAGGATCGAGCATCTACAAGGAGCCGTTTGTGAGGGTGACGTGCTAGAGTGAGCCAGTGGAGTCTTCGTCGACCGAACCCAACTGCAAGAGGAGAAAAAGAGTTGGCCCGACGACGCTTCCCCGCCATCCTCTCCCTCGCCGTTCACCTCGTCTCACGGGGCGGCTGTCTGCCACCGAGGAATAGGAGGGATTTGCCCCCCCCCCCCCAGACCAATAGTCGGGCAGGTTGTGAATTGTCAGGAGGAGCTTAGGGTTGTTAGTATTTGCAGGTTGTGAATTGTGTTTTGTGTTGTGTATTTTGAGAGTACTTTCAGATATGAATGTCTTTTGAATTTTAGATTTGCAAGATTGAGCATATGAAGTATTTTATGAATTCTAGAGATCTATTTTTAGCAATTAAAAAATGTAGTTTCATAGGAGTATAAAAGTGCATAATGTGATTCTCAGAGAAGAAAGCGCAAGTTTGATTTCAGATAAGAAACTCCAAGTTCGGGCCAGATAAGAAATCGCAACTTTCAGAGGCAGAGCGTTTATATTAATACAGCCTTTTCAAACAGTGTTAACATCATGCTGGAAGTTTTATTCATGGTCGAAACTGGAACTACCAGCCAGTTAACATCATGTTGATCAACATTCATGCATAGCACATCTTCATATGATCCACAGTCAAAAAGATATGCTATTTTCAAAATGCCCGCACAATGCTGAGTGTGCGAAAAACAGAGAAAATGAAGGATGAAGTTTTGACAAGTGTAGGACGTGGTGTGCGTAGATGACAATTGGGACCCACATGTCAATAAAGGCGGGGGCAAAAATTTTGGAGATATTTTCTCTGCACAGGTGGAATCGAACCCATGAACGGCTGCCCGTCCTAGGCTTTCTTTTTAACATGCGCAGCCCACGACCTTGGATGGGAGGTCCATAAGGTTGTTTGTATTTTCTTGAGGGCAGTGATGTATCGACCGGCCTATGGACCTCCCATCCGAGGTTTTATTTTTCCTGAAACATCGGCAGCCCAATTTATGTTTTTTTTAAGAAAACGCAGAGGTATGTTCTATTTTTCTATATAAGAATAGGAACGCCTGGTCCAACTTATGTTTCCCTTCTAACTATATTATATATATTTAAATTATTTTATATGTTATTATATATTATTTTTATTGTCATCACATATTTAACAGATACTTACATATGTAAGAAAACAATATCCCACATCTTGTTAACTTATAAAAATAATTTCTTAACAATAAAATCCTGGATTTTTTTGGCAACGAAAATCCTGGCGATTGTGTACAAAAGCTTGTTAAGATTTAAGGACCAATGTAATAATAAATCACTTATTATTTAAATATATATATAACAAAATGCTCAACCCATGTTTAGTTTTTGATAACATTGCTGCGCCCACCCCAACATTATAATTAGAATCAGCCCGAAAAAATCGTGTATTTCGAGAAAGTGCAAATGGCCTGTAATTTTTTAGGAAAAACATAAATGGGCCGCATGGACGCTACATTATTTGTTCACCCAGCCCAGCTAATGGACTACAATTCAAAAAAAAGAGATCAAACGGACTCTAAATTCTACCCCAAAAAAAGACTGTAAATTCTGAAAAAATGGGTTGAATACGTGCCACATTTTTGGAGGCTGAAATGTGGGCCAATAGGCCGAAGCCAATGCAAGTCGTTGTCAACATAGTCAACAAATGATTCTAACATCGTTAGCCGTTGGATTTACATCCAACGACCGGCATCTATCTTCAATCTCTCGTCTTCTTCCTTCAGCCTGGACCACCTGCTCGCCTCCTGCCGCTAGTACCTCGCTTAGCACGCTTCGCTGTGAAGCGCTACCCCACCGTTGGCCAGGCCATCCCTCCACCCCTCCACACCTCCTGTTCTTCTCCACCGACTGCCGAACCACACCACACCAGAACCAGTTAACCCTCGTACACCTCTCCGTCTGCGACTCTACTCCCGCGTCTTCCCATCTCCGGCTCATTGCTGTCCGGGGCCTCGCCGTTGTCCACCACCTTGGATGTGCTCGGTGCGAAGTGGTCAACGTAACGAACGACACCATCGGAAGTAGACTGTGCATGGAGAGGCTGACAGCTGGGTCCACGGCCGCACGCAAGGAAATGCCTCCTTATTACGCGCAAAATAATGATAACTCCACCTGACAGCTGGGACCTACCGGAAGGGCCTCTGTATTTCGTGAAAAAAACGTTCCCACCGCTGACAGGTCGGACCCTACAGCTATATCTTCGCGCGCAAGGAAGTGCCTCCTTATTACGCACAAAAAAAATGAATACTCCCCCTGCTAGTTATGACCCACCTTGGTGGGAGGCTGACTTGTGGGCCTACTAAGTTGACGGGGACGGAGTGCTTTGTCAACTTAGTCAATATGAACGATTCTAGCTCCAGTGACCGTACGATGTCCATCCAACGGCCATAGTGCTTCTTCAACCTCTGGTCTTGTTGCTCCAGCCGCCCAAAGCAGCGCCGGTCATGCCGCATGCTCCTGCCTCCCGTGGCCGGCTGTGCTGCCGCGGAGGCCTCACCGCTCCCTACTATTCCCACTGCTGGCTAGGCCATGCAGCAACGGCAGCCTCACACCGCAGCCGAACCAGTGAACCCTCGTACTCCTCTCTGCGCGGGCTTCCACTGCCGCGTCGTCCCTTTCCTAGGCCTCGCTGTCGTCCACCTCCCTGGTGCTCTCGGCGCGGCGTGGTCAACATGGTCAAGGAACGGCTTCCATCGGGCGTGGACTGTATGTGGAGAGGCTGACAGCTGGGTCCACGGCCGCAGCAAGGAAGTGCCTCCTTATTACGCACAAAATAATTATTCCTCCATCGGGACGGGCTGGACGGTGGAGGACTAGCTACATCCAGCCCTCCATCGTCTACTGTTCATCCTGCCCTCCACGGGGTGGTCCTGTTCATCCTGCCCTCCACGGGGTCCTATTCATCCAGCCCCAACCGGCTCGAACAATCGGGGTCTTGTTCATCCATCCTCACCGGGAACTGTTCATCCAAACCCCCCAGCAACGCTCACTGTTCATCCAGAGGCAACGCCACGGGGTCCTGTTTATCCACCCCCACCGGGAACTGTTCATCCAACCCCTCCCCCTCCCCCGCGGCGTTCACTGTTCATCCACAGGCAGCATCGATTGGCTTCAGTTAGCAGCAGTAGCGAAGGAATCGCTCGATTCGGTTCAGTTAACAGCCATCGATCGATCGCTCGGGTTCAGTAACGCGTAGCCTGCAGTGCAAGCGCTCGGGTTCAGTTAGAGCCCAACGCCTCGCTCGGGTTCAGTTAGAGCCCAACGCCTCGCACACACGCGCGTACGTATGATAGAAACGTGCATCGCTCGGCCCCCGAGCACCCACCGTAACCGGGGACTCCCTGATATTTTTCGCGCCCTTGCTTCTACCACGGTTTTTTCCGTCATGGACGGCCCAAAGAATGTCATGCAGCTGCGTCTCCGGCCCGCCCAGGATGAAAAGCCCATTTTCTGTCATGATATTTTGTCATAGAAGTAGGACCCCACCACATCTATTATGATACCGGGTTTTGTCACAATTATCGTCATAGAAGTGTCATAAGTATGACAGAAAAGATTTTCGTTCGGCCCAAAATGTCACGGATGTGTCTTTTTTTGTAGTGCAATCCGCAACCTCAAGGTCACAAGGATGTTGGTTGACGGCGGAGCCGGGTTGAATCTGATTTCTCCAAAGGTTATCAACAAGCACCAAATAGCAGATGAAGAACTCAAGGTTACTGGTACATTCCAAGGGATCAACCCCGGCAGGAGTCGTCCTAAGGGAAAGATCACACTGCCGGTGACATTCGGAGGGGAGTTATACTACCGGACCGAGAAGATCATATTTGATGTGGTTGACCTCCCCCTACCATACAATGGAATCCTTGGTCGCCCGGCTCTGGCCAAATTCATGGCGGCATCCCACTATGCCTACAACACTCTGAGGATGCCAAAGCTGACATGCGTCATTTCCATTCCATCAGACAAGAAGGATGCAATCATTTGTGTGGACAAGATGTACCAGGAGGCAGTCGTTGTAGAGGCCGCAGAAGCTATTACTCCCGTAAAGGAAAGCAAGAGAAAGAAGAACGCTAACAAGGGATCTAGTGAGGAATCCGAGAAGCGCACCTCTTCGGAGTGTGTTGTGCCTATTGATGACTTGCCAGAGAGTTCCAATAGCAAGATATCCAAAGCTGCTGCACCTGCTATGAAGAACGTCCCGGCTGGGCTGGCTGGGCTGATGGTACCTTCACTATCAGTGCCACCCTCGACAACAAATAGGAAATCACGCTCGTTGTCTTCCTTCAGGCGAATGTCGATGTGTTTGCATGGCAACCATCTGACATCCCCGGTGTTCCCAGGAAGGTAATCGAGCACCACCTTGTTGTCTGCCCACATGCCCACCCCGTCAAGCAGAAGACCTGAAAGCAAGCTTTGGAGCGGCATCAGTTTATTGCTGAAGAGATTAAGAAACTTGAAGCAGCTAGTTCGGTCAGAGGAGTGTTGCATCCAACATGGTTAGAAATCCAGTGGTGGTGCGCAAGGCGAATGGGAATTGGAGGCTTTGCATAGATTTCACAGATCTAAATAAGGCATGCCCAAAGGATCTGTTCCCCTTACTGCGCATCGACCAGATTGTGGATTCCACCTCCGGGTGTGACCTACTTTCCTTTCTGGATGCCTACTACGGGTACCACCAGATTTTCATGTCCAAGGAATATGAAGAGAAGACCATGTTCATAACCCCATGTGGCATGTACTGCTTTGTACGGATGCCCTTCGGGTTGAAGAGCGCTGAAGCCACTTTTGCAAGAGCGGTATAGATTGGCTTTGAGTCCTAGCTACACAGAAACATTGAAGCTTACATGGATGATATAGTGGTCAAAACCAAGGATATAATGACTCTCATTTAGGATATGGAAGATACCTTTGCTAATCCGCGCAGGATCAACTTGAAGCTGAATCCAGAGAAGTGTGTGTTCAGTGTTCCTTTCGGAAAGATACTTGGCTTCTTTGTGTCCCATCAAGGGATAGAGGCCAACCCTGACAAGATCAAGGCTATCGAGCATATTCAAGCACCCAAGATAGTTAAGGATGTGAGGTGTTTGACTGGATGTGTTGCCGCGCTAAGCAGGTTCATTTCCAAGTTTACCGAGCACGCCCTGCCTTTCTTCAAAATCTTGAAGAAGGCAGGACCTATGGAGTGGACCCCAGAGGCAGGCGCTGCACTACAAGATTTGAAGACCTATCTTTCCTCTGTGCCCACTTTGGTCGCTCCCGAACCACAAGAGTCGTTGTTGCTATACTTAGCGGCAATCAATCAAGTGGTTAGTGCAGCACTAGTGGCGCAACAGGAAGTGGATGAAGCGGCAGCCACAACCATTGTCCCCACTGGAGAGGAAAGCGAACCCGTCCCGGGAAGGTCAGATGCAGTTCAAGACAAAGAAGAGCAAGGCAGTGGAGACAGTTCCAAGGTCACTGCAAGAAAAAATGTGGTGGAGCGCCCCAGTGTACTTTGTTAGCTCCCTATTGCAGGGGGCTAGGTTAAGGTACTCTGGCCTGCAAAAGTTCATTTTTGGCCTCGTCATGGCCTCAAGGAAACCACGCCACTACTTCCAAGACCGAGAGATCACGGTTGTCACCCGCTTCCCTTTGCAACGCATACTCAGAAACCCTGAGGCCACCGGCAGGATAGTGGAATGGGCCTTGGAGTTGTACAACTTTGGTTTGAAGTTTGAGAGCACATCAACTATTCAGAGCAGAGCATTAGCAGAGTTTATCATAGAATGGACACCAACCCCTGATGAAGAAGTGTTGGAGATAGTCATCCCCGGCAAGGAAGCGCCCCAAGAATGGATTATGTATTTCGATGGTTTCTTCTCCCTACAAGGTGCAGGGGTTGGCATACTTCTTGTTGCTCCCACTGGGAGCACCTTAAGTACGTCGTCCAGATGCGTTTCCCTCGGAGAAGGCTACCAACAATACTGGAGAGTATGAAGGGCTCCTTGCCGGGCTCAGGATTGCAACAGAACTAGGAATCGAGAAGCTGATCATCCGTGGAGATTCACAACTTGTGGTGAGACAAGTAAATAAGGACTACCAAAGCCCATTAATGGAGGAATACATCGAGGAAGTGAGAAAGTTGGAGGAGCGCTTTGACGGATTGCAAACAGAGCACGTTCCCAGTGCGGAAAACAACATTGCTGATCATCTGTCAAAGTGCGTTGTGCAAAAACTCCCTGTGGAACCAGGGACTTATGTTCTCCATCTGACTCAGCCCTCCGTATTCCCAACAACGATGGCCAGAAAGAGGAGGAAATTGGACTCCGACAAGCCTCTCTTCCGGCGGAGCTTTCCGTAGCCCCCGACAGAGCTTGGCAGGAACAACTCCCCTTCAATCGGTGAGATGTACCCTCCCGCCAGACCACCTGTTTCTGCGGTCAAGGAGTGCTCTCCCACAAATCAGGAGGTGCTGCTGGTCCTCGTTGCCGAGTCTCTAGCTCCAATTTGGACGCGACACATAGTCCATTTCCTCCAAACGGGAGAACTTCCCGAAGAGCAATAAGAAGCTGAAAGAGTAGCCCGAAGGGACAATATGTATTAGTTCGTTGACGACACGCTATACAGAAGAAGGCCCAACGGTGTGAAATTGAAGTGCATTTGCCGGGAAGAAGGAAAGGAACTGTTGGCAGAGATACACAAGGGTATGTGCGGCTCACACATTGGATCGAGGGCCCTAGTTAGAAAAGCCTTCCAGCAAGGATTCAACTGGCCCATGGCCTCCAAGATGCAATTGAGCTAGTCACTAAATGTGAAGCTTGCCAGTTCCACTCCAAGAATATCCATCAGCCTACCCAAGCTCTCCAGACGATCCCTTTGTCATGGCCCTTCTCGGTCTGGGGGCTAGACATATTGGGCCCCTTCCCCCGTGCTACTGGGGGCATTGAGTTCTTGTTGGTGACCGCATAGTCAGCTATCAAGTTCTTGAAAGGATTGGTGTGCTGCTTGATACGTCTCCAACGTATCTATAATTTTTTATTGCTCCATGCTATATTATCTACTATTTTGGACATTATTGGGCTTTATTATCCACTTTTATATTATTTTCGGGACTAACCTATTAACCGGTGGCCCAGCCCAGAATTGCTATTTTTTTGCCTATTTCAGAGTTTCGAAGAAAAGGAATATCAAACGGAGTCCAAACGAAATGAAAACTTCGGGAACGTGATTTTCTCACCGAACATGATCCAGGAGACTTGGACCCTACGTCAAGAAAGAGAGGAGCAAGCCACGAGGTAGGGGGGCGCGCCCACCCCCCCCCCCCCAGGGTGCGCCCACCCCCGAGGGCGCGCCCTCCACCCTCGTGGGCCCCCTTTTGCTCCACCGACGTACTCCTTCCTCCTATATATACCTACGTACCCCCAAACGATCAGATACGGAGCCAAAAACCTAATTCCACCGCCGCAACCTTCTGTACCCACGAGATCCCATCTTGGGGCCTGTTCCGGAGCTCCGCCGGAGGGGGCACCCATCACGGAGGGCTTCTACATCAACACCATAGCCTCTCCGATGAAGTGTGAGTAGTTTACCTCAGACCTTCGGGTCCATAGTTTGTAGCTAGATGGCTTCTTCTCTCTTTTTCGATCTCAATACAATGCTCTCTCCCTCTCTCCTGGAGATCTATTCGATGTAATCTTTTTTTTGCGGTGTGTTTGTTGAGACTGATGAATTGTGGGTTTATGATCAAGATTATATATGAACAATATTTGAATCTTCTCTGAATTCTTTTATGTATGATTGGTTATCTTTGCAAGTCTCTTCGAATTATCAGTTTGGTTTGGCCTACTAGATTGATCTTTCTTGCAATGGGAGAAGTGCTTAGCTTTGGGTTAAATCTTGCGGTGTCCTTTCCCAGTGACAGTAGGGGCAGCAAGGCACGTATTGTATTGTTGCCATCGAGGATAACAAGATGGGGTTTTTATCATATTGCATGAATTTATCCCTCTACATCATGTTATCTTGCTTAAGGCGTTACTCTGTTTTCTTGAATTTAATACTCTAGATGCATGCTGGATAGTGGTCGATGAGTGGAGTAATAGTAGTAGAAGCAGGCAGGAGTCGGTCTACTTGTCACGGACGTGATGCCTATATACATGATCATACCTAGATATTCTCATAACTATGCTCAATTCTGTCAATTGATCAACAGTAATTCGTTCACCCATCGTAAAATACTTATGCTCTTGAGAGAAGCCACTAGTGAAATCTATGGCCCCCGGGTCTATCTTCATCATATTAATCTTCTAACACTTTGCTATTGCCTTTGCTTTTTATTTTTATTTTACCTTGCATATTTATCACAAAAATACCAAAAATATTATCCTATCATTTCTATCAGATCTCACTCTCCTGAGTGACCGTGAAGGGATTGACAACCCCTTATCGCGTTGGTTGCGAGGACTTATTTGTTTTGTGCAGGTACGAGGGACTCGCGTGTAGCCTCCTACTGGATTGATACCTTGGTTCTCAAAAAATGAGGGAAATACTTACGCTACTGTGCTGCATCATCCTTTCCTCTTCAAGGAAATCCAACGCAGTGCTCAAGAGGTAGCAAGAAGAATTTCTGGCGCCGTTCTTGGGAGTCTCATAAAAGTCAACATACCAAGTACCCATCACAATCCCTTATGTCCCGCACTACATTATTTGCCATTTGCCTCTCGTTTTCCTCTCCCCCACTTCACCCTTGCCACTTCTTTTTTGTTCGCCTTTTTTTGCCTCCTTTTTTTGTTCGTGTGTTGGTTTTCTTGCTTGTCACGATGGCTCTACCTAGATTTAGTGATCTTCACCTTAAAAGGTTAGAAGAGATTGAAAGCAACGTCAGGAGTTTTATGGTTTAGCAATTTGAGCACAATAATTTTTTCAGAAACGAGCTTAATGAACAAAAAAGTTTTATGAGTTATATGAACAAAGAGCTCGATGATATGTCTAAAGAATTTGATGGTTTAAGATCCCAAATTGCTCGTCTTGAGAAGTTGACTGCTGAAATATCGGATAAGCAGGCTACCTTAGTTAATAAGATGGCCGCTAAACCGGATTCCTATGAAAATAAAGATGAAAATCTAAAAGTTATTGATGTGTCTCCTATTAAATCCTTGCCTTGCAATATGAATCTTAATAATGATGGGACTGAATATGATCCACCTTTACCTAGAAGGCGTTCCAAGAATTCGGAATCTTTAGATCTCGATGCTAAATTTGATGAAAGTGGGATTGAAGAAATCAAAACCCTAGATGTTGCTAAACCCACTATTATGGATTTCAAGGAATTTAATTATGAAATTTGCTCTTTGATTGATTGTATTTCCTTGTTGCAATCCTTGCTAAATTCTCCTCATGCTTATAGTCAAAATAAAGCTTTTACCAAACATATCATTGATGCTTTGATGGAATCTTATGAAGAAAAACTTGAATTGGAAGTTTCTATCCCTAGATAACTTTATGATGAGTGGGAACCTACTATTAAAATTAAGATTGAGGATCATGAGTTCTATGATTTATGTGATTTGGGTGCTAGTGTTTCCACTATTCCCAAAACTTTGCGTGATTTGCTAGATTTCCGTGATTTTGATGGTTGCTCTCTAAACTTGCACCTTGCGGATTCCACTATTAAAAAACCTATGGGAAGAATTAATGATGTTCTTATTGTTGCAAATAGGAATTATGTGCCCGTAGATTTTATCGTTCTTGATATATATATTGCAATCTTTCATGTCCTATTATTCTTGGTAGACCTTTCCTTAGAACGATTGGTGCAATTATTGATATGAAGGAAGGGAATATTAGATTCCAATTTCCATTAAAGAAAGGTATGGAACACTTCCCTAGGAATAAAATAAAATTACCATATGAATCTATTATGAGATCCATTTATGGATTGCCTACCAAAGATGTCAATACCTAGATCTATCCTTCCTTTTATGCCTAGCTAGGGGCGTTAAACGATAGCGCTTATTGGGAGGCAACCCAATTTTATTTTTAGTTTTTTTGTTTTTGCTTCTGTTAGGAATAAATATTTGATCTAGCATCTGGTTAGATGTGTTTTAATTAGTGTTTGTGCCAATTTAAACCTATAGGATCTTCTTGGATGATAGTTATTTGATCTTGCTGTAATTTCCAGAAACTTTCTGTTCACGAAAACAATTGTTAAAAATCACCAGAACGTGATAAAATACTGATTCCAATTGCTGCTGATCAATTAAAAAGTTTCCTAGGTCGTCCTAATTTGATAGATTTTTTGGACTTCCGGAAGTTTGCGTTAGTTACAGATTACTACAGACTGTTCTGTTTTTGACAGATTCTGTTTTTCGTGTGTTGTTTGCTTATTTTGATGAATCTCTGGCTAGTAAAATAGTTTATAAACCATAGAGAAGTTGGAATACAGTAGGTTATACACTAATATAAATAAATAATGAGTTCATTACAGTACCTTGAAGTGGTCTTTTGTTTTCTTTCGCTAACGAAGCTCACGAGATTTCTGTTGAGTTTTGTGTTGTGAAGTTTTCAAGTTTTGGGTGAAATATTTTAGTGGATTATGGAACAAGGAGTGGCAAGAGCCTAAGCTTGGGGATTCCCATGACACCCCAAGATAATCTAAGGACACCAAAAATCCAAAGCTTGGGGATGCTCCGGAAGGCATCCCTCTTTAAATCTACTTCCATCGGTAACTTTACTTGGAGCTATATTTTTATTCACCACATGATATGTGTTTTGCTTGGAGCGTCTTGTATGATTTGAGTCTTTGCTTTTTAGTTCACCACAATCATCATTGCTGTACACACCTTTTGAGAGAGCCATACATGATTTGGAATTTGTTAGAATACTCTATGTGCTTCGCTTATATCTTTTGAGTTATATAGTTTTGCTCTAGTACTTCAGTTATATCTTTTAGAGCACGGTGGTGGATTTGTTTTATAGAAACTATTGATCTCTCATGCTTCACTTAGATTATTTTGAGAGTCTTAAATAGCATGGTAATTTTCTTAAACAATCTTAATATGCTTGGTATTCAAGATTTGTAAAACTTTCTTATGAGTGTGTTGAAAACTATGAGAAGTTTGATGCTTGATAATTATTTTGAGATATGAAGATGGTGATATTAGAGTCATGCTAGTTGAGTAGTTGTGAATTTGAGAAATACTTGTGTTAAAGTTTGTGATTCCCGTAGCATGCATTATGGTGAACCGTTATGTGATGAAGTCGGAGCATGATTTATTTATTGATTGTCTTCCTTATGAGTGGCGGTCGGGACGAGCGATGGTCTTTTCCTACCAATCTATCCCCCTAGGAGCATGCATGTAATACTTTGCTTTGATAAATTGTAGATTTTTGCAATAAGTATATGAGTTCTTTATGACTAATGTTGAGTCCATGGATTATATGCACTTTCCTTCCTTCCACGATTGCTAGCCTCTCTAATACCGCGCACTTTTCGCCGGTACCATACACCCACCATATACCTTCCTCAAAATAGCCACCACACCTACCTATCATGGCATTTCCATAGCCATTCCGAGATATATTGCCACGCAACTTTCCACCGTCCAATTTATTATGACACGCTCCATCATTGTCATATTGCTTAGCATGATCATGTATTTGACATCGTATTTGTGGCAAAGCCACCATTCATAATTCTTTCATACATGTCACTCTTGCTAGCCTGTCGAAGGATGCCTGATACGTCTCCAACGTATCTATAATTTTTGATTGCCCCATGCTATATTATCTACTGTTTTGGGCATTATTGGGCTTTATTATCCACTTTTACATTATTTTTGGGACTAACCTATTAACCGGAGGCCCAGCCCAGAATTGCTGTTTTTTTGCCTATTTCAGAGTTTCGAAGAAAAGGAATATCAAACGGAGTCCAAACGGAATGAAACCTTCGGGAACGTGATTTTCTCACCGAACATGATCCAGGAGACTTGGACCCTACGTAAAGAAAGAGAGGAGGAAGCCACGAGGTAGGGGGCGCCCCCACCCCCCCAGGGTGCGCCCTCCACCCTCGTGGGGCCCCTGTTGCTCCACCGACGTACTCCTTCCTCCTATATATACCTACGTACCCCCAAACGATCAGATACGGAGCCAAAAACCTAATTCCACCGCCGCAACCTTCTGTACCCATGAGATCCCATCTTGGGGTCTGTTCCGGAGCTCTGCCGGAGGAGGCACCCATCACGGAGGGCTTCTACATCAACACCATAGCCTCTCCGATGAAGTGTGAGTAGTTTACCTCAGACCTTTGGGTCCATAGTTAGTAGCTAGATGGCTTCTTCTTTCTTTTTGGATCTCAATACAATGTTCTCCCCCTCTCTCGTGGAGATCTATTCGATGTAATCTTCTTTTTGCGGTGTGTTTGTTGAGACCGATGGATTGTGGGTTTATCATCAAGATTATCTATGAACAATATTTGAATCTTCTCTGAATTCTTTTATGTATGATTGGTTATCTTTGCAAGACTCTTCGAATTATCAGTTTGGTTTGGCCTACTAGATTGATCTTTCTTGCAATGGGAGAAGTGCTTAGCTTTGGGTTCAATCTTGCGGTGTCCTTTCCTAGTGATGAGGGGCAGCAAGGCACGTATTGTATTGTTGCCATCGAGGATAACAAGATGGGTTTTTATCATATTGCATGAATTTATCCCTCTACATCATGTCATCTTGCTTAAGGCGTTACTCTGTTTTCTTGAACTTAATACTCTAGATGCATGCTGGATAGCGGTCGATGAGTGGAGTAATAGTAGTAGATGCAGTTAGGAGTCGGTCTACTTGTCTCGGACGTGATGCCTATATACATGATCATACCTAGATATTCTCATAACTATGCTCAATTCTGTCAATTGCTCAACAGTATTTCGTTCACCCACCGTAAAATACTTATGCTCTTGAGAGAAGCCACTAGTGAAATCTATGGCCCCCGGGTCTATCTTCATCATATCAATCTTCCAACACTTTGCTATTGCCTTTGCTTTTTATTTTTATTTTACCTTGCATCTTTATCACAAAATACCAAAAATATTATCCTATCATATCTATCAGATCTCACTCTCGTAAGTGACCGTGAAGGGATTGACAACCCCTTATCGCGTTGGTTGCGAGGAGTTATTTGTTTTGTGCAGGTACGAGAGAATCGTGCGTAGCCTCCTACTGGATTGATACCTTGGTTCTCAAAAACTGAGGGAAATACTTATGCTACTGTGTTGCATCATCCTTTCTTCTTCAAGGAAATCCAACGCAGTGCTCAAGAGGTAGCACCGCTTCAGAGTACCTGCCCGAATCATCACCGACAATGGCACCCAATTCATGAGCCGCGCCTTCATGCAATACGTTCAAGCCCTCGGAAGCAAGATCTCATTTGCCTCTGTTGACCATCCCAGGAGCAATGGGCAAGTTGAGAGGGCGAATGCTGAAGTGATGCGAGGCCTCAAGACAAGAACACTTGATAAGCTGCATAAGTGCGGCAGGCGATGGATCGACGAGCTGCCGGTGGTTCTTTGGTCCCTCCGTACGACACCAAATCGAGCTACCGGGCAGATTCCCTTCTCCCTAGTATTTGGGGAAGAAGAAGTTATCCCCGCGGAACTCATATACGGTTCACCTTGAGTGCTTGCCTACGATGAAGTAGTGCAAGAACAGCACCGGCGTGATGACGCTGTGCTACTTGAGGAGAACCGTCTCTGGGCTGCTACGCGTGCTACACGCTACCAACAAGCCCTACATCGCTATCACAACCACAGGGTTCATGCCCAGAGCTTTGAGGAAGGCGACCTTGTCCTTAGGCGCGTTCAGTCCGAGAAGGGTGCAAACAAGTTGACGCCAAAGTGGGAAGGCCCTTACCAGGTAGTACGAGTGACCAGACGTAGCGCAGTCCGTATGAAGACCGGAGATGGCATTCAGTTGCAAAACTCATGGAACATTGAGCATCTCTGTAAGTTCTACCCATAAGGCGCAGCTGTCGGGCCCCGCCTGGCAGCCACCCTTTCGTACAGGCCTTGCCGATGTTGCATGTAACCCCTTGTATGAAGCCAGACGCATACCCTGAGCAACAGAGAAATAAACGAAGCGTTGGGGCCCCCCGACAAATTGCATGCATGCATTAGCATATCATGAGCATAACATGTTCATGTAGATAAGATCACATGTAGCACTATTTTCCTCTGCACTAAGCTACAAGGTCCTTGCCATGGATTTGGTCCCGAAGAAAGGAAGAGAAGACAAATCTACACAGTGATCCCCGGCAAGCCAAACATATAAGTTTTATCTCTTATCCATATGTGTTCTATGAAGAGAAACTTGTGCCTATGAAAACCTCGCCGCCTTTGAAGCATAGGTTCTCCTATCCTTTGACTCGAGGTTTCTTCGATCAGGATGGTCGTAGTGTCCTTTGAAAGAAAAGGTTTGGTGGGGGGCTGGTCCCTCTTTGATATTTTGTGCCCGGCAGGCCTAGACCCACGGCAACGAATTGAGGCTACCGGCAGGATAGCTTGCCGGGGATAACTTGTTTACTTGAAAGTATAGAGGCATTTTACCTCTGCATGGATATAATACATGCACAAGTGCTCGGCAAAGCTTGTCTTTTACATTAATATGTTAATAAGCAAGTACAGATCTTACAGAACACGAACATGGATAAAGAAGATTACATAATTTAGAATAAAGTTTGGCCAGTGCCTACGTATTTTAGATTAAAAAAAGATAAGTGTCCCGTAATCCCTTTCTTGTCCCTCTCCTCCTAGGCACTGCGGCGGAAGGTGAAGAGGGCAAAAGGGGGCGCCTGGGCAGAAGCCCAGCCTGACCCTGTCGGGCACCACGAACAGGCGCCCAACAAGGCCGGGAAGGAGCGGCGAAGGTGATGGTGAAGAGGACGGCGGAAGGGTCCCACTAACCACCGCTATCGGATTCAGGGCTCCACAGACCCAAGAAAGATTCGAACTCTGGGGTGTGTGCAAAGAACTCAATCTCTCCAGCCTACCAACATGTCGCTCTCACAGGCTAGCTCGATGAACGGAAGAAGAGGGACACAACTAGCAGTTTACCCAGGTTCTGGCCACCTTGCGGTGTAAGACCCTACTCCTGCTTTGGGGTGGATCAGCCTCGCGGGGGGGGGGGGGGTGGGGGGTGAAGATGAACTAGTATAGGGGAAGAACAACCTCAGGAGGTCTGTTCTCATGTGGGTGTGATCTTAGGATCCCCCTCTCCACAGTAGTAGCTAGCCTATATTTATAGTGGCCTCGGTCCTCTTCCTCCAAAATGAAGGCGGGAAGGGATCCCACATTGGTCAAGTTTGAAGGGGGACAAGAAGTACATCTAATCCTGACAAAAGGTGGTCTTTGCCTGCAAAGCTCCTGGTCGTGATGTTATGGTGGGCTTAGAGATGACATCCGTCCTGCCATTCTGGCGGTCTTGGTCTTGTGTCACGGGAATGGAAACCTTTTGGGTGATTCCTTGGGACCCCACGCCTGCGCTTGCCTCCTTGGCACCAAAGAGGAAACGTGTTGTACTGCGCTCGCTAGCGCCCGCCTGGCCTTCGTCTTCATGGCTTGCGTCACCCGAGCCTCAGGAGGTCGGTGCTTGCATAGGAATCTCTGCTCCTCGGGAGCTAGCCTGAGAAGGCCGCTCCCTCCGGAGGTCTTAGAGTCGTCCGCCTCGCGAGGCTTGGACCCTCGTGAGGGTCTTGTCTTGTTGATGCCGAAGATGGGCCGTACCAGGCCGCTGAGGAGCCACGCCGCGGGCCGCTGGCAGGCAGGTCTGAGTACCCTAGTTCAGAACACTAAAAGTAGCCCTCGGGCCCTAGGCACGCTTGGACTTGGCTTTGGAGCGAAGCCAAAGGGCAAGGGCGAAGCGCCGTGGGCCCCAATCGCCTGCGGACCGAGTCGACGCGTGGCACTTGATGGGACATGGGCGTCTCCACTTCCCCATGCAGTCTTGGCAACTGTCAGACTTGACGATTGCCTGTTGCAAATGTGGACGAGCCATCATTGCCCGCCGCACTCGTCCTATGTTTCCCCCTTTTCCTATGAGCTTGTACCTCCTTCTCCAGACACCGCACCAGCACCAATCCACTTCCGCCGCCATGGCTCCAAGGTTGAAGAAGAAAGGGAAGGGTCGCGCGCCCGCGGAATCCCCGCCAGGGTTAGAACCCGTGCTCGGCCGGTCGACGGTGATCAACTAGGAGGGACTGGACAAGGTCCGGCCGGCCCTCGCCCCCGATTCCAACGAGTGGAAGGCGACGACGGTCTGGCCTGCCTCCTGGGCCTTGGTCGACATGGAGGCCACCGAGATCCCCATTAACCTTCACGCTCTCCTGGCCGTCTTGGTCCCCCTTTCTCTGATTTCTTCAATGTCGTGCTCTCATATTATCATATCCAAGCGCGGCATCTGGACCCCGGGTCCATCGTCCTCCTCACCGCCTCTGCCTTCCTGCTCGAGACTATCGTGGGTGTTGCTTCGTCGCTGGCCTTGTCCATCTGGTCGACGGCAGACAATGCTCGGAATGCGTGTCGTTCCAGGCTGTGGCGGCGACAGCTAGCTCCAGCATCAACTCCATGCTCCACATGGATGTAAAGGGATTCCGGAAGCAGTGGGTATACGTGGATGCCACCACGTACAGCCTCCTACTCCTGCTCCCGCGAGCACCTGTGGAACCGAGCTTTGGCTGGGGACATGTGAAGCTCGTCGACCGATGGATTGCCCGCATCTGGTCCAGGTTGGCCAAGCTGAAGGAGGCAGGGGTGACGGTGTCGATGGTGGTGAGGGAGTTCATCGAACGGCGCATCGCGCCGCTCCAGCGCCACTCTCGCCCAATGTGGGCCTACATTGGCCCCCAATGACCCCATGAGGCTCCAGGTGCCCTCGCTTCCTTCTGAGACACTGCATGCAGTGCTTCAGCTCCTGACGGGCGACCCAACACCTGCCGCTCTCCCAGCAGAGAGGTGCCTCTTGTACAACTGCTCGAACGGGGAGGCCTTCGCGAAGCAGATGCCCCGCTTCGACGAGTGGGGGCTCCACCTAGAGGGTCTCGAGGGGCCTCGTGAGAACCCCGTGTTCGTGGCTCCCGTGCTTGTCAATCCTGTGGCGCGCACTCCTGAGGTGGTTGTAGGGGGGCGAGCGCCGTTGAGTGCTCCTGAGGTGACTGCTGGAGAGCAGGTGCCGTCAGGTGTTCCTGAGGTGGCTGCTGGGGAGCGGGTGTCACCGGGTACTCCTGAGGTAGTGGTCCTCACCCAAGCCGTGAAGGGCAACGTTCCAGCCATCGGCATACCCCTTCCGAATCTCGGGGTACTCCACAAGTGGAAGGGGCACTGGAACTGCTGTGGGAGCACCCCCCCCCCCCGGGCCCTGAAACAGAGGAAGTGGATAGTCGTGGACGAGTAAGTACCTTATCTCATGGATCTTCGCGTGTCACGTCCATTTCTGACTCTAGCTCCCCAGGATCCCTTCGGTTGGGGCGGCGAGGCCACCTGGGGTGCGACCTCCGGAGGCCTTTGGTCCGCCCGCGACTCCAAGCTCCTTGGGTTGAGCACCCGAGGGAACATGGTGCCGATCCGCGAGGCGGAGGTGCTGCTGGAAGGCTGCGAGCCTGCTCTTCCAGTGTCCTTCCTCCAAGGTCATTTCTGGGGCACGGGGGGGGTGCCGAGATCTTCTCCATTGGTTCCTGTTGGTGACTAGGCGACCCCAGTGTCGGCTTCACCTTCGAGCGGCAGGGCCAGGCCGCGCAGCGCCCCTGTCGAGGTCCGGGAAACGGCCGAAGGAGCTCCGGCCACCAGCCCCCTGCCAGAGATGGGCGAGTCTCTCTGCACCTCTCCGACAGCCCCTGGCGCGGAAGAGGGACTCGGCCGCATGCTGGAACTTGCACACGGGCGTAGCGTCATCCCCCATGACCTTTTACAGGAAGCAGTGAGTGCTCTGGGTCGGCTTGGGGGAGAATTTGCTGATGTGGACGCATGACTCGAGGCAGAGGGTCTCCGCCTGGCACGTGAGTGGCATCAACTAAAGGTCGCCATCAACCTCAAGCATCTGCATCATGAGCGCACCCGGACGGAGGCCGCAGAGTCCCTCGTAGCATCTTGCGAGGCCTGCGCCCGCGCTTTGGAGGAGGCCAAGGGCGCCGACAATCGCCGTGAGGCAGCAGAGGAGTGGGAGAGGGAGCTTCGAGCTTCGACCACCGCCCTTGAGCGGCAGGTCCACGCACGCTGGGCCGCCCTGGCGGCATCGCCAAGCAGAGCCCCTACAAGCGAGAAGGGGGTCCAGGCGCGTGAAGACGCACTGGCGCTTGAGGTCTTGGAGCACAGCCTAGAGCTCAAGCGACTGGAGGTGAGGGAGCGCCAAGTAGCCATGGCTGTGGACACCCTTGCCTCTTGGGAGGCCAGGGTCCAGCAGGAGATTGACCAAAAGGTGGTAGGGGTCCGCGGGGCTCTCATTTATGAATACCGCCGGAAGTTGGGGCTCTAGGAGACCCTCTTCCAACAGCGGCAGGTCGAGCTGCAGGGCAGGACCGACGCCCTCAGGGCGAGGCTGGCCGCAGCAGAGCGACGTGAGAACGCCGCCGAGGAGGATCGGGCCTCCGGCCAAGCCGACTTGTCCTCACTTTAACAACAGGTCGCGGGCGTCACGTCCTTGTGGAGAAGGTTACAGCCGAAGCGAGCAGCCGCCGGACGATGCAGCACGAGCGCTCCTTGATACTCGAGAACCTCAGGGTGAGGGCCAACCGGGCCTTAGACACCATCTGGGAAGAGAGCATCTCCCGCTCGCACGAAGCTGATGATGCCGGCTACCTCCACTTCTTCACCCAAGTCGTGACATGTTTGGAAGACCGGGCCACGAGGGCGCGCCAGCTCGTCAAGGAGAGAAGCCGGGGCTTTCTTGGCGCGCGTTCTTGCGTGTCTTCAGCTACCTTATTAGCCTTGACCCCGACTTCGACTTCAATGTTGCAATAGCCCCCGTGCCCTGGGTCACCCAGGGCGACCTGACGAGCTGGGTGAATGACCATGTGGACAACCTGATCGCGGAGTTCACCCTTGAAGACGGCGTGGATGTGCTCGCAACTGAAGAAGGCGGTGCTGATGGTGATGATGAAGACGGCGACGCTGACAGTAGCGCGTCTCGCTAGGCTTGCATTCCTTTCCCGTCCTGACCTATATGCCAAAATTTCGGGTGTGGCCCTGCAGGGCGTGAAAGCATCTTTGCAGGGGGTTCCCCTATAATGTATGAAATGATGATATGCTCTCAATATTGATTTCGAAACGTGTTGCCGCGAACCGGAAGGCTCCTGACTAGAGTGGTTGTCATGAGTTATCTTTGGTGCTGGTGGTCTTGAGCGGGTTCTTGCATCACGGAGACGCTCCCCTCCTGAGGCAGGCCCTTCTGGGCCCGCGAAGGCATAAGTCTCATGATGTGCCTGCTGGCCCATTCGAGAGCGCCGCGCGAGGAGCCAATTGCCATGTTTTGGCAAGGTGTGTGCGGTGGCCCGTGGCGGTTGCGCCCTTGGCCCCAAGGTGGCCTTGCCCCGAGGGGGCCTTGATGCTGCTCGGGCTAGCCCGAGTGCGCACACCACACTCGCCCCCTGTCGCGAGGCGCTCAAGGGGGGAGTAGCAGGCATGAGCCATGCTTCTTAACACAAACCAAAGAGCAAGAAAACACAGTGATTCAAAAAGCTCCCCCCTTTTCTTTTAATAAGCACACGAAACTCCAAATTTCATTCCAAAAACAACAAAATTGCACTATAGAAAAGGGCAAAAAAAAAGACGGCCACGTCCGGCGCCTACACTAGTCTTCTCACCAGGGTGGAGCTCAGTGCTTCCACTGGGCGTGGGCATAATCATTGGGGGAAAGTGTCGACTGCCAGCGAGGAGCATGGTGCTTCCACTTGGACGTGGGTGGGAGCCCCCGTGAGGCCCGAGGGCGGCGCTCAGGGGACTCTAGGGCATGTACAGCCCCAACTCATTATTACGTGAGTGTCACGAGTGGAGATTTTCACGGGAACTCCTTGCTCCTGGCGAGGACACTGCCCAGCGCATCCCCCGACCACCATTGGGGCGTCTGGAAACCAAGGACAAGACCAAGGGGCAAGGGGCTACACTGGCAGTGGTCAGGCAGTGGCAGGCCCTCTACCGGGGGAAGGGCTCACCCGCGCCTTCCCCGGTGGAGGACCTACCTCTGGGCGGTGCGCGTCACCGTCATGGTGGCGCCCTGCGCTGTGCGGCGCGGGGGGATCTCTGGCGCCGGGCTCCCCCCAAGCAGCCCCCAGTGTGTTGCACCTGCCTGAGGCAGGGCCAATGCCCTGAGGTGCACGGCCGTATGGCTTGGTTCACCAGCGATCCAAGGTTAGCGCAATTGTGTCCCAAAGATATTGGTGGTACCCGGTGGTTGTCCCTGTCGAAGGAGCCGACGAGGCACCGGGGTTGCTCGCTAGGGGCCTCGGCCTCGTGTGGCCCTGGCAGTCCCGATGTCTAGGCTGACGAGGGGAACGAGCGCGGACTTCTTCCTTGCGCGCACAGCGAGCCCATCCACGGGGGTGCGGGGGCACCGGGGTCCGTCATGCCGTGATCGGCGCCCGTTCCCCCTGCATCGCTATTTGCCATCACTGGTACCAGGTCACGACGACCGGGGGGCGGCATTTCGGCGCGACCCCGCGAGGGGCCGCCTGCCCCGGCTGTACCCTGGGGGAACGCATCTTGAGTTGGGCAAGCAGTGTCGTGGGCCAGGTTGCCACCACGAGATCCCTCGGACCTCCCAAGGAAGGGCATGCAGACGCAGCGGGGGCCGAGCGCATGCCCCTGGCAGCATCCGTGGCATAGGCAGGGTGCAGAAGGGTATTGCGCCCTCGTAGGCGGCGTCGAGCAGCTCGGCGACCCGTCCAAGGAAGCCGTCGTGGCCGCCTTCTGCCAGCCTGCATCCCAGCATCTCTTGTGCCACGATGAGTGCGGCTCGTGTTTTCGCTTGCTCTCAGAGAGCGCGTAGCGTTGACGCCACGGCGTAGCCTGAAGATCGCGTTCTGGCACGGTTATGGCGCCGCGCAGGAGAGGGTGGGGGTGGCCCGTGCCACCGATGGTCGTCGATGCCGGCGGCCGTGCGGGCGGCGAGGAGCGCGGAGTGGAGAGCTTCATGGATAGTGGGTGCCGCCCAGGCAGGCCGAGCGGCCCAACGCTCAACGTGAGCTCGTGGGTCTCCTGCCATGGTGGTGATGGAGCGAACGGTGGAGAAGAGGCTTTGACACACCCCCTTACCTGGCACGCCAATAAATATCGAATTCAGGGCTCTGTAGACCCAAAAAAGATTCAAACTCTGTGAAGAACTCAATCTCTCCAGCCTACCAACTCGTCGCTCTCATAGCCTAGCTCGATGAACGGGAAGAAGAGGGACACAACAGTTTACCCAGGTTCGGGCCACCTTGCGGTGTAAGACCCTACTCCACCTTTGGTGTGGATTAGCCTCATGGGGTGGAGGCTGAAGATGAACTAGTACAGGGGAAGAACAACCTCAGGAGGTATGTTCTCGTGAGGGTGTGATCTTAGGATCCCCCTCTGCATGGTAGTAGCTAGCCTATATTTATAGTGGCCTCGGTCGTCTTTCTCCAAAACGAAGGCGGTAAGCGATCCCACATTGGCCAAATTTGAAGGGGGACAAGAAGTACATCTTATGCTGACAAAAGGTGGTCTTTTCCTGCAAAGCTCCTGGTCATGACGTTGTGGAGGGCTCGGAGATGACATCCGTCCTGTCGTTCTGGCGGTCTTGGTCTTGTGGCACGTGAATGGAAACGTTTGGGTGATTCCTCGGGAACCTGCGCCTGTGCTTGCCTCCTTAGCACGAAAGAGGAAACCTGCTTTACTACGCTCGCTGGCGCCCGCCTGGCCTTCGTCGTCATGGCTTGCGTCACCCGAGCCTCAGGAGGTGGGTGCTTGCATAGGTATCTCTGTTCCTCGAGAGCTAGCTTGAGAAGGCTGCTCCCTCCGGAGGTCTTGGCATCGTCCGCCTCGCGAGGGTCTTGTATTGTTGATGCCGAAGATGGGCCGTACTAGGCCGCCGAGGAGCCACACCGCGGGCCGCAGGCAGGCAGGTATGGGTACCCTAGTTCCCAGAACACCGACAACCGCCACCAGGGCCTGTAGGACACGGTAGGGGCAACGAAGCTGCAACCCGCGAGAAGCCTGCCGGGATTTAGCTGGAAGGCTGCTGGAGGAGCCAGGGGCACCATTCCCACCTCTGCATCAAAACCCCGGCAAATCGCCTTGTCGAGAAGGGGGTGCAGGTGCAGATGGTGGTGCCGCCGCCTGTCGGTGATGGTGCGGCTGACGTTCAGCCGGAGTCAGAGCTGTTGTCCTCCCCGTCACCACCGTTGTCATCGTTGTCACTGTCCTCGTCGTCACTGTCGCTCGAGGAGGAGCTTTCATCGTTGGTCGAGCTCCCCATGCAGCAACCTAAGCGAGCACCCGAAGACCTTGATGGAGAGAAGCTCGGCATCCATTAATTTAAAATTGAGGACGTGCCCCTCCGACAAGCTCTGGGCGTGAGCAAAAGTCTTCCAGTCGCGTCGGAACAACATGACCTAAGGAGCGGGGAAATCTACATCCAGCTGAATGCTGCCATTACAACAGCCCCTCAAGTGTAGCTTCAATGCACGTGGCTGCTCGAGCTCCATCACCCTTGCGAATGGAGTGGGGAGACGGAGGCGGCCACGCGGAGGCTTGTACAATCTGATGATGAACTCTAGAGCTTGGTCTCCAACATGGCCTTCCATCAGGGGAGGGGCGGCCGGCGGGGGCGCAATCAGAGCACCACCCCGTCCTCCTCGGCCCCTCGCACCACGACGACCACAACCTTGCCCCCTCCCACCTCCTCTCACGGCGGAATCTGTCCCCGCTTTTTGGTAGGAGGCGGAAGGCACTGTCGAGCGAAGCCCTCGTCACCACCACCGGGGCGCCACCACGCCCTCGCCCTCTCACCATGGTGGCCTAGGGATGCTTAAGGAAGGTCAGGAGTGGAGCACGTGAACAAATGCACCTCTCCTGCCCCCTTTTTTATAGGGGAAAGGGGCAGGGGGGCTGACTCCTCACCCTGGAAGCAGCCGTCCCACTCCTCCAATCCGGCTCCCCCGCGCCATCAATGGTTCGGGGAATCAAAGCCGACCCTCTACACCAATCCATGATGCATGGTTTTCTTCCATGGTGCTCATTCCCGTGCCCTCCGCATCCGCCAACGACCTTGCGCAATGCATGCAATACACGTGGCAGAAGTACCAAAGGCGGGGAAGCTAGTGGATTGGCAGTTATCGCCCCGTGATCATGGGACGTGGGCAACCCACTGATCGTGGCTTGGATTCCCTCTGTAATGTCTTGCATGATGCACAGGAAAACCAGAACCTGATCCAAGCTAAGATTAATGAAGAAGCAAAGAAGACATCAAAGGACCAACTACCGCAGCCTCCTCGCCTGTGTACTTGACAGGGCCTATCCCGATGATGCTCGACAGTGCATTCAGGCCAGGCCCGGGGGCTCCTGTCGGTGCAACAAACCCCAGGTGTGTTGCCTGGACTGTACACAGGCACAAGAGCAAGGTTACAACATCCAAGACGAGACCAAGTCAAGCCAAAGGAGCAAGATACCACTAAGGGAAAACCTCCCTTGTCGAGGCGTGAGAGTGCAGCTAGGATGAGGTTGCCCCAGGAACAAGTCTCAGGACTGCCCCGGCAGGCTTGTCGAGGACGCCAAGGGCGGACTACCCCGCCAAGGCTCCACCGCTCCACCTCACAGCGACGCAAGTCATCAATGGGTGCGGTGTCAAGCCCCCAAGTGATTAAGTGGCTGTTATTTGACGCATGGCAGCCACTTCCGGAGGAAATCACCTCCAAATGACACCCGTCCAGAGACGTGTCAAGCAGACAGACGAGAAGGTGTCCGAACAGCCCGTCAAGGCTTGCCGAGCATGCCACGATGCGACAGTAAGTGGCACATTTAATTCGCTCTACCCTTTCTGCAAAGTTAGGTATGATAGCACTGTTTGTTATCTAATTAGTACACAATGACTGATTTGCCATTGTGGCGACCTCTTGATCTATAAAAGGAGGGCCATTGCAACCTTAGAAAGGATTCAGACCCTTGTACACTCATACGCGCGTAGCCCAACCCTGCCAGGCTAGAGCGTTGCGTCTCCACCACGGTCCTATCATCAATCCACCAAAGCAGGAGTAGGTTTTTACGCCACGTGGCGGCTCGAACCTGGGTAAAACTGCGTGCGTGATCACTGCCGTGCTGCCCCTGCACCCTCCGCTCTTTGTGCAATGTGTTCTCTCCCCCCCCCCAACCCCCCCCCCCCCCCCCCCCCCGCCGCTGAACCACAAGGGGCCGATGGCCCCATAGGTGGCCGTGATTTCCCACCACATGCATCGACATAGGAGGACGATGATGAAGAGGGAAGGTAATGCGACGTGTTCGACAGGGAGTTGGGTGCGTGACTCGGCAAGGTACCCTCTATACAAGACGACAAAGTGCATGTTCCTCAAAGACGAGGTCACTTGCCAGAGGAAGGATCAGACGGACTCCGGGTACGAGCAATGGTGGTGGCACCCAAGGGGATATACAAGGTTAGACGGCTCGTAGCCGCTGAAGTAGTACCAGAACAGGTAGCTTGTGTTCGTTGATGACTTGCTGAAGTGGAATATGTGGGAGTCACTAGCCTGCATCCTCTACAAGGTGCTGCCCGATTGGTTGCGGACGCGCATCCAGGACGTCAGCTCCGAGTATGGGATCTTCCGCGCCATGGTACGTCTTTTTCCATTCATCGTTTGGCACTCGTCAGAATCACTTCAGAAATATGTCTTCTCCGTGTGTAATGTTGTTTAGACACCATTGGTCTAGTATATCAGTTTTTAAGCGAAAATTTCTCTTGGAGGCCGAGCTCCATGGAGGCCTCCATTTGCAATTTTCAAATTCATCAAAAATCATATTTCTAAGTTTAAAAAAATTCTAAAAAATACAGATATACATGGAGGCATAGCACACACGTGTGTAAAATTTCAACAAGAAATACGTTGAAATGAGGATTGCAAAGAAACACGTCCATGAATTTATCTTTTTTTGTACTGGTCGCATTTCAACATATTTCATTATGAATTTTTACACACATACACATCACATCTTTGTCTACTTGTACAATTTTTTCGGATTGTTTTGAAACTGGAAAGTTTAAACTTTGAATTTTTTAAACATTTTGGCCTCCATGGAGGCCGAGCTCCACAACACCCCACTCATTGTTAGGCTATATCTAGTACTCAAGTTGACTCAAAGAAGGCATAATTTGACCCCCCCCCCAAAAAAAACATTCAAATGGCTCCCCCTCTTTGGCGACTCCCCTGACGACTCTGGCGATCTCATTGGCGATCCATGGCGACCTCCTCTAATCTTTCCCACTGTCCTCATGGCGGTTGATACATCCATTTTGCATCATGTTTTCCTACTGTTATTTATATTGTTTTTATGTATAATAATGCCTTTTGGAGTAATTCTAATGCCTTTTATCTCATAATATGCAGGGTACACACAAAGAGGGAGAATACCGGCAACTGGAATTCTGGACCTGAAAAAGCTACGTCAGGCTACCTATTCTGCACAATTCCAAATGAGCTGAAACTTTACAGAGATCTTTTTATGGAATATATAAGGAATATTGGAGCTAATAAGTACCAGAGGGGGCCTACCAGGTGGGCATAACCCGCCTGGGAATGCCAGGAGGCCCAGTCACGCCTGGTGGGTTGTGCCCTTCTCGGCCCACCTCTGGTGCCCCTCTTATAGTATATAAGTCATTTTGACCTAGAAAAATTAGGGAGGGGACTTTCATGACAAAGCGCCGCCGTCTCGAGGCAGAACTTGGGCATGCGCACTTTTGCCCTCCGGCGGAGCGATTCCATCGGGGGAACTTCCCTCCCGGAGGAGGAAATCATCATCATCATCATCATAAACAACTCTCCCATCTTGGGGAGGGCAATATCCATCATCATCTTCAACAACACCATCTCCTCTCAAACCATAGTTCATCTCTTGTGTTCAATCTTTGTACCGGAACTATAGATTGGTACTTGTGGGTGACCAGTAGTTTTGATTACATCTTGTATTCGATTACTATATGGTTTATTTGGTGGAATATTATATGTTTAGATCCATTATGCTATATAATACCTCTCTGATCTTGAGCATGATTATCATTTGTGAGTAGTTACTTTTGTTCTTGAGGTCACGGGAGTAATCTTGTTGCAAGTAATCATGTGAACTTGATATGTGTTCGATATTTTGATGGTATGCATGTTGATATTCCCTTAGTGGTGTCATGTGAACGTCGAATACATGACACTTCACCATATTTGGGCCTAAGGGAATGCATTGTGGAGTAGTTATTAGATGATGGGTTGCGAGAGTGACAGAAGCTTAAACCCTAGTTTATGCACTATTTCGTAAGGGACTGATTTGGATCTAAAAGTTTAATGTTATGGTTAGAATTTATTCTTAATAGTTTTATCATAGTTGCCAATGCTTGCGAGGGGGTTAATCATAAGTAGGAGGTTTGTTCAAGTAAGAAAAACACCTAAGCACCGGTCCACCCACATATCAAAATATCAAAGTAGCGAACACAAATCAAACCAACATGATGAAAGTGACTAGACCCTCAAGAACACTTTGCTTATCATAAGAGACCATTTTGGCCTATCCTTTGCCTCAAAAGGATTGGTATACCTTGCAACACTTCAGTTACCATTACCGTTACTTGCTTGTTACAAATTATCTTGCTATCAAACTACTCGTTACTTATAATTTTAGTGCTTGGAGAGAATACCTTGCTGAAAACCACTTGTCATTTCCTTCTGCTCCTCGTTGGGTTCGACACTCTTACTTATCGAAAGGACTACGATTGATCCCATATATTTGTGGGTCATCAACGACTAACCTGGATCCTTCGCCAGGTGCTGGCATCACTGTCAAGGTCAGAGCTCGCTTCTCATCTCCCGTTCATTGAACAAACCCACATGATGCTTTTCATCCGGTAGTCTCATTCTTCGGTAGATCTTTGTTCACTCTATCGGTTGATAACGTTTGCCATGCATTACATGCATGCCTAGGAGGCGACCCATCTGGTTTTCAAGTTGTACTCATCAGAGGATCGATTTTCAAATTTCTGATCACCTCCAAGACAGTGGGTTCCTCATTTACAACCTCAGATCCTTCACTTCTCTTTCTTTCCATTGTTTCTTCCATCTCTCGGGTTTTGGTGGTACTTTGTCGACTCGTGAGTACTTCCTCTGGTCTCGTGAAGAGGAGGAATCATGGACCATTGTTTCATCTCCCAAACGCCAAGGCTATCACATGGAGTTAACACCACCCCGATCAAACCTCGCCGCCATGCAAACCACTTCCCCATCTCCAGCCATGTCGACCGCAACGATCACGCTATATTCCTCGGATCAAGAGCCCCCAGACCATGTGATAGTTGACGCTTTCTCATTTTCAAATCCAGCCAACCAGAGCCCACACCCATCCACATACCAAACCGCACCCACGTCCCTATCCCCACCCAACACATGGAGCCACTCTCTACTCAGCCCAACCCAATATTTACCTAGCCCAACCCACCCGAGCTAAAGCCCACCTCCTATCACGATGTCTCGGCTTGGGTCATTAAAAAAACGCTTGCATCAGCGATATTTGCTGCAAAAAATGCTATCGACATAGCTATAACGCCCGATCCTGTTACAACCTTCTCAACAAGCGCCTCATTTATCGGCCTAAGCCCGTCAAATCAGTCAATTCCCAAACCACCCACCCACTTGTTGATCTCACCTCCCCGTTCATCTTCCACCTCGCCTCTATCTCCTATATTTTTTTCACAAAACCCCCACCACCCCTGCCACCTTGACATCCTCATCACCCTCTTGTATTTCGCCATCATCGCCGACCTCATGGCTACCTATCCTTGTGACCCCACCCCACATCTCCCACCAGGCACCGAAATCAACGAGCTCAATGGACACCACCACCGTAGAACCTACCACTTCCTCGGCGGTCAGCCACTGGTCAAATCTAGTGAATGGGCCATCATCATCCTTGCCCCGCCACTGTACCTGGCGCACTATGCCACAGATGTTCAGATCATCCGCCACTTCCTCGACCACAAGCACCTAGTGCATTGCCGAGACCTCTCCATGTGCCATGGGGGTGGCCATGGTCCGCTTCAGCCATGCATGCGACCTCGCCACGACCATCAACCATGGGCCTTTCTTCATGGGAGATTCCACTCTCGAGTTATCCGCCATGATCGAGGTATCAACTATCATGATTGTACCTTCACATATGATGCATGGATCATGATGGTTAATTACCCACTAGAGGGATGGAGACCGGATAAAGTCCGAGAATCGGTTAATGGATTTGGGAAATTTCTTACATGGGATATGGATATGTCAAACAGAGCTAGAATATTAGTTAAGATCCGTCTACCTGACCTCTTGAACATCCCCATTAGCCATGTAATATGTCAAAATCTTGATGATATTGGTCATGGACAATCATGAACTGTTGATGGTTACGTCTTGCACTGTAAGTGTATCTAGTGCCACCCCTAGTTGGTTTTGGAGTATTGACGACAAACTTGGTTGAGGGACTACTATGTTTGCGTGAATTACAGGATAGCACAGGTAGTAGTCCCTTATTGAATTGGTTTACCTACCAGAGATGACCCCTAAAAATGTATGAAGACATTGAAGACAATGGTAGTTCGTGAAGACATTCATGATGAAGATTATGACATGTGAAGACATTCACTTGAATACTATGGAGTGCGAAGACATAATTGTTTCGTAGTTTCCTTTTCTTCTTTATTGAGTCAAAGGAACCACCGTACTGTTAAGTGGGGTTCAAGTGAACAAAGTCATAGTGACTGATGTGATGCTCAACCAAAATCCTATGTTCGAGCAAAGACGATGAGAGTAAATCTTATCCAGAGCTGGATGAGTCAGCTTTACTTGTAGCCCAAGTCAAGCTGCCGTGTGTGTTTGAAATCTGACCGTTGGACACGTGTCGGTTCCTTAGTGACCCAGGGTCATTTCAAACATATCATGTCGGATTGCCTCCTGGCTATAAATAGCCCACCCCCTACACCATAAATTGGTGGCTGCTCAGAGTTAGTGCACGGCGTTTGTCGTTTGAGAGCAACCCACCTCCGAATCCTTTGAGAGAGAGAGAGAGAGAGAGAGAGATCCTTGTGAGGACAAAGCCGAAAACACCTAGAGCCAAAGAGTGTTATGCATCACTGAAGTCTTTCTGTCCGCGTGACCTAAAGACTTGTTACACTTGAGAACTGTGAATCCTCCAACCGGTTAGGCGTCGCGTTCTGAGCATCCAAGAGCCATTGTGGACTGCCAGTGAACGAAATCTGTGAAGGTTTGGAAGTCTACCTTGAAGACTTACCAGAGTGATTGGGCGACGACTGGGTGTCCTTGGCTCAAGGGGAATAAGGTGAAAGACGCGGTCTTCTGAGTTCAATCTGAGCTTCCCGAACGAGACGTACAGTTGTCACAACAACTGGAACTGGTCTACCAAATCTGTTGGGGAACGTAGTAATTTCAAAAAAATTCCTACGCACACGCAAGATCATCGTGATGCATAGCAACGAGAGGGGAGAGTGTTGTCCACGTACCATCGTAGACCGAAAGCGGAAGCGTTATAACAACGCGGTTGATGTAGTCGTACGTCTTCATGGCGCGACCGATCAAGCACCGAAACTATGGCACCTCTGAGTTCTAGCACACGTTCAGCTTGATGACGTTCCCCGGACTTCGATCCAGCAAAGTGTCGGGGAAGAGTTCCGTCAGCACGACGGTGTGGTGACGATCTTGATGTTCTACCGTCGCAGGGCTTCGCCTAAGCACCGCTACAATAATATCGAGGACTATGGTGGAGGGGGGCACCACACACGGCTAAGAGATCTCAAGGATCAATTGTTGTGTCTAGAGGTGCCCCCTGCCCATGTATATATAGGAGCAAGGGGGAGGGGGTGCGTCCAGGCTTGGGGCGCGCCAGGAGGAGTCCTACTCCTACCGGGAGTAGGACTCCCACCTTTTCCATGTTGGACTAGGACTTGGGGGGAAAGAGGAGAGAGAGGGGAAAGGAAAGGGGGGCGCCGCCCCCCTCCTTGTCCAATTCAGACTTGGGGAGGGGGTGATGGGCGCGCGGCTGCCCCTTGGCCTCCTCTCCTCTTCCTCCACTAGGCCCATTAAGGCCCATTAAGTTACCGGGGTTCCGTAACCTCCGGTACTCACGAAAATGCCGATTTCACCCGGAACACTTCCGATGTCCAAACATAGGCTTCCAATATATCAATCTTCATGTCTCGACCATTTCGAGACTCCTCGTCATGTCCGTGATCACATCCGGGACTCCAAACAAACTTCAGTACATCAAAACTCATAAACTCATAATATAACTATCATTGAAACCTTAAGCGTGCGGACCCTGCGGGTTCGAGAACTATGTAGACATGACCTAGAACTGTTTCCGGTCAATAACGAATAGCGGAACCTGGATGCTCATATTGGTTCCTACATATTCTACGAAGATCTTTATCGGTCAAACCGCATAACAACATACGTTGTTCCCTTTGTCATCGGTATGTTACTTGTCCGAGATTCGATCGTCGGTATCTCAATACCTAGTTCAATCTCGTTACCGGCAAGTCTCTTTACTTGTTACGCAATACATCATTCCATAACTAACTCATTAGTTACATTGCTTGCAAGGCTTATAGTGATGTGCATTATCGAGAGGGCCCAGAGATACCTCTCCGACAATCAAGACAAAACCTAATCTCGAAATATGCCAACTCGACATGTACCTTTGGAGACACCTGTAGAGCTCCTTTATAATCACCCAGTTACGTTGTGACGTTTGGTAGCACACAAAGTGTTCCTCCGGTAAACGGGAGTTGCATAATCTCATTGTAATCGGAACTTTTATAAGTCATGAACAAAGCAATAGCAATATACTAAACGATCAAGTGCTAAGCTAACGGAATGGGTCAAGTCAATCACATAATTCTCCTAATGATGTGATCCCATTAATCAAATGACAACACATGTCTATGGTTAGGAAACATAACCATCTTTGATCAAAGACCTAGTCAAGTAGAGGCATACTAGTGACATTTAAGTTTGTCTATGTATTCACACATGTATCATGTTTTCGGTTAATACAATTCTAGCATGAATAATAAACATTTATCATGATATGAGGAAATAAATAATAACTTTATTATTGCCTCTAGGGCATATTTCCTTCAGTCTCCCACTTGCACTAGAGTCAGTAATATAGATTACATAGTAATGATTCTAACACCCATGGAGTCTTGGTGCTGATCATGTTTTGCTCGTGGAAGAGGCTTAGTCAACGGGTCTGCAACATTCAGATCCGTATATATCTTGCAAATCTCTATGTCTCCCACCTGGACTTGGTCCCGGATGGAATTGAAGCGTCTCTTGATGTGCTTGGTCCTCTTGTGAAATCTGGATTCCTTTGCCAAGGCAATTGCACCAAAGATTGTCACAGAAGATCTTCATTGGTCCCGATGCACTAGGTATAACACCTAGATCGGAAATGAACTCTTTCATCCAGACTCCTTCATTTGCTTCGAAGCAGCTATGTACTTCGCTTCGCATGTAGATCCCGCCACGACGCTTTGTTTAGAACTGCACCAACTGACAGCTCCACCGTTTAATATAAACACGTATCCGGTTTGCGATTTAGAATCTTCCTGATCAGTGTCAAAGCTTGCATCGACGTAACCATTTACGACTAGCTCTTTGTCACCTCCATAAAAGAGAAACATATCCTTAGTCCTTTTCAGGTATTTCAGGATATTCTTGACCGTTGTCTAGTGATCCACTCCTGGATTACTTTGGTACCTCCCTGCCAAGCTTATAGCTAAGCATACGTCGTGTCTGGTACACAACATTGCATACATGATAGAGCCTATGGCTGAAGCATAGGAAACATCTTTCATTTTCTCTCTATCTTCCTTTGTGGTCGGGCATTGAGTCCGACTCAACTTCACACCTTGTAACACGGGCAAGAACCCTTTCTTTGCACGATCCATTTTGAACTTTTTCAAAACTTTATCAAGGTATGTGCTTTGTGAAAGTCCAATTAAGCGTCTTGATCTATCTCTATAGATCTTGATGCCCAATATGTAAGCAGCTTCACCGAGGTCTTTCATTGAAAAACTTTTATTCAAGTATCCCTTTATGCCATCCAGAAATTCTATATCATTTCCAATTAACAATATGTCATCTACATATAATATCAAAAATGCTATAGAGCTCCCACTCACTTTCTTGTAAATACAGGCTTCTCCAAAAGTCTATATAAAACCATATGCTTTGGTCACACTATCAAAGCGTTTATTCCAACTCCGAGATGCTTGCACCAGTCCATAAATGGATCACTGGAGCTTGCATACTTTGTCAGCACCTTTTGGATCGACAAAACCTTCCGGTGGCATCATATACAACTCTTCTTCCAGAAATCCATTCAGGAATGCAGTTTTGACATCCATTTGCCAAATTTCATAATCATGAAATGCGGCAATTTCTAACATGATCCGGACAGACTTAAGCATCGCTACGGGTGAGAAAGTCTCATCGTAGTCAACCCCTTGAACTTGTCGAAAACCTTTTGCAACAAGTCGAGCTTTGTAGACAGTTACATTACCATCAGCGTCAGTCTTCTTCTTGAAGATCCATTTATTTTCTATGGCATGCCGATCATCGGGCAAGTCAACCAAAGTCCATACTTTGTTCTCATACATGGATCCCATCTCAGATTTCATGGCCTCAAGCCATTTTGCGGAATCTGGGCTCATCATCGCTTCCTCATAGTTCGTAGGTTTGCCATGGTCAAGTAACATGACTACCAGAATAGGATTACCGTACCACTCTGGTGCGGATCTTACTCTAGTAGACCTACGAGGTTCGGTAGTAACTTGATCTGAAGTTTCATGATCAAAATCATTATCTTCCTCACTGATTGGTGTAGTTGTCACAGGAACCGGTTCTTGTGATGAACTACCTTCCAATAAGGGAGCAGGTACGGTTACCTCATCAAGTTCTACTTTCCTCCCACTCACTTCTTTCGAGAGAAACTCCTTCTCTAGAAAGGACCCGAACTTAGCAACAAAAATCTTGCCTTCAGATCTGTGATAGAAGGTGTACCCAATAGTATCTTTTGGGTATCCTATGAAGACACATTTCTCCAATTTGGGTTCGAGCTTATCTGGTTGAAGTTTCTTCACATAAGCATCGCAGCCCCAAACTTTAAGAAATGACAACTTTGGTTTCTTGCCAAACCACAGTTCATAAGGCGTCGTCTCAACGTATTTTGATGGTGCCCTATTTAACCTGAATGCGGCCGTCTCTAAAGCATAACCCCAAAACGATAGCGGTAAATCAGTAAGAGACATCATAGATCGCACCATATCTAGTAAAGTACGACACGACGTTCGGACACACCATTACTGTTGTGGTGTTCCGGTGGCGTGAGTTGCTTGAAACTATTCCGCATTGTTTCAAATGTAGACCAAACCCGTAACTCAAATATTCTCCTCCACGATCAGATCGTAGAAACTTTATTTTCTTGTTACAATGATTTTCAACTTCACTCTGAAATTCTTTGAACTTTTCAGAAGTTTTAGACTTACGTTTCATCTGCTTAAATCATCTGTGAAGGTGAGAAAATAACGATATCCGCCACGAGCCTCAACATTCATCGGACCACATACATCTGTATGTATGATTTCCAACAAATCTGTTGTTCTCTCCATAGTTCCGGAGAACGGTGTTTTAGTCATCTTGCCCATGAGGCATGGTTACGTAAGTACCAAGTGATTCATAATCAAGTGATTCCAGAAGTCCATCAAGATGGAGTTTCTTCATGCGCTTTACACCAATATGACCCAAACGGCGATTACCACAAATAAGTTGCACTATCATTATCAACTCTGCATCTTTTTGCTTCAACATTATGAATATGTGTATCACTACTATCGAGATTTAATAAAAATAGACCACTCTTCAAGGGTGCATGACCATAAAAGATATTACTCATATAAATAGAACAACCATTATTCTCTGATTTAAATGAATAACCGTTTCACATCAAACAAGATCCAGATATAATGTTCATGCTCAACGCTGGCACCAAATAACAATTATTTAGGTCTAAAACTAATCCCGATGGTAGATGTAGAGGTAGCGTGCCGATCGCGATCACATCGACTTTGGAACCATTTCCCACGCCAAGATCGCCACCTCGCCCTTAGCCAATATTCGCTTAATCCGTAGTCCCTGTTTCGAGTTGCAAATATTAGCAATGTAACCAAGATCAAATACCCGGTGCTATCATGCGAGCATTAGTAAGTTACACATCAATAACATGTATATCACATATACCTTTGTTCACCTTGCCATCCTTCTTATCCGCCAAATACTTGGGGCAGTTTCGCTTCCAAAGGACTACCGCTTGGCAAGAGAAGCACTTTCGGCCTGTGCTTAGGTCCAGACTTGGGTTTCTTCTCTGAGCAGCAACTTGCTTTGATGTTCTTCTTGAAGTTCCCCTTCTTCTTCCCTTTGCCCTTTTCTTGAAACTAGTGGTCTTGTTGACCATCAACACTTGATGCTCCTTCTTGATTTCTACCTCTGCAGCCTTTAGCATTGTAAGAGCTCGAATAGTCTTGTCCATCCCTTGCATATTATAGTTCATCACAAAGCTCTTGTAGCTTGGTGGCGATGATTGAAGAATTGCAGAATGACACTATCATCGTGAAGATTAACTCCCAGTTGAATCAAGTGATTATTATACCCGCACATTTTGAGTATATGTTCACCGATGTGAACTATTCTCCTCCATCTTATAGCTGTAGAACTTATTGGAGACTTCATATCTCTCAATCCGGGCATTTGCTTGAAATATTAACTTCAACTCCTGGAACATCTCATATGCTCCATGATGTTCAAAACATCGTTGAAGACCCGGTTCTAAGCCATAAAGCATGGCACACTGAACTATTGAGTAGTCATCAGCTTTGCTCTGCCAGACGTTCTTAACGTCGCTGGGTTGCATCTGCAGTGAGCTTGGCACCAGCGGTGCTTCCAGATTTAATTCTTCTCTCGCAAAGAATGAGGATAATCCTCAAATTACGGACCCAGTCCGTATAATTGCTACCATCATCTTTCAACTTATCTTTCTCAAGGAAGGCATTAAAATTCAACGGAACAACAACACGAGCCATCTATCTACAACAAACATAGACAAGCAAAATACTATCAGGTACTAAGTTCATGATAAATTCAAGTTCAATTAACCATATTACTTAAGAACTCCCACTTAGACAGACATCTCTCTAGTCATCTAAGTGGATCACGTGATCCAAATCAACTAAACCATGTCCGATCATCACGTGAGATGGAGTAGTTTCAATGGTGAACATCACTATGTTGATAATATCTACTATATGATTCACGTTCGACCTTTCGGTCTCCGTGTTCCGAGGCCATATCTGTATATGCTAGGCTCGTCAAGTTTAACCTGAGTATTCCGCGTGTGCAACTGTTTTGCACCCGTTGTATCTGAACGTAGAGCCTATCACACCCGATCATCACGTGCTGTCTCAGCACGAAGAACTCTCGCAACGGTGCATACTCAGGGAGAACACTTCTTGATAATTAGTGAGAGATCATCTTAAAATGCTACCGTCAATCAAAGCAAGATAAGATGCATAAAGAATAAACATCACATGCAATCAATATAAGTGATATGATACATCATCTTATGCTTGTGATCTCCATCTCCGAACCACCGCCATGATCACCATCGTCACCGGCGCCACACCTTGATCTCCATCGTAGCATCGTTGTCGTCTCGCCAATCTTATGCTTCTACGACTATCGCTACCGCTTAGTGATAAAGTAAAGCATTACAGGGCGATTGCATTGCATACAATAAAGCGAATAACCATATGGCTCCTGCCATTCTCGATAACTCGGTTACAAAACATGATCATCTCATACAATAAAATATAGCATCACGTCTTGACCATATCACATCACAACATGCCTGCAAAAACAAGTTAGACGCCCTCTACTTTGTTGTTGCAAGTTTTACGTGGCTGCTACGGGCTTAGCAAGAACCGTTCTTACCTCACGCATCAAAACCACAACGATAGTTCGTCAAGTTAGTGTTGTTTTAACCTTCGCAAGGACCGGGCGTAACCACACTCGGTTCAACTAAAGTTGGAGAAACTGACACCCGCTAGCCACCTCTGTGCAAAGCACGTCGGGAGAACCGGTCTCGCGTAAGCGTACGCGTAATGTCGGTCCGGGCCGCTTCATCCAAAAATACCGCTGAACCAAAGTATGACATGCTGGTAAGCAGTATGACTTGTATCGCCCACAACTCACTTGTGTTCTACTCGTGCATATAACATCTACACATAAAACCTGGCTCGGACGCCACTGTTGTGGAACGTAGTAATTTAAAAAAATTCCTACGCACACGCAAGATCATGGTGATGCATAGCAACGAGAGGGAAGAGTGTTGTCCACTTACCCTCGTAGACCGAAAGCAGAAGCGTTATAACAACACGGTTGATGTAGTCGTACGTCTTCACGGCGCGACCAATCAAGCACCGAAACTACGACACCTCCGAGTTCTAGCACACGTTCAACTCAATGACGTTCCCCGGACTTCGATCCAACAAAGTGTCGGGGACGAGTTCCGTCAGCACGACGGCGTGGTGACGATCTTGATGTTCTACCGTCGCAGGGCTTCGCCTAAGCACCGCTACAATAATATCGAGGACTATGGTGGAGGGGGGCACCACACACGGCTAAGAGATCTCAAGGATCAATTGTTGTGTCTAAAGGTGTCCCCTGCCCCCGTATATAAAGGAGCAAGGGGGAGGAGGTGCAGGCTTGGGGCGCGCCAGGAGGAGTCCTACTCCTACCGGGAGTAGGACTCCCCCCTTTGCCATGTTGGACTAGGACTTGGGGGAAAGAGGAGAGAGAGGGAAAGGAAAGGGGGGCGCCCCTCCTTGTCCAATTCGGACTTGGGGAGGGCGGCTGCCCTTGGCCTCCTCTCCTCTTCCTCCACTAGGCCCATTAAGGCCCATTAAGTTACCGGGGGTTCGGTAACCTCCCGATACTCGGTAAAATGCCGATTTCACCGGAACACTTCCGATGTCCAAACATAGGCTTCCAATATATCAATCTTCATGTATCGACCATTTGAGACTCCTCGTCATGTTCGTGATCACATCCGAGACCAACAAACTTCGGTACATCAAAACTCATAAACTCATAATATAACTATCATCGAAACCTTAAGCGTCACGGACCTCGTGGGTTCGAGAACTATGTAGACATGACCTAGAACTGTTTCCGGTCAATAACCAATAGCGGAACCTGGATGCTCATATTGGTTCCTACATATTCTACGAAGATCTTTATCGGTCAAACCGCATAACAACATACGTTGTTCCCTTTGTCAACGGTATGTTACTTGTCCGAGATTCGATCGTCGTTATCTGAATACCTAGTGCAATCTCCTTACCGGAAAGTCTCTTTACTCGTTACGTAATACATCATTCGTAACTAACTCATTAGTTACATTGCTTGCAAGACTTATAGTGATGTGCATTACCGAGAGGGCCCAGAGATACCTCTCCGACAATCGGAGTGACAAAACCTAATCTGGAAATATGCCAACTCAACATGTACCTTTGGAGACACCTGTAGAGCTCCTTTATAATCACCCAGTTACGTTGTGGCGTTTGGTAGCACACAAAGTGTTCCTCCGGTAAACAGGAGTTGCATAATCTCATAGTTATAGGAACTTGTATAAGTCATGAACAAAGCAATAGCAATATACTAAATGATCAAGTGCGAAGCTAACGGAATGGGTCAAGTCAATCACATCATTCTCCTAATGATGTGATCCCATTAATCAAATGACAACACATGTCTATGGTTAGGAAACATAACCATCTTTGATCAATGAGCTAGTCAAGTAGAGGCATACTAGTGACATTTAAGTTTGTCTATGTATTCACACATGTATCATTTTTCCGGTTAATACAATTCTAGCACGAATAATAAACATTTATCATGATATGAGGAAATAAATAATAACTTTATTATTGCCTCTAGGGAATATTTCCTTCAAAATCCTTGTCTTCTCCAAGCAACTGGTTCTATCCCACACTTCCCTTTACTTTACTATTTGTCTTCGTGAAGTCATTGCTTGCCTGTCTGATCTGATTGACTTGACTGTGTGAAGACTATTACTTGTTTGGCTTCATACTGTCTTCCATCATGATTCATACTAACTAGGTGCTAATAGTCTTCGTACTTTCACTACATTGCTTATTTGACTATGGCTTGTCTAGTGTAGTCTATCTTCCACTGCATATCAATAGGTTCATTTCATCTATTTTTCTTCAAAGACCTCGTGTTTTGAAGACTTCCTTAAAAATCGCCTATTCACCCCCCTCTAGTCGATAACTAGCACTTTCAGTTGGTATCAGAGCAAGGTGCTCCCTTGTTCTGTGTGATTCGGTTTAACCACCTGGAGTTTTAGCTATGTCGACTGCAGGGATAATCAAGGTCTCCATTGCGTGCCCAGTCTTCGATGGCGCTGATTACCCCTACTGGAAGAATAATATGCGCATGCATCTTGAAGCCATTGATGTCGACCTCTGGTATGTCATCAAGATAGGCGTTCCCAAGGTCGGTGAAGGTGTCACCACTGCTGATGTCAAGAGGTTCATTCAGTTGGACTCGACCGCCAAGAACATCATCTGTGGTCATCTGACCAAAGGACAATATGGCCGTGTGAGTGCACTGGAAACTGCGAAGCTAGTCTGGGACTGGCTCTCCAAGGTCAACGAAGGCGTCTCAACTTAGAGAGATTCAAGGATTGATGTCCTTCGCAACCTCTTCAACCGCTTCAAGAGAAACGACAATGAGAATGTCCATCTCACATTTTATCGCCTCACTGATATCACAAATGAGCTTCGCGCTCTTGGCGCCACTGAGATCACCAAGCACGAAATCATGAATAAGCTTCTGAGATCACTTGATAGCTCATTTGACACCCTAGCCTTGATGATACAAGAGCGCCCTGACTTCAAAGATCTGGATCCGTCTGACATACTTGAGAGACTCAACACACACGAGTTCCAGCTATCTGAGAAGAGATACATCTATGGCCCCAACTATGGTCGAACCCGTGCTTTGAAGGAAAAGGTTGTTTCCTCATCTGAAGAAGAATCTGACTGCAGTTCTGAGGATCCTGAAGACATTGGAAAGGAGCTAGCTATGCTCGTGAAGAAATTCCAGAAGTTCTCCAAAAAGAATCGCTTTGGAAAGTCTTCCAGATCCAGCTCAAGAAATGATGATGCTTCCACTTGTGACCACTACAAGAGAACATGCCAAAAATGCAAGAAGCCTGGCCACTACATCTCTGAGTGCCCTCAATGGGACAAGGAATCTAAGAAGAAGAAGAAGAGCAAGGAATATGATTCTGACGACAAGAAGAAGAAGAAATCCTCAAAGTCTTCTTCCAAGTCTTCATCAAAGTCTTCGTCTCACAACAAGAGCTATCTAGCAAGGCTCGTGCGTTTGTTGGCAAGGAGATGGATTCAGAGGAGGAGCCTGCTTCTGAGGAGGCGAAGGTGGAGTCTGAGGAGGAGTCTGATTCAGGCGTGGCAAGCCTAGCTCTAGCTTCGGCCTTCGTCGCCAAGTCCATCTTCAACACTGAAGACAATGGTCACGTCGCCGATGTTGAAGCCGATGATGAGGATGACTCTGCTCCGACCTACTGCTTAATGGCACGAGGTGCCAAGGTAAGCTCACGCGATGCTTACTTTCAAACATCCAGTGAAGATGACTCTGAATGTGAATCCAAACCTAGTACAAAACTCTTGCTAAAATTGCAACTTAATAACAAACTGCTATGGGACATATTCAAAAGTTGCTAACAAAAGTGATGACCTGTTGGATGCGGAAATGAATCAAACTAAGTCCTTAATTGAAGACATAAAAAATCTTCACGTTAAGTACGAGGAACTTGAAAGTCGTCATGAAACTCCCTCAGCTACTCATGAGAAGCTTTCCTATGATTATCTTCAAAGGAATCAAGAACTTGAGAATCTGAGAGCGTCTCATGAAGATCTTCAAAAGCAGAACGATTCACTTCGCGCTAAATAGACCAGTTCCGCTCAGGAAGACTTTGAGCCACCCTGTTTAAAATATATTGAGCATGATAATGCTGTCTTTGTTGCTGAATGTTCTACTGCTCCTAGTGTTGCAATATCTTCAACTACTGATGTCGTGACTAACCCCTCTTCTAAGGATACCACTACTATTGCTGATGAGAATGCTAGGTTGAAGACATTTCTTGAAACAAGGATGTACAAAAGCCTCAAAGGGCATCAGACACTATGTGATGTCCTCAAGAAACATATTCTGAACCGAAACCCTAGGAAAGAGGGTGTTGGGTTCGAGAGGAAAATGAACGTTGATGGTTCATACTGGAAGCCTAAGCAGTACCCCAAAACCACATGGGTTGCTGCAAAGAGACCTTCAGTGGATCCATCTACCTTATCTGGCTTCACTTGTGCTAACCCTATTATCATTGATGAATCCTTTGATGCAAATTATAAATTGTTTAAGAATCAGAATGGTGAAGTGTTTGCCAGGAATGGACCACCTCGGAATGGACCACCCGATCTGGGTGCCCAAAATTTGTCTTGAGAAGCTTCCTGTGAATGTCATCATGACATCACCTGGGAAGAAGACAAACCCCGACCAAAGGCTTCATATGGTCCAAAGGCTTCATACAGACAGAGGACCCCTCAGGGTCACCCTAACGCCAATGGTTTGCAATGAAACCATACTCAGACTTATGAATATGAGCGTGTTTCTTCAAACCGCTATGTTCATAAGACCAAGAACTTTTCTGCTTATTCTTATGAGTATTATTCACGTCCTACAAGGCTATTTGCTAGGGCTCTAAAGCCAAAGTTCTTAGATGCTGCACTTAGACTCATTGCTTCTAAGCCACCCCTAAAGATGTGGGTGGTTAAGAAGAATTAACTCTCTTTTGCAGGGAAAGGTCTCCAGCCAGAAATCAAAAGCTTCAGGCACTAATGCTGGGGACCTAAAAAATCTTGTGGGACGCAAGATAAAGTGCCAAAATGGTCTTACTATGTATTTTGCCCCATGATTTCTTGACAATTATCCTATCTACCCTAACAAGGATCTGAACTTTGATAGTATGCTTGTTCGTCAAATGTTTATGCTTCACACTTCTGTTTGTGAAGCCTATCCCCCAAACTGCATTGTAGGGTACGGCTCCGAAGATTACTGAGTGGATTATGGACAGTGGATGCACTAACCACATGACTGGTGATCGAAGTCTTCTTTTGGATTCATCCCTACGTCCGTCAGACAAAAGTCACATCACATTTGCTGACACTGGTAAAAGCAAGGTATTGGGCCTAGGTAGAGTTGCAATCTCAAAGGATCAGCACATGGATAAAGTGATGCTTATTGAATCCCTTGGTTTCAACTTAATGTCTATCTCAATGCTTTGTGACATGAACATGATTGTGATATTTGGAAAATATCGTTGCCTTGTGCTTATGGAATCTGACAAATCTCTAGTCTTCGAAGGGTATTGAAAAGATGATTTGTATATGGTAGATTTCTCCGCAAGACCACAACTTGCCATATGTCTTACTAGCAAAAGCTTCAGAGTTCTAGCTCTGGCATCGGAGGCTAGGGCATGAGGAACTTGCACAGTCTCGCGAAGAAGAAGCATGTCATTGGCATCGAGGGCGTCAAGTTCAAGAAGGATCATCTATGTGGTGCCCGCGAAGCCGGAAAGATGACTAGGGCCAAGCATCCCTCGTAGACAATCATGACAACGAGACGCCCCTTCGAGCTGCTTCACATGGAATTATTTGGCCCTACTCACTACTCACCCTTACTACCACTGCATGCCTCTATGCCTTCATCATTGTTGATGATTATTTAAGATATACATGGGTGCACATAATTCTCTACAAGACTGAAGTGTAGGATGTCTTCACACAATTCGCCAATCACGCCATGACCAACTATGGCATCAAGATCAAGCACATTAGAAGTGACAACAACACAGAATTCAAGAACACCGGCGTCGACACTTATCTTGATACATTGGGCATCACACATGAGTTCTCTGCTCCATACACACCTCAGCAGAATGGCATCGTGGAGAGCAAGAACAGAACCCTCAATGAGATGACATGTACGATGCTTGATGAGTACAAGACTCTAAGAAAATTCTGGCCTGAAGCCATTGATACTGCTTGTCACATCATCAACCGTATATATCTTCACAATTTCCTAAAGAAGACATCATATGAGCTCCTGACTGGTAAGAAGCCAAATGTCAGCTATTTCAGAGTCTTTGGTGCTAGGTCTTGGATCAAGGATCCACATCACACTACAAAATTTGCACCGAAAGCACATGAAGGTTTTATGCTTGGCTATGGAAAGGATTTGCACTCCTACAGAGTCTTCAACCTCTTTCACTACAAAGTGTGGATGTGCGGTTCGATGAGACTAACGGCTCGCAAAGAGAGCACCTCCAAATGTGCTAGATGAAGCTACACCAAGTGATTCTATCAAGCTTATGGGTACTGGAGAAACCATACCTTCAGAGGAACAGGCTGAAGAGGAAATCATCATCTTTGCACCTAATCAGCATGAAGACACTGCTCAACCTGAAGCCAATGATGAAGATCAAGACAATGATCAGCAAGGGCAAAATCTTCGTCCAGTACATCCTCGCGTTGCAAGTGAAGTCCAGATTGAGAAGATAATTGATAGCATCAATGCACCTGGTCCACTCACTCGTTCAAGAGCAACACAACTAGCAAATTTCTGTGGGCACTTTGCATTTGTCTCTATATCTGAACCCAAGAAGTTGATAAAGCCTTCATGGAACCTGAATGGATTCAAGCTATGCAAGAAGAGCTTCAACAGGTTGAACTAAATGATGTATGGGAGCTAGTAAAGCGTCCTAATCCTCGCAAGCATAATATCATCAACACCAAATGGATCTATCGCACCAAACAAGAGGAGCATGGTCAAATTTTCAAAAACAAGGCTCGTCTCATTGCTCAAGGTTACACACAAGTTGAAGGGATTGACTTCGATGAAACTTTTGCTCATGTGGCTAGGCTTGAAGTCATTCGCATACTGCTAGCCTACGCTAACCACAACAACATTCTTCTATACCAAATGGATGTAAAGAGTGCCTTTCTCAACAGCAAAATTGAAGAAGTGTATGTTGCACAACCACCTGGTTTTGAAGACCCAAAGCGTCCTGACATGGTGTACAAGCTCAACAAGGCACTGTATGGCCTCAAACAAGCTCCTCGCGCTTGGTATGACACACTCAAAGACTTCCTGAAGAGCAAAGGCTTCAAACCTGTTTCTCTAGATCCCACTCTCTTCACGAAGACATATGATGGTGAACTGTTCGTATGCCAAATCTATGTGGATGACATTATCTTCGGCTGTACTGACAAGAGGTACAGTGATGAGTTTGGGCATATGATGCAAGAGCAATATCAGATGTCCATGATGGGTGAGCTGAAGTTCCTCCTTGGTCTTCAAATCCGTCAGCAAAGAAATGGCATCTTCATATCACAAGAGAACTACCTCAAAGATTTCCTGAAGAAGTTTGGAATGCAAGACTGCAAAGGGTACACGACGCCAATGCGAACCAAAGGCCAATTGGGCCCCGACAACAATGGTAAAGAGTTCGATCAAAAGGTATACCGCTCCATGATTGGTTCTTTACTCTACTTATGTGCATCTAGGCCTGATATAATGCTTAGCATTTGCATGTATGCCCGATTCCAAGCGGCACCAAAGGAATCGCATCACTTAGCCGTGAAGTGAATTCTTCGATATTTGGCTCACACCTGAGCACTAGGATTATGGTATCCAAAGGGCTCAGAGTTTGATCTAGTTGGATTCTCAGATGCTGATTATACTGGCGACAAGGTTGATCACAAGTCCACATCAAGAATATGTCACTTTCTTGGACAATCTCTTGTTTGTTGGTCTTCAAAGAAGCAAAACTGTGTATCACTCTCCACTGCTGAATGTGAATACATTGCTGCTGGATCTTGTGGGGCCCAGCTTCTCTGGATGAAGCAAATTCTCAAGGACTATGGCATCAACATGAAGCATGTGCCACTCTACTATGACAGTGAAAGCACCATCAAGATTGCTCACAACCTAGTTCAGCACTCGAAGACAAAACACATTCCAATCCATCATCATTTTCTCAAGGGTCATGTGTTGAAGGAGACATTGATATCATTCACATCAACACTAAAGAGCAATTGGTAGATATCTTCACAAAGCCCTTGGATGAGAAAAGGTTTTGCAAGCTGTGATGTGAGCTAAATATCTTAGAATCTTCAAATGTCCTGTGAATGGATACACATCCTAACGCTTATGCATATTGATGACTTAGATGTGCAACACACGAAGTGACGTATATCTTCAATTAATGAAGACTTACCCTCTAAGTGTGAATACATTAATGTGGAAATTGACTTCAGAGTGCCACTATAATTGTGCGCCGTGTCTGGATCTAATACTTCCTATACGATGGGTAGCGCCACCACCAAACTTTCTCGAAGATTTTCATTTGGCGTCATGATTGCATTATCTTCATAATTGGTTTGTCTTCAACATTGATTTGGCTTCATAGTTTATCTACACAATGTTGATTTGTTCTTTACTGAAATATCTGTATATAAAAATGTGTTCTATCTCTTCAAACTTGCCATTTTCTGAACTAAGTGAATGTGATCAGACCCTAACCCCTTTTTGTGCTTCTTCCTTAAATTCTATCTATCCAGTCATATGCATTATGTTGACACGTGTCGAATGTCTTCACTGCGTCCTTGTCAGCTGAAGATACAGAGACACACACTTAAGACTGTTTTTAATGCCATATCTCTTTTGCCTGGATACCGGAGAAGCCGGAACGACCACCCGACAAACCAGGCATGCGTGGGAACATGGAACAACTCTCAATGAGTTGCATGCATGCCATGTGTCCTTCAGATGTGAACCGCCAAGGGCACCTGCGTAATTGAGCTGCGCAACCCTTCACCTTATAAATAAACACCCGCACGGTCATTATCTCCTCTTCCACCTCGCCATCTTGCTCAAACCCTAGGCGCCACTGCTGGCTCGCGTCGATGCCGGAGATGAAGCGCTTAGCTGCCGCGACCTCTTTGACACCGTCCTCATGCCGGCCGCGGACCTTGTCTTCTGCGCCAGCACCATAGGTGTCTTCCGCTACCAAGTTAGGGTGCGAGAGATTGGACTGCTCGACATCCGTTCTGCCCCGTCTAGCAGTTCTTCAGTGGTAAATAAAACTCATTTTATCGCTTTTTCAATCAGTCAAATCCATCCACTTCAACCAAAAGTGGTTTCTTCCAAATCTGGATCTTTCTATTTCTGAATCTCATATCTTGCAAAGTATATTCACTTATGCTTCATAACTAGTTAGATTCCTCACTTGTACTTATTCATGGATTCGTACAAATCTGGAACCAACTCACTTCAAATAAGTGAATGTCTTCGTGCTATGAGGTCAATGTCTTCAAACTGATTTATCTTCAAAATCTTCTGAGAATGCATATGACCTCTTCCCCTTCCATCGCATCTCTAATGCTGTCACAGGTACATGTCCGTGGGAGAATCCCTTGGTTCCCATAGTGTGCATTCATTTGCAGAATACTTGCAGCGTCACATTGAATCTCCTGAAGCCAGTTCTTGTTTGACAAATCGTCGGAAGTCTTTCACTATGCTGAAGTCTCTCTGTCTGAACATTATGGCCTCTGAAAAATCAGCAAGGAAAGGTGACAGACAGCGCCGTGGAAATACTGCTCTGGATCTGCCCCCGGATCTCCATGAACTATACAAGACCAGAATACGATGGATGTGAAGATATTGGGCTGAACAATGGTTCAAGTATAACCTCGTCACTCGTGAGTATGCTGAAAAGAACGCTATGAAGCGCCCGTGGGGTGATATTCTTTACAAGAATCTGCAATCCAAGACGAAGTCTGAAGCTATTGCTCAAGGCCTATATCCATGCATGGTCCGAGGACCTCAGCCAGAAACTGCCGACCCATCATATCTTCGATGGCGTCGAGACGACAATCTCTTCAAGCGCAACTTTTAGTTTGCACAGGAGTCTGCTGCCAAGAACAAGAAGGCATTCAGGCTCAACTTCAACCCTGGTCCATCTGCTCTAAGGCCGGATGGCACACGTGACGCCAATCCAAATGTCATTGGCCCCTTCAGTAGCTTTGATGGGCTCCTCTCCCATATTGCTGCTCAGAGGGCCACGGTAGAACAATCTGCTGATGATGCGGACTCTGAGGATGCTCCTGCACCACCGAAGCAGAAGAAGAAGTCAAAATCTTCCAAGCCCTCTGCTGCTCCAAAAGCTTCGACTGTGAAGCCATTGACGACTGCACCTCCTGAACCAAGTGTGCAGTCCGAAGACTTATCTCGTGTCTCCAAGAAGCCCAAGATGATTTATGGGCATGACCTGACTCCTGCTGCCGTTCTGCGCAATGAAGACAATACCATCGATCTGTCAAGTGATGAAGATCTTGGAGATGAAGCTCTGGAAATGTTGATCAAGAGCAAGCAAGAGGCTAAGATCTTCCAAGATCTGCCTTTATTTGATGCTGACATACTGAACAACTTCATTGATGAATGGTTTGAAGACCAAAGCATCAACATTGACGCTCTGAAGTTGCCTGTGGTCATCAGTGTCACATTTCACGGAGCCATTGCTAATGAACTTGCCTTGGCTCAGAAAATCTTGAGCTCAAGAACAAGATAGACTGTGAGAAGGCACATTTCAAGAAGCACATGGCCAAGCTCAATGTTGGTGATGTGCAAATATTCAAGCAAATGATGAATGACCTCAAGGCCGAGTTCAACAAGAAGCGTGAAGAAGCCAAAGGCTCTCACGAGCGCATGAAGTACTATGCATAGAAATGTGTGCAAGCACACAATGAAGCTGTGAAGAGATAAGCGCTTGGGCGTCCTGGCATCGACCCCAAGATGGCTACAAGAAAATCAAGAATTCTGCTAAAGCTAAACCAAAATCTTCAAGGCAGGGCCAACCAAGCGTTGTCTTCCCTGCCAGCATGACTGGCTCGAAGCCAAAGGTCCCCTCAACAGCTTCTGAGCAAAAGAAGACAAGGCAAGCTGAAGCCGAAGCCAGGAAGAGGAAGCATCAAGACTCCTTTGAGACTGCCCAAACCCCACTGAATGTCAAGCCAATTTCTGTTGCTCCACTTGACAACCGTGAGCACCGTCTTGTGATTCATGAGCCTGCTTCCACAGAGGCTCCATAAAGTGAAGAGATTCCAGCTGTCGACCCCAACGCAGCTGAAGGCATTGATCGTGAATACAATGTGAATAATGATGAATTCCTTCCTCAGCTTGAACCCAACATGGTATCATCGCCTGCCCCCACGCGCATTGAACTCATTAGCATTGGTTGTCCCCTGACGCCAGTTGCTCAAGATGACTCATGGGTTGAGAAACAATAAGACACCCCCAGCAAGATGAGCCCCCCCGTACTCCACCAGCTCAAGTCACCACTCCAGTGCATGATGATGACTACATGGAACAGACCACTCCCTCTCCAAAGGCGTCACCTCATTCCGCAGGCTTTGCAAAGGCCTCAGGCCGCAGGTCTCCATGACAAGCATTTCAGAAGAGGATGTGCAACACACAAGCTCAGTAGCACGTCAAGTGTTCCCTGAATCCATCCCTTCTGTGTCTACTTCTGAGTCTGAAGCTAAAGCTGCTAAAGACATTCCGGCTGCATCAGCCGATGAAGAAAAAAACAGAAGAGAAAGAAGAAGAGAGAGAAGCTACTCCCCCTGCCAGTGATCCAGTCCAACCCGAAGAGAATGTGATCCTGCCTGACCCTCCAGTTGTTGATGAAATGGAGGTTGAAAACAATGAGGCTGCCACCACCAACACCACTGAAGCCAATGACATAGCCATGGCTGAAAACAATGTGGAGCATGCAACCAATGCTGTGACTGACACCATTGTCTAGCCAATCACTTCAGATGACACCGTTCCTCCACCAAGGCCTCATACAATGGAACACGCGTTCAATCATAGTGGTGAGCTTGTCACATTGAAATGGCCTATCATGGTTCCACCCACTGCTCGACCCTCAATATGATTACCACGTGGAGCAGAGGCCTCGGGTTCAGAAGCCAAAGCCAAGATTGCCAAGGCTTCCCAGTGCTGCAACAACTCAGGGCTCGTTCAGTGTGCTCAGTTTCAGAGAGCATAACACTTTCTTTGACAGCACCAAGAACCCATACACGAAGCCCAAGATATCCCCTGACAGGTTTTGGAGCCATCAGCAGCAAAGCTGCTACTCTTGCATCTTATACAACAGGACAAGATTTTTTTCTCATAAGCAACTGGATTGTGATGCTATGGCTGGCCTGCCATGCCTTGAAGAGGCCCTTGACTGTTTCAGGGATGTTGGGCTGCTTCCATTCATGACTGACAAAGAGCACTGGAACGAAGAGCTTCTGCTACAGTTCTATGCCACATTGCATATTGGAGGCTACAACAGGGATCCGAAGACTTGGATCCTTGAGTGGATGACATGAGATATTCATCATGAAGCCAAAGCTCAGGACATCATTGAGCTTACTTCCCTGCCCACTCCAGGTGAGCTGTTAGAACCTGTTTGTTAGCTTCATCAGAATGACCTGCAAAGTATATTCCAGAAGCCAAATCCCAACATGAGCCAGATGCTGAGCATGATGAAGCCATTGCCCCATGACACTGAATACCCCAAGGAGTTCTTTGTTAAGGACCTTGAGTACTTGCCACTCACAGTTTCCCCATGCGTACTCTCTGGCCAATCAAAGGAAATTCCCTTGAAGCTAAACTCGAAGACGCCATGAAGACATTGGTTTTCCATATCTTCAATGGCATCAGATTCAACACACAGGATTTCTTCATCCGAGAACTTGCAGCCTCAGGGATTGATCTGTTTGGACTGAAGTTTTATGCTCCATGGGTGATGCGTTTGATCAAGCTTCATTCAACCATCAACTATCAACCTTCAGCGCGCAACCATGTTGTATTTCTGCTTGATGTTGATATGTCCATTGAAGCCATCTACCCCGAACCAGCAAAGAAGCCACTCCACCTTCAAAATGTAGAATTGCAAAGCTTCACGCAGCTAATTGAAGGCATTCATGTGCCAAATTCTGCTACACCTGCTTATCCTTTTGCTGGAACCTTGCCTCTGTCGGTGTCCTGGGAACGGGGGTCCCCAGACTTGCCTGCCTGCGGCCTGCGGCGTGGCTCAAGTGGGGGCCCAGCACGGCCCAGCTTCATCAGCTCAAGTTCAAGACCCTCGCGAGGCCAGAAGCCTCATGAGGCGGACGACATGAACCTTCCTCAGGAGCAGCCTCGTCAGGCAGGCTCGCGAGGAGGCGGAGAGATCAAGGAAGGGTACCTCCCGAGGGTGCCCCGTGACGCAAGCCATGACGATCAAGGCCAGGCGGGCGCCAGCCCGTGCAGTGTCCTCATTTCCCCTTTGGTGCAATGGAGGCAAGCCTGAGCCAAGGCATCGAGGCAAAGGTTATCGCCTGTGCAACAAGACCAAGACCAGCAGAACAGCGGGATGGAGGTCATCGTGGAGCCCAGTGACAGGCCACCGCCGTGAGTCTTTGGCAGCCGAAGACCAACTTTATTCAGGATAAGTGTACTGGATGTTCCCCTTCAAAATGGCCAATTGTTGGCGCCCTTCCCGCTCATTATTTGGGAAGAGGCCCAGGGCCTCCCTCTATAAATAGGACTAGCCACCACAGAGGTAGGGGGATCGATCGATCGACGAGACACAGGTCGAACCTATCAGAGAGAGAGAGAGAGAAGCGACTGGACTCGCCCAAGTAGTTCATTGCACCAGATCAAGAACAGCCCCTCGAGAGGGTGTTCTTCCCTTGTATTGTTCATCATCAGCCCCTGAGGAAATCCACCACACCACACACTGGAGTAGGGTATTACACCTCACTGGTGGCCCGAACCAGTATAAACCCCGTGTCTCTGTGTTGTTCATCGTCCCTAGTTTAGATCTCTCGCAATCCATTCTCGCGTGAACTGGTAGGTGAAAGATCTCCGCGCGCACCCCAGTGTTCGAACCTCAAGGGTCTGCCGGAACCCGAAATCCAACATTTGGCGCGCCAGGTAGGGGTGCGCCGGAATCTTTCTTCCGCTGGTCGTGTGAGATCTTCCGTCGTGTCCATGGCTGACGCTCGCCGAGCTCGCGCCGAGCACCGGGCTGCTCGCACCGCTCGAGTCGCCCAGACGGCTCCCGTCGGCGGACACCCCCGTCGTTCCCCATCACCTGCCGCCAACGCCGCCACCGGCCCGTTGGGGAACGAGCAGCAGGCTTCGTCCCTGTATCCATCGATGAGGCGAGAAGGCCGCACCGCCACTCCGTCGCTCGCCCCTGCTGGTTCTTCGTCCTGCGCGCACCGCGCTCCCATGGAGGCTCGAGCCACGCTCATCGTGGCAAACGAGCTCCTACACTACTGCCCCGTCGACGATGTATACGAGGAGTGGCTCGACCGCATCGCCGAGCTCGTCCGTGCCGCAGGGGGCTCCCCCGCGCCGTCCCTCTCGCTGCCTCGCCCCGCACCACGCGCGGGAGGCAGGGAGCCGGAGGTGCCCCCGCCACCTCCTCCACAAGAAGGCGCCCTGGGCCGAGACCCTCCGCGTCTGGCGCCCGTGCACCAAGAAAGGAGCTGCCAGGAGATCCCTCGTCCCCAAGAAGGTGCTCGCGTGCTCCCAGCATCGAAGCGCCGCGACCACGCTCCAGCGCCACCGCGTCAAGACCCCACGCCGCTCCAGGCAGCGGTTCGCGGGAACCCACAAGAGCAAGCCCCGTATCATCAGAGAGCTCCAGTGGCCACTGCAGGCTGCCGCGCCTACACCGCCGAGCTACGCAGCGTCGCATGGCCCGGCAAGTTCAAGCCAGGCCTGCCTCCTCGCTACGACGGACCGCCGACCCCGCGGAGTTCCTTCAGCTCTACAAGCTGGGCATCGAAGCCGCCAACGGGGACGAAAAGGTCATGTCGAATTGGTTCCCCATGGGGCTGAAGGACGGAGCCTGAACCTGGCTCCCGGCACGATCTCCTCCTGGGACGAGATGCGCACCCGCTTCATCGCCAACTTCCAAGGCACTCGCGACCGGCCTCCTGTCGTGAGCGACATGCGCCGCATCAAGCAGCAGCCAGGAGAGACCCTGCAGAAGTACATCCAGCGCTTCAACAACGCACGCCTCAAGATTCCCAAGGTGACTGAGGAGGCCATCATCTCAGCCTTCTCCGATGGCGTGCGCAATGTCAAGATGAAGGAGGAGCTGGCGATGCATGAAGACCTGTGCACATATCTAGAGTTGTTCAACTTGGCGACCAAATGCGCCAGGGCTGAGGAAGGGCGCCTCTCCCTCCTCGAGCTTCCGGCTGCCGATCCATAAGAGAAGAAGCCCAAGGCCAAGGACGTGAAGCGCAAGGGGGCTGTCGTGCTCGCAACAGAACCAGACACAAAGTGAGGCAGGGATCAGCCCGAGTCATCCAAGGCAGCCGGTACTGCATGTACCATGATCTTCATACCCACAACACCAACGAATGCCAGGAGCTTAGGGCCGTGCGAGAAGGGCGAATCGGCCAACGCCCCGACCGCAGTGATCGAGGCTACGGCCGAGGAGGAGGAAGAGGCGCAGGACGTTGGGAAGACCGTGGCCCTCGCCAAGGATGGCGTGACAGACCTCGCGAGGACTGCTGGCAGGACCAGCCTCGCGGGGGAGGTTCGAGAGACCAACCTCGCGAGGATCGCCCTCAAGGCAACGCAGGGCTCCCAGCTCTGCCGCAGCCGCCAAGGAGGTACGAAGACAATCATCAGGACGAGGGGGCTGGGGGCTTCCAGGAGCCGTGCGCGATCGCATGCATCCTGGGTGGTGCTCAGGCCCCAGCCTCTCAGCGCATCTTCAAGCAGTTTGCTCGCGAGGTGATTACAGTCCTCCCCAAGCCAGAAGCCACTAGCCCTCTCAGGTGGTCGTTGTGCGCTATCACGTTCAGCTCAGCGGATCAGCTCAAGTGTGCGGCAACGGCCGGAGTCCTCCCCATGCTTTGCTCACCAATCATCAGCAACGTGCAAGTCACCAGGACCCTTATCGACGGCGGAGCAGGGCTCATTGTCCTATCTGTCGATACATTCAATGATCTCCAAGTGCCATACGATTAGCTTCAGCCGACCAAGCCTTTCTCAGGAGTCACCGATGGTTCCACCGTCCCGATAGGGCAAGTTGGTCTTCCTGTCACCTTCGGACAGTGCAACAACTACCGCACCGAGCTCATCAACTTCTACGTTGCCCACATTCACCTGCCATACAATGCCATCCTCGGGTACCCAGCTTTCGCCAAGTTCATGGCAGTGACTCACCACGGCTACAATGTCCTCAAGATGCCAGGAAGCGGGGGAGTCATCACTGTGCCTTGTGAGGAGAGGGATGCAGTGTGCTCTCTTGAGCGTGCATTCCAAGCCGCAGCAATCGAAGACCCAGATCACAGGAGCGAGATGCTTCCCGAGGCGATCCCCAAGAAGAAGAAGGCTTCACCTGGTCCAACCCCTTGTGGGGTAAGCACCTCTGGAGGCATGGAACGGGACTGGCGCCCGTTCAAGGGGCGCCACCCTCTGGCGCATAGGAAGGCGGGCCTAGCGTCCTCCTCGGGCAGGGCTCGAGGGCTCTTTCATCGCGAGCCACCGACCTAGCCGGAGTCACGAGGGAGGTGCTTGGGCACCACTTGGAGGCGTACTTCAAGGCATGTTTCCCTCAGGAAGGCACGAGGCAAGGAGGGCCAAACCCTCAGGAGTTCATCGCGAGGAGCACCCAGGAGCTACATGAGTCAAGAATCATGCGCGACTGTCGCCGCTTGCCCGCCGTGGCCCCACATCCAGGCGAGGATGCTGGGCTGCAAATCTGCATCGACATACCAGGGCTCAACCGAGCCGCGTCTCAGGAGTGCCTCTGGCCCTCACGCGTGGGGCGTTGCGAGGGTCCACCTCACAGCTACGTTCGCATGCCTTTCGGCCTGCCGAACGCGGTTGCCGCCCATCAGCGCTTCTTGAGGCGCTCTTTAAACTCGGGAGGTCAAGCAGCCTTGATCTGTCGGGGATGGAGATGGCTCTCAAGGAACCCCCCGTACCCCCGGAGCCTCCCGAGGCTCCCGGTCCGGAGGGCTCGTGAGGGCCGACGTCCTCGTCACGCGTCATCCGCTACCTCAACACCCCGTCATCCCTGACCATATCAGGTGATACCTTTCCAAGTTTCGTTTTCAGCTGGGAGCGCCCCTCGGGCTGCATCATTCCCAGGCTGCGTGGGTCCATCCCTGCGGCATGTATCCGTTTTGCTTATGTTCTTTACTTACCTTGTTGGGGGGCGCCCCTTGGGCTGCATTATCCCCAGGCTGCTTGGACCAGATCCAGTGGCGTTTGCTTTCTCCACACCTATCTAGATGGATTTCCCCCTTCGCGCTTAACCTGATTCATGCAATTACTGCCCAGTACCTGTCGCGGGCCTCTCCGCCCTAATGCAAAGCACTTGCACGTTAAAAGGGGGGTACCTAAGCATCACGACTCATGGGCTCTTACTGGCTCTCCAGCCCTCACCCCCTGGCCTTGACCCACGGCATCGCGACCTGTCATACCAAAGAAGCTGAGCTAGCTCGAGGGCCGGGACCTGAGGACGTAGAGCATTTGCATTCTAACCCTGCAGGAACACACCAATGATAAAGGCCCAGAGCCAGGCGCAACCCGCCTCGAGGTAGGGCCTCGTGAGTCCTGCACTGGCTCACGGGTTCCCAGATACACCTCTCCTAGCCCTACCGTGCCGGCCACGTGTCAAGGCGGGGTTGTACATCCCCGGGGGCTCCTCCCGGAGGGGAGCCCCCTCCCACGAACCAGTGGAAGCACCATGCTCCATGCTGGCTGACAACATTGCCGAGGAGCAGCTATGCTCGTACACATACGGAAGCGCTATGCTCCGCGCTGGTGATAAACAATTGAGGGCGGCTCATAACCGTATCAACCTCGGGGGAGCCCAGTAGCTCGATCTGCACCATCGCAACGCCTCCCCTCGGGAGTGCCGCGCGAGGGGGATGGACACGGGGGCTGCGCCCGGGCCTCGCCCGAACATACGCCACCCAGCCAGGTCCCCCGGACCTGGTCATCGCGCGCCTCCCCGAGCGGAGCCAAGGTATGAAAATTCGTTTGGACGTCAAGGGGGACTCCTGAGCATCGCGACTCAGGAGCCTAACTGGTCACGTAGCCCCTCACTCCTTAGTCCCGTCCTTGGTCTCCGGTCGGGGCTAACGGCGGTTGAGGTATGCGCGGGGCCGGGCCCAACCGACGTAGAACGACCAATCCACTCCTATGCCTCCTATCCCTACTTGCCGTTCGCGCGTCAAGGGGGACTCCTGAGCATCGCGACTCAGGAGCCTAACTTGCCACGTAGCCCCTCACTCCTTAGTCCCCTCCTTGGTCTCCGGTCGGGGCTAACGGCGGCTGAAGTATGCGCGGGGTCGGGCCCTGCCGACATAGAACACACGGAAGTAGGAGGGAAGAATGCGAATTCAAAACAAATATTACAAGCCATAAGTCGTTTCACAACACCAAACACAAGTTTAAACGCCTCCACGAGGCATGGTGCATGTTGCAGGGATTAAAAACAGAGCAGGAGCTGCGAAAGGATTACTCTCCTGTGGCGCCCCCACCTCCCGAGGCCGTGGAGCTGGTGGCACCATGCCCAGGCAAGGTGGTGAAGGCGCGAAACTTCCCCAGCAGGGCCTCGGCTCGGCCTTTCACGGCCTCGGCAGCGGCAGCGGCAAGGTCACCGCTCACAGGCTCCAGCAGGATGTCGAGGTCGACGCTGGGGTCGCGAAGGTAGACGTGGCTGAGGATACGCGTCAGCACTGCAGAAGACAAGGCGCGCGCCTCGGCCTCGGCCGTGGGGGCAAGGCCGTCCGCGACATCTTCAAGTGCTCGGACCAAGAAAGGAAGCAGCTTGGCGGGGCCGTCCTCTGCACCAGCCAACGGCTCCCCCAGGCCACCCTCATAGAGCGTCTTCAACGTGGCGCGAGCCTTCTCCTCCAACTTGGCGAAGGCCACCCGATCCTCAGCTAGGATCTTTGCCTTCCTGTCGAGCTCAATCCTCTCCGCCTTCAGCGACTGTTCTTGCGCCTCCAACCGGCCATGGCAGCCATCAAGCTCGGCGTCCCAGTTCTTGACGGCGGCCTCCCGAACCTCCATCTCCTTCTCCTTCTCCTGGCGGACGCGGACCTCCTTGGCGAGCTCGTCGCGTAGGCCTTGCAGCTCGGCCTCCAGCGCCCTGCAGCAGCCCGGGGCGCCCGTGGCGTCGCCCTGGGCAGCATCGTGAGCGGCCGTGGCCTGGCGAGCGGCTTGCTTCTCCCCATCGGCGGCCGACGCGGCTTGGCTCACGCTGCTCGGACGGAGGCAGCAGAGCGGGCCCAGCCAAGCTTGATCAGCGCCCGGCCACCGTAAGAGGGTCAGCATTCGGAGATCCTCCCTTGATCAGCCTTGATTCAGCAGCAGCCCGGGTCCAAGATGGCCGAGGGATCAGAAGAGGCTGGAGCCGGCGGAGCAGATGTAGAAGACGGCAGTGTGATCACGGCTTGGGAAGAAGGAGCCCCCTGGGCCTTGGGCGACTCATCAAGAACGACAAGCCCAGGCACCTCCGGAGTCACCGGGACCAAGGGGACTGACTCACCTCCAGAGTGCCCCTGCTGGGCTTGCGAGGATGACCGGGCAGGGGAGGCGCGAGCCTCGCCGCCTCCTTTCCCCGCAGGCGGAGCCGCAGCCCCGGCAGACGAACCCACCTCAAGCAGGGGCATGAAGCCCCTTGGCCTCTTCGCTGCAGTGCCGACACAGCCAAGAGAATACAGATGTCAGGCCCCAGCGGCAGAAGCAAAGCAAAGCACGGATCAAACACTTACTGGTCGTCGTCCCCGGACCCAAGCAGCCTCCGACCGAACTTGAAGCCTGAAAGCCTGTGGCTAGGATCAGCCTCGGAAGGACCGGAGGCAGTAGGCGCGTTGGGAAGGCCGGAGCTGAACTCAGACCGCCCCGGAGTCAGAGCGGATCCTGGGGGAACCAGCCCTGATCTGCCCTTCCTTGGAACCAGGGGAGAATCCTCCCCTCCTCGCCTGGCATCGGCCTCATCGTCGTCTGACATGGAGCGAATGGCGCGGGACCTGCGCCGAGGGAAGGAGTCCTCCGACTCCTCGCCAGGCGCCTCGAAGTCAAAACCTTCTCCTTCCACCTCCTCTTCTTCCTCCTCACTCCCGCTGGAGTTGCTGGAGGAAACGTTCACCGTCGCCAACATCGCCAGATCCTCGGGAGCCCCGGCAGGCACCAGCCCCTCACCTTGAAGTTGGGCATGTCGTTCACCACTTGCTCCCAGTCGCCGCGAAGGAACAGGGGGACGGGAGGGCCCTCCGGCATCGCCACGTCCCCCCCCCCCCCGACCAAGGAATGGAGAGCCATGGCCAGATCTTCGTCGGAGGTGAGACGAAGGTCATCGCCTACCTCCCCCAGCCTCCACAACGGAAGCGAATGTTCCCGGAGCGGAGCCACCCGATGTTCCAGGAACTCCCTCAGGAGCGTGGCCCCGGTCAGCTTCGCCGCCCCCAAGTTGGCTGGCCACAGGTCCGCGTCTATCCTCTTCAGCAACATCTTCTCGCGAGAATCGACAAGCTCCATGCGGGACCATGCATCAATGGCCTCGGGCTGCCCCAACGGCAGCGCCAGTCAGGGATGGATGCGCCCGACGTCTACCATAACCACTTGCTCCTGAAGCCTTCAATCCTCTTCCCGGCTTGGAGATGGAGTTGGAGCTGGAGTATGCGACGAAGCTCGCGCAAGCAGTAATAGAGCCACGGGAGACCCGGAGGGAAAAGTAATGGCGCAGCAAAGCCACCGAGGGTTTTATCCCAACGTGAGCCTCACAATAGTAGGCGAAGATTGCCAGGAGAAGAACAGAGTTGGGGTGGAGATGCAGAGCTTGCAGGTTGTACTGACGGAGGACAGTGAAGAAGAACTCGGAAAAGGGAGGAACCAGACTGGCGATAATGGCGCTCACGAAGAACGGGTAGAAGGTGCTTCCCTGGCCTTCAGGCTGATCGGAGTCGGCCTTGAGCACAGTCGCTCCCTTGTTGCCCTACGCCACCGTCCTCCGGTGCACGAGGGCGAGATTCTTCGCCGACACAGTCGGAGGATCCAGAGCCGGGAGGTACCAGGCCTCAGTCGGGGTCTTGCGAGGCGCCATAGCTGCAATATGGGAAGGATTGAGGCAGATTTGGAGGATTTCGGAAGCAAGGAGGAGAAGGGCGAAAGGGGATCTAGAGAAAGGCGAGCGAGAACAAGCACCAATTCTGGCCCGGGCCTCCTTTTGGTCAGAAGGGCAGTTGCCGAGGAGTCGTGGGGAGGCGGAGACGCCCGCAACCAACCAATCACCACGCGGCACCAAGGCCGCAGGCTGTTGGGGCCCACGGCACTTCGCACTTGCCCCTTCGCTTCTCTGCTAAGCCAAGTCCGGGCGCGCCTTGGGCCCGGGGGCTACTGTCGGCGTTCTGGGAACGGGGGTCCCCAGACTTGCCTGCCTGCGGCCTGCGGCATGGCTCAAGTGGGGGCCCAGCACGGCCCAGCTTCATCAGCTCAAGCTCAAGACCCTCGCGAGGGGCCAAGCCTCGCGGGGCGGACGACAGGAACCTTCCTCAGGAGCAGCCTCGTCAGGCAGGCTCGCGAGGAGGCGGAGAGATCAAGGCAGGGTACCTCCCGAGGGTGCCCCGTGATGCAAGCCATGACGATCAAGGCCAGGCGGGCGCCAGCCCGCGCAGTGTCCTCATTTCCCCTTTGGTGCAAAGGAGGCAAGCATAGGCCAAGGCATCAGGCAAAGGTTACCGCTTCGGTGCAACAAGACCAAGACCAGCAGAACGGCAGGATGGAGGTCATCGTGGAGCCCAGGACGGCGTCACCGTAAGAGTCTTTGGCAGCCGAAGACCAACTTTAGTCAGGATAAGTGTACTGGATGTTCCCCTTCAAAATGGCCAATTGTTGGCGCCCTCGCCGCTCATTATTTGGGAAGAGGCACAGGGCCTCCCTCTATAAATATGACTAGCCACCACAGAAGTAGGGGGATCGATCGATCGACGAGACACATGTCGAACCTACCAGAAAGAGAGAGAAGCGACTGGACTCGCCCAAGCAGTTCATCGCACCAGCTCAAGAACAGCCCCTCGCGAGGGTGTTCTTCCCTTGTATTGTTCATCATCAGCCCCTGAGGCAATCCACCACACCACACACTAGAGTAGGGTATTACACCTCACCGGTGGCCCGAACCAGTATAAACCCCGTGTCTCTGTGTTGTTCATCGTTCCTAGTTTAGATCCCTCGCAATCCATTCTCGCGTGAACTGGTAGGGGAAAGATCTCCACGCGCACCGCAGTGTTCGAACCTCAAGGGTCTGCCGGAACCCGAAATCTGACAGCCTCTGCCGCACCATGCCAACACTGAAGCCACTACCAGCACCATTGCTCAAAGGCCTCAGAAGCATCCCCGTGTCCTCAACGACCATGAGCTGCTGGTGTCTCTACATCAAAAGCATGATAGGCATCATGACTGGCTGAAGCATCAAATGTAGAGTCTCTTTGTGGATGTTAATCGCATTTAACTCATTCATCGCGCATGAAGCCTGTTGGCGGTCCTGGAAGAGCCTCACAATGGTCTGCTCTGAAGATGATCTTCATGAAGATGGCTTCACCGAGAGCTTCAAGTTTGACTCCAGGCCTCCACAATCTGCAAGTTGGCATCGCACACCTTCAATTGAAGATTCTGAACATTTGTCTTTGGATGCAACTGTTGTTGTAAGAGTCATTGTCGGATGTGGGGTTCTGGCAAACCCTTAAGGTTCAAACATTGGGGTGTGCGGGAAGTCTTTCCCTCCTACCGATCTACGCCCTATGTCGGGGGTTGGGTGCGACATATGCCAAAGGATGGCTTATCATGGTGCGGGCGAGTAGAACGTCGCCGGTGCCTGGAAACGGGATGAGGCGTAGACATACACGCCGGCGGATCTTACCCAGCCAGTGGCTCTCCGTGGAGATAATACCACATCGCTGCTCTCAAGGGGTCTCCGCATGATCACTATGGCAAAGTGGGTACAAGGTTGCTCCTTGAGTTGTTCGGGGTGAGGAAGGATAAGGGCACGACTAGTTCTTCTCTTCCCTCTATGTGTGTCTAAAGCTATTAGGGTCCAACCTCTTGCATGGGTGCCCCGGGGGGTTTATATAGGCCTACCCCCTGGGGTACAATGGTAATCTGGCTGGGCGCGGGTCCCAGCCGTCTGTCTCTCAGGTCGCCGTCTTCTCCGCCGACTGCCGGGGCCCACCGTCTAGTGGGCCCCGCCGATGGGCCCAGCATGGGGCCGACATGCCTTGTCCGTCGCGGGCGGGTCTTGCCGGCTGCGGATTACTGTAGCCGCGCCTCTAGTGACGTTGGCTCGGTCATGGGGTCATGGCAACAGTGCCGCCGCCTGACGGGCGATCACTGTTGCCATTCCATGTCTTGTCTTGGTTAATGGCGAGCGGGGCCCGTGGGAGGGGCCGGCCGACTCCTGGGGCCCGACTCCCAACGGGTCCGTCTTGTGACGCTCTTGTCGTCTTCTGCACCCCCGCCGACAGGCGGGTCCCGCCATCTCTGGATCGTACAGACATGCCGTCGTGGGCTCAGGGCGCCGCCCACGGGGCTGATGTCAGGGCCGGCATGGCAACAGTGCCGCGCCGGATGGAGATCTCCGTCAAGATAGCGACTGCAGGCCATGCACGCCCTTCGTGAACGGGGCAGGGATTGGCCGCGAGGCGGCCGCACCCCATCCCGTCCGTGGTTGCGTAGGCAGGAGGTGGTGGGAGTCGCGGGCCGACTCCCCATAGTCGGCTTCTCGGGAAGCCGCCAGTTGGGAGTCGGCTTATCTCGAAGCCATCTCTGAGTCTCGGTCGTGAGGGGCAGTCGGCGGCTCTGCCGCCGACTCTCTAAAAGCGGCTCTTCGTCTTGGGGTCTTGAGGGGCGTAGCCTGCCTCGATGTTTTGAAAGGTCCAGAGGCTCGGGTTTGCCTACCCGTGGCCCATTACTCCGACAGTAGTCCCCGAAGCTGGTGAGGCGTCGAGGGCGACAGGTCGAGGAGCCTCAACCGTTTCATCCTTCTGGTGGTGGAATCTGGGCCTTGCTCGCCGTCTTCCTCCAGGCTGACTAGCTGGAGCCGGACTCACAGAAGGTCGTCTTGCCCCTTGGAGAGTCTGAAAGTCGTAGCGGGAACCAGGCAGCGTGCCTGATAAGCTTCCTAGCGGCGGCCCGCTGCGGGCCCGGTGCGCGACGCCACGCGGCAGGGTCAGTCTGCCCACCCACGCGCGTGACGAGACATGCCGTCAGGTGGGGCCCGCCATTACCGCGCCTCGGCAAGCGAACGGATCCATTGCGGCCGTGCGGGCGGTTGGGGTTCCCACGTCGTTACTGCGCGCAATAACTTCATGGGTTAAATTGTGGGGGCGTGGGGTACTGGGCGCAGTTAATCCCACGCCCGCCCCATCGGCTTCTCAGCCCGTGGGCCTATAAGTAGGCGGGAGGAGGGGGGCGGCGAAGCACGCGCACCTATCTCCCCGCTTCCCCCGCTTCCTCTTGCTCCTTCTTCCTCTCGCTTCTTCTTCTTCTTGCCGCCGCCGCGCCGAACCACGCCACGCCGCAGAGATGAGCTCTTCCTCCGCCGCTGCACCTCTCCCGCCAGACGCCTCCGTGGCGTGGGGCCAACTCCAAGGTGGACGACGACCACATCGAAGTTCCTCCGCCAGACGCCCGCATCCCCGCAAGAGCCTAGTGCGGACCAGCGCGTCGTGCGGGGTGAAATAACGCCGGCACGGAGGAGGCGGCGGGTCGTATTCCGCTCGCACCTCATGCGCGGCCCTAGGGCTGCTGCGGCGGGCCCGGCTTCTTCCGCGCCTTCTTGGAGTTCCACGGGCTCCAGCCGCACCACCTCACTCCAAATACGGTGGTGCTGCTGGCTGCCTTCGCCGCCTTGTGCGAGGGCTTCCTCGGCGTTCTCCCCACCATCGAGTTGTGGGGGTTATTCTTCCAGTCCAAGCTCGGCACGCACGTCGCCGGCGTGCCGGCTCTGTGCGGCACCTTCATCGTGATGCGGAGGCCGGTGGCCGACAACCCGTTTCCCTCCATTCCGCTGATCAAGGCGGTGAAGATGTGGTAGCGATCCTACTTCTACATGAAGAACGTCGCCCGTAAGGCGGGTCAATCCGCCTTACGGCCGGGCGTCGGCGGTGGAGAGGCTTCCCACCTGGTCCCACCGGCCAGGACATCGACTCGCTTTGGCGGCGCCCGCTGTCGCGTGACTCCGAAAAGGCCGACGCAATCGGAGGGCTTGACCGGGCCGACACAGCTGGCGCCTTCGTGGCGCGCCGAGTCCTCCCGCTCCAAGGCCGACCTCATATGATCTGAGCGGCCACCGGGACCCCAGTCGGCTGTGCTCGAAGGACATGCCCCACGCAGAGGTGGCGGACACGGTGAACTTCATAGCGAACTGCAATCTCACGGCGGATTGGCAGTTCGGCAAGGAGCCAGACTTCGGCCAACCCCGCTGTGGTAAGTCGTCTCTTTTCCTCTTACATTTTCTTTTCAGCCGAATCCGACCTCTCGATCTTCTTTGGTTTTTGAGTTAGAACCCCTCATGCGGCCCTCACCGGCACCACGGGCCGGCCCGTGAGTTCGTCCCCGACCGGGCGGAGAGCGATATCGACGACCCTGACTTGGGGGCGGCGGCGATGGAGGCCGACGCCGAAGGAGGAGGAGGAGGAGCTGACGACTTCAGGCCCTCGGCTACCTTCGCCGACTGGCCTGAAGATGACGGCGAGGGGGAAGTCGTCCCACGCCGCCAGCCGAAGGTCCGCCAGCCGGGCGCGAGTTCCTCTGCCGGCTTGGGTGGTCGAGGCGGCGCAAAGAAGCGCCGGGCCGGGCCGAGCCTGCTTGGCGACCGGTCGAAGAAGTTCAAGGGGACGGCCGCCGCGACCAGGCGGGAAGAGGCGGTCGCAAAGGCTAACCGCTTCCGCAAGGAAGTGAAGAAGCCACCACTGGTCTCCGCGTAAGTGCTTCTGCTTTTGTCTTGTTTTTCTTCTGGTGAACCTTGCCCAAATCTTTACATCGCCTTCTTCGCATCGTGGCTCCCTTACTTTAGAGAGGGTCGCCGCCGCCTCCGTCATGGGGTCGGCAGAGACGTCCGCCACTAATAGGCGGATTGACCCTGCCGCCGACCTTCGGGAGGCGACGGAGCGGAACGCGCAGGAGAAGCGCGACGAGGAGGAGGCCGCCCGTCTGAAGAAGGCGGAGGCCGAGAAGGCGGCGGCCTCTGCCCAGCGGAAGCTGGAAGAGGCCGAAGCCGCCGTTGCGGCGAAGCGGCGAGCCGAGGAGTTTGCGCGCCTCCAATCGGCATTGCTCGTCACCCCGCTGAGCTCCGCGCCGCCGCCCCCGGAGTTCACGGGGCAGACCGAGGGAGCCGGCGGTGAGCACCCCATCATGGAGAAGGAAGGCGGCGAGGCCTCCATGTCGGGCACGGCCGTGCCGCCACCGCCGCCTCCGCCGCCGTCTAGGAGCGCGCGGGGTAAACAACAGGCGGACCCGCCAGTGCCGCCGATTGAAGACGAGGTCGTGGCGAAGCTGCTCCTTCAAGTCGCCTCGCCAGCGCGCCGCCGTCTTGAGAAGGCGACTTCAGCGCCACACCCCTTGGAGACCGGCGCCGCCAGCTCGGCCATCCCAGACGCCGAGGCGATAAGCGCCGCGCCCGTTGAGTGGGTGCGAGGAGGCGGCACAGGTCCGCTGAACCAGCGCTTCGACGCTCAGCGGTTGCGAGCCGAGGGCGACGCCATCCAGAACTGCACCAAGGCGCACCTGGCGTCACGAACCGCCATTCTGGTATGTTTTCTTCTTTGAATTTTTCATTGTTCTTCTCTGTGGGGGCGCGCCAGCGTACCCACTGGGTGTAGTCCCCGAGTTTGGGGCCGGCTGCTGAGCAGGCGGCCTGGAACTCCATCTGATGAATTCCACATATTTACCCTTGTCTGAAATGCTTATCACAGGAGTATCACAACCTCCGCGCCACTGCCTTCAACCGCAATGTTGAAGAGCTGGGCAAGCGGACCGCCGACTTGTCGAGGAGCCGGGGTGAGTCTTCTTTCTTGTTCATGGGATGCTGGCGCACTCCAGCTGGGCTGTAGTCCCCGAGATTCGGGGTGACTGCTGAGCAGTCGGGCCGGATCTTCCTGGCGACCTTCTTAGTTGACGACTTAACGTCCTTTTTCTTTTTATTATTCAAAGGCCAACGCCACTCTCTGACGGCAGATGGGCGCAGCCGACACCGCCTTGCGTGCCAAGGGGGAGGAGTGCAGCAAGCTCGCCACAGAGCGTGACCTGGTGGCTACGCAGCTGGCGGAGCAAGGGGAGCTGCTTAAGAAGGCACGGGACAAGGCGGAGAAGAGAGAGGCTGCTCTCCTGGCCGAGTTCGAAAGCGAGCGCTCCTCCTGGACCGACAAGGAGGCGCAGCTGACCTCCGGCTTCCATGAAATTGAGGACATCGTCGATGGTGAGTTTCTTTACTTTCCTTCTTTGAGCCGCTGACTATAGGTCGGGCTGACTTCGGTTTTTGACTTGCTTCTTTTTCGTCTTGGCAGACTTCTTCCCCGGCCACACGCAGGCGGCCAATCAAGCCATCGAGGCTGATCACGAGGCGCGGAGGGCAAATGGTGCCGAGATTGCTGCCAACGCCACCCGGACCCTTGACGAGCAGCTTCTGAGCATCGAGGCTCGTCTGCGTCGCCCATCGGAATCTTCGCGCCGGCTTCAGCGTGTCGGCGCCCAGCGATCGCTGCCTTATGGCGGCAGACATGCCGGTTCATGCACTCCGGTCGGATCGCCGAATTAGTTGGAGGTCGCGACTGGCCGTCTTGAGGCCTGGAAGGGTTCCTCGGCCCAGGCTAGAGTGCGCCGGGCCTTGGAATTCGTCAAGGCGTGGTATCCAGGGCTGGATCTGGACCGGCTGGTTGCATTCCGGTCAGAGGCCCAGGCGGAGCTGCTGGCTGCGAAAGACACCCTCGTCGAGCGTGCGGCGGCGATCGCCGACTATACGGACACCAGCGTCTTTGTCCCTGAGCGGGCTGAGGACGGCGGGGAGGCACCGCCGGAGTGGTTCGGGATGAACCCAGATTACGACGAGGACTCGGCGGAGGTGATCGGCTCCAGCGTCGAGGAGGAAGGCGAGGCGGGGGACGGAGGTGAGACGAAGGCGCCAGAAGACGGAGCGGGCGACTAGCCTCAGCTCGACCGCGCCTCCAGCAACGAACTGCGCCCGACCGGGCCAGCCGCCGCTGGAGATGATCAAGCCGATCGCCTAGCCGGGCCGCCCGGGCGCTCGACACCGCCTGCCTCCTCCGGCCCTCCAAACCCGTCTGCCGCTTCCTAGGCTGCCGTCTTGCCTTTATTTTATCTGCTTTGATAGTCTTTAAAAAACTTGTTAATTTGCACAATTCCACCCGCGGGGTGTATTTTGAACTTCCGCTCGAAGATTCGGCCAACGGCCTATGCTGTGTAAATATTATCCTAATTCTATCTTTCCTTGCATATTGCTCCTATGGCTTTTTCCTTTGCCGCCTTCCCTTAGTTGCCGCCTTGCCAGTCAGACAACCGCTCTGCGGACTGCCGTTTGGATCAAGTTCTTGGCTACTCTTGGGAAGGCAAGTACTTGGCCATTTTTTAGAGTCTTTTTAACAAGTTAGATAGAAAGCGGCAAGCCGACTACTCAAGAGTTGGCTTTGCAAAGAGAGGCTGGAAGCCGGCTTAAGATGTGTTTATGCTTTGGGCCCTTAGCCATTTTTCATGTGGGCACCCATTCTTCCTTACTCCTGCCCACCAAACAGTCGCTCTGCGAGCTGTGGCTTCTGACAGGAGACGGCTTAGGCACCACACATTACTTGTCCGACTACAGGAAGCATTCCATAGCGCGAGGTGGCGAGTCCCCGAGTCGACTAGTCGAAACCGGTGCCAAGCGGCATAACAAAGAGTAATATACTAGAAGGCATAATTCTTATCATACAGATAACAAAAAAGGGGAGTCCCCGAGCTCGTCTCGGGGGGCCCGAAGTCTTGGGAGTTTAACACAAAAGGTAGCATGGTACATCTTGCATCAACTGTAAAATCTTCGGAGAAGATTCGCATTCCATGGCCGTTCCGTCTCTTTGCCGGAGTCGTCCCTCTTGCGTGCTCGGGGCTTCTGAGCGTCGATCAGGTAGTAGGAGTCATTGCCCAGCACTTTGCTGATAATGAAGGGGCCTTCCCAAGGCACCGACAGCTTGTGCTGGCCGGCTGTTCGCTGGATCAGCCGGAGCACAAGGTCGCCCTCTTGGAAAGATCTCGACATGACCTTCCTGTTGTAGTAGCGGTGCAGGCTCTGCTGGTAGATGCTGGACCGGCTGAGTGCAACCTGTCGGATCACGGGTTCCGGCAGACCCTTAAGTTTCAAACTCTGGGGTGCGCACGGAGATCCAACCCTCCACCGTCTCGTACCTCGCCGAATCGCAGGGACCTAAACTACTAACAAGAACAACACAAGAGACGCAAGATTTATACTAGTTCGGGCCACCGTTGTGGTGTAATACCCTACTCCAGTTTGTGGTGTGTGGATTGCCTCTGGGCTGACGAAGAACAGTACAGGGAAGAACAGCCTCGTGAGGGTCTGTTCTTGGCGGGTGTGATAAACTGCTAAGTGGTGCCCCGTCGCTCTAGCTTGAGGAACGGGTTTCTCTCCCTCTCTCTGGATTCCGAATGCTCGATCTGATCGTCCCCCGGCCTTGAGTGTGGCTACCCCTATTTATAGGCGAAGGCCCTGGGCCTCCTCCCAAATATTGAGCGGGAAGGGCGCCAACAATTGGCCATTTTGAAGGGGAACAGCGGGTACACTTATCCTGACTAAAGTTGGTCCTCGCACGCCAAAGGCTCCGGGTCATGACGCTTTGCTTGGGCTCCATGATGACTGCATTCTAGCCGTTGGGGCTGGTCTTGGTCTTGTTGCACGAAATGGATGCCTTTGTTTGATGCTCTTGCTCGCGCTTGCCCCTTTGCACCAAAGAAGAAAGGAGGAGACGCTGGCTGGGCGCCTGACAGCACCCTCGGTGCGTCATGGCTTGCGCCACACGCACCTCGTGAGGTACCCGCCTTGAGTTCTCCGCCTCCTCATGAGCCCGGCTGACAAGGCCGCTTTGAGAAGCTCTTGGTCGTCCGCCCATGAGGCTTGGCCCTCGCGAGGTCTTGAGCTTGTGTAGATGAAGATGGGCCGTCCTGGGCCTCCTTTGAGCCACGCCGCAGGCCGCAGGCAGGCAAGTCTGGGGACCCCCGTTCCCAGAACGCCGACAGTAGCCCCTGGGCCCACGGCGCGCCCGAACTTGGCCGAGCAGAGAGGCGAAAGGGCAAGTGCGAAGCATCGCGGGCCCTAACAGCCTGCGGCCTTGGGCGACGCGTGGCGGTTGATTGGACCTGGGCGGCACTGTTCCCCCACGCCTCCTTATTTCGTGCCTTGCTAGGCGGACATGCTGCCGCACACATCTGTTCCCCTCTCTGCTGCTTGTGCGCTCCAGTCCTTCCCTCTCTAGAACTCTAGTTTCTATTTCCAATCCAATCTCAAATCTCCCCTTCCCCCTTTCGATCGCCATGGCTCCGACGAAGAAGGGGAAAGGGAAGAAACCTGTGCCTTCGCCCCGCTCGCCGCCGCCGGCGGCCTCCGCCGTCGACCCGTCGATCATAATCAATCTGGAGGGCTTGGGCAAGGTCAGTTCGGCTCTGGCCACTTCCTTTAATGAATGCGGGAGGACGACGGCCTGGCCCGCGTCCCACTTTGCCATCGACAGGACAGTCACCGAGGTCCGGTATTTTGCTGACGCCCTGTGGGCGGGACTGGTTCACCCTTTCCCTGATTTCTTCAATGCCGTGCTTTCCCACTATCAGATCCACATGATGCATCTGGGTCCTGAGTCCATTGCTCTTCTCTCAGTCTTCGCCTTCATTTGTGAGGCGATGATGGGCATCCTTCCCTCGGTTGCCTTCTGCGCCACTTCTTCTCTCTGCGCCTTTGTCGACCCGATCAATGCTCGGCGTGCGTGAGCTTCGTCGCTTGCGCCGAGACCATGACCTCGGGGATTGACTTCAGCCTGCCTCCGCCAGCTGGGTTCCGCGAGAGGTGGTTGTGCGTGGTTCTTGGGGTGCCCACCCCTCCTATCGGAGCCAACTTCGCCTGCTGTTCCCAATTTTGGCTGGGGCCAGGAGACGCTTTTAAGCCCTCGGCTCTTCTTCGTCTGGTGCCGCTTCGCATTCCTGAGGTCTCCAGGGGCCTCGCGAGAACCCAATGGTGGTGACAGCCCTTCCTGTCGGCCAAGGCGGCTCCTGCTCAAGTGGCGGAGCAGGGAGGCACGAGCCGCCAGAGGCTGAAGGGACCCCCGTCGGGGTGGCAACGCCTGGCGATGCTCGTGAGGGGGCAACTCCTGAGGCTCATGCCACTGCGGCTGAGGGCGGCAAGCAGCCGCCCGCAGCGCCCGCGGCTAGAGTCCCCGAGGCCCCTGCTGCTTCTCCTGGTGAGGCGACTAGCAGCGTGCGTCAGGCAGACGCCCCTGACGCAAGCCGCCTCGATGCTTCTCCCTTGCTGCAGGCTGATCCCTGTGCCCAAATCTTGGGACGTTTCCGCGTGAACTTCGAGGCCCTCCGGAGGAGAAGGGAGGCCCTGGGCGATGATTACCCTTGTCTCCTGCTGAAGCACAGGAAGTACATCGCTACTGATGAGTGAGCCTTCTTCTTTTCCAGCTCCTGATTCTTCTGCTGCTTGTACTGATCCTTGCCCTGCAGGCCCCTTCCTACCGAGCTCATGGAGACGGGTGAGGAGACGTCCTCCCCGGCTTCGCCCCCTCCCCAGTCCTCGAGCGCTCCAAGCAGCGGAGCTCTTGTGGTGATGGCGACCGGGAAGGTGAGCCGTCCCGAGGCACGTCGTGGCCCTGCTCGCCTCGCGATCCTTCCTCGTGAGCCTTCCCGAGGCATAGCTAGCCTGCCATGGGCTTCTCGCCTCGTCGTGGACAGCGATTGGCTGAGGCGCTTCCTGCGCCCCTCGTCTGGGGATGGGCTGGCTCCAGGTCGGGCTTCTGGCGCGGCGCGCCCGGCCGTCGCGAGGGTGCCAGCCCCCAGCCCCCTGCCCGGAGGGGGAGTGTTGATTCGCGGCTCCCTGCGCCCGTCCGGGGCGGTCGGTGGTGTGGAGGACGTGCGCGAGCGCGCCCGGGAGCGTCGCGCCCTTCGCCAAGGATTTCTTCGAAGGGCGGCCGACGCGGTGAGCCTTCTCGGTGAAGAACTCGCTGACGAAGACGCGCGCCTTGAGGCAGAGGGCCTGCGCTGGTTGCAGAGGCGCTGAAGCTGGAGGACACCTTGCCGCCCTTGGCGTCGCCCGGCGTGAGCTTGATGATGAAGAGGCCAGGGTGTCGCTGGCAGCCTCCCGAGAGGCCTGTTCTCGGGCCATCGAAGAGGCCCGGGCAGCTGACAGGTGGCGAGAGGCGGCGGAGGAGCGGGCACGGGAAGCCCTAGCCCGGTGCCACTCGTTGGAGGAGCAAGCGAACTGCGCGAGGCAGCCTTGCGTCGATGAAGGTGGCCACAGCGACTCGGCGGAGCTCGAAGCGCCAAGAGGCGCCGGCGCTTGAAGCCGCCAACGCAGCGAGTATGAGCGCTTGGAGACGAGGGAGCGCGATGGCGCAGAAGAGGATGAGGTTGTCGCACGGGAAGCCCGCGTCATGGAGGAGGTCGGACGCCGAGTGGCGGCGCGCTCGAACCTCGGCGAAGTTTGAGGAGCGGTTGGGGTTGATCAAGGCCGAGGCCGAGGCAGGACTGCTGCCTTGAGGACCAAACTGGAGGAGGCTATGCGGCGGGCCGATGCTCTTCAGGCCGCCCTTGAGGTGGCGCAGAGGGAGTCCACCACCTCTCAGGCCGAGGCGCTCCTTCTTCGCCAATGGATGGAGGAGGCCGAGGCTATTGCGTGCCAGAATGCGGACGAGATGCGTCAGCGGCGAGTCTTGGAGCATGAGCACCGCCCCATGCTCGCCACGCTCCGGGAAAGAGCTAACGCGGGCCTTGGATAACATCTGCGTAGGCGGCGGTAGGCCAGCCTTGACGCTTGACCAATTACGCCGGCAACCTTCAGTTCTTCACCGACGTGGTGGCGCGGCTGGAGGCGCGGTTGGTTAGGGCCGACAGGTTGGTGGAGGAGAGGAGCCGCGCGCTGCTTGGGCGCTCCTTTTCTCGTGTCTTCAGTCATCTCCGGGACATGGACCCCCACTTCGACTTCGACGCAGCCATCGCCCCAGTTCCCCAGTGCCGTCCGGGCGACTGGGCGACTGAGTGGAAGACAACGTGGATGCCCTCGTCAGGGCCTTCGCTTCGGATGACGACGGCGCGGTCGTGGCCGCCGATGAGGGCGGCGTGGTGAATGGCCCAGACGCCGCCGACGATCACGCGGGCAGCGATGGCGAGGCCAGCGATGCCAGGAACGGCTCGGGAGGTGCCCCTGAGGATGCATTGGGGGATTTATCCGAGTGATCATGTATTGTCCTTGTTCCATTACCCTGCATGGATAGAACTCAGGTTTTGACCTGATGGAGGTGAGAGCATTTTGGGAGGGGGAGCCCTCATGTAAAACTTGTGTTCTTCGTATTAGTAGGTGTTACATCGCCCATACGCCCACGCGAAGTGGTAGGCTAGGCGACGCGCTAGTTTGATGGTTTACCTTCGTTTAAATGGCGAGCCCCGAGATAGCCTGCGGGAGGCTGCGGCAATCCGAGTGTATATCGATCGAATCCGTAGGACCTGCAGCAAAAACCCTCCGGAGGGGACGCGGCGGCGACAGGCTGGGCTGTGCGCGAGCTTGGCCTGGCCCGGCTCGCGAGGGGCTCGCGAGGGGAGGCAGCTGAGGCGGAGTTGTAACCGAAACGCGAGAGATTTGCTCGAACGAGACTAAGCACCCCTTCCCCGAATACACGCAAATCTTCAAGCTCAAATTCAACTTAAATCCAACGGGGGAAAACGACAGCCAGAGGGAAAACCAAATGAAAGCAGAAAAAGGCCGCGTCCGGCACCTAGTCTAGTCTTGGACGTCTTCTCACCAGCACGGAGCTAAGTGCTGCTCTTTGGGCGTGGAGGGAGCCCTGTGGCTGAGGCCGGCACCCCTGAGACTCCGGGCGTGTACAACCCCACTCATTATTACGTGAGAGTTTCACGGGCGGCGAGCTTCACGAACCTTTGGGCCTTCTTCACAGTACCGGCCTTGCTTCATATCGCGGACGAGGGCCCCGCCTTTGCGCCACACTCTAGTGCCATCAACGACGACGGAAACCAGGATGCCGCCCGATGGGGTAGAAGCGGTTGCCAGCGGTTCCCAGCGACCACGGGTCCCTCTGCCGAGGCAGGCCCTGAGGCACCTCCCTAGCAGAGGGCCTACCTCCTGAGAATGCCTTGCTCCGAACACCGCGGTGGTGATGCCGGATCTCTTCCCCTCTCCGGCAGCCCCCTGCGCCCCCCTCCCGAGGGGTAGGAGACTGCGGGAGCGGGGCAGCTGCTCGCCGTGGCGACCTGTACCTCCTGCGACCTATGGTTAGCGTATGTTTGCTCTTGAGGAAGTAGCGGTACCCGATAATCGTCGCCCCCGGCGTGACCGGTGGGACCATCTCGAGACTCCTGGAAGAGCGTGGCTTCTGGCACCTCATCCCCCCATATTGGGCTGGGGAGCGAGTCTTGTTCTCCCTCATGCGGGTGCCCCTGGTCCATCATGTGGGGCACGTATTCCTCCGGCGCCGTCATCCCGAAGGCCACACCGTAGTGCTGAGCGTGCCGCGCTGCTGCTTTCGATGTGCCCGCCAGCGGGGTGGTGGCGCGGGCGGTCCACCAGGGCCGTGAGTTGCGCCGAGTCCTTCTTCTCCATGGCCGGGCGGGGCAACCCGCCACGGCTCGGCGCTGACAGCTTTGCGGTCTGGAGTAGCTTTGGAGCCAGCGGGTGTGCGTGGAGCCCCGTGCGGGCCGCCTCGGCCCGAGGTGGGAGTTGGGTGCAGAAGGGGTGAGCCCCCGAGGCGGCGAAGCCCAGGAGCTCCGCCACTCGCTCCAGCAGCACGTCGCGGCCGCTCTCCAGCAGCCTACACTGCAACAGCTCTCGGACCACTGTCAGCGCGGCCCTCGAGTTCGCCTGCTCTCGGCGGGTGTAGGGTGATGTGGTCGCGGCGTGGTTGGAGGCTCTTCTTTGCCGACAGCGCTTGTCGCGCGTGTGAGCATCGCCGGAGCCTGTCGCGTCGCTGCGGCCCCGCGGCGCCCTGCGGACATGAGCTGCACAGAACGCAGGGGTCGCCGAGGCGAAGCTCAAGGTGGGCAGGCCACGCCGCCCATGGATCTGGGTTGCCCGCTTGGTCACCGGTCATGGCGGTGACGATGCGACGGGACGCGAGGTGGCAGAAGGCGGACTCCGGTGCACCCCTACCTGGCGCGCCAAATGTCGGATCACGGGTTCCGGCAGACCCTTAAGGTTCGAACTCTGGGGTGCGCACGAAGATCCAACCCTCCACCGTCTCATATCTCGCTGAATCGCAGGGACCTAAACTAATAACAAGAAAAACACAAGAGACGCAAGATTTATACTAGTTTGGGCCACCGTTGTGGTGTAATACCCTACTCTAGTTTGTGGTGTGTGGATTGGCTCTAGGGCTGACGAAGAACAGTACAGGGAAGAACAGCCTCGCGAGGGTCTGTTCTTGGCGGGTGTGATGAACTGCTAAGTGGTGCCCCGTCGCTCTAGCTTGAGGAACGGGTTTCTCTCTCTCTCTCTCTGGATTCCGAATGCTCGATCTGATCATCCCCCGGCCTTGAGTGTGGCTACCCCTATTTATAGGCGAAGGCCCTGGGCCTCTTCCCAAATATTGAGCGGGAAGGGCGCCAACAATTGGCCATTTTGAAGGGGAACAGCGGGTACACTTATCCTGACTAAAGTTGGTCCTCGCCTGCCAAAGGATCTGGTGATGACGCCTGCTTGGGCTCCACGATGACTGCATTCCAGCCGTTGGGGCTGGTCTTGGTCTTGTTGCACCGAAACGGATGCCTTTGCTTGATGCTCTTGCCTGCGCTTGCCCCTTTGCACCAAAGAGGAAAGGAGGACGCTGCGCGGGCTGGCGCCCGACTGGCGCCCTCGGTCGTCATGGCTTGCGTCACGGGCACCTCGCGAGGTACCCCGCCTTGAGTTCTCCGCCTCCTCATGAGCCAGCCTGACGAGGCCGCGCCTGAGGAAGCTCTTGGTCGTCCGCCCCGCGAGGCTTGGTCCCTCGCGAGGGTCTTGAGCTTGTGTTGATGAAGATGGGCCGTCCTGGGCCTCCTTTGAGCCACGCCGCAGGCCGCAGGCAGGCAAGTCTGGGGACCCCCGTTCCCAGAACGCCGACACCAACAGCCGGCCCTCTTCTAGCAGATCGACGCCGTCTTGACGTGCTTCCTCTGCTTCCTCCTCGGTGTACATGGTGACTCGTGGGGAGTCGAAGTCTATGTCCGTTGGGATGACGGCTTCAGCACCATAGACGAGGAAGAAATTTGTGAAGCCGGTTGACTTGTTTGGAGTCGTGCGCAAACTCAAGAGGACGGCTGGCAACTCCTCAAGCCAACAGCCGGCCGAACGCTCCAGTGGTTTGACCAGTTGAGGCTTGATGCCAGATAGGATGAGGCCGTTTGCTCGCTCCACCTGGCCGTTTGACTGCGGATGGGCAACGGACGCTAAGTCCAGCCGGATGCCTTTGGTGAAATTTGTGCCATTGTCGGTGATGATGCTGTGTGGTACGCTGTACCGAGTCGTGATGTCGGCGATGAAAGTCACTGCAATTGGACCATTCAATTTCTTGATGGGCTTTACTTCTATCCACTTGGTGAACTTGTCCACCGCGACAAGTGAATGAGTTAGGCCTCCTCGTGCTGCTTTGAATGGTCCTACCATGTCCAGGCCCCAAACAACAAAGGGCCAGGCGATGGGGATAGTCTTGAGTGTGGAAGCCGGCTGATACGGCTTGGAGCGGAACATCTGGCACCCCTTGCAATTTTGCACTAATTCCTTGGCCTCTTCTAGGGCAGTTGGCCAGAAGAACCCATGTCGGAAGGCTTTGGCGACGAGTGCTCTTGAGGCCGCATGGTGACCGTGACTTTTCGCCTTGATGAATGTCTTGAGAATCGCTTGGCCTTGCTCGGCTCGGCCTTAGCAGCTGGTAGACACCGATAGCAGCGCTTGACCAGCTCTCTGTTGACTGTGGTGTAGGCTGCTGCTCGGCGTTGCACTTGCCGAGCCAAGATTTTGTCGGTTGGTAGCTCTCTGCTCACTAGTAACTTCAGGATGGGCTGGGCCCATGAAGGTGCTGCTATTTCTTCAACTGCAAGTATTGCTACTTGGACGAGGGCGGATGGGCTGGGAGGCGGCAGGCTCGAATCCGCGGCTGCTTGCTGGGTTGATGAAGTCCCCGGGCCGACTGGTGCAGTCCCCGGGCCGAGCTCTGGGGTCTTCGCAACGGTTGCTGCAGTCCCCGGGCCGGGTTCTGAAGTCCCCGGGCCGGCTTCGACTGCGGCATTCTTGGAGCCATCTGTAAGAATTCTCGTGCCGTCTGCTGAGGCTCTTGAGTCGGATCCGACTTCTTCAGGGGGAGCCGGCACAAAAATGGAATATGATTCTGGTGAAGGCTTGACAGATGGCTTGAAGAGGCTACCGAAGGGCGACGCGGATGGTATTACTGGCGGGTGGAGCCGATTCGTGCTGTGGTGTCCGCTTGGTCGTTGTCATTTCTTGGCACGTGAAGGAAGTCGCACCCTCAAAATATCCATCGAGTTGCTTGTACCAGGAAACGGTAGCTCGCCATGTTTGCATCTTTGGCGCCCCAATCGCCAGATGATCGTTGGACCACCAAGTCGAGTCGCCATAACACAGGATCCGCGAATGCCAAGTTCTTTGGCAAGCCGGAGCCCGTGAATGAGCGCCTCGTGATTGATGACGTTGTTGAAGGCGGCGAAATGGATTTGCAGCAGATACTTGAGCTTGTCGCCTTTAGGGAAGTGAGGACAACGCCCGGCTCCCAAGCGGTGCGCATCTTGGAGCCATCGAAATGCATCCGCCAATGGGTGGAGTCGGTATTTGGCGGTAGGTCTGGTCTCGCCCGGTCGATGAGGAAGTCGGCGATGCTTGCGACTTGACAGCGGTGCGGGGCTGGTAATAGATGGTGTAGGGGGCCAACTCTATGGCCCATTTGGCCACTCGGCCAGAAGCATCTCGGTTTCCGATGATCTCGGCTAGTGGGGCTGTACAGACCACAGTGATTGGATGCTCTTGAAAGTAAGGCTTCAACTTCTTGGCGGCAAAGTGCACGCCGTTGCACATCTTCTGGTAGTGGGGGTAGTTCTGCTTGGAGGTCGACAGTACTTCGCTCAGGTAATATACTGGTCTCTGGACAGGTAGCGCCTTGCCTCCTCCTTGCGCTCAACTACAATGACTGTGCTGACTACCCGGCTGGTGGCGGCAATGTACAGGAGCATGGGCTCTTTGGGAGTCGGGGCCGCCAGCACGGGGGGAGTAGTCAGCATTTTCTTCAACTGGAGAAAAGCTTCGTCCGCCTTGTGATTCCATTCAAAGAAGGTGGTCTTCTTCATGAGCTGGTATAAAGGGAGAGCTTTCTACCAACCGGTGATGAATCGGCTGATGGACGCCAAGCAGCCGGTGAACTTTTGCACATCTAGCAGTCGGCGGGGTACTTCCATCCTCTCGATGGCCTTGATCTTCACAGGGTTGCACTCTATGCCGCGTTCAGAGACCATGAAACCAAGGAGTTGGCCGGCTGGTACTCCGAAGATGCACTTCTCAGGGTTGAGCTTGATCTGGAATCGGCGCAGGTTCTCAAAGGTTTCCTTGAGGTCTTCCAGCAGTGTCCCTCATTTTTTCCATCTTCACCAGCACATCGTCCACGTAGACGTGGGCGTTTCTGCCGAGCTGCTTGAGGAGGCACTTCTGCATGCAACGCTGAAAGGTGGTGTCGGCATTCCTTAAGCCGAATGTCATGGTCGCAGTAGCGAAGGCTCCAAAGCGGCGTGATGAAGGCGGTCTTGATGCATGTCGGCCGGGTTCAGCTTGATCTGGTGATATCCTGAATATGCATCTAAGAAGCTCAATAGCTTCGCATCCGATCGTGGAGTCTATCACTGGTCAATTCTTGGCGAGCTTAACGGGTCCTTGGGGCAAGCTTTGTTGAGGCTTGTGTACTCAATACACATCCTCCAACGCTTGTTCTTCTTGATACCAGGACGGGTTTGCTAACCATTCTGGAAAGAACACTTCCATGATGAAACCGCTGCTAGGAGCCGGGCTATTTCTTCTCCAACAACTCTTCTCTTCTCTTCGACAGTGTGGCGCAAGGGCTGCTCGACGGGCTTCACATCGATCGGACATGTAACTTGTGCTCGGCGAATTCCGTCGGTACACTGGCATGTCTTTAGGGGACCATGCGAAAATGTCCCGATTCTCACGGAGGAAATCGACGAGCTCGCCTTCCTATTTGCTGTCAAGGTTTGCACCTATGACAGCGCACCTCTCCGGGTGCTCCGGGTCCAAGGGTATCTTCTTCATTTCTTTGGCCGGCTTGAACGAGCCCTCAGCTTCCGACTCCTTGGGGTTGGGCGATATCTCAGGCTGCTTGCTGGCCATCGCCACAACCCGATCAAGAAGCCGCTTCTCAGCTGCGATTACCAGGGACTCGGCTAGCCGACTACTTTCAGCTGCGCAAGCGGACGACTTTCTGTAGTCGTGGGCTACGTTCAGGATCCCCTTGGAACTCGGCATCTTCATCTTGAGGTAGGCGTAGTGGGGGACCGCCATGAACTTGGCCAAAGCAGGTCGGCCAAGCAGAGCGTGGTACGGACTTTCGAGGTCCACCACTTCGAACCAAACTGGCTCTCGGCAGAAATGATCTTTGTCCCCAAAGAGGACATCTATCAGGATCTTGCCGACCGGTGAGCAGGAAAGGCTGTACAATGCCGTGGAACACTGATCCGCTGCTCGTTCAAGCTGTCTTTGCTTGATTCCTAACTTCTCCATCGTGTCCTTGTACAGGATGTTGATGCTCTCGCCTCCGCTCTATCAAGACTCATGAAGCAAGCGGCCCGCCTATCTGCGGCAAGGGTGGCTCCCAAGACCAGGGCGTAGGAGCCCGGATTTGGCATCACCTCTGGGTGATCAGCTCTGCTCGAACTGATAGGCCTCTCGGACCAGTGCATGAACTCTGGAGTATCTGACGCTACTGCATTCACTTCTTGCTACTACAGCAGCCTGCTGCATCGATCATCGGCCACACTGGTGAACACCACATAGGCTCCGTGCTCTTCTGGGTACTCGTCTTGCCTGCGCCCGGCTCGACGGCCGGGGCGGCGGTGGAGGCGGCCCGGCCAATGACGGGAGGCGGAGGCCTTCTCCTTTGGCGATCTGGTGAGCAGTGGCACTTCCGGTGGTGTGGTTTGACGGCCGGCGCCGCTATGGAACTTCAGGGGACCATCTAGAGTCGCTTTCGTAAGAGAAGGCGGCAACCAGTTGGACTTGCCGCCTTTCTATCGCTTGGCGGAGGCTGCCCCTCATTGTTGGTCTTCAATCGTCGCCAACCTGCCGGCTATTGGAAGCCGCTGTGGGGCTAACTGCGCTTGTGGTGGATTACATTCTTTTGCATGACCGGTGTCTCCACCGGAGTTCGGGAGCTGAGGAGCCACTTTTCCGGTCGTGACTGACTTCAATCTCCGCCTTCATGGAGGAGTCGGTCAGAAGCGCATGCTTATGCGCTATGATCAGCAGCTCGTCGAGGGTCTCCGGCTCATCGCAAATGAGCTTGTGCTTGAGGAGGGTGCCTTCTCTGCACCTGGCGGTGAAGTACTCGATAGCTTGCACCTCGTGCACGCCCTCGCAGGAGTTCCAAAGCTCGGCCCAGCGTGTGAGGTAGTCGCGAGTCGACTCGTTGGGGCCTTGCACGCACAAGGAAAGCTGACGAGGCTTGGGAGGTCGCTTGTACGTGCTTGTGAAGTTGCGGACGAAGGCTTCGGCGAAGTTGACCCAGCTGTTGATGCTGCGGGGCTTCAGGCTATTCAACCATGTCCGGGCCGTGCCCTAGAGCATGAGCGGAACATACTTTACGGCAACACGCTTGTTGCCGTTCGCGATGTTGACGGCCGTGGATTAGTCGACCAGCCAGTCTTCCGGCTTCATGGAGCCGGTGTACTTGGGCGTATCCAGGGGAAGCGTGAACCCTCTGGGAAAGGGCTCGTCTCGGATGCGAGGTCCGAAACAGGGCAGACCCAACTCGTCTTCTTCTTCCAGCGCCAGGGATCGGTGGAGTCGGTCGATCCGGTGGCGGGCGTCGTTTTCTCCGACTCCCTCTCGGCGGCCAAGGCGGTCGCCGAGAGTCGGATGCTCGACGGGTGGCGGGGAGACTTCGCCTTTCCTTGCGAGGAGGAGGAGGCAGATAGTCGCCCCGCCGTTCTCCACGCTCTTGGCGGCCCGTCTTGGTCGCGCCGATCGAGATGTGAGTCCGACTGTGGCTGATAGCCGGATCCTTGTTTTTTCTTCCGCGGACACCGCCAGTCGGTGTCCGAGACGTCGCGCCTTGATCTCGGCGGGGAGGCAGGTCGTCGTTTTGTCGCTGCGGCACCTCTGTGCGGCGTGACCCCTCGTCTGCGTGGCAGCCGCGTCGAGGAGCTGCTGGACTCGCTCCGTCATCAGGCGGCGGTCCTCACCCTCGAAGTTGTCTAGCTCGTCCGCCGTCGCCTCGGCGGCGCGGATGTTCTCCGCATGCGTGGCGTACATAGGGCGATTGGCCCCAAACAGGTTGGCGATGGCCACGCCGCGCTGTTGGACCGCGCCTAGGCGGCTAGGCCCGGTCAGGGCCGGCGAGCCGCCCACAGCGCGATCCATCTCGCGCTGGTAGGCTTCTGACAAGCGTCTCATGCTTGCCAGCGTTCTCGCACCTTCGACGAGCTGAAGGCGGCGGGCCTCCAGCATCTCGGCGTCAGCGTCTTCCGGAATAGGCGCGGTTAGGTCTTGCAGAGCGGCATCGAGAGGGTCGTGAGCTCCTTCATCGGAATGCTCGCCATGACCGATGACGACCACCTCTGTGACGGTGCTTCCGCCGCTCTCGACGCCAGGGAGCGGCTCATCGTAGACCACCACATTGGTGGGGAACGCGTCGAGCGACGCGGTGTCGGAGTCGACCAGCATCGGGTCGGTGGATCCTAGGGACTCCAAGTCTGTGGTAGGCTCGCAGGTGACATGGAGTTGGTCGAGGAGGCCCGCGAGGAGGCTCTCGGGGCCGCCCGTGCCTGCGTCGGAAGCAGGCTCGTCGAAGAGGTGAACCTCGCCGACAAGTTCGGCGAGGCAGCTGGCTGCGAGGCGATCTCAGTGCCGTGCAGCGCGTCGGCGCAGACTCCGTCTGGCGTGCCGGGCTGACTGCACTCGCCAGGGAGGAAAAGGGTTCCCGTCCAGAGCAGGTCTCCGGACGACGGTGCACCTAGACCCACGGTGGGCGCCAAATGTCGGGGGTTGGGTGCGACATATGCCAAAGGATGGCTTATCATGGTGGGGGCGAGTAGAAACGTCGCCGGTGCACAGAAGCAGGATGAGGCGTAGACATGCACGCCGGCGGATCTTACCCAGCTTCAGGGCTCTCCGTGGAGATAATACCCCTACTGCTGCTCTGCGGGGTCTCCGCATGATCACTATGGGAAAGTGGGTACAAGGTTGCTCCTTGAGCTGTTCGGGGTGAGGTAGGAGAAGGGCACGGCTAGTTCTTCTCTTCCCTCTATGTGTGTCTAAAGCTATTAGGGTCCAACCTCTTGCATGGGTGCAACGGGGGGTTTATATAGGCCTACCCCCCGGGGGTACAATGGTAATCTGGCTGGGCGCGGGTCCCAGCTGTTTGTCTCTCAGGTCGTCGTCTTCTCCACCGACTGCCGGGGCCCGCCATCTAGTGGGCCCCGCCACCGGGCCCAGCATGGGGCCGACAGGCCTTGTCCGCCGCGGGTGGGTCTTGCCGGCTGCGGATTACTGTAGCCGCGCCTCTAATGACGCTGGCTCGGTCATGGGGTCATGGCAATAAAGTAAGCCGCCGCTTTGACGGGCGATCATCATTGTGCCATTCCCTGTCTTGTCTTGGTTAATGGCGAGCGGGGCCCGTGGGAGGGGCCGGCCGACTCCCAACGGGTTCGTCTGGTGACGCTCTCGTCGTCTTACGCACCCCGACAAGCGAAATCCTGCCCGTCTCTGGATCGTACAGACGGGCTGACCGTCGTGGGCTGAAGCGCGCGCCCGCAGGGCTGATCGCCGAGGAGCCGACATGGCAACCTTGATCCGCACTTGGATGGAGATCTCCGTCAGTACGGTGCACTATGGCCATGCCTGCCCTTCGTGAACGGGGCAGGGATGGGCCGCGAGGCGGAGGCACCCCATCCCGTCTGTGGTTGCGTAGGCAGGAGGTGGTGGGAGTCGCGGGCCGACTCCCCATAGCCGGCTTCTCTGGAAGCCGCCAGTTGGGAGTCGGCTTATCTCGAAGCCGTCTCTGAGTCTCGGCCGTGAGGGGCAGTCGGCGGCTCTGGCGCCGACTCTTAGAAAGCGGCTCTTCGTCTTGGGGTCTTGAGGGGCGTAGCCTGCCCCGATGTTTTGAAAGGTCCGGGGGCTCGGGTTTGCCTACCCGTGGCCCATTACTCCGACACCCTAGCTCGCCAAGATCTCGCGGACGAACTCGACAAACTCACAACACAAAGAGACACAAGATTTATACTGGTTCGGTCCACCTTTGTGGTTTAATACCCTACTCCAGTGTGGTGGTGGTGGATTGCCTCTTGGGCTGATGATGAAGCGATCTGAGAGGAAGAACAGCCTCCTGAGGTTGAGGTGTTCTTGTGCTTGGTGACTTAGCTGGTGAGAGCTGGGTGAACTGCTCGATGCCCCTACTGTGGTGGCTAGCTCTACTTATATAGGCCCTCGTCCTCTTCCCAAATATTGAGAAGGAAGGGAGCCAACAACGGTGGGCAAATTTGAAGGGGGACAGCTAGTACAAGCTATCCTGACAAAAGTGGTCTTCACCTGCAAAAGGCTCTGGTGGTGATGCCATCTTGGGCTCCACGATGACCTCCGTCTTGCCGTCCTTCTGGTCTTGGTCTTGTTGCACCGATATAGCAACCTTTGCCTGATGCCTCGGTACTCCTCGCCTGCACCTGCTTCCTTAGCATCAAAGAGGAAACAAGGACGTTGCGCGCGCTGGCGCCCGCCTGGCGCCAATCGTCATGGCTCACGTCACGAGTGCCTTGTGAGGTTTGCCCCGCCTTGATATCTCTGCTCCTCGTGAGCCTGCCTGACTAGGCCACTCCTGAGGAGGTCTTGCGTCGTCCGCCTCGCGAGGGTCTTGGATGTCTTGTTGATGAAGATGGGCCATACGGCTTGCTGGCTTAGCCACGCCGTGGGCCGCAGGCAGGCAAGTCTGGTGACCCCCGTTCCCAGAACACTGACAATAGCCCCCGGGCCCAAGGTGCGCTCGGGCTTGGCCTCGCGGCGAAGCCAAGGGTCAAGTTCGAAGCGCCGCGGGCCCCAATAGCCTGTGGCCTTGGTTGACGCATGGCGGTTGATTGGACATGGGCGTCTCCGCTTCCCCATGCTGCCTCGGCAACTTCCTGACCTGACAAAAGGTTGGCACAGGCAGTACTGGCCTTCATTGCTTCTTCCTCGCCTCGCTCCAGATCCCCTTTGTTGCTCCTCGCCACCGCTACCTCCAAATCCGCTCCAATCTCATCCTGCAACCACGATCCATGGCGCCGCGCAAGGTCAAGACTTCCTCAGCACCGGCTTGTTATGAGCCGGCCCTTGAGGCGCCCACTGTCACGGAGAAGAGCCTCGCCTCTGTGCGCCTGCTGACGGCGGGTGAGAGCAATGAGTGGGGGGAGACCGAGCTCCGACTTGCCTCCGACGTGCCTGAGCCCGAGGAAAGCACCTTCTTCCCCTTCTTCTCGAGCAGTGTTACCGTCGGGTTGGTTCCTCCCTTATATGATTTCTTTTATGAAGTCCTCTACCACTACGGGCTGCAGGCGTTGCATCTCCATCCCAACTCTGTCCTCCTCCTGTCCATCTTCGCCTACTACTGTGAGGCGTACCTGGGCGTGATGCCGTCTGTGGCGCTCCTGCGCCATTTCTTCTTCCTCCATGTCAGCGAGGTGCACATCTCCGGATGCGCTAATTTCATCGCATGCGGCAAGGCCAACTCGATCTCGAGGACCGGGAATAGGGGCAGCAACATTCGACCCAAATGGGTCATGATGGACGCCAAGGCCGCCCGTGAACGCTGCCAAGTGCTGGAGGACGAGTTGCAGAGCCTACGCGACAAGCACGCCGAGGAAGCACGATGCCACCAAGCGAAGGAGGAGGAGGTGAAGGCCCGGGAGGACGCCGTCAGGAACCATGATGCTGAGCTGGCGGAGTTGGGGCGGACACAGGCCTCCGAGCGCAACCGGTTGGAAGAGCTGGAGCGGAAGGCGAAGGCGAAGGAGGCCAATCTCGACGCCAAGGCGCGAGTCCTGACCGAAGACCGCGCGGCCTTTGCCGATCTCTAGATGAGACCCCGCAAGGCACTGAAGATGCTCTAGGAGCATGGCCTGGAGAAGTCGCTGGCCACTGATGAGGACGGCTCCGCCCGGCTGCTTCCTCTCTTGGTGAAGGCGCTCGAGGAAGTCGTTGATAGCGTTGGTCCCATGGCGAAGGAGGAAGCTCGCGTCTTGTCTTCAGCTGCATTGAACCGTGTCTTCAGCCACCTGCACCTTCGCGACCCCAACGCTTGTCTTGATGAGCTGCTGGAGCCTGTGGCTGAAGATCAATACGAGGCCGCCACCGCAGCTGTGCAAGGTCAGGTGGAGTCCTGGTTGAAGAAGTTCCGCGGCTTTGTCTCCGCTCCTCTGTCCGGCGATGTCACCGCCGATCCTGCAGCTGGTGATGAAAGTGAAGACAACGTCACTCATGAAGTAGCACCTTTCGCAGGTGATGGCGGCGTCCGCGGGTGACCTGCGGCTATTCTCCTGTTTCGTTCCTGCAACATGCATTAGGCCTCGTGGAGGCGTTTAGACTTTTCATTTGATATCGTGAGGACAATGTGTTTGTAATATTTTCTTCAAGATTTTGCGACTTCCTTCCTATTTGCTTTGCGTTCTGCGTCGACAGAGCCCAGCCTCGTGCATACCTCAACCGCCATTGGGCCGACAGGAGACCAGGACGGACCAAGAGTGAGGGGCTACATGACCACTTAGGCTCCTGAGTCACGATGCTCAGGAGTCCCCCTTGACGCGCAAACAGCTTATAGGGAGAGTTCGCGAGGATAGATTAATGTTCTACTTTGGCAGAGCCCGGCCCCGCGCATACCTCAACCGCCATTGGGCCGACCAGAGACCAGGACGGACCAAGGAGTGAGGGGCTACGTGACCAGTTAGGCTCCTGAGTCGCGATGCTCAGGAGTCCCCCTTGATGTGCAAACAATTTCCATACCTGCCCTCGCCGAGGCCTCGGGAGGGGCGCGCGACACCCAGGTCCGAGAGACCTGGTTGCGTGGCGTGCGCTTGGGTGTGACCCGAGCGCAGCCCCCGTGCCCAGCCCCCTCGCGCGGCTCTCCCGAGGGGAGGCGTTGCGGTGAGGCTAGACGTTGAGCTCTGGGCTCCCTGAGGTTGGTACGACCATGGGGTCGCCCTCAGTTGTCTATCACCAGCACGGGGCATAGTGCTTCCGCTTGTGCACGGGCATAGCCGCTCCTCGGCAGTGTCGACGGCTAGCGCGGAGCATGGTGCTTCCACTTGAGCGTGGGACAGGGGCCCTCCTCCGGGAGGAGCCCCCGGGGTGTGTACAGCCCCGCCCTGACACGTGGCTTGCACGGCAGGGCTGCGAGGTGTATCTGGGCACTCTTGAGCTAGCGCGGGACTCATAAGGCCCTACCTCAAGGCGGGTTGCCCCTGGTCTTGAGTCTTGGTGACTGTGTGTTCCTGCAAGGCGGTTAGGTGCAAGCACTCTACGTCCTCAAGTCCCGGCCCTCGAGCGAGCTCAGCCGCCGCTGGCATGCCAGGTCGCGATGCCGTGGTCAAGGCCAGGGGGTGAGGGCTGGCGATGCTCAGGAGCCCCCCTTTTAACGCGCAAGTGAATTGCACAGGATGGATGGCCCCATGGCGGGTGGAGATCGAGCAGGCGATAGCCGTAGGCAGGTTAAGCATAGAAAGGCAAATCAGCTTGGGTAATGCAAGAAGATGCATGCCACCGGGTCCGGCCCGAGCGGCTTGGGGATGATGCAGCCCGAGGGGCGCCCCCAGCAAGATAAGCTAAAGACATAAGCAAAAGGGATACATGCTGCAGGGACGGACCCACGCAGCCTGGGAATAATGCAGCCCGTGGGGCGCTCCCAGCTAAACGAGCTTGGAAGATGTCACCTGGTTCCGTAGACGAAGTAGAGTTGGTGCAGCTGAAGGCGTGCGTCGAAGGAGTGGCTCTTCATGAACCACCAGAGCCCTGAGACTCAGGAGGCTCTGGGGGCTCGGGAGGTTCCCTGAAGACTGTCTCCATTTCCTCCAGGACAGTGTGGTACCTTGCCTCCTGAGCTGCCAGGACACGCCGCATGTTGCGGTGATAGGCTGACGCCACGCTCGGCAAGCCGAAGGGCATGCGAACGTAGCTGTGTGGCGGGCCCTTGCAGTGGCCCACAAGCGAAGGACACAACCTAGCATCCTCGCCAGGATGGGGAGCTGCGCCTCGTGAGCGGCTGTCGCCGCGCATGGCTCTTGCATCTTGCGGTTCCTGAGTGGTCTTGGCGATGAACTCCTTAGTGGTGGGCACTCCTTGCCCTGTGTTCTCATGAGGGAAACGTGCCGGGAAACACGCCTCCAAGTGGTGCGCAAGCGCCGCCCTCGTGAGGTTGGCAAGGTCTGAGGCCCTCCAGAAGAGAGCCCCCGAGCCCTACCCGAGGAGGGCGCCGGGCGCGCCTTCCTATGCGATGGAGGGAGGCGCCCTTGGGAAGGACGCTGATCCTGATGAGGCTCCTGCCGCGTCACCATCCTCCTGAGGTCCTGCGCGGCGCAGCTGCTTCTTCTTGGGGATGGCCACCGGAGGGCCCTCACTTCTGCTGTCGGGGTTGTCAATTGGTGCAGCTTGGAAGGCGCGCTCGAGGGATCACACCGCATCTCTCTCTTCACATGGGACCGTGATGATTCCGCCGCTTCCCGGCATCTTGAGGACGTTGTAGCCGTGGTGGGTGACTGCCATTGAACTTGGCCAGGGCCGGATACCCCGAGGATGGCGTCGTACGGCAAGCGGATGTGCGCGACGTCGAAGTCGATGAGCTCGGTGTGGTAGTTCTTGCGCTCTCCGAAGGTGACAGGCAGGCGGACCTGCCCTATCGGTGTGGTGGAACTGCTCATACGACACTTGGAGGTTGTCGAACGTGTCGACGAACATGACGTTGAGCCTTGCGCCGCTGTCGATGAGGGTCTTGGTAACCTGCACATTGTTGATGACTGGGGAACACAACATCGGGAGGATGCAGGCGGTGGCCATGCACTTGAGATGATCTGCCGAGTTGAAATTGATGGCGCATTGGGACCACTTGAGCGGGCGCGTGGCCTCGAGCTTGGGGAGCACCGCGTTCACCTTGCGAGCGAACTGTTTGAAGATGCGCTGAGAGGCTGGGGCCTGGGCACCGCCCAAGATGCATGTGATTGCACACGGCTCTTGGAAGCCCCCAGCCCCCTTGTCCTGATGGTGGTCGTCTTTCCTTCTTGGTGGCGGCAGTGGGGGAAGACCGGCGTTGCCTTGGGGGCGATCCTCACGAGGCTGGTCCCTCTAGGCGCCCTCGCGAGGATGGTCCTGCCAGCGGTCCTCACGAGGCCTGTCGCGCCATTCCTAGCGCGGGCCACGGTCGCCCCAGCGTCCACCTCCGCGTCCTCCTCCATGGCCGTAGCCCTGGTCGCTGCACTCGGGGCATCGACCGAAGCATCCTTCTCGTATGGCTCTGAGCTCTTGACAATCGCTGGTGTTGTGGGTGTTCAGGTTGTGGAAGGCGCAGAATGGTCGGCTGTTCATGGATGACTCGGGCTGATCTCTGCCCCGCTTGGTGTCGGGCTCCGCTGCTAGCACTGCTGCTTCCTTGCGCTTCACGTCCTTGGCCTTGGCCTTCTTCTCCTCCTCTCCTGCAGCTGGCAGCTAGAGGAGAGAGAGAGGCGCCCCTCCTCAGCTCTTGCGCACTTGGTCGCCAGGTTGAACAGCTCCTGGGATCTGCAGAGCTCCTCGTGGATACCGAGCTCTTCCTTCATCTTGACGTGAGATGATGGCCTCATCCGTGACCTTGGGGATCTTGAGGCGGGTGTTGTTGAAGTGCTGGATGTACTTTTGGAGGGTCTCTCCTGGTTGCTGCTTGATGCGGTGCAGGTCGCTCGCGGCCGGCCGGCGGTCGCGAGTGCCCTGGAAGTTGGCGACGAAGCGGTTGTGCATCTCGTCCCAGGAGGAGATCGAGCCGTGCTGCAGGTTCAGGGACCAGGAGCAGGCTCCATCCTTGAGAGCCATGGGAAACCAGTTCGCCATGACTTCCTCATCGCCGTTAGCCGCTTCGATGCTCAGCTCATAGAGCTGCAGGAACTCCGCGGGGTCGGCGGTGCCATCATAGCGAGGATGCAGATCCAGCTTGAACTTGCCTGGCCAGGAGACGCCGCGCAGCTCGGGGGTGAAGGCACGGCACCCGGCCGTGGTTGCTGGGGCCCGCTTCGGAGGTGGAGCTTGTTCTTGATGAGGTTCGCGTGGCGCCGCTGCGGGTGGTGCGCGGTCTTGACGAGGCGGCGCGGGAAGCGCAGGTGCAACTTCTCGCGGCCGAGGGATTTCTTGGCAGCTTCTCTCTTCACGCGCGGGCACCGGGCGTGGTGGATCACGTCGTGGGGCCGCGCGCCTTGGTTCCAAGGCACCGTCTTGGGGCAGAGGTGGTATAAGCGCGCCATGGGCCTCATCGCCCGTGGCTGGCTGAGGGTGAGGTAGAGAGAGGGACGGCGCCGGGGAGCCCCCTGCGGGGCGGACGAGCTCGGCGACGCGGTCGAGCCACTCCTCGTAGAGGTCATCGACTGGGCGGTAGCGCAGGAGTTCGTTTGCGGCGAGGAGCGCGGCCCGCGCCTCCATGGGAGCGCGGCGTGCGTGAGACGAAGAACCGGCCGGGGTCAGCGATGGAGTGGCGGTGCGGCCGTCCTGCCGTACCGAAGGATGCAGCGAGGACGCCTGCTGCTCGTTCCCCACCAGGCCGGTGGCAGCGTTGGCGGCGGGAGACAGAGAACAGTGAGGTGGCCCGCCGACGGGAGCCATCTGAGCAACGCGGGCGGTTAGGGCAGCCCGACGCTCAGCTCGAGCACGGCGAGCGTCCGCCATGGAGACGACGGAGTGACGGAGCGACGAACTGATGGAAGGAAAGCTACGGCGCACCCCTACCTGGCGGGCCAAATGTCGGATGTGGGGTTCCGGCAAACCCTTAAGGTTCGAACACTGGGGTGCGCGTGAAGTCTTTCCCTCCTACCGATCTACGCCCTAGCTCGCCAAGATCTTGCGGACGAACTCGACGAACACACAACACAAAGAGACATGAGATTTATACTGGTCCGGGCCACCGTTGTGGTGCAATACCCTACTCAAGTGTGGTGGTGGTGGATTGCCTCTTGGGCTGATGATGAACCGTACAGAGGGAAGAACAGCCTCCTTAGGTTGAGGTGTTCTTGTGCTTGGTGACTTAGCGGGTGAGACCTGGGTGAACTGCTCGATGCCCCTACTGTGGTGGCTAGCTCTACTTAACTGGTCCTCTTCCCAAATATTGAGCAGGAAGGGAGCCAACAACTGCGGGCAAATTTGAAGGGGGACAACTAGTACAAGCTATCCTGACAAAAGTGGTCTTCGCCTGCAAAAGGCTCTGGTGGTGATGTCGTCTTGGGCTCCACGAGGACCTCCGTCTTGCCGTCCTTCTGGTCTTGGTCTCGTTGCACCGATATAGCAACCTTTGCCTGATGCCTCGGTACTCCTCGCATGCGCCTGCTTCCTTAGCACCCAAGAGAAAAACAAGGACGTTGCGCACGCTGGCGCCCGCCTGGCGCCGATCGTCATGGCTCACTCTCGAGAGCCTCGTGAGGTTTGCCCCGCCTTGATATCTCCGCTCCTCATGAGCCTGCCTAACTAGGCCACTCCTAAGGAGGTCTTGCATCATCCGCCTCGCGTGGCTTGGCCCCTCGCAAGGGTCTTGGATGCCTTGTTGATGAAGATGGGCCGTACGGCTTGCTGGCTTAGCCATGCCGTGGGCCGCAGGTAGGCAAGTCTGGGGACCCCCGTTCCCAGAACACCAATAGTCATCGACGAAGAAGATGATGCCACTTCACCAACTCTGACTGCACTGCACCACGATTCTGCTTTAGGCCCGTCTACACCACCCAACTCAAACGTCGACCCTGCTCCAACATCGTCTCTGACTGAGAACGAGTAGATACTCTATGTCTTCAAACCTTTGTTCTTACAACTTACTGACAAAAGGGGGAGAAGCATATGAGGTTGGTAGTCTTCAAGCGGGTCCATATGGGGTGGTTGCATTATTTTTGCTAAGTTCCTACAACTCTCATTTTGAAACTATCTGGCTCTTGAGTTGTAACACTTAAACTTGAGGTCGTCTGCTACTTTTGCTTCTACTTTGTGATGTGATGATAAATTCTGCATAAAGTCATTCTGCAGATAGCCATTTCTCATTATGCATATCATTATCTTTGTTATTATTATATATGCACGATGAATTGTCTTCATAAGTTGAATAGGATCTCCACAAAGTAAAACCTGCCATGTGCATTTGCATTCAAAAGCAAACTACTTATATGCACATCTTTAGGGGGAGCCTTTTGCAACTTATGAAGACAATTATTTTGATCTTTAACTTTCACATACTTTTATCCCCGTTGAAAACTTCAACCAGTTTGTCATCAATCACCAAAAAGGGGGAGATTGTAAGTGCATCTAGTGCCACCCCTAGTTGGTTTTGGAGTATTGACGACTAACTTGGTTGAGGGACTAATGTGTTTGTGAGAATTGCAGGATAACACGGGTAATAGTCCCTTATTGATTCGGTTTACCTACCAGAGATGACCCCTAAAAATGTATGAAGACATTGAAGACAATGGTGGTTCGTGAAGACATTCACGATGAAGATTATGACATGTGAAGACATTCACTTAAAGACTATGGAGTGCAAAGACATAGTTGTTTTGTAGTTTCCTTTTCTTCATTATTGAGTCATAGGAACCACGGTACTGTTAAGTGGGGTCCAACTGAACAAAGTCGGAGTGACTGATGTGATGCTCAACCAAAATCCTATGTCTTCGAGCAAAGACGATGAGAGTAAATCTTATCCAGAGCTGGATGAGTCAGCTTTACTTGTAGCCCAAGTCAAGCTGCTGCGTGTGTTTGTAATCCTACCATTGGAAACGTGTCAGTTCCTTAGTGACCCAGGGTCATTTTGGACATATTAGGTTGGGTTGCCTCCTGGCTATAAATAGCCCCCCTACACCATAAATTGGTGGTTGCTCAGAGTTAGTGCACTACTTTTGTCATTTGAGAGCAACCCACCTCCGAAGACTTTGAGAGAGAGATCCGTGCGAGGACAAAGCCCAAAACACCCAGAGCCAAAGAGTGTTAGGCATCATCAAGTCTTTACGTCTGCTGCGTGACTCAAGACTTGTTACACTTGAGGACTGTGAATCCTCCAGCCGGTTAGGCGTCGTGTTCTGAGCATCCAAGAGCCATTGTGGATTGCCGGTGAACAAGTCTGTGAAGGTTTGGAAGTCTACATTGAAGACTTACCAGAGTGATTGGGCGAGGACTGGGTGTCTTTCGGTGTCAAAACCGACGGATCTCGGGTAGGGGGTCCCAAACTGTGCGTCTAAGGTCGATGGTAAGAGGAGACAGGGGACACGATGTTTGCCTAGGTTCAGGCCCTCTCTATGGAGGTAATACCCTACTTCCTGTTTGATTGATCTTGATGAATATGAGTATTACAGGAGTTGATCTACCACAAGATTGTAATGGCTAAAACCCTAGAAGTCTAGCCTGTATGATTGTGATTGCCTTTATGGACTAAACCCTCTGGTTTATATAGACATCGGGGGGGACTGGGGTTGTACAAAGTCGGTTACAGAGAAAGGAATCTTCATATCCGAACGCCAAGCTTGCCATCCACACCAAGGAGAGTCCCATCCGGACACGGGAGAGAGTCTTCTGTCTTGTATCTTCATGGCCCATCAGTCCGTCCCATGTCCAATAGGCCGAACGCCCGAGGACCCCTTAATCCGGGACTCCCTCAGTAGCCCCTGAACCAGGCTTCAATGACGAGGTGTCTGGCGTGCAGATTGTCTTCGGCATTGCAAGGCGAGTTCCTTCTGCGAATACTACAAAGCATCCTTCGAACACAGTAAACGTCTCCGACTCTGCAAAACAAGTACCACAGACAACCGCAGAGAGTATAATATTTCACGAGTCCAATCTACTGACAACTTTTGTAGCATGACATCATGTCCCTGCCCGGTCATTATTTCGAACCGTTTTTTAGCCTCCCGCTCCATGTTTCGAGATGCGGTTTTACTGGCACGTCTTGTCGAAGCAGAGATCGTGTTCCCTTATTGCGGGATTCTCATCAATACGGGCGTGGGTAATCCAACCGTGCCATCTACATGGCCCTTGGGGAATAGGCGAGTTTTAAGGCGAGTGGGGAGGCGCTTCCTTTATAAAGATATAAGGATTCACCCCTTTCACCCACACCTTCTCTCTCGCTCTCTGCCCACCCATTCTCGAGCTCCAGCGCCCAAGTCCTCATCTTTTCCGCCTCAAGAGAGCACTCCGATCATGTCCGGATCCGGAGCGTAGGGCAAGTGGATGGTCTCCTCCGTCAAGGAGAAGGACATCACCAAGCTCCGGGAGGCCGGGTATTTGGCGAAGGAAGTCGCCCACCGGCTTCCGGCCAAGGGACAGATCATCCCCACCCCGGAGTCCCATGAGAGTGTAGTGTTCATCCCCCACTTCGTCCGTGGGTTGGGATTTCCTCTCCACCCATTCGTCCGTGGACTCATACGGGCTGGATTTCCATGATCTGGCCCCCAACTCCTTCCTCATCATCTCGACTTTTATTGTCGTGTGCGAGGCCTTCCCTCTGCATCTCACCCCACTTCCGATTGTGGTTAAAGATCTTCAACGTGAAGCCGAAGGTGGTGGATGGCCAACATGCATAGTGCGGAGGCGCCATGGTGAGCAAGATGCCCAACGTCATATGGCCCAAGGGTACCTTCGTGGAAACCGTCAAAGGGTGGCAACAACAGTGGTTCTATGTCACAGAGCCCCGCGACGCCACCTGGGCCGCGGCTCCCGAATTCAGGTCTGGGCCCCAATGCTGCTCACCTCCTGGGTAGAGAAGGGCCTGGACTGGGCCTCGTCGGACGAGCTGACAGCGCTGCAAATGCGCATCAAGAGCATGGTCGACAAGAGCATCAAGCTTGTCAATGTGATCCAGGTGATGCTTTCTCGCCGGATCCTTCCACGCCAAAGCCGGACTTGCAATTTGTGGGAGTTCGAACCGGCCAAGCACCAGACCCTGCAACATTTTTTTGGTGTTACGCACGAAGGCATTTGGAAGGTGCTCTTCAAAGCAATGAGACGTGGCCGAAGGAGACCGAAGACCGTGGGTACAACCTGACCCATCCCGCCAGTCCGGTAAGTTTTTTCGTGTTTTCAAGGTGCATCCTTTACTTATATACTCAAGGAGAATGTCTGAGCTTCCCCATTTTACTTTTTTAGGGCTGGACAAAGAAAGCGGGGCAGATCAAGTGTCTGGCTCCGCTGCTCGAAGATCCAACAGTTCCACTTTTGACGAAGATGCTGGTTCTGGCGCCCTACCAGGAGCCGGAGAAGAAGGCCAAGAAGAAGGCCAAGGGGACCAGAAGTGGCCCCCGCCATAAGGGTACTTCGGACGTGACGTCCGAAGATGTTGAAACCCACTCCTCCCCACCAAGGACGACGAGGAGGAGGAAAGCAACTCTCCTCCTGAGGGGAGAAGGAAGAAGAGGGCGGCCTCCACACATCTGGAGGCTGAAGTGTCCAAGAAGGGGAAAGCCTCCCTCGCGGATGACACCGCGCTTGTTACTGACAGCAGCTCGGAGTGGCGCCCCATGGATAAGCCCCTGGCAGAATCGTAAGTACTCAAAGGCACTAATGTACTCATATATCCACCTTCACTTTGTAGTGCTGACATGCTGAATCATGCACTGCAGTCCGGCCCACAACAAATCCCAGCGATCCTCATCGGGGGGGGGGGGGGTCCGCTGGATTCAAAGGCGATGGACAGTGAGTCGCCGCCGGTGGCTTCCTCTCCCAAGGCCAAGGGTGACGCCGAGGTGCTGTCCCGAAGGACCTTCCCAGGCTGGGGAGAGGTTTAGGAGGCCGTCAGGGTGGCGCTAGAGGGTGATCCCTCGGCCGCCGGACACATGGGGGAGCAAGTCCCCCTGGAGACTGGCAATGGGGGCCATATCTAGTTCGGCCCCTAGCCGGATATCATTCCGGAGTCCAATACGGCTCCAGAATCAGGCAAGCAGGTTCCTTTGAAAGAAGGAGGTGTGCCTATTCCGCCGGTGTCCTCTGTCCATCCAGAGGCATCGGATAATCTGGTGGAAGCGCTGCAAGGCGCTTCCATTGTTGAGGAACACCATATCCTTATGGGTACGGTGGTTGAGAGGGTTCAATCCGTTAAAAGCGGACTGACCGAAGCCTGCGCCAGCCTTCTGACAGGCTTTGAGGTAAGTGATGCAATTATGTAAAAAGAAGATCATAGTATAGACAGTAGCCCCGTAGACTCTGTCTGGTGTTCGGAAAGAAAATCCGGATAGAGGATCAAGTAATTTTCGCAGGATACTAACCAAATATATCTTATGTGAACAAGCAGACGTCGTTGCTGGCTGCGACTTCTCATTCTGCCGAAGTCTCCGAAGTGAAGCAGAGTCTGGAGCGGGCTGAGGAAGAGCTCGGCCGTGTAAAAAAGCAGTTAGAAGACAAGCAAGGTATGCAATGACCTTTTGCAGATCCAGAAAGGATGAATAATTTGTGCTGATCATAGTGCCATGATATTTGTTAGGAGCGGCGATCGAGGTGGAGACCCTCAGGAAGGCGCTGGCCGAGGCCAAGGAGAGAGCGGCAAAGGAAACAACTGCCTGTGAAAAACATGAGGCCAGGGTTGGTGAGGTCCAGCAGGAGCTCCATGACGCCGTGAAGAAATGCGAGTCCTTGGAGCGCAACATTGCGGATCAAGAGTCTGAACTCGCCAAGGCCCGCCAAAGCGCACAAGATGCCTGGGTCGAAGCCCAGGGCGCCCTCCAGGAAATCCAGGAAGCCAGGAAAATCACGGCGGGTAAGGCTTTTATTATGCAGAGCAAGTATGTGAAGAAAAGGTACCTCTTATTGACCCGAATTTGGAGTTCTCCAGGGGCGTTTGTGGATCTGCCGCGCAGTGTTTCTGATGCTGTGGAGTTCTTCCGAGCCGAAAAGGGGAGCTCAATGGAGAAATTTTTCTGGTCGCAATACCTTGTGCCAGAGCATCCGGTGCCCTTTAGCGATCAGCTGAAACAGCTAACCGAACTGCATAGGGTGGCCGAATTGGCCATGAAGGATTTGATAATCCGTTTGTGGCCTGCCGAAGCCATACCCAACAGCTACTTCGGGCTCGTGAAGCGGCTGGTCAGTGCCTGCCCTCGGCTTGATGCCATCAAGCGGTCGATCTGCATCGAAGGTGCGCGAATGGCCTTCGCCCGTGTCAAGATGCAGTGGGCGAAGATGGACGCCCTCAAGCACGCGACCAACGGACTGCCCGCTGGCAAAGAGTACCGCACGCCCGAGCGGTATTTTGATGATGTCCTCAAGGGATCCCGCATTGTAGAGGGCCAGTGTTCAAAAGACATTATCTTCGAATGAATACATTCGTGTTATATTTGTCTTGTATGATGAAACAAAGCTGTTATGTAATATAATGCTTGTTTATTATTTAAAATTTCGCCTCCTGTGTGGCCATTTTTATTAAATTTGAGAGTTGGCCTGTCGTCGGCTTCAATCCCCACGTAGGTAGTACAGAGGTGTTTGGGATGAAATCTAAACACTCTTGATCCAAGAATTTGGTCCTTGAAGGAGGTGTTTAGCGCGACAAACCAGCCAATCAGACTATGTGGCTTTATCACCCTCACTTAGCCATAGGAGTTTGTCAATAAAAATTTAGGCGCAGCCCCTAGTTAGCATTTAATCCAGACTAGGGTGATGTAAACACCTGATCTGATGAAGGCCGATTCATCGCATAATGCGGAAAAAATCACAAAAGATTTTGAACCTCCGAATAGCTGACCAGCTCTCGCCGCACCATGACAATCAGTTTTCGGCTTTCTCTACTGAGGTGTTTGCTCGGATAAACCAGAAACACAATCGCAGTAGTTCTCCCTTTAGTACCCTAGCCGATAGAGCGGAATGTAAGGTAGTAAGCACAGGAACCGGGCAACCCAACTATTGACCAAAGACATGATTTGGAGCTAATGCATATAATGCTAAATTCGGGGTGCCGGACTGTACTGTAAAAGTGTTTGGACTTTGTTGCCATAGTCTGGAGCGCAGTGAAGCCCCTGGCCAATTTAAAGTGTACCAAAGTGTACGGGTGCAATCGATAAGAATAGCAAAATAAAATGAAGTAGTAAGCTAATGCCACATAAGTTGGGCCGCAAACTGTTTTCATTATAATTTGATTAATATGTCAAAGCGTATTTGTACAAATAGTGCTATAAGCAACCGGACTATTTAACATGCCAAGATCAAGGGGGGAGCTTGCGTGCTGCTACCTCTTGAGCACTGCATTGGTTTTCCCTCGAAGAGGAAAGGGTGATGCAGTAAAGTAGCGTAAGTATTTCCCTCAGTTTTTGAGAACCAAGGTATCAATCCAGTAGGAGACCACGCATGAGTCCCTCGTACCTACACAAACAAATAAGAACCTCGCAACCAACGCGATAAAGGGGTTGTCAATCCCTCAACGGTCACTTACAAGAGTGTGATCTGATAGATATGATAAGATAATATTTTTGGTATTTTTATGATAAAGATGCAAAGTAAAATAAAAGGGCAATGAAAATAGCTAAGTGTTGGAAGATTAATATGATGGAAAATAGACCCGGGGGCCATAGGTTTCACTAGTGGCTTCTCTCAGGAGCATAAGTATTACGGTGGGTAAATGAATTACTATCAAGCAATTGATAGAATTGAGCATAGTTATGAGAATATCTAGGTATGATCATGTATATAGGCATCACGTCCGTGACAAGTAGACCGAAACGATTCTGCATCTACTACTATTACTCCACACATCGACCGCTATCCAAAGATGCATCTAGAGTATTAAGTTCATAAGAACAGAGTAATGCTTTAAGCAAGATGACATGATGTAGATGGATAAACTCATGCAATATGATATAAACCCCATCTTTTTATCCTCGATGGCAACAATACAATACGTGCCTTGCTGCCCCTGCTATCACTGGGAAAGGACACCACAAGATTGAACCCAAAGCTAAGCACTTCTCCTATTGCAAGAAAGATCAATCTAGTAGGCCAAACCAAACTAATAATTCTAAGAGACTTGCAAAGATAACCAATCATACATAAAAGAATTCAGAGAAGATTCAAATATTGTTCATAGATAATATTGATCATAAACTCACAATTCATCGGATCTCGACAAACACACCGCAAAAGAAGATTACATCGAATAGATCTCCAAGAAGATCGAGGAGAACTTTGTATTGAGATCCAAAGAGAGAGAAGAAGCCATCTAGCTAATAACTATGGACCCGAAGGTCTGAGTAAACTACTCACACATCATCGGAGAGGCTATGGTGTTGATGTAGAAGCCCACGTTGATCAATGCCCCCTCCGCCGGAGCGCCGGAAAAGGCCCCAAGATGGGATCTCACGGGTACAGAAGGTTGCGGCGGTGGAATTAGGTTTTTTGGCTCCGTATCTGATAGTTTGGGGGTATGTGGGTATATATAGGAGGAAGAAGTACATCGGTGGAGCAACATGGGCCCCATGAGGGTGGAACGCGCGCCCCCCTGCCTCGTGCTCTCCTTGTTGATTTCTTTGCGTAGACTCCATGTCCTCTGGATCATGTTTGTTCCGAAAATCACGTTCTCGAAGGTTTCATTCCATTTGGACTCCGTTTGATATTCCTTTTCAGCGAAACTCTGAAATAGGCAAAAAACAACAATTTGGGCTGGGCCTCCGGTTAGTAGGTTAGTCCCAAAACTAATATAAAAGTGTATAATAAAGCCCATTAAACATACAAAACAGAATATAATATAGCATGGAACAATAAAAAATTATAGATACGTTGGAGACGTATCACGTGCGTGTCCTGAAAACAGGTAGAATGATCGTCGAGAAAAACATCTAGAGATTCCCCCCACAAGTCTGTGCTACTTGCCACCTTGGTGTATCTGTCCTTCGAGAGGACCGATGAGCAGGCCGCCCCGCGAGGCCTGTAGAAAAGACCAGGGAAGGTCGAGCCGTATTATGGACCACCGTCTGGTTATGCCTCCGTCTCTGCCCATGTTATTTTTAATGTGTAGTTATGTACGCGCGGTACTTATGCCGCCACTTGGTCGGAACTGAGACGGAGGTCGAATTGCTAGTCTAACTCCTGATGAGCCGGATTGTCATGCGCGGAGTAGTTCGGACTCGTTTGATACTGCCCGGGAGCTTGGCCGCTGAATTAAAATTGTGCCTTAAAAGGCCGCTCTGTACTTCCGCTGCCAGGGCCGCGGTGTGCTCCTCGATAAGGAGGGAGCGCTCCGTGTTTCCATTGACTGTTATGACGCCGCGTGGTCCGGGCATGTTGAGCTTGAGATAAGCATAGTGCGGCACCGCATTGAATCGAGCGAATGCGGTTTGTCCGAGCAGTGCGTGATAGCCACTGCGGAAGGGGACAATATCGAAGATCAACTCTTCGCTTCAGAAGTTGTCCAGGGATCCGAAGACGACCTCCAATGTGATTGAGCCTGTGCAAAAGCGAGCCTCTGCACCTGGTATAACTCCTTTAAAGGTAGTTTTTGTGGGCTTGATCCTTGATGGATCGATGCCCATTTTGTGCATTATGTCCTTATAGAGCAGGTTGAGGCTGCTGCCACTGTCCATGAGGACTCGTGTGAGGTGGAATCCATCAATTATTGGGTCGAGGACCAGTGCGGCTGAACCGCCATGACGGATACTTGTCGGATGGTCCCTACGATCATAGGTGATCGAGCAGGACGACCATGGGTTGAATTTTGGGGCGACTTGCTCAATCGCATAGACGTCCCTGAGCGTGCGTTTGCGCTCTGTCGGGGATATACCCCGCGGTATGACCCGGCTGGAGTTGTAAACCGGCTGGGACTTGGTAAACCGGCGGATGGTAAACCGACGGAGAGTCAAGACAGATGGCTAATACAGACGGTAAACCGGCTGGTGGTAAACCGGCAGACAGCTAAGACAGATGGCTAAGACATATGGTAAACCGGCGAGTATTAAACCGGCAGACATTGTTAAACCGGCAGACAATGTTAAACCGACAGACAATGTTAAACCGGCATACGTTAAGAAGCCCAGGAAGGGAAGTCAAAATAGTTTAAGTTAAAGTCCGAGTTGGACTCCACATGTAACCCGCCCCTTCAACATATATAAGGAGGGGCAGGGCTCCTCAAAGGAGGACAGGAAAGAAACAATCTCTAGGGCTAGACACAATTAGAGGAGAGCCGGTTTACGACGACTCCCTGGTGATGATAATGAGATCTAGCCTCAAACAACATGTAGGGTTTTTACCGGATGATGTTTCCCGGGACCCAAAGCTGTCTAAACCCTTGTCTTGCGTGTTGCGTCTCTTGATTCCGCACAACCCCTCTCAAGCTACCACATAGATGTGTTGGCCTCACGACAAAGTCCTTCCGTTAGGACAACTGACGTGTTAATTCCATGACAGTTGGCGCCCACCGTGGGGCCCGCGCACGGTGGTGTTGAGTTCTTGAAGGGATTTCTTCAAGGGATCGGGAGGTTCACAATTTTTCCGGATGAAGAATAGCGGGCTTGCGAGGATCTACATCAGTTTTCAAGTTCATCAGTCTGGATTTACGATTTATGAGATCTATAGGTTTGATTGTGATTAAGGGTGCGGTCTGTCTGCTGCCATCCCGAAGACAAGTACGACCCAGATGATGAGTCAAACCGGCTAGGGTGGAACCGTCTCGCCGAATCCGAGTAACCACCGCGGTCTCGTTAAAATCGCTCGGCCTTCGCCGACCCGGTGGCTAAGAAACATGTTCGTCGTATGAGCAAATCATCAACAACGGAGGCAAGTTACATCACACTTCTAAACCGCCAGATACATCCGTCGAAGCTGATCTGTTTCCACTTTGGGCCACCGTATCTCCGCATCTGCCCAACTTCGCTGTAAGCCTGCTTGGGCCACCGTATCTCCGCATCTGCCCAACTTCGCCGTAAGCCCGCTTGGGCCATGCCGTCTCTGCCACTGCACTTATGATATGTGCGCCTCCGTCCCGGCCACCGTTTCCTCCGCCTCGCTGCTGTATCTGCACGACTCTGAGCAGGAATCGCCAGGTTCCACATCGCGGGCGCCCTCCGCCCCGAGTTGTTTCCATCCCGCTAAAATAAACTGAAGATGCCCCCGCGGATTACCTGCCTCCGCCTGTGATGCGGCCGCAGCTGACCCGCCTCTCACCGCCTCCACTCAGCTCACCCGCCTCGCCGAGCTGCTGCCTCCGGGACGCGGCCAGCTCCTGAGCCACCCGCACCAAACCGTCCGGCCACCGCTATGGACCGCTTCCGCCATAGTTTCACCGAGCGACCGTGGCTCTCCTCACCTCGCCTCGCCCGTCCACTACCGGTGAACGCAGCCGCGCCGTGAACCGCCACTCGCCGAGCGCCTATGAACCGCTGCCGAGCCTTGTCTCGCCGTCTCAGCCATGCCGCTTCTAAACCGCCCGGGCTCGCGACCAAGAGTCGTCCCGCCCGTCTCCATGGTCAAACCGCCGGCCTTTGCTTCAACACGACGCCATCGATCCGTGACCTACGCGGACAATGAGCCGCCCTGGCCTCACCATCACCTCCTGTGCAGTACGAGTCAATTCCAAGTCAACCCTGACCTGACTAAGCCGCCAAGACAGTTTACGCTGCCGCCGCAATAGGCTGCTTCATGCGCCGGGGCCCCTGTGTCCCCAGGCCAGTCCTCGAGCTGCTGTGCCCGAAAGGTGTTCCGCCGTGCCGCCGGCGTCTCGTCTGGTTGCTACCAACAGCACCCGCTCAAACCGCCTCCTCACGTTGGATTTCCGTCTCGCTGGTGAACCGCCTCTTTTCCTACTCGTTCTTCCAGATTGACCTGGGGCAACGGCAGCCGTGGCCTCGCGTGTGACTCGCCTCGCCGGTTCGCTTCTTCTGTCGCCAACCACCAAAGCCGCCATCGCCGCCTGCATTGCTGGTCCACGGCATCGAGCAACCGTCGACCGTGCCAGGTCAACCTCGTCGTTGTCCCGAGCCATCTTGTTGAGCCGTGCGTCGCCTCGCGCCCCCGCCACTGTCCCGACCCCAAGCGGGCGACCGGCGAGCCGCCATCTCTGGGGTTGGCCCCGTCCTACGCCTCCACCACCGCGCGACTCGCCTCCGCACCAAGCTGTAGAGCTGCAGCCTCCTCGGCGGCCTGGCCGACCGGCCCATAGCGGCGGCGGCGATAAGGGATACATCTGTGGCCCGGATTCGCTGCACTGAATCGGCACGGCCTTCCCGCATAACCGGCTCCGCCCCCGCGCTGGCGTCCCACGCCGGTGTCGCGTCCAAGTCACCAACCAGAGCCGCAACCTCGCCTCCCCTCATATGGGCGCTGGTTGCGCCCCTTCCCGAGTCTCTCCTTCCTCGCACCCCTCTGTGGTTGCGCCCGCCGGCTCGGCTTCGCCCTCCTCTGTGCCTTCTACAAACCGGCCCCTGCGCCGCTTATCGCACCGGACTGATCCTGCCTTGGACGGCCATGCCGTTTCTGCAGTGTGAGCAGCCGTGCCGGGTCACCATGCCCGTTTTTCCTTCTTATAAACCGGAGCAAGGCCGCTTCAGAGACGCCTCCGGTTCGACGCCGCTCTTCCTCTGCGGACAAAGCCGCTTCAGAGATGTCTCCACCGTGACTGATCTCCACACCGCGCGCCGCTTCGCACCACCACGGCCATCTCAAATCGCCGTCGCCTCCGCGCGTCCGAACCGCCCTGGCTCCCATGTTCCTTTCGTGGACTCGCCGCCGTCACCACGGATCGTCGTCTTTCGGTGCTACGGGCTCCCGCGGGTTGTCGTTGGTCGCACTTCCACGGGCCTCCTCAAATAGCAGCAGTGATGTTGAAACGCCGAGGCCGTGATCTGGCTTGCTCTGGACAGCCCCGGTTCACTGCCACAGCCCCGCGTGGACCGTACGTCGAACCAGAGCTTCCGCTTCTGCCGGCTGCTGTCGAGCCACCGTCGCCTTCACCGATTTTTCCATGGGTGTGACCAGCCTCCGCCTTTGGGCTGCCACCGCTGTCAATCCAGCTGTCACGGTCGATTCATAACTTCTGCTAAACTTGTCGGGCGGCTCAGCCTCCTGCTTCCGTTAAACCGCCGGGCACTGATCCGCCGCTCGCCCCGTTGTGTTAATCCGCCGTGTCCGCGTTCAAACCCGGCGGCTTTGCGCACGCATTGGCTTGGTCTCGTCTCCACCGTGCCACTTCAACTCGTCGCGGTAGCGGACGTACCCCGTCGACCCACCGGAGTACCCTCGATGTGGCCGGTTCACCTCCGCGCCCGAGACACGCCTCCGACCCACATACGGCTCGCCACAGCTCAGCTCGGTCTTGCAGCCTCAAGACCGGATCAAACTCCGGATTACGTCGCCGAACTGGCTCCGCCCTGGACGCCTCCTCTGCATGCGGCGCGTAAAACCCGCGATATTTCTGCTCCGGGCCGCCTCTGCGAACAACTCTGGTTCCGCAAGCTCTCGCCGCTCGCCCCGCCAGAGAAGGAGTCCAGTTTCCCTGCATTCAATCTGGCTGGGAAGAAGAAAACAAAGGAAAGTGTCGGGCTGTCAAAAAAAAACAGAGGGTCACGTGGATGTTATGTTACATCACGTCAGCAGAATTCAACGTTCATATACTATTCGGTATTATATGGCACCAACATCGGCGTTCATCCAACAAAAAAAGCCAGGTGATATCCATTTACGTATATTTTTGGCACATATATTTTTTGTCGAAAAGCAATTACTTTGGTCTGTCATATATTTTGTGCAGGACCGTGATTAATTATAAGGGTGGTGCCATGGTGTGCTTATGGAGCATGCATTAGCGTCGTCATGCACTGGCGTCCGCACTTACTTTCTATTGATTGGGTGTGCACAAGTTGCCACCCGTGCAGCTCGATCTATTTCGACTCGCCGGAAATATGACCATGATTGACTCGCCTGTCCGCATGAGCTATTTTATTGAGTAAAAAGCCAGTCACTGCTTGAATAGCCCAGTTTTTCTTCCAGCAAATTGGAGGCAAGTTATCATCAGCTGCTGTCTGCGTTGGATGGTTCAATGGACATGTGCACCAATCATTGTCACTACAGTTTGGTTAACTTCAAATACCCAGTTGGAAGGAACCATTGGCTGAGTTGCTGACACTACTCATACGGGATCATTTATAACCCGCCGCAGTCATCTCAACTTTCTGTGAAGTCACATCATGCTATCAACACCGATGATATATATACCTTCTGCTATGGTCAAGTATGGAGAATCTCAAGACAACTCCCTGAGTCGTCTTAAGACTCGGGGCTACGATGATATGATGCAGCAAGTCTTGCCAGTTTCAGCAAATTCAAGTGCCCCAGGATGTTGAAGGGAAACCCGGTCCCGGAGGATACTGTCATATTTAAAGGCTGTCAGAAATATTCCGGCTCACAAGGATGCTTCCAGTTTATAGTCTGGTTTAAGAAAAATCCCATCTCCCACACAAATACCGAAGCCCTTAGTGTCTGGTTTAAATCCAGTTTAAGAGGAAACTATCTCTTGCAAAGCTCTGGAGCACTCAAATCCGGTTTAACAATGTCCGGTTCAAAAACGAATTAACTTCTCGCAAGTTCGAGTTTAAAGGTCGTCAGAAAATTTCCGGCTGAAAATGAAGATTCCGGTTTAAAATCGGTTCAAGGGAAAGATGTCTCCCACAAAGCTTTGAAGCTCTCAATATCCGGTTTAATGTCCGGTTCAAGAAGGATTTATCTCTTGCAAAAAGTTAAAGGGTGCCAAAGAGGACCTGCTGCCATGATGCGCGGTTCAAACATGGGTACCATGCCTTATTGGCTTATCATTTATTGATCACTTGGGGGCTTGGTCATGTCTGAACCATAGTCACACCTCTTGATCGGCGCAATGCCACAGTATCACTTGGGGGATTTTGGTCGTGTCCGAACCATAGCAACACCATTTGGTAGGTGAAAAGCCACAGCATCACTTGGGGACTTAGTCATGTCTGAACCATAGTCACGCCTCTTGATCGGCCTAGTGCCACAGCATCACTTGGGGGCTTTGGTCGAACCCGAACCATCGCTACACCTCTTGATCGACGTAATGCCAATGCATCATTTGGGGACCTGGCTGACTCGAACCATAGGTACGCCTTTTTGGGGGCATGGTCTTGTCCGACCATGGTAATGCCACTTGATCGGCTCAAAGCCTCATTTGCAATGGTTTTATCTTTGCCTTTGCTTCTGTTTTTTATTTTGATAAGATCTTTTTTTTTCTGTTGCGTTTTCAACCAACATTATTAAATCCGGTTCAACTGTCAGTTACAGATTGACGGAACACAATTAAATCATAATCTGGAGACTATCAGCCCGGTCTGGTTTCGACTATAAGTCACCAGTATATATTTGGATTGCGCCATTGGAATCATGCGCTCATAAATCATTGGATTATATTATTCAAGTCTTCAAATAGCCAACATGGCTGGATTTTATTATGGTAACCAGTAACCAGTATTATGATTAAGGTTTTCAAAGTCGCTTTAGCGCAATGGCTATTATATTGTCAATAGATATATTTTACAATTGAAGGAATAGTCCCAAGTCGCTGCAGGCTTACAACCCGGCACTTGGGGACTACATTATTCAACTTAAGATTATATCAAATATGCAAGTCTCATGCTGTTGCAAGCATGCACCATGACACTTGGGGGCTAATGCAAAGTCATTTTTGTTCACCTCATTGAAGACCCGACTCATCACATTTAAATGAGCCGGCCCTTGGGGGCTACCAATTGCTCCTGTCAACAATTCAAGGTACATAATTTTCATTCATTATTGAAGGATCCATTGCTCAGTTGGTAAAGCACAAAGCTCTCAACCTTGTGGACGTGGGTTCAAGCCCCATGATGGTAGTTACATATATAATGTTATTCTCAATGAAGTATATATAAAGTCCCAGCACAATATTATCTTACTGAGCCGGCCCTTGGGGGCTACACGTTGCTGTTAAAGTCTACATGATCATATTTTCAAAGTCCCTGCTCATTATTTACATAATGACCCGGCCCTTGGGGGCTACAGTGGTTGAAGTTTTTTATGAGCATCAGGAAATTACAAGTCCCAGGTTGCTGCAAGCATGACAACCCGGCACTTGGGGGCTACATATTTGGAATACTCAGTTCTGACTGGTGATTGAGATGAACAAATTGGATTTCTTCACGCTTGTGAAATTTATATTCAAGCGACAAGGACTTAAGGATGATCAGAGTCAGTTTAACATGGATAAATCCAAATTAAACTGGGGGCTAATGTCGGGGATATACCCCGCGGTATGACCCGGCTGGAGTTGTAAACCGGCTGGGACTTGGTAAACCGGCGGAGAGTCAAGACAGATGGCTAATACAGACGGTAAACCGGCTGGTGGTAAACCAGCAGACAGCTAAGACAGATGGCTAAGACAGACAGTAAACCGGCGAGTGTTAAACCGATAGACAATGTTAAACTAGCAGAGAATGTTAAACCGGCAGTCAATGTTAAACTGGCAGACAATGTTAAACCGGCAGACGTTAAGAAGCCCAGGAAGGGAAGTCAAAATAGTTTAAGTTAAAGTCCGAGTTGGACTCCACATGTAACCCGCCCCTTCAACATATATAAGGAGGGGCAGGGCTCCTCAAAGGAGGACAGGAAAGAAACAATATCTAGGGCTAGACACAATTAGAGGAGAGCCGGTTTACGACGACTCCCTGGTGATGATAATGAGATCTAGCCTCAAATAGCATGTAGGGTTTTTACCGGACGATGTTTCCCGGGACCCGAAGTTGTCTAAACCCTTGTATTGCGTGTTGCGTCTCTTGATTCTGCTCAACCCCTCTCAAGCTACCACATAGATGCATTGGCCTCACGACAAAGTCCTTCCGTTAGGACATCTAACGTGTTAATTCCATGACACGCTCCCTCTTAGGGATATGGGTGACATATATCATGTTCACTGTTTTAACCTGAGGGGGAAACTTCTTTTGTCCCCCTGTGTTTGATGGACGGGCCTCCTCATCATCATCCTCGCTTTGCAACCCCTTCTCCTTGTTCTCGACATTTAACTTGCCGGCCTGCTTAAAGACCCAACAGCTTCTGTTGATATGATTGGCTGGCTTATCGCGGGTGTCGTGTATCTGACACGGCCGATCAAGTATCGGTCCAAGCTGGATGAGCCCGGATTGTTCCTTTTAAATGGCTTCTTCCGCTGGCCGGACTTGGAGCCACTGAATACAGTGTTGACCGCAGTGTCATCGGTATTGTTATCGTTGCTTCAACGGTTGTGTCTGTTGCGTCGGGGCTTGCCATTGCTATTTCTGGCTTCAGAGGTGCCAGGTTCGCTTGCATTGTTATTGCTACGGGCTAGCCAGCTATCTTCGCCCGTGCAAAAGCGGGTCATGAGTGCCGTGAGGGCTGCCATGGACTTCGGCTTTTCCTGTCTGAGGTGTCGGGCGAGCCATTCGTCGCGGATGCTGTGTTTAAAGGCCGCTAGGACTTCGGCATCCAGACAGTCGACAATCTGGTTCTTTTTAGTTAAGAACCTAGTCCAGAATTTCCTGGCTGACTCTCTGGGCTGTTGGACTATGTGACTTAGGTCATCGGCATCCGGAGATCGGACATATGTATCTTGGAAGTTATTGTGGAAGGTGTCTTCCAGGTCCTCCCAGCTGCCAATGGAGTTTTCGGGCAGGCTGTTCAACCAGTGCCGAGCTGGTTCCTTGAGTTTTAGTGGGAGGTATTTGATGGAATGAAGATCATCACCGCAGGCCATATGAATATGGAGAAGAAAATCTTCGATCCATACCGCGGGGTCTGTTGTCCCATCATATGATTCGATGTTCACGGGTTTAAAACCTTCTGGGAATTCGTGCTCCATTACTTCATTAGTGAAGCAATGGGGTGTGTGGCACCTCTATATCGGGCCACGTCGCGACGTAGCTCGGATGGAGTCCGTCTGCGGTTTTCGGCCCGGGCGTGATTATGCTTGTCATGTCCGGCTAGATAGCCGTCATCGCGTGTCGGGGCACGCCCCCGCGATCCGTAGATCGATCTAGTCTGTCCTGCTCTACTGTCCAGGTCCTGCCGCAATTCATATGTATATCCCCAAGCCGTTTTATATCTGTCTTTATAGCGAGGTAGTACGGGCTGGTGTTCGGCTTGAGTTGCCACTTTGTCCCGGCCACGTGGTGGTCGATCGGCCGCATTACATGCTGATGGTACGGGCTCAAGTGCCTCGTCATCGAGTTGAGGTAGCAATTTGCGCTTCGGGTAACTTTTGGTTGGGTGCTCGAGGCCGTATTCATCGGCTGCCAGGACATTAGTCGATCTATCGTTGATCAGATCTTGATCAGCTTGAAGCTGTTGCTGCTTCTTTTTCAGGCTCCTTGCAGTGGGTATTAGCCGACGCTTAAAGCGCTCCTGCTCGAGAGGTTCCTTAGGCACGATAAAATCCTCGTTGCCGAGGCTCACCTCATCCTCGGAGAGTGCAAGATAATTACTGTCCTCCGAGTCTTCGTTGACGGCCTATTCATCAGGGCTGACTCGCCCATCTGCCCGTTCGTCCTGTTCGCAGGTTGGCTCAACGGGGTCTTCATTGTCTTCAACATCGTCTAGAGTATTGTTTTCTCCTGTGCGATGTGCTGTCTTTTTCCACGACGTGACTTAGAGCGGCGTCATTGCCGTCAGCCGCTTTGGTTTGTATCTCGGGAGGTTTATCCTCGACTGGTCTTCTTTGTCATCGTTGTTAGCTTCTTTGGGTGTATCCACCATGTACACGTCATACGAAGAGGTGGCCGTCCAGCATCCGGTAAACGGCGGGTTTTGGGCCTCCTATTCTCTGGCATCGTCGTCCATACCGTCGATGTTTTTGGAGTCATAATCGAGCATGTCTGTTAAGTCCTCGACAGTGGCTATAAAGTGGGTGGTGGGTGGGACGTAAAATTCCCTTCTCTCAGCCCCTAGTCCGAGCTGGGCATAGTTCGGACGTTGCTCCCCTGTAATGACAAGGGATTGCATTAAGTCCAGAGCCTCTCTTAAAGGCAAGGTTTGGCCAGAGAGAAGAGAGTCCATGGAGTACGGAAGGAGGGAGACTCCCTGGCCGAACTCACGCGATGCTAGTCCCGAGAATTCGGAGCCAGTATCCGGGGAAGAGTTTGGCTTCGCGATGGATGCCAGTGACACTACTTCCTTCGGCTCTCCCGTACTGGGTTTAGTGGCCGCCGATAGTCCAGCAGACTCAGAAAGCCCGTCTTCGGACCTTGCGATACGCCCCGGATCTAAGGCCAGAGTAGAGGTAGGGGGCGTGAATCCTTGGAGGATCAAGTCCCCTCGGATATCAGCGACATAGTCCAGATTTCCAAAACTAATCTGGTGACCTGGGGCGTAGCTATCGATCTGCTCTAGATGGCCAAGCGAGTTGGCCCGCAGTGCGAAGCCGCCGAACACGAAGATTTGTCCGGGGAGGAAAACTTCCCCCAGGACAGCATTGTTGTAGATGATTTGATGGAGCCATCGAACCTCTTGACGACAACGGAGCAAAACTCTCAATGAAAGCACCAATGTCGGTGTCAAAACCGGCGGATCTTGGGTAGGGGGTCCCGAACTGTGCGTCTAAGGTCGATCGTAACAGGAGACAGGGGACACGATGTTTACCCAGGTTCGGGCCCTCACTATGGAGGTAATACCCTACTTCCTGCTTGATTGATCTTGATGAATATGAATATTACAGGAGTTGATCTACCACGAGATCGTAATGGCTAAAACCCTAGAAGTCTAGCCTGTATGATTGTGATTTCCTCTATGGACTAAACCCTCCAGTTTATATAGACACTGGAGGGGACTAGGGTTGTACAAAGTCGGTTACAAAGAAAGGAATCTTCATATCTGAACGCCAAGCTTGCCATCCACGCCAAGGAGAGTCCCATCCGGACACGGGAGAGAGTCTTCTGTCTTGTATCTTCACGTCCCATCAGTCCGGCCCATGTCCAACAGGCCAGACGCCCAAGGACCCCTTAATCCAGGACTCCCTCAGTGTCCTTAGCTCAAGGGGAATAAGGTGAAGACGCGGTCTTATGATTTCAATCTCATCCTCCCTAACCAGAAGTACAGTTGTCACAGCAACTGGAACTTGTCTACCAAATCCATGTCTTCGCCAAGCAGCTGGTTCTATCCCACACTTCCCTTTACTTTACTATTTGTCTTCGTGAAGTCATTCCTTGCGTGGCTAATCTGATTGACTTCACTGTGTGAAGACTATTACTTGTTTGTCTTCATACTGTCTTCCATCCTGATCCATACTACCTAGCTGCTGATAGTCTTTGTACTTTCACTACATTGCTTATTTGACTATGGCTTGTCTAGTGTAGTCTATCTTCTACTGCATATCAGTAGGTTCATTTCACCTATTTGCCGTGTTTTGAAGACTTCCATAAAAATCTCCTATTCACCCCCCTCTAGTCGATAACTAGCACTCTCATGCACACTAACCTGCTTGGTGCTACTTGCACATTGACTTGCTTGGTGCTATTGGGGGAGATGAAGATCCTATCACTCCTGATGGTGTTATACACACCATGCCCAATGCCCCTTTTGGTGGGATTTGGGAATATGCTAACTTTGTTGAAGATCATCAGATGCAACATGAACGTATGCTTGATGCCAATGGGGTTCTTATGACCCCTCCATAGAGCCCTGGTGTCGTGGACTTGTCACGGCAGATGTCCTCATGAAAGGACTTAGTCGTAGGGCCATCGTACGGGTTTACCTAGAGAGGTTAAAGCGGACACAAGACACGGGAATTATCTTTGGTTCGCCCCTTCAATGAAGGTAAAAACCTCACGTCCAGTTGTGATGTGATTGATATGGTTTCGGCGACTAGGGAGCAATAGCTTTGCCTTAGCCTCGAAATCTCTGTCCCTAACTCGCCGCCGGGTCGTCCCCTTATATACACGGATTGACGCCCGGTCGGTTTACAGAGTCCCAATCCGGCTCATACAAGAGTCCGGCTTGATCTCTCCTTTCCTGTCTTACAACACAAGCTATAACGCTAAGGCGGTTTACATACATGGACCTTAATTCGCCTCTGGGCTCCGGGCGTCCACATGGGCTCGATCATGAGCAGTGTGAACCGGCCCTCCCGGGCGGTTCACACTCAAGAGTTATATCCCCAACATTAGGCCCCAGATTGACTTGAACCGGTTCATGTTAATCTTCACACCCTCAAGAAACTCTTGATCTCTTTCCTCCTTTCAGAAACCGCCACCTGCTTGAACCGCCGTGATGTCATCTTCCGATTCAAGGTGTCGAGCGTCCCGACGTCATCCTTAATAAAGAAATCCAAACAAGAAGATTCCCTGCATTTAATGCCATTCCGAAATCGAGGCGGCCACGACCTTCCGCCGCTTTTGACTCCTCGATTCTCGCGCCCGTTGATTGCTCCGGTCCCTTATAAATAGACCGGTCGGGCCATTCTTCTTCTTCTTCCTCTCTTCTTCTTCCTCGCGACCGCCGACCACTGAAGCTCTTGTCGTCGCCCTCAACCTTCGACCGACGCTTCTGGCCGGGCCAGATCAACCTCGATCTTACCAGAGTTTTAGCGCTCCTCCGTGGTTCCCGCCGTCAGGTAAGGTTTTCTTTAACCCTAGATCTCATCTGGAAACTCGGTTCGTCTCATAGCTCGTGAGCGTTCATGCCGATTCTTCATACCAGTTCCACCATGGCCGTACGGCTCAGCCGTACCGCTCCTCATATGCAAACGGCTGCCTTCGCCGTTTTACCCGACTCTAGGCATCTTCCCCCTTTGTTCAGATCCTTCACCTTAACATGCCTGAACCTTCTGCTTGTAGGAGGTCCGCATAGGTCGCAGAAATTTTCCTCATCGAACCCCGGTAGATCTAGATTATTTCCTTTTGCATGGGAAACCTGCTTCGCCTATACTTAGCAACTTTTTCAGCTCTGCCTCCTCCGGGCGGTTTAACTATCGATATCTAATCCGTCTACTCCATTAGTCCTTAGTTAAGCCGGAATTTCCGTTTCATCGGATTGCCGGTTTAACATTATCTGTAACTCCCGACCTGTTCAATGGTGAACCGCTTTTCCTTTCTTTCGCAGCCTTAATCTTCCGGAATGGCTCCTCAATTTGCTGCTTGCAACCGGGTCCGTCCAAAATCATCGAGACGCAGCTCAACGGCTACGTCACCACCGGGCGGTTTGGCTCCAAAAGACATCCTCCATTGGCGTGTTCCGAGGGCGAAGTTTCTCCCGAGCCGCGAGCGGGGAAGTAATTGTGTTTATGCAGCACTCTAGACCGGGGTTACGCCCGCCCGGTTCAAAGTTTTTCCGGACGTCCTTGCGGTTTGCAACTCCATCCGCAGGATATCGGCCCAATTCCGCTTTCGAACATATGCAACTTTCAAGTCTTCGTGAAGTCTATCTTCAAGAAGAACCGCTCAGGAGTTGTTCCGGATTTTTTCCATTTGAACCGTCGCACAGAATTTTCTCGATGGTCCCAACACGGAGCTGGGCGGCGTTTCAATTCGTAAGAGGAAGGAAGCCGATTTCCCTCATGCCAAGCACCACAGCCATCCAAAGGATTGGAACCAAACCTGGTTCTCTTGCCGTAACACCGCTACCGCCAACGAAAAACCCCTTGCCGGGTTACCGTCCTCACCGCTCAAAGCAACCATCATCCATCGCCTTCACGCTTAACCGCCATGAACGGAAAAAACTTCGCGCCACAAATAATCAAGCTCCGGGCTCTAATGGCCAATGGCTTAACCGGCGTGGATCTTGTGCGCTCATTGGTCTCTTGGGGCGTGTTGCCACCGAGCCGCCGCCCGGATTGATGCACGAGTACACCGCAGCCTCAAAGATCCTCAAAGGCATCACGAGCTACCCATAACCGAACAGAGACCACCGAGATCGTCAAGAAGATGCTCGATGAGCCAATCTCCGTCTGCAGCCTCACCGGGTTGGCTCCATTTTGTGCCGCCAACAAACCGCCGCGGTAAGCTCTTCTTCTTGTCTTTCGTGCTCGTAATATCGTTGACATATGCTAATGCTTGCTGCTTCCTGTGCTGAAAACTCCTTCGAAACGCACTGCATCGTCCGGCGCCACGCAAAGTCCAAGGCCACTAAGAAAGCTGGCAAGAAAAAGACCACCGAGTCCTCTGAATCACGGAGGACGAGGAATCAGAAGCCGAGGTAAAACTTGACATTTACGAGGGAGCCGCCATAAACCGGCTTTCCGCTTTGTATTTCTTCTTGCATATGCTTGGCCTCTTTACCTTCTTTTTACCGACACTTTTCCTTCCTGTGATGATGAAGCCGGTCATGCCGATCCCTGTTGAGGTAATCCTTCTTTCTTCGAATCTGAGCTTGCGCTTTGTTAAGAGAATTCGTCATACCGTCCGGAAAGTGAAAAATACCATTCCTGTGCTTATTTGAATGCAAATCTTTTCTTGAAGACACAGCAGATCGAAGAGCGCCGTACAACCCGCAAGACAGTGGTCAACAGGTTACCTCACCGGTTTACCAGACACCCCTAATCCGGAAGCGTCGTCCGTGAGGTGACTTGCTCTCCGAAAAGCTTATCCCTTAAAAGGTTTCTTCCGATGTTCTCTCAATCCGTCGACTCAATTATCAGGCCTCTTCCAACTCGTCTGGCGGTTCATCCACCACACAACTGCCTCCGCTGAACATCGCCGCAGGTATGTAATTACTTGTCATCAATTCGATTCCCTATTAATTTGGTCAATTTGTCTTGATCCAACTCTGAATATTGCAGCACCAAGGCTCGCTTTGAGCAAGAAAGCGAAAACTCTTGATCCTACTCCGGATGGTGATCCGAAAAACCCAGAACAGCCACATGAAAATCCTCAAGCCGCCAAGGAAAGCTCCGCAAGTTGTACAAGGATGATACTGCTGACCCGCCCGGAAGTTGAACCGGAGGTCCAAGTGGAAACCTCACAGCCTGCTTCCACCAAACCTGGCCCACCGAGCGGATCGTGACTGCTTGAACCGCCGAGCCAAAGCAAGACGACATCAAGCCCAAACAAGACCGCTGAAAATGACGATGTTCTTGTGACAGGTATCGGCTACACCGCTCCTAGCCAACCGGTCGCTTTAGCCAAGCATAGCATCAAAGAAAGTTCCACTACTATCAAGAAAGACAAGGGAAGACTGATATGTCTGCTACAACAATTTCTCCGCCTAAGAACTTCATTCAAGCTTCAACCGGCTTTACACAAGCCGTGACCTTGAAGCCGTCTAGTAAATCGCATGAAGGACCGCTATGAGGTAATAATTTGACCTTTCTCATCTTTTCACCGCATAGTAGCCCTCAAGGGTCGGTTTAATTTTGCAAAGTTAAACCGGACTTAAGTTGCGTCTCCTTAGCAAATTGAGATCAACTAGCCATTAGCCCCCAAGTGCCAAGTTGAATACTTGTATTAAGCTTGGGACTTGTATAATGAAACCACTAACATGCTTTATTTGTCATCGAATGAAATACACCAAAGAAGTCTGTGCAACTCAAGGACCTCCGAACCAATCTGGAAACCCAAATAGCGAAGCCACCAAAACCAAGGATGAGCTAAAGACCGCCTACGACCACCATGGAGCAGCCAAGGAGTGGTACAAATCCGGCCGGGTCAAGCTGGGACACCGAGAAAGCCGGTTTAATAAAACGGGCGGAGGAAGCGGAGGCGGCCCTTAAACCGGTGGATCAAGAGCTTATCGGACTCAAACGCCAAGTGCATGCCATGACCTCTGCCGTCTTTGGTAAGTAAATTTATACCGAATATGCGGTGTTAACGCTTCCGCCCGGTTTAACTTGGGCTGTCTAAACCTGGTGCGAGCAAGCGTATTGCTCATCCGGCTCGACGTGCGTAAAAAGCTCAAGGCTTCAGACACCCCGATTGAACAGCTATATACCGGCGCCAGCCGGGCCATATGCGCCACTTCATACGACAACACGGGCGCCGTCCCCGATCAGAGAGATCTTTGGACCGCTGTCCATGATTCCGGACAGCTTGAAGAGATGAAGCGATCCGCAGCTCGGCCGGGCGCCTCGCCGGCTCGACTCGTGCCAAGGCATGGATAGAGGATCTTGATCCGGCCGACATAGCTAAAGGTTTTCCAGCGCTCAAGAGAACGGCGAAGTTTTGATAACGATGCCTCAAACGGATTACAAAGGAAATGCGTCTACCGGGCGAAGTCAAGCGGCCGCCAAGCCAATCTGGAAGTTCACCGATCTTTTTATGACGCAAACAACAAACGGGTGGAGTTTGTCATCCCGGAAGTGCAGAGCCTGATTCCTCCAATCCGTAAGCACACGACGCCCGACGTTGATCCGGCTGAGTGATAAGTGAAGAAGCTGTCTTCGTGCCTTAACCCGGATTGACCGGTCTACCAATGACTTCCGGCTTTGGGTGAAGAAGAAGAGGAAGCTGAACCAACGCCAGCGCCGTGTTCTCCACCTCGCGCCAACCCGTGAAATAACAGAATCCGCCAAACCGGGCGACATATTCAAATTTTCAAGGCATAACTTGGCGTGAAACGCCGGGCCTCAAAAGGCTTTGTAATAGGATAGCAAGTGTCTTTCTTTGAACAATGCCGTACAATCTCGATCTGTAAACTTTTGCATGGCAAGACGGGACCCGTTGGCTTTCGTAGTAAATCTCGCAACATATTTTGCCCGCAATCACAAGTTCTTAAACCGCCTTGGCGGTTTACGCCGCTTAGCCAAACCGATACCAATGTATTGATATGAGATAATACCGAGGTATATGATCAAAGCTATGTGATACGAACATACCTTCCAAAGATTAGGCACACAGTTGGCTTTAGTCAAACCCAAGTGAAGGCCTTATAAACCATCAACATCACAGGAGAACAGTCCTTACATGTATAAAACCGATTTACCGTAAATGCGTGGTCGCATGATAAGCCCCTGTTACTCCATAATGGGATGTTAACACAAAATCAAACCGGAACAAAAATCGCCACTTTAAAAAGGTATTGAATGCGGAACATAAATCCGGTTTAAAGAATTTTGTCGGTTTAAGAAGGCCAACAAAACCAAATGACAGGCATAAAGACCCCATGGAAGCAAAATCAATGAGGAAAATCACTTTGCAAGGAAAGGCTGCCGAGCGGATCAGATGGCGCTACCATGGTCGGACATGACCAAGCCCCCTATACGGTGTAGCGGTGGGTCAAGTCAGCCAGGTCCCTTAATCGAACTTCGTGGCATGACGCCGATCAAATGGCATTGCGATGGTTCGGGTTCGACCAAAGCCCCAAGTGATTCTATGGCCTTAGGCCGACCAAGAGGTGTGACTGGTTCAGACGTGACCATGCCCCCAAATGATCTGGTGGCTTTTCGCTTTGCCAAGAGGTGTTGCATTGGTTCGACACCACCAAGCCCCCAAATGACAAAAATTTGAAAAACAAGGCCAAGGGTTAAACCGGAGGCCGCCATTTACATCATCTCCATGTACCCAAACCGTCCTTTGTACGTAATGATACCCGCTTTAGCCGAGGATCCGGTTTATTGCTTTTATTCATAATATATACATCGTCTTGATATGTACATAAGTGGAGCCAATGGCTCAAGTATAATAAGGTCAAGATGAGCTATGTTCCATGGCTCGTTGGTCTCCTCCTCGACGTGCGTGAGTCTTTTTCGCCTCGAACATCAATCGATAGTAGGACCCGTTGTATAGATCCTTCATCGACCACAAAAGGCCCTTCCCAAGGTGGGGATAGCTTGTGCATATCTTTACGATCTTGAATGAGCCGCAGCACCAAGTCTCCTTCTGAAAGGTTCTGGTTTTAACCCGCCGTGATACTGAAGCGAAGATCCTATTTGGTAGACCGCCGAAAGCGAGCTGCTGCCATATCGCGCTCTTCGTCCGGTCGATCCAAATCATCTTGCCGTGCTGCCTCGCTATTCCGCCTCAACATAAGCTGCTACTGGGCGAAGTCGTGACGGATATCCTTTGGGAAGGACCGCCTCCGCTCCATAGACCATAAAGAATGGCGTGTATCCGAAATTGGATCGGTTGGGGTAGTATTTATACTCCATATGGTGATGGTAGCTCTTCCACCCAACACCGGCGTCCTTTCTAAAGGGACCATAAGCCGGGTTTGATACCTTTCAAAATTTCCTGATTAGCTCGTTCCGCTTGACCATTGGATTGCGGGTGGGCCACGGAAGAAACATCAAGCGGATGTGCTCCCGTTTACAAAAATTCCTTCATAGCTCCTTTGGACAAATTGGTGCCATTATGCGTGATGATACTGCGGCGGAAACCCAAACCGAAAATCACCCGCTTGATGAATCGAACCGCCGTGGCGCATCACACTTGCTAACGAGGCTCGCTTCGACCCACTTGGTAAATTTATCCACCGCTACCAACAGTGGGTCTTTTTGTCCTTGGATCGTTTGAAAGGTCCAACCATATCCAGCCCCCAAGTCGCAAACGGCCAAGTAATTGGAATCATCCTCAATTCTTGGGCTGGCACATGAGCACGCTCGAGAACTTTTGGCAACCATCACACCGTCTCGACCAGATCCTCCGTGATCAAGCATGGGCAGTCAACCAATAGAAGCCATGGCGGAACGCTTTGGCCACCAGGGATTTTGAACCGGCGTGGTGACCACAATCCCCTTCATGAATCTCTCGCAATATCTCACGGCCCTCTTCGGGGGACACACGACGCTGAAACGCCCACGACGCTGCGGCGGTGCAACTCGCCATTAACAATGGTCATAGACTTAGACCGCGAACTATCTGCCGGGCCAACGTCTCATCCTCCGTAACTTCGCCCGATTCATGTACGCCAAATAAGGGAGCGCCCAATCCGGAATGATGTGCAAGGCCGCCACCAATTGAGCCTCCGGATCAGGGATAGCCAAATCAATTTCATCAGTGGCTTAATCGACGGCTTATGCAAAGACGTCAAGGAAAACGTTGGGCGGGACCGGTTTACGCTGGGACCCCAGCCGGCTCAAAGCATCAGCCGCCTCGTTCTTCCGACGATCCACATGGTCCACCTGGTACCCCTTAAAATGTCCTGCAACAACGTCCACTTCCCGATGATATGCAGCCATGAGTGGATCTTTGGAGTCCCAAGTGCGGATACCTACCGGGCCACTAAGTCCGAATCACCAAAGCATTTAACCCGGTGAGGTTCATTTCTCACGGCCATCCGGAGGCCATGGAGCAAAGCCTCATACTCAGCTGCATTGTTAGTACAAGGGAACATTAGGCGGAGAACATAACAGAACTTATCACCTCGTGGGGAAGTTAATACGACTCCAGCCCCGAGCCCTCCAATTGCCTCGGATCCATCAAAATGGATGGTCCAATAGGTGTGATCCGCTTCTCTTACGGTGCTTGCAACTCCGTCCAATCATTAATGAAATCCACAAGTGCTCGAGACTTTATAGCCGTCCTGGGCACATACTTTAAACCGTATGCCCAAGCTCTATAGCCCACTTAGCAATCCGCCAGTTGCTTCCGGTTCAAGATGATATCGCCTAAAGGAGCCGAATCGACCAATCGTGATGGGGTGCCCTTGGAAATATTGCTTGACTTCCGGCTTGCCATAAAACCCCATATACCAGCTTACGCCAATGTGGATATCTTTGCTTAGATTCAATGAGAACCTCACCGATGTAGTAAATCGTCATTGAACCGGATACTCCTTCCCCGCCTCCTTGCGCTCCACCACAATGGCCACACTCATCGCCCTAGCATTAGCAAAGAACATATAACAGAGCGGCTCCTCGTCAATAGGGGCAAGAACAAAGCGGAGTTGGCAATTGCCGCTTTAAGTCCTCCAATGCCTCATCAAGAAATAACCTGCATTTAATTGATCCGTCTTCTTCAAAGATCTGGTACAAAGGGATGGCCTTCTCTCCTAGGCGATCGATAAACCGGCTTAGCGCAGCAATCCGCCTGCTAAGCGTTGGACATCGTTGATGCATTTTGGCTTGGCTAAGGAGGTGATAGCTGTAATTTTCTCCGGATTAGCCTCAATCCCCGGTTAGACACGAGAAAACCCAATAATTTGCTCATTGAACACCAAAGACGCACTTGGCAGGTGGTTGAGCATCATCTTGTACACCCGCAAGTTGTCGAAGGTTTCCTTTAAATCCTCAATCAATGTTTCCTTCTGCCTTGATTTCACCACGATATCATCCACGTAAGCGTGCACATTACGGCCGATCTGTTTATGCAAACAATTACAGACGCATAACGCCGATAAGTTGCTCGGGCGCTCTTGAGCCCAAAAGGCATGGACACATAGCGAAGGCTCCAAAAGGGTGATAAACGCCGCTTTCTCCTGGTCCTTAACCGCCATCTTAATCTGATGATAACCGGAATACGCATCCAGAAAGCTCAAACGCTCACAACCCGCCGTCGCATCAATAATCTGATCAATGCGGGGGAGGGCGAAAGGATCTGCTAGACAAGCTTTGTTAAGATCTGTGTAATCTACGACATGCGCCAAGTGCCATTCTTTTTAAGGACCAGAACCGGGTTGGCGAGCCACTCGGATGAAAGACTTCGATGATAAACCCTGCTGCCAACAGCCTAGCAACTTCTTCTCCGATGGCCTTGCGCCTTTCCTCATTAAACCGGCGAAGAAACTGTTTTACCGGTCTGTATTTCGGGTCAACATTAAGAGTGTGCTCAGCGAGCTCCCTCGGTACACCTGGCATGTCAGACGGCTTCCATGCAAAAATGTCCCGATTCTCACGGATGAACTCGATGAGCGCGCTTTCCTATTTCGGATCCAGGTTGGCACTGATGGTGAACTGTTTGGATGAATCGCCGGGCACAAAATCAACAAGCTTCGCCTCAAATTACCGATTTGAACTTCAAGTCGGATCATGCTCTGTAGTTGGCTTCTTCAAAGGGGTCATATCCGCCGGATCAACATTATCTTTATAATACTTTAACTCTTCCGTGGCACAAACCGACTCACAGAAGCCGCATCACCTTCCTCGCACTCTAGAGCGATCCGCGGCTCCATGAACCGTTATCGTTCCTTTGTGACCCGGCATTTTCAGCTGTAAGTAAACATAACAGGGCCGTGCCATAAATTTAGCATAAGCCGGCCGCCCAAAGAGGGCGTGGTAAGGGCTTTGAATTTTTACCACCTCAAACGTCAACGTTTCTGTTCTGGAGTCATGTTCGTCCCCAAAGGTCACCTCGAACTATCTTACCGACCGGGTACATCGACTTACTGTGCACCACTCCGTGGAACACCGTCTTTGGACGGCCTAAGATGCCTATCTGTTAACCCCATACGCCGGAAAGTCTCGTGAGTACGTGATGTTGATGCTGCTTCCTCCATCCATAAGAACCTTGGTAAACTTGTACCCTCCTACCGGGTGCCACCACCAAGGCTAATCGACCCGGATTGTAAACCCGGGAGGATGATCCTCTGCTCCACACAATCGGCTGCTCGGACCAGCAGAGGTAATGCGGCGCAGCAGTTCAACAACACCGACCGCCCGCCTCTGAAGTTTTCGGTCCCGTCGATCCAAACTGGTGGTAAAGACGTGGTATCGCCCCATTCAACCGCTTTGGGTTGCTCGATAACCCGACTGCCGCTTCTGTTGATTGTAGCCCCTTGGTTCTCGACTGTTACGATTACCTTGATTATTCTCGATTGCCTTGCCCTTGGGATTACCACCGAATCCCGGCCGGAATTTCCTCCATCGTAACCGGAGCGGATCCGAACCGCCGCGGTCCCTTGATCATACCGGAAAGAGTTGGAGTTTTAAACTCCTGCATAATATAACAATCCTTCCAAAGGTGGTTCGCGGTACCTCCTTCGTCCGTGCTTCGGACAAGGTTGATTTAATATGAAGTTCAAACGATCCGGATTGTGACCGCCCCGGTTTGATCGCTGCCTGCGCCACCGACCCTTGTCCTGCGCATTGGTGTTGGCTATGAAACCCGTGTTGCCGTTCGCTTTGCGCTTGTTCCCTCCATTGCCTGCCAAATGGTGCTGCTGGACCCTGGAGCTGCCGTTCTGTTTTCCCTTCCCCACTTCATCATTATCAGATTCGGGATCCTTGGTACTATCAGAATCAGCGTATTTTACCAACACGCCCATTAGAGTGCCCATGTCATGGCAAAAACGCTTCATGCGACTCCAGCTTCAATTTCAATGGCTCGAACCGCAATTGGCTTCCAAGGTCAAGATCGCGGAATCAGGGTTGATCCGGTCTGAAGAATGTAAAACTTCCAAACGCGGCGCGCACCCAATGGGTTGTAGACTCTCCCTCTGCTCGACACAAGCTGCGGATCCACCATCGACATGGGCTGCTTACAGGTGTCTTTGAAATTTTGGATGAACCGGGTCCGCGAATCGGGTCCATGAGCTGATGGAGTTGGGCGGCAAGTTTTTAACCAAGTCCGGCCGTACCTTCCAGCATCATTGTGAAGTACTTCGCACATGCGGCTTCATCCACGTCCGGCATCTCCATGGCCATCTCGTAGCTTTCTATCCACGCCTCTGGAGCCAAGTCGGAAGTATAATTCGGCACCTTGCGTGGCCCTTGAAGTCCTTGGGCAATCGTACGTTGCGCAAACCGGGACAAGGCAAGGCACCCCCAAAGAGCCGGACGTGACCCTGGTTGAAGGTGGTCGGTCGAACCGGGCGCTGGCGGATGATCCTCCGCTTGTGCTACTAACTCGGCCTCCCTACGCGTTCTCGGCGCGGTCCACTACCACTTGAGCATCTTCAAAGCCGCCGCGGATTGTTGCCGCGAGGCGGACCACGCTGCGCATTGCTCGACACGGCCGGTTCATCGGCCGCGTCGGCTGTAGCTCCGGCTCGGGCGGGGTGGAGTGGATCCGATCCCGACCGTACGAGTACGCTTCTTCTTGAGCCAAGGCCGCCCCGAGGAGCTCCTTAACCCGGCGTGTCTCCACCGCTGCGGTGAATCGCCTTCAATCGAATCGCCTCCAACCGTGCCGCAGCCGCCACGAGGTTATCCATCGGGTTGGAGTAGTGACCGGAGGTGTCTGACGCGATGCGGGCGCACCGGTATGATGGCGAGATAGATCTATCATACGGGCTGAACCGGTGCGGCCGTCCTGTGCTTCCGGCGGCTTACCAATGGCGGCGGATTATCGGTCCTCGCCTGGGGTATTGAAAAGCTCCCTTCCTCGAAAGCGGAAGGTAAACGGGACTGTACTTCCTTTTCATGACTTCGTGACGCGCTCTGGTCCAGCCTGAGCCTATAAGCCTGCGCATCCAAAGCGGCCCGTTCCGCTGCCATCCTTTCGTCCGCGGCTGCCAGGTCCGCTTTAGCATTAGTGATCTGTTCCCTCACCTTTGCAATCTCCGCGTTGTGCAGGTCCTGATCCGGCGGATTAGCTTCCGCCAAGAGCACAGCTAACGCGTCGAAGAGCTCTGACAAAACTTGAGCCGGCGGGCGCACAGGGCCTCCTTCCCCGGCTGCCATCACCGATGTTGAACCGGCGACCGGGGGCGCCGCGGTCGAAGAGTGAAGCGCCGCTGCGTACCGCCATGAAGATCCCAACCCGTGGGGTAGATCGAAGGGGTCCGGAATACTCTCCGTCGGAACAACCCCGATCTGGCCATCTCGTAGCTGGTATAGAGACTTCGGTTTCTACCGACGATTCGTCACCGGAAGTAGACAACAGTTCGTCACCAGATGCTGATCCGTCCTCGTAGTCTCCGTGGACGACTCCCACTAAAAACATGCTTGACCGCCGGTTTAGCCAGGCAGGATTCTTCTTCGCCTGCTGAGCCGCTTTCGACGAGGTCGGTCAGACGTCCGCCCAGTGCTCGCTCGCCGATCTTGCCGATAAACACGTGTATGCCGCCAAAGGGGACCCGGTACCCGTACTCAACCGAGCGGCCTCGGGGCCCGATCCGCATCGTCGATGTAGAGCTTGCCGCGACGACTCTTAGTCATCCGGCCCACCGCATAGCCTTCGAGTCCTTCGAACTTGCCCTCTAAGATCATCAAACCATCATGCGATAGCCCCACGGTGGGCGCCAACTGTCGTGGACTTGTCACGGCAGATGTCCTCATGAAAGGACTTAGTCGTAGGGCCATCGTACGGGTTTACCTAGAGAGGTTAAAGCGGACACAAGACACGGGAATATACTGGTTCGGCCCCTTCAATGAAGGTAAAAACCTACGTCCGGTTGTGATGTGATTGATATGGTTTGGCGACTAGGGAGCAATAGCTTTGCCTTAGCCTCGAAATCTCTGTCCCTAACTTCGCCGGGTCGTCCCCTTATATACACGGATTGACGCCTTGGCCGGTTTACAGAGTCCCAATCCGGCTCATACAAGAGTCCGGCTTGATCTCTCCTTTCTGTCTTACAACACAAGCTATAACGCTAAGGCGGTTTACATACATGGACCTTAATTCGCCTCTGGGCTCCAGGCGTCCACATGGGCCTGGATCATGAACGAGTGTGAACCGGCCCTCCCGGGGCGGTTCACACTCAGTAGTTATATCCCCAACACCTGGTGTGTCTCATTGAGCACCTGCAGCTAATTTACAGCCTATAGTTGAAGCTTTTGACTGTTTTGTCACTATGTAAGATATGATGCACAAGATTATGGCATCAGCACCTAAGATCAATAATAAACTTGAGGGCTACACTGCGGAAAGAACCAGATGCCAGATGATGGATGTAGATGATGAGTTTGGTTCAGTCTGGAAATCCTTACTGTCTATTGTTACTGTAGTTGAAGAAGCATCTCTGCCAAGCACCTGTGTGATTACTGAGATCATGGACAATACGTTCCATATGGAAATCCATCTGTGGATCACTTCTGATAACCCACAAGTAAAGGGGATGGTAAAAGTTTTTGAGGGTAGAGTATTGAACCCAAATTTATTGATTCGACACAAGGGGAGCCAAAGAATATTTGCAAGTATTAGCAGCTGAGTTGTCAATTCAACCATACCTTGAGATTAATTACCTGCAGCAAAGTGATCAGTAGCAAAGTAGTATGATAGTTTTGATAGTAGTAGCAATAGTAACAGTAACAATGATAGCGATGATTTTGTGGCAAGTTCAATAGTAACAATAGCAGTAGTAAATTAGCAAGAACAATATGAGAGAAATTTGTAGGCATTGGATCGGTGAATTTGTTGGATGATGTTCATCATATAATAGTCATAACCTAGGGCGTTGCGGCACTAGCTCCAGTTCATAAATATAATGTAGGCATGTATTCCGTAAATAGTCATACGTGCTTATGGAAATAACTTGCATGACATCTTTTGTCCTACCTTCCCGTGGCAGCGGGGTCCTATTTGGAACTAAGGGATATTAATGCCTACTTTTAATAGAGAACCGAAGCAATTCATTAACACATAGTGAATACATGAACTCCTCAAACTACGGTCATCACCGGGAAGTGTCCCGATTTCTGTCACTCTGGGGTTGCCGGATCATAACATGTAGTAGGTGACTATAAGATGCAAGATTGGATCTAGAACATAGATATAATGGTGTTAACATAAATGGTTCAGATCTGAAATCATGGAACCCGGACCCAAAGTGACAAGCATTAAGCATGGCAAATTCATAGCAACATCAATCTCAGAACATAATGGAAACTAGGGATGGAGCCCTAACAAAACTAACTCGATTACATGATGAATCTCATCCAACTCCTCACCGACCAGCGAGCCTACAAAGGAATTACTCACTCCTGGTGGGGAGCATCATGGAATTGGCGACGGAGAAGGGTTGGTGATGACGAAGATCAAAGATCCCCCTCTCCGGAGCCCCAAACAGACTACAGATATGGCCTCCCGGTGAAGAACGGGAGGTGGCGGCGGCTCTGTCGTGGAGTTGTCACGGTAGATGTCCTAGTGTGAGGACTTAGTAGTGGAGCCATCGCAACAAAGTTAGCTTAAAGGGGTTAAACAGGACAAAGGACACGAGAAGTTTATACTGGTTCGGCCACTTGCGGTGAAGGTAAAGGCCTAATCCAGTTTGAGGTGGTATTGCTAGGGTTTCGATGAACAGGGAGCGAATACGCTAAGCCTGGCTCTCGATCTGTTGTTTCTTGTCCCTAAACCGCCACCGGGTAATCCCTTTATATACACAGGTTGACGCCCGGCCGGTTTACAGAATCCTTGCCGGCTCATAAACGTGTCCAGCTCGGTATCTGTTCTTTCCTATCGTACAATACAAGTTATACGCCAATGGCGGTTTATGTCTATGGGCCCTAACCCGCCTTTGGGCCTCCCTATTAAATCTTCTCCATAAAGCGCCATCTTCCATGTCTTCATGGGCTTCAATACGGGTCAATTACTATGAGTATAACCCGACCCCTCCTGGGCGGTTTATACTCAATAGTTATATCCTCAACATTAGGCCCCATGTTGATTTGAACTTATTCACATAAATCTTCAACACTTAGAAAAAATCCCTCCTTCATTACTTTTACAAAACTTATAACTCGCCATGACGTCATCTTCTGGAATCACGATAACCCGCCGTGATGTCACCTGCCATTAACCTTACACAGAGCCCAAATATTTTAATGTATCTCCTTTTCTTTAATGAATCTCCGAAAATCGAGGCGTCTGCATATCTACAGATTCGTTTTTTGAACTCCTCGATTCCCGCGCTTGCCACTTATCCATTCGCCTTATAAATAGGACCGGGGGTCCCTTTCACTCCCCCCCTGTGCCTCTTCGTCTTGTCACCTTCCTCACGACGCCCTGGTATTCAAGCTCAGCCGCCGCCGTCAAGCTTCACCTCTGCCTCGACCTTGGCCGCTGCGTCAACCTGTTTGGACCAGATCACTCACATGCCTCCGCCATTCAACGGTCTCAGTAAGTTCCTCCTCCTCTCCTCCGTAGATCTGATTAGGGTTCTCACGAACTCATGAAGGTTCAGTCGTGTTCTTTGCTTGTTCTTCACCGTATCAGAAACAACGGATTTAAACTTGATATTTCCCTGTTCGGTAGTAACCATAGTTCCTCTTTTCCCATCAAATCATCACTTTTTCTGTAGAAAAAACCTAATCTGGAACTTCATAAACTTTCGAGTACCAATATTTTAGGTCTGAATATTTTTCCTTTTCTGACACGCGGTAGATCTGAAATTGCAACATCAATCTGTGAAATCTGTTTTTCACCACTTAGTCATTTTTCGACCTTCAATCCTATACTTTCAATGTCTGTGTAGGTGGTTTATCTTCAGAAAATAATAATCTTCCATGTACCATTAGACCCCTCTTAAACCGCCAATTGCTCATCTCTGCAACTTTATAGTGTCAACCTTCGGTTTATCGCCCTTGCATGTTTGAATATTTTCTGCCCTTTAACCTTTGGCGAATTGATTATGAATCTTAAACTGGCACAAACCTTCCTTCATGTTGTCGCATAAATGTCCAAGACTTTTTATGCCTGCAATTGGGTGCCATCCCGGGTTACAGAAGAAGAACTGAACAGATGTGTTGCAACTGGCGCTTTAGCAAAAGAAGATGACATTCATTGGAGAGCTCCCGGTCCATAAAATCCTCCTGAGCCCAAAGATGGGGAAGTGGTCGTTTTTGTTGATCATCTGGGTCGAGGGTTCAGCCCTCCCGGATAAAAAAAATTCCGTGACGTGCTTCATTTCTTCCAACTTCATGCTCAATATATTGGACCTAACTTCGTGTCCAATATTTGCAACTTTCAAGTGTTTTGTGAAGCTTATCTACAAGAAGAGCCCACGGTCGAATTGTTCAGAGATTTCTTCTACTTAAGCCACCGTATCGAGTTTCAAGATGGGCCCACTACTGAACTTGGAGGGGTGTCAATTCAGAAAAGAAAAGATGTCAGCTTCCCTCACGCTAAGCATCATAGCACCCCAAAGAATGGAATCAAACTTGGTTTTATTGCCAAGATACATCTCCAACTGGTGAGAACCTTCTGTCGGGTTACCGTGCTCACCGGCTTACTGCTCCCCCAAAGACTCACTGCAAAGGAAAGGGCCAAATATGCCCTGCAACTTTTGAAGCTCAGAGCCTTTGTGGCAAACGGTTTGACATGCATTGATTTTGTTCGTTGCTCGATATCTTGGAGAATTTTTCCTTTAAGCCGTCGCCCCGGTTTAATGTGTGAGTACATAGGGGACGTGAAAGACCCTCAACGGCACATTGATATTCAGCTAACTAACGCTGAAATTACTGAAGCCATCAAGAAGATATTGGATGAACCGGTAGCCGTCTGCAGTAAAACAGGGCTTAGTCCTTCTGCGTTTCAAATAAACCGCCAGCTGTAAGAATTGCCCAACTCCTGTTTTAATCCGATCTTTTTAATATTCCCTTACAACCTTTGTCAATCGCTAACAGGGTGACGATCCATTCTGGAAGAGGAAACCACAGGATAAACCGGCCAAGACACCTCGCCCCAAGGTCAAGGCCACCAAAAAGCCTGCCAAGAAGAAAACCGCCGATTCCACCGAGCTGAACATCGATGATGACCTTGATAACCCGGAATTAGAGGTAGAACTTTTCTCTTAGCTCCTTTTTCATACACCTCATTGACAATGACCATTATCAGGAAGACGCTGAAGCTAGCCATTCCGGTGACGTAGAGGTAATCATTCTTAACTCCGGTTCTGATCCTCTGCCAACACAGAAAACCCTTCAAGCAAACCGGAAAGTAAGATTTTCACACCCTCTAGCTTATTTGGATCCAAACTTTCTTTTGAAGAAACAGCAACACGAAGCTTGTTGCACAACCCGGCATAGTGGCCATGTGGTTACTTCCGCTGGTTTACCGAACACACTGGTTCGTAAACGCCGCCCAGAGGTCTCTTATATTTCGGACACATCTTATCCCAAGGCGGGTTACTTCCAACAACCTCTTAATCCGTCTGATTCCAACTATTAGGGAACATCTCATTCGTCCTCTGGCGAGTCCACAGAGACACAAATCCCAACTCTTAAAATTGTTCCTGGGTGAGCATTCTTAACTAAGCCTTCAGATTCTTATGCTTGATTATTACACTAACCTTTTATTCTTCTCTTTCAGACCCAAAGCCAGACCTAGCAAGAAGGCCAAGATGAATACTCCGGTTGTTGACCCCAATCCATCTGAACCGGAGAAGACCCCAGAGCCTTCTAACCCAAATGATGAAGCTACTCTTGATGATCCGCCACCGCAAGATGATGAAACCTTTGCTGAACAGATGGAAACTGATCCGACGAGTCATGCTGGTAACCCGCCAAGCCCAGCCAAAGCTGCTGATGATAAAACTGATGATGTTGTAGTTACTAGCTTCGGTCATTCATCCCCTGGCAACCCTATTGCTCTGTCAAAACACAGTGCCAAGGAAGAAATCTCTACTGTTGACAAGGGCAAGTGGAATGTGAATTTAGAAAGCTATGCCCACCTCAGTGCCCAAGATATCCACTCAGGGTTTTTAAACCGTTTGTACACAAGCCGTGACTATGAAGCCGGTTTAGTGAACATGATGAAGGAGCGATACGAGGTAAATGTTGTTAACTCTGCATAAGTATTCTTCCCTTATGATTGGTTTAGAATATCACCTCCATTGTAGCCCCCAAGGGCCGGTTTATAATACCAATATAAACCGGGACTTTGTAAAATAACAATACTTCGAATTTGCCTATGTAGCCCTCAAGGGCCGGTGTATCTTTTCAAGATAAACCGGGACTTTAGAATAATAATCCTTCAATTTCACCTGTGTAGCCCCCAAGGCCCGGTTTATCTTTTCAAGATGAACCGGGACTTTTATTCTCTAAGGCTGAAAATTCTTGTTGAACAACTTTGTAAACCGATTGACCACCAAGCTGATTGATGGAGGAAAATCCATAGTGTTAACTTTGAGAAAATATGCATTAGCCCCCAAGTGCCAAGAATAATACTTGTACTGAGCTTGGGACTTGTAAAAACTTTTGGATAAGAAGCAATAGGCATTAGCCCCCAAGTGCCAAGTGTATAACTTGTTATGTGCTTGGTACTTCAAGTATGTACTGTTAACTCATAAATTGCATGTCTCTTGTAGGCTGAGCTGAGCAAAAAAGAATCCCAAATTGCCGACCTTCAAGAAAATATCAATTCTCAACAAACAGAAACTTCCAAGGCCAAGGAGGAGCTGACCAGTGCTTTAGCAGCCATGGAAAAACTGAAGGAGAGTTTCAAGAGCGAGCGAGCCGGCTGGGACACAGAAAAAGCAACTCATTGAAGAGGGTCGAGGACGAAGCTGCCCTTAATCTGCAATGTAAGAGCCGATCGCTTGAAGCGGCAAATAAATGCCATGAGTTCTGCTTTTTGGTAAAGAGCCTCTTCATAAGCTTTAAACATGTATTATCCCATAAACTGCCGGTTTATCGATGTTTGTGATGATGTAGGATCTCGCATTACTCATCTTGGTTCCGACATGCGGAAGAAATTGAAGGCTGTCTATACTCTTATAGAGCAATTATACACCGGCGCACAACGGATCAACTGTACCACTTCTCATAACAAACCGCCCCCAACTTTGATCAAAGAAACATTAGAGAGGTTGTCGATGATGGTTGCCCGGTTTGAAGAGCTAAAAAGATCAGCTACAAGGGCAGGTGTTCTAACCGCCGTAACCCGGGCTAAATCATGGATACCTGATCTTGATCTGGCTGATGTGGGAAACGGCTATCCGAGCATAAAGGACGACGGGTCAGACTTTGGTAACGATGACCTCAGAACCTTGACGAAGGAAATGCGCCCATTAGCTAGCAAATTGGCTAAAGAGACTGATCTTTCACATTATCAGTCGATTTATGACGCTGACAACAAGAGGGTTAACCCGCCAACCTATGACGCTCCAACTCTTATTCCTCCAATCTGTAAGCATACCTATGCCCCTGACGTTGAACCCTCCACACTTATAAGTGATGAAGCTGTATTCAAGGCCCTAACTGGGATCGATTGGGCAACCATTGACTTCCAGCCACTAGGTGGATAGGAGGAGGATGAACCGGTGCAGGATGATCCTCAACCTTCAAGCCAGCCCGACAAAGATTCATAAAACGGGGGCCGGTTTAGCTTCTGCATTCTGCAAGACGTGTTGAAAACAATTATTCTTTTGGGCATCAAAACGCCTTGTAATAGGCTAGTTTAAACTCTTGATCTGTTATGCCATCGTGCATATTTACTTTGCATGACACTGTTAATCCGCCATGTTAAGATATGCTATGTCTGCTTATGATACTTAGCAATGTGGAATCTGCTCCTGCTTATAATAAATAAAAATGTCCTGGCGGTTTACCGCTAGACGGGTTATCATGCCCAATAACATAGTTTATAACCAATGCTGGACATAAAAATAACCATATATAATTTAAGATATACCATATCTGTGATATTTTATCACACTACTGGTTTAGCAAGCCAGTGTAATAAGGGTGAAAAACCCAAAATTTGAGCACTGGTAAAATATATATTGCCGGTTTATGAACAAAACCAAGTTGGGTTAATAAACATCGGATATTACATTACCTTATACTGGCGACTTATAGTCAAAACCCAGGCCGGGTTAATGAGCACCGGTTAATGTCATATACGACTATGTCACAAGAGAAAAATCGTGAAAATACGTTCAAATCAAATCAACAGAATAATCCAAGGCTTTCATAGGCCGCCAAGCCAAAATATCTTCTTCAATGAAACTAGCATTAGCCACTGGAAGGTACGCACTTTCCGTGAGCCGGCGCTCACATTACCCAATCGACATTTTAACCCAGATAAGTCATGTTCTTATTTAAAGATAGACTTATCAGCAGTACGCGGGGTCAGAGTAGCATCGTGCATCACAGGCCGATTTATCCATGTTTCAAGGAAGGTGGCTTTATCAGCCTGAGATTCTCCTTGCTATCCGTAAACCATGCCCTCACATGACAGACCGATGTTTTAACCTTAACGAGTTCAGGGTCTTGTTGAGAAGATTGACTGTTAAGAGTTCACCGGGTCACTCGGGATTACCTGATGGAGAAGCATCTCGCATACATGCAGGATAACCCGGAGTTTTAGGTGAATACACCTGGCTTCCAAGCCTGGCTTTTAAGCCTATTACAAGGGTTATAGCAACTCTTGTTCTTTAGAATAAAAAGAGCCCCCAAGCAATTTTTCTAAGCTATGCTCAATGGGTACCTATGTTTGAGTGGCGCTTTTGCAACAGACTCTCTTTGGTCCCTTTAACCTGGGTCGCCAGCCCCCAAGTTTTTTTTGTGGCCCATAAACCGGATCAAAGGGTAATCATAACTTTGCTCTATAAAGAAGAAGCCCCCAAGTAACCAAACACTCATTAAGAAAAACGACAGAGGCTCCGCTTTAGCAGGGATGCCGGTTTAATATATCGATCATAATATATACACTGTCAAAATATGTACATCAGAAGATCCTGTGGCTCAGGTGTAACAAGGCCGAAGATGAGCAATATTCCACGGCCGGTGGGTCTCCTCCGATTTACGTGAGTCCTTGTGCTCTCGAACATCGATAAGGTAGTATGACCCGTTGTTCAGATTCTTGCTGACCATAAAGGGTCCTTCCCAAGGCGGGGATAACTTGTGCATGTTAGTCTGAGCCTGGATAAGCCGGAGCACTAGACCGCCTTCTTGAAAGGTCCTGGTTTTAACCCGGCGGTTGTGTTAACGACGCAGATCTTGCTGGTAAATCGCCGAACGAGCCGCTGCGATGTCACGCTCCTCATCTAATAGGTCAAGTGCGTCCTGACGTGCTTGTTCATTCTCTGCTTCAACATAAGCCGCCACCCGAGGTGAGTCATGACGGATGTCACGAGGGAGAACTGCTTCTGCTCCGTAAACCTTGAAGAAAGGCGTGTAACTGGTAGACCTGTTGGGGGTGGTATTAATGCTCCATAACACGGAAGGTAACTCCTCCACCCAACAACCCGGCGTTCTCTGTAAAGGAACCATAAGCCGGGGCTTGATACCTCTCAAGATCTCTTGATTAGCTCGCTCTACTTGACCATTAGCTTGAGGGTGAACCACTGAAAACACATCAAGCCGGATGTGTTCACGTTGAAAAAATTCTTTCATAGCACCCTTGGAGAGGTTAGTGCCATTGTCTGTTATAATGTTGTGTGGAAAGCCAGAACGGAAGATCACCTTCTTCATGAATTGAACCACCATTGCTGCATCACACTTACTGACTGGCTCTGCCTCTACCCACTTAGTGAACTTATCCATCGACACCAAAAGGTGGGTCTTCTTATCCTTGGAACTCTTAAAAGGTCCAACCATATCAAGCCCCCAAGTTGCAAACGGCCAAGTGATTGGAATCATCCTCAACTGTTGAGCCGGAACATGAGCTCGACGTGAAAACTTCTGACAACCATCACATTTTCTGACCAAGTCCTCAGCATCAGCATGAGCCGTCAACCAATAGAAACCGTGACGAAAAGCCTTAGCTACTAGAGATTTTGAACCGGCGTGATGACCACAGTCTCCTTCGTGGATCTCATGCAGAATCTCACAACCTTCCTCAGGAGAGACGCAACGCTGAAACGCCCCTGTGACACTGCAATGATGTAACTCCCCGTTGACAATAGTCATTGACTTGGACCGGTGGGTTATCTGCCTGGCCAAAGTTTCATCCTCAGGTAACTCGCCCCAGGTCATATATGCCAAATATGGGACTGTCCAATCAGGGATAACATGAAGAGCCGCCACCAACTGTGCCTCCAGACCAAGAATGGCCAAATCCTCCTTCGTAGGTAACTTGACCGACGGGCTATGCAAAACGTCAAGAAAGACATTGGGCGGCACCATTTTACGTTGAGAACCCAACCGGCTTAAAGCGTCCGCCGCTTCATTTTTGCGTCGATCGACATGCTCCACCTGATAACCTTTGAAGTGACCGGCAATAATATCCACCTCCTGTCGATAAGCCGCCATGAGTGGATCCTTGGAATCCCAAGTACCAGATACTTGTTGAGCCACCAAGTCTGAGTCACCAAAACACCTTAGCCGGCTTAAGTTCATCTCCTTAGCCATCCGAAGACCGTGGAGCAAGGCCTCATATTCAGCTGCATTGTTAGTGGAAGGGGACATTAAACGGAGAACATAGCAAAATTTATCACCTCGAGGGGAAGCAAGAACAACTCCAGCCCTCGAGCCCTCCACCTGGACCCATCAAAGTGAATAGTCCAATATGTGTTATTTGGCTTTTCCTCTGGCGCCTGCAACTCTGTCCAGTCATTGATGAAATCCACAAGTGCTTGGGACTTGATAGCCGTACGAGGCATATATTTTAACCCATGAGATCCAAGCTCAATGGCCCACTTAGCAACCCGGCCAGTTGCCTCCATGTTCTGAATGATATCTCCCAAAGGGGCAGAACTGACCACAGTGATGGGATGACCCTAGAAATACTGCTTATGCTTCCGGCTTGCCATGAAAACTCCATACACCAGCTTCTGCCAATGTGGGTATCTCTGTTTGGATTCTATGAGCACCTCACTGATATAGTAAACCGGCCGTTGAACCGGATACTCTTTGCCTGCCTCCTTTCGCTCCACCATAATAGCCACGCTGACAGCCCGGGCATTGGCATCCACATATAACAGCAATGGCTCTTTATTAACAGGGGCAGCCAGAACAGGTGGCTCGGCCAACTGCTTCTTCAAGTCCTCCAATGCTGCGTTAGCGGCATCACTCCAGACAAAATTGTCTGTCTTTTCATCATCGGATATAGAGGGATAGCCTTCTCTCCCAGCCGGCTGATGAACTGGCTCAGTGCCGCTATACGACCCGCCAGACGTTGAACATCATTGATACACGCTGGTTTAGCCAGAGAAGTAATGGCCTTGATCTTCTCCGGATTAGCTTCAATGCCCCTGTTAGACACCAGAAAGCCCAAGAGCTTGCCTGCCGGTACACCAAAAACACACTTGGCCGGATTAAGCATCATCTTATAAACCCGGAGACTATCAAAGGTTTCCTTCAACGTCTACTCCTTCCTGGACTTCACCACAATAACATCAATATAAGCATGAACATTGCACCCAATCTGATTATGAAGACAATTCTGCACACATCGTTGATAAGTCACCTGGGCACTCTTGAGCCCAAAAGGCATAGACACATAGCAGAAGGCTTCAAAAGGAGTTATAAAAGCTATCTTCTCCTGATCCTTAGCTGCCATCTTGATCTGATGATAACCAGAATAAGCATCCAAAAACTCAAACGCTCACAACCCGTCGTGGCATCAATAATCTGATCAATACGAGGGAGAGCAAAAGGATCAGCCGGACAAGCCTTGTTTAAATCCGTGTAGTCCACACACATCTGCCAAGTGCCATTCTTCTTAAGTACCAGCACCGGGTTAGCCAACCACTCAGTATGAAACACTTCAACGATAAACCCAACCGTCAAAAGCCGGGCTACCTCCTCACCAATGGCTTTACGCATTTCTTCATTGAAGCAATGAAGAAACTGCTTAACCGGTTTAAACTTAGGATCAATATTGAGAGTGTGCTCAGTGAGTTCCCTCGGTACACCTGGCATGTCAGAAAGTTTCCATGCAAAGATGTCCCGATTCTCACGGATGAACTCGATGAGCGTGCTTTCCTATTTCGGATCCAGATTAGCGCTGATGCTGAACTGCTTGGATGAATCACCAGGAACGAAATCAACTAGCTTAGTCTCATCAGCCGATTTAAACTTCAAAGCCGGATCATGCTCTATAGTTGACTTTTTCAAAGAAGTCATATCCGCCAGATCAACATTGTCCTTATAAAACTTTCACTCCTCTGTTATGCAAACAGACTCAGCATAAGCTGCATCGCCCTCTTCACACTCCAAAGCTATCTTCCGGCTCCCATGTACTGTAATGGTCCCCTTATGACCCGGCATCTTGAGTGCAGATAAACATAACAGGGCCAGGCCAAAAACTTAGCATAAGCCGGCCCTCCAAATAGAGCATGATAAGGGCTCTTGATCTTCACCACTTCAAAGGTTAAGGTCTCTGATCTAGAGTCATGCTCATCTCCAAAAGCAACTTTCAGAGTTATTTTTACCAACTGGGTATGCCGATTTACCAGGCACCACGCCACGGAAAACAGTGTTCAACGGTTCAAGATTTTTATCTGTCAACCCCATGCGACTGAAGGTCTCATAATAGAGAATATTGATGTTGCTTCCTCCGTCCATGAGTACCTTGGTGAACTTATACCCTCCGACCTGAGGTGCCACGACCAACGCCAGGTGACCCGGATTATCAACCCGGGGTGGGTGATCCTCCCGACTCCATACGATGGGCTTCTCAGACCAGCGTAAATAACGGGGAACTGCCGGTTCAACGGAGTTCACTGCTCTCTTATGAAGTTTCTAGTCACGCTTGCACACGCTAGTGGTGAAGAGATGATACTGTCCAATATTCAGCTGCTTCAGGTTGCTCTGATAACCCGACTGTTGCTGCTGTTGATTCCCCTGATTATTCTGCTGATTGTAACCACCTTGGTTGCTATGACCGCCTTGATTTCCTTGGAACCCTGAGTTAGAGCCGCCTCCGCCGTAACCCGGCCCATGAAAACCGGATCCTGAACCGCCACCCGGTCCATGACTGTCTTGGAAAAGATTTGAATTTTTGAACTCCTTCATAATGTAACAATCTTTCCAGAGGTGCCTAGACGACATCTCCCGCATCGCGTGTTTCGGGCAGGGCTGATTTAATAGTTGCTCAAGATTGATGCCTGACCGTCCAGTCTGCGGGGGCGGTTTACCCTTACGACGCTGACCATTATTCTGTGCATTGGTATTAGCCACAAAGTCCAAACTATTATCAGCCTTGCGCTTACCGTTGCCTCACTGATTCGCCGGGTTATGCTGTTGTCCTCTGGTGCTACTGCTCTTCTTTCCCTTTCCCGGCTTCTCATCATCAGACTCGGGGTCCTTGGTACCATCAGAGTCAGCATACTTGACCAAAGCCACCATGAGGGTCCCCATGTCATTGCAATAACGTTTGAGCCGTCCCAACTTATGCTTTAGGGGTGTGAACCGGCAATTGCTCTCCAGCATCAACACTGCTGAATCGGCATTGATGCAATCTGACGAGTGCAGGATTGTTGAGACACGGCGCACCTAATGGGTTGTTGACTCACCTTCCTCCTGAACACAGGAGGCTAAATCCACAATTGACATAGGCTGCTTGCATGTATCCTTGAAGTTCTGGATAAACCGGGCTTTTAACTCGGCCCATGACCCAATGGAATTGGCAGGGAGCCCCTTCAACCAAGTACGGGCCGTCCCTTCCAACATTAGGGGGAAATATTTAGCACATGCCACATCGCTAACATCTAGCAACTCCATGGTCATCTCATAACTCTCGATCCATGCTTCAGGGGGTAAATCAGCTGTATAGTTAGGCACCTTACGGGGACGCTTGAAATCCTTGGGCAGATGCTCATTACGTAGAGCCGGCACTAAATACGGCACACCCAAACTCTTGAAGGTTACACCTGGCTCCACCGAAGTTGTCGGACGAACCGGAGTAGGTTGACGGGCCGCATACTGCGCCTCTAACTCGGCCTCTCGACGGGATCTACCTTGATCTACCACGTTCTAAGCATCAGCACCACCGCCCGCCGGGTTATGCCCATGCGGCGGGTTACGGTTCCGTGCACTGCTCGACACATCTGGTTCATCCATATGCCTGCTGTAACAACGGCTTGGGCGAGGGGTGGAATGGATCCTGTCACGACTGTAAGAATAAGCCTGCTGCTGAACCAAAGCTGTTTGAAGGAGCTCTCTAGCCCTCTGTGTTTCAGCCGTCGTCAAAGACTCGCCCTCAACTGGAAGAGCTGCCAATCATGAAGCCGCGACGATCATGTTATCCAAAGGGTTAGAGTAATGACCCAGTGGCGTTGGCACGTGCTGCGGCAGGTTATTGTTCTGACGAGGCGGGTCCGTTGTGCGCAGCTGAACCGGCGCATCCGTCCCAGGTGCTTCAACCCGATTCACCACTGGCTGGTTACTGATTCCTGCTCCTGGCGTGTTAAAGAGATTCCTTGCCTCATAAACCGGGGGCAGACGAGTCTGATGCCTCCTCAAGACATCGTTTGATGCGTTCTAATCTAACATGAGTCGGTAAGACTCCGACTGAATCTGCTGTGCCTAAGCATCCAAAGCGGCCCGCTCCTTGGTCATCCTTACGTTTTCCACATTTAGCTCCTCCTTGGCTTGTGCTATCTCATCATGTAATTTTGCGACCGCCGCATTATGCTGATCCTGATCCGCCGGGTTAACCACCGTTGTTACCAGCGCTGTTAGTTTATCCACTAGGTCGGTTAAGACCTGAGCCAGCGGGCGCACAGGGCCTCCTGCCCCGGCTGCTGTCGCCGTTGCTAACCAGGAGATTAATGCCGCCACAGTCGAAGAGTGCTGCACTGGCTGTGTACCGGCATGAAGATTGCAACCCGGTTTGGCGGTTCGAGAGGGTCTGGAATACTGTCGCCATCGGAACAGCCCACAAGCCGGCCATCTTGTAGTTGGTACAGTGACTCGGTCTCACCAGTGGATGACTCGCCATCTGAATAGACAACCGTCTCACCGTTAGATACCGACTCTGATTCCGCACCATTGATGAAGCCCACGAAGGCACGCTTCATTGCGGGCTGAACTCGGGCGGGTCTTGCACGCTGAGCCATCTCAATGATGTCGGTGCAGATGTCCAGCTCAGGGCCCGGTTCGCCGATCTTGTCTATGAAGACGTGAATCCGCCAAAGGGGACCCGGTACCCGTACTCAATTGAGCCGGCCTCGGGGCCCCAGCCTGCGTCGTCGATGTAGAGCTTGCCGCGATGACTCTTGGTCATCCGGCCCACGGCATATCCCTTGAGCCCTTCGAAGTTGCCCTCTAAGAACTTGAAACCATCGTGCGATAGCCCCATGGTGGGCGCCAACTATCATCGAGTTGTCACGGTAGATGTCCTAGTGTGAGGACTTAGTCGTGGAGCCATCGCAACGAAGTTAGCTTAAAGGGGTTAAACAGGACAAAGGACACGAGGAGTTTATACTGGTTCGGCCCCTTGCGATGAAGGTAAAGGCCTAATCTAGTTTGAGGTGGTATTGCTAGGGTTTCGATGACCAGGGAGCGAATACGCTAAGCCTAGCTCTCAATCTATTGTTTCTTGTCCCTAAACCGCCGCCGGGTCATCCCTTTATATACACAGGTTGACTCTCGGCCGGTTTACAGAATCCTTGCCGGCTCATAAACGTGTCCACCTCGGTATCTGTTCTTTCCTATCGTACAATACAAGTTATACTCCTATCGCGGTTTATGTCTATGGGCCCTAACCCGCCTCTGGGGCTTGGGCCTCCCTATTAAATCTCCTCCATAAAGGGCCATCTTCCACGTCTTCATGGGCTTCAATACGGGTCAATTACTATGAGTATAACCCGGCCCCTCCTGGGCGGTTTATACTCAATAGTTATATCCGCAACAGGCTCCGTCTCGTGAAACGCAATAATTCTTTCTCCCTAATTTTTTTCTCCGAAAATGTGATTTTATAGCATCAGGGTTGCGGTCTGCGGGGCCACCAGGTGGGGACAACCCACCTGGGCGCTCCTCGAGGGGGCGCCCTGGTGGGTTGTGCCCACCCAGGTGCCCCCCTCCGGTGGTTCTTGGCTCCAATATTTTTCATATATGATATAAAAAATCCTCGCAAAGTTTCGTTCCAATGCGAGAACTTTCATTTCTGCAGAAAACAACACCATGGTAGTTCTGCTAAAAACAACGTCAGTCCGGGTTAGTTTCATTCAAATCATGCAAATTAGAGTCCAAAACAAGAGGAATAGTGTTAGGAAAATTAGATACGACGAAGACGTATCAACTCCCCCAAGCTTGAACCTTTGCTTGTCCTCAAGCAATTCAGTTGATAAACTGAAAGTGAAAAATAAAAACTTTTACGAACTCTTTTGCTCTTGTTTACATAAATAAGCTTAAGTAGCACCCAGGTTTTCAGCAAAGATTATAACTAACCATGTTGACAATAACTCCTAAAAATTATATTAACTCATATCAATGGCATAATCAACTTGCCAGCAATAATAAGATATCTCAAACAACAACACATTGTCAAAACAACCATGATGTAATATGACAATAGTGGTATCTCGCTAACCCTTTCTGAGACCGTAAAGCATAAATGCAGAGCACCTCCAAAGTTCAAGCAGCGACTAAACATTGTAATTCATGGTAGAGAAGAACCAATCATGATGCACCCAACATTAGCTACACACAATGTATGAGGATGACAATAGTGCTCTCAGGTTCTAGCACTTATTCGAGAAGGTGATGACACAACATAAAAGTAAATAGATAGTCCCTTCGCAAAGGGAAGCAATGATTTGCGGAGGTGCCAGAGCTCAAGTTTTTTTAAAACAGAGGTAAATGAAATTTTGAGAAATGCACCCTTCTTGTTTACTTCGCGACCATTAGTTATCGGTATCTTCCATGCTAAACACATTAGTGGCGGTTCCCAAGTGATAAAAGTAAATGTTTACTCCCCCTCCACCAACAATCACACTCCACGGCTGGTCCGAAACAACGGGTACCGTCCATAACAACAATAGTCCTGGGGGAGTTTTGTTTTATTATTTGCAATTTGAGTTTGGGACTAGGAATCCCTATTACCACCCCTCTCGTGCAAGGGCGAGTGAATAAACACTCATCATGAGAATAACCCGCTTAGCATGGAAGATACTGACTACCTCCTGTCGCTCTATGAACAATCCAGGCACACAAAAGTGGATATTTATTTGAAGGTTTTAGAGGTGGCACATGCAAATTTACTTAGGACGGCAGGGTAATACCGCATATAGGTAGGTATGGTGGACTCAACTGGGATAACTGGGGTTTCAGGAATTTTGATGCACAAGCAAAATTCCCGGTTAGTACAGGCGAAAGCTAGCAAATAGGTTGAGAAGCGGCCAGCTAGAGAGCAAGAATGGTCATGAACATGCATTACACATAAGTAAAATTGGATACTATCATGAGTAGGATATGAACACCATGAACATAAATATCACAGAGGCCATGTTGGTTTTGATTCAACTACATGCATGAACATGTGCCAAGTCAAGCCACTCGAACATTCAAAGGAGGATACCATATCGTCATACTACATCACAATCATTTTAACACAATGTTGACATCGAAGATAAATCCTTATCCACTCCTAGCTACTTAAGCATGGCATGAGAAACTATAATCTCTAATTGTCATTGCAAACATGTTTGATCATAATAGGCTGAATCATGGATACTAGGTTACACATATTTACAAAAACAGAACAAGTTGACTTCATACACGTTTCTCTCTGCCACAACCAGTCCATCAAATATTGTCATTATTGACTTTCACTTGCATGACAAAACGATATGGAAATAATAATAATGCAAGAGTGTCGTGGACTAAGCTGGAATCTGCAAACATTTTATTCAAAAGGAGAAGACAAGGTAATATGGGCTCTCTGTTAGATCAACAATAATGCATGTGAGAGCCATTCAACATTTTCATCATGGTCTTCTCCTTGGTATGACTCAATGAAAAGAAAATAAATTCAGAGAAACACACTGAAATATTTTTGGAGTTTTTGGGTTTTCTGGAAGAAAGCAAATTAAAGAAAGAAAAACAAAACAAGAAAAACTATTTACACGGGAGGGCTCCCAACAAGCAAAAGAAGAACAAGGAAATATTTTTGGGTTTCCTTTTTAATATTTCAACTAACTACACTAAAAAGAAAAATCAAAAGGAAGCATGAAACATTTTTGTATTTTCTCAAAGTTTTTCAAATACACAAGAAGAACGCGAAAAATAAATCTAACATGGATAATACAATGAAAAAGTATGAACACCGACAACTGGAATGAAATGTGTGAACATGAATATAATGTCGGTGGGAACACGTACTCCTCCAAGCTTAGGCTTTTGGCCTAACTTGGTAATTACCATCAGTATCCTGCATAATGGTCGGAGTGATAGCTCACAGAGGCTCTAGGTGCAGACACCTCAGCCCGCCGTGCAGCCACAACCGTTGCGTTATGTGCTCGGGCCTCACTCTCAAGAAAATAATATCTTCCCTTGCTGTGAACAACAAAGAGAGCAGGCACATGCAAAAAGGTGTCTACAATGGACTTTTTATTAAACAACATGTTATAAGTAAAATTATGGGCTTCACCACTAACGATCTTATGACGTTTCATAGCGTCAAAGTCCAAGTACTGCGTGGGTAGTATGGGGTCATAAGGCCAAGGTGAAACACCCAGCTCTCTTGCTAAGCGTGTGTGGCATAAATTCCACCATAAAAATATCCACTACCAGCGTTGTGTTGCAACCTGCATGCAACAATCGCTCCAAAGTTATAACTTTAATCACCAGTGAGAGCGGTGCATATGAGGCTCAAGTCTGGAGCACAAAGTGTACTACAATCCTGTTTGCCAACAATGTATTTTCCATTAAAAAATGCAAAGTATTGAATTGGGGAAAATGAATGCTCTTTATTCTACCTTGCGTCACTCCTCTAGTCTCACCATAGCATAGACTAGTAAAAAATAACTCATATTCAGATCTTGGTGGTTCGTCCAACGAACCACAAAATGGAATTTTGCAGTAGTTTTGCCCAACCAGGTGCCCCCCTCCGGTGGTTCTTGGCTCCAGTATTTTTCATATATTATATAAAAAAACCTCGTAAAATTTCATTCCAATCCGGGAACTTTTATTTCTGCACAAAAACAACACCATGGTAGTTCTGCTAAAAACAACGTCAGTCCGGGTTAGTTTCATTCAAATCATGCAAATTAGGGTCCAAAACAAGAGGAAAAGCGTTAGGAAAATAGATACTATGGAGACGTATCAACTTCAATGACTACAACAATGTTGTGACCACATGCAACAATGATGCGATGACCAACATTGTTGCAAACAATCCTCCTGCTCTACTCCATGATCCACCTATTACCTATCATGAGACTCTCTCAGCCTCAGTGCCAAACAACGCAGTGAATGATGTGACACAGAAATCTAATCTTATGGGCAAGAGGAAAAAACACTACTCCTATGAATGTGATGGATGTTAGACTCAATAGAAGACTGGCTAGACTTAGTGTGGGCTTCAAAGATAAAGCTACTGTTAGAGCTGGTAGGATCACTACTACAGGATGATGCTAACACGATACATGAATCAGAGACCCTTCGACCAAACTATGCACAATGAATTAATTGCAAACAATGTTATAATAAAATTGTCTCCAATAAGACGAACTGTGTGCGATGGCGGAGACATCAAGCATGATTCATATTAGAGTTACATGTGCGATATGTGGCGTACAGTTGATCAATATGAACTGTTTGCGATGAGCCAAAAAACAAAAATGGTCAGCCATATCAAGGTGTGTGCGATAGATGACATGCAGTTATCTCGGATGAACTATTTTCGATTAGGCAACACAGCAGAAATGGTCGGCCAGATCAAGGTGTGTGTGAAAGACGACATATAGTTCACTCAGATGAACTATTTGCGATGAGCCAAAACAAGAGAAATGGTCAGCCAGATCAAGGTGTGTGCGATAGGCGACATACAGTTCACTCCAATGAACTATTTGCGATCAGGCAAGACAATAGAAATAGTTCAACTTAACAAGATGTGTGTGACATGCGGCAAACAGGTCCGTAATCAGAAATGTGTGTGACCACTGATAATAATACAGACGATGTTACATCATCGGCAGTTTACACCATAGCGAACTTGTAGTTTCCGCTGTTGAAAAACCTGGCGGAACGCTCGAAGGCTTTCTAGCCAGGCAGTAGTGGTAGATGAGGACATGATGGCACACGCAAAACTGGGCGACACCAACCTTCTGATCTATCCTGGGATGAACGGCTGTGTATTGGAGGTCGATGCCGACCACTTTGTACTTGTCCTGAGCAAGCAAGTGCTCCACAGTGTTGATGTAGTCCTCCACCATGGCCGGGTCAATGGTGTACACCACCAAGAGATCCTTCTCCCTCATGTCGGTCTCCACTTGATGCACGCCAAACTCCATTGGAGCGCCGCTAGATATCCTCTCTGTATATGTCGTCGTGGGTGTGCTGTTGTGTTGTGGGGCGCGATCGAAAGGTTGAAGAGACTAAGGTTATGATGGCCATGAGAATTAATGGGGAAGCCCGACGGCCTGGAATATCGGCACACCCGAATGGCAGTTTTGGCAGCGCGTTACTCCATCGTGCCGCATGTAACCGCATCGTGGCGACGCGTGCAGCGCAGCCGCATGCATATGGGCCCCCCAATGTGATCGTGCGCCGGCCCCAATGGCTGGTAGAGCATGCGAGGAGGACACGAGAGTAGAGCGCACGGAGGGACGCGAGTAGAGCGCACGGAGGGACGCGAGCAGAGCGCTCGGCGGCCGCCTCAAGGCGAGCAACCATATGCATATAGTAGTTGAACACGCAGGGAATAGCTATCCACAAGCCGAGCGCGGGAGGGAGGTGAGCAGAGCATGCAGATGGACGCGAGGTGAGCGTTCCGAGGGACATGAGCAGAGGCCAGCTCAATGAGGTGAATGTGGGAAACGTACAAGGGTGCACCGGCTAATTGTGTGGGAAGACCGATAATAACACAGACATTTCCTGCTAATAAGTTGTTGTGATTTGGGCAAATGATGCTTGCTAGTAAATAATTGTCTACGATTCTTGAAATCATCATTGACTTGTTCCTTAGTTTAATCGTATGCCATAATTTTCTTAGTCTGCACAACATCTACGTTCTCTGTGTATAGTACAATCACTGGTACGCGTCGGTGCTATACAAACGGTTTTTAACCCCTTTCCGCGATGACATTTGGGACCGTCGCCAAGTGAGTGTGTGCGATAGGGTGTCCTTCCTACACGACCCAGAAACCGTCGGGGATATGGAGTGATCCAGAGGCCTTCCAAAATGTAATCATGTGCGATGCAGCACACACTAAATTCTTTCGCACGTGTGGTATCGGTTATTAAGCATTTCTAATGACGCAGTGAAACCATACGGTTTGTCGTAACGAACCATTTGGGAAACAGTATGTAAGGCACACGGGCCAACCTATGAACTGTGTGCGATTTGTGCCCCATCACACCTGAGTTTTCTGCGTAACCCGTCTGCCATGCTAGACTCCATCGCACATGTTTGCCAACAATTACCGTATGCGATAATGTTCTATCACAAACAGTTCAGGAGCCCCTTCGCACACATACAAGTGCTACAGACCATTTGTGATTTGTTGGGTATCACCGACGGTTGCCGCAAGAGTGACGTGTGCTTTTTGTTTGGGATCCCACATGTTTCCTGAAATAATTACGACTGGGATTGTATTTTGCATTGGGCACGGTTTACTCCCAGTTCTCGTGTGCGATAACAAGATATCACAAATGGTTTCGGAGACCCTACGCACACGTAGTAGCGCTGCAAATCGTTTGTGATCTGCTGTGTATCACTGACGGTTCCGCTACGATCGACGTATGCTTTCTGATGTGGATCGCACACACTCATTTAGTTGAACCGTGTGCAGAGCAATTGCCAGGTTAAAACAAAAATATCCCATTTTGAATCGGCATGGAAAAAGCAAATTTGCCACAATATTCAATTGAACAAATAAACAAAAATATCCCATTTTGAATCAGCACGCAAAAAGAAAATTCACCACCATATTCAATTGAACAAATAGTGTCCACAGGAAGAACATTCATCAGATTTCGCAACAATCGCAATTGAACATATGGTAGCTAAATTCCAATGATATGTCCACACATATATGCCTTACATAATTAATCATAGTGTACGAAATACGAAATCCTCATCAGATGGAAAATAATGGATCCATGCGTTATATGTTTTGCGGCTAACTCTTACTCAATGTTTCAGGAGAATGCATGCTGAAATCTTCATTATCACCAATGGGATTGCTGTAGTGATCCAGGAAGAAGTCGCTAATAAATCTCCGAACCATCAGCAATTCAACAGCCAGGAGTGGTTCAGGGGTCCTCAGTTTTAAGATGAGCTGCAATATTTTTAAGATCAAAATGTGCCATATGAGTGGAGTAGAAGATATTAATTAAGATAGACTTACTGGTACTAATTCGCGAGGATCGTCACAACTATCAGCAGATTTGCAGATGGAGATCATGTGTCTGCAAACATAGTATCCACAAAGGTTGGTCCTTGCTTCTTGTTGAGGACACTTTGAATTTTTTGTACAGAATTAGTCATGTATTTGTCCTGTTAGGAACAACCTAACCGGTGTTAGATGTATTATTTTTTCTTTGGAAAAAATAGAAAGAGGTTTATTTAGAAGCTTGAACATTTGACTAGCGTAAGGAAAGGTATTTGCAGACTGGTGGATAAATTTTCTGAAAATAATGGATTTTGGTGTGTTACCGGAGAAATGATGTCGTGCTGCAGCGGTTGTTCCATCTTGAACAGGTTCCCTGGTTTAGTTTTCCACAATGTGAGCACACTGCAAATGATGATGAATTTTGACAACATCAATTATTGAACCAGATATGAATGCAAATTAATTTCAACATCATAGAATTCAATACCTATCCAAGAATTGCTGCACATGCGTCAGATCCTGAGCGTTTGTTGACTCTCTGAGAGAATCAATGTAGTAAACTGTGTTCTTTTTTGGAACAATGAATACCAATATCCAGTGATTGCTACATATTAAGAAATCCATGAACTTACGAATGATGTCTAAATCTGAAAGACAATCAGTGTATGTGTGGTTGTTCACTTGACTTACCGTTCATGATATGGCCAGAGAAATGATTCTGCATGGGACGTCTTTTTGAAGATACGGACGACCGTCTTAACGGCCCAGTCCCGTCGGTCCTTACCATCTAATGTTGTGCCATTTGCTAATGCAGGATCTATGAAATACACACTCTCCCTTTTTCTTCTCTGCGCGTTCAATCCCCTGAGAGGAATAAAATGCAGTTAGTTGTTTATCATTTATTGCGTTGTATGGAGAAGTTGATCAGAGTTTGTTAAGTACTACAAAATCAGGCATCTAACAAGAGTGGCATCGAGCACGTTGAAGTTGAAGAAGAGATGTAAATCCTCGAAAATCACATTGATGGAACCAGCATCGTGTCGGAAATTATCTCTGTTGTAGTGGACTAGCAAACCATGATGACCTTCTGACATTTGATCCATGCAATATTCATGTAACTCGCAGCAACTGGAGCTGCACTCATCAAAGTATTCACCAACAAGAAATGGCTGGCCATGGACGTACTTGCGTGCTTGATGTACGTCTGCTTTACTTTTAGCAAGCAAAAAATCTACTTCTTCAACATCCATGGTGTTAGAAATAATATTACTCCCTGATTCAAACAAGCTGCCATTAATTTGGTTCTGGGCGATGAGTGCTTTAAGTAAGAGGCAATCGTTCTCTTTCCTTTTCACTCTCCCTCTGCGCTTACTCGTGGGTGTAGCCTTCTTGGCCACTTCCTTCTTGGTACTTGAAGCATTTCTGGTAGAACGTCGTCTTGGCTGCAAGGTAGACTGCCGAGTAGACGGAGAAGCTTGGACGGACTGCTTAGCAGACGATTTATCTATGCCAGACCACTGAGCTGGCGGTGCTGCTATGATGGACTGCTGGGCTGTAGGAGCAGAGGCATCAGACTGCTGACCATGCGTTGAAGCTATGTCGGGTTTCTGCGCAGGTCGTGCCAACTTGTCGGTGTGCTGAGGAGGTCGTGCCAACGCGTTGGTTTGCTGAGCAGGAAGTGCTGATGCATTGGTATGCTGATCACGCGCCTACGGACCGACGGACTGATGAGCAATCGGTTCTGGACCTACAGACTGCTTAGCAGTATGTTCCACCAAGTTGGTCTGCTGAGCATGTGCTGCAGCTGGGTTTCTCCCCGCTGCTTCAGCGGTCGGCATCTGAATATGTGGTGCGTCTTCAGCAGTTGTAGGCCTTGCCACTGGCTGCTTTGGGGAGGAGATGACATGGCCTGTACGCCATGAAGTCGGACCGACCGATCACAGGTTGATGCATCAGCCCGCAAGAGTTGCTGTGGCAAGGAGAGCGTCACCGGTTGAGGGGCGATAGTGGTTGCACTTGGCGGGGCTTCAGGGATCTCATCGATGAACTCTATTTCCTTTCGTGGCAACTGGATGTGATGTAACAGTGTTTCTCCCAAGGTCCATTTCTCATTGAAGTCTCCTAGGACATTCTTCAAGGAAAATTCATTGAATCCAGGCTTTACTTCAGTCACGTAGCACTTCACACAGCCCGGCTTCAATGGCACATTGTCCAAGAAGAGGCCATCTTCCAAGAAGGGTGGGCAAACCTAGGCTGTTGCACATTTTAATGTACCTTCATAATGTGTAAGCACGCCCTTCAGTCTATCTTTCATTCCAGATATAGCATCATCACGAGCAGCTACAATCTTAGTGTCACTGGGATCAGCTGATGCACAGCTACTCTTGTGCAGTGTTGTCGCGCAATAAGCAGCATCCTCCATGCCCGCCTCCCCTCCCATCTGCTGGCTATCTGTCAGTGTTAGAGTCTTCTGCATCATCACTGACTCCTCAACATCCTTTAGAACAGCCGGATAAATCTCCTTCAACCTTTCATACAATGCATTCTGCTTCATTTCACTCCTTGATTTTTTCATGATGAATCTCTCTTCTTTGCTAAGTGTGAAAGCCCTCTTGTGCGGGACATTAACACCTATACTGTCGTGGAGTTGTCACGGCAGATGTCCTAGTGTGAGGACTTAGTCGTGGATCCAATGCATCGAAGTTAGCTCAAAGGGGTTAAACAGGACAAAGGACACGAGGAGTTTATACTGGTTCGGCCCCTTGCGGTGAAGGTAAAGGCCTAATCTAGTTTGAGGTGGTATTGCTAGGGTTTCGATGACCAGGGAGCGAATACGCTAAGCCTGGCTCTTGATCTGTTGTTTCTTGTCCCTAAACCGCCGTCGGGTCGTCCCTTTGTATACACAGGTTGACGCTCGGCCGGTTTACAGAATCCTTGCCGGCTCATAAACGTGTCCATCTCGGTATCTGTTCTTTCCTATCGTACAATACAAGTTATACGCCTATGGCGGTTTATGTCTATGGGACCTAACTCGCCTCTTGGGCTTGGGCCTCCCTATTAAATCTCCTCCATAAAGCGCCATCTTCCATGTCTTCATGGGCTTCAATACGGGTCAATTACTATGAGTATAACATGGCCCCTCCTGGGCGGTTTATACTCAATAGTTATATCCCCAACAGGCTCCATCTCGTGAAACGCGATAATTCTTTCTCCCAAATTTTTTTCTCCGAAAATGTGATTTTATAGCATCAAGGTTGAGGTCTGCGGGGCCACCAGGTGAGGACAACCCACCTGGGCGTTCCTGGAGGGGGGCGCCCTGGTGGGTTGTGCCCACCCAGGTGCCCCCCACCGGTGGTTCTTGGCTCCAGTATTTTTCATATATGATATAAAATATCCTCGCAAAGTTTCGTTCTAATCTGAGAACTTTTATTTCTGCAGAAAAACAACACCATGGTAGTTCTGCTAAAAACAATGCCAGTCCGGGTTAGTCTCATTCAAATCATGCAAATTAGAGTTCAAAACAAGAGGAATAGTGTTAGGAAAAGTAGATACGACGAAGACATATCAACTCCCCCAAGCTTAAACCTTTGCTTGTCCTCAAGCAATTCAGTTGATAAACTGAAAGAGAAAAATAAAAACTTTTACGAACTCTTTTGCTCTTGTTTACATAAATAAGCTTAAGTAGCACCCAGGTTTTCAGCAAAGATAATAACTAACCATGCCGATCTTGCCTATGAAGACGTGAATTCCACCAAAGGGGACCCGGTACCCGTACTCCATTGAGCCGGCCTCGGGGCCCCAGCCTGCATCGTCGATGTAGATCTTGCCGCGATGACTCTTGGTCATCCGGCCCACGGCATATCCCTTGAGCCCTCCGAAGTTGCCCTCTAAGAACTTGAAACCATCGTGCGATAGCCCCACGGTGGGCGCCAATTGTCGTGGAGTTGTCACAGTAGATGTCCTAGTGTGAGGACTTAGTCGTGGAGCCATCGCAATGAAGTTAGCTTAAAGGGGTTAAAGAGGACAAAGGATACGAGGAGTTTATACTGGTTCGGCCCCTTGCGATGAAGGTAAAGGCCTAATCCAGTTTGAGGTGGTATTGCTAGGGTTTCAATGACCAGGGAGCGAATACGCTAAGCCTGGCTCTCGATCTGTTGTTTCTTGTCCCTAAACCGCCGCTGGGTCGTCCCTTTATATACACAGGTTGACGCCCGACCAGTTTACCGAATCCTTGCCGGCTCATAAACGTGTCCAGTTCGGTATCTGTTCTTTCCTATCATACAATAGAAGTTATACGCCTATGGCGGTTTATGTCTATGGGCCCTAACCCGCCTGTGGGGCTTGGGCCTCCCTATTAAATCTCCTCCATAAAGCGCCATCTTCCATGTCTTCATGGGCTTCAATACGAGTCAATTACTATGAGTATAACCTAGCCCCTCGTGGGCGGTTTATACTCAATAATTATATCCCCAACATTAGGCCCCAAGTTGATTTGAACTTGTTCACATCAATCTTCAACACTTAGAAAAAAATCCATCCTTCATTACTTTCACAAAACTTATAACTCGCCATGACATCATCTTCTGGAATCACGATAACCCGTTGTGACGTCACCTGCCATTAACCTTACACAGAGCCCAAATCTTTTAATGTATCTCCGTTTCTTTAATGAATCTCCGAAAATCAAGGCGTCTGCATATATACAGATCGGTTTTTTGACCTCCTCGATTCCCGCGCATGCCACTTATCCATTCGCCTTATAAATAGGACCGGGGGTCCATTTCACTCCCCCCCCCCCCGCCCGTGCCTCTTCGTCTCGTCACCTTCCTCGTGACGCCCTTGTATTCAAGCTCAGCCGCCGCCGTCAAGCTTCACCTCTACCTCGACCTTGGCCGCTGCATCAACCTGTTCGGACCAGATCACTCGCGCGCCTCCGCCATTCAACGGCCTCAGTAAGTTCCTCCTCCTCTCCTCCGTAGATCTGATTATTGTTCTCACGAACTCATGAAGGTTCGGACGTGTTCTTCGCTTGTTCTTCACCGTATCAGAAACAGCGGATTTAAACTTGATATTTCCCTGTTCGGTAGTAACCATAGTTCCTATTTTCCCATCAAATCATCTCTTTTTCTGTAGAAAAAACCTAATCTGGAACTTCATAAACTTTCGAGTACCAATATTTTAGGTCTGAATATTTTTCCTTTTCTGACACGCGGTAGATCTGAAATTGCAACATCAATATGTGAAATCTATTTTTCACCACTTAGTCATTTTCGACCTTCAAACCTATACTTTCAATGTCTATGTAGGCGGTTTATCTTCAGAAAATAATAATCTGCCATGTACCATTAGTCCCCTCTTAAACCGCCAATTGTTCATCTCTGCAACTTTATAGTGTCAACCTCCAGTTTATCACCCTTGCATGTTTGAATATATTCTGCCCTTTACTTTGGCGAATTGATTATGAATCTTAAACTGGCACAAACCTTCCTTCAGGTTGTCGCATAAATGGCCAAGTCTTTTTATGCCTGCAATTGGGTGCCATCCCGGGTTATAGAAGAAGAACTGAACAGATGTGTTGCAACTGGCGCTTTAGCAAAAAAGGATGACATTCATTGGAGAGCTCCCGGTCAAGAAAATCTAGCTGAGCCCGAAGATGGGGAAGTGGTCGTTTTTGTTGATCATCTGGGTCGAGGGTTCAGCCCTCCCGGATAAATTTTTTCCATGACATGCTTCATTTCTTCCAACTTCATCCTCAAGATATTGGACCTAACTCCGTGTCCAATATTTGCAACTTTCAAGTGTTTTGTGAATCTTATTTACAAGAAGAGCCCACAGTCGAATTGTTCAGAGATTTCTTCACCTTAAACCGCCGTACCGAGTTTATAGATGGGCCCAATACTGAACTTGGAGGGGTGTCAATTCAGAAAAGAAAAGATGTTAGCTTCCCTCACGGTAAGCATCATAGCCACCCCAAAGAATGGAATCAAACTTAGTTTTATTGCAAAGATACATCTCCAACTGGTGAGAACCCTCTACCGAGTTACCGTGCTCACCGGCTTACCGGTACACATCCACTCCCCAAAAGAGTCACTGCAAAGGAAAGGGCCAAATATGCCCCGCAACTTTCGAAGCTCAGAGCCTTTGTGCCAAACGGTTTGACATGCATTGATTTTGTTCGTTGCTGGATATCTTGGAGCATTTTGCCTTTATGCCGTCGTCCCGGTTTAATGTGCGAGTACACAGGGGACGTGAAAGACCCTCAACAGCACATTGATATTCAGCCGATCGACAATCGAAATTATCAAGTCACAAGAAGATATTGGATGAACCGGTAGTTGTCTGCAGTAAAACAGGGCTTAGTCCTTTCTGCGTTCCAAATAAACCGCCAGCTGTAAGAATTACCCAACTCCTGTTTTAATCCGATCTTTTTAATATTCCCTTACAACCTTTGTCAATCGTTAACAGGGTGACGATCCATTCTGGAAGAGGAAACCACAGGATAAACTGGCCAAGACACCTCGCCCCAAGACCAAGGCCACCAAGAAGCCTGCCAAGAAGAGAACCGCCGATTCCACCGAGTTGAACATCGATGATGACCTTGATAACATAGAATCAGAGGTAGAACTTGATTCTCTTGGCTCCTTTTTCATACACCTCATTGACAATGACCATTATCAGGATGATGCTGAAGCTAGCAATGCTGGTGACGTAGAGGTAATTATTCTTTCCTCCGGTTCAGATCCTCTGCCAACACAGAAAACCCGTCAAGCAAACCGGAAAGTAAGATTTTCACACCCTCTAGCTTATTTGGATCCAAACTTTCTTTTGAAGAAACAGCAACACGAAGCTCGTCGCACAACCCGGCATAGTGGCCAGGTGGTTACTTCCGCTGGTTTACCGAACACACCGGTTCGTAAATGCCACCCAGAGGTCTCTTATATTTCGGACACATCTTATCCCAAGGCGGGTTACTTCCGACAAACTCTTAATCCGTCTGATTCCAACTATCAGGGAACTTCTCATTTGTCCTCTGGCGAGTCCACAGAGACACAAATCCCAACTCTTAAACTGTTCCTGGATTAGCATTGTTAACTAACCCTTCAGATTCTTATGCTTGATTATTACACTAACCTTTTATTCGTCTCTTTCAGAGCCAAAGCCAGACCTAGCAAGAAGGCCAAGCTGAATACTCCGGTTATTGACCCCAATCCATCTGAACCGGAGAAGACCCCAGAGCCTTCTAACACAAATGATGAAGCTACTCTTGATGATCCCCACCGCAAGATCATGAAACCTTTGCTGAAAAGATAGAAACTGATCAGACAGGTCATGCTGATAACCCGCCAAGCCCAGCCAAAGCTGCTGATGATAAAACTGATGATGTTGTAGTTACTGGCTTTGGTCATTCATCCCCTGGCAACCCCATTGCTCTGTGAAAACACAGTGCCAAGGAAGAAATCTCTACTATCGACAAGGGCAAGTGGAAAGCGGATTAGAAAGCTATGCCCACCTCAGCGCCCAAGACATCCACTCTGGGTTTTTAAACCGTTTGTACACAAGCCGTGACTATGAAGCCGGTTTAGTAAACATGATGAAGGAGAGATACGAGGTAAATGTTGTTAACTCTGCATAAGTATTCTTCCCTTATGATTGGTTTAGAATATCACCTCCATTGTAGCCCCCAAGGGCCGGTTTATAATACCAATATAAACCGGGACTTTGTAAAATAACAATACTTCGAATTTTCCTATGTAGCCCTCAAGGGCCGGTGTATCTTTTCAAGATAAACCGGGACTTTAGAATAATAATCCTTCAATTTCACCTGTGTAGCCCCCAAGGGCCGGTTTATCTTTTCAGATGAACCGGGACTTTTATCCTCTAAGGCTGAAAATTCCTGTTGAACTCCTTTGTAAACCGATTGACCACCAAGCTGATTGATGGAGGAAAATCCATAGTGTTAACTTTGAGCAAATATGCATTAGCCCCCAAGTGCCAAGAATAATACTTGTATTGAGCTTTGGACTTGTAAAAACTTTTGGATAAGAAGCAATAGGCATTAGCCCCCAAGTGCCAAGTGTATAACTTGTTATGTGCTTGGTACTTCAAATATGTACTGTTAACTCATAAATTGCATGTCTCTTGCAAGCTGAGCTGAGCAAAAAAAAATCCCAAACCATCGACCTTCAAGAAAATACAAAATCTCAACAAACAGAAACCTCCAAGGCCAAGGAGGAGCTGACCAGTGCTTTAGCAGCCATGGAAAAACTGGAGAGCTTCAAGAGCGAGCGAGCCGGCTGGGACACAGAAAAAGCAACTCTGTTGAAGAGGTCTCAGGACGCTGAAGCGGCCCTTAATCCGGTAACAGAGGAGCTGACTGGCTTGAAGTGGCAAATAAATGCCATGACTTCTGCTGTTTTGGTAAAGAGCCTCTTCATAAGCTTTAAACATGTATTATCCCATAAACTGACGGTTTACCGATGTTTGTGATGATGCAGGATCTCGCATTACTCATCTTGGCTCCGACATGCGAAAGAAATTGAAGGCTGCCTATACTCTTATAGAGCAATTATACACCGGTGCACAACAGATCATCTGTACCGCTTCTCATAACAAACCGCCCCCAACTTTGATCAAAGAAACATTAGAGAGGTTGTTGATGATGCCTGCCCGGTTTGAAGAGCTAAAAAGATCAGCTGCAAGGGCAGCTGCTCTAACCGCCTAACCCGGGATAAAGCATGGATACCTGATCTTGATCCGGCTGATGTGGGAAATGGCTCTGCGAGCATAAAGGACGACATGTCAGACTTTTGTAATGATGACCTCAGAACCTTGACGAAGTAAATGCGCTCATTGGATATCAAATTGGCTGAAGAGACTAATCTTTCACATTATCAGTCGATTTATGATGCCAACAACAAGAGGGTTAACCCGCCAACCTATGACGCTCCAACTCTTATTCCTCCAATCCGTAAGCATACCTATGCCCGTGACATTGAACCCTCCACTTATAAGTGATGAAGCTGTATTCAAGGCCCTAACTGGGATCGATTGGGAAACCATTGACTTCCAGCCACTGGGTGGAGAGGAGGAGGAGGAACCGGCACAGGATGATCCACAACCTTCAAGCCAGCCCGGCGAAGATTCATAAATCGGGGGCCGGTTTAGCTTCTGCATTCTGCAAGACTTGTTGAAAACCATTGTTCTTTTGGGCATCAAAACGCCTTGTAATAGGCTAGTTTAAACTCTTGATCTGCTATGCCATCGTGCATATTTACTTTGCATGGCACTGTTAATCCGCCATGTTAAGATATGCTATGTCTTCTTATGATACTTAGCAATGTGGAATCTGCTCCTGCATATAATAAATAAAAATGTCCTGGCGGTTTACCGCTAGACGGGTTATCATGCCCAATAACATAGTTTATAACCAGTGTTGGACATAAAAATAACCATATATAATTTAAGATATACCATACCTGTGATATTTTATCACACTGCTGGTTTAGCAAGCCAGTGTAATAAGGGTGAAAACCCCAAATTTTGAGCACTGGTAAATATATATTGCCGGTTTGTGAACAAAACCAAGCCGAGTTAATAAACACCGGATATTACATTACCTTATAGTGGCGACTTATTATCGGTGTACAAAAGAAGAGGTGCACCTTTGTACCCCTTTACCTGTGCACGGACAGTCGGAGCCACGCCCACGGCCGCACCAATCAGAGCAGGGGAGGTGAACCAAGGTGAAACCGAAGCCCGAGACAGCTAGAGCAACGCCAAGGCCAAGACCACAAAGTGCAGAGGGACGAAGCAGGTTCCCCCGGCAAGACCCTTGCCGGGGCAGCCTCCGCGGCCCCAGTAAGGCCCTTATCGAGGCGGCTCGTCCAACACCAGCGGAGCGCACCACCCTTGAGCCCACGGTCTCCAACACCATCAACCACGTTGGGCCAGGGCTCGGGAGGCACCTCCATGGTGGCATGCAGATCGTTGTGAAGACGAGGAATATTCAAGATCAGATGAGGATTAGAAGACAATGATCCTCGGCAAGATCCTTGCCGAGGAGAGCCACAAGACCGTCGGCAAGATCCTTTCTGGGGACGACAGCACGCCATAGCGAGGCCCTTGCCGGGCCACCCGGCAAGGCCCTCACCAAGGGCGCCAGCAGGGCCACTTCCAGGCCCGCACTAGCCAAGTCTCCACAGATGTTCGCATGCAGCTGCCAATCCAACTAGCTGGGCAGGCACTTGCGTAGCAATATGTAGCTTCCAGGCCAACTCAGCAAGCGCCTGCTTGGCGGCATGCAGATCTTCGTGAAGACTTTACCACCGCGCCACCTCAGCTGCCTGCCTGCCTACACGGCGCCGCATGCATCGCTGGCCAGGGCGCGTGTCGAAGCGAGGAGGAGCGGCAACGGACGGGACGGGCCTCGTTCTCGTCCCCAATAAAGCAAGGGGACACCTAAGCGATGCATTAAATGCGTCTTGTCCTGTAATACGAGCGATAACCTCATGGCACTGTACGCCTTTCCACCTCCTATGTGCCACTGTGGCAGCCCCTTTCGACTATAAAAGGAGGCCCATGGCAAACTGGAGAAGGATTCGACTCTCTGGAACAGCTCAGCCACCATAGCTAGGTTGAGGGCTCAAGAACACTCAATACATCCACCAAAGCAGGACTAGGGTTTTACGCATCCTCGCGGCCCGAACCTGGGTATACGATCCTTGTGCTGATTACTAATCCTGCTCTTCTTGCAACCCTGCGCCCTGGCAACCGTAGTAGGGATTCTTGTGATCCCATAGGTGTCGTTTCCCACCGACATCTTTGGCGTGCCAGGTAGGGGCGCTATTGTGAGAATCTGGTCTAGTAATTACCCTAGCGTTCTTCATCACCATGGCTCCCAAGAAGTAGACGGCCACGGCGATCGGCTCGTCGGGGGCCGAACGGCCCGTGCCAGTACGGGCGAGCAGCGGCTCGTTCACGGACAGAACCCGAGCCGCGGTCCGCGAGCACTAGCATCGCCTTGGCAAGCCTGGCGAGCAGCACCGTTCACGCGCTAGGCGATGGGCCGCACCCCACCAAGTCTAAAGATGGGACTGGGACCCCCCGCAGGCGGCGCGGGGCCCTCCAGGAGTGTCGTTGTGCCACCCACGGGCGGCGCAGCAACCTCCAAGACGCCCACGCCGGCAACCACTGCGTGCTCTTCCCATGGTGTGCGCGACGAGCAGTGTCACCACGTCGGTGACCCTGGGCACCACCGTGGGAAGATCCCTGTGCATCGTTCGCGGGATGAAGGAGTTCAGCATGCCCGCCGAAGTGCTGGCGAAAATGGCGCGCAACCGCTGGGTCGTGACGAAGCTCCTTCTAACGTTGTTAGAAGTCGAAGCGCACCACGGTCCACGCAACTGTCGCCACCACCCACGCCAGCAGAACCTTTGGCGCCCACGTAGCTGCTCCTCGAGTTCCCTCCTGCTGCAGAGAAGTTCGACGAGTGGAGGGCCACCATCCGGAGCCTTGTCACCGTCGCCAACAAAGATGATCCGCGACCGGCGGGACCCTCGGGCCGGTGCTCCACCGAGCCACCACATGCCAGCGCTGGGAGGACCGGGGAGCTGCGGTCACGGTGCACTCTCCTCCTCCTCGCCAGCCGCCGCGGGCGTCGGCCCATCGTGATGACGCTTGTGATAACATCTCTATAGCGTCATCCGACTCGTGGACCCACCGCGACCAGCGCCAAGTTCTTCAAGAACGAGCTCACGAAGATGCTCGAACCACTATTGAGCGCCGGCATGATACACGCCACCAGTCGGACAAGCGGGCGGGACCCACTATGGACCACCCAACACCAGGGGGCTCCAGCGGCCTACCTTACGAGGTGGGTTGCCCGGCCTTTACCCGCGAGCTGCAGTAGTTCCAGTGGCTGTCCCACCGCACGTTCAAGCCCGACGTCGACGAGAAGTACACTGGCAGGACCCATCCATCCGAGTTCCTCAGCATCTACACCATCGGGATGCAGGCTGCCGGAGCTCGCGACGACAAGGTGCTTGCCAATTATTTCCCACTGGCACTGAAGCCCAATGTTATGTCTTGGTTGATGCACTTGCTGGCAGATTCCATTTCTTCTTGGTCGGACATGTGCCATGAGTTCGTTGGCGCCTTCACAGGAGGCCACCAAGCTCATGGCCAGGCTAGTGATCTGCATATCATTCCCCAGAAGGAAGGGGAAACCCTGCACAAGTACATCCAGAGGTTCAGCCGGGTGCAGTACAACATCCCCGACGTTCATCCCGCCGCTGTGATCAGCGTGTTCCATCAGAACGTGCGCAACCGCAAGATGCGCGAAGAGCTGGCGATGACCAAGGTTAGGGATGTGGCCGAACTCTACGTTCTGGCCGATAGATGTGCCCAGGCTGAAGAGGGAAGGAAGTACCCCAGCAAAGACGCCGGCGCGGAAACCGACTCTACTGACGAAGATGCCGCCACCCCGACGAAGAAGGGCCGGCATCGCAACAGGAAACACAAGGGCAAGGTCATACTTGCCGTTGAAGGATCTGACGACACCGGCGCTGCCAAGAAGGTCAAGGCAGACGGCCCCGGCAAGGAGATTGCCAGGTGCGCCGCCTGCCGGGCCTTAGCAGCTGCCGACAAGCCAGGGGGCTCCGGCAAGCAGTACTGCAAGATCCACCGCACCAAGGGCTACGTCCTCCAGACCTGCCGGCAAGTCAAGCTGCTTGCTGAAAAGCAAAAGGCCGAGTATGAGAGGCGGGACAAGGAGAAATGTCAGGACGGTGCCGAGGAATCCAGCAAGAAGCGTGGCGGCCAGGGAAGCAGCCCCGGCAAGGACAACCAGCAACAGAGGCCTGCCCAGGGCCGTGACAAGAAGCAAGAAGACGATGATCACGACGAGGACGATAAGTCTGGTGAGCAAGAGTTCCAGAAGGCTACGGAGGCCATGTGCGTCGACGGTGGCGCCTCGCTGCATACTTCTCACCGCCAGCTCAAGCAGTGGGCGCGTGAGATTACATCAGCGAGTCGCTGCTCGACGCCGTGGCTGAAGTGGTCCAAAGACGCCTCATCTTTGACGCCGAGGACCACCCTGACCGCACAACCGCGGTCGATTGTTTTCCATTGTTGGTCTCACAAACGATACGCAACCTCAAGGTGAACAAGATGTTGGTCGACGGCGGGGCCGACCTGAACTTGATCTCGCCCGTCATGATCAAAAGGCTGCAAATTCCTGATGGAGACCTTGAGGAAACGGGCATGTTTCAAGGGGTCAATCCGGGGAGGAGCCAGCCGAAGGGGAAGGTCACACTGCCCGTGACGTTTGGAGGAGAGTTGAACTACAGGACGGAGAGGATCGTCTTTGACGTGGCCGAGATCCCTTTGCCCTACAACGGGATCCTCGGCCGCCCGGTACTAGCCAATTTCATGGCCGCATCGCACTACGCCTACAACATGCTAAAGATGCCAGGGCCGTTGACCATCATCTTCGTCCCCTCCGACAAGAAGGACGCGCTGATTTGCGCCGACCAACTCTACCGGGAAGCAGTTGCAGCAGCTGCCGTCAAGGCACTTGCTCCTGCCGCTGAAGGCCCGGGAGGGAAGAAGAAGCCCGGCAAGACCTCTCGCACCCACTCCGGCAAGCACACCTCCTCGAAGTGTTGCGCTACCGTCGAGGACTTGCTAGAGAGCTCTACCGGCAAGAGCAAGAAATCCAGAGCCGAGCCACCATAGACCAAGAAGGTGTTCGTCAGGGAGGATGGCACGGGAGGGTCTTTCACCATAGGCTCCACCCTCGACAGCAAATAGGAAGGCGCGCTCATCACCTTCCTACGGGCGAATGTCGAAGTGTTTGCATGGCAAGCACCCGACATACCCGGTGTTCCCAGGGAAGTGATTGAGCACCACCTAGTTGTCTGCCCTCATGCGCGGCCCGTCAAGCTGAAGGTCAGAAAGCAGGCTCTAGAGAGGCAGGAGTTCATCACAGAGGAGATCAGGAAGTTGGAAGCAGCAGGTTTGGTGAGAGGAGTGCTCCACCCGACGTGTTTGGCCAATCCGGTAGTGGTGCGCAAGGCAAATGGGAAGTGGTGGCTGTGTATTGACTACATAGATATCAAAAAGGCTTGTCCTAAGCACCCCTTCCCGTTGCCGTGCATCGACCAGATTGTTGACTCCACGGCTGGGTGTGATCTGTTATCATTCCTCGACGCCTACTCGGGCTACCACCAAATCTTCATGACAAGAGAGGATGAAGAGAAGACAGCATTCATCACCCCATGTGGTACGTATTGCTTTTTACGGATGCCTTTAGGTTTGAAGAATGCTGCCTCGACGTTTGCAAGAGAAGTCCAAATTGTTTTTGAACCCAGCTCTATAGAAATATGGAAGCATACATGGATGACATAGTGGTCAAAACCAAGGACGGGGCAACTCTTGTGCAAGATCTGGAAGAGACATTTGCCAACCTGCGCAAGATCAACCTTAAGCTAAACCCTGAGAAGTGTGTCTTCGATGTTCCGTCCGGCAAGCTTCTCAGATTCTTTGTGTTGCAGCGCGGGTCGAGGCAAACCCAGACAAAATCAAGGCTATTGAGCAGATTGAGGCACCCAAGCGGATCAAGGATGTGCGTCGGCTCACCGGTTGCATCGCCGCCATGAGTCGATTCATCTCCAAGTCCGTCGAGCGCGCCCTTCCTTTTTCAAAATCTTGAAGAAGGCAGGCCCAATGGAGTGCACCCCAGAAGCCGAGGCAGCGTTGCAGGATCTGAAGAAATACATTTCCTCCACGCCAATACTAGTTGCGCCTAAACCACAAGAGTCGTTGCTGCTGTATCTAGCGGCAATGAATCAAGTGGTCAGCGCCGCACTGGTGGCGCAGAGAGAGGTCGATGAGGAGGCAGTGGTGACGACAGAACTAGTGGATGGCGAGCCAAAGATTCCCCCGGCAGGGCCTGGTGCCGGCAAGGCGAGGCCCCCGGCAGAGTCTGATGCCACCAAGGCAAAGGCTCACAATGAAAGTGAGGTGGTGCAGAAGAAGAAGATGATGCAGCACCCGGTTTACTTTGTCAGCTCCCTCTTGCAGGGGGCTAGGTCGAGGTACTCCAGTGTGCAAAATTGTTCTTTGGCCTCCTTATGGTCTCGAGGAAGCTGCGTCATTACTTCCAAGCCCATGAGATCACTGTCGTCACCCACCTCCCGTTGCAACGGATACTGCATAACCCAGAGGCGACCGGAAGTATTGTGGAATGGGCCCTGGAGTTGTCGAGCTTTGGGTTGAAGTTTGAAAGTACCTCGACAATCTAGAGCAGAGTCTTGGCAGAGTTCATTACAGAATGGACCTCAACGCCCGAAGAAGAAATCCAGGAGACCGCTCTCCCCGGCAAGGAAGCAGACCGCGACTGGATCATGTACTTTGATGGGGCTTTCTCGCTGCAAGGAGCCGGTGTCAGCGTGCTGCTTGTCGTGCCCATCGGAGATCACCTCAAGTATGTGATCCAGATGCACTTTCCCAGGGAGATGTCCACAAACAACACTGCTGAGTACGAGGGGCTGCTTGACGGTCTTAGGATCGCGACAAACCTTGGGGTAAAGAAGCTCATCGTCAGGGGTGACTCGTAGCTTGTCGTCAGACAAGTCAACAAGGATTACCAGAGCCCATTGATGGGGGCCTACGTAGATGAAGTGAGGAAGCTAAAGGAGCGCTTTGACGGTATCCAAGCGGAGCACGTTCCCCGAACGGAGAACGACATCACCGATTACCTGTCGAAGCGTGCTGCATTCAAGCTACCTGAGGAACCAGTTACCTTCTTGCTCCGATTAACTCAGCCATCCGTCGAACCGTCAACGGGGCAGAACAAGCGGAGGAAATCAGGTCCCAGCAAGTACTTTCCCGTCGAGCCCCCTGGGGCTGCCAGCAAGGATGTTGCCATGCACACTGAGCCTGCCAAAGAGCAACTAGCTCCGGCAGGGCGTCAAGCCCTGGCCGTGGAGACGGCCGCTCCCACGGTAGTAGAGATGCCTTTGGTCCTTGCCGTCGAGCCCCAGGCTCCGGCATGGGTGCAACATACTGTCTGATTCCTCCAAACAGGGGAGCTTCCTGAGGAGCAGGAAGAAGCGGAAAAAGTAGCCCGTCGGTCTGCCTTGTACCAGTTCGTCGATGACGTCCTATACAAGAGAAGGCCGAACGGTGAGAAATTGAAGTGCATCCCCCGGGCGAAAGGAATGGAGCTATTGGCGGAGATACATGGAGGCATATGTGGCTCCAACATAGGGTCGAGGGCCCTTGCCGGCAAGGCGTTCCGGCAAGGTTTCTTCTGGCCCACCACCCTCCAGGATGTGATGACACTAGTAACCAAGTGTGAAGCGTGTCAGTTCCATTCAAAGAAGCTTCATCAACCAGCTCAAGCCCTTCAAACAATCCCTCTCTCCTGGCCATTCTCGATGCAGGGGCTCGATATCTTGGGCCCCTTCCCGTCTTTGTCGGGGCTTTGAGTACTTGTACGTTGCAATCGACAAGTTCACAAAGTGGCCGGAAGTGGAAGCAGTGAGAAAGGTGAGAGCACTGTCAGCCGTCAAGTTCTTCAAGGGACTGGTCTGCCGCTTCAGTGTGCCAAGCAGAATTATCACCGACAACGGCACGCAGTTCACGAGCCACACCTTCATGCAGTACGTTCAAGACCTCGGCAGCAAGGTCTGTTTTGCTTCCATGGCACACCCCCGGAGCAACGGCCAAGCGGAGAGGGCGAATGCTGAAGTGTTGCGAGGCCTGAGAACGAAGACCTTTGATAGGCTGCACAAGAGCGGAAGGCGCTGGATTGATGAGTTGCCGGCAGTTCTTTGGTCGATCGTATGACGCCAAATAGAGCCACCAGCCAGACACCTTTTGCCCTGGTATACGGGGCAGAAGCAGTTCTCCCCACAGAACTAATATACGGGTCACCTCGAGTGCTCGCTTATGATGAGCTTGAGCAACAGCGATTGCGGCAAGATGACGCAACGCTCCTCGAGGAAGATCGTCTTCGGGCGGCTGTCAGAGCAGCACACTACCAGCAAGCCTTGCGCTGCTACCATAGCCGCAAGGTTCACGCCCGAAGCTTTGAGGAAGGGGACCTTGTTCTTCGGCGCGTTCAGTCGGCCAAGAATACCAACAAGTTGACGCTGAAGTGGGAAGGCCCTTATCGGGTAATATGAGTCACCAGGCCCGGCGCAGTCCGCTTGGAGACTGAAGATGCTGTCCCAGTGAGTAATTCCTGGAACATCAAGCATTTTCACAAGTTTTACCCGTAAGGCGCGGCTTGCTGGGCCCCCCAACAAGCTACCTTTTTGTACAAGCTTTTCCGCCAAGGCATGTAATCCTCTATAAAAAGCTAGGCGCAGACCCTGAGCATAAATAAACGAAGCACTAGCACCCTAAGTTACAGCATGCATGCTAGGTTGAGTCTCTTCCTCGGTTAGGGTTGATAGTGCTTAGCGGCAACTAACCCCTAGCCTAGAGGTCGGGTGTCCGTCTTTTCTATTTTCTTTGGTTCGCAGGGCACTTCTGCTGAGCCACTTGGGAAAGGGAGAACGAACTGACGCTCCGACCCCGCAAGGCAAGGCTGCCGGGGGCTGAAGATGTAAGGATCCAACCACGGCGAGCCAAGGTTGCCGGGGGCTGCACTTTTAGATAAGTTTTCCATCCCCCTGCTGTACATTTCCGTATGGAACTGGGACATGTGAAGCCTCGTTTATGTCTTAAAACCACCGTACTCCCTTTTTCCCTGTACCCGAGAGTTACTTCCTGGGTCCGAATTTGCTAGTAGTCGCGGTGGCGAAGAGATGAACGATGAGCCTAACTCTGCTTCGCCCCTGCCTCTGCCAAAAGCACGAGAACGGTCGGCCGAAGAAGAGAAACGACAAGGCCTGTTGCCGGGCGATCACGTTTATTATGAAAATAACAAGGATTCATCCTTGGCATGGGCCTCGCTCATGCACGAAGAACCCGGCAAGCACCCTCTTTCATTAAAAACGTCCCATACATGTACAGTTTGTACGGAAAGAAAAATATGAACAAGGGGGATTACAAGCTTTAAATTTAACAAGGCCCGAAGGCTTACAGACTAAAAAAGAGATGAGATGCCCGTAATCGCTTTCTTGTCCCTCTCCCCAGAAGATGGAACAGGACAGCGGGAGGGCAAAAAGAGCGCCTAGGCAAGGTGCGAGGAGCAGAAAACTGGAAGATGAGGCAGAGGCTCGTCAATACGCGACGAAGGCGTCGGTGCCCGCGTACTCCAAGTTAACGCCCCCCACCCGCCTTCTTCGCCTTCTCCAGCCCTCCTACGCCAGCCGCCCAAGGAGACTACAGGGAGCACCCCGAAGGAGAGCTTGGCGAGGTTGGCCCTCTGCAGGGCGCGTGACCGAGGGAGGAGCGGCGCGGTCAGTCGAAGTCAGAGTCGGCATCCTGCCGCTCAACTCCCTCGTCGCCACTGTCGCTGTCCTCCTCGTCACTCCCGCTCGAGGAAGAGCTTCCATCGTTGGAATCTCCATCGAAGGAGCTCTCCACGCAGCACTTCAGGCGAGTTCCAAGATCCCCGAAGACCTTGACGGAGAGCAGGCCGTCCTCCATTAATTTGAAGTAGAGGACGAGCCCCGCCGTCAGGCTGTGGATGCGAGTGAACGTCTTCCATCCACGGCGGAGGTACATGACCCGAGGAGCCGGGAAGTCGACATCGACCCGCGTGCCCCCATTCCCACAGCCACTCATGTGCAATCTGAGGGTCTGGGCTGGGTCACGCTCCATCTCCCGAGCAAATGGGGAGGGAAGACGAAGACGGTGACATGGAGGCCGGCGCAGCCTGATGAAGAACTCGCGAGGCTGGTATCCGACGTGGCCCTCCATCGGGAAAGGCATCATTGGCAGGGGCGAGACCGGCGCGCCGCCTCATCCTCCTCTTCCCCGGGCACCACGACCTCTGCCACGACCTCGCCCGCGGCCTTGCCCCCTCCCTCTTCCCCTCGTGGCCGGCTCTGCCACCGCGGGCTCAGGAGGAGGAGGGACGCGCTGTCGAGCGGTGACCCTCGCCGCCACCATCGAGGGACCGAGGTTCCCCTTCTCCATGGCAGGTGAGAGGAAGAAGCAGAAGCAGGAGGAGATAGAAGAGTGCAGAGTGCCATTCCCCCCCCCCTTTCCTCTCCTTATAAAGGGGTGGGGTCAGGGCTCGGTCGCCCCACTCAGCCAATCCAGCCATCGGGGGCGCAAGGATTCGGGACCGACCCGCTGCCCCAACCAGCGACGGCCCGGCTTCCCACCTCCACAGCTCGCCACCTGCATGAAGGACACGTGGCAAGCGTGCAGGGTCCAAAGGACGGGTGAGGCGACCGTTCCCCGCCTCGTGATCAGGGGGGCATGGGCGCCTTATAGACCGCGACCCGAGTCCATCCAGTAAATGAGCCGCGCCTCCATGCCTCTCTCTTTTTACGGGGAAGGCGCGAGCCGCCTCTTTACCACGATGTGACGCATGCATGCGGGAACCGCCCCACGCACGACCCCGATGTCACGCACGACCCTCCACGTCGCGCGCGGGTCGTGGGAAGCGCAGCGCACGAAAAGTATTACCGCGGTAAAAACCGCCCCTCCTGCCCACGCACCGTTTTGGGCCTGGGCCTTGGGCCTCCCTATTAAATATCCTCCATAAAGCGCCATCTTCCATGTCTTCATGGGCTTCAATACGGGTCAATTACTATGAGTATAACCCGGCCCCTCCTGGAGTTTATACTCAATAGTTATATCCCCAACATATACCCCTTGCACGACCAGGGGGCTCTTTTGTTTCCAGAGGAATGGACAAAATGTCAAATGGCCCTGAGTTCCTGTAGAACCTTCCAGGGATCTTGGAAGCCTCTAACATCACTTCATACAGTTTGGCGTCACGTGTTTTTTTAAAGTAATAAGTTCCATCATCACGCCTCTTTGCATGTGCCTGCAAGTAGTCTCTCGCGCGTTCGCCCCTAATTTCACTAAAGGTCGGATTCCCACCCGCCGCTACTGCTTCTTTGTCCTCCTGTTCCCATATCAGTTCCATGTCGTAGTATCCTGCCACACCCATACGGTGCGGGTGTATGTTCTTCTTCTATAGTTCCGATTGGTTGAAACTCTTCTCAGCAAACTCTTTACTTGCCCTGGCCCTTTTGAATTGTACCCGGTCTGCCTTTGTAATTTGGGGGTATGCAGGGATTGGGTCCTTGCCTTCACTCAAGTACTTCTTGTACAACACGTGCTTCCAGTTTCTCCAAGCATCCCTAGCCTTCTTCAGTGCAGCGTGTTCCACCTGCATTCTCCATTGCTCTGGAACGTTCACTACAAAAAAAAAGAAAAATCCGTGACAATTTGGGCCGAACAATTTTTTTTTCTGTCATACATATGACACTTCTATGACGATAATTTTGACAAAACCCGGTATCAGTATAGATGTGGTGGGCTCCTACTTCTATGACAAAAAATCATGACAGAAAATGGGCTTTTCATCCTAGGCGGGCCAGAGACGCAGCTGCATGACATAATTTGGGTCGTCCATGATGGAAAAAACTGTGGTAGAAGCGAGGGCGAGGAAAATTTCGGGGAGTTGCCTGATACAGTGGGAGGTCGGGGGCTGAACGATGCCCGTTTCTCTCGTACATGTACGCGCGTGTGTGCGAGGCGTTGGCTCTAACTGAACCCGAGCGAGGCGTTGGGCTCTAACTGAACCCGAGCGACAGACCGCAGGCTACGCGTTATCGAACTGGCGATTGATCGATGGATGTTAACTAAACCCGATCGGCGATTCGCCGCTATCGCTGCTAATCAAGCAGATCGATGCTGCCTCTGGGATGAACAGTGAGCGTTGCGGATGGGGGGGGGTTGGATGAACAGTGAGCGATGGCGTTGCCTCTGGATGAACAGGACCCCGTGGTGTGGAGGGCTGGATCAACAGTAGACGATGGAGGGGTGCCCGTGGAGGGGTGGTTGAATAGTAGCCGGTGGAGTAGCGTGCGGTGGAGGCTGGATGAACAGGACCCCATGGAGGCTGGAAGAGGTCGACGGTAGCTCGTGGAGGCTGGAGGAGGTCGACGGTGGAGATGAACAGTATCCTGTGGAGTCCCGTTTTGCGGTACGCCACACCCCTCCCGATGAACAGGACCCCGTTTCGACCGTAGCCCTCCAACACAAGTCCGTTTCGTCCGTTTTGTGGTACGCCACACCCCTCTCGATCAACAGGACCCCCGTTTCGACAGTAGGAGGTCCATTTCGTCCGTTTTTTGGTACGCCACACCACTCCCGATCAACATGACCCCTGTTTCGACCGTAGGAGGTCCGTTTCCTCCGTTTTGCGGTACGCCACACCCCTCCCGATCAACAGGACCCCGTTCCGAACGTAGGAGGTTCATTTCCTCCGTTAGCAGACGCCAGCCTCGCTTCCATCGCTGTTCCGTCCAAGCCGGTTGGCTCCCACGCGTTCCGTTGCCTCCCGATGAACACGACGCATTCCGTTGCCTCCCCATGAACACGATGCACTCCGTTGCCTCCCCATGAACACGACGACGATGTTGTTTCTCCGTTCTGACCCAGCCATGTACACGAGCCCTGGCCGTACGTATGCGCGAGTAGGCGTTCGAGACCCTGCCCGTATGTACACATACGTGGCCGTATTTTCTTTCTTGCACCCTGGCCGTTGTACGTACGTGTACATGCTACGTGCGCGCCTCTACTATGACACATGCGTGCCTCTACAACGACCAGTATGTACGTACACGTTCGCGACCAGAATGACAACGCTACGGACGCTTCGACCAGGTGGGCCCCGACTGTGAAGCACTTCCTTGTGTGCGAAGATGTAGCTGGTGGGTCCCAGCAGTCAGGGGGCCAATCGTTTTTTTGCCGGGACGCACTTCCTTGCATGCGAAGATGTAGCCGGTGGGTCCCAGCAGTCAGGGGGGCGAATCGTTTTTTCTTTTCCCGGACGAACTTCCTTGCGTGCGAAGATGTAGCTGGTGGGTCCCAGCAGTCAGGGGGCGAATCGTTTTGGTTTTTTTTTGCCCGGACGCACTTCCTTGCGTGCGATGGTGTAGCAGGTGGGTCCCAGCAGTCGGGGGGCGAATCTTTGTTTTTCGGACGCACTTCCTTGCGTGCGAAGATGTAGCTGGTGGGTGCCAAAGATCAAGGGGCGAATCGCTTTTTTGGACGCACTTCCTTGCGTGCGAAGATGTAGCTCGTGGGTCCCAGCAATGTGGGCAAATCATTTTTTCACGAACACGGTGGCCCGTCCGGTGGGTCCCCGGCCGTCGTGGAGGAATAATTATTTTGCGGCGTAATAAGGAGGCACTTCCTTGCGGCTGCCGTGGACCCAACTGTCGGCCTCTCCACGTCTGATCCCACGTCGATGGAAGTCTTTCCTTGACCACGTTGACCACGCCGCGCCGAGAGCACCACGGCGGTGGACGACGGCGAGGCCTAGGAAGGGGACGACACGGAGCCGGGGAAGACACGACAGGGGATGCACATGCGGAGAGGAGTACGAGGGTTCACTTGTTCGGATGCGCTGCCGTCGTCGCAGAATAACAGGGGGTGTGGGTGAGTGGAGGGATGGCCTGGCCAGCGGTGGGAGTAGTAGGGGGCGGTGAGGCCTCCACGGCAGCACAGCCGGCCACGGGAGGCAGGAGCAGGTGGCACGACCGGCGCTGCTTTGGGCGGCTGGAGCAAGAAGACCAGAGGTTGAAGAAGCACGACGGCCGTTGGATGGACATCGTACGGTCACTGCAGCTAGAATCGTTTATATTGACTAAGTTGACAAATCCCTTGGTACGTCAACTTAGTAGGCCCACGAGTCAGCTTCCGGAACGGTGCGCCCAGATGTCAGGGGGAGGAATCATTTTTTGGGCGGGTGAAGCTAGAATATCCGAGATTGAAGAAGAAGCACGGCATCCGTTGGATGGACATCCAACGGCCACTGCTGCTTGAACCGTGTGTTGACTATAAGTTGACAAAGCCTTGCATACGCGTCAACTCTGTTTTTTTAGGGGACGCATCAACTTAGTAAGGCCAAAAGTGTGTGGCAGAGAACTTATAGCCCATTTGAGATTTGTAAGAATGTGTAACCCATTTTTGAATTCTAATGGAATTTACTACATCCCATTCACAGTTTGTTAAAATTACAGCCCATTTCAACCAACCGTTCAAAACAGAATTAAATAAAATTTCCCACATTTTGATGGGATCCGAAATATTTTTATCCAGAAATTTCTAGTCAGATTAAATACGATTTCAATCTAAATTTATATTACGTAAAAATCCAAAGAAACATTGCGCTCGCAACAATTAATGAAATTAAAATTTTCAATATCCAAAAATGTGTCGATGACATCTCAAACAAAATTTTGCATGCAATGTGTGTGAAATGGAGGCCTATCCATATCATACATAGAGGGTCGGGCAATCCACGAGAAGAGAGGGAGGGGTCATAGCTATCGATAGAGTCGAAGAGAGGATCAAGTGGGTGGGTGCGAGATCGATGAAGAGAGCCATCGAAATTGTGTGTGTGCAAGTCAAAGATATAGGGCGACTGGCCTACCGGAACGTTAGAGGGCACATGTCAAGTTTGTGTGTGGCATGGAGACATGACTAGAGCTCTCGATGTATCGTGTGTGTGGGGGGGGGGAGGGGGTGGGGGGAGGGGTAGGGAGAGGCCTAACTATAGAGGTAGAACGACTAGTATATGTGTTGAGAAGGAGAGACACAGCTATGTCTTGAGGGAGATCGGTCGACATCCATACATAACTGAAGGACGGGAAATATGATGGGACAGAGAGAGAGAGAGAGAGAGAGAGAGAGAGAGGGAGGGAGAGGGAGGGAGAGGGGTAGAGTGCTGGATGGGTGATGGAGTTGCTTCTCGGAGATGGTGGGAGAGGCCTACTAGACAAACTGAGGGTGGAACTGCAATGTTATCAATAAGAGTGGGGATGTGTTTACGTGTGTGCCTGTGCGTGATAGATCTGGGGACGCATCCATGGATGATGAACGTGAACCATGTGTTTGGTAAGCAAACCTAACTAGATCGGTAGATCAATTGTTGTTTGTCGGAGGAAGGGAGAGACACAACTAATGAGGTAGATCGATCGACGTGTGGGTAAAAATGAGTTATAAGGACCTAGCTAGCTATATGTATAGCGAGAGACCGGTCGGTGTACGTCCATTTGTTAGAGGCAAATAAGGCCTAGCGAGACGGATAGACAGAGAGAATGGAGCTAGGAGGTGGTGCGAGAGGCCCAACTACTAGCTAGATAGGGGGAGGAGTGTGCTGTTGTGAGATCGATGAAAAGAGGGGTGAGAGTTTACACGTGTGTCTGACCGTATGAGAGACACGAGCCAAGGACACATAAAGGAGGAGATTGAATGTGTGTGTGTATGTTGTAGGCAGGCATCGCTGGAGAGGTTTATCGATCGGTGTGTGTCGGAAAGGAGTTTGGGAGAACGACCTAAAGAAAAAAATGAATGTGCCCGGTGGATAGAATGCCGAGGGAGGGGGAGGGCCAGGAGGGCGTGTGCATGCACGAGAGAAAGTTAGTGGTAGCTTAAAAGGTTAGAGGATTGTGTGGGTGTAAGAGACTAACAAAGATCATAATTTGATATGAAAGCGGATTCATATATTTGAACATGAGATCATAGTGTTTTAAACATTGCATGCATGAATATAGCGGTGATACACGTGTTGTGCACGTGTTATACCAAAATGTGATAATGCATGGCGTTTGCAACTCACAACTAAATGCCGAACAATCTAAACCATACTATACATCAAACAATCTCACATTTTATTTGAATTTGTGATAATGTGTGGCGTTTGCAGCTTACAACTAAATATCGAACAATCTAAACAATACTATATATCGAACATTCGCACATTTTATTTGAATTTGTGGTAACGTGTGGTGTTTGCAACTCACATCTAAATACTTGTAGGCGAAGGGGGCGGGGCGCCATACATAATGTCATAAACACATTATACATATGAGACATGGTTTAGATTATGAAGATCTAGCTAGAGCTAGAAATGTAATGTGATTTGAAATCAAAATAAAGTGGATTCAAAAAATCTAGTTCGAGTTCATATAGTACACATAGTTCATATGTAACTCGAGACTAATCATGTTGTGTGTTGTGAAGATAATACACGAACGATGGATTAACTTGACAATAATGATGATTGTAGATCTTATTAAAAAAGAGAAACGAATTGAAATACTTTGACTTCACAACAATCATTACTGTAGATCTTATTCAAATAGAGAAACGAATTCAAATTTAGTTCATATTGAAGCGGTAGTATATACGTTTGGAATGCACTAAAACGTTCATTTGAGTAGTAGGTTGCATGCATTATACACGTAGCTGAATATTTTAATTGAACATAACATGACTTCAAAGTTTTGAATGACATTTGTAGTGCGCATTGATTTGGTACAGTACACGTTAGGCTTGTCTGGAAATTTCAACCCGCGCCTTGTTAGCCCGAAATATTTAAGATATATGTTTGTCTCGTTGTGCTCCGACAACTCCCTCCATCTCAACCAGCGCCTTGCTATTCCGAAATTACAACACGCGTGAAAACTCCCACCTCCTGTGAAATCCCGACACACGAAATGCCCGTGGTACCCCTGAACCGAAAGAACCGCCTCAAATCGGTGGGGGGGTACTTTCGTAACTTACCCCACATTTCGGACAAGCGCGTCTCCAAGCCATGGTTCCCCACTGCCATCCCATCTGCCCACCCATTCAGACACCGAGGCCGCGAAAACCCGCGACGAAACCCCACACCCTGCTCCGTCCCTCCACCCACCGAAGCCTCTTCCCCGACGACGCGTCATCCACAAGAACACCTCGACGTCCCTCATCCACCGTACCGGATGAGGATCCGTCGTTGATCTCATCGTCCCGCCTGTTCAGCCACCCCGTCCTCCACCTCCAAGGAGCTGCCCTGACGTTCCCCTCGTCTTTCACGCCACCTCCATTCCCACACCGTCGTCTTCATCTGCACCACCGGAAGAGCATCATCATCACCGTTTCCTCGGATGAAGCTGCGGCCTAATCGGCGCCACCAAAGAGGTTGTACACTAATCGCTGTGTTTTCTTCTTGATTCGATCTCACGGTGCTGCCGGCGCTCGGTTCTGAGCCGACACGGCGCGGCTCCATCCACGGCGGCGTTGCCGGCCACTTCCTCCACGGCGTTGCTCCCTCGGCGGCGACGTCCACATCAGTAGGAGCTGTTGCTGCTTTAGCTCTCGCTCGCGCTGCTGCTCTGCTCTTGTTCTCGGTCCCCTGCCTGGTCTGCTCTTGCTATTGCTCTTTCTCGCGCTGCTGCTCTCGCTCTTGCTCTTGCTTGTGATGCTGCTCCGATTTAGCTACACTAAATCGACTGAATCGACTTTTGGGTCAGTCGATTTTCAAGGGGTGGGGGCTCACGGGTGAAGGAAGAACCAGCCAGCGGGGAGGGGGGTTTCACGGAGAGGTACCCCACTATCTATCTTAGGGTTCGTGATGGGGCGGGGGTCGCCGGCGGTGGCGGGGCGTTGGCGGGACGGTGGCGTGGGGATCGCCGGAGAAAAAGCTCGACACGTGGGGGCCTAGAGGGATGGCCGGGGCGGTAGCGAACCGGCGGTGGGGAGTGTTTTCGCGACGGGCAGGGCGGCGCACCGCCGGCCGCGGGTGGCGGGGGGCTGCTGTTTGGCCGGTGGTGGCTGGCGGCTCAGGGGGGGTGGAGGTTGAAGACGAACCGCAGGCCCTTGATTTCGTATCCAACGGCTGCAAAATCGACTGACCTGAGATGAAAAAGTCAGTCGACCGACGTGTAGCCTCACCTTGCTAGTGCGTTCAGTTTCGATAACACAATTCAGTTTCGATAGCAAAATTCAGTTTCGACATTTAAGTTCAGTTTCGACAGTTAAGTTCAGTTTCGACAGTTAAGTTCGGAGATGAGCGGCTGATGTATTTTACATCTAGCACTTTGTGGTTATGTATTTTACGTCATGTATTGGAGATGCTATTAGAATTCCACTCAGGTTAACGTTGTTTGTTGTCTCTCTTGTCCTGCTTCAGCCTCGGCGTCGCATAACTCAAGGAGCTGCTCCAAAGACGAAACCCTCCATCACAATGAGCAGTACCTCGGCTCCATCTCCAGACGCCAAAGATCTTCTTCCCTCCTCCGACAAAGAAAGTCACGGAGCATCCTCACCGCCAACCCAATCACGCTGAGATCGACATGGCTTCGCCAAAGAGGTTGTACACTTGTTGCATCTCTTTTTTACTCTACATGTTATATATATTGTCCATCGAAAGGCATTTGATTTGTTCCTTTAGTGTCTCCTTGAAAGAAAAAACATAGGAATTAATTTTCACGTGTCCTCCTTTTCAAATTCCTATTCATGAAGCAGAAGACTAAGAGATAGTAGCATAATAGCATTATAACTGTACATTTTCTTGTGGTTTGACTTAATCTCACCATGCTTCTTTGCATCCTGTGATCTTCCAATTGTTGTGAATCAAACACCCAGATTGGCAGAAATCCTATGTTTTTAAATTCTCTGTTTTGCATTGTTGGAATCCTCCAATTCAAAGGAGCACTTACAGAATTACTTCACAGATAGTTGTCAAAGAAAACCTTGCGTGGTTTGTCCCGCTCCTGCTGCGCCATCGTCCACCCCAGCTCAGCTGCTCCAACGACAGAAGGGTCCAAAGACAGAGGATCCGCCTCCAGATCGCCTTTTCGCCTCGAGATCTTCTTCCCCATTACCGGCAGCCATGAAAACTGCATTACCATCATCAATCGAGCAGATGACCTCGAGGACTACATGGGTCCGCAAGAGAGGTCGCACTCTTCGTGGTTCCGCCACGTTATGCATCGCTTAATATTACATGCTACTTTATCGTCTCCGTTCACCGATTAGACTACGAGTCAGCTCCAAACTAATGGTCGACTTGAGTTTTTAAATGGTTGTGCGGTACATATCGGGGCCGCTATCAATAGTATCTATCTACTATCCGGTTAATCTCCGGTGTCTACTATGAGTTTCATGTTGGGTGGGAAACAAACAAGAAAGAAGCCATTATCTGTATTTTTAACTCAAGCCGTTATCCGCTCGCTATTATTGGTTTTGGGTCTATCCACAGGTTGCTACCATCACTCTAGATTCCTGCATGCACTCCTTACATAATCTCACTATGTTTTATTCCTATGCATGACAGTTATTGTAAACAATGGAACTGAACATGTAGAGCAAAAGAGACGAGCCTTGCGTGGCAATAAAATTTCATGCAGACGTCGCTCCATGGTAGGCGCAAAGGAAGCCCCCCCCCCTCCACACATTTCGGATTGTAATCGAGAGGAAGATATCTGTTCTGACGGGGATTCAAAAGGAGAAGACAACTCCTATTTACCCCCTGAGGTCTTCGCTCTAACTTGGCATGCTGATGTTGGTTATATCATGCATATGGTGTCTTGCATTGCTTACTTTATATATCAAATATGTCATCTGCTTAGTTTAGACATCCTTTGTGTGAATGCCATCTGTTTAGTTTATTCATCATTTATGTGAATTATGCAACGCCATCTTGTTTAGCTGTGCATCATATATGTGAATTTTGCAATGCCATCCAGCTTAGCCACCATCTTATATGTAAATTATATCAGGCCATCCTTTTTTATGCGTTACATATTACATTTGTCAACAGTGTTAGTACATTCAATCGCTCTTCAGGTGCATCAGCCATTTGACATGGTGATGGCAAATTTCGGAGTGAAAACAAGGTCTTCGTGAGCAGACTATGCTATCTGACGAAGCGCATATCTCGCTGGTTATGGATAGCTCCTTAGAGGAGGATTCAGAGATAGATGACCAGTCCTATCCCCCCCGAGGTGTATGCTCTAACTTGGTAGGGTTATGTTGCTCACATCGTGTGTATGGTGTCTCGCATTGCTATGTCATTTGATTAGTTTAGACATGCTTTGTGTGAATGCCACCTGTTTAGTGTCTAATTACCATATATGTGAATTATGCATTGCCATCTTGTTGCAAGACATTATATATGTGAATTATACAATGCTATCTTGTTGCAAAGGCATTATATATGTGAATTATGCAATGCCATGTTGTTTAGCCAATCATCATCTATGTGAATTATATCATGCTATCATTTTTTTGTATTACGTGTTCCATTTGTCGACAACGTTTGTATATTCAACTACTCTTCCTGTGCATCAGCCATTTAAAGCGGTGATGGAAGTATCTGGAGTGAAAACAAGGTATTTAGAGCAGACAATGCTACCTGCTGAAGCAGACATCTTGCTGGTTACAGAGAGCTCCTCAGAGGAGGATTCAGAGACTGATGACCAGTCCTATTTCCCTCCCGAGGTCTATTCTCAAACTTGGCAGGGTTATATTACCCATGTCATGCATGTTGTCTTGCATTGCTTAGTTTTTACATCATATATGGATTGCCATTTGCTTACTTTCTTAAAATATAAATCATATATTTGAATAATATCATGACATCATGTTTACATAGTACATACACATCATCTATCTGAATTATGGCATGGCAACCCATTTAATAAAGACATCATATAGTTATATCATCTCATCATGTTTAGTGTTTACAGTCATCATATTTTGAATTATGGCATTCTATCCGTGAATGTATGTGAATTATGGCATGCCAACCTATTTAATAAACACATTATATAGTTATGTCATGTCATCCTGTTTACATAGTCTCATATTTTTAACTATGTCTTTCCATCTTTTTTAGTTAGCCATCATAATGTGAAATTGTGTCATGCTATCCTGTTTAGTAAGCCATCATATATGTGAAATTGTGTCATGCTATCCTGTTTGGTTAGACAACATAAATATGAATTATTTCATGCCCTCTTTTATTCCCCACTATCCATTGCACCTATCTATCATACAATGTCTATACTTTCAATTACTTTTCTTGTTTATCACCCATTTGAATTGGAGAGCGTGATGGCAATATCTAAGGGAGTAACAACATGGTCTTCAGAAAAGATAGTGCTACCAGTTGATGCAGATAGAACCACGGTTGTACTTGCCCAAGGACCAGATCCACCACACATAACCCAGACTCTCGCAGATTGTACCCCTACCCAGTTGGACAGAGAACTAGCTACACCCCTTCTAACCCCAACCCCGGCAGATAGTAACCCAGTTCCAGTTGACACATCACCGTCTCCACCACAGAGCACCCAAACACGAGCAGTTAGTAAGGGAACTGCAGTGCCCAAAGCACGAGGACCACCACTCCGAATCCCAACTCAACGCTTAAAGGAGAAGAAGATTTGTTCTCAGGTCAGGTTCTGTAGCTATGGTTCATACTCCTTTGCTGTTGCATTACTGTATTTACTCATACCAACTATTTTAAAATTTGAAGGATGGAATTGAAACTCCAATGGCGCAACAGGTATGTTTTAAACCTGTTTCTTTAACTGGTTTGCTGTTGTAACCTGCTCTATGTTGATTTCAATTTCAATTGAATAAACAGTTATGTTCTCATGTCATGCACATTACAACTAGTGTTATTGCTCTATAGTTACCCACACTTATATTCTGTCTATTCTGCTTTGTCTTGAACAAATATTATTTGAACTCTATCTCTATCTTGATTTGGCAACAAAAACTAGAATGATATAGACCATAAAGTGACCATGGTACATAGATATATGTTTGTTTCATGTTGTTATCCTGTCCACTTTACTACTAAACTCATTTACCAAAATGAGTTTCATATACAACATGGTAAACATGTGATGTGTCTGCTTGTTTCTCTTTTAGAATGCGGACAAAATATTGGAGAACAGTACAGCGTTATCCAATGGTAAAGGAAGTAATGCAGATAAGGTTCAAGATAGTGAGACATACCTGTTGGTCTCCAAGAAAGCTGATAAAAACTATCTTGACGACGGTGAGGGAACCCAAAAGTCCTGTCTTGATGTAGTGTTCGAGTTACTGGGCACTACCGGCCGCACAAGCTCTTGAACTTCATTGCCTGAATCAGTTCGTCTTCTTGAGTCTCAACTTCAAGTTGAAAGACATCGATCGAGATGTCCTCATGACAGAAGTTGAAGGACTGAGGAAGTCCCTGCAGAATTCAGATGCATATTTTTTGGTGCAACAGCAAGCGCTGGAGGATTTAAGCGCCAAACAAGAGAATGTTAATAAGCTTGCTAAGCATCCTGCCAGCATTATGGGTCCCTAGGATATTGTTTCTTGAGATCTTCTAAAGTGGTTTCAGTTCTGGATTTGTTTTGCTGCGGCGTTTATTTGCGTTTGTCGCCAACTTTGACAACCAGTGTATATGATATGCTGCTTTGTTCCCTATATTTGCACTGGTGGCGAACATTGATGCCCAGTGGATGTAATATCTGTAATAGCCGTGGTAGCCTAGCATAAGTTGCTTGCTTATTTATTTCCTTGTTGTCTTGTTTTTCTTGTTTGCTTGTAGTTAGTGCAATTCTTTTTCCGTGGTTTGCTAGTGGCTGCAATAACCTATGTTTTAAAACTAGGCCACAATAACCATGGGCTAATATTTACTGTAGTGACACTGGGCCTCCTACGGGCCGTAGAAAGCGATGGGCCTTCTACGGGTCAGAAAGCAGAGGCCTTCTACGGGTCAGAGAAACAGTGGGCCTTCTACGGGCCGAGAAACAATGGGCCTTCTACGGTCGTATCATCAATGGGCCTTATACGGGCTGTATGATCGATTGGCACAAACATGGGCCAATAACGAGTCGCATTATGGCCGTGAACGGCTAGAGTTGGAACCGCCCGTTCATGGGCCGACCATAACGGGCCATCGTTAATAGGCCGATTTGATGACGCTATGAAAACGGCCCAACGTATTAACGGACCACAAACGGGCCGATCAGAATTATTGTGCTGAATTTGGCCCACAAGCGTAAAATGACGATGAACGGGCCATAAGTAAACGAATCGCCGGAATTGAGCCCAAGAATAAATGGGCTTCGCGAAGGCGAAAGATAACATGGGCTGGAAACGGCCCAACCGAATAACGGGCCCTTAATGGGTATAAAGTGATACATCGTTCATTACGGGCCAATTTCACCACGGCCGTTAATGGGTGTAAAGTGATACACTGTTCATTGCGGGCCAGTTTCACCACGGGCCGTTAATAGGCCAAGAGTTACATAGGGCCTCATATGGGCCAAAAGACGTCATGGGCCATACATGGGCCAGAAGTGAAAATGGGCTGGAGTCATATTGGATGGCCCAGATGACGCTACTGGGCCTAATTCGGATAGGGCGTAACATTCCTTGGGTTCGCGGGCTGTAAATGGGCTATATGCGAACATGCCGTTAACAGGCTTTCCATGGGTCGGCCCGCCACCTTTTGACCAAGTCAAACGGGCCGGCCTTTTCACAGGAATGGGCCTCTGTTGGGCCGTGCCACGTGTCGACGTATCATAGGCGCCTTCTGTCCAATGAGTGGATGACATCTGTCCCAACGATGAGCCGACATCGCAGTTTCCTCCAGCCAATGATGATTTTACACGTGGAAAATCCCCATTGGTCAGGGCTGTTAACGGGTTATCGGATCCAAAACCCGACTCGATAGCTTAACGGCGTTCCATTTACGGTGGATGCCATGTGTCGGTCACCCTTGACGAAAGCACTTCTGTGACGCGCGATTTATCGTCATGGAAGTGGACACTTCCGTGATGATAATTTTGGTAATGTCATGGAACACATCTACGACAAAGATGGTATGACTATCTTGATTCTCGCTATAAAATCGTCATGGATGTACATGCATGACAAAAAACGCGACCTACTGTGACAAACACGTATCATCACGGAAGTGTATTTTTTTTGTAGTGGTTGAAGTGATCCATGATCTCCCAGACTATCCTTCGTCGTGTTTCTGTGTCAGCCTTCCAAAACCCCGGTAGATTAATGTTGAGCCTTGCCCTGCCAACAACTCCACACACACTCCTGAACCTCATGTGTGCTTTATCTGGTTTAGTTGGAGCCCAAGACTTTAAATCAATCTCAGTTACTTCATATACACCTTTAGGCTGGTGTGTGGGTTTCCTTGGAGCGTTCCTCCATGTCCTGACCGAAAGGGTAATAGCTGTAGCTCTATCCCGTTCAAGACTGCTTGATCCCTCACAATCTACTAAAGACCTAAGGTTGTCCGAATCAGATGAAGATACATGGCCTGAAGCATGAGTGTTGTCGCTGCTACTCGGCATCTATAGCGAACACATGCGAAACTCAGGAAAGGAGGATAAGCATAAAACTAACAACTTGGTATCAAGCTCTCTAAACATGCCATGCAATAATTTAGAAAATGTACGGCTAATTTGTTAAGTTTGTGTGACTCGGGCGCCAACGATCTGTAAATAGGCAGTAACTTATTGGAACAAATACAACTTATATGTAGTAAAGAAGGTAGATAATGAACATATATAAGCTCTCCAGGGAACATACGGAACATACGGAACGAAATATGCCTCACCGCGATGGAGAGCAGTAACTAACATGCTTCTTAATGCAAACCCAGCTGGACCACAGGAGAGGCGAGGGTTACTGCATCGATATGGTCGAGGGTGGCTGGCTAGCAAACAAAGACAGCGAGGCGCGGGCCGCCTCATGTTGGGAACGGCAGTGGAGGCAGGCTTGACGCCGAAGAGCTGGCACACGGCCGAGGTGAGCACGGCGGCATCGGAGAGGGTTCTGCTGTGGATCTGGGGGAGGGGGGGCTGGCGAAGGAGATTGGGTGGACTAGTTGATTGAAACGCGGGAGGACGGTGGGGGGTGTTGGGGACTCTGGGTGTTGGCGGCCTAGGTGAAAAGGGTGAAAAATATCCCCAGTTGCCGCGTGCGCGGGAAGGCATATGCAAACGGTTGCCTCTAAGCGCTCATGTGCACAAACAGAATAATTTCGTTTGAAATGAAGACGTACTAATTTTGAAATGAAGATGTGAGTTCATCGTTTTGCCTCTAAATTTTTCCCTCGTAAACCAATCACAATTTTACCACGGGTTTGATTTGCTGGCGCATTTCAGGTGTCGTGTGCTATATGTAAGACATTTTTTGGCATTTACCGTGCATGTTGGCATATAAATCAATTCCAAGCCGGACTACATTTCCTGTCGAAAGGGATGAGGATTGCCGTTTGATCTGGGAGCATCCAACGGTGCAGACGTACGATCCGTGGGGTTTGGGTTCTCACCAATCAGAACGCACGACTCATATCGCGCGCACATCAAGGGGAGGGGGGCATCAGCCACTGTTTGGTAGGCACACGGCTTTCGTGTGTGAACCGTGTGCTATTTGAAAACATTTTTTGGGAGGGGCTATTTGAAAACATTTACATGTGTTGTCGAAAGGGATGAGGATCGTCGTTCGATCAAGGAGAATCCAACGGTGCAGACGTATGATCCGTGGGGTTTGGGTTCTGGCCAATCAGAACGCACGACTCAGATCGTGCGTGTGGCAAAGGGGTGGGGGTGCATTCGTTACGGTTTAGTGGCCACACGGCTTTCGTGAGTGAACCGTGCGCTCTTTGAAAACATTTACATTACCTGACATCATATTGTTGTTCGAATGTGTTGTTGTACTGGGAATGGGGTCCCCAGACTTGCCTGCCTACGGCCCACGGCGTGGCTCCACCAACGGCCTGGTACGGCCCATCTTCATCAACAAACACTCAAGACCCTCGCGAGGGGCCAAGCCTCGCGAGGCAGGCGACACAAGACCTCCTCGGGGAAGCCTCACTAGGCTGGCTCACGAGGAGCGGAGAGATCAAGGCGGGGGCACCTCGTGAGGTTTCCGTGACGTGAGCCATGATGACCAAGGCCAGGCGGGTGCTAGCGGGCGCAGATTACTCGTTTCCTCTTTGGTGCTAAAGGAGCAGGCGCAGACGAGGAGTCCCGAGGCATCAGGCAAAGGTTTCCATATCGGTACAACGAGACCAAGACCAGTAGGACGGCAGGACGGAGGTCACCGCGGAGCCAACGACATCGTCACCACCAGAGCCTTTGGCAGGTGAAGACCACCTTTTGTCAGGATAGCTTGTACTAGTTGTCCCCCCTTTAAATTGGCCGTTGTGGGATCCCTTCCCGTCTAAACATTCAGGAAGAGTACCAGGGCCTCTATAAATAGGACTAGTCACCACCATAGGAGGAGGAGGAACCTTGGATCGGATCCATTCCATCCTCACACACACCAGCTCACCGAGCTCTAGAACACCTCTCCTTAGGAGGCTGTTCTTCCCTTGTACTTGTTCATCCACAGCCTACAAGGCAATCCACCACACCACACTGGAGTAGGGTATTACACCACATCGGTCGCCCGAACCAGTATAAACTCTTGTGTCCCTTGTTCCTCGGGTTCGGCGAGTGCTACCTCTTGAGCACTGCGTTGGATTTCCTCAAAGAGGAGAGGATGATGCAGCAAAGTAGCGTAAGTATTTCCCTCAGTTTTTGAGAACCAAGGTATCAATCTAGTAGGAGTCCATGCACAAGTCCCTCGTACCTGCACAAAACGATAGCTCCTCGCAACCAACACGATTAGGGGTTGTCAATCCCTTCACGGTCACTTACGAGAGTGAGATCTGATAGAGATGATAAATAATATTTTTGGTATTTTTGGCATAGAGATGCAAAGTGAAAAGTAAAAGGCAAATAAAAACAAAGCAAGTATTAAAGTGATGGAGATTGATATGATGAGAATAGACCCGGGGGTCATAGGTTTCACTAGTGGCTTCTCTCAAGAGCATAAGTATTCTACAGTGGGTGAACAAATTACTGTTAAGCAATTGATGTAATTGAGCATAGTTATGAGTATATCTAGGTATGATCATGTATATAGGCATCACGTCCGAGACAAGTAGACCAAACGATTATGCATCTACTACTATTACTCCACTCATCGACCGCTATCCAGCATGCGTCTAGAGTATTAAGTTAAAAACAGAGTAACACCTTAAGCAAGATGACATGATGTAGAGGGATAAATTCATGCAATATGATAAAAACCCCATCTTGTTATCCTCGATGGCAACAATACACACGTGCCTTGCAACCCTTTACATCCTTTGGGTAAGGACACCACAAGATTGAACCCAAAGCTAAGCACTTCTCCCATTGCAAGAACTACCAATCTAGTTGGCCAAACCAAACGGATAATTCGAAGAGACTTGCAAAGATAACTCTTAGAGTACAAAGTCTATTCGTATTGTAATATATCTCTATTAGTCTAGTCTTGGAGCCCAAGCTTTGTAATCTATATAAACAGCCCTTGAGGCCCCAATCAATACAACAATTACTTCTCCAATATCTCAATCTATCATGGTATCTGACGCCTAGGTTTTCCACTCCTGGTATGGCTCCGCCACCAGCGCCCGCCGCTACGGCCGATTCGGCCCCTCTTCTCCATGGTCGAGTTCCGCGCCAGCCGCCCCATCCCTACCTCTTCCTCTACAATTACCCAACCACCGCCCCCAAACCCGTCATCCACCGCTCCTGCGCCACCAGCTCCGTCGTCATGGCCTCCTCAAGATGATCCTTGGACTGGCCTCGTCTGTGCTTGGTCGATGCCTTGGTCGGCCCCTCGCCAGTATGGTGCCCCTTCACAGACACGGCACGTGGAGCCCCGGTTCGCCCAGCCACCGGCTCTCCGGGACTCCTTGGACCTGTCACGGCCGCGACGTCTACACCGCCACTCCCACTCCGCCTACCAAAGACGCCAGACCGCCATTGCCGCCTCCAACACCATGCCGGTCTTCTCACGGCAACATGGAGGCCCCAATCGCATACTACCCATCCGCTATCCCCTACGCCAACATGCAAGCTCCTGGCCCTCTCGCTTCCTCCCCAACAGCCGGCTTGGGACCAAGCCGCCTTTCATCGACGCCATGAACAATTTTGTCCTCAACGACGCAGTAATGGATTGGATTTTCGATTCTGGTGCATCAATGCATATGTCTTCAAATATGAATTTATTGTCGCTTTGTTTTCCTTCTCGCTTTTCCACTATCACCATTGGCGATGGCTCCACCATCCCTCGTTTCATGCACCGGTCACTCTTACATCCCTTCCTCTCATGCCAATTTTCTTCTCCGCAATATTCTTGTGGTTCCTTCCATCATCAACAATCTTATTTCTGTTTGACAATTTTGCATTGACAACAAAGTTATCCTGGCCTTTGACCCTTTTGGTTTGTCCGTGAAGAATCGACAACGGGGCGGTCCTCGCCGGTACAATAGCACGGGCGATCTTTATCCTCTTCATGGCGCTACCACATCCACCCTCGTGCCATGCTCGCATCTGTTGATCTATGGCATCGTCGCCTCGGTCATCCCAGCAAAAACACTTTGACGTCTTTACTCCAAGAATTTTGTATCCCTAGTTCTAGCAGTCCCCATAATCCCTCTCTGTAATGCATGTCAATGCGGCAAACATGTTAGATTACCTTTTGGAACCTCTACTACCATTAGTACTTTTCCTTTTGAGTTACTTCACTGTGATTTATGGACCTCCCCAGTCCCTAGTGTTTCTGGTTATAAATATTATCTTGTGATATTGGATGATTATTCTCACTATACTTGGACCTTTCCTCTCCGTGCTAAATCTGAAGTACCTGCAATCTTTCTCAACTTTCGACAATATGTAATCACACACTTTGGCTTGCCAATTTGATTTATTCAATGTGATAACGGTCGTGAATTTGATAACACCCAAAACCGCACCTTCTTTCTCTCCCAAGGCATTCTTCTTCGCTTTTCATGCCCTTATACATCTTCTCAAAATGGTAAAGTTGAACGCTGTCTTCGCTCTATTAATGATGTTCTTGAACATTGCTTTTACAAGCCTCTCTTCCTTCCCGCTTTTTGGTTGAATCCTTCGCACCGCCACACTCCATCTTAATATTCGACCAACTAAAACTTGCCCTCTTTATTCGCCTTTCCAATCTCTTTTTCTCTCCCACCCTGACTATTATTTTCTGCGTGTTTTTGGCTGTCTATGCTTTCCCAACATCGCCTCTACCGCCTCCAACAAACTAGAACCACGCTCACTACCTTGCATTCACCTTGGTCTTTCCGATGATCACAAAGGATATCGTTGTTTGAACCATCTTCCGGTCAGATTATTCTCTCTCTCGTCATGTCACATTCGATGAAAATACTTTTCCTTTTTCGTCACTACAACCACAACACCAATTCCACCACAATCCGCCACCACCAAAACCCCTTCCCTAGTTCGGCCTTCGGTCATCTCTGCTGCCATGGAATCTTGTTCCGTCTCTCACCGGAATTGCCCAACGTTAGCCACCCTCCCGCCTGCCCCCACCTCTCCCAAGAATCGCATCCTCTACCCGGTCGTCTTTCCCTCACCACATCCTACCACGGCAACCCCCTCGACAGCCACCACCTCTGATTCTTCTTCCTCACCGTCCTCTTCAACCGAAAACCCACTGCCACCCAATGCCATTCTTATACCACTGCTCACCAATGATCATGTCATGTGCACCCGTGGAAAACGAGGATTTCTTCTCCCCACCAAACGTCTCAATCTTACCCCCACCCCAACCATCTCTCCTATTCCAACCAGTTATAAGCGAGCTCTTCTTGACCGTCTCGGCTTTACGCTATGCGCGATGAATTTGAAGCTCTTCAAAGAAAATAATACATGGACTCTTGTTCCCAAAACCTCCTGGTGTTAACATTGTTTCTGGCAAATGGGTTTTTCGTCATAAATTTCATTCCGATGGCACTCTCGCTCGTTACAAAGCTCGTTGGGTGTGTCATGGTTTCTCCCAAAGAGCCTGGGTATTGACTTTGATGAGACTTTTCTCCTGTTGTTAAACCAAGCACTATTCATGTTGTTCTTAGTCTTGTTGTTTCCTCTTCTTGGCCTATTCATCAACTTGATGTTAAAAATACTTTTCTTCATGGCACTCTCAATGAAACTGTTTATTGTCAAGAACCCTCTGGTTTTGAGAATCCTCATCTCCAAATTTTGTTTGTCTCCTCAACAAATCTCTTTATGGCCTTAAACAAGCTCCTCGTGCATGGTTTCAATGCTTTGCTACTTTTATTCAAACCATAGGCTTTATTCCTCCAAATCCGATTCTTCTCTCTTTGTTTATCGGTCTTCTACTCACACTGCCTACCTCTTGCTTTATGTTGATGATATCATTCTCACGGCTAGTTCTGATTCTTTTCTTCAACATACCATCTCTTTTCTCAATCGGGAGTTTTCCATGACTGATCTTGGTCCTCTTCATCATTTTCTAGGTATTCATGTTTCTCACACAAAATCTTCCCTCTTTCTTTCTCAACGGTCATACATTTCGGACTTGCTTTCTCGCTCGGTATGTCCGATTGTCAACCCTCTCGTACTCAAGCCGACGTTGGTGCTAAACTGTACCGATGGTGATCCTCTTCGATCCTTCTTTATATCGTAGCATCATCGGCGCTCTTCAATATGCCACTCTTACTCGTCCCGAAATCTCCTATTCAGTTCAAAAGCCTGTCTCTTTATGCATGATCCTCGTGCTCCTCATCCGCTCATGTCGACGCATTCTCCGCTATTTAAAAGGCACTCTTGATCACGGTCTCCTTATTAATTCTTCTTCACCTACAAGCTTGACAGTTTATTCTGATGCAGATCGGGCAGGTTGTCCAGATACTCGACGATCTACATCCGGATTTTGCGTTTATTTGGGTGATAATCTTGTTTCTTGGTGTTCTAAAAGGCAGGTAACAGCTTTCTAGGTCTTCACGAGGCTGAGTATAGGGCGGTTGCTCACACTGTGGCCGAGGCGGTGTGGCTACGGCAGCTTCTCGTTGAACTTCATCGTCCGGCTCCCACGTGCTACCATTGTTTCATCGTGATAACATCTCTGCAAAGATACATGGCTTCCAATCCAGTTCAACATCGCCGCACAAAGCACATTGAGATTGACATTCACTTTGTTCGTGAAAAGGTGGCTCTTGGCGAGGTTCGTGTTCTTCATGTTCCTACAAGTGCCCAATTTCTTGACATTTTTACCAAAGGACTCCCATCGCATCGTTCACCGACATACGCTCCGCCTCAACATTGTTTCACCCGACGTTGAGACTGGGGGATCTTAGAGTATAAAGTCTATTCGTATTGTAATCTATCTCTATTAGTCTAGTCTTGGAGCCCAAGCTTTGTAATCTATATAAACAGCCCTTGAGGCCCCAATCAATACAACAATTACTTCTCCAATATCTCAATCTATCAATAACCAATCATACATAAAAGAATTCAGAGAAGATTCAAATATTATTCATAGATAATCTGGATCATAAACCCACAATTCATCGGTCTCAACAAACACACCGCAAAAAGAAGATTACATCGAATAGATCTCCATGAGAGAGGGGGAGAACATTGTATTGAGATCCAAAAAGAGAAGAAGCCATCTAGCTACTAGCTATGGACCCGAAGGTCTAAAGTAAACTACTCGCACTTCATCGGAGGGGCTATGGTGATGATGTAGAAGCCCTCCATGGTGGATGCCCCTCCGTGAAGCTCCTAATGCACCCCAAGATGGGATCTCGTGGATACAGGAAGTTGTGGCGGTGGAATTAGGTTTTTGGCCCTGCTCGACTGCTTGGGGTGCACGTAGGTATATATAGGAGGAAGGAGTACGTCGGTGGAACAACAGGGGGCCCACGAGGTAGGGGGGCGCGCCCCCCACCCTCGCGACCGCCTCTTTTGTTCCTTGGAGTAGGGTCCAAGTCTCCTGGATCACGTTCGGTGAGAAAATCACGTTCCCGAAGGTTTCATTCCGTTTGGACTTCGTTTGATATTCCATTTCTTCGAAACACTGAAATAGGCAAAAACAGCAATTCTAGGCTGGGCCTCCGGTTAATAGGTTAGTCCCAAAAATAATATAAAAGTGGAAAATAAAGCCCAATATAGTCCAAAACAGTAGATAAAGTAGCATGGAGCAATCAAAAATTATAGATACGTTGGAGACGTATCAGGCATCCCCAAGCTTAATTCCTGCTCGTCCTCGAGTAGGTAAATGTTAAAAAAAGAATTTTTTATGCGGAGTGATACTTTGGCATAATTTCAATGTAAATCTTCTTAATTGTGGTCTGAATATTCAGATTCGAAAGATTCAAGACAAAAGTTCATATTGATAAAAGAAATAGTAATACTTCAAGCATACTAATCAAAGTAATCATGTCTTCTCAAAATAGCATGGCAAAAGAAAGTTCATCCGTACAAAATCATATAGTTAGGCTATGCTTCATTTTCGTCACACAAAGATGTTCCCAACTTCTATACCCCCGATGACAAGCCAAGCAATTGTTTCATACTTAAATAGTCTCAAACTTTTTCAACCTTCACGCAATACATGAGCGTGAGCCATGGATATAGCGCACTATGGGTGGAATAGAATATGATGATGGCGATTGTGTGGAGAAGACAAAAAAGGAGAAAGTCTCATATTGACGAGGATAATCAATGTGCTATGGATATGCCCATCAATTGATGTCAACATGAGGAGTAGGGATTGCCATGCAACGGATGCACTAGAGCTATGAATGCTCAACAAAAGAAAAATAGTGGGTGTGCATCCAACTTGCTTGCTCACGAAGACCTAGGGCATTTGAGGAAGCCCGTCGTAAGAATATACAAGCCAAGTTCTATAATGAAAAATTCCTACTAGTATGAAAAAGACAACTTATGAGACTCACTATATGAAAAACATGGTGCTACTTTGAAGCACAATATATGAGACTCACTACATGAAGAACAAGGTGCTTCTTTGAAGCACAAGTGTGGAAAAAGAGATAGTAGCATTGCCCTTTTTATTTATTTTCCCTTTTTTGGGCCTTTCTTTTTTTTCTTTTTGGCCTTTCTCTCTTTTTTTTTCCTTTTTTTTGATTGGCCAATGCTCTAAGAATGATGATCATCACACTTCTATTGATTACAACATAAGGATTACAACTCGAAACTAGAACAAGGTATGACTCTATATGAATGCCTCCGGCGGTGTATCGGGATGGTGCAATGAATCAAGAATGACATGTATGAAAAATAATGCATGGTGGCTTTGCCACAAATACGATGTCAACTACATGATCATGCAATGGCAATATGACAAAAGTAAAGTATGTCATGATGATGATGAACGGAACGGTGGAAAGTTGCATGGCAATATATCTCGGAATGGCTATGGAAATGCCATAATAGGTAGGTATGGTGGCTGTTTTGAGGAAGATATAAGGAGGTTTATGTGTGATAGAGCGTATCATATCACGGGTTTGGATGCACCGGCGAAGTTTGCACCAACTCTCAAGGTGAGAAAGGGCAATGCACGATACCAAGAGGCTAGCAAAGGCGGAAAGGTAAAAGTGCGTATAATCCATGGACTCAACATTAGTCAAAAGAACTCATATACTTATTGCAAAAATTTAGAAGTCATCAAAATCAAGTACTACGCGCATGCTCCTAGGGGGATAGATTGGTAGGAAAAGACCATCGCTCGTCCCCGACCGCCACTCATAAGGATGCACAAGCAGGTACACTTCATGTTTCAAATTTGTTACACAACTTTAACCATACGTGCAAGCTACAGGACTTGCTAACTTCAACACAAGCATTCCTTAAATTCACAACTACTCAACTAGCATGACTCTAATATCACCATCTTCTTATCTCAAAACAATTATCAAGCATCAAACTTTTCTTAGTATTCAACGTACTCAAAAGAAAGTTTCACATATCTTGAATACCAAGTATATTAATATTAAGCAAATTACCATGCTATTAACGACTCTCAAAATAATCTAAGTGAAGCATGAGAGATCAATAGTTTCTTTAAAACAAATCCACCACCGTGCTCTAAAAGATCTAAGTGAAGCACTAGAGCAAAACTATCAAGCTCAAAAGATATAAGTGAAGCACATAGAGTATTCTATCAAACTCCAATTGATGTATGGCTCTCTCAAAAGGTGTGTACAGCAAGGATGAATGTGGTAGACTAACAAGCAAAGACGCAAATAATACAAGACGCTCCAAGCAAAACACATATCATGTGGTGAATAAAAATATAGCTCCAAGTAAATTACCGATGGAAGTAGATTTAAAGAGGGATGCCTTCCGGGGCATCCCCAAGCTTTGACTTTTGGTGTCCTTGGATTATCTTGGGGTTCCATGGGCATCCCCAAGCTTAGGCTCTTGCCACTCCCTGTTCCATAATCCATCAAAAGAATTTACCCAAAACTTGAAAACTTCACAACACAAAACTCAATAGAAATCTCGTGAGTCTGCTAGAGAAAGAAAACAAAAGACTACTTTAAGGTACTGTAATTAACTCATTATTTATTTATATTGGTGTTAAACCTACTGTATTCCAACTTCTCTATGGATTATAAACTATTTTACTAGCCATAGATTCATCAAAATAAGCAAACAAAACACGAAAAACAGAATCTGTCAAAAACAGAACAGTCTGTAGTAATCTGTAACTAACGCAAACTTCTGGAACTCCAAAAAATCTACCAAAATTAGACGACCTAGAAAATTTGTTTATTCATCAGCAGCAATTAGAATAGTATTTTATCACTTTCTGGTGATTTTTAATAATTCGGGCACTGATCGCAAAGTTTCCGGAAATTACAGCAAGATCAAATAACTATCATCCAAGAAGATCCAATAGGTCTAGCTTGGCACAAACACTAATTAAAACATAAAAACACATCTAAACAGAGGCTAGATGGATTATTTATTCCTAAATAGGAGAAAAAGCAAAAAACTAAAAATAAAATTGGGTTTCCTCCCAACAAGCGCTATCGTTTAACGCCCCTAGCTAGGCATAAAAGCAAGGATAGATTTAAGTGGTGCCGTAGTAATAAGATAGATCGGTGAAACTCATTTCATATTCTCTATGTTCGGAAGAAAGTTTTCTTTGAGGCAAGCAAAAGTAATCAAATGGTCTAATAGGATAAAAGTCCCCAAGATCAATTTTAGGAGGTATAGGTTCCTCTTTCGGCCCTTCGTATTGCACGACCAATTCATCATTATAAGCATTCTTTTGACAGAACTTGGTGAGCCTATACTCAAGAGAGCATCCTAGCTCATTATTTCAAATAGCCAAATCATCATTAAGTTCAGAGATTCTATCAATTAAAATATTGGCAGGCACCTTTTTTTCTAAGACTTTCATTGAAAGCAACATAGTCGATAGATTGAAAATGCATTATTTCTTCTTGATCAAAGAGGATAGATTCTATGGGAGGACGGCCAGCGTCCACCCTATAATGCGCAAAGATTTCTTTGGCTTCTTTTATTATAAATCTGAATTCATGAGCCAAAAAGATAGTAGCGGCACGCTTAACAGAGGAGTGCTCAATATTAGAAAATTCTAGGAAAATTCTTTGTATAGAAGGGTGCATATGCATAAATTGCCTTTCAAGTTCAACGATAAGCATGGCAATAGCGTCCGCAAGGTTAATAGTTCTATGGAGAATAGAACCACCCATAGAGGGTAAAGCACAGACACAAGTAAAGAAATCTTGAATAACTCATTTTCCAATAATATTACCACTACCTATTCGAAATCTTTTTGTATGATAGGTTGGGGATTCTTCAGCAGGAGCTTCAGAATTTTCTGTGATATAATTATCGCCCATATCGATAATAATTTCCCCAATTTCAGACATAACGACAAGCAAGCAAACTAACACATGAGTAAACAAGCGGACGAGGAGAAGGAAAACGGGAAAAAGAGGAGGAGGTTGGGAAAGAGAGGGCGAATAAAACGGCAAGGGTGAAGTGGGGGAGAGGAAAACGAGAGGCAAATGGCAAATAATGTAATGCGAGAGATAGGGATTGTGAGGGGTACTTGGTATGTCTTGACTTGCTCTTGCGTGAGCCTCCCCGGCAACGGCGCCAGAAATTCTTCTTGCTACCTCTTGAGCACTGCATTGGATTTCCCCGAAGAGGAGAGGATGATGCAGCAAAGTAGCGTAAGTATTTCCCTCAGTTTTTGAGAACCAAGGTATCAATCCAAAGAGGAGGCCACGCACAAGTCCCTCAGACCTGCACAAACGATAGCTCCTCGCAACCAACGCGATTAGGGGTTGTCAATCCCTTCACGGTCACTTACTTAGAGTGAGATCCGATAGAGATGATAAATACTATTTTTGGTATTTTTGGTATAGAGATGCAAAGTGAAAAGTAAAAGGCAAAAGTAAAAACAAAGCAAGTATTAAAGTGATGGAGATTGATATGATGAGAATAGACCCGGGGCCATAGGTTTCACTAGTGGCTTCTCTCAAGAGCATAAGTATTCTACGGTGGGTGAACAAATTACTGTTAAGCAATTGATGTAATTGAGCATAGTTATGAGTATATCTAGGTATGATCATGTATATAGGCATCACGTCCGAGACAAGTAGATCAAACGATTACTCAGATCTACTACTATACTCCACTCATCGACCACTATCCAAAGATGCATCTAGAGTATTAAGTTAAAACAGAGTAACGCCTTAAGCAAGATGACATGATGTAGAGGGATAAATTCATGCAATATGATAAAAACCCCATCTTGTTATCCTCGATGGCAACAATACAATACGTGCCTTGCAACCCTTTCTCACATCCGGGTAAGGACACCGCAAGATTGAACCCAAAGCTAAGAACTTCTCCCATTGCAAGAACTACCAATCTAGTTGGCCAAACCAAACGGATAATTCGAAGAGACTTGCAAAGATAACCAATCATACATAAAAGAATTCAGAAAGGATTCAAATATTATTCATAGATAATCTGGATCATAAATCCACAATTCATTGGTCTCAACAAACACACCGCAAAAAGAAGATTACATCGAATAGATCTCCACGAGAGAGGGGGAGAACATTGTATTGATATCCAAAAAGAGATAAGAAGCCATCTAGCTACTAGCTATGGACCCGAAGGTCTGAAGTAAACTACTCACACTTCATCGGAGGGGCTATGGTGATGATGTAGAAGCCCTCCGTGGTGAATGCCCCCTCCGGCGGAGCTCTGGAATAGGCCCCAAGAAGGGATCTCGTGGATGCAGGAAGTTGCGGTGGTGGAATTAGGTTTTGGCCCTGCTCGATCGCTTGGGGTACGAGGTATATATAGGAGGAAGGAGTACGTTGGTGGAGCAACAGGGGCCCACGAGAGGGGCGCGCCTAGGGGGCGCCCCACCCTCGTGACCGCCTATTTTGTTCCTTGGAGTAGGGTCAAAGTCTCCTGGATCACGTTCGGTGAGAAAATCACGTTCCCGAAGGTTTCATTCCGTTTGGACTCCGTTTGATATTCCGTTTCTTCGAAACACTGAAATAGGCCAAAAACAACAATTCTGGGCTGGGCCTCCGGTTAGTAGGTTAGTCCCAAAAATAATATAAATGTGGAAAATAAAGCCCAATATAGTCCAAAACAGTAGATAAAGTAGAATGGAGTAGTAAAAAATTATAGATACGTTGGAGACATATCAGCGAGCTAGGCCTTGAGATCGCGGTTAGTGTGTGAGCTTGGGGGAGAGAGTTCTTCGTGTGCTCCCCAGAGTTCGAACCTTAAGGGTTTTGCCGGAACCCGTGATCCGACATTTGGCGCGCCAGGTAGGGGTGCGCCGAAGTTCGTCTCTGCGCCGGCACCGCCTCTCCATTCGGTCCCCATGGCCGGCGTCGCTCCTCCAACTGGGCCAACAAACGCCCGAGACGGTGCCAGGGGGCTCAGAGCCTTTACCCCTGCCTTGCTGCAGGTGCAGTGGCTACCCAAGTTTAAGCCGGAGATGCCGCCACGCTATAATGGTGCGGCAGATCCGTCGACCTTCCTGCTAGCATACGAGGAGGCCGTCCTGGAAGCTGGAGGCGGCGACAAGGTCATGGCAAACTGGTTCCCCATGGCCCTCGATGTCGCGCCGCGCGCCTTGCTGCTCAACCTGCCAGGGTCGTATGTGGCCACTTGGGAAGAGATGTGTGGCCTTTTCGTCGCACACTTCGCAGCACCGGCGCTTATCGCCGTGGCGACCCTCCTCGGTGGCTCACAAGCAGCACCCTCGGACCGCCATGCCAAGCAGTTTTTCCGCCAGATCAGCGCCGCCTCTATGCAGCAAGGAGCTCCTCCAGGACGGGCGGTGCCCAAGGCCGACCTCACCTTCGACTCGGGGGATCACCCCATCACCACTACCGGCTTGGGCGTGGTCCCAATGCTTTGCACACCCACCATCTGCAACATAGCTGTCACCAAGACCCTCCTCGACGGCGGCGCCGGCCTCAACATGCTCTTCGTGGAGGCTTTTGGCTTGCTTCACGTGCTGCTCGAACGGCTCTGTCCCACCAAGCCCTTCTCCGGGTCGGTAGCAGCTCCACCAGCCCCCCAGGGCAGATCCGCCTCCCCATGACCTTCGGCACCCGCGACAACTACCACACCAAGCTTATCGACTTTGACATCGCCCGCATCAGCCTCCCGTACAATGCCATCCTCGGGTACCCTGCCTTGCCTCAGTTCATGGCAGCGAGTCATCCGGCGTACAACCTCATGAAGATGCCAGGCAGCAGCAGTGTCCTCACCGTGGTTGGAGACACCAAGGAGGCTCTTACGACCCTTAAGCTTGCCTTCAGGGCCACAGCGACAGCACAGCCGGCCAGCGAAGCCACCCCAGGGGCCAAGGAGGCCGCATCGGCGAAGAAGAAGAAACCGTTCACTCAACATCGGGCCGAAACGAAGCAAGTGCCGGTCGAGGAAGGTGGACCCTCAGGAGCCACCTTCACCATAGGCGCCAACCTCGACCCGGATCAAGAAGAGGCATTGGTGAAGTTCCTGCGTGCAAACAAGGAGGTATTCGGCTGGGAACCCAAGCAGCTGGTAGGGGTCCCAAGGGGGGTAATCGAGCATCACTTAAAGGTGTGCCCCAATGTTCGCCCTGTGAAGCAGAGGGCGTGGCGGCAGTCCATGGACAAGTAGTCCTTCATCGTCCAAGAAACTCGCAAGCTGGAGGCGGCAGGTGTCATTCACGAGGTCCGGTACCCGGAGTGGCTAGCGAACCCCGTCGTCGTGCCAAAGAAAGGCAGGAAGGAACGCATGGGCGTCGACTTCACCAACCTCAACAAAGCCTGCAGGTCAAAGGATGGGCTGATGGAGGAAGCTTGCAGGCTGTGTGACCTCGCTGGGGTGCTTCATCTCCAAGCTGGGGGGGGGGGTGCACCTTGCCATTCTTGAAGCTGATGAAGAAGAAGGGCCCGTTCGAATGGACCCCGGAGGCCAACCTGGCGTTTCAAGACCTCAAGAGATACCTGACCAGCCCTCCGGTGATGGTGGCGCCTCGTCCCCTCGAGCCACTAGTGTTCTACATGGCCGCCACTCCCTGCTCCGCCAGCGCGGTGTTAGTGGCGGTCCGGGAGGAGCACCAGACCAAGAGTCTGCCGCGTAGCGCCGCGCCCTCGACGGGAATGACACGGCACCAAGACGGCACCACGGAGGCCACAACAACATCGGTAGACGATCAGAGCTTGCAAGACGATGCTCCCAGGCTCACGGAGACCCAGACGAGCGACCAGGCCCCTGAGCCCCCCCCCCCCACCTCAGGGGGCACAACAACCTCCGGAGGGCACAGGCTCCACCAACGCTCTAGCCCTCGTCGAGCACCCGGTATACTTCGTCAGCACAGTGCTACGAGATGCGAGAGCGCGGTATCCCATGCCGCAGAATCTCCTGCTCGCGCTCTTGGTGACCTCGTGCAAGCTGCGCCTTTACTTCCAAGGCCACCCGATCAAGGTCGTCTCAGCTTACCCACTGGAGAGGGTGCTCCGGAGCCCTAATGCCGCAGGAAGGGTCACCAAATGGAACATCAAACTTCAGGCATTTCAGCTCAAGTTCAGCACAACCAGGGTCATCAAAGGGGCCGCCCTTGCTGACTTCATGGCCGAATGGACCGATGCCCCGGAACCTGGAGTTGGCCAGAATCAATCTCTCTCGCCAGGAAGTGAAGCACAAGATGGTTGGGTCATGTACTTCGACGGCGCCTTCGCACGCCAAGGCGCGGGCGCTGGAGTCGTGCTCATCTCGCCTACCCTAGACAAGCTCTACTCTGCCATGCAGCTCTGCTTCCAGCGGGGCGAGAAGGTCTCCAACAACATTGCTGAATACGAGGGGTTGATCGCCGGCCTCAAGGCAGCAGCAGCCTAGGGGGTGAAGCGTCTCACCATCAAGGGCGACTCCCAGCTACTTGTCAACTTCTCTAACAAGGTGTATGAACCAAGGGACGAGCACATGGAGGCGTACCTCGCGGAGGTGCGCATGATGGAGAAGCAATTCTTGGGCCTGGAACTGCAGCATGTACCGCGTGGCACCAACAAGGAGGCCAAAGAGATCGCCAAGAGGGCGTCAAAGCGCCGGCCCCAAGAGCCTGGCGTCTTTGAGGATCGACTCTTCAAGCCTTTAGCAGCCCCCACGGCCGCGAAAGCCACGCCTTCTCGTGAGGAACTCCCCCAGCCACCGACCACGGGAGCCCCTGCTTGCGGCCCGACCTCAGGAGCACGCCTACTCCTGGTGCTCAAGCCCCAGGAGGGGTGCTGGACCGAGGAGTTCAAGACGTGCTTGGTGCAGGGGACGCTGCCGGAGAAGGAGGGGGATGCAGAGCGTGTGGCTCGACAAGCCACGACATACTATAACCAAGATGGTGAGCTCTACAGAAAATGACCGAATGATGTTTCCTTAAGATGCATTTCTAGGAAGCAAGGGGGCGAACTGCTAGTCGACATACACGGCGGAGATTGTGGGCATCACTCGTCATCACGCACCTTGGTTGGCAAGGCTTTCCACAGCGGGTTCTACTGGCCCACGGCACTCAACGACGCAACTGAGCTAGTGAAATCCTGCGAGGTCTGCCAATTCCACGCCAAGCAAATAAATCAGCCAGCTCAAGGCCTCCAGACCATCCCGCTCTCATGGCCATTTGTGGTCTGGGGGCTGGATATCCTAGGCTCGTTCCCTTGAGCGCCTGGGGGCTACCGCTACATCTACGTCGCCATCGACAAGTTCACCAAATGGGCAGAGGTGGAGGCCGTCCGCATCGTCCCAGCCGGGTCCGCAGTTAAGTTCATCAAGGGCCTGGTGAGCCGGTTCGGGGTGCCTAATCGCATCATCACCGACAACGGCTCGCAGTTCACTAGCAATATCTTCAAGACATATTGTGCTAACCTTGGAACATAGATATGCTACGCCTCAGTGGCACACCCCAGGAGCAATGGCCAGGCCGAGCGCGCCAACGCGGAGGTCCTGAGAAGCCTCAAGACCAGGACCTTCAAGGAAAAGCTCGAGGCCTGTGGTAGGGGATGGCACGACGAGCTCCAGTCCGTATTATGGCCCATCCGCACCACTGCCACCAAACCGACAGGCGAGACCCCATTCTTCCTCGTCTACGGAGCTGAAGCAGTCTTCCCCTACGAGGTCAAGCATCGCTCTGCGCGGGTCCTGTCGTTCGATGAAGCGCCCCAGGACGCCATGCGGGGGATGGAACTCGTGCTGGGGGAGGAGCGCTGCCGTCAAGCCTCGCTCTGGGCAGCAAGGTACCAGCAGACGCTGCGACGGTATCTCTACCGTAGCGTCCGCTCCAGGACGCTCGAGGTGGGCGATCTCGTCCTAAGGCAGGTGCTCTCCAAGGAAGGGCTGCATAAGCTCTCACCCATGTGGGAGGGCCCGTCTAGGGTTGCCCACGTCTCCAGGCCTGGCGCCATGCACCTGGAGATGCAGGATGGGATCCCCATCCAGAACGCCTGGAACATTCAGCACCTCTGGAAGTTCTACCCATGAAGCAAGGCCCAGTGCCTGTGAAGGTCTCCTCCCGTGACACTCTCACGTAATAATGAGTGGGGTTGTACACGCCCCGGAGTCTCTAGAGTGCCGCCCTCGGGCCTCGGGGGCTCCCCCCCACGTCCTAGTGGTAGCACTTAGCTCCGCACTGGTGAGAAGACTAGACTAGGTGCCGAACGCGGCTGTTCATTTGCTTTCCGTAGTTGGCTTGCCCCTCTTTAATGGAAATGTTAATTCTGGTGTTTCTCGATGGCTTGGTTCGATTCCCCTTTTTACCTCTGTTTCTCCACTCGTTCCTCTATTTTGCCTGGCACTCTCCCTCGCATGCCTCGCGAGGGGGCTGGACAGATGCACGCGTAAGTGCTTGTCCTAGTCTCCACGAGGCACCCTCGTTTGAGCTCGCGACCGATGCACCCCTTTTGAGTCCGTGCCCCACAAGTACCACGACGTGGTGTGCTAGGCCATGACCGGCCACGCCCGAGGCCCTGAGCAAGGTGGAATAAGGGCTTCTTAACGAATTTTTGCAGTGTCTCGACGCCTTCCAGGTCCACAGCAGGGAAGTCTTATCAAGTGCAGGGAGATGTGTGCACCACGAGGTGGAAACTACTTCAGACGCATCAAGCTAAGTTATCCTTACATGCCTATGTAAAGTACTCAGAAGCAATAAGCATAGCATAAGGCAGAAAAAGCGTTACGATTCATCATACGCCCCGCAGGGCCCCATACTAGTTTCTTGTGATGCAGGAAGAAAAGAAAGAAAAACAGGCAAAAGCTGCTCCTACGCCCGCAGCTACTCCCGAGAATCAGCCCCCAGCGCGCCCCTGAATTCAGCCGGAGCCCTTCTCGCGCTTCACTAGGGCGCGACGACGGGACAATCCACCACCGTCCTCGAAGCGAGCACGGCGACGGGGCGGTTGGTCGTAGCCGCCACTGCTGGAGCTTTCGCCGGAGAAGGAGTCGCTGCTGCTGGACGAGTCGCGGCCATCGCCAAGGGCGAGCTCGCCCTCATCCTCGTCGCGGTCATCGCCGAGGCCAAGCACTTCGTCATTGTTGCTGCCTTCAGGGTAGCACCTAGCGAGGTGACCATCTTCCCCGAACACCCTCACGAAGTGGGTCGCGGCACTGTCGTACTTGAAGTGGAGGGTGCACCACCTGCCCAAGCCGCGCGCGCGGGCAAACGTCTGCCAGCCGCGTGCCAGGGCTATGTTGCCCTCAGCGGAGATCTCCACCGCGACACATGAGGCCTTGCTGCAGCAGCCGTCCGCCGGGACCCGAAGTCTCCAGCTCTCCGACAAAGGAGCACGGAAGCTAGAGCTAGGTGCCGGTCGGGTTCTTCGACCACACAACAAACTCTGGAAGCACCTCCACCGGGTGGAAGCCTGGCCGGGGAGGCCTGGCGACCATGGCGCGCATCCCCTCGTCGATGGGACCGCCACACCCCAAGCGGCTTCCACTAGGTGGGGAAACGCCGCCTTTGCCGCCCGGAGCGGCACCGGACCCCGAAGAGGCTCGTCCTCGCCCGCGAGGAACCACAGCGGGGGTAACAGCGTGCTTGCGAGGGTGACCGCACCCCCTCTTGGGCAGGGGAGAACCAGGCCCCTCTTGGTGAGCCTTCCCCTTCTCCACGGTGGAGAACCTCTTCGTTGGTGCCATGGGTGTCACAACAAGGAAGAAGAAGCAAGAGGAACGAAGGAAGAGATGGGCAACGGGGGCTCCGCCCCCTCCCCATTTATAGCAGGAGGAGGCCAACTGACGACCGCCATGATCGCAGGTAATAATGGCTTTTCTGCATGCACCAGGGACTCCTCAAGTCAGGCAGTTACCGAGGCAACATGGGGAAGCAGAGACGCCCATGCCACGTCAGTCGCCATGCGTCAATCAAGGCCGCAGGCGGTTGGGGCCCGTGGCGTTTCGCACTTGCCCCTTGGCTTCGCCTCGAAGCCAAGTCCGAGCGTGCCTTGGGCCCGGGGGCTATTGTCGGCGTCCTGGGAACGGGGGTCCCCAGACTTGCGTGCCTGCGGCCCATGGCGTGGCTCCACCAACGACCTGGTACGACCCATCTTCACCAGCAAACACTCAAGACCCTCGCGAGGGGCCAAGCCTCGCGAGGCGGGCAACACAAGACCTCCTCGGGGGCAACCTCACTAGGATAGCTCGCGAGGAGCGGAGAGATCAAGGCGGAGGCACCTCGTGAGGTTTCCGTGACGTGAGCCATGACGACCAAGGCCAGGCGGGCACCAGGCGGGTGCCAGAGTACTCGTTTCCTCTTTGGTGCTAAAGGAGTAGGCGCGGGCGAGGAGTCCCGAGGCATCAGGCAAAGGTTTCCATATCGGTGCAACAAGACCAAGACCAGCAGCACGGTTGGATGGAGGTCACCGCAGAGCCCACTACGTCATCACCACCAGAGCCTTTGGCAGGTGAAGACCACCTTTTGTCAAGATAGCTTGTACTAGTTGTCCCCCTTCAAATTGGCCGTTGTGGGACCCCTTCCCGCCTAAACATTTGGGAAGAGGACCAGGGCCTCTATAAATAGGACTAGCCACCTTCATAGGAGGAGGAGGAACCTTGAATCGGATCCATTCCATCCTCACATGCACCAGCTCACCGAGCTCTAGAACACCTCGCTTCAGGAGGTTGTTCTTCCCTTGTACTTGTTCATCCACAGCCTACAAGGCAATCCACCACACCACATGGGAGTAGGGTATTACACCACATCGGTGGCCTGAGCCAGTATAAACTCTTGTGTCCCTTGTTCCTCGGGTTCGGCGAGCTAGGCCTTGAGATCGTGGTGAGTGTGTGAGCTTGGGGGAGAGAGATCTTCGTGCGCACCCCAGAGTTCGAACCTTAAGGGTTTTGTCGGAACCCGTGATCCGACAGAATGAAAACATGAGTTCATCGTTTCGCCTCCAATTTTTTTCCACAGTAAGAAATCACGAGTATAGTGGAGAGTGTCATATACTAGTATCATGAATATACAGTATATATGATACTAGTGTATGATACTACCTTTAATTAATTATAGCGCATAGTATAATACATAGAGTATAGTATCATATATAGATCATATTTATTGCCATGCACGACACAAATTAGCATCGCATTTAACATGATACGGTATCTGCCTATATGTTACTCTAACCCTCTTTATATATATTTAATTCTTTGCCACATCAGCATAGTTGCTATTTCTGAGTGCATGACATCGTCGGCTATGATACCAATACTATGGCCAGCCTTATATAGTGGGGAGTATCATATACTACATATATATATACATATAGTATCATGCATATGATACTAGTGTATGATACTACGTACGTACTTTCATAGTGCATATATAGTATCATAGAGTAGTACTCTATATATCATAGATGACCATATTTATGGCCACGCATGACACAAAGTAGTAAAACATTTATTTTATATATATGTTACGGTAACTACCTATGTTACTGCTTCTTTGCCACATCATTATATTTTCTATTCTCGAGTGCATGATACTGGCTATGATACCCCCACTATGGCCACCCTAATAAGGCTGGTCGTAATATGGGAGTATCAAGCAGTATGATGCATGCCAACTAGACTTTTTGGATGATGTGGCACACGGTTAAATGAGGAAAGAGAGGGTGTGGTATCATATCATGATACCGTATCATATTAAATGTTGTACTACTTTGTGTCATGCATGGCAATTAATAAGGCAACATAAGATACTAACTTATGATACTATGCACGCACACATTACAGAGGTATTGCCGGTCATATACTAGTATCATGCATATATACTCCCTACTTTCCGGTTTATAGGCTTATCTCAAAATTTTAGTTTTTCCATTTTATAAGGCTCAATTTGGTTGTTCCCCATCACATGTTCAGATTCCAATGTGCATTAAATCATTGCATGCAAGTATTAAGAGAAAGTTGACCAATACATGTACTTTATGCATGCATTTATTGCAATTAATACATTGGAAAACATAATTTTTTGAGGAAAATAAAAGCATTAATTGGGTATTTTTACAAACTACAAAAAGTATTCCACCACTCACCATCTACCTTGGTTGGTGAGATTTTTGAATTGAGCCCTATAAGGCTGGTTGTAATGGGGAGTATCATATACTAGTATCATGCATATGATAGTGTATGATACTACTTCCGTAATGCATAGTATCATAAGTTAGTATCTTAAGTTGCCTTATTAATTGTCATGCATCACACAAAGTAGTACAGCATTTAATATGACACGGTATCATGATATGATACCACATCCTCTCTTTCCTCATTTAATTGTGTGCCACATCATCCGTAAAAGTCTAGTTGGCATGCATGATACCGCTTATGATACTACCATTACAACCAGCCTAAACCGGAAAGGAGGGAGTATGAGACTACCCACAATGGAGAGTAACATACACATATCCCTAGACTATGTTACTACCTTCATAGTGGGTAGTAACATAAGTGTAGTGTCATGCAAAGCTTCATTTATTAGGTTATAGACTTATATTGCATTGGGACATGTGATGTTACAGTAACTAGCTAAGTTGATGAAACTATCTCTCTCCTCATTAACTTATTGCCACATAAGCAAGTTTGCTGAGTTGGAGTCGATGTTACTACTGAAGTTACTCCCACTGTGGTTAGTATGATACTAGCTAGTCGTCTATGATATACTAGCTACCTCACTAAGAGCATGGTTAATAATACAACCAAGGGCCGGCGATAAGAAGTTGGCATGTCATATACAGCCAACCTCTTAGCGGGCATGTACAATAATAAGTTTTACAAAATACGTACTAGTTTATCAATAGTTGGCCCACCTTACATCCTCACAAAGTGTCTTGGGTCTCGTGTTGCAGCTGCCTCTACTAACCAAGAGCCCGCTTCTCTTCTCTCTCCTCTTCTCTTTCCTCCAATCAATAAGTATATATTATTCTATTCCTTATAGCATGCTTAGACTACCCATAGTGGGAGTAACATAGGTAGTAACATCACACGTATCTAGATAAAATAGATGATGTGGCAAGCAATAAATGAAGAAAGAGAGGAAAGTGGTAACATAGCTAGTTACTAGTAGTATGACTAACATCACACATATCAAGGCAAGATGAGTCTATAGCCTAATAAATTAAGTGTTGCATGTTACTACACATATGTTACTCCCCACTATAGAGGTAGTAACATAGACTAGTCACATTCTATGTTACTACCCATGGTGGCTAGTCTTATGTCACTCTATTGTACTTGCTCTAATGCATAGTATCATAGAGTAGATAGTATCATATGTAGTACTTTATTTATATTGTCATGCATGACACATAGTAGCATAGCATTTATTATGATACGGTTTCATGATATGATACTTAACGCTCTCTTTCTTCATTTAATTAATTCTATGACAGCTCATCAAAATTGCCTAGTTGGCATGCATGATACTAGCTATGATACCCCCTTACTATCAGCCTAGCAAAGAAGGTGTACGGATCATTGTGTCACTTTGTGAGTTTTCATCCGTTTGTTCGAGAAGCGCGGAGAAGTTTCAAACATTTCGGTTGCGAGGTGCGTCCACTGGCGTAGGCCTAGTTGGTATTTTAATTACAAGAAATTCAGATGGAGTTCGGACATCATCAAAATCGATGTGTGCCCTTGGTGTGCTCTCACGACCCCGTGGAAAAAAATTGGTAAAGCTTGGCACAAGTTTTGATGACCGCTCCTTCCAAACCGGAGCATCTCACATGAAGGATCATGGTTTTCCAAAAGGAGACATGTCAATTCACCATTATACGGTACGCAATCACCATTATACCACGGGTTTGATTTTCTGGCGCATTTCAGGTATCGTTAGCTATGTTAAGACATTTTTTTAGATTAACCTGCATTTTGTGCATAAAAATAAAATTACAACTGGAACTGCATGTGCTATCGCAAGGGATGAGGATCGCCGTTAGATCTGGGAGCATCCAACTGTGCAGACGTACGATCCGTGGGGTTTGGGTTCTGGCCAATCAGAAAGCACGACTCATATCGTGGGCGGGTGGCGGGGTTTGGTCGGCACACGGCTTCCATCAACGAACCGTGTGCTATTCGCAAACTAGATTGCATATTTTTGTTCACACATATTGTAGTCAAATCAATTGAGTGTGCTACCTCTATGATATAATAATAATAATAATAATAATAATAATAATAATAATAATAATAATAATAATAATAATAACAACAAAATAGTTCATATTCATTGCCTTAGCTGACAGCATATCAAGGTCAACATATTAACGGTTCTTACATCAACAGAAAACCGGGTGTAACTCACAAATTCAGTACATGCGACAGTTCTAAATTGAACGAATTAAGTTGCAGGGTAGGCATAAAGAATAGTCTTACGGCTTAATTCCCATGTACATGGGGGAACTGGGATCATTAAGTTGACCCCGAATGAACTTGGGGTTTTTGAAGATTTTACGCTGCTCTGTTACACGGGTGCGTGATCCTTTGGCTGGCAACTCATCAAATTCATCGTACTCGTCCTCATCGGAAACATCGTCGGCACCCAGTACCCTTCTCTTCCCATGCATCGCTAAATGGCAGTTCTTATGCAAGGGGTCTTCCACAAAGAAAATCTGGGTAGCATCGCTGGCAAGAATGAATGGGTCCGCGTGATATGCCATCGTTATCCTATTAACACAGGTCTTCCTATACTCATCAATCCTTACCTGACCAAGAGGGATCATAATGCAACCTTAACTTTCACATAGTCAAGATCCCAAATCTCTTTGATGGTTCCATAGTATACCCTTTTATCAGCTTGATTTACAGTCATGCATTCTATTCGAACAGAGTTATTCTGATACGAGGTCTTCTGAACATGTTCCTCAGTGTAGAATGTGTATCCATTTATGTCATATGCTTGGTACGTCAACACCGTAGGTGATGTCTTTTGTGCCAACCACGTAGCAATGTCATTGATGGATCCTTGTGCCAAACGATTCTTCAGCCATTCGGCATAGTTCTTAGTGAGCTCCTTCATCTCCACATCTGAAGGCACCATTAGTAAGAAGCTTTGGCGTATCTCCACCAAGTGTTCTTCGGCATAAGCGATGAGAACTGGGCTGTTAAGCAGTACCGTCAAGTGGGCTTTCTCTGCCACTTCTCTGGGTGCAACCATTTGCGTGCCAGCAAGGGCCGGCTTACCTTTCAGCCTTCCCTCATGGCGAGAGAGGGGCAAACCTATAGGTATTTGTTTCATGTATTCGGTGCAAAATTCAACCACCTCCTCCGCCGTATAACCTTGTAGGATGCTTGCCTCTGGATGGTTTCGGTTCCGACAAAAGCGCTTTAGTATTCCCATGAACCGCTCGAAGGGATAGATGTTGCGAAGAAACACAAGACCACAATACTTTATCTCGTCGACAAGGTGCACAGTGAGATGGACGATGAAATCAAAGAATGACAGTGGGAAAAACATCTCTAGGTTGGACAATATTCTTGCAATATCATCTTACATATGATCCAACTCTTTAGGATTTACAACTTTCTGCCATAGTTGGTCGAAGAAATCACATAGGTCAATGAGTGTGTTTCTTATATCTCTGTCCATCAGATTCCTGATGGCCACCGGGAGGATTTGTGTCAACATTACGTGGCAATCATGTGACTTCATGTGTCCCAACTTCATTTTACCTGAGCTCACATCCACGAGACTTCGATGTTTGGCGCAAGAGGGAAGAGGGTGTCTTAACTGACAACAAATAGGTGAAGAATTGTGTTGCTTCTTTTGTACTGAAATTGTAACTTTGGCGAGCTTTGATGAATTTTTCATCATCTTCTGCTTCACTCTTGCGTTTTGATTGATCAGCAAGCATATCGGGCCGTGAACCATCACCATCCTTTCTTTTACCTTTAATCTTTGCAGAGTACCAAGGATGCTTTCATATACGTTCTTCTCTACGTGCATGACATCGATGTAGTGACGTACACGTAGAATCTCCCAGTAAGGTAATTTCCAGAACACCGATTTCTTCTTAAACACTTGACCCTTGGGTGTTTGTTTCACCGTCAAAGGGTGGTTCTTGCCAAGCACAACATTAATTTATTTAGCCATGTTGTGGACCACCTGTAACGCCCCTGATTCGATGCGCCAGGTGTCCGCCAGTTATTCGCCGTCTTTGCCACTTGTCACGCCCAATATGCGACCCTATCCAAAAGGAACTCGAAGGTCCCACCAAGGATAGGGTCGCATATTGGGCGTGACAAGTTGGTATCAGAGCCTCGACCGACCCTAGGAGCCCCCTTGATTGATCGTGTAGTTTGGCCGTTGTCGAGTCTAGAAGAAAATTGATTTCTAAGTCTAGTTATATCGGAGAGTAGGAATTCTTTTTACTCCTCAGCCCCTTTGTCGCTCTGGTGAGAAATCTTGACGTAGGTGTTTTGAACTACTCCTCTTCCTGTTCAAATTTTTCTTTAGGATCACGTGGTTAGCTTCGTGAGTTGTCCATCCTCTTTTGTCTGGCGCATTTCTCATCAAGCTAATTCGACCCTCTTTGGCTTTGGGAGATCAATCCTCAGTTCTTTTCAATCGATGTTGTTTTCCTGTTCGAAGTTGTCCTTGTTTTTTTCCCACCCGCCCACCCTTCTTCTTCTCGGAACCGGAGTCCGTAATCGAGTATCCATCCTAGTCGTGCGAAGTCTTTGCTTTCTTTCCTCAATGATTTCAACCGTGTTTTCTCTTCAAGATATTCGCCGGTTCCCCTTCCAAATTGCCTTTTGTTTTCCGCCCTCCCACCCTTTTTCTTCCCGGAGCTCGAGTCTGCTTTCGAGCATCAATTTCATTCTGCAGACGAGCCCCTTCAGTCTTCCCTCATTTATCTCAACCGGTGAATTCTCGTCATGTTCGTCATTCTTCATCCCTTTTTGTTTTTTCCGGTGGATTCAATTCAAGTTTTGAGGTTGATCATATTCTTTTCCTCGAAGTGTTTTTCCTGCTCGTTCTCCTCTTGCCAGTTTATCCTTCCAGAGTGCTCAAGACATCCCAGGAGATTTGTTGGTGTTCCAATTAATTCAAGGCTGTCACCTCATTCAAATATTTCATTTGTTCCGGTGCATCATCTATCTGTTCAACATCCCTTTCCAACGGTGTTTTTATCTTTAGTGGGCCCTAACCCACAGGTCTTTCCCAGGATCTTACCTGACTCTTCTAATTCTCCCGGAGTTATTCTCAGATATGTTTCGAAGTTTGACGTAAGTATGATTTCATCAGTCAGATGCCTTTCCAACATCGATTTCAAATCATTTTCAGTGTTGGCTCAACCTCTTCGCTTTTCATTCTTCCGGAGTACCTCAACAATTTTGATGGTGTTTCTTGTCGTCATTCTCAACTTTGAAGATCGAGGAAGAGTTTCTCTAAATCTTGCCCGTTCTCTCGAAGTTTCGTGGTTCTATCTTCTTGTTATCCTCTCGAATTATTCCATTTGTTCTTCTAAATCCCCTCTAGCTTATTTGTTCTTCTAATTCTTCCCGGTGATTCATGAAGTCCTTCTCAAGTTTGCGATATGTCACTTCTCAATTCTTTTTCAAGAAGAATAAGTAGTTTGCAAAATCCATTGGTTGTCATCAATTTAATTTGATGAAGGATAAGCATACAATAAATCTTATTCTTATTTCCTCAAAGTGATTAATCTTTTCTTCGGAGTTTGTTCTTGAGGAATAAATTCTAGTTCCAAGTGTTTTCATCTTTTCTTTTCCGGAGTTCAAATTTACTCGACCATCTCGTCGGAACCTCCGTCTAAATCATCGCAAGGCTCATCTTATTCTTTCTTCCTTCAATTTTATCTCATCACCCTTTTGTCACCGGAGTTTTCATGGTGGTTCGTCATGAGTTAATTCATTCTTCAAGTGTTCATCAAGATTCTTTTGGAGGAATTCAAGTACCTTTTCTTCTTGCATCTCGAAGTGCAATTAAATCTCCGTATTCTTTTGAAGTGGAGTTTCGCATTTCTTCATTCTTCTCAGCTATTTAATCTTTTCTGCTTGTGGTTGGTTATCACCTCATAATTTTGAGAGGTTATCCATAAGTCCACAACAATCTTATTCTTTTCGGTGGTGATTTTTTTCAACAACTCCGCTCAATCCTTCCTTCTAAGTTCTTTTCATTCAATTCTTTCAATTCTTCCGGAGGCATTGTGTTGTTCCTCTCGTCAACTATCGTTCCATTTTGTCAAACTCAGTTCCAACTCCTTCCATGTTCAGCCGGAGAGCTGCCTAAATTCTTTCAGTCTTATTCGTTTCTTATCTCGTTCTAACCGGAGTGCTTTCAGAGTCCATCGTGTTTCCATGAGCATTTGATTCCCGTCATTCTCGTCGTTTCTCTCTTCTTCTCGTGTGCTCGCGATTCTCTGTTTTCCTCTCTTGAATTCTTGTTTCACCTCATCCTTTTTCCCTTCCGTCTCGGTCTTAAGATCTTGGGACGAGATCTCTTGTTAGTGGAGGAGTGTTGTAACGCCCCGGATTCGATGCGCCAGGTGTCCGCCAGTTATTTGCCGTCATTGCCATGTCATTTGCTTGCGTGTTGCACTTTGCCATGTCATCATCTGCATTTCATATCATGTCGTCATGTGCATCGCTTTTGCATACGTGATCATCTCTTGCATCCGAGCTTTTTCCCCGTTGTCCGTTTTGCGATCCGGCACTCCTATGTCTCCCGGCGCCCCCTTTTGCCTCTTTTCGTAAAGGGTGTTGAACGGTCTCGAATGGACCGAGGTTTGCCAAGTGGCCTTGGTATAGCACCGATGAGACCGCTTTGTCAAGTTTCGTGCCATTTGGAGGTCGTTTGATACTCCAACGGTTAACTGGGTAGCCGCAAAGCCTCTTTTGTGTGCAGCCCAACACCCCTTCCAAAGTGGCCCAAAACCCATCCTAACCCCTCCATCCTATCGGTCGTTCGATCACGATCGTGTGGGCGAAAACCGCTCCTCATTTGGACTCTCCTAGCTCCCTCTACCTATAAAAATGTGTTCATCCCCGTCCAAATCCCGGATGAACCCTAGCCCTCTCCCTCCTCAAGGCCACGGACACGTCCGCCCTGCGGACATGTCCACGGACACCTCACCCGAACCAATCCCGTCGTGCACGTCGCCGCCGCCGCCGCCAACCACTCCCACGCCGCCACCTCACCCGCGGCCTCTCTCTCTCCTCCGCCCGCTGCTGGCTCAGCGAGGCAGGTCGGCGAGCTCCTCGCCGGCCTTGCCGGATCCCGCGCCAGACGACGGCGCCGCCCGCTCCTCCGCCGTCGTCGGTCGCGTCCCTCGCCTCGCGGGCCTCGGCCCCTCGCCGCTGTCCGCTCCTCCGCGCCCGGCTGGCCGGCGCGCCTTGGCCGACAGCGCCGCCCGGGAGCTCCACGCCGGGACCTCCGCCGCCCCGCCGTCCGGCCTCCTCCGCCGCTGTCCCTTGCCGGATCCGGCCAGATCCGGCGGGGGCCCGTCCTCCCTGACCTCTCCCGCAGCTCCGGCAGCCGTCTTCCTCAACTCCGCGTCATCTCCGGCGAGCCCGGATCTAGATCTGAAAAAACGAAGGTTGACCCGTTTCCCAGTCCCAGATTTTTGACATTATCATGCCATGTTCATCGCATCGTATCTCTGCATCCGTAGCTCCGTTTTGTGCTTGTACTATGTCAAATTGTTTGCCTCGATGATTAATTCATTTAATTCCATTGCATAATGTTCATTTGAGTTCATCTTGATGCCTGAATCATCGTTGAAAGAGTGCTATATGATGTTAACCTGCTGAAACTGTTATAACTTGATGATTTGTCATTTTTGTTGCATTTGATGTGTGCATCTTATGAGCATGAGCTCTACATGAGTTTTGATCTATGTCATGCCATATTTACAGGGGTGCTATCCATGTATTTTTGTGATTCCTGTAGTGAGTGCATCGAGCTTGTTAATCAGGGTACTTGCTGTTGCTGTTTTGCATGTCTGAATCTGCTTTATCATGATGCTATGTTAACCTGCTGCTACAAGTTCATATATGCATAATCTGGAGATGTTCACTAAGGATGTTTTGTTATAAATGTCAGGATCTATCTATCCATGCCCCTGGTTGCATTTATAGCCTTCTGTAGATTGTTGTAATCTTGCCCCAAAATTGCTAAATAATGTTCCTGTCAGCCTGTTAACTTTAAGTTCAGTTTTGCCATGTGATTTCCTAGTGATCCATGCACTCTATGAACTTGTTCTTGCCATGTCTAGCTTATTAAATATGTCTTCTTACTGTGAGTTGCCTTGACATGCCATGTATTGCTCTGTGGTGAGTGGTTCAAGCTCACCAACATGCCTACTTATTGTTGTTGCTGCCATGTATGAATCTGTCATATAGCTTGCCATGTTTACATGGGTGCCATCATATCTTCTGATCCTTTTTGGCTCATGGTCACTAAATGACTTTTGATCTATGCAACTAGTATATTCATTCCATGCCTTTGTTTGCCATGATAAGTTTATGTAACATGTTGTTTGATAGCTCTAAACATTGCAACCTGATGTTATTTCTGCTAAAGTCTGAAACTGTTATTATTTGCAATCTTGCCATGTCATTTCGAGCATGTTCTAGTGATTTCTGGAGATAGCTCAGTGTTCATGTTTTGTCATGATTTACCTTTACATCATGTCCATGCCTTTTGTTATCATGTTAAGATGCTTTAGCATGTTGTTTTGATGCTTGCAATATGCCTAGTTGCTGTTTTGGACAGCTTGTCCTTTAAACTTGTTTCATGTGTGTTGAACCGTTGCTCCGTTTTGAGTGTGCTCTATATGAAACTTGCTTGATTTTGCATGTAGTTTCATATTATCATGTCGCATCCATGTTTTGATGTGTTTGCTTGATGTTTGTATGCATTTTGCATCAATGCCATGCTTAACTTGTTTTGCTCATATCTTCTAGGCCGTAGCTCCGAATTAAATGAACTTTATATGTAACTTGACTAGAATTTCGTGTAGATCATCTTGGTGCATCTTAACTTGCTGTTTAACAACTTTAACTTAAGGTTTATTCAGATCTGGACCAATTTTGAAATTTGCATATGAGGACTTACCGGATTTGTTATATGTTGTTTCCGGCCTCATTTAAACTTGCTTTTTTTGTTGTTCTTGTTTGCATCATCTCTTGCCAGGAGTAGCTTCATGTAGCTTTGGCATGCATCATGCTTGTTGTGCATCATATCATGTCTATGTGTGGTGTGTTTACCATGTTGTGTGCTTCTTTCCGATAGTTCCTGTTTCGTTGCGATCGTGAGGATTCGTTCGTCTATGCTTGGTTCGACTTCGTGGCTTCATCTTCTTCATGGACTCGTTCTTCTTCCTTGCGGGATTTCAGGCAAGATGACCGTCACCTTGGATCTCACTACTATCATTGTTATGCTAGTTGCTTCGTTCTATCACTATGCTGCGCTACCTATTACCTGTTTATCAAGCCATCCCAAATTGCCATGTCAGCCTTTAACCTTTGACACCTTTCCTATGCAAACCGTTGTTTGGCTATGTTTCCGCTTTGCTCAGCCCCTCTTATAGCGTTGCTAGTTGCAGGTGAAGATGAAGATTGCTCCATGTTGGATTATGTTTATGTTGGGATATCACAATATCTCTTATTTTATTAATGCATCTATATACTTGGTAAAGGGTGGAAGGCTCGGCCTTATGCCCGGTGTTTTGTTCCACTTGCCGCCTAGTTTCCGGCCATGTCGGTATTATGTTCCCGGATTTTGCGTCCCTAACGCGGTTGGGTGATTTATGGGACCCCTTGATGCTTCGCTTTGAATAAGACTCCTCCAAAGAAGGCCCAACATTGGTTTTACCATTTGCCTCACCTATGCCCTTTTATTTCCCTTGGGTTTCGGAGCCCGAGGGTCATCTTTATTTTAGCCCCGGGCCGCTTCTCCTTCGAAAGTGCTGGTCCAAACCGAAGCGATGTCCGGCGCTCGGGCAATCGTGGTCTATGCCAACCCGACGTCTGGCTCATCCGTGTGCTCGGGAACGAGATATGTGCAGCTCCTATCAGGATTTGTCGGCACATCCGGGCGGCTTTGCTGGTCTTGTTTTATTAATGTCGAAATGTCTTGTAGCCGGGATTCCGAGACTGATCGGGTCTTCCCGGGGAGAAGGAATATCCTTCGTTGATCACGAGAGCTTATCATGGGCTAAGTTGGGACACCCTGCAGGGTTTGAACTTTCAAAGCCGTGCCCGCGGTTATGTGGCAGATGGGAATTTGTTAATATCCGGTTGTAGTAAACTTGAAGTAAACTCTTCTAAAATACACCAACTGTGAGCGAAACCGTGAGTGTCTCTTTTCGGGGTGGCTCGAGAGGAGAACACGGTTTCGGGTTATGTCCGCGAAGTAGGAGTTCAGGATCACTTCTTGATCATTTCTAGTTGGCGCACTGCCTTTGTTTCTCTTCTCGCCTCATTTGCGTAAGTTAGCCACCATATATGCTTAGTCGCTGCTGCAACCTCACCACTTTACTCCTTCCTTTCCCATTAAGCTTTGCTAGTCTTGATACCCATGGTAATGGGATTGCTGAGTCCTCGTGGCTCACAGATTACTACACCAACAGTTGCAGGTACAGGTTATGCGATGATCTTGACGCGAGAGCGTGTTATCGCTTTTGGAGTTCTTCTTCTGCTTCTTCGATCAGGGGATAGGTTCCAGGTCGGCAGCCTGGGCTAGCAGGGTGGATGTCGTTTGAATTTCTGTTTGTGCTTCATCCGTAGTCGGATGTTGCTCTTATGTAAGATGATGTTGTATTGTTGTATTCTTATGACTTTGTATGACTTGGGTGTATCCCCATCTATTATGTAATGTTGATGTAATGATATCCACCTTGCAAAAGCGTTTCAATATGCGGGTCTATCCTTGGTGGGACCTTCGAGTTCCTTTTGGATAGGGTCGCATATTGGGCGTGACACCACCTCCCCGTCATAGGGTCTTGGGCCCGCACCTACCTCTGTCGTACCATCAAATTCAGCTTTCATCTTCCGGTAAGGGTGATTTTCTGTAAGAACCTACGATGATGCAAATACACTGTTTTGTGCAAGTTGGGAAGTCTTCTGCTAGCTGTCCTATCCATGCATGTGGCACACCCTACATCTCCCTTTGTTTTCTGCCCCAATGTGCTGCCTAATGCCAGCATATCTTGAATGGTGTGCACCAGCATCGCATGTAGATTGAAAATCTCCTTTCTGTAAGCATCATAACATTTTACATCAGGTGCTTCTATCCACATTGTCAACAGTTCTTCTACCAGTAGCTGAAAGTAAATGTCGATGTCATTTCCAGGTTGCTTCGGGCCTTGGATAATCATTGACATCATAATGTATTTTTTTCATCATACACAACAAAGGAGCTAGGCTATATATGCATAGAAGCACCGGCCATGTGCTGTGATTGGTGCTCATATCGCCAAAAGGATTCATCCCGTCTGTACACTCCCCGAGCCTTATACTTCTAGGATCCTTGGCAAATTTTTCAAAAATTTTGTCGATTAATTCCCACTAAGCCCCATCTTTCAGGTGCCTCATAAACCTATCTGCAATTCGCTCATCATGATGCCACCGCGACCTCTTTGCCTCTCTAGGGTTTGCAAACAAACGCCTCAACCTTGCAATTAAAGGCAAGTACCAAACAACCTTGAACGGGATTCCTGTCTTGATCTCGTCATCCAATTTGTACTTGTCCTTTGCTCTCCTGCGCTTGTATCGTGCATGCTTGCATGTGGGACATGCATGCGAATCTTTCTACTCACCACGGTACAATATACAATCATCCACACAAGCGTGTATCTTCTGTATTTCAAGTTCCAATGGGAAAACAATTTTCTTCGCTTCATTCGTGCTTCTGGGGAGCACATTATCTTCCGAAATAATTTCTTTGAAAAGACCTAGCATCTCTGTGAAGCCCTTGTTTGATAGACCATTTGCTGCTTTAAATCTGATAAGCGCCAGGGTGGCACTCAACCTGGAATATTTCTTTTTGCAACCTAGATACAATTATTTCTTGGAGTCCGCATCAATGGTTGGCAGATCCTTGTACCCAATCATATCCTTTTTTGGGCCCTCGAAATCTGCAATTATAGCAGCAAAATCTGGCATATCAAGATCGTCATCATCTGCGTCGACGTCTTGGTTTTCCAAAGCATGCTTCAGCTTCCGTGTTCCATTGGTAGCTTGACGCCTCGCTTTGATGTTAGATTCAACATCCATGTGACACCGATCGGGTTTGGCATTTCACGCTTCGGGTATCTTCATCCATGACCTCCTCTTCACCGTGTCTGGTCCAATGTGTATATCCATCCATGAATCCCCTAGAGACAAAGTGCATCTGGACATCTGCAACTTCATGTGACTCTGTATTGGCGCAATCAGAACATGGACACATGATGTAATCCGCATCACCAATTCTCCTCTTTGTAGTTTCAGCCAAATTCATGAACTCTTTCACGCCACTGATAAAACCTGCAGTTTTCCAATTCTTCATCCATCGAGATCGTTCCATCTATAGCACACGAATGGTAATTAAAAACAAAACAACAACATTAATACACGGATTAACTACTGCAAAAAGATGCGTGCATAACTCACAAGGTTTTATTTTAATAATTACTGAGGGCACTACATGTTGTTATCCAGACTTGCAATAACAAAAATTAATGGCCAGTCAATTTACACGCAGAGTACTAGTACAACACTACCCTAAGGAATTGAATACCTTAATTAAGCCACTCACGAAAAGAATATCTTAATTAATTAGCCGCACGGCGACCTCCACCCAGAAGACAGACAAGCGCGATGCGGCGGCACGCCGAGATAGCAGGTTCGAGGAGAAAAGCTTAGTGCGGCTGCCGCCTGAAGTTCGACCTCCACTATCCCGCCATCGACCATGATGGATGTGCTCGAATCACGCCGCCGCCGACCTCGATGGTTGAGCTCCTCCTATCTCCCGCCGCAGACTGAGGATTGACCTCCTATGACGCAGCCACCGCCCACCGACCGAGGATTGACCTCTTCTCCGGTAGCCGCTGCCTAGGCCGCCTCCGCCATCTCTATATGCAGAGCGGCTATTTTTTGACGGATATCCGTAGAGCGGCTGTTTACATGGTATCTCACCATAACTCAATTATATGGATAGGGTAGTAAATCACATATGGTTATGTAACGGCAACCGTGTCTAACCTACGTTTTTTTCTCACACGGTTTGGTGCGGAAATCGTGTGTGACATTGTAATACCTAACACAAACGACATGTATAAACAAAGCAGTCAGATACAACATATAGTGCCATAAGTAGTTCCCGATCGTTAGCTTATCTCCACAGTTTCCCCATTTCCCCCAAATCCCATCATAGCCTCCAAATTCCCTCTCATGGCGCTGACATTGGGGGAATGCGGACGAGTGGTGCTGATGGTTTCGGTGCAGCTGCTCCTGCTCGTATCGCCGCCACGACGGAGGTCGCCGCCGAGCACTTCCTAAGGTCATCGGAAGGCAAGTGTACTACGGATCCAAATCGTCATGTCAGGTTCCACTCTATCCCGATCTATTTTAGCATGTCCAAAGTATAGCTCCTTGCTGAATCCGTCCTGAATTGTAGCGACCCGACCTCAGATGGTCAAGTCTCTATGCTTCCGTGTCACCCCTGGATCGGTAATGCTGACACACACAGTACTCGAAGGATTTATAATAGAGTAGCAATCACACACTTATTACATCGAATGTCTCAAAAGAGAACTTATTACAATAATATGGCTTAAGGCCATCTAATACGATAACACGGAAGGCTTGGAAGGTAAAGTGAGTCCATCAACTCCAACGGCATGGTTGAGCTGCACGGCAACGACCTATCGAACCTTACTCCTCGCCCGAGAAGTCTGCAACATAATACGTTGTAGCCCGAGAATGGGTCAAGACATGGAATATAATCGCAATGTAACACAATAGAGCAATAATGAATAATGCTAACACTACATGCATGTTTGGCTGGTGGAAAGCTCTATGGTTACAGCTATGGAAAGCCAATTTTTCCTACATCAAAGGAATAAATTTTAATTTAACTATCATGGTGGTTGAAACATCATTGAGAAGGTATAACCCCAACTCAATCCCAATTAAAAATAATTAACATCCCAAAGCAATATTAATTTAGAGTGATGAGATACATGTGAATACTCAAGTACTAGATACTCAGAATTGTCCATAACCGGGACACGGCTAACCATGATTAGATTGTACACTCTGCAGAGGTTTATGACTTTTCCCCACAAGACTCGATCGCCTCCGCTGATTTCTCGCACTACATGGTGTTTGAGAAATGGATGACCGAGACACAGTCTTTCAGAAACATTAACTCTCTACTCCGGGTAGACCATACCAAACCTACAAAACCCACTACCTGCTGATCTACCTCTTCAAGAACTTCACGTAACTTACTCAGCTATGCTAGAGCCCATAATAGCTTGTGGCTGCACACGGAAGTTTCTAGCATGAATAATCTCAGTTCCCTTTGAGCCTGGGTGGCAGTCCATAGGAAGATCACACAGATACCCCGGGATTTCCAAAACAAAATGTACAACACTGGGTTCCCCAGGTGCCTCACTCCACCCAGATGTGGATTAAAGTTGCCACCGTAAGGGAACCTTTAATGAACAATCTCACATCGGTCATGAATATCTCTCACACCCACCCACGTCTCCGAGCATCGCAGAGCAATATAAGCAACACGTAGAAGTAACTCCCAAGGGTTTGATAGTAACAGGGCAATAGGTTCCTACCTCATCATCTACTTCCCAACCCACAAATTAATGACATCCTAACCATGCAATGTGCGAGGGTTGAAACTAATGCATAAAAACTGGGTATGAAAAGAGTATGATCAAAGTGTTACATGCCTTGCTGACGATCCATGAATCCTATAGACTCGTAGTAACACGCATAGCACTCCGGGAATTCTATCGCAATCAAACAACAGCATACATAAGCAACAAGCAAAGATGCACAAACGAAACTTCAACTGAAAGAGGTTGACCGGAGAGGTCAACTTAAGAACTCCGGTTCACAAGAAGAATAAAACCAAACGGAGCAACGAAACTCAAACGGCGAAAGAAACAAGATCCGTTTACTAATCTGAACTAGGGTCAAATTTTACAGAGGCAAAAACTTGTTTGAGTTGGCTATTCGGAAAGAGGGTTTCGAGATAAAACTCCAGGCGCTTGAATCGCCTGATTCCGATAAACGAGCGAAAAGTTATACTAGTTCGAACATCGGATCAGAAATTCGCGGAATAAATCCGATAAAAAGAAAAAAATGACGAACGGCTAAACGAACGAACGTTCGTTAGCAGAAACTAAACGACGATCACGTTCGTTAGAACGAACGAACAAGCAAACGCTCGCTAAACAAATAAACCGAAAAAACCGATCTATATAAAAATGAACTAGGGTTTTTCTAAAAAAATCGAAGGGGTTTTCTTTAAAAAACCGGGCGGCGGGTGGCTACCTCCCGCGAGGTCGTCCGGCGGGCGGGGCGACTCCGGCGGGGCTCGGCGAGGGGCGGCGGGACTCGGCGAGGGCGCGGGGTGGCGGCGGGAGGCGATGGCGGCGACCTCACGGCGGCGGCTCGGCAAGGCGCGGCGAGGCGAGGGCGGCGGCTCGGGGCTCGGGCTCGGCCTGCCCGGTGGTGGTGGTGGCTAGAGGAGGGGGCGGCGGCTTATATAGGGTGGGGGCTCACTTGGGGAAGGGGCAAGGCGGCGGCGGCGGTGGTGTCCGGGTCGGACACGGCGGCGGCGACGCGGGAAGGCGGCGGCGGCTCGGGCGGCTGGGCCGGCCTGCTCGGCTGGGCCCTTGGCCCAGTCGGGCGCGGGTCCTTTTAAAAAAAACGTTCCGCCGAAACTTATAAAAATCCTAGAAAAATAAATAAAAATCTAAAAATACCAAAACAAGTTTTCTCCGTCTAAATAAAATATTTAGAACAAGATGAACTTTTCTTGGCCCCTAAAATGCAATTTTTAAAACATGCAGTTTTTTCTAGGGCAAATAAAATTCCAAATAAATCAAATAAAAATCTAAATAATGATTTTAACATTTTTCCTCCGATATTTCAATTATTTTGGAGAAGTCATATTATCTCCTCTCATTTATTATTTCAAAATGAAATATTTTCCAGAGAGAAAATAATTAAAATAAAAAATCCCCGTCTTCACTACTTGATAAAAATCAAATATGAAAATTGAAAATCCCCAACTCTCTCCGAGGGTCCTTGAGTTGCTTAGGATTTCGAGGATTGCAACGAAATGCAATAAAATATGATATGCATGGATGACCTATGTATAACATGCCAAATTGAAAATTTGGGATGTTACAAACCTACCCCCCTTAAGATGAATCTCGCCCTCGAGATTCGGGTTGGCTAGAAAATAGGTGCGGATGGTCCTTGCGAATATCACCTTCTCGCTCCCAGGTGGCTTCCTCCTCGGTATAGTGGCTCCACGGAACTTTGCAAAACTTGATAACCTTGTCATGAGTGACTCAATCGTCAAATCAAGAATATTTACCGCTTCTCCTCATAAGTCAAATTACTATCCAATCAGACGCCTCTAGGGCAATCGTGCATCATTTAGCAAGATATCGCCATCTCAAGTGGCACTTCTTTAGCTGTGATATGTGAAACACATCGTGAACTCCTGACAATCCTTCAGGTAACTCCAGCTTGTAGGCAACTTCTCCCATCCGTTCCAAAACACGATACGGTCCTACAAATCTTGGGGCTAACTTTACCTTTACTCCAAAACGTTTCACTCCCCTCAAGGGTGATACTCGCAGATACGCTCTGTCTCCAATTTCATAGGTTACTTCCTTGCGTTTTGAATCTGCGTAACTCTTCTGTCTAGACTGAGCAATCTTTAGTCTGTCTCTGATCAGTTTAACCTTCTCCTCTGATTCCTTGATCAAATCTGGTCCACTTTGGTCAAATGATCCACAACTACCCATATTGAATCATATCCTGCCTTGGTTCTGGGTAATCCGGTAATAAAGTCCATGCCAAGTTTGTCCCACTTCCATTCGGGTATTGGCATAGGCTGTATGATCTGCCGGGCTTCACGATGCTCGCCTTCACTCTCTGACATACATCACATACGGCTATATACTCGGCAATATCCTTCTTCATACCAGTCCACCAGAAACGTTCGTTAAAATCCAAATACATCTTGGTGTTTCCGGGGTGAATCGAGTATGGTGAGTCATGGGCCTCCTGAGGTATTAACTTCCTGATCTCCGAATTGTTGGGCACATAAATCCGGTCCTCAAACCACAAGGTATCGTGCTCATCCTCGCGAAAACCTTTGGCTTTTCCTTCGCCCATCTTCTCTCTTATCTCGGCAATCTCTTTGTCCTCCTTCTGAGCTTCTCGAATCGTGTCCAACAATGTCGACTGGACCTCCATTGTTGCAATAAAACCTCGTGGAACAATCTCCAATCGAAGTTCCATGATCTCCGCAGCTAACTCCTTTGGCAATCCCTTTCTTTCAAAGATATTAGCATAACTCTTCCGGCTCAAAGCGTCTACTACGACGTTGGCCTTTCCTGGATGATAGTGTAGCTTCATGTCGTAATCCTTTATAAGTTCCAGCCATCTCCTCTGTCTGAGGTTTAACTCCTTCTGTGTGAAAATGTACTTCAAACTCTTATGATCCGTGTACACATCACAACGGTTTCCAATAAGATAATGTCTCCAGGTCTTTAACGCATGTACTACGGCTGCTAACTCCAAATCATGCGTGGCATAGTTCATCTCATGTGGCTTCAGTTGTCGTGAGGCATACGAAACAACTTTACCGTCCTGCAAAAGAACACATCCAAGTCCCAAGCGAGAGGCGTCACAATACACTTGAAACTCCTTATGTAAATCTGGCAATGTCAGCACTGGGGCTGTAGTCAACCATTTCTTCAACTCCTGAAATCTTGTCTCGAAATCCTCTGTCCATTTGAACTTAGTATCCTTCTTTAGCAATTCAGTCATTGGCTTAGCAATCTTGGAAAAATTCTCAATGAATCTCCGATAATATCCTGCCAGTCCAAGGAAATCATGGATCTCGCCAACCGAGGTGGGTGCCAACCATTCAGTTGATCGATCGAACTGCATTTGGGATCTACCGCTATACCTCTCCCGATATAACATGCCCAAGAAATCCAACTTCCTTCAACCAAAACTCGCACTTGCTGAATTTGGCGATAACTGGTGTTCTCGAAGTTTCTCGAGAACCAAACGCAAGTGTTCCGCGTGCTCCTCTTCGTTCTTCGAGTATACCATAATATCATCAATAAACACAATAACAAACTTGTCCAAATACTCCATGAACACCTTGTTCATCATGCTCATGAAATAGGCCAGGGCGTTAGTCAGTCCAAATGACATGACCGTATACTCATATAATCCATACCGTGTGGTAAATGCTGTCTTTGGTATATCCTTCTCTCGGATCTTCAACTGATGGAATCCTGATCGTAGATCAATCTTCGAAAACACCTTAGCTCCTTGCAACTGATCAAACAGATCATTAATCATCGGTAAGGGATACTTGTTCTTTATAGTTACTTCATTCAGAGCTCGATAATCAACAACCATCCTTAGGGATTTATCCTTCTTCTCAACCAAAAGTACTGGGGCTCCCCAAGGTGATGAACTTCTACGAATATAACCTTTCTCCAATAGCTCCTTGATCTGCTTCTTAATTTCCTCCAGATCATTTGCGGGCATCCGATAGGGTCTCTTGGATATTGGCCCCAGACTGCAATAGTTCTATCGTAAACTTGATGTCTCGATCCGTGGCATGCCCGGTAACTCCTCCGGGAAAACATCCGGATAATCCTTTACTACAGGTACTTCCTCTGCATACAACTCCCGTGAGGGCATTCACTTGGCTCCTCCTAGGCACATGCCTAGATACATACTTAATCCTTTTTCCTCCTGGGTGGTAAGATAAATTGACTTGCTAGCACACCAATACTTCCTCCATACTTTGACATCCAATCCATACCTAATATCACATCCAATCCTTGCGACTCCAAGATAATTAGGTCGCATGAAAAACATGCGTGCCAATGATTAGGGGTATCTAGGTGCACCATCTGCTAGCCATGTACTCGCCCAAAGTAGCTCACTAGAAGAGGGGTCCTAAGGGTTTGGGTTGGTAACTTAAACTTTTCCACAAATCCCTTGATATGTATGAATGCGATGCACCAAAGATGTCGAAAAGAATAAGAGCGGTAAATGATCGAACCAAAATCTTACCTATTACCGCGTCCGGCTGCTCTTCAACTTCCTCCACGTTAACGTGGTTCACTTGTCCTTTGTTGAATGGATTGGGCTTCTTCCCAGCGCTCCCATTTCCGTTTCCATTCTTCCCTTCAGGGCAGTCATTGCCATAGTGCCCTGTCTTCCCGCACTTAAAGCATATAACTTGGCTTAAGTCCCTCTTGGCGGGTGTAGCTGGGTTAGAGCGATTCTGATTATTGTTGACTCCATTCCATTCCCGTTCTTCGCACCATTTTTATTATGCGATCCTCCTCCAGTATGGTTATGACCCCCATGGTTATGAACAAGTCCTCCCGATGGAGCTGAGGATGAGCCGAAGCTCTTGGTGGAGGGGTTTGAGCTCGGGGCGGCCGGAATCGACGCCGGCGGCGACCTATGCGGCCGCCGGAGCTCGGGCGAGTCGGGCTCGACACTGCGGCGCACTAGAGGGAAAACGGAGGGCGCCACGGGTCCCCGTGCTGCGGTGAGGGCGGTGGTGAGGTTGGCCGGGTCATTGGGGCTCCACCACGCCGCGACGAGGCACGGCGGGCGAAGCCGAGGTTAAGCGAGGCTTCGGTGAGCTCTGAGTTATACTTCCCTTGTCCATACTTCCTTTTACGGCTCTCAATCTGCTGTTGCTTTCCTTCAATCATTAGGGCCTTATCTACCAACTCACGGTAGTTGTTGAAAGTTTCCACCATCAACTGCATACTCATCTCATCATTCAGCCCTTCCATAAACTTCTCCTGCTTCGCCGCATCTGTGGCCACATCATCAGGGGCATAGCGTGATAACTTGCTAAACTCATCCACGTACTGGGCCACAGTACGGTTCCCCTGACGTAAGTTGCGAAACTCACGCTTCTTTATCTGCATGGCTCTAGTTGAGACATGGGCCGTGCGAAAAGCTTGTTGGAACTGGTCCCAAGTGATATTGGCTATAGGAAAAGTAGTCGTGTAATTCTCCCACCATGCGGTTGCTGGTCCATCCAATTGATGTGCGGAAAAGTGCACCCTTTCAGCATCCGTGCATCCTGCGGTGGTTAACTCCCTTCCAACACGGGCGTAGCCAATGCTCAGCAACTATTGGCTCGGTGCTACTGGAAAACACCGGCGGTTGTAACCTCAGGAAACGGGTTAAATTATCCACTGGTGGCGGGTTGTTGTTGGCATTGTTGTTGTTGTTGTTGTTGTTGTTGCCCTGGTTCTGAACTAGCAATTGCATCAAGGCATTCTGCTGCTGGATCAACTGGGTGAGCTTCGGTGGGAAAACAAAACCGGGTCACGTCTCGGAGGCATCTGAGGGTTTTAGATGGAAGAGATTAGAATAGAAAAAAGATCTAGGGGAGAAACACTACCCATATGCATATGAGGCAAACACACACATTCATTCAATCAAGCAAGGGCATACAAAACGGTCTAGGACTATCGCATAAGTGCTCAACTACTACTAATTACATGGGGGAATACTACTATTATATGGTGGTCATCTAGAAATTTTAACCGGTGGAAGACTCCATGATGTCTGCTCCAGCTTCGTCTTTGTAGTCATCATCACTTGGATCAGAGTCGGTGTCGTCGATGACGATGTAGTTGTCCGGACAAGTGGGATCTTCTTCCTGTTCTTCCGGTGCTGGTCCTCCCATTAAGACTCCGATCTTCTTGACTAGGTCGTCATTCTTCTCCAGTAGGGTCTTGATTTCTTCCTCATATCCATCGTGTGTAAACTTGAGTTCTTCCTCCAGCTCGATGATCCTAGTTTTCGCCTTCTTCAAATCCATCATGTCTGCACAAGACATCCGGTTCTCCTGACGTCGAATGTGCTGGTTTAGCTCCTGGATGTAAGCTGCAATGGATCTATCCTTCTTGATGCTGATTACTTCCCATTGCTCGTCTCGACGCCCACATATTTGATATATGGTGTCTTTAAGCTCCCGGTTGTAGACTTCTCCAATGCGTCCCATGGTAATGTGAGCTGCCATACTCTTGCCAAGGCTCCAGGTGGGTGCTTCAAAACAAAACTCTATGGACTTGGAAGTTGGTGAGAACGTCCTTCCTGGAACTTGTACTTGAATCATCCAGCACTCTTCTTCTGGTAAAGTGGCGTTGTACGTCCCGGTGAAGCTTGGTATTCCAATATTCAGGTACCTAGTGACTTCCTTCAAGTGGCGCCAAAAGGTGTGTCTTCATCCGGTTGTGCAAACTTGTTCTTCATCTCCGCCATCCTAAAGAGTGGAAAATGGAGAGGAGTCAGAAATGAGTAGAGAAGAGTGACCTATGGTTTTATCTTAGTGGCCATGTCCTACACTCGGCGTGGTGCTCGATACCATCTTGTAGCGACCCGACCTCGATGGTCAAGTCTTCGTGCTTCCGTGTCATCCCTGGATCGGTAATGCTGACACACACAGTACTCGAAGGATATATAACAAAGTAGAAATCACACACTTATTACATCGAATGTCTCAAAAGAGAACTTATTACAATAATATGGCTTAAGGCCATCTAATACGATAACAACGGAAGGCTTGGAAGGTAAAGTGAGTCCATCAACTCCACCGGCATAGCTGAGCCGCACGCTGACGACCTATCGAACCTTACTCCTCGTTCGAAAAGTCTGCAACATAATACGTTGCAGCCCGAGAACGGGTCAGCACATGGAATATGCTGGTAATGTAACACAATAGAGCAATAACAGAATAATGCTAACACTACATGCATGTTTGGCTGGTGGAAAGCTCTATGGTTACAGTTTGCGGAAAGCCAATTTTTCCCTACATCAAAGGAATAAATTTTAATTTAACTATCATGGTGGTTGAAACATCATTGAGAAGGTATAACCCCAACTCAATCCCAATTAAAAATAATTAACATCCCAGCAATATTAATTTAGAGTGATGAGATACATGTGAATACTCAAGTACTAGATACTCAGAATTGTCCATAACCGGGGACACGGCTAACCATGATTAGATTGTACACTCTGCAGAGGTTTATGACTTTTCCCCACAAGACTCGATCGCCTCCGTTGATTTCTCGCACTACATGGTGTTTGAGAAACGGATGACCGAGACACAGTCTTTGAGAAACATTAACTCTCTACTCCGGGTAGACCATACCAAACTCACAAAACCCACTACCTGCTGATCTACCTCTTCAAGAGCTTCACGTAACTTACTCAGCTATGCTAGAGCCCATAATAGCTTGTGGCTGCACACGGAAGTTTCTAGCATGAATAATCTCAGTTCCCTATGAGCCTTGGTGGCGGTCCATAGGAAGATCACACGGATACCCCGGGATTTCCAAAACAAAACAGAAAACACTGGGTTCCCCAGGTGCCTCAGTCCACCCAGATGTGTATTAAAGTTGCCACCTTAAGTTAACCATTAATTAACAATCTCACATCTGTCATGAATAACTCTCAAACCCAACCACGTCTACGAGCATAGCATAGCAATATAAGCAACACGTAGAAGTAACTCCCGAGGGTTTGATAGTAACAGGGCAATAGGTTCCTACCTCATCATCTACTTCCCAACCCACAAATTAATGACATCCTAACCATGCAATGTGCGAGGGTTGAAACTAATGCATAAAAACTGGGTATGAAAAGAGTATGATCAAAGTGTTACTTGCCTTGCTGACGATCCGGAATCCTAGAGACTCAGAGTAACACGCCGCACTCCGGAAATTCTATCGCAATCAAACAACAGCATACATAAGCAACAAGAAAAGATGCACAAACAAAACTTCAACTGAAAGAGGTTGACCGAAGAGTTCAACTTAAGAACTCCGGTTCACAAGAAGAATCAAACCAAACGGAGCAACGAAACTCAAACGGCGAAAGAAACAAGATCCGTTTACTAATCAGAACTAGGGTCAAATTTTACAGAGGCAAAAACTTGTTTGAGTTGGCTATTCGAAAAGAGGGTTTCGAGATGAAACTCCAGGCGCTTGAATCGCCTGATTACGATAAATGAGCGAAAAGTTATACTAGTTCGAACATCGGATCAGAAATCGCGATCAGAAATTCGCGGAATAAATCCGATAAAAAGAAAAAAAAACGACGAACGGCTAAAGAATGAACGTTCGTTAGCAGAAACTAAACGACGAACACGTTCGTTAGAACGAATCTAACGAGCTTAACGCCGCTAAACAAATAAACCGAAAAACCGATCTATATAAAAAGCGAACTAGGGTTTTTCTAAAAACCAAAGGGGTTTTCTTAAAAACCGGCGGCGGTGGCTACCTCGGCGAGGTCGTCCGGCTGGGCGGGGCGACTCGGGCTGGGCGAGGGGCGCTGGACTCGGTGAGGGCGCTGGGTGGCGGCGGAGGCGACGCGGCGACCCACGGCGGCGCGGCGGGCAAGGCGCGGCGAGGCGAGGGCGGCGGCGGCTCGGGGCTCGGGCTCGCCCGGCCCGGTGGTGGTGGTGGCTAGAGGGGGGCTTATATAGGGTGGGGGCTCCGACTTGGGGGATGGGCAAGGCGGCGGCGGGCGGTGGTGTCCGGCTCGGACACGGCAAGCGACGCTGGAAGGCGGCGGCTCGGTGGCTGGTCAGCCTGGGCTGGGCCCTTGGCCCAGATCAGTATGGTCCTTTAAAAAAAGCGTTCACTAAACTTATAAAAATCCTGGAAAAATAAATAAAAATCTAAAAATACCAAAACAAGTTTTCTCCGTCTAAATAAAATATTTAGAACAAGATGGACTTTTCTTGGCCCCTAAAATGCAATTTTTAAAACATGCAATTTTTTTCTAGGGCAAATAAAATTCCAAAAGTATCAAATAAAAATCTAAATAATGATTTTAACATTTTTCCTCCGATATTTCAATTATTTTGGAGAAGTCGTATTATCTCCTCTCATTTATTATTTCAAAATGAAATATTTTCCGGAGGGAAAATAATTAAAAAAATCCTCGTCTTCACTACTTGATAAAAATCAAATATGAAAATCGAAAAATCCCCAACTCTCTCCGAGGGTCCTTGAGTTGCTTAGGATTTCGAGGATTGCAACGAAATGCAATAAAATATGATATGCATGGATGACCTATGTATAACATGCCAAATTGAAAATTTGGGATGTTACATGAATGACCCCCCCCCCAGGAAAGCAGTCTGCCGCCAGATCCGGAGCATGATTCCAGACTCCCGCAATACGAGTTCGAATCCGAGTTTTGCGCCACCAAGAAGTACCAAAAGCTAAGTTGTTAGCACGGGCGCACTCCCGCTCGACGTGTATGCACGGAGGAATTCGACACTGGCAGGCGGTTTCTTAGTTGCCCCTTAGAGGTTAGTGCTAATTAAGTTCATCATTTTACTTTAGTTAATGCCACCGCTCATCCAGAATACTATTTAACATTGTCAGGGATATGAGGCTTGTGCCTTTGTTAACTGGCTGGATGAAGAATGGCGTGGCAGGGCTCGGAGTGTTATCACCAAGCTCGCAGAAGATAACGTAAAGTTGAAGAAGAAACTGGCTGATCTGGAATGTACAATCAGTATGATGAAGCAAGAAAGAATCAATCACAGGCAACAGATGAAAGAAAGAGACAAGAAGGAACTAGCATGTGTAGTTGTGGTTGTCGCATTACCCATCTTCTATGCGTTGTTTGCAATGATGATTAGGGGTTTTGTTTGACAGTATTGCTAAAGCACATCTAGATGTGCTCTAAGTAATGCACATCTAGGACCTATGCCATTGATGTTACGCGAAGATTCGTGCAGATATTTTTCTTTGCCTTTTTTCTTTTCCTTTCTAGTTTGATTATTGCTGGCTTTATCAATAAGAAGAGCTCAATGTATTGCTTGCCAACTGTCCTACTCCATTCGTACCAATACCGATGCATAGTCCCAAAACTCGTTCCTTGTTTTTGTCCTGAAAAAGGAAACCAACCAAATAGCCAATAGGAGTCCTGTGCAACCCCGGGAATTTGGAGCGACTGGGTACAAATAATTGCGGTCGATTATATCAGTGGTTCGATAATACTTCAACCCATGCTTCAATTGGCAGTTCCTCTTCTCTGCATACCCCGCTTAAGTGTTCACCATCTTCATCATCCCCGGCAGGCCACGCTACACACTGGCACACACTCTGCAGCCATGTCGAGCGACAGCAAGGACGACAGTTCGGCCAGCAGTCTGGCGCCCGATGATAGGTCAAAATCGGAATCATTCCGCTCATCTTCCATGAGTCCGGCGTTGATCCCAGACCTCGATTATATCCGGTTCATGGAAGGGATGTCACCTCCGGAGTCGTCAGACGACAACAAGACGGACGAGGAGCCTCCGGAGGATGAAGAAGAGGACGACGATGAGGAGGAGGAGGAATGGTCGAACAAGGTGGAGGACGACGACGACGACAGCAACGACGATGACGACGGTGACGGCGATGAAAAGCCAATGGTCAGCGGCAAGAAGCGTCCTCGCCAAGACGATGTCGCGGGGCCATCCAACAACAACAACAAGAAGAAGAAGGACTAAATTAAGCAGACTGTATATATCTCTGTTTATCCTGTCAATCTCATTGCAGACGGTTAGTAATATGTATTCGACAGAGATCTTCTACATTATCGCCCACAGGTTGGTTTGTTGAACTGTGTGCCCTGACGAGCACACAATTCACAAAAAAGACCATATGGGCTGTCTATAATGATTGCACACAATTCTGATTACCGAACTATTTGCTTGGTATCACACACATCTTGTTACGCTGAATCATTTGTGTTCACCTCAATCATCGCAAACGGTTCATCAAAGTGAACTATATGCCGTATATCGCACACACCTTGATCTGGCTGCCCGTTTCTGTTGTTCTGTCTCATTGCAAATAGTTCGTATAGATCAACCGTATGCCCCTCATCGCACACGCAACTAAAATCTGAACGGTGTTTGGTGTATCATTCATCACAAATGTTTTGCATCTTTTTTGATGGTTTTTTTACATCACCGTTTGCGATTAATGCATCGCAAACAGTTTTGTCAAAGGGTCTCTGATCGTAGTGTCGTGTTAGCAACATCCTGTAGTAGTGAATATTCTTTACTGTGAATAGTGTGCTCTATTGGGCACACGAGTATATGGATCACACCCATGGGTGAGCAATGTGCCCGCACGCGTCGTGCTAGCTCGCGCTTCCTTCTATGCTAAGTTTCCATTAACTGATGGAATTTTATGAACACGCCATAGTTTCCCACCACTTCCTCATCGGTTTTCCGCCGCCATCGAGCAATATTGTGCATAAACCTAGGCGCTGCGTGACACACCGAGGCAACAAGAGCAGCCTATAGCCCCTCTAGCTTTTCCAAGCATGACAACCCACCGAAGCACCACCTCTGCCATCAACCTTCTCAACGAGGAAAATGAGAAGGCGCCACGGCCCGTCAAGGTTGAGGGTGTCCCCCGCAAAGCGATGGACGACGTCGTGCTATGCTTCATCGCCAGGGTTGAGCAAACCCTTGGCGCACTTCAGCGTCGCAGATCAAAATAGGCATGTCAACACCGAGAGGCTGCAGCTCACCCCGGAACATGATCGGTGGTGCACCACGGAGCAAGCCAGGTGTGTCCGCGTTGATAGGCTGCGGCTTGCCGCATAGCGAGACCGTTGGTGCATCGCAGAGCGAGAGGCGCGTCGCGCCGCACAGTGCTATCTCTTGAGCATGCGTTGGTTTTCCCTTGAAGATGAAAGGGTGATGCAGCAAAGTAGCGTAAGTATTTCCCGCTGTTTTTGGAAAGTAAAGATTGCAAAATAAACGGCGGCAGAAATTGGCAAGTTGACGGGAAACTAATAAGATGTAAAATAGACCCAGGGGCCATAGGTTTCACTAGTGACTTCTCTCATGATAGCATATATTATGGTGGGTGAACAAATTACTACCAAGCAATTGATAGAAAAGTGCATAGTTATGAGAATATCTAGGCAATGATCATGAATATAGGCATCACGTCCGTGTCAAGTAGGCCGAAACGATTCTGCATCTACTATTATTACTCCACACATCGACCGCTATTTAGCATGCATCTAGAGTATTAAGTTCATAAGAACAGAGTAACGCACTAAGCAAGATGACATGATGTAGAGGGATAAACTCAAGCAATATGATATAAACCCCATCTTTTTATCCTCGATGGCAACAATACAATACGTGCCTTGTTGCCCTTATCACATCCGGGAACGGAAACCGCAAGATTGAACCCAAAGCTAAGCACTTCTCCCATTGCAAGAAAGATCAATCTAGTAGGCCAAACTAAACCGATAATTCGAAGAGACTTGCAAAGATATCAAATCATGCATATAAGAATTCAAAGAAGAACCAAATATTATTCATAGATAATCTTGATTATAAATCCACAATTCATCGGATCTTGGCAAATACACCGCAAAAAGTATTACATCGAATAGATCTCCAAGAACATCGAGGAGAACTTTGTATTGAGAACCAAAGAAAGAGAAGAAGCCATCTAGCTAATAACTATGGACCCGAAGGTCTGTGGTAAACTACTCACGCTTCATTGGAGAGGCTATGGTGTTGATGTAGAAGCCCTCCATGATCGATTCCCCCTCCGGCGGATCGCTGGAAAAGGCCCCAAGATGGGATCTCACGGGTACAGAAGGTTGCGGCGGTGGAAAAGTGGTTTCGTGGCTCCCCCTAATGTTTTTAGGGTATAAGAGTATATATAGGCGAAAGAAGTACGTCGGTGGAGCTCCGTGGGGCCCACGAGGGTGGGGGGCGCGCCTACCCCCCTGGGCGCGCCCTCCTGCCTCGTGGCCGCCTCGCGGAGTTCCAGACTTCAACTCCAAGTCTTCTGGATTGCGTTTGTTCCAAGAAAGATCATCGCGAAGGTTTCATTCCGTTTGGATTCTGTTTGGTATTCCTTTTCTGCAAAACACCGAAATAGGAAAAAAATCCATAAACTAGCACTGGGCCTTCGGTTAATAGGTTAGTCCCAAAAATAATATAAAAGAGCATATTAAAGCCCATTAAACATCCAAAACAGATAATATAATAGCATGGAACAATAAAAAATTATAGATACGTTGGAGATAACCCACAAGTGTAGGGGATCGCAACAGCTTTCGAGGGTAGAGTATTCAACCCAAATTTATTGATTCGACACAAGGGGAGCCAAAGAATATTCTCAAGTATTAGCAACTGAGTTGTCAATTCAGCCACACCTGGATAACTTAATATCTGCAGCAATGTATTTAGTAGCAAAGTAATATGATAGTAGTGGTAATGGTAACAAAAGAGTAATGAAAGCAAAAGTAATATTTTGGTGTTTTGTAATGATTGTAACAAAGAATAACGGGAAAGTAAATAAGCGTAAACCAGTATGTGGAAAGCTCGTAGGCATTGGATCGGTGATCGATAATTTATGCCGGATGCGGTTCATCATGTAACAATCATAACATAGGGTGACACAGAACTAGCTCCAATTCATCAATGTAACATAGGCGTGTATTCCGAATATAGTCATACGTGCTTATGGAAAAGAACTTGCATGACATCTTTTGTCCTACCCTCCCGTGGCAGCAGGGTCCTAATGGAAACTAAGGGATATTAAGGCCTCCTTTTAATAGAGAACCGAACAAAGCATTAGCACATAGTGAATACATGAACTCCTCAAACTATGGTCATCACCAGGAGTGGTCCCGATTATTGTCACTTCGGGGTTGTCGGATCATAACACATAGTAGGTGACTATAGACTTGCAAGATAGGATCAAGAACACACATATATTCATGAAAACATAATAGGTTCAGATCTGAAATCATGGCACTCGGGCCCTAGTGACAAGCATTAAGCATAGCAAAGTCAGAGCAACATCAATCTCAGAACATAGTGGATACTAGGGATCAAACCCTAACAAAACTAACTCGATTACATGATAAATCTCATCCAACCCATCACCGTCCAGCAAGCCTACGATGGAATTACTCACGCACAGCGGTGAGCATCATGAAATTGGTGATGGAGAATGGTTGATGATGACGACGGCGACGAATCCCCCTCTACGGAGCCCCGAATGGACTCTAGATCAGCCCTCCCGAGAGGTTTTAGGGCTTGGCGGCGGCTCCGTATCGTAAAATGCGATGATTTCTTCTCCTTGATTTTTTCTCCCCGAAAGCAAATATATAGAGTTGGAGTTGGCATCGAAGGAGCTCCAGGGGGCCCACGAGGTAGGGGGCGCGCCCTAGGGGGGTGGGCGTGCCCCCCACCCTCGTGGACAGGGTGTGGGCCCCCTGGTCTTCATCTTTGGCAAGGATTTATTATTATTTTTAACTAGATGTTCCGTGGAGTTTCAGGTCATTCCAAGAACTTTTGTTTTCTGCACATAAAACAACATCATGGCAATTCTGCTGAAAACAGCGTCATTCCGGGTTAGTTCCATTCAAATCATGCAAGTTAGAGTCCAAAACAATGGCAAAAGTGTTTGGAAAAGTTGATACGACGGAGATGTATCAACTCCCCCAAGCTTAAACCTTTGCTTGTCCTCGAGCAATTCAGTTGATAAACTGAAAGAGAAAAAGAAAAACTTTTATAAACTCTGTTTGGTCTTGTTTTTTTACATATGTAAAGCCAGCATTCATGTTTTCAGCAAAAATTATAACTAACCACACTTGCAATAATTCTCAGGTCTCATATTTACTCATATCAATGGCATAATCAACTAGGGAGTCATAATAATAAATCTCGGATGACAACACTTTCTCAAAACAATCATCATATGATATAACAAGATGGTATCTCGCTAGCCCTTTCTGAGACCGCAAAACATAAATGCAGAGCACCTTTAAAGATTAAGGACTGACTGGACATTGTAATTCATGGTAAAAGAGATCCAATCATAGCCATACCCAATATAAATTAATAGTAATGGATGCAAATGACAGATGCGCTCTCCATCTAGTGCTTTTAATAAGAGGGTGATGACTCAACATGAAAGTAAATAGATAGGCCCTTCGCAGAGGGAAGCAGGGATTTGTAGAGGTACCAGAGCTCAGTTTTGAAATAGAGATAAATAATATTTTGAGCGGAATACTTTCATTGTCAACATAGCAACTAAGAGATGGCGATATCTTCCATGCTACACACATTATAGGCGGTTCCCAAAAAGAATGGTAAAGTTTATACTCCCCCTCCACCAACAAGCATCAATCCATGGCTTGCTCGAAACAACGAGTGCCTCCAACTAACATCAGGTCCCAGGGGGAGTTTTGTTTGCAATTATTTTGATTTAGTTTGCTTAAAGCATGGGACTGGGCATCCGGGTGACCAGCCATTTTCTCGTGAGTGAGGAGCGGAGTCCACTCCTCTTGAGAATAACCCGCCTAACATGGAAGATAAGGGCAGCCTTAGTTGATACATGAGCTATTCGAGCATACAAAACAGAATGTTTATTTGAAGGTTTAGAGTTTGGCACATACAAATTTACTTGGAACGGCAGGTAAATACCGCATATAGGAAGGTATGGTGAACTCATATGGCATAACTTTGGGGTTTAAGGGATTGGATGCGCAAGCAGTATTCCCGCTTAGTAGAAGTGAAGGCTAGCAAAAGACTGGGAAGCGACCAACTAGAGAGCGACAACAGCCATGAACATGCATTAAAATTAATAAACATTGGATGCAAGCATGAGTAGGATATAATCCACCATGAACATAAATATCGTGAAGGCTATGTTGATTTGTTTCAACTACATGCGTGAACATGTGCCAAGTCAAGTCACTTAAATCATTCAAAGGAGGATACCACCCCATCATACCACATCACAACCGTTTTAATAGCATGTTGGCACGCAAGGTAAATCATTATAACTCATAGCTAATTAAGCATGGCACAAGAAACTATGATCTCTAATTGTCATTGCAAACATGTTTATTCATAATAAGCTGAATCAAGAACGATGAACTCATCATATTTACAAAAACAAGAGAGATCGAGTTCATACCAGCTTCGCTTATGTCAGTCAGTCCATCATATGTCGTCATTATTGCCTTTCACTTGCACGACCGAACGATGTGAATAATAATAAGAGTGTACGTGCATTGGACTAAGCTAGAATCTGTGAGCATTCAATAAGCAGGAGAAGACAAGACAATATGGGCTCTTGGTTAAATCAACAATAATGCATATAAGAACCACTTCAAAAATTTAATCACGGTCTTCTCCTATCGACCCCCAAAGAAAAGAAAGGAAATAAAAACTATTTACACGGGAAAGATCCCAACAAGCAAAATAATAACGGGAATTATTTTTGGGTTTTCTTTTTAATTATTACTACTACAGCAGGAAAAGTAAACTAACTAGAAGCTACACTAATTTTTGTGTTGTTTTCTTAAAGTTTATCAAACACACAAGAAGAAAGCAGGAAAAAGAAAATAAACTAGCATGGATATTACAGTGAAAGAGTATGAGCACCGACATCTAGTAATGAGTGTGTGTGAACATAAATGTAATGTCGGTGGGAAATACGATTCCCCAAGCTTAGGCTTTTGGCCTAAGTTGGTTCATTGCCAGGGATGGCCTGGCGGATATCCGTGGGTGTAGCTGGGGTCGTACTGAGATGCAGCGGCTATCGCCTCCTGAGCTGGAGCATGGCGTCGAGCTGCCTCCACTCTCCTCTCGTACTCATCTGCCTCCTCTCTGGTAATAACATATCTTCCTTTTTCCTGATAATCAAAGAAGGCAAGAGCAGGGAGAGTAATACGGAAAACACGTTGTTTATCAAAGATTAGTCGATATAGGAGAGGTGATTCATTCCTCTCGACAAACTGGTGAGAGACCATAGAATTAAAATCTAAATAAGTAGGAGGCAACTCCATATCATCCTCACGAACATCCACCTCAAGAAAATTAGCTAAGCGGGTTGCATAAATTCCTCCAAAGAAATCTCCATTACATCTATTATGATGTAACCTACGTGCTACAATGGATCCCATATGATAAGATTGGTCTCCTAACACAGCACTCCTAAGAATACTGAGATCAGGGACACACATGTGACATGCTTCATCCTTAGCATTTATGCATCTGCCAATGAAGAGGGCGAAATAATGTATAGTAGGAAAATGGATGCTCCCTATAGTAGCTTGTGTTATATCTCTAGATTCCTCCACGGTTATACCAGCAAGAAAGTTTCTAAATTCAGATTTACGGGGATCATTAATACTACCCCATTGTGGGAGTTTGCAAGTAAGTAAAATCCTCTAAGTCCATGGTATAAGATTTTCCATAAAGATCAAACATGACTGTTGGAGAATTACGTGAAGATGAAAATTCAAACCTCCTCACAAATGAGCTTGTGAGTTGATGGTATTGGGGGCATTTGTCGGCCTCAAAGATCACAAGATCAGCATTACGCAAATATGCGTTAAATTCTTCTTCGATTCCCGCTCGATCCATAAAATTTTCTGAAGGCCACTCACAAGGCCGCTCTGGGGCGTCTATTGGTGGTTCCTCGTCAGCATCACATATTGCAAGCCTGGGTCCTTGCTTTCTTTAAGAACCACCCTGGAACATTTTCCTAAGCATATTTCTTCCTCCGAAAAATTTCTAAAATTTTTAGTAACTTCAAAAAAAAGCGAACCAACTTCAATAAAATTGATAGCAACTACTCCTACAAGTGCCTAGAGCCTCTATCAAGCATTAGAACTACTTGGAACCATATAAATTTGACATGCAAGCTCAAGAACATGGTCACCTATGCAGCACAAATTTGCAAAGAATAAAGCACTAGAACAAAAACTAATTGGACCAATGGAGGAGTCACATACCAAAGAACAATCTCCCCAAGCAGTTTTGTGAGAGGTGCTTTGAGCAAGGAGATCGAAAATCACCGCAAAGTGAGCTTGAACTCGTGCTTGAGCCAGATATTCGTGTTTGTGGGAGGAAGAAGAAGAGGATGGGTGCAGGGATAAGTGGAGGAGGGCCACCGTGGGCCCATGAGGCAGGGGGCGCGCCCTGGGGGGTAGGGCGCACCCTCCACCCTCATGGCCCGGTGGCAGCTCCCCCCGCTGTGTTTTCAGTACCATAAATCCTCAAATATTCCCGAAAAAATCATATTAAATTGGCATGGCATTTGGAGGACTTTTATTTTTGGGGTATTTTTATATTGCATAGATAAATTAGAAAACAGACAGAAAAATATTATTTTTACTTTATTTCAACTAAATAAGAGAAAGTATAAAGAGGGTACATAAGGTTGTGCCTTCTAGTTTCATCTGTCTCATGCTCATCAAAAGGAATCTAGTAACAAGGTTGATCAGGTCTTGTTAACTAACTCATTCCGACTAACATGGAACCGGAGAAATTTCGAATAACACTATGTTACCTCAACGGGGATATGCACATCCCCAATAATAAGTATATCATATTTCTTCTTGACAGTAGGAAGAGGAAATTCAAAACCTCCAAAAATAATCGATGGAACTTTTCCAATAGAATTGATACTATCAATTTGAGGTTGTTTCCTCAGAAAGTGTACCGTATGCTCATTACCATTAAAATGAAAAGTGACATTGCCTTTGTTGCAATCAATAACAGCCCCTGCAGTATTCAAAAAAGGTCTTCCAAGAATAATAGACATACTATCGTCCTCGGGAATATCAAGAATAACAAAGTCCGTTAAAATAGTAACGTTTGCAACCACAATAGGCACATCCTCACAAATACCGACATGCATAGCAGTTGATTTATCAGCCATTTGCAAAGATATTTCAGTAGGTGTCAACTTATTCAAATTAAGTCTACGATATAAAGAGAGAGGCATAACACTAACACCGGCTCCAAGATCACATAAAGCAGTTTTAACATGTTTTTTAATGGAGCATGGTATAGTAGGTACTCCTGGATCTCCAAGTTTCTTTGGTATTCCACCCTTAAAAGTATAATTAGCAAGCATGGTGGAAATTTCAGCTTCCGGTATCTTTCTCTTATTTGTAACAATATCTTTCATACACTTAGCATAAGGATTCATTTTGAGCATACCAGTTAACCGCATACGCAAAAAGATAGGTGTAACGCCCTCGATGCGGCTATATCTCCCACGTGTCGAAGCATGACTTAGAGGCATAACCGCATTGAAAGCAATGTCGCAAGCGAGGTAATCTTCACACAACCCATGTAATTCATAAGGGAAAGAGATACATAGTTGGCTTACAATCGCCACTTCACGCAATACATGAGTAAAGCATTAAATCATACAGATACAATCAAGGTCTGACTACGGAACCAAAATCAAAGAAGGCTACCCCAAATGCTACACAGTTCCCCGATCGTCCCAACTGGGCTCCACTACTGATCAAATGAAATGAAACAACACAATGAACAGGATCTTCATCGAGCTCCTCCTTGAGCTCGGATCGTCGACTACTGCAGTTTCATCGGCACCGCAAACTGGTTTTGGAAGTATCTGTGAGTCACGGGGACTCAAAGCAATCTCACACCCAGCGAGATCAAGACTATTTAAGCTTATGGGTAGGAGAAGGTAGTGAGGTGGAGCTGCAGCAAGCGACTAGCATATCTGGTGTCTAACATACACAAATGAGAGCGAGAAGAGAAGGCAAAAGCACGGTCGAACAACTATGATCAAGAAGTGATCCTAGAACAACCTACGTCAAGCATAACTCCAACACCGTGTTCACTTCCCGGACTCCGCCGAGAAGAGACCATCACGGTTACACATGCGGTTGGTGCATTTTAATTAAGATCAACTTCGGGTTTTCTACAACCGGACATTAACAAATTCCCATCTGCCTCATAACCGCGGGCATGGCTTTCGAAAGATAATACCCTGCAGGGGTGTCCCAACTTAGCCCATGATAAGCTCTCGCGATCAACGAAGGTTATTCCTTCTCCCCGGGAAGACCCGATCAGTCTCGGAATCCCGGCTACATGAAATTTCGACAGCAATAAAACAAGACCAGCAAAGCCGCCCGATGTGCCGACAAATCCCGATAGGAGTCGCACGTACCTCGTTCTCAGGGCACACCGGATAAGTCAAGCTACGAGTAAAACCAAGCCTCGAGTTTCCCCATGGTGGCCCCGCAGGCTGCTCGGTTCGGACCAACACTCGGAGGAGCACTGGCCCGGGGGGGCTAAAATAAAGATGACCCTTGAGTCTGCAGAACCCAAGGGAAGGGGTATATGTGGTAGGTAGTCAAATGGTAAAACCAAGGTTGGGCCTTGCTGGATGAGTCTTATTCAAAGCGAACTGTCAAGGGGGTCCCATAAATCACCCAACCGCGTTAGGGACGCAAAATCCGGGAACATAATACCGATATGCGGGAAACTAGGGCGGCAAGAGTGGAACAAAACACCAGGCATAAGGCCGAGCCTTCCACCCTTTACCAAGTATATAGATGCATTAATTAAATAAGATATATTGTGATATCCCAACAAGTAAACATGTTCCAACAAGGAACAACATCTCCATGTTCCAACAAGGAACAAACTTCATCTTCACCGCAACTAGCAATGCTATAAGAGGGCTGAGCAAAGCGGTAACATAGCCAAACAACGGTTTGCTAGGAAAGGATGGTTAGAGGCTTGACATGGCAACATGGGAGGCATGATATAGCAAGTGGTAGGCATCGTAGCATAGGCATAGCAAAAGAGCGAGCATCTAGCAAGCAAAGATAGAAGTGATTTCGAGGGTATGGTCATCTTGCCTAAAATCCCGCAAGGAAGAAGAACGAGTCCATGAAGAAGTCAAACTGACGAAGTCGAACGAATCCTCACAACTCCTAACGAAACCAAGCTAATGAGAGAAGCAACCCGGAAACAAACAAACAACATGGTAAACCAACAAGAACAAACATGGCATGATGCACATCCAAGTATGATGCATGCCCGCTTTAAATAGCATGGCATGGCAATATGCACAAACAAAACTACAAGTTAAATGGAGCCCAATATGCAACGAGTTGCATATTGACGAAACACCAGATTCGAGTTATTTAGTTCGCTCTTGGTTATGTACCCAACAATATTAAATGTTATTAAGCATGGCAAGGGGTGAAGCATAATAAAAACTACCTATCTAGGCAAATTTAAATGAGGCCGGAACAACAACAATTCCAGAAAAATCCCCATATGTAATTTAGCAATTTAAAGCAACCATAGTTTTAACCATTTAAATGTTGTTAACATGATGCGGATGACATAAACAAGGTTTATGCAATTTTTATGAAAATGTTGACATGAGCATGTTATGAAGCATTTGGTCACCATGGCGGAACGAAAGGGATGCCACGGCAACGACAATGTTAATGGTGCCACGGCAACATTCCGATGATCCGACAACTCAATGAGATACTGGTGCAAAAGAGCAAGTGTGCGGATGTGCGCAACATGCAAGAGATGGGGAGTGGTCCCGGATACCGGGTGTCCCACATGACGGTGGCATGGCAAACGAGGAACGTGCAAAGACAATTCGATCACGGTGCAAAACTCGAGCATCTCATACAACGCATGCATTCGGTCCACGGTTGATCATCTCGGGGTTATACCTTCGAAGCGTGCGTTTTGGAGCGGGTCGAGTTCGATGCTGTGTAGGAGAATTAGTTGTACACAGATCTTGTCGGATCCACGACGACGGTAGTCGTACACGGTTCGTAGATATTCAGGGTCGCCGTGAGGAACTTGTCGAAACCAGGGTCTCGGTCGTCGGTATAGGTACTTGGTGAAATCCACGGGTGTCAGTAGTTGTACATGGTCTTCGCGTTGTAGTCTGACTTGGCGATTCCAAAACGTTCATCGGTAGTGGAACTTGGCGGTCTCGACGGTCGTCATGGTACTTGTCGAAAGAAATCCACCGAGGCGGTCTTGTGTCCCTGGATTCGATGGCCTTGGCAGCGACAAAAGGGGCAGCATCACGTAGCATGCTTGGCGAGGGGCTAAAAGTGAGAGGCCATGGCAGCGGCAAAGGCGAAAGCAAAGACCAAAGACGAGTCATGGACAGAGGAGGTGCTGCCGGGCGCTGATGGTGGTGGAGCAGGGGAAGTCAACGCAGGCTCGCGCGTGGCCTCTGGTGGAGGTCAATTCCGACAGGGATGGGCCAAGGCAGCGGAGGCCAGCCAGATATCGACGGGGTTGGAGGAGGAGTGCGCTCCCGCGGTTGAAGACGAACGGCGACGGCGCGGCACTCTAGGAGGCAGCAGGCGCTGGGACGGGCAGGGCGTCCACGACCTCGAGCACAACAGGGCAGCGAGGAGGGGTGGAGACGCGAGCTGCACTCGCTCACGGACGGCACCGAGCGCCATGGCTGAGGGAGCAGATGAGGGGGCGAAGCAGAGGAGGAGGCTTGGGTGCTGGAGGGAGCCGCAAGGCAGCGCCATGGAGGGGCATGACTAGCCAGGAGGGTGCGAGCAGAAGGGAGCTCCTCTCCCTGGATCGATGGGTGCGTGTGTGTGAGTGGCGGCGGAGGGGGAACGAGGTGAGGAATGATGGATCGAGAGAGAGATGAGGGTTGGGCTAGGGTTAGATAGGCAGGGGTTAGGTGGGCTGAGGATTAGGCCGGCCGGCTGGGCTGGAAGAATTGGGAAACGAGGAGAGATGGGTCGGCCTGCACTGCGTGAGGATTTATTCCATGTCTCAAATCAGGAAAGAAAAGGGGAGGGCTGAAAATAATACAAAGTTCCACAACTTGGATTGGAGTATCGGGGAAAGAACAAGGATTTCAAAATATTTGGAAAAGGAAGGAACTTTAATTGCAAGTGGGTTGTTGTTAGTTCCAAATGAATGGAAGATTTATTATAGCTCCCTAAATATCGAGAGGATATGTTGTAAAGAGAAATCACCATGTGAATTCCCTCGATTTAAATAGATCAACGATCTATGCAATTTATTTAGCTGAGTTTTAAAAATTAAATGAAATGCTGGCATGATGACATGATGCAATGCAAAAATAAATAGAGTAAGCACAAATAAAAACACACGGAGGTCACAAAATATGGAAGTCTTCTGGATCATCGGTCTCGGGGCGTCACAATAGGTGTAATCATTTCAGCAAAGCGCTCAAAATCCTCATCATCCTTTTTCTTGGATGGTTTGGGAGGAAAAGGCATGGGTTTCTGAACCCATGGTTCTCTTTCTTTACCATGTTTCCTAGCAACAAAGTCCCTCTTATCATAACGTTGATTCTTTGATTGTGGGTTATCAAGATCAACAGCAGGTTCAATTTCTACATCATTATCATTACTAGGTTGAGCATCATTATGAACATCATCATTAACATTTTCACTAGGTTCACGTTCATTACCAGATTGTGTTTCGGCATCAGAAATAGATATATCATTTGGATTCTCAGGTGGTTCGGCAATAGGTTCACTAGAAGTTTGCAAAGTTCTATCATTTTTCTTTTTCTTCCTTTTAGAAGAACTAGGTGCATCAATATTATTTATCTGAGAATCTTGCTCAATTCTCTTAGGGTGGCCTTCAGGATACAAAGGTTCTGAGTCATTCTACCAGTTCGATAGCCACTCTAACGACATAATCATTTTTCTTACTATTCATTTCATTGAGCAAATCATTTTGAGCTTTAAGTACTTGTTCTACTTGAGTGGTAACCATAGAAGCATGTTTGCTAATGAGTTTAAGTTCACATCTAACATTAGCCATTTAATCACCCAAGTGTTTAATCATATAGGTATTTTGTTTTAATTGTCTACCATAGTAAGCATTGAAATTTTCTTGTTTGACAATAAAATTATCAAACTCTTCCAAGCATTGTCTAGCAGACTTATAGTGAGGAATATCACCTTCTTCAAATCTGTAGAGAGAATTTACCTTTACTACCTGTGTCGGGTTATCAAGACCTGGAGGTTCTCCAATAGGTAATGGATTAAGATCATATGTTTCTTCAACAGGCGGTAAATTAAGACCATGTATTTCTTCAATAGGAGGTAAATTCTTAACATCTTCAGCTTTAATACCTTTTTCTTTCATAGATTTATTTGCCTCTTGCATATCTTCAGGACTGAGAAATAGAACACATCTCTTCTTCAGAGTTGGTTTAGGAATAGGCTCAGTAATTGGAGCAGGAGCTGGCTCAGGAGGTGCCCAATTATTTTCATTTGTCAACATATTATTCAATAGAATTTCAGCTTCATCTGGTGTTCTTTCCCTGAAAAGAGAACCAGCACAACTATCCAGGTAATCTCTGGAAGCATCGGTTAGTCCATTATAAAAGCTATCAAGTATTTCATTTTTCTTAAGAGGATGATCAGGCAAAGCATTAAGTAACTTGAGAAGCCTCCCGCAAGCTCGTGGGAGACTCTCTTCTTTAGTTTGCACAAAGTTGTATATTTCCTTTAAAGCAACTTGTTTCTTATGAGCAGGGAAATATTTAGCAGAGAAGTAATAAATCATATCCCAGGGACTACGCACACAACCAGGATCAAGAGAATTAAACCATATCTTAGCATCACCCTTTAATGAGAACGGAAATATTTTAAGGATATAAAAGTAGTGAGATCTCTCATCATTAGTGAACTGGGTGGCTATATCATTTAATTTAGTAAGATGTGCCACAACGGCTTCAGATTCATAGCCATGAAAAGGATCAGATTCAACCAAAGTAACTATATCAGGATCAACAGAGAATTCATAATCCTTATCGGCAACACAAATAGGTGAAGTAGCAAAAGCAGGGTCGGGCCTCATTGTATCATTAAGAGATTGCTTATTCCATTTAGCCAATAACCTTCTAAGTTCATCGTTATCTTTGCAAGCGAAAATAGCAGCAGAAGCTTCTTTATCAAAAATATAACCCTCGGGAATAACAGGCATGTTTTCATCATTGATTTCATCAACATGATCAGTTTCAATAATTTCTTTCTCTCTAGCCCTAGCAATTTGTTCATCAAGAAATTCACTAAGGGCATGAGTATCGAGCATAGAAGTAGTTTCATCATAAGTATCATGCATAGCAGAAGTGGCATCATCAATAACATGCAACATATTAGAACGAATAGCAGAAGCAGGTTTAGGTGTCGCAAGCTTACTCAAAACAGAAGGTGAATCAAGTGGAGAGCTAGATGGCAGTTCCTTACCTCCCCTCGTAGTTGAGGGATAAATTGTTGTCTCAGCGTCTTTCAAGTTCTTCATAGTGACCAGTAGATATAAATCCCAAGTGACTCAAAGAATAGAGCTATGCTCCCGACAACGCGCCAGAAATTAGTCTTGATAACCCACAAGTGTAGGGGATCGCATAGCAGCTTTCGAGGGTAGAGTATTCAACCCAAATTTATTGATTCGACACAAGGGGAGCCAAAGAATATTCTCAAGTATTAGCAACTGAGTTGTCAATTCAGCCACACCTGGATAACTTAATATCTGCAGCAAGGTATTTAGTAGCAAAGTAATATGATAGTAGTGGTAATGGTAACAAAAGAGTAATGAAAGCAAAAGTAATATTTTTGGTGTTTTGTAATGATTGTAACAGTAACAACGGGAAAGTAAATAAGCGTAAACCAGTATGTGGAAAGCTCGTAGTCATTGGAACGGTGATGGATAATTATGCCGGATGCGGTTCATCATGTAACAATCATAACATAGGGTGACACAGAACTAGCTCCAATTCATCAATGTAATGTAGGCATGTATTCCGAATATAGTAATACGTGCTTATGGAAAACAACTTGCATGACATCTTTTGTCCTACCCTCCCGTGGCAGCGGGGTCCTAATGGAAACTAAGGGATATTAAGGCCTCCTTTTAATAGAGAACCGGAACAAAGCATTAGCACATAGTGAATACATGAACTCCTCAAACTATGGTCATCACCGGGAGTGGTCCCGATTATTGTCACTTCGGGGCTGCCGGATCATAACACATAGTAGGTGACTAAAGACTTGCAAGATAGGATCAAGAACACACATATATTCATGAAAACATAATAGGTTCAGATCTGAAATCATGGCACTCGGGCCCTAGTGACAAGCATTAAGCATAGCAAAGTCATAGAAACATCAATCTCAGAATATAGTGGATACTAGGGATCAAACCCTAACAAAACTAACTCGATTAAATGATAAATCTCATCCAACCCATCACCGTCCAGCAAGCCTACGATGGAATTACTCATGCACGGCGGTGAGCATCATGAAATTTGTGATGGAGGATGGCTGATGATGATGACGGCGACAAATCCCCCTCTCCGGAGCCCCGAACGGGCTCCAGATCAGCCCTCCCGAGAGGTTTTAGGGCTTGGCGACGGCTCGGTATCATAAAACACGATGATTTCTTCACCTTGATTTTTTTCTCCCCGAAAGCAAATATATAGAGTTGGAGTTGGCATCAGATGAGCTCCAGGGGGCCCACGAGGTAGGGGGCGCGCCCTAGGGGGGCGCCCCCCACCCTCGTGGACAGGGTGTGGGCCCCCTGGTCTTCATCTTTGGCAAGGATTTTTTATTATTTTAACTAGATGTTCCGTGGAGTTTCAGGTCATTCCGAGAACTTTTGTTTTCTGCACATAAAACAACATCATGGCAATTCTGCTGAAAACAGTGTCAGTCCGGGTTAGTTCCATTCAAATCATGCAAGTTAGAGTCCAAAACAAGGGCAAAAGTGTTTGGAAAAGTATATACGACGGAGACGTATCAATCCCCAAGCTTAATTCCTGCTTGTCCTCGAGTAGGTAAATGATAAAAAAAATTGATGTGGAATGCTACCTAACATAATTTTCAATGTAATTCTCTTTATTGTGGCATGAATGTTCAGATCCAGAGGATTCAAAATAAAAGTTTAATATTGACATAAAAACAATAATACTTCAAGCATACTAATAAAGCAATCATGTCTTCTCAAAATAACATGGCCAAAGAAAGTTATCCCTACAAAATCATATAGTCTGGCTATGCTCTATCTTCATCACACAAATTATTTAATCATGCACAACCCCGATGAAAAGCCAAGCAATTGTTTCATACTTTTGATGTTCTCAAACTTTTTCAATCTTCACGCAATACATGAGCGTGAGCCATGGACATAGCACTATAGGTGGAATAGAATAGTGGTTGTGGAGAAGACAAAAAGGAGAAGATACTCTCACATCAGCTAGGCGTATCAACGGGCTATGGAGATGCCCATCAATAGATATCAAAGTGAGTGAGTAGGGATTGCCATGCAACGGATGCACTAGAGCTATAAGTATATGAAAGATCAACAAAAGAAACTAAGTGGGTGTGCATCCAACTTGCTTGCTCAGGAAGACCTAGGGCAATTTGAGGAAGCCCATCATTGGAATATACAAGCCAAGTTCTATAATGTAAAATTCCCACTAGTATATGTAAGTGACAAGATAGGAGACTCTCTATCATGGAGATTGAGGGAGTCCTGGATTAGGGTGTCTCCGGACAGCCGGACTATATCCTTTGGCCGGACTGTTGGACTATGAAGATACAAGATTGAAGACTTCGTCCCGTGTCCGGATGGGACTCTCCTTGGCGTGGAAGGCAAGCTTGGCAATACGGATACGTAGATCTCCTCCCTTGTAACCGACTCTGTGTAACCCTAGCCCCCTCCGGTGTCTATATAAACCAGAGGGATTAGTCCGTAGGACAACAACAATCATACCATAGGCTAGCTTCTAGGGTTTAGCCTCTACGATCTCGTGGTAGATCAACTCTTGTAATACTCATATCATCAAGATCAATCAAGCGGGTATTACCTCCATCGAGAGGGCCCGAACCTGGGTAAACATCGTGTCCCCCGCCAACTTATACAATCCGCCTTAGACGCACAGTTCGGGACCCCTACCCGAGATCCGCCGGTTTTGACACCGACATTGGTGCTTTCACTGAGAGTTCCACTGTGCCTTCACCGTAAGGCTTGATGGCTCCTTCGATCATCGGTAATGATGCGGTCCAGGGTGAGGTTTTCCTCCCCGGACAGATCTTCGTATTCGGCGGCTTCGCACTGCGGGCCAACTCGCTTGGCCATCTGGAGCAGATCGAGAGCTACGCCCCTGGCCACCAGGTCAGGTTCGAAAACTTGAATTACACTGACGACATCCGCGGAGACTTGATCTTTGATGGACTCGAGCCCATACCAGGTGCGTCGCACGATCACAACGAGCATGATTTAGCTCTGCTGTCGGACAGTGTTCAGGAGATCACACCTGCAACTACTCCGGCCCTCAATCCGGAGCAAATCGCGCCATCCAAGGACGGTCGGAGAGACCCCGCTAGGGTGGCCGCACTCTCAGTGGCGATAGAACCGGATACTGATTTCACCCCTTACGAGAGCCGTGTTGCCGAACCACTGGATTCATCTCCGGCCACGGACTCCAAACCGCCTGCGTCCTTGCCTATCGAATCCGATTGGGCGCTGATCATGGAGTTTACCTCCGTGGATATCCTTCAGCACTCGCCTTTCGGCGATGTTCTTAATTTATTAATGTATCTCTCCTTGTCAGGAGAACCTTGGCCGAACTATGTCCGGCTAGAATGGGATGCGGACGACGAAGAAATTCGCTCCCCGCCCACCACCCACTTAGTAGCCACTATCGACGATTTAACCGACATGCTCGACTTCGACTCCGAAGGCATCGACGGTATGGACGACGATGCAGGAGACGAATTGGAACCACCGCCCACAGGGCGCTAGACCGCCACCTTATCATATGGTATATACATGGTGGATACCCCCAAAGAAGGCAATGCTGATAAGACAGCGGAGGGTGACCCCTCCAAGAAGCAACCCTAGCGTCGGCGTCAGCGGCGCCGCTCTAAGACCCGCCATAGCCAAAGTAGTGATATCGTCACAAGAGAAAATAACACTCTGGATAGTGCCGAAGACGACGAGAATTCCCTCCAGCAAGATTTAGAGCGGGAGGATGAACGAGCTAGCCCTCCAGAACGGGCAGCAGATGAAGAAGCGGAGGATGACAATTACATGCCTCTCTCCGAAGACGAGGCGAGCCTCGGCGACGAAGAATTTATCGTGCCTGAGGATCCCGTCGAGCAGGAGCGCTTCAAGTGCCGGCTTATAGCCACAACAAATATCCTGAAGAAAAAGCAACAACAGCTTCGAGCTAATCAAGATTTGCTAGCAAACAGATGGACCGAAGTCCTTGCGGCCGAGGAATACGAACTCGAACGCCCTTCCAAGAGTTACCCAAAGCGCAGGTTGCTACCCTGACTCGAGGAGGAAGCATTGAAACCTACATCACCAGCGTATGATGCGACGGACCGGCCACCTCGTGGCCGAGACAGAGAGGCGTTTCAGCCTGAAGTTCAGCCTGCACCCCGCCGCCACTCAAACAAAAATACCAAGGCCCGGGGCAACACGCGGGACCTGCGAGACGTATTGGAAAGCAGGGCAAAACATGCAAGATAGATCTACGGATCACGGGGGCGTGCACCAACACGCGACGATGATCGTCACGCCGGATGCACTAAAAGCAAATCCTGCCGGGCCGAATACAGCAGGCAAGACTCATATGAACTACGTCGTGATATAGCCCGACACAGAGACACCGCACAACCCCTATGCTTCACTGATGAAGTTATGGATCACGAATTCCTTGAGGGTTTTAAACCCGTAAACATCGAATCGTCCGATGGAACAACAGATCCTGCGGTATGGATCGAGGATTTCCTCCTCCACATCCACATGGCTCGCGATGATGATCTACATGCCATCAAGTACCTCCCACTAAAACTCAAAGGAACAGCTCGACACTGGCTGAATAGCTTGCTAGCAGACTCCGATGGCAGGTGGGAGGATTTGGAGGACGCATTCCTTGACAACTTCCAAGGCACTTATGTGCGACCACTGGATGCTTACGACTTGAGCCATATAACTGAGCAGCCGGGGGAATCGGCCATGCAATTCTGGACACGGTTCCTAACTAAGAAAAACCAAATTATCGACTGTCCGGATGCAGAGGCCTTAGCGCAAGCATAACATCCGGGACGAGTGGCTCGCCCGGCACCTCGGCCAGGAGAAGCCGAAGTCTATGGCAGCCCTCACAACACTCATGACCCGCTTTTGCGTGGGCGAGGATAGCTGGCTGGCTCGCAGCAACAACACATCAAGGAATCCGAGCACTTCGGACACTAAAGATGCCAACGGCAGACCACGTTGTAACAGACACAAACGCCGCAACAACGGCAATAATGCCGATGATACGACAGTCAATGCCAGATTCAAAGGCTCTAGATTCGGTCAGCGGAAAAATCCATTCAAAAGAAGTACTCCGGGCCCATCCAGTTTGGATCGCATACTTGATCGCTCGTGTCAAATCCACGGCACCCCCGATAAGCCAGCCAATCCCACCAACAGAGAGTGTGGGTGTTCAAGTAGGCCGGCAAGTTAAATGCCGAAAACAAGGACAAGGGGCTGCACAGTGATGACGAGGAGGAGCCCCGGCCGCCAAACACGGGAGGACAGAAGAAGTTCCCCCCACAAGTAAAGACGGTGAACATGATATACGCAACCCACATTCCCAAGAGGGAATGGAAGCGTGCACTAAGGGACGTCTACGTGATGGAGCCTGTCACCCCAAAGTTCAACCCATGGTCCTCTTGTCCGATCACCTTCAATCGCAGGGACCACCCCACTAGTATCCGTCATGGCGGATCCGCCACATTGGTCCTAGACCCCATCATTGACGGATTTCACCTCACTCGAGTCCTTATGGACGGCGGCAGCAACCTGAACCTGCTCTATCAGGATACAGTGTGCAAAATGGGTATAGATCACTCGAGGATCAACCCCACCAAAACCACCTTTAAGGGCATCATCCCAGGTGTAGAGGCCCATTGCACGGGCTCAATCACACTGGAAGTGGTCTTCGGATCTCCGGACAACTTTCGAAGCGAGGAGTTAATCTTCGATATCGTCCCGTTCCGCAGCGACTATCACGCACTGCTCGGGCGAACCACATTTGCAAAATTTAATGTGGTACCACATTATGCATACCTCAAGCTCAAGATGCCAGGACCTAGGGGGATCATAACAGTCAATGGAAACACAAAGCGCTCGCTCCGCACGGAGGAGCACACTGCAGCCCTCGCAGCAGAAGCACAAAGCAACCTTTTAAGGCAAACTGCCAATTCGGCGGTACAGCCCCCGAACACCGCCAAGCGAGTCCGGAGTAATCCGCAACAGGATCGCCTAGCACGCTCAGAGCTCGCCTAGCAATTCGGCCCCCGTCCTAGTCCCAGTCAAGCAACAAAATTTGTGCCGCGCGTACATAATTACGCACTAAAAATACCATGGGCATAGGCGGGGGGCACGATCAGGGCACGCCCCGCACTGCGGCTCAACCGCCCTAGGGGCTGCATACCTTTATCATTTTTTCTCTTTCAGGACCTCACTCTCTGGAAGCTCTTTCAGGCAATATGATTGCCGGACACATTAGGGGAAGGAAGAACCAAGGAGGCAACAAGCTAAAACATACAAGGGAACCCCCAGGTGGTCTCTAATAACAATTGACATACCCGTTTTTTAATACCCACACGCAGCTTGCCCTTGGATAGGACATGTCAAATAGTCCTATTTTTTGTTTATTGCACTACTTGTATCAGTACGCTTTGACATATTATTTAAATAACAATGCATAGCATTAGTCTATTATTGCGTTATCCATCCTTTTTTTATGTTCATTTACGACAACTTGCACCCATACATTCTGGTACGGTTAGTACGCCAGGGGATTTCGTATACCCCATCATACGGCGCTAGAAGTCCGAACACTTTCGACAGTGCGGCACCCCGAACTTATAGCATTATATGCATCAGCTCCGAATCATGTCTTGGGTCAAATGTTGGGTTTGCCCGGCTCCCATGTTTTGGTACCTTACGTTCCGCTATATCGGCTAAGGTAGTGCTGGGAGAACTACTGCGATTATGTCCCGGTTCTTCTGGACGAGCACCTCAGTAGAGAAAGCCGAAAACTGACTGTCATGATAAGGCGAGAGCTGGTCGATGTTCGAGAGGTCTCAAGTCCTTAAAGACTTTTTCCGCTTCGGGCGAGGAGTCGGCCTTGCCCGACTTAGGCATATATAGCACCCCAAATTTAGCCTTCCAAATACTAGGGGCTTCGCCAAAATTTAAAATTGTAAACTTCTATGGCTAAGTGAGAGTGATAAAGCCTTATAGTCCGATTGCCTGGTTCATTGTGCTGAACACCTCCCTCGAAGGACCCAAAATTGGGATAAAGAGTGCTCAGGTTTATCCGAACACCCCAAGATTAGTTACATGGGGGCAGAAGTTTAACGATCGGCCAACTCTCAGATTTTATAAACGGCCACACAAAAGGTAATATTTTAAATTCAAAAAGCGTTGCATAGCGCAAATGAACTCGTTTCACATTACAGGATCACATGAGCATGTTCATTCAAAAATTACATCTCTAGCACATTCCTCCATACAAAGTGAACCCTTCATGACACTTTGTCATAATACATTTCGGGCGGCGATGCTCCTTGCCCTCCGGCCCCTCCTTTACCAAATTTTTACGGCGTCGGCCGCCAGTGCACCTTCGCCCGGGCAAAAGCCCTGCGTGCACCCTCGATGCAGACGGACCGCTTTATGATTTCAAGCCGTGGGCAGGCATCCACAAGCTGCCTCACCAAACCGAAGTAGCTATTAGGCAGGGGATCACCAAGCCACATCCGGACTATAAGACCCTTCATGGCCTGTTCGGCCGCTTTGTGAAGCTCGACCAGTTGCTTCAGCTGGTTGTTCCAGGGCATTGGGTGTTCGGTCCCAGTATACTGAGACCAGAACAACTTTTCCGTTGAGCTCCCCTCCTCAGCTTGGCAAAACTCCGCGGCATCCAGCACACTGTGGGGAAGATCTGCGAACGCTCCTGGAGAGCTCCGAACTCAGGTAAGTAAAAGGAAAGTTTCCTTCACATGCTTGCTTTGCATAATGAATGCCTTACCCCCTGCTATCTTCTTCACCGCATCAATCTCCTGGAGGGCTTTGTGGGCTTCAGCCTTGGAGTTTTGTGCGCTTTCGAGCGCCTTCGCAAGCTCGGACTCTCGCGTCTTAGAGTCACGCTCCAAGGACTCGTGTTTTTTGACGAGAGCCTCGAGCTCTTGCTGCACCTCGCCTACCTGGGCTTCTTGCTTTTCTCGCTCAGTGCGCTCCTTGGCTGATTTGTCTTGGGCCTCAGACAGCCCCTTCTTCAGGGTCGCCACTTCGCTCGTGGCCCCTAGCAAATTCATGATGATCCTATTATTTTACAACCAAATTTCTTTTTAATATATAGACAAGGTATTGCTTACCTTTTCTCTCCTCGAGCTGCCTCTTGGCAAGGCCGAGCTCTTCCTCGGACCACTCAAGGTCCTGCTTCAGTGCAGCGACCTCTGCAGTACGTGCGGTGGCGGCCAGTAGTGAAGCCTGCATACGCATATTCTGATTAGACTCCTGAGTCATTATTTGATCCTTATTCGGCCTTTCTTCGCGAACGCCAAACAGAGCATCAGGGGCTACTATCTATGCGGTAATATTTTCCTATATTTTGATTACTTACCTGAAAGCCTGTTAGGAGGCTGGCACAAGCTTCAGTTAGTCCGTTTTTGGTGGACTGAACCTTCTCGATCACCGCACTCATGATAGTGCGGTGCTCTTCGTCGATGGAAGCGTCGCGAAGCGCTTCCAGCAAGTTGTCCGGTGCCTCTGGATGGACAGAGGCCACAAGCACAAGCCGGCTTGCCCCTCTTAACAGGGGGTCGCCTGCCGGAGTCCGGAACGACCGGAGGTTCCGACGCAGTGTTCGAATGGGGGCCGAACTTGGAGCCCATGGGAGTCTTGCTCCCTTTGCGCCCAGGGTCTGGAAGGTCGCCTCGAGGCGCCTCCAGGACTACCTCCCCTCGACTCGGTGCCTTTCGAGACAACACCTCGACGTTGTCCGAAGGGCGAGGGGTGGAGGCGGTCGGAAGTGAATCGCTATTCATATCCGACGGGTCCAAAGAACCATCCGACGAAGATTCGTCGATATGGGCTCGTGACGGACTGCATAATCATGTTTGGCGTGAAGGGAAGCAGTGCAATAAAACATACCATGAATTGCTATGGTATCCGGATACTTACGACCTTGCCAGGGGCTTGTCCCTGGGTAACCACTCGTCGTCGCTGTAGGCGGCCGTCGTGGAGCAGTCCAGAAGGAGGGTCCTTCCCTTCTTGGACCCTTCGGCCTCCCCTGTTGGGGCGGCCTTCCTTTTCTTGTCTCCCCCGGCTCGGGGGAGAACTTTCCTCTTCCTCCTCCTCGTTTTCGAGGGAGGAGTGCGCTTCAGAGTTATCGTACGATGAGTCCGATATAACCCTGCGCCGGAGACCCTTTCAGGTCCCCGCGGCCTTCTTCTTGACCTTCTTCACCGGCACCTCGTAATGCGCCGGAACCAGCATCTCTGTTAGGAGAGCATCTGCAGGATCTTCAGGCAGGGGGGCTGGGCAATCGATCTGCTCCGCTGTCTCTACCCAGTCCTGTTAATGGCATGGAAGCTTAGATCCCGCACATGATTAAACTGGGGCAAATAAATATCCTGTGAGATATAAAACTTACCGGATTGGCATGGCGCTTTGCGCTGAGTCCGCGGTCCTCGGTAAGGGGAGGAGGTACCTCGGCACCCTTGAACAACACCTTCTAGACGTCTTTGTGCATCGTATCGAAGAGCTCTCGCAGCGTTTGGTGCTTGGCCGGGTCGAACTCCCACAAATTGAATACCCGTCGTTGACACGAGAGGATCCGGCGGAAGAGCATGACCTGGACCACGTTGACGAGCTTGATTTTCTTGCTCATCATGTTCTTGATGCAGGTCTGGAGTCCGGTCAGCTCTACCGGGGAACCCTAGGACAGGCCCTTCTCTTTCCAGGAGGTGAGCCGCGTTGGGACTCCGGATCAAAATTTGGGAGCCGCCACCCAGTTGGTGTCGCGCGGCTCGGTGATGTAGAACCACCCTGATTGCCACCCCTTTATGGTCTCCACATAGGAGCCTTCGAGCCAGGTGACATTAGGCATTTTTTCCACCATGGCGCCTCCGCACTCCGCTTGCTGGCTGACCACCACCTTCGGTTTAACATTAAAGGTCTTCAGCCACAGGCCGAAGTGGGGCCTGATGCGGAGGAAAGCGTCGCACACGACGATAAACGCCGAGATGTTGAGGATGAAATTAGGGGCCAGGTCGTGAAAATCCAGCCCGTAGTAGAACATGAGCCCGCGGACAAACGGGTGAAGAAGAAATCCCTGTCAGTGGATGAAGTGGGTAAGGAAAACCACCCTCTCATGGGCTTCTGGAGTAGGGACGATCTGGCAGCCAGTGTGCGATGTCCGCAGCCAGATATCCGGCCTTTCGTAGCTTTGTGATGTTTCTTGCATTTGTGGTATAAACACCCTCTAGAGTCTTGTTCTAATAACAAATTCGTTATTCTGCTAACACCCCATCTAACCCACTCAACCGACCCGACGCGAACTGCACGCACAAAAAAAAACCTACCCCACCAGCCCATCTCCCCCACTCCACCCTCGATCCCTCCACCTTCCTCTCGCTCCCCGTGCCCACGCCACACCTCCAACCTTCTTCCTTCCACGACCTGCCTACCTGTAACCCAACCACCGCCCCTTCCTGCCACCTTCATCGGCGCTCGGAGCCACCACGCGTCCGGATGGGACTCTCCATGGCATGGAAGGCAAGCTTGGAAATACGGATATTTAGATCTCTTCCCTTGTAACCGACTCTGTGTAACCCTAGCCGCCTCCGGTGTCTATATAAGCCGGAGGGATTAGTCCATAGGACAACAACAATCATACCATAGGCTAGCTTCTAGGGTTTAGCCTCTACGATCTCGTGGTAGATCAACTCTTGTAATACTCATATCATCAAGATCAATCAAGCAGGAAGTAGGGTATTACCTCCATCGAGAGGGCCCGAACCTGGGTAAACATCGTGTCCCCCGCCTCTTGTTACCATCCGCCTTAGACGCACAGTTCGGGACCCCCTACCCGAGATCCGCCGATTTTGACACAGACAGAGATCATGGTGCTACTTTGAAGCACAAGTGTGGTAAAAGGATAGTAGCATTGTCCCTTCTCTCTTTTTCTCTCATTTTTTTATTTGGGCCTTTCTCTCCTTTTTTATGGCCTTTTTTTCGTCCGGAGTCTCATCCTGACTAGTGGGGGAATCATAGTCTCGATCATCCTTTCCTCACTGGGACAATGCTCTAATAATGATGATCATCACCCTTCTATATACTTACAACTCAAGAATTACAACTCAATACTTAGAACAAAATATGACTCTATGTGAATGCCTCCAGCGGTGTACTGGGATGTGCAATGAATCAAGAGTGACATGTATGAAAATTTATGAACGGTGGTTTTGCCAAAAATACGATGTCAACTACATGATCATGCAAAGCAACATGACAATGATGGAGCGTGTCATAATAAACGGAACGGTGGAAAGTTGCATGGCAATATATCTCGGAATGGCTACAGAAATGCCATAATAGGTAGGTATGGTGGCTGTTTTGAGGAAGGTATATGGTGGGTGTATGATACCGGCGAAAAGGTGCGTGGTATTAGAGAGGCTAGCAATGATGGAAGGGTGAGAGTGCGTATAATCCATGGACTGAACATTAATCATAAAGAACTCACATACTTATTGCAAAAATCTATTAGTTATCAAAAAGAAGTACTGCGCGCATGCTCCTAGGGGGTGAGGGAGTCCTGGATTAGGGGGTCCTCGGACAGCCGGACTATATACATTGGCCGGACTGTTGGACTATAAAGATACAAGATTGAAGACTTCGTCCCGTGTCCGGATGGGACTCTCCTTGGCGTGGAAGGCAAGCTTGGCAATTTGGATAGGAAGATCTCCTCCCGTGTAACCGACTCTGGGTAACCCTAGCCCCCTCCGGTGTCTATATAAATTGGAGGGTTTAGTCTGTAGGACAAATAACAATCATAACCATAGGCTAGCTTCTAGGGTTTAGCCCCTACGATCTCGTGGTAGATTAACTCTTGTAATACTCATATCATCAAGATCAATCAAGCAGGAAGTAGGGTATTACCTCCACCGAGTGGGCCCGAACACAGGTAAACATTGTGTCCCCCGCCTCCTGTTACCATCCGCCTTAGACGCACAGTTCGGGACCCCCTACCCGAGATCCGCCGGTTTTGACACCGACATTGGTGCTTTCACTGAGAGTTCCACTGTGTCGTCATCATAAGGCTTGATGGCCCGTCTCGTTGTCAAGGACAACATCACCTCTGGGGGAGGCTGTAGGCCAAACTCTCCGACTAGGCGGCTTCATCATGATCGCCCGCTCAGCCGTTGCGCCGACGATGACTTCTTGGGTCATCGAAAATAGCCTTCGCGTCGGCTCAGAATTCACCGAGCAGATGGATCCAATGGAGCTCTCTTCCTTGAACGAGCTCTTGGATCGCATCGCCGCCTTGGGAGTCGCCACGGACTATGATCGGATCGGGCTTAACTCTCCGCCGGTCACCCATCAAATAGCGGTAGTGGAGGAGCAACGCAGCAATTCTTCCTCTATCTTGTGGACAAACTATGTCCGGATTCCCGAGCTCTCTGAGCCGGATACCCGTCTACGGGAGGATATGGCCCAAGCTTTGAACCTAGAATCAGACAGCGGGCCAAACCTATTGGGCAACATCCCGGAGCCCGAACTTCCAAGACCGGAAACTCCTCCGCCCCTGGGTCTCAGATCGGGTCAGGGCTCGGACTTAAATCCACCCACCCACCCAGATACAAGCGATCTTTCCCACATTAGACAAGAGCCCCAAGAGACAGTACATCACTATTGGGCCAGATTCCTCCTTGTAATGAACAAGGTCAAGGACTGTCGCGAGGAAGAAACAATTTCATTCTTTTACAATAATTGCACGGACAAGGGAATCCTCAACGCCATAAGTCGCCGTGACATAGCACACTTCACCGACTTGGCAGCCATAGTATAGAAGTACTGTGCGATTGAAAGCGCCTGGAAAACCCAAACAAAATTTTGGGATCCTCCGGCTCTCACTAAACCCCCCGTCCGAACTAAAAGGGTGTACTCTCATAAGTCACCCGATCCAATTACAAAGAAACAAAATCCCACTACAGGGCGTGGAACCGTATTGGAGGGATGGCTCAATGGGCCATGCAAAATTCACAGTACATCTGATACCATGCCAACACATAGCCTTAGAGCATATTGGGTACTCCGGTAGGTGGCCAAGAGCGGCGAGGATATCCTCATCAACAATGCAACAGAGCACCGACCGGTGGAAAATAACAATACAGTATTGATAGTCTTTGAGACCTTCGCCTCAAATAATAGGCGTAAGCGAGCACTCCGCAGCCTTGCTGAAGTCTGCCATGTGGCAGCAGAAAATCCATGGAGTGACACGGCTATAACTGTCAATGCCAGTGACGAACCTAAATTCCGAACAGCCCAAGCACCAGCTGCCTTGGTCCTTAGTTCAATTGTGGACGTCTTCCGGCTTACTAAAGTGCTCATGGACGGCGGCAACGGATTAAACCTCATCTACGAAGAAACTCTTAGCAAAATGGAAATAGACAAAAGCCGCTTTGAGCAAAGCAGCACGACCTTCAGAGGAATCATCCCTAGTCGAGAGGCGATTCAACGCCTAGAGGTGCGGGGCAATTCAAACCTCGCAATATCTCAAATAAATGGAGACTTTGATGCCAATGACCCAAAAATGGCGGCTTATCGCAACGCCGTCCTCAAAATGTCAGCTTGGTTCGTGGGGCTTGAATTCCGCCATGTGGTCTGGGAAAACAATCAGGCGACGGATATCCTCGCCCGCATCGGTGCTAAGCGCGACCCTGTCCCACCTAATATCTTCTTGGAAAGGTTGTTTAAGCCATCCGTGGTATGGGAAGGAGAGACCTGCAATAATAGTCTGGACCCGGCCACAACGCCTGATCCCGAACACTCTGACATAATCGGAGGTTCAGCCACCGAAATAACACCTTCGGCCCACGTGATTATGGCCGTCATCGCCCCGTGGACAGAACCCTTCTTGGCTTACCTAACTAGGCAGGAACTACCTGAGGACCCAAACGAGGCACGTTGCATTGTGCGATGGTCTAAAGCCTACAAGGTCCATGAGGGAGAACTTTATAAGAAAAGTGCTACCGGAGTCCTTCAAAGGTGCATCTTCAAAGAGGAAGGACGACAACTTTTGGCACAAATTCATGTTGGACTTGGCGGCCACCACGCCGCAGCTCGAGCCCTTGTAAGCAAGGCTTTCTGTACAGGTTTTTACTGGCCGACGGCCCGAGCAGATGCACAGGACCTCGTTCAACGTTGCGTCGGTTGCCAGCTTTTCGCAAACCAAATCCATATGCCACCTACCGCTCTCCAAACAATCCCCATCACTTGGTCATTTGCGGTCTGGGGGCTTGATATGGTCGGACCCCTTAAAGGGGGAAGCCATAAGAAAAAATACCTATTGGTCACTGTGGTCAAATTCACCAAATGGATAGAAGCCAAACCAGTTAAAACGGCCAAATCAGGACCAGTGATAGACTTCATATCCGGGGTTGTACACCATTATGGCGTTCTCCACAGCATCATCACCGATTACGGCTCGAACTTTATAGCCGACGAGGTAAAACTTTGGTGCAACAATATGGGCATTAAGCTCGATTATGCTTCTGTCTATCACCCGCAAACTAACGGTCAAGTCGAGCGAGCAAATGGTCTTATCATGAGCGGCATTAAACCCAGATTAGTGCGATCCTTGAAGGAATCCGATACGCACTGGGTAGAGGAGCTCGACTCCGTACTATGGGGGCTGCGGACCACGCCGAACCGCACTACCAGATACAAACCATTCTTTATGGTGGACAGCGCAGAGGCGGTACTGCCCGGCGACATAATTCATGACTCACCTCGAGTGCGCATGTACGAAGAGAAAGAAGCTGAGCTTGACCGGCAGGACAGTTTGGACGCCTTGGAGGAGGAGCGTGACGTGGCAAAAGCCCGTTTCGCATTCTATCAGCAACAGGCTCGAAGGTATCAAAGCAGAGAAGTACGGGCCAAAACTTATAATGTTGGCAAACTCATTCTACGCCTACCGGAGAAGAAAAAGAACAAGCTCAAGCCCAAATGGGAAGGTCCCTTCGTTATTGACCAAGTTCTGACCGGTGGAGCGTACCGTCTGTGGGATGCATCAGACAATCGACTCGAGTCAAACCCATGGAATGCAGCCAGACTCGGAAGGTTCTACGCCTAGTGCCGGACTACGTGTTCGTCTCCTTACCTCCGTCAATTTTTTATATACCCGTTATCTGTCTTTTTCTCTCTCTCTTTCTTCCCCTTTTTTCTTCACAACCTTATAAGGTTAAAATGTGTCGTGACTACACAATCCTGACGCGCTAGCCGCGCTCATTATACTTGGGGGCTTCTTCTATAGAAGCTTAATATAACTATTTTTCGGGCTCTATGCCCCACACATGTGTTACTCTTCCACATGTACCTTTTTTTGCCATTATATGCATCGATATGACTTAAGTTTTGGCCAAGCTGGATTGGCTGGCTCTTGTGTTTACGCCCTACGTTCCCGTTAATTCGGCTAGGGCATAAGGGGAGCACCTCTGCGATTGTTACTGTCGGGTCAGCCGGATGTGTACCTCAGACTAGGTGAAGCCGAAAGCTAGCGTTCTTAAGGGAATATTCGGTCTCTGAACAACAGATGACCTTTATTTATTATAATACATGCCCCCAGATGTTTATATCCTGCGTCTCTTTTCGCAGTTCGGACATGCACATTAATGCATGCGTTCCCAGGGAAAGGAACCCTTAATTGAACTATTCTCCCTGGAAGATCTTTCTTACTATCCATGTAATATAACATAGCTAGTTGGGTACTTGTCTGTTCAAGCACTTATGACCCTTGTGCCTGGTTTCCATGCGTACCCCGGTTTTTACATAACTGAGCGGGTATTCAGATACACTCCAGACTGTCGGGTCTAGAGGTCGAAGCGAAAAGCTCCACCATGACAAATGATTTACAATCCGGCTAGGGACAAAAATATGTCACTTGAAGTACACAGTCACTTAGACTGACTAAATTCTTCTTCTATACCATCCAACAGGCTATCTAGCCTACAATCCTGTTGGGAATACTTTGCGGCTAATTCTACCTGGTCATACACTAAACTGACGGGGATCTCTTTCCCATCAGACCCAGGTCCGACCTCGACCATGTGGTTAGGGTCAGCTTTGGTATATGGCGTCTTCACCATGGCCCAGGCTTCCCTTGCACCTTGTCGACAGGCTGATACCTTCCATACTCGGAAGCGTCGTCGCGCTCCCTTGAGCTTTTCTACAAGCTCACCCATGCCTCCTGGCAGGGAGGCGGATGGCCACAAGGCTTGGGCAATGCCCTGCATCACCTGTCGAACTTGTTCGTGCAGTTGTGAGAGCTCTGGTAGAAGATCACCTGTAGACCCGGGCATTTCCTCTGCAGGACGACCCGTCAGCGTATCTACAGATATAACTCTGTTAGCCCGTTTCTTCGTCGAACTCTATAAAAGTTCATTTAAGCACTTACTAAAAATGCAATGCCGAAGCCTCTTATTCTCCTTTACGGAGTCAGCGAGCTGGGCCCGAACATCTTTTAGTTCAACACTCAGCCGGATGTTGGCATCTTGGAGATCGTTTTTCTCCTGCCTAACCTCTTCTTAAGCACGCGCTCGCCAGCCTTTAACTGTCATTGAGCATGTTGCTCATCCCCTCGCACGGCCTCCGTATTCATTTCGGGATCATTTGCAGAATCTATTGTTAGATTTGCATGCATGCCGCATACTACCTGGTACATGTCATAGAAACAAGTGTTACCAGATGGGACCTTCTCGGACTCCTTCACTGCGGCAACTACAGCTTAAAGCTGGGCTTTGCACTCCTCCAGCTCTTGAGACAACTGGGTATTCTTCTCCGTAAGAACCTATGCAAAACAATGATCCTTAAATCAGTTGTGCCATCTATTTCAAGTCTCGGGGGCTACTGATATACATAATTATTGATTTTCTTACCCGTATATCCTTTACATACTGGTCCGTGGCTCTGGCAAGACCATTTTGAGCAGCTCGGATGTATGCATCTCCTGAGTTGAAGGCATCGAACGCCTCTTGGGAGAAACAAGCGTTGCGGAGTACGGCCCGACGACGCCTGTGATTCATGGCGCTCTCCACTTCAGAATTCGTAGCGGACAACCTATCCGCATCCTCTGTAGGAGGAACATCCGGTGTTGGCCCCATGTTAGCGCCCGCCCCTAAGTCCGGCTCTGGAGCCTGACTGGTGGAGGCGCGGCCGGCAACCTCTCCGGATATAGTCCGGCGAGCATTTTCCTACTAGGAAACATGGGAGTTATTATATTTTAAAAAGACGACAACCGTGGAGCGGGGTTCTTTTTCATACCTCTGCGACGGTGTCTCAGTCCTGACCGCCTTCCTTCTAAGCCTACCCGGCTTCGGTGCCCCTTGTTGGTGAGTCACTGCGGGTTTGGCATGGCGTCCCGAGGGCCTTCCCTGTAAGACACCATATGTGTGCGGTAGGTGAAGTGCAGAAAAAGGAATCCTTCTCGGAAGTTGGGACTCCGGTTTTACTTACATGTGATGCAGGGAGTAGTCCAGGATAATCGGCTATGATGGCCACCATGGCATCGTCGTAGCTCAATTGATAGAACATCCTATCAATAAGCTCCACAAATGTGTCCGGATCTTCTTCGAGTCCGGGGTCGAGGGCCCGGTCAGGGTCCTCTGGTTGTGGACCTCCCTCATGGCTTTTCGCAGTTCCTACTAGGAAATAGCAAAGTAAATATTCATGACAAAGAACGTGGGAAGGTCTGGAGTAGAAGGTAGCAGCTCACCCAGTGTGGGGGTTGTACATGGAGAATCCATCCCGTGGCTTGATGCGGATGAACTCCTCTTCCTCTCCTTTATACAAATCGGATAGTATTTTAGCTAGAGCAGTGACGGAGTCCGGACCTTTACGGCCGCAGCGGGTGGCATCGTCTTCTCCATTAAAGTGCCACATGGGCTGTCCCCGATATTGAAGTGGCTGCACCCCCCGCATTATACATATTGACATAACCTCGATTATTGTCAATCCTGATTTGGCCAGCGTCTTTATCCGGCCCATCAGGTAAAGGACTTCTCTGTTATCTTCCTCACGGGGCTCAGGGGTGCCAGCTGCGGCGTTTCTTCAAGGGAGCGTTGTCGAACTCAGGAAGGCCCATCCGAATAGGGTCCGGAAGGGGGACGTCCTCCATATAAAACCACTCCGAAGGCCAGTCTTCGGATGTCTTCTTCGGAGTACCGGACAGGTATCTGGTCCCGGCGATGCGCCATATTTCGGCTCCGCCCACTTGATATGTTGACCCCTCCTGTGTACGGGGTACGAGGTAGAATAGCCTCTTCCATAGCCCGAAATGAGCTTCGCAGCCCAAAAATAGCTCGCAAAGGGCGACATAGCCAGCGATGTGTAATATGGAGGCAGGAGTAAAATTATGCAGCTAGAGGCCGTAGAACTCCATGTCGGCGTTCTGGGAACGGGGGTCCCTAGACTTGCCTTCCTGCGGCCTGCGGCGTGGCTCAAAGGAGGCCCAGGACAGCCCATCTTCATCAGCGCAAACTCAAGACCCTCGCAAAGGGCCAAGCCTCACGGGGCGGACGACAAGGAGCTTCCTCAGGCACGGCCTCATCAGGCTGGCTCATGAGGAGGCGGAGAGTTCAAGGAAAGGTACCTCGCGAGGTGCCCATGACGCAAGCCATGACGACCAAGGGCGCCAGTCGGGCGCCAGCCCGCGCAATGTCCTCCTTTCCTCTTTGGTGCAAAGGGAGCAAGCGCAGGTGAGAGCATCAAGCAAAGGCATCCGTTTCGGTGCAACAAGACCAAGACCAGCCCCAACGGCTGGAAGGGGGTCATCGTGGAGCCCAAGCAGGCATCATCACGAGCCTTTGGCGGCGAGGACCAACTTTAGTCAGGATAAGTGTACCCGCTGTTCCCCTTCAAAATGGCCAGTTGTTGGCGCCCTTCCCGCTCAATATTTGGGAAGAGGCCCAGGGCCTTCGCCTATAAATAGGAGTAGCCACCCCCAGGGCAGAAGAATCAGCCCCCGGGATGAGATCCAGAATCCTCATCAAGAAACCAGTAGCTAGAGCGACTGAACACCACCTAGCAGTTCATCACACCCGCCAAGAACAGACCCTCGCGAGGCTGTTATTCCTTGTATTGTTCCTCATCAGCCCAAGAGGCAATCCACCACACCACACACTGGAGTAGGGTATTACACCACAATGGTGGCCTGAACCAGTATAAATCTCGTGTCTCTTGTGCTGTTCCGCTTAGTAGTTTAGGTCCCAAATGAGTCGGCCGAGGTGCGAGACGGTGGAAGGTTGGATCTCCAGCGCACCCGGTGTTCGAACCTCAAGGGTCTGCCGGAACCCGAATCGACATTTGGCGCGCCAGGTAGGTGCGCCGAATCCGCTTTCGTCGCCCGTTCTTCCCGACCACCGCAACCATGTTCGACGCCTGCCGGGCTCAAGGCCGAGAGCCGAGCCGCCCTCGCCTCCCATGTCGCCCAGACAGCTCCAGTCGTCGGGCGCCCTCGTCGTTCCCCGTCACCTGCCATCAATGCAGCCACCGGCCCGGCGGGGAACGAGCAGCAAGCATCGCCCCAAAGCACCCGCCCATGACGCTGGACGGCCGCACCGCCACGCTTTCGCTCACCCCGCTGGTTCTTCGCCACGCGCTTCGCGCCATGGAGGCCCGAGCTGCACACATCGTGGCTAACGAGCTCCTGCGCTACCGCCCCGTCGACGACGTCTACGAAGAATGGCTCGACCGAGTCGCCGAGCTCGTCCGTGCTGCAGGAGGCGCCCCCGCACCGTCCGTCTCGCTGCACCGCACCCCGCCCCGCGCGGGCGATGAAGCTCCCGGGGCGCCTCAGCCGCCTCCTCCTCAAGAAGGCGCCCTGGCCCCAAGGCGCGCGGCCCGTGGGCGGAACCCATTCCGCCAGGCACCGGCGCGGCAAGAGCATAGCTGTCAAGAAGTTCCTCGCCCACAAGAAGATGCCCGAGCGCTCCCCACTCCGCAAGACGTGAGGACCTGCGCTTGCTCCCCAAGGGCGCGAGGAGGCCCGCAAGACCAAGCTCTGCCGTGCGAGGCCCCCACGGCCACGGGCGGGCTGCCGCGCCTTCACCTCCGAGCTGCAGGCGTCGCGTGGCCTGCCAAGTTCAAGCCAGTAGCTGCCTCCTCGCCACGATGGCACGGTGACCCTACGGAGTTCCTCAAGCTTCACGAGCTGGGCATCGAGGCTGCCAACGGGATGAAAAGGTCATGACGAACTGGTTTCCCATGGCGCCAAGGACGGAGCCCGCACTTTGGCTCCTGAATCTGGCCCTGTGCACGATCTCTTCTGGGCCGAGATGCGCACCCGCTTCATCGCCAACTTCCAGGGTACTCACGACCGGCCACCCGCCGTGAGCGACATGCGCCGAATCAAGCAGCAGCCAGGGGAAACCCTGCAAAAGTACATCCAACGCTTCAACAACGCACGCCTCAAGATCCCCAGGGTAACGGAGGAGGCCATCATCTCTGCCTTCTCCGACGGCGTGCGTGATGTCAAGATGAAGGAGGAGCTGGCGATGCATGAAGATCTGTGCACCTCCCTGGATCTGTTCAACTTGGCGACCAAGTGCACCAGGGCTGAGGAGGGGCGCCTCTCCCTCCTCGAGTTGCCTGCCGCGGATCCCGAGGAGAAGAAGTCCAAGGCCAAGGACGTGAAGCGCAAGGGGGCTGCCGTACTCTCGGCCGAACCAGACACCAAGCGAGGCAGAGATCAGCCCGAGTCCTCCAAGGGCAGTCAGTAGTGCGTGTACCACGACCTCCACACCCACAACACCAATGAATGCCAAGAGCTCCGGGCGTCGCTGAAGGAAGGGTCGGCAGGCGCCCCGAGCGCAGCGACCGGGGCTACGGCCGAGGAGGAGGAAGGAATGCAGGACGCTGGGAAGACCGAGGCCCGCGCCAAGGGTGGCGCGACCAAACTCGCGAGGACCGTTGGCAAGACCCACCTCGCGAGGGAGGCTGGAGGATCAGCCTCGCGAGGATCGCCCAGGGAATGCAGAGCCTCCCTCACGCCGCCGCCAAGGAGAATTGAAGACCGTCATCAGACGAGGGGCTGGGGCTTCAGAACTGCAGCGTGCGATCGCCAGCATCCTGGGCGGAGCTCAAGCCCCAGCCTCTCAGCGCATCTTCAAGCAGTTCGCCCGTGAAGTGAATGCAGTCCTCCCCAAGCTCGAGGCCACGCGCCCTCTCAGGTGGTCGGCGTGCGCCATCATGTTCAGCTCAGCGGATCAGCTCAAGTGCGTGGCCACAGCCGGAGTTCTCCTGATGCTTTTGTTCCCCAATCATCAACAATGTGCTGGTCACCAAGACCCTCATCGACGGGGGGGCAGGACTCAACGTCCTGTCCGTGGAAACATTCAACAATCTTCAAGTGCCTTACAGTAAGCTTCAGCCAACCAAGCCTTTCTCCGGAGTCACCGACGGCTCCACGGTCCCGATCGGGCAGGTCCGCCTTCTGTCACCTTCGGGCTCGCGACAACTACCGCATCGAGCTCATCGACTTCGACGTCGCCCACATTCGCCGCCAGACAACGCCATCCTCGGGTACCCAGCGTTGGCCAAATTCATGGCCGTAACCCACCACGGCTACAACGTCCTCAAGACGCCAGGAAGCGGCGGGGTCATCACGGTGCCCTGTGAAGAGAGAGACGCAGTGTTCACCCTGGAGCGAGCCTTTCAGGCTGCATCGCTAGAAGACCCAGACCACAGTAGCAGGAGGCCTCCCGAGGCCGCACCCAAGAAGAACAAGACATCGACCGGCCCGGCTCCTCAAGAGGCAGGCCCCTCAGGGCCCGCACCAGGCCAGGGGAGCCTCCTTCCATCGCATAGGAAAGCGCGCCCGACGCCCTCCTCAGGCAGGGCTCGGGGGCTCTCCCCTGGAGGGCCGCCGACCTTGCCAAGGTCACGAGGGAGGCGCTTGGGCACCACGTGGAGGCGTGCTTCGAAGCACGTTTCCCGCAAGCAGGAGCAAGGCAAGGAGGGCCGAACCCTCAGGAGTTTGTCAGCAAGGCCATTCAGGAGCTACATGAGTCAAGGGTCATGAGGGGCAGCCGCCGCCTGCCCGCTGTGGCCCCCCATCCAGGCGAGGATGGTGGGCTGCGCGTCTACACCGACATACCAGGGCTCAACCGCGCCGCGTCTCAAGAGCGCCTCTGGCCCTCGCGAGTGGGACGTTGCGAGGGCCCGCCCCACAGCCTACGCAGGCGCATGCCTCACGGCCCGCCAAACGCGGGTTGCTGCGCACCAAGATCTCATGAGGGCGATCCCGGAGGCTCAAGAGGTCGTGCACGCCGCAGCCTCAAGCGGAGATGGAGATGGCCCGCGAGGAGCCGCCAGCGCGCCGGATCCTCCCGAGGCCTCGGGCACAGGGGCTCGTGAGGTCGGCTCTGCAGCCCACCGAGTCTGCTACACCAACACCACCTCGTCCCCAACATCACCAGGTGACATCTTTAAGTTTCATTTCAGGCTGGGAGCGCCTTCAGGGCCGCATTATTCCCAGGCCGCGTGGGTCCGTCCTTGCGGCATGTATCCATTTCATTTCATGTCATTAGCCTATCCTGTTGGGGGCACCCCTCGGGCTGCATCATCCCCAAGCCGCTCGGGCCTGTCCCAGTGGCATGTATCCTTCCTACGTTTTCCTTAGGATTATGCTCTCGCTCCACCATGCTTTTTATTTGGTGCCGTTTCCTGGGTGACGGAATCTTGCACGTTAAAGGTGGGTGCCTGAGCATCGCGACTCAGGGCTCCTACCGGCTCTCCGGCCCTCACCCTCTGGTCTTATCCATGGCATCGCGACCTGGCTTGCCAGCGACGGCTGAGACCAGCCCGAGAGCCGGGACCCGAGGACGAGAGTTTCGTCATCTAACCCGCTTTCTTGCGCGTTAAAGGGGGTGCCTGAGCATCGCGACTCAGGGCTCCTACCGGCTCTCCAGCCCTCACCCTCTGGTCTTGTCCATGGCATCGCGACCTGGCTTGCCAGCGACAGCTGAGACCAGCCCGAGAGCCGGGACCCGAGGACGTAGAGTTGCTTCTGACCCAGCTTGCGCATTAAGGGGGGGGGTGCCTGAGCATCGCGACTCAGGGCTCCTACCGGCTCTCCGTCCCTCACCCTCTGGTCTTGTCCATGGCATCGCGACCTGGCTTGCCAGCGACGGCTGAGACCAGCCCGAGAGCCGGGACCCGAAGACGAGAGCACCGGCATCCGCCAAATTTGCAGGAACACACTCGAAGATAAGGCCCAGAGCCAGGCGCAACACGCCTTGAGGCAGGGCCCCGTGAGTCCTGCGCTGGCTCACGGGTGCCCCAACACACCTCGCGAGGCCTCTCGCGCCTCTCCAAAGCAACTAATGGCAGAACTAACGATCGCCACGGTGAGCTCTTGTTCCTTTTGTGGTGAACCTGCAGGGTCCCTCCAAGGAGCACGAAGTGACCTAGCCACGCAATCTCTCGCCGGCCTAGGCACGGACCTAGCGCCGCACCAGGAAGCATTGTCCTGACCCTCGAGATAAGTCACCCTCCGGACACACTAGTTATCGCAACACCATCCCCACACTCAGTGCAACCCCGTGTTAGCAACGTCGCTCTCCTTTCTCACCGAATGATGGCTGCTTGAGCATCAAGGGGGACCCCCTGAGCATCGCGACTCAGAGGCTCGTACCGGACCTATGGCCGCTCACCTCTTGGCCTTGACCATGGCATCGCGACCTGGCATACCAGCGACGGCTGAAGCCGCCTTGGGACTGGGACCTGTCGGCGCAGAGCATCAAGCCCTCACGAGGTCCGAAAGGAAGAAACTGAGCTAGAACGGAATGAGCATCTCACACTGCCTCATAAAAAGGATCATATTGACAAACGAAGCTACAAACGTCTTACAAGCCCCCGCGGGGTACATTCTTGGCTCCTCGCAGGAACAAAAGACGCGAATCCTAAGGAGTCCTACCTACAGGGACCACCATGGTAGACGCCATCATCAACAGTGGGCCACCCGGTCGGCGCCAACCCCATCCTCGAGTCAGGAGGCGGCGACTGACGAGCCCACCCTGCTCCGGGAACGGCGCAGGCTCGGGGGCTCGTAGCTGTCGTCGCTCGTCTCCGGCGTCGCGAAGAGCTCGGCGGAGTCGCTGGATCCTCCGGCGCCTTCGTCGCCTGAGGAGATGCCAAGGGAGTGGTCGGTCGGCCTCTGTCTCACCACAGCAGGACCCCGACCACCTCTCCCGGTGGAGCACTCCAGCCGACGACCCTCCGCGTTGAAGACCTTGAAGGACACCACCGAAGCACCATCGTACTCTAGGTGGATCGTGAGGGCGCCCCTCGTCCTGCAGACCCGGGTGACCTCGCCCCAGCCTCGAGTCATGAAGACCTCGCCAGGCACCTATCGCGACCGCCTGCCGGTCGCGAGGGTGCCGTGAGCCGGCGTCTTGCAGCCAGAGTCGAGGGGTTCCTTCACGGACGACGGAGGCGAAGAAAGAAGGAAGACGAATCCAAGATTTAGGAGGCGTGGCGGCGTGAAGCAAAAACTCCCGGCAGGAGCCCTCGGCGTGGACTCCAGGGGGGAAGACGCACACCTTCGTGACCCGCCGGCGTCGTCGGCGGCGCCGCTCGTGGCGCCCGGTGTCGCCTCCTTCAGAGCCACCAATTTGCGCGTACAAGGGAAGAGGGAACCCTGGTGGCGGCCGCTCGCACCAGGGCATGGGCGCCTCCTGGCGAGCGCTCCTGCCCTGACACCAGAGAGCAAGCCGCTTCTTTGGGGGGAGCAGGTCAGGATCCTCTTGAGGAGCCTTTCCCTTCTCTTCCGTGGAGAACCGGCGGATCGGAGACATGGCAACCAGACGAAACAAGGAGGAGGAGAAGCAGAAGGATAGACTAGAAGGGCGCGCGCCGTTCCGTACTTATAGCCTGCGAAGGCCAACCGTCGGCCTCCACGATCACCGGTAATCATGACCAAATCTGCATGCAGGGACTTGTCGAATCCGGGTGGTTACCGAGGCATCGTGGGGAAGCAGTGCGCACGCGTCCAATCAACCGCCACGCGTTGCCCAAGGCCGCAGGCTGTTAGGGCCCGCGATGCTTCGCACTTGCCCTTTCGCCTCTCTGCTCGGCCAAGTTCGGGCGCGCCGTGGGCCCGGGGGCTACTGTCGGCGATTACGGGAGCAGGGGTCCCAGACTTGCACTGCTGGCCTGCAGCGTGGCTCAAAGGAGGCCCAGGACAGCCCATCTTCATCAGCGCAAGGTCAAGACCCTCGCGAGGGGCCAAGCCTCGCGGGGCGGACGACAAGGAGCTTCCTCAGGCACGGCCTCATCAGGCTGGCTCATGAGGAGGCGGAGAGTTCAAGGCAGGGTACCTCGCGAGGTGCCCATGACGCATAAGCCATGACGACCAAGGGCGCCTGGGCGCCAGCCCGCCTTGATGTCCTCCTTTCCTCTTTGGTGCAAAGGGAGCAAGCGCAGGCGAGAGCATCAAACAAAGGCATCCGTTTCGGTGCAACAAGACCAAGACCAGCCCCAGCGGCTGGAAGGGGGTCATGGTGGAACCCAAGCAGGCGTCATCACCAGAGCCTTTGGCAGGCGAGGACCAACTTTAGTCAGGATAAGTGTACCCGCTGTTCCCCTTCAAAATGGCTAATTGTTGGCTCCCTTCCCGCTCAATATTTGGGAAGAGGCCTAGGGCCTTCACCTATAAATAGGAGTAGCCACCCCCAGGGCAGAAGGATCGGCCCCCGGGATGAGATCCGGAATCCTCATCAAGAAACCAGTAGCTAGAGCGACTGAACACCACCTAGCAGTTCATCACACCCGCCAAGAACAGACCCTCGCGAGGCTATTCTTCCTTGTATTGTTCCTCATCATCCCAAGAGGCAATCCACCACACCACACACTGGAGTAGGGTATTACACCACAATGGTGGCCTGAACCAAAGATAAATCTCGTGTCTCTTGTGTTGTTCCGTTTAGTAGTTTAGGTCCCAGCGATTCGGCGAGGTGCGAGACGGTGGAAGGTTGGATCTCCGCGCGCACCCCAGTGTTCGAACCTCAAGGGTCTGCCGGAACCCGAAATCCGACACTCCAGGAGCCCGCGGAGGAACGGATGGATTGGAAATCTGAGCCCCCTTAGTAAGTAAGGGACAAGGCATACCCGCTCCCCCATGGATGGGTTGGGAAAGCTCTCCGCTTGCTCCCGGCCATTGTAGGTGGCGAGTCCGGCTCGAACGGGGACCATATACGCTGGAGGGAGGAATCTCTGGGTCTGTAACTCTACTAATTGGCTATGAGGGACAGAACACTTCTTCCAATTGCCTGGCTTAGGGCTACGGGAGCGAGAGGAGGAGCTGCGATGGCTGGCCATGATGGGATGGACTTTTCCGGGCACGCTCCGATGGATACTCGCTGTGGGAGGATGGTATGATATGGATCTGAGGACCCCCGCCTATCTAAATAGACGATTTACTTACATGGTTAGGGTGGCAAGTGTAAAAATGCCCCGACTTCTCGCATTCGCTCGACACGTGGAAGATAGTCATTATTAGGCACAGAAGCCAATGAGTGCAACATTCATGGGAAGCCGGACACTACTCGACAGGTACTCAGAATTTGGAGGAGAACTCGCCTTGCAATGCCGAAGACAATCTGCGGGCTGGACTCATCGTCATTGAAGCCTGGTTTGGGGCCTACTGAGGGAGTCCTGGATTAGGGGGTCCTCGGACAGCCGGACTATATCCGTTGGCCGGGCTGTTGGACTATAAAGATACAAGATTGAAGACTTCGTCCCGTGTCCGGACGGGACTCTCCTTGGCGTGGAAGGCAAGCTTGGCAATTCGGATATGAAGATCTCCTCCCGTGTAACCGACTCTGTGTAACCCTAGCCCCCTCCGGTGTCTATATAAACCGGAGGGTTTAGTCTGTAGGACCAATAACAATCATAACCATAGGCTAGCTTCTAGGGTTTAGCCTCTACGATCTCGTGGTAGATCAACTCTTGTAATACTCATATCATCAAGATCAATCAAGCAGGAAGTAGGGTATTACCTCCATCAAGAGGGCCCGAACCTGGGTAAACATTGTGTCCCCCGCCTCCTGTTACCATCCGCCTTAGACGCACAGTTCGGGACCCCCTACCCAAGATCCACCGGTTTTGACACCGACAGGGGGATAGATTGATAGGAAAAGACCATCGCTCGTCCCCGACCGTCACTCATAAGGAAGACAATCAATAAACATGCTCCGACTTCATCACATAACGGTTCACCATATGTGCATGCTACGGGAATCACAAACTTTAACACAAGTATCTCTCAAATTCACAACTACTCAACTATCATCACTCTAATATCACCATCTTCATATCTCAAAACAATCATAAGGAATCGAACTTCTCATAGTATTCAATGCACTTTATATGATAGTTTTTTATACCCATCTTGGATGCTCCTCATATTAGGACTAATTTGATAGCCAAAGAAAACTACCATGCTGTTCTAAAAGATTCTCAAAATAATATAAGTGAAGCATGAGAGATCAATAATTTCTATAAAATAAAACCACCACCGTGCTCTAAAAAGATATAAGTGAGGCACTAGAGCAAAATTATCTAGCTCAAAAGATATAAGTGAAGCACATAGAGTATTCTTATAAATTCCGATTCATGCGTGTCTCTCCAAAAGGTGTGTACATCAAGGATGATTGTGGTAAATACGAAATCAAAGACTCAAATCATACAAGATGCTCCCAGCAAAACACATATCATGTGGTGAATAAAAATATAGCCTCAAGTAAAGTTACCGATAGACGAAGACGAAAGAGGGGATGCCTTCCGGGGCATCCCCATGCTTACGCTTTTGATTGTCCTTGAATTTTACCTTCGGGTTCCTTGGGCATCCCCAAGCTTAGGCTCTTTCCCCTCTTTATTCCAAAATCCATCAAATCTTCACTCAAAACTTGAAAACTTCACACACAAAAGTTAAACAGAAAATCTCATGAGCTCCGTTAGTATAAGAAAATAAACCACCACTTTAGGGTACTGTAGTGAACTCATTCTTTATTTATATTGGTGTTAAACCTACTGTATTCCAACTTCTCTATGGTTCATACCCCTCGATACTACTCATAGATTCATCAAAATAAGCAAACAACACACGAAAAACAGAATCTATCAAAACAGAACAGTCTGTAGCAATCTGTATCAACCGAGTAATTCTGGAACTCCAAAAATCCTGAAATAAATTGTTGGACGTGAGGAATTTGTCTATTAATCATCTGAAAAAATAATTAACCTAAAAGCACTCTCCAGTAAAAAATGGCATCTAATCTCGTCAGCGCAAAAGTTTCTGTTTTTACAGCAAGACTTCAAAGACTTCACCCATGTCTTCCCAAAGATTCTCCTTGGCACAAACACTAATTAAAAAATAAAACCACATCTAACCAGAGGCTAGATGAAATATTTATTACTAAACATGAACAAAAATCAAGGAACAAAAATAAAATTGGGTTGCCTCCCAACAAGCGCTATCGTTTAACGCCCCTAGCTAGGTATTGCCATCTTCGGTATGCAATCCATAAGTGGATCTCATAATTGATCCATAAGGCAATTTAATTTTATTTCTAGGTAAGTGTTCCATGCCTTTCCTTAACGGAAATTGGAATCTAATATTTCCTTCTTTCATGTCAATAATTGCACCAATCATTCTAAGGAAAGGTCTACCAAGAATAATAGGACATGTAGGATTGCAATCTATATCAAGAACAATGAAATCTACGGGCACATAATTCATATTTGCAACAATAAGAACATCATTAATCCTTCCCATAAGTTTCTTAATGGTGGAATCCGCAAGATGCAAATTTAAAGAACAATCATCAAATTTACGAAAAGCGAACACATCACACAAGGTTTTTGGAATCGTGGAAACACTAGCACCCAAATCACATAAAGCATAGCATTCATGATATTTAATCTTAATTTTAATAGTAGGTTCCCACTCATCATAAAGTTTTCTAGGGATAGAAACTTCTAGTTCAAGCTTTTGTTCATAGGATTGCATTAAAGCATCAACGATATGTTTAGTGAAAGCTTTATTTTGACTATAAGCATGAGGAGAATTCAACACGGATTGCAACAAGGAAATACAATCTATCAAATAGAAATTATCATAATTAAATTCCTTGAAATCCAAAATAGTGGTTTTATTGCTATGTAAAGTTTTGACCTCTTCAATCCCACTTTTATTAATTTTAGCATCAAGATCTAAAAACTCCGAATCATTGGGAAACCTTTTAACTTAAGTTCACGCATCTCTAGTCCCATCAAGATTCATATTGGAAAACAAAGACTTAATAGGAGTCACATCAACCACTTTTAGATCTTCATCATTATTACCCTCTAGATCTTCTGGTTTGGCGGCCATCTTATTAACTAAGGTGGCTTGCTTATCCGAAATTTGACCTACTAAATTTTCAAGATAAGCAAACTGAGATTTCAAACTATAAAATTCCTTAGACATATCATCGAGCTCTTTGTTCATGTACTCCATAAAACTTTTTTGTTCTTTAAGCTCCTTTCTGAAGAAATTATTATGCTCAAATTGCAAAGACATAAATATTCTAACGCTGTTTTCAATTTCTTCCAACCTTCTAAGGTGAGGATCAATGCTTTTTGGCGGAGCCATCAAAGCAAACAGGCACACTAACACCCAAGAACACAAGAAGCAAGCGAAAAGAGGCGAATGAAAAAGTGGCGAAGAAAAGGCAAAGGTTTTTCGAAAATCATTTTAGAAGTGGGAGAGAGGAAAACGAGAGGCGAATGGCAAATAATGTAATGCGAGGGAGAAGATTTTATGATGGGTACTTGGTATGTCTTGACTTGAGCATAGATCTCCCCGGCAACAGCGCCAGAAATCCTTCTTGCTACCTCTTGAGCATGTGTTGTTTTCCCTTGAAGAGGAAAGGGTGATGCAGCAAAGTAGCGTAAGAATTTCCCTCGGTTTTTGAGAACCAACGTATCAATCCAATAGGAGATTACACGCAAGTCACCTAGTACCTGCCCAAACAATCAAGAACTTTGCAACCAACGCGATAAAGGGGTTGTCAATCCCTTCAAGGTCACTCGCAAAAGATAGATCTAATAAAGATAGTAAAGTAAATATTTTTGGTATTTTTGTTGTATAGATTGGAAATTAAAGATTGCAAAATAAACGGCGGCAGTAATTGGCAAGTTGACGGGAAACTAATATGATGTAAAATAGACCCGGGGGCCAGAGGTTTCACTAGTGGCTTCTCTCATGATAGCATATATTATGGTGGGTGAACAAATTACTGCCGAGCAATTGATAGAAAAGCGCATAGTTGTGAGAATATCTAGGCAATGATCATGAATATAGGCGTCACATCCGTGTCAAGTAGACCGAAACGATTCTGCATCTACTACTATTACTCCACACATCGACCGCTATCCAAAGATGCATCTAGAGTATTAAGTTCATAAGAACAGAGTAACGCTTTAAGCAAGATGACATGATGTAGAGGGATAAACTCATGCAATATGATATAAACCCCATCTTTTTATCCTCGATGGCAACAATACAGTACGTGCCTTGCTGCCCCTGCTGTCACTAGGAAAGGACACCACAAGATTGAACCCAAAGCTAAGCACTTCTCCTATTGCAAGAAAGATCAATCTAGTAGGCCAAACCAAACTGATAATTCGAAGAAAGTTGCAAAGATATCAAATCATACATAAAAGAATTTAGAGAAGAACCAAATATTATTCATAGATAATCTTGATCATAAATCCACAATTCATCAGATCTGGGCAACACACCGCAAAAAGTGTTACATCGAATAGATCTCCAAGAACATCGAGGAGAACTTTGTATTGAGAACCAAAGAAAGAGAAGAAGCCATCTAGCTAATAACTATGGACCTGAAGGTCTATGATAAACTACTCACGCTTCATCGGAGAGACTATGGTGTTGATGTAGAAGCCCTACGTGATCGATTCCCCCTCTGGCAGATTGCCGGAAAAGGCCCCAAGATGGGATCTCACGGGTACAGAAGGTTGCGGAGGTGGAGAAGTGGTTTCGTGGCTCCCCTGATGTTTTTAGGGTATAAGTTTATATATAGGCGAAAGAAGTATGTCGATGGAGCTCTATGGGGCCCACGAGGGTGGGGGCATGCCTACCCCCTGGGCGCGCCCTCCTGCCTCGTGGCCGCCTCGCGTAGTCCCAGACTTCAACTCCAATTCTTCTGGATTGTGTTTTTTCCAAGAAAGATCATCGCGAAGGTTTCATTCCATTTGGATTCCGTTTGGTATTCCTTTTCTGCAAAACATTGAAATAGGCAAAAGAAAAAAAAACTGGCACTGGGCCTTCGGTTAATAGGTTAGTCCCAAAAATAATATAAAAGATCATATTAAAGCCCATTAAACATCCAAAACAGATAATATAATAGCATGGAACAATCAAAAATTATAGATACATTGGAGACGTATCACACAGCAAGAGCGGATCCATCGGCGCTTGCCTAGTGTCGACAGGGCATTGCAGCTGGATACACAGCCCATCAGTAGCCCCATTCCTCGCCAGGAGTGGGCACATGCTGTCTGCGCCACACTTGCACCAGACGCCGGCCGTGCCGTCCGCCTTGTCCGCGGACCGCTTGATTCCAACACGCTGGTCGCTAGGCTCGAGCACCTCCTTGGCCCAGGTGTCCACCTATGTGCAATAGAGGAACATGGCTATCGCGTACTGAAGCTGGTGATCTCTGATGAAATAGCCAACTTGGAGCTCGAGATCGCGCTCCATATGTATCACAAGTGTGTCAACCGCTTGGACGAACGCCTGCACGAGTACAGGCGTAGCAAAGAGCTACCATAGGCAAGGCTGGTGGTCATGGACGCATTTTATTTTATTGAGTCGTTTCGACGTTGATTGCTATGTATTTACAACAATCATAATATTGCTCTAGTTCAGTCAAAAAATCATAATATTGCTTTGTTTCAATGTGTGTACTCTGTTTTCCATTCTTATATATTGTTCTATTTCAATTTGTTTATGATTTCCATTCTGTACATGTGGATGATAACATCTAAATAGAAACTAGTATACGAAAATAGATAGAAAATGGAATTCATAATATATATTAATTATTCAGTAGTTCATCATAGAATATATATAATATCATCACATATACGTGATGATACTTAACTACTATGTACAATGCATAAAATTGAAAACAAACAATAGTGAAACTAATAATCCCTCCTTAGGGGGCAGTATTCCGGTAGCCCCTTGCCAGCAGCTCCCTGGTGCGCGTTGGCTTCCCAACATGGAGTCAGTACTCCGGCTCCTCCGCCTCGCAGTGCTTGACGTGCCGATCTGTCTCTTGCTGGCGGACGCGCGCGAACGATCTTGCCATTTTGTTGGGTGCCCACTGAAGCTCCTCGTCGGTAGCACGTTGGAGCTTATCGGCCCACCTCCACACAACAATGAGGCACCTAGCGCCTTTGGCCTTCGTGGTGAAGTACCGGCTGTCTTCGTAGACCTCCTCCGCAAGTTGATGCCTGCCCCCAAAGCTCTACCGCCTCCTTTTCCTATGTGGCCTCATGGCCTTCACGGGCCACCTGGTACCTCGCTTCCTCCTCTGCCATCTTCTTCTTGAATTCCACTTGCCTGGCTTTCTCAGCCGGTGGCAGCGCCTTCCACAAACAAAGATTGTACTGTCCCCAATACAACTCCATAGCTGGGGGTCCAGCACAACCTCGTCTAGTGGGACGCAAGGGTCCTCCTTGTCGCTGCTCTGTGCCTAAACGTCCTTGGGGCGGCGCCTCCTTGTCAGCGCGTGGGCAGATCTACGACGCCATGGTAGAGTTTTGTGTGTGTGTGTTGTGTGTGTGTGTGTGTGTGAGAGAGAGAGAGAGAGAGAGAGAGAGAGAGGCGAGTGTGGAGACAATGTAGATGAGAATGCAGGTGGGATGATGTCAGCAGGATAGTATTTATTGGTGGCGAGAATCTAGATAGACGAGAGCAGTACACGCGCCAATCGCCTGAGGGCAATGGCCCACCTCGCCGCTCTGCCTCCCCGGTGGCTAATGCCACCACCGACCCCGCTGCCCGCGAGCAGCAGGACTCGTCGCTGCCACTGTCCATGCATCGCGACGGCCACACCGTGACTCCTTCTCCCACTCCGGCCATGGCTTCGTCTTCCCATGTTCGACGCGGGCCAGCGAACGCGCATGCTGTGCTGCTCATGGCGCCCGAGCTTCTACGCTATCGTCCGGCCAATGATCTCTACGAGGATTGGCTGGGCCGCATCGCCGAGCTCGTCAGCGCCACTCGAGAGGCTCCTGCGCCGTCTTGCTCGCTGCCTCCCCTGCCGTCTCAGGCAGGCGACATGGCCCATGATGCACCTCCTCCTCCTCTTCGGTGCGACGTCATCCCTGAGCCAAGGCGTGAGGCCCCCAGTGCGACTCGCTGCGCAGGGCGCTGTCACGCGATGAAGAAAGCTGCCAAGTGGTATAGCGGCCTCAAGGAGAGGCGCGCGCGCTCCCAGCACCGCCACGTCAAGACCATGTGCCGCTAGAGGCGGCAACATGCGGGCGTCAAGATCAGGCTCCCCCTCCGTGGCAGGCCCCTGTGAGTGCGGCAAGATGCCGCGCGTTCACCCTAGAGATGCGTCGCGTTGTCTGGCCCGACAAGTTCAAGCCGGATCTGCCTCCATGCTATGATGGCACCCCGACCCTGCTGAGTTCCGCCAACTCTACGAGCTGAGCATCGAGGCAGTGAACAGCGACGAGAAGGTCATGGCGAACTAGTTTCCCATGGCCCTCAAAGACGGCGCGCACTCGTGGCTCCTGAACCTCCCGGTGGGATCGATTTCCTCCTGGGACGAGTTGCGCGAGCGCTTCATCGCCAACTTCCAGGGTACTCACAACCACACCCCTGCTGCAGGCGACCTGCGACACATCAAGAAGCAGCCAGGAGAGACCTTGCAAAATACATACAACACTTCACCAATGTTCGCCTGAAGATCCCTAAGGTGTCGGACGAGGCCATCATTTCAGCGTTCACGGATGGCGTCCAGAATGTCAAGATGAAGGAAGAGCTCGCCATACACGAGGACCTGTGCTCGGCTCTGGAAATGTTCAACATGGCAACCAGATGCACGAGGGCCGAGGAAGGTCGCCTCTCCCTCCTTGAGCTCCTGGAGGACGATCTTGAAGACAAGGCCAAGGACGTGAAGCGCAAGGGCCCGACTGTGCTCGTGGCCGAACCTGAGATGAAGCGTGGCTGCGACCACCTTGAATCCTCCAAGGGAAGCCGCCCATTCTGCGTTTTCCACAAAGTCCACGGCCACAACACCAACGACTGCCGAGAGCACAGGGTCATCCGTGATGGGCGCCTTGGCCGCCGCCCTGAGCGCAACGACCGTGGCTACAGTCATGGAGGAGGCCATGGTGGAGGCCGCTGGGACAACCGCGACCCCCACCAGGACTGGCGTGATCATCCTCGTGAGGACCGCTGGTAGGGCCATCCTCGCGACGGCCCCTGGAGGGACCAGCCTCGTGAGGACCGTCCTCAGGGCAACGCCAGCCTTCCTCCGTCGTCGCTGCCGCCAAGGAGGAACCATGACCACCGCCAAGATGATGGGGTCAGGGGCTTCCAAGAGCCTCGCGCTATTGCCTGTATCCTGGGGGGCACTCAGGCCCCCGCCTCCCATCGCATCTTGAAGAAGTTCGCTCATGAGGTGAACGCGGCCCTCCCCAAGCTTGAGGAATTGTGTCCCCTCAGGTGGTCCAAGTACGCCATCACCTTCAACTCTACGGATCAGCTCAACTGTGCAGCCACCGCTGGCGCACTCCCGATGCTCTTCTCCCGACCATCAGCAACGTCCTCGTCACCAAGACACTAGTCGATGGTGGCGCGGGGCTCAATGTACTCTCTGCTGAGACGTTCGAGAGGCTCCAGGTGACCTACGACCAGCTCCTCCCCACCAAGCCCTTCTCGGGGGTGACCGACGGTACCACCGTTCCCCTGGGAAAGATTCGCCTCCCTATCACCTTCGGCAAGCGCGACAACTACCGCACTGAGCTCATCGACTTTGACATTGCCCACATTCGCCTCCCATACAACGCCATCCTTGGGTACCCAGTCCTCACCAAGTTCATGGCAGTGACTCACCACGGCTACAATGTCCTCAAGATGCCAAGAAGCGGCGGCATCATCACGGTCGCCTGTGACGAGAAGGACGCGGTGTGCTCCCTCGAGCGCGCCTGCCAGGCCATAGTGGGTGAGAATTCAGATGACGAGGGTGCCATCTGTCCTCCTGAGGTCGTCCCCAAGAAGAAGAAGCAGCTCTTCCTCAGAGGTGCTCAGGAGGCTGGGGCGTCCGATGATCGTGCCTCAAGCCCCGCGCCCATTGCTGGGGCGCCCTTCCCTCTCGCATAGGTAAGCGCGTCGGGTGCCCCTCTTAGGACGGGCTAGGGAGCTCTCGTCTGGATGGCCTCTGACCTGGTCAGCGTCACGAGGGAGGTGTTCGAGCACCATGTGGATGTGTGTTTCAACACGCACTTCCATGAGCAGGGCGCAAGGTGCCAGGCGCTCAGGAGTTCATCACCAAGGCAATCGAAGAGCTTCAGGAGGGGCGAGCCGTGCGCGGCAAGCGCCGCCCCACATCGCTCAGCGCAGCTGCTGCCCCTGACATGGATGGCGAGCTACGCGTCTGCGTCAACATTCCAGGGCTCAACAGGGCTGCTTCTCAGGAGCTCTTCTGGCCATCCCGTGATGGACGTAGTGGGGGTTGCCCGCGCAGCTATGTCTGCATGCTGTTCGGCCTGCTGAACATGGCTGCCACGCACCAGTGCTACATGCAAGGCATTCTGGCGGCTCACGAGGCCAGGCACCAGACAATCTTGACGGAGGAGATGTCGGACCCTCGCGAGCCCCTTGGACCTCGCAGCCCCCTGAGGCTCAGGAGCCAGACGACTCATGAGGAACGACCTCTTCAGCGCGCATCTCCAGCCACTCCAACACTTCTGTGACGATGGTACCAGGTGACTTTTTGGTTTGTTCAGTTGAGGGCGCCCTCGGGCTGCACCATCCTCAAGCTGTTAGGGCCAGTCCTGCAGCCGCACCATTTTGATTCATGTACTCCGGACCAGTATGCATGTTTGTGTTATCGTGGTTATTGACGTTATCCATGTTGTTTCGTTATCTATAGAGTTGCTCCTCGTTGCCTCTACGCATTGCTAAACCCACCTCTTACTCATCCCGCAACAGGGGCTACTGGCATGACGCATGTGCTCGGGTCCGTCTCTGCAACGCTGATAAACCTAAGAGACCGAGCTCTAGCTCGCGGCTGGCCCCACGCATGTCACCTCGCCAAGTCCTTAGTGCCTTCATCTTCTTGCGGAAAGATCATCGTCAGGATAGCAAGCGCGGTGCGGCCTGTGTTTTCCTTTTTCGACTAGCTCACAGGGACCGTCAGAGCATGGACCACCAGCGGCTTTGCCCGTCCCTCGAGACGCAGCACCTCCTGGTCACCCCCTCAGAGCCAGCCACTCTTTTCTCGCGCAAGTCACTTGCACGTTCAAGGGGGCCCTGAGCACCGCACCTCAGAGGCTCTTACTGGCTCTCGGGCCCTCACCCCCTGGCCTTGACCATAGCATCGCGACCTAGCATACCAGCAGCGGCTGAGCCTCACCTGAGGGCTGGGATCCGAGGACGTATAACACCTGGACGAGCGAGAAGGATGGGGATGACACGGGCCCTGCCCAGGCGCACGTCAGGAGAAGGGCACAACCTGATGTTACGCAGGAAGCTCGTCCTTGCAGCTAAAGAATCATCGTGGGCTCGCCAAGATAAGTTACCCCACACCCGCATTATGGCACAGACCTTACAATCAGTGCTCTGTCTCTAGAAATCTCGCTCGGGCAAGGATGTTTCCCTTTCAGCCTTTTGGGAGCTGCTTGCTGCTACTTCTTGAGCTTCCGTTGGTTTTTCCCTTGAAGAGGAAAGGGTGATGCAGCAAAGTAGATATAAGTATTTCCCTCATTTAGAGAACCAAGGTATCAATCCAGTAGGAAAGAATGCACAAATCACCAATACCTGCACAAACAATCAAACACTTGCACCCAACGCGATAAAGGGGTTGTCAATCCCTTCACTGTCACTTGCAAAGGTGAGATCTGATAGAGATAGATAAATAAAACTAAACTAAACATAAAATATTTTTGGGTTTTTTGTTTATAGATCTAAAAGTAGAAGATTGCAAAATAGTAGATCGAAAACTTATATGATGGAAAATAGACCCGGGGCCATAGGTTTCACTAGAGGCTTCTCTCGTGATAGCAAATAATACGGTGGGTGAACAAATTACTGTCGAGCAATCGATAGAAAAGTGCAAAGTTATGACGATATCCAAGGCAATGATTATGTAATATAGGCATCACGTCTGTGTCAAGTAGATCGACTCCTTCTTGCATCTACTACTATTACTCCACACATCGACCGACTCCTGCCTGCATCTAGAGTATTAAGTTCATAAAAAACAAAGTAACGCTTTAAGTAAGATGACATGATGTAGAGGAATAAACTCAAGCAATATGATGTAAACCCCATCTTTTTATCCTTGATGGCAACAATACATTACGTGCCTCGCTACCCCTACTTTGTCACTTGGAGAGGACACACAAGATTGAACCTAAAGCTAAGCACTTCTCCCATGCAAGAAAAACCAATCTAGTTGGCCAAACCAAACTGATAGTTTGATGAGAATTACAAAGATATCAAATCATGCATAAAATAATTCAGACAAGATTCAAATAATATTCATAGATAAGCTGATCATAAATCCACAATTCATCGGATCTCGACAAATACATCGCAAAACAAGATTACATCGGATAGATCTCCACGAGCATCGAGGAGAACGTGGTATTGATAATCAAAGAGAGAGAAGAAGCCATATAGCTACTAGCTATGGACCCGTAGGTCTTGGTAAACTACTCACGCTTCATCGGAAGGGCAATAGGTTTTATGTAGATGCCCTCCATGATCGAATCCCCCTTCGGCAGGATGCCAGAAAAGGCCCCAAGATGGGAACTCATGGGAACAGAAAGTTGCGGCGCTGGAAAAATGTTTTCGTGGATACTTCTGGTGGTTTGGGAATATATGTGAATATATAGGAGGAATATCTTGGTGAGGGGTCACCGAAGGGCCCACAAGGTAGGGGGCGCGCCCTCCCCCCTTGTTGCCTCCTCGTGGCTCTTCTGACTTGAACTCCAAGTCTCCTGGGTGTATTCTTGTCCAAGAAAAATCATCGCGAAAGTTTTATTCCGTTTGGACTCCATTTGGTATTCTTTTTCTACGAAACTCAAAAACAAGGAAAAAACAGAAACTGGCATTGAGCTCTAGGTTAATAGGTTAGTCCCAAAAATAATATAAATTAGCATATTAATGCATATAAAACATCCAAAACAGATAATATAATAGCATGGAACAATAAAAAATTACAGATACGTAGCAACCTTGACTAGCTTGGAAGCGAGGACGTACTTGGTAACCATGTAGCAGGACACGAATGTTGCGACCACATTATTATCAAGCGGACGAAAAAGATAGAAGGCATGATCCGGGGTAGCAACATTTCTACCAACAAAACGATAGGTGTGGCTGGAAAGGAGAAGTCGGCGTGATACCTGAGCACTATTTCTGCAAAACAGCGTTGGGATCACTTGGCCTCACTCTGTTGGGACAGAAATGACACCAAACACCGAACAACAGGCTCAAAGGAAACTGGAGGGATGCAGGGGTTGAGCTGTAGTGGATCTGAACCGAGGCCAGATACACTCACAAGATAAATCGTTAGTAAGAAATAATAAGGCTATATGCATGCTATGCATCAAACAAATGCAGCACCCGATGCAACAAACAAGCCAGACTCTATACTACCGATTACTACCACTCGCGCGGACTAGGGCGTCCTACAACCAGACCTGCACTGATACCAAGCTCTGTGGCACTCCGGCTCAGAGGAATCGGAACACCCCGTATTCCAGCCCAGAGATCAAGTCTTTTGGAATACGACACTGCTTGACATAGAACAAATCAACTCTTATTACAAAGGATAAGGGTACAAAGATCTGATGTTACAAAATATCACATCAGCACGGCGACACTACGCCTGCTAGGGTAGCTCTATGCTAGTAGTGGAACAACTCGTAGCAGCGGAAAACTTCTAGCAGCGGAACAACGACGACAGTGGCGAACTCCACTCCGCAGGGACTCTGGCTAGGACACGATCTAGTTTGCATGCATGGTAACCTCGACAAACAATCAATCACGTCATCACCTGCAATCTGGCATGACATGCCAGGTCAGTACATTCAATGCACTTGCAAGCTCACAACAACCAAAAGCATCAAGGCAAGACAATAACATAGCATTAATATGTTAAGTTATCCACAACTATTATGATGTGAAAGACATACTAAGCATGATATGAAACTACTAGAATACTGATGAACCAACATCTCAAGAACCATCTCACTCTTGGCTATCCGGCCAAGCAATAAATCACTTCGATCACCTTGTGATCAACACCTCCGCGTGATCACCACATGATCACATCACAATTGAATGATCAACCTCAAGATCATCCCAATATCCTCATCTTCATCCTGCCAAACTGTTACCGCTCATAATATATCAACATATAAATAACCTATAAGTCATTATGTCATGTAAGTGTTGATCGAACAGTGTGACCTAGTACGAACTCGTGCCCATGACCGAGGACGCGGTTATCGATAGATTAAATACACACTTTGTAGAGGTTAATTAGCACACTATACCCACATCACAGAACCCATGCCCTCGTATTCCCATTCGGGTGGACCAACGGCGTTCCGACAAAACCGATCTACTTTCATGACACTCTCCCAGCCACTCTGACAAATTTCCCTTTGGGCTAAGTCATGGGTGGGCCCGATGTCACCTCGTGACACCCAACGACTATCGCCGTGGCAAAACAAAAATGGTCCTAAGCGGGGACAAGAGCACTCAAACAAATCGGGCACACAAGGTTATTGCCGCCTACCGGGCCAGCGTAGCGAGCGCACCTAAGCTTCCCTAGTTGGAGGCACCGACGAGAGGCATAACAATAGACCGCATTAGGGCCTCCCATAAAGGAAAATGTGGTTGCACTAGAAAAGCCCGGTTCGGTGGCACCTGACCAACGAAATGATGGAATTTATCCCCAAGATAGATCTGTGATAACTGATACTCCAATATCATCTATCAACTTGTAATCCAAGTCATAGCAATATGCAACAAATAATCCAGATATAGTCATAACCTAATACTCCGAGGTTCGCATAACAACTAAGACCATGATGAATCCAAGAATTAAGATACTACTAATCCAATAGCAAGATCAAAATATTAACCTAAGATCCACATGATAACATCATATCCAAAATAATACTCCAAAACATAATATCCAATACCATCATGAAAATAATATAAGCCACTAATAATCCAATGGCAACATGTCATCCTTATCATCTGCAAAATATTAGTCCTAGGAATCCAATCAACATCATGGCAATAGCAAGATCAAACAACTCCAAGAAATGCCATGAACAAATCATATATAGCTAATGCAAGATTTTAAATAAGTTCAAATAAATAAACCATGATATTACATTGCAGTCATGCAAATTAAGGGTGTGGCTTGCCTGGGACGGGTGGAACCACCGGGTGGAAGTACGAGAAGCTCGCGAAAAGAATCGCCGGAAAACCTTCTCTCTCGGAGGAGGCTGAATACGGGCAAGGGCATAATGGTAATTTTCAAAATTTTGTCACATGGTGAAAATGATTCCATCGGAACAGGCTCGACGAGACGAAGAAGTGGGCTTTGGAATCACCTGAATCGGAGTTGTGAGTGAAAAGATAAGAGTAGATGAAGTGCAGGGACTAATCTGTAAAAGAATCTTCACAAAGAGGCCCCTGGCTGGAAAAACGGAACGTGCCTTTCAGAGAATATGCCTTCAGATCAGTGAAAACGTATTTTGGTCTAAAGAAACATGGAAGTATGCTTTCTAACATGGAAAGCGCATTTCAATGGATTACGCCTCCACTTTAATGACGTGGCGGCGGCGGGGTCAACGGCCAGAGGCCGACATGTGGGGCCTGCCAGCCTGGGTCGTTGTTGTCCACCTCGTGCTCGCCCGAGTCCAGCGGAGGCCGCGTGCTCCGGCGTCCGCCACGGCGACTCTGGCCACCTCCGGTGGAGCTCGGACCACCGGAGTGACCAACACGAGGAGATGCACCCGCCTGAGGGCTCTGCCCACGCCGGAGAACATCAAAGAAGGCAGAACGATGGGCCGCGGCGGAGGAGGGCTTTGGCCGCCATGGAGCTCTTGGAAAACGGCCACTGGAGGAGAAGAAGATGAGGTGGGGAGGATCTGCTGGCTCCTGGAGGTCTACTGCAGGTGGAAGAAGGAAGAGAGGAGCTTCGGGGTCGCCGGAATTGAAGCGGAGAGAGGCGGCGGCCATGGCGGCCAATCGTGGTGAGTAGGAGCTTTGGGGCTCAGTGGAGTGGATGGGGAGGGGGAGAGGAGTGAGGCGAAGAGCATGGGGCGGTCGGGAGGCCTAGGGGTCGCTTATATAGGCGAGGGGAGGATGAGGCCGAGCCAGATGCCGTCGTGGATGGACGAGCCTGCTCCGGTGATGGCCGAGAGTGTCACGAGGCAAGGGAGGGGACGGGAGAGAGTAGAGGGGAGGTTCACAAGCAGGGCCAGACCAAGGGCATGGGGAGGAAGAAGACGGGCGACGAACAGAGGCTGCCGGACACTATGCACCCGCGTGCACCCGACGACTAGAGTCCGTGAGCAAGATAGAGGAGGGGAGAGGCTTCTAGAGTGACGACGACGACATGAGGAAGTCGCTAGAAACGCTCACGCACGCGAAGACGACGAGAGGCGAAGTGACTCGATCAAAACAACACTCTGGACACAGACATGACCTGTAGAGTGCGCGCATAGGTGCCAAACTACGGGGTCACCTCCTAGCATGGCAAGGAGAGGACAAGAGGGGCTGAAACACCTTGTCTGGTGGCTAGTCCTTGCTCCCCAAGGTAGCCCAAAAGTGAAATATCAAGATAAGGAGCCAAGAAGAGATGTGAGGCTTCGATGAAAGTTGGTTGTAGAAAACTTGTCCACATTTCTGTGATCAACTAAGGAGAGCTAGGAGCCAAATGTGATGTCTGGAGGGTTTAGGTTAGGAAGGACAATGATCCTGTGGAGTTAGAGAAGAAATGGAGCACAAATTAACACAGTTGCTTTGCAACTACAATTTAGGTCCAGAAAAGAGAATAGGATAATGCTCTCACATGGAGAATCCACTTGAGCTAAGATTTGGCATGGGATTATGATTTGGACATATAAAGATTCTGTAAAAATTTCATACCATTTGGACTTGCCGAAATGGTACTACCCTCACAGCTATCCTCTCTGTCCAGAAACTTGAGATAATTTTGGAGGGAAAATGGATTGTTGAAATGATCCCAAATTTGGTGGAGAGTAGTTATATTTGTAGTAGCATGATCTAGTAATTTCTCAGAATTAATGAAGCAATATAAATTATACTTACTTCACAACCTGTAAATATTGCCAGAAACAAATATTTGAAGGTGTGCTCACATAGATCAAGGGATGGAGTTGCAAATTGGAGGAGTGTGATGGTAAGAGCACATGAAGGAGTGTGCAAAATTTCAACTCATTTGGATACTCCTAGCTAGTACTTCCTTCAACAAGGCTTCCATTAGACAGAAACTTTGAAAAAATGCTAAGGAAGATTCAGTAAGAAAATGGAGCTGAATTTTGGCATGTGGCAATGATTTGGATGAGATAGCATGCCCAAAAAGTTTGGGAGCAATCAGGAAAGAATAGGTGGCACTTCCTTCACAGAAAACCAGTCTGGACAGAAATGAAGAATTAATATTGTGGAATTATTTTAGAACTTCCTTCACAGCGGTTTGGACATATTTGGGGCATATATGATCCGAACAAATTATGAGAATTATTTGGGAATTTTGTGGAAGACAGAAATATAGGTTGCTTCACAACCTAGGGCAAATAGGGTTATTCCTTTAATAGAAAACAGGAATATTCCCTAGAAAAGAATTTTAGGGTTGAGCTAGAATGGAAGTGACATGATCTTGGGAAATATTTGAGGATGACGAGCCACTAGGGAGAAGAAATGATGATGAGCCCCCAGGTTTCAAGTCCACAGATCCACTCCAAAAAGAAAATCAGAGGAAAAACCAAATAAATCAAAAAGAAAAAGAAAGAGCAAAAAACCAGGGTGTTACAATTCCCTTTCTCTGTGGAAATTGAAATTTAATATTCCATTCTTTCATATCAATCATGGCACCTATAGTTCATAAAAATGGTCTACCAAGTATTATGGGACAAGACGGATTGCAATCACTTTAAAGAACAATAAAATCTATGGGCACATAGTTCCTATTTGCAAGAATAAGAACATCAATAATCCTTCCCAAAGGTTTTTTTAATAGTAGAATCCACCAAGTGCAAATTAAGTGAACATTCGTCCAACTTGGTAAAACCTAGCACATCACAAAGAGATTTAGGAATTGTGGAAACACTAGCACCTAAATCGCATAAAGCAAAGCACTCATAATTTTTAATCTTGACTTCAGTGGTGGGTTCCCATTCATCATATAATTTTCTAGGAATTGAAATCCCGAATTCCAACTTTTCTTCTAAAGCTTTCATCATCTCTTCTACCATATGTTTAGTAAAAGCTTTATTTTGTCCATAGGCTTTGGGTGATTTTAACATGCACTACAAAAAAAAGACACATCCGTGACATTTTGGCCGAACGAATTTCTTCCTGTCATGCTTATGACACTTCTATGACGATAATTTTGAGAAAACCCGGTATCATCATAGATGTGGTGGGCTCCTACTTCTATGAAAAAATCATGATAGAAAATGGGTTTTTTATCTTGGGCGGGCCGGAGACGCAGCTGCATCACATTCTTTGGGCCGTCCATGCCGGAAAAAACATGGTAGAAGCGAGGGCAAGGAAAATATCGGGGAGTTCCCGGTTACGGTGGGTGGTCGGGGCCGAGCGATGCACGGAGGTTTGCGCATTTGTCTCGTACACGTATGTGCGTGTGTGCGAGGCATTGCGCTCTTAGTGAACCCGAGCGAGGCGTTGGGCTCTAACTGAACCCGAGCGATTGCACTAGCTACGTTACTGAACCGCGATCGATCCCTTGCTGTTAACTGAACCCGAGTGATTTCTTTGCTACTCTTGCTAACTGAAGCCGATCGATGCTGCCTCTTGATGAATAGCGAGTGTTGTTGGGGGGGGGGGGGTGGATGAACAGTTCCCGTTGGGGGGTGGATGAACAGGACCCCGTGGAGGGCTGGTTGAGCGATGGCGGTGGAGGGCTGGATCAGCAGAGTCCGTGGAGGGGTGGTTGAACAGGACCCGTGGAGAGGGCTGGTTGAGCGATGGCGGTGGAGGAGCGGTGGAGGCTGGATGAACAGGAGCCCGTGGATGAACAGTAGTTGGTGGAGGCAGGAAGGGAGACATCATGGATGAACAGTCGCAGGTCGAGGCTAGAGGAGGTCGAAGGTGGATGAACAGTAGCCCGTGGAGGAAGTCGATGGTGGAAGTGAACAGTGTCCCATGGAGTCCCGTATTGCGGTACTCCACACCCCTCACGATGAACACGACACCCGTTTCGACCGTAGGCTCCAACACAAGTCTGTTTCCTCTGTTTTGCCGTACGCCACACCCTCCCCCCCCCGATCAACAGGACCCCATTTCGACCATAGGAGGTCCAAGAGAAGTCCGTTTCCTCTGTTTTGCGGTGCGCTAGACCCCTCCTGATGAACAGGATCCCGTTTCAACCGTGGCCGGTCGAACACTGATAACCATCAAGTATAGGGGATTGCACCAGTTTTCGAGGGTAGAGTATTCAACCCAAATTTATAGATTCATCACAAGGGGAGCCAAAGAATATTTGAAGGTATTAGCAGCTGAGTTGTCAATTCAACCACACCTGGAGATTAATTATCTTCAACAAAAGTGATCAGTAGCAAAGTAGTATGATAGTTTTGATAATAGTGGCAGCAGTAATGGTAACGGTAACAGTGATAGCAATAATTTTGTAGCAAGTGTAATAGTGATGATAACAGTAGTAACTTAGCAAGAACAATATAAGATAAATTCGTAGGCATTGGATTAGTGACTTGTTGGATGATATTCATCATGAGATAGTAATAACCTAGGGCGATACGACACTAGCTCCAGTTCGTCAATATAATGTAGGCGTGTATTCCATAATTAGTCATATGTGCTTATGGAAAGAACTTGCATGACATCTTTTGTCCTACCCTCCTGTGGCAGCGGGGTCCATATTGGAAACTAAGGAATATTAAGGCCTCCTTTTAATAGAAAACCGGAACAAAGCATTAACACATAGTGAATACATGAACTCCTCAAACTACAGTCATCACCGGGAGTGGTCCTGACTATTGTCACTCCGGGGTTGCCGGATCATAACACGTAGTAGGTGACTATAACTTGCAAGATCGGATCTAGAACATGGATATAATTGTGATAACATAAACGGTTCCCGGGCCCAAAGTGACAAGCATTAGGCATGGCAAAGTCATAGTAACATCAATCTTAGAACATAGTGGATACTAGGGATCAAGCCCTAACAAAACTAACTCAATTACATGATGAATCTCATCCAACTCCTGACCAACCAGTGAGCCTACGAAGGAATTACTCACTCCCGGTGAGGAGCATCATGGAATTGGCGATGGAGGAGGGTTGGTGATGACGAAAAATGAAGATGCCCCTCTCCGGAGCCCCAAACGGACTCTAGATCTGGCCTCCCGATGAAGAACGGGAGGTGACGGCGGCTCCGTCTCGTGGATCGCGATAATTCTTTCTCCCTGATTTTCTTTGGAAAAATAGGATTTTATAGCGTCGATTTCAGGGTCTGCAGGGCCAGCAGGTGGGGACACCCCACCTGGGCGCGCCAGGAGGGGGCGCCCTGGTGGGTTGTGCCCACCGAGGTGCCCCCCTCCGGTGGGTCTTGGCTCCAGAAATTCTTATTTATTGTATAAAAATCATCGCATAGTTTCGTTCCATTCCGATAACTTTTATTTCTGCACAAAAACAACACCATGGTAGTTCTACTGAAAACAGCGTCAGTCCGGGGTTAGTTTCATTCGAATCATGCAAATTAGAGTCCAAAACAAGAGGAAAAGTGTTAGGAAAAGTAGATACGTTGGAGATGTATCAAACACAAGGCCGTTTCCTCCATTCCATGGTACGCCAGGCCTCATTTCGATCGGCTGTTCCGTCAAAGCCGGTTGGCTCCCGATGAACACGACGACGCAGTTTCTCCGTTCTGACCCAGCCATGTACACGGGCCCTGGCTGTATGTATGCGCGAGTAGGCATTCGAGACCCCGCCTGTATGTACGTGCGTGGCTGTATTTTTTGGCGTGTGGCTGTATGTACGTGTACACGATTTAGACTGGACAGCCTGAACTGCTACGTGGGGGGGCTCTACTATGACATGTGCCGCTACTTACTCGGCCACGGTTCCTCGTTGCAGAGCGACTGATTGACCAGTATGTACGTACACGTTCGCGACAAGACAGACAATGGTACGTACGCTTCCACCGGGTGGGTCCTGATGATGATATAGACATGGGGTAGGGTCATAGGCCTGACCTATGCGCCCTATCCAAGGTCACTATCTTAGAAGGAAAGAAGCTCAAGAGACAGTATGGAGGGCCCAACAAAGGTTTCGAGAGCAATCCACTCAACCGGTCAGCTACTCGGGACCCCTCCCTCCTGAAGTCGCTCGACCAATCAACCACTCGACCATACAAGATTCCACTCGACCTTTTGAAGACCAGGAGTCATCTCGAACGGCAACGGACGAGCGTTCACTCTGGAATCTTTAAGGCCATTAAGGCATTTAAGGCTGGCGTTACCAGTAACGCCTCATCTATGTACATTGAACCCTTGGCAACGGGGGAATGGCTGGGGTCCTAGCATTCACTATATAAGCCACCCCCTCCTCTGGCACAAGGGTTCGCACCCCCTGTAACACACACACACAAACACACACGCATAATCCAGTCGACCGCCTTCGGGCACCAAGACGTAGGGCTATTACTTCCTCCGCGAAGGGCCTGAACTCGTGAAACTCGTGTGTACAACTTCTCCATAGCTAGGATCTTGCCTCCTCATACCTACCCCCCATTCTACTGTCAGTCCTAGATCCACGACAGTTGGTGCCCACCGTGGGGCAGGTGTCTTAGCGACTTTTTGGTGAAGTTGCGATTTTTATGATTCCCATCATCATGATATCCGGCGGTGGCTTGGCTGAGGGCCACGAGATCTATCTCGGCGCGCTCGTCTTTGTTGCTGATGACTCCGCCTGGCTTCAGGAACCTCCTCTTGACGTAGAGGCGCTCCCTGTCCGTGGGGCGACGCACTTTTGCGCATGCGTCCGCGGCATCCTTCTCCAGCAGCTGTCGACCCAGTATTGGTCGGCTCACGTGGTGTCCTCGCTCCCCGTTGTTCGCCGGCGCAAGCGATCCGGTCGGTCGCGACTTCAGCGTTGGGTGAGACACGCGGTGGCTCGTCAGTCGCCCACCCCACAAGTCGCGGCAATCAAGCCCGACGAAACTCTCTATGGCCTATTCGACCTGTTGACCGGCTCCATCGAGACCGCATCCAAGTGCGATAGCAGCGATCCCGCGGCTGAAGTCTTGATGGTCAACGAACCACATAGTCCTCCTGGCTTCCCCCGCAACGATGGAGGTGATGGTGGCGGCGCTCCGTCACGCGTTCACGAGGAGTACCGCCCCGAGCCCCTTTCCTCGCAGCAGAGGGAAGAGCTTCGCCGCCGCAATATGGATGCACTCCACACTCCCATCGTTGGAGAAACTCCCGAGGGCCGAGCCTTAGAGGAGGCGCGCCTGGCCAACTTGGCTGAGTGCACTCGACTGGAGGACTTGCAGCATGCACTCGATGAGCGTGCTCGGCAGCGGATCCCTGAGTCCAGTCGACGACAACTTTTTCCGCCTCAACCTCAGGTATACCGCACTCCAATTCAAAATCTCACACCTGCGGCCCGAATAGCAGAGTCAATTCAGCCTTCCCAGTCGGAAGCTGGCAGAGGTTTGATGCAGATCCGGGCCTTACTCCGGGCAGCCGGAGAGCAGAACACAACAGTGTCTCAGTCGCGGAATGGGATTCATAACAGGTCTGTGATGGCGGAACCTGATTCGATCGGCTCACAGCCCAAGATCGCCCCCGCGGCATGAGGGACGTGGGCACCAACAGGACCAGTGCAGAAACCACGAGCAGTATGATCACCGACTCGGTCGTGATGACCGTCGTCGAGTGCCCACACCCCCTCCGAGGAGTGGATCATATGTGCCTCGGCAACATGATGACAGGCATCCTCACAGTGGCGAGCAAAGAATACCAGTCGACCCAAGGGAGCCAGGCTTTGATGCGAGATCTATTCTCGTTCAAGATCTGGTTGACAGGAACAGAGCACACAGAGAGGGCCATGACAGAAATCACCCCACTGGCAACAGAGTGCATGTTTCAGGTCTAGAGTGTTTTAGCAGGGCCATCAGAGCCGTAGTGATTCCTCTCAACTTCAGGTTGGCGACTGGAGTCAGCAAGTTCACTGGTGAGTCCAAGTTGGACACTTGGCTTGAGGATTACCGAGTGGCAATACAGATCGGTGGCGGCAATGATGAAGTGGCCATGAAGCACCTTCCTCTAATGTTGGAAGGCTCGGCCAGGGCATGGTTGACTCAGTTAGCACCTGGCAGTATATTCAGTTGGGAGGAACTTGCCCGAGTGTTTGTTAGAACTTTTTAAGGCACTTGCAAACGGCCAACAGGGTTAACAGAATTGCAGCACTGCGTGCAAAAACCAAATGAAACCCTGAGAGACTATATCCAGAGATGGATCACGTTGCACCATACAGTGGAGAATGTGTCAGATCACCAAGCAGTTTGTGCCCTCAAAGAAGGCGTTAAGTATCAAGAGTTGAATCTGAAATTCGGTCGGACAGGGGATATGTCCCTGACTTGGATGATGGAGATTGCCACCAAATACGCTAACGGCAAAGAGGAAGACCGACTCTGGAGTGGCAAGCACAAAACAGTCGCCCAGGAAACAGAAGCACAAGGCTGAGCCAGCTGCTCCTGGTGAAGCTTTAGTCGTGGCTCAAGGAAAGTTCAAGGGGAAGCCCAAAGGGCCCTGGAGTTTCAGATCACAAAGTAGTTTGTGCCTTCAAATAAGGCGTTAAGTATCGAGAGTTGAATCTGAAATTCGGTCGGACAGGGAATATGTCCCTGACTCGGATGCTGGAGATTGCCACCAAATACACTAACAGCAAAGAGGAAGACCGACTTCGGAATGTGGAAGCATACATGGATGACATTGTGGTCAAGTCGCGTAAAGGTTCCGACCTCTGGTGACCTAGCTGAAACCTTTGCCAACCTGAGAAGGTATGATATCAAGCTTAATCCATCAAAGTGCACATTTGGAGTTCCTGGTGGAAAGTTACTCGGTTTCCTCGTTTCTGAACGAGGGATCGACGCGAATCCAGAAAAATTTGGTGCCATACATCGGATGAAACGCCCTGTGCGTGTGCATGAAGTCCAGAAGCTTACTTGTTGTTTGGCCGCCTTGATTCGATTCATCTCTCGCCTCGGAGGAAAGGCATTGCCTCTTTACCGACTGATTAAGAAATCTGACAGGTTCGAGTGGACTCCTGAAGCTCACGCAGCGTTTGCAGAGCTCAAAGCCCTGCTTTCCACCCAGCCGGTGCTTCCTGCCCCAATCAGCAAAGAGCCTTTACTACTTTATATTGCAGCCACTGGACAAGTTGTCAGTACAGTACTCACGGTCGAGCGGGAAGAAGAAGGAAAAGCCTATAAAGTTCAGCGCCTAGTGTACTATGTTTCTGAAGTCCTGACTCCATCCAAGCAAAGATATCCGCATTGTCAGAAGCTTGTCTATGGAATTTACATGACCAGGAAGAAGGTTGCGCATTATTTCTCTGACCACTCCATTACAGTCGTCAGCGACACACCATTTTCAGAAATCCTGAACAACAGAGATGCAACTGGTCGAGTGGCAAAGTGGGCGATTGAACTCCTTCCCTTGGATATCAAGTTTGAGGCAAAGAAAGCTATCAAGTCCCAAGCAATAGCAGATTTCCTTGCCGAGTGGGTCGCACAGCAACTGCCGACTCAGATTCACTCGGAGCATTGGACCATGTTCTTTGATGGATCCAAGATGTTGAATGGTTCCGGTGCTGGGGTGGTATTGGTATCCCCCCGAGGTGACAAGCTCAGCTATGTTCTCCAGATTCATTTTGACTCCACCAACAATGAAGATGAATATGAGGCACTTCTGTACGGGTTGCGTATGGCCATTTCACTCGGCGTCCATCGCCTCATGGTCTACGGCGACTCAGATTTGGTGGTTAATCAAGTAATGAAGGAGTGGGACATCAGGATTCCAGCTATGACTGGCTATTGCAATGCGGTGAGAAAGTTAGAGAAGAAGTTTGAGGGATTAGAGCTCCATCACATACCCCAACGGAAAAATCAAGCAACTGATGATTTGGCAAAGATAGGTTCCAAGAGGGAGGCCATTCCTAGCAATGTGTTTTTGGAACATATTCATACTCCTTCAGTTCAGGAAGATCCTTTCACTGAAGAGCCCCCACAACCAAAGAGCGCCACTGATCCGACTAAAGTCGAAGTCCCAGCCGTGGTCGACTTGATCGTGGAGGTTTTAGTCATCACTCCCGACTAGACAGTGCCATACATCGCGTACATTGTTAGGAAGGAACTTCCAGAGGATGAAAACGAGGCTCGACAGATTGTCCGTCGATCCAAAGCCTTTACAGTGACAAGAGGACAGCTGTTCAGAGAAAGTGTAATTGGAGTCAGCCAGAAATGCATAACGCCAGAAGAAGGTCAATTGGTACTCAACGACATCCACTCCGGGACCTGTAGTCACCATTCGTCCTCTCGGACCATTGTGGCCAAAGCATACCGAGCGGGATTTTATTGGCCACGAGCAAATGAAATGGCGAACGAAATAGTCGACAAATGTGAAGGTTGCCAGCTTTACTCCAACATGTCTCACAAGCCTGCATCAGCCCTGAAGACCATTCCACTCGTCTAGCCCTTCGCTGTTTGGGGATTGGATATGGTTGGGCCTTTGAGGACTGGTAGGAGCAGCTTCACTCATGTGCTCGTGGCAGTCGACAAGTTTACTAAATGGATCGAAGCCAAGCCTATCAAAAATCTTGAAGCCAGTACTTCTATCAGCTTCATCAGAGACTTAACATTTAGATATGGTGTTACGCATAGCATCATCGCCGACAAATGGGTCAAACTTCGATTCTGATGAGTTCAGAGCCTTCTGCGCTTCCCAAGGCAATCGAGTCGACTATGCTTCAGTCAACCATCCCCAGTCGACAAGCTGAAAGAGCAAACGGATTGATTCTCAAAGGACTGAAACCTCGATTGATGCGTGACCTCAAGCATGCAGCAGGTGCCTGGGTCGATGAACTTCCATCAGTATTTTGGGGATTGAGGACAACTCCTAATTGGTCGACTGGTCGAACTCCATTCTTCCTGGTTTATGGAGCTGAAGCTGTACTTTTGAGTGACTTGCTTCACAATGCACCCCGAGTTGAGCTTTTCTCAGAAGATGAAGCAGAACAGGCTCGGCAAGACGCAGTTGATCTCCTAGAAGAGGAAAGAGAGATGGCCCTGATCCGGTCGACCATTTATCAGCAAGACCTACGTCGATTCCACGCCAGAAACGTGAGGGGTTGAGCATTTCAAGAGGGAGACTTGGTTCTTCGAGTGGATCAGCAGAAACAACACAAGCTCGCTCCTTCTTGGGAAGGCCCCTTCATCGTCACCAGAGTACTCCACAATGGAGCATACCACCTTTACAATGTCGAGCACGAGAAAGATGAGCCACGCGCTTGGAATGCGGAGCTGCTCCGCCCCTTTTACACTTAAGCATTCAGACTGTTGAGATGTAATAAGAGATACCTTCTAGTTTGATTATCAAAGACACAGTTTTTACAGTCTCATAAATGATTGCCGTTCCTTTTTTATATGCTCTAAATCCCCAAGTGGGTGGCTTAGCTGCGAACCCGTTTCGCCTAAGTTCGAAAAATCCTACCGAGTTGTGAGCAAGCCTCTCACTCGGGGACTTAGCTGTGAATCCGTTTCGCCTAAGTTTGAAAAATCATACCAAGTGGTGAGCAAGCCTCTCACTCGGGGGCTTAGCTGCAGTCCAGTACTCGCCTAAGTTTGAAAAATCCTACCGAGTGGTGAGCAAGCCTCTCACTCGGGGGCTTAGCTGCAGATCGATGCTACGCCTAAGTTTGAAAAATCCTACCGAGTGGTGAGCAAGCCTCTCACTCGGGGGCTTAGCTGCAGTCCAGTACTCGCCTAAGTTTGAAAAATCCTACCGAGTGATGAGCAGCCCTCTCACTCGGGGGCTTAGCTGCAGTCCAATTCTCGCCAAAGTTTGAAAAATCCTACCAAGTGATGAGCAACCCTCTCACTCGGGGGCTTAGCCGCAGTCAAGTACTCGCCTAAGTTTGAAACACATCCCAATCCACAAGGACGACGAGGTGTAGATTGACTGCGACCTTCTCCTTAGATCTGCGCCACAAGTACAATGTGCGCTCCATCCTGATCCGTAAGGACGACGAGGTGCAGGTCGACTACGACCTTTTCCTCAGAGCTGCGCCACAAGTACAACGTGCACTCCATCCCTATCCGCAAGGGCAACGAGGTGCAGTTCGATAGCAACCTTCTCCACAGAGCTGCGCCACAAGTACAACCTGCGCTCCATCCTAATCTGCAAGGACGACGAGGTGCAGGTCGACTGCGACCTTCTCCTCAGAACTGCGCCACAAGTACAACATGCGCTCCATCCCTATCTGCAAGGACGATGAGGTGTAGGTCGACCGCTACCTTCTCCTCGGGGCTGCATCAGAAATACAAAGACTATTCCGAGTGAAGAAACAAGTTCCACTCAAAGGCAAACACAAGCATATTCAGAGATAAACCAAGTTCAAATAAATCTAAGGTTCCGGACCACGGATTAAAGTACTCGGGCATCAAGCCCGAAGGAGTTTAACAATTACACGATCACTCGGCATTCCGAGGCAAATAAAGGTGAAGCATAATGTTTTTTGATCACTCGTCAAGAGAAGGACTGGCTGGATCACAGAAACTGTCAAGGTCTATGCTGTCTGCGATGCGAGTGGCGGCGTCAAGGAAAGTATCCATGAAGGACTGGAAACTGTGCTTTTTGGTGTTGGCAACCTTGAGCCCCGCCATCTTGTCTTCTTTGACGTCCTTGCAGTGCACTCGGACCAGTGACAGGGCGACATCATCGCCGCAGCGAGCAGATGACTTCTTCCATTCTTGCACTCGGTCAGGTATTTGATTTAGTAGAGCCATCAAAGACTCGAGGTCTTGAGACAGTTCCGCCTGAGGCCAGAGTTCAGCATTAACCCGAGTCATCACTGCCTTCAGATGGGCAAGATAAGCAACTGTGCTGTCTATGCGAGATTCCAACCGCAGCACATTTATTGCAACATCATCTTTGACTGGACAATTTATGGGATCGAGACCCGTATCGGCCCACCCAGTTTCTGCTTCAAAGTCCTGGCAAAGTTCTGCACAGTCGAGTAAATAGTGAGTCGACAATATAGTAAGACCTATCAATTGACGACAACAAGTCAGTCAAACAACAATACCTTCAAGCTTCAAGACCAATTTTGCAGCAAGCTGGCTCAGATAAGATTCTAGCTCGCCCTTCTTGACCTTGAGGTTTCCAATCTCATCTGTCAGCTTGTCCTTGTCCTTCTTCAGTTGCTCGACCTCCTGATTGGCATCAGAGACAGCGGTCTTCAGTTTAGAGTTCTCTTCTTCTAACTTGCCGACTGAAGGCAGCTTCTTATCAGCAAGCGCCATTTTCTCTTGCGCCTCCTTCTGGGCAGTAGCAAGATCCAATTCCTTCTTCTCCAGAACCTGCTTCATTTTCTCTAAAGAAACAACATTCTTCAGACGAGCTTCTAGTTGACGGTTTTCACTACGCACATCTGTTCGAGTGAAATCACTCGGTTCAAAGTGACTAAAAAGCACACGGAAAAGTGCGAGTCGTAAGATGGACAGTTGACGATTGGTTACCTCCCATGATAGTTGCTTCGTCACGAGCGGCCTGAAGGTTCTTCTTGGCTAGTTCTAGATCAAGATTGAGTCTGATTTGCTTCTTGTTCAGCTCAGAATGTTGAGCCCCAAGATCACAAGATTTCTGCAGTCAACGTATAAGACATATCAGTCGACAGAAACAAGAGACAATCACAGTGAAAGTTGCTCTAAGACTACCGCCGAATCAAACATTCAACAGTAGTCTCGGGGACTACACCCAGTGGGTGCACTTAGCATGCCCCCACTGGTCCGGTTCAACAATCGGCATGGTCTGCCCAGCACGAGTCGTTACACAAAAACACTCGACTCAATCCAAAGTCGACTCGAGTGGAAGGCCTATACAAACACACCCCAGTGGGTGATCGGATGAGAAATAAGATCAGTCAGAAATCAACTAACCTGGACATTGGTTTGCAGAGCAGCGCTGGCGTTGTAAGCCACCTGGCTGGCCTCATGACCACCTTCATCTGCTTCATCACAAGATTCAGTTGAAGAAGAGCTTCCTTGGCAGCACTCGGCGGGTCGTCTGGAGTTTGATGCAGCGATAAAAGCGGCGAGGCGGAAGCGATCGAAGCGGCCACTGGGTCTGATGCGTGGAGTTGTACTGGAGCAGCAAGAGTCTGAGCAGACGACCCTGATGGGCGATCGGTTGTCAGCGGGATAGCGAATGTGACGTTGGTCCGAACCGGATCTGTAGATCACTCGACCGTCGTCCCAGGCACCAGTGTCGACTGAGGAACCTGAACCTCAGGCGGTTTCCCGCTTGATCCCTTGTTCCTCCTCCTCCTTTCCCTCAGAGGCACTTCTTTTTCATCATCATCTGGAAGCACGACAACGTCTCGAAGAGCTGCAACAAACAGAAAACATCAGAGATTCAACCGACGAACAATCCAATCGATAGAATAAATTCGAGTCATGCGGACTTACTAGCTTTGGAGGTAGCCGCATCATCGGTTTCCTCATCGTCTGGGACCTTGTCAATGTCCATATCAATTGCAACAGAGGCTAGGCTGGAAAAGTTTACAGTCCATTCGATCAGAACAGAAGAGTCAATCGACGCAAGAAAACACAGAAAGAACATTTACCTAGAAGCAACAGGAACATCCATCTTAATCTTGGGTAGGGTCTTCCGAGCCTTTGAGGGGTTGATCTTGGGCTGCTTAACGATTTTCTCCGTCGGCTCCAAAGTTAAAGACCGAGCACGCTTCTGCGTCTTGCCACGCCTGCTTGCTAGATCATGATGCTGCTTGGATCGATGTTCCGCACGACGCGGTGAGTCAACTACCTCCTCGTCGTCCAACTTGTCTCTTTCGTTGTCGTCGTTGTAATCCGGCGACTCCCAATCACCACTCTCCTCTGCGCTGTCCTCGCCCTCATGATCCTGCTCCAGAGCTTGTTCACCATTGGGCATCAAGTACATCTCGGTATAAACCTACAAGACAAGAGGTCAAGCAGAAGTCAGTCGGATTCAAGAATAGTCGGAAAATGTACCCAAGTGCAATCATTTATAGAGGTCGAACCTTGTTGTGCTGATTACTGTCGCTAAAGGGATCGACTCTCCTGGCTCCCCTGGGGTTGTCCTTGTTTCCTGTAATACTCCTTAGCCATTGGGCCACTGTTTTGGCCGGCACCTCCTTTGGATGAACCCGAGCGGTGATGCCGGCTCCAGAATACATCCACATAGAGTGGTCATGAGCCTGGAGCGGCTGGATGCACCGACTAAGGAATACCTCCAACAAATCCATGCCGGTGACGCCTTGGTTGATCAACTAGACCACCCTCTCGACCAGCATGGCTGTCTTCACCTTCTCCATGGCGGTCACTTTCAGCGAGGAAGGGGTCTGAACACGATCGAAGGAAAAAGGGGGAAGTCCAGTCGACTGGCCTGGAGTCATGATATCCTGGCAGTAGAACTAGGTCATTGCCGACCTCGACCGACTTCGGGAAGGGTCATTGAAGGGAAAGAACTCCTCTTCCTCTTCTGGATACCCAGACCCCCACACATCTGAATAACGTGTGTTCTCTCATCACTCGAATTCGCTTTCTTCACCGATTGGGAGCGGATAGTGAAAATGTGCTTGAAAAGACCCCAGTGTGGTCGACACCCCAAAAAGTTCTCGCACATGGACACGAACGCGGCAAGATATGTGATGGTGTTGGGAGAAAAATGATGGAGTTGGGCCCCGAAGAAATTCAAGAAACCCCAGAAAAATGGTGTGGAGGAAGCGAGAAACCGCGGTCGACATGGGTGGCGAGCAGAACACACTCACCCGGTCGCGGCTGCGACTCCGTCTCCCCCTCCAGCAACCGCACAGCTCCATGAACGATTAGCCCGAACTCAGCCAGATCATCCAAATCTTCCTGCCGAAGCGAAGATCGGATCCAATCGCCCTGGATCCAACCCGACGGCAGCCCCGACCGCGAGGAAGACCCCCGATTCGTCTTCTTGCCTTTCGCCGCCCCCGTCGCCTTCTTCGCGCGTTCCAGCACCGCCGTCTTTTCCTTCCCCATGGTGGCGGAGCAGGGGCGTCGAGAGCGGAGGAGCCGGAAGCGGTGGAGAAAAAGAGGAGAATGAAGGGGAATGGACACGCATAATGCAGGCGCCTCGGCCCCGTCACCTTTTAAAGACCCCCTTCCGACTGGCTGATGCATGGGCTTCAAATCCATAGCGACGCCGCCTTGAGAATGCGTGGTGAAAAGGTGGCACAGAGATCGAGGCGCACCTGTCTATCCATCCCACATACCACGACGCGCTCTGCCTCGCGCGCTTCCCTGGAATTTCTAATCCCGTGAAATCCGGGATACGCAGTAACCAATCGCGCCAAAGATTTTGCATCAAAAAACAACACTCAACGGATGACGTTACAAATCCAATCGGCAACTTCTAAATCGATCAAGGCGACTGAAACGAAGTCGAATTTCCAACATGGGCCTCCGTTCAAACATGAATAGTTGTGAAGCACAAGAGTTGAAGCAAGATCAACTTCAACCTTCTTTTCACTCGGACCTCAATCTATTCGGGGGCTAATGATGATAATATAGACCTGGGGTAGGATCATAGGCCTGACCTATGCGCCCTATCCAAGGTCACTATCTTAGAAGCAAAGAAGCTCAAGAGACAGCAGGGAGGGCCCAACGAAGGTGTCGAGTGCAATCCACTCGACCGATCAGCTACTCGGGACCCCTCCCTCCTGAAGTGGCTCGACCAATCAACCACTCGACCATACAAGAATCCACTCGACCTATTGAAGACCAGGAGTCATCTGGAATGGCAACGGACGAGCGTTCACTCTGTAATATTAGCCATTAAGGCATTTAAGGCTGGCGTTACCAGTAACGCCTCATCTTTATGTACATTGAACCCTTGGCAACGGGGGAACGGCTGGGGTCCTGGCGTTCACTATATAAGCCACCCCCTCCTCTGGCACAAGGGTTCGCACCCCCTATAACACACACACGCATAATCCAGTCGACCGCCTCCGGGCACCAAGACGTAGGGCTATTACTTCCTCTGCAAAGGGCGTGAACTCGTGAAACTCGTGTGTACAACTTCTCCATAGCTAGGATCTTGCCTCCTCATACCTACCCCCCATTCTACTATCAGTCCTAGATCCACGACAGGTCCTAGCTATCAGGGAGGATAAGGACGCACTTCCTTGTGTGCGAAGATATAGCTGCTAGGTCCCAGCTGTCAGGGGGGTCTTTTTTTGCCAATAATAAGGACGCACATCCTTGCATGCGAAGATGTAGGTGGTGGGTCCCATCTCTCAGGGGGAGAAAACATTATTTTTCAGCGTAAAAAGGATGCAGTTGCAATCATGCGTCCATGGGCGTGGTGCGTCCCCACTGTCAGCCTCTCACGTACAGTCATCTTCCGATGACTCTCGTTTGTTGACCACGTTGACCACACCATGCCGAGCGCACCAAGGCCCGTGGACGACGGCGAGGCCCCAGACTGGAACGACCCGGAGATGGGGAAGACGCGGTAGTGGAATCGCAGATGGAGAGGAGTGGGAAACTTGATCGGATTACATTGGCAGCGGCAAGATCGCCATGGTGCCGCCCACGGGAGACAGGAGCAAGAACAGAGGTTGAAAAAGGAGCACGACTGTTGGATTAACATCCAACAGTCCAGCTGTTAGAATCATTTGTTGATTAAGTTGACAAAGCCATGTGTACACGTCCGCTTAGTAGGCCCACAAGTCAGCCACCAAATCTGACGGGTCCCAGCTGTCAATCGAAGGAATAGTTTTTTTGCATAACAATGAGGCACTTCCTTCTATGCGAAGATACAGCTGGTGGGTCCCAGCTGTCAGGGGGAGGAAACACTTTTTTCAGCTTAATAAGGAGGAACTTTCCTTGCCTGCGACCATGGACCTCGTGGGTCCCAGCCGTCAGGCTCTCCACGTACAGTCCTCTTCTAATGACTCTTATTTGTTGACCACGCCGCGCCAAGCTCAGCAAGGCGGTGGACGATGGCGAGGCCCCGGACAGGAATGACCGGGAGATGGGAAGACGCGGAAGTGGAGTCGCGGATTGAGAGGAGTACAAGGGTTATAACTTGTTCTGGTGCGGCGTGGGGCTGCAGTCGGTGGAAAATAATAGGAGGGGTGGAGGGGTGGAGGGATAGCCTGGCCGGCGATGGGGCAGTGCTTCGCAGCGATGCGTGCTAAGCAGAGCCGCTAGCCGCCAGAGGCCGGACCAGGCAGTCCCAGCGACGCTGAAGGAAGAAGACGGGAGATAGAAGGTGCATGCCGGCCGTTGGATATAAATCCAATGGCTGTGGATGTCATAATAATTTGTTGACCAAGTTGACAACGCCTTGTGTTGGCTTCGACCTATTGGCCCACATGCCAGCCTGCAAAAATGTGGCATATATTTAACCCATGTTTTCTAGAATTTACAGTCCATTTGCTAGGTTGGGTGAACAAATAATTTCAAGGCAATGCGGCCCATTTAATATTTTCTAAGAAATCCTAGCCCATTTGCATTTTCTTGAAATACACAAATTAGCTGGGCTCATTCTATATATAATGTTAGGTTAGAAGGAGCAATTAGTATAAAAAATAAACCGGAGTGACACATTATATATATATATAATTAACAAATTAGAAATTTATTGTTAAAAACAAAAATGAGCTCGTTATTATTACATTGGTCCTTAAAATCTTCGCATGCTTTTGTACGCAATCACCAGGATTTTCCTTGCCTGTGAGTCAAAAACAACCAGGATTTTCCTTGCCAACTTTTGTTAAACATTTACTTTTATAAGTTAATAACATGTGGGATGTTTTTCTAATGTATATATAAGTCTCTATAAAATATACGATAATAGTAATAATATAAATATATATAATGTGGTTAGAAGGGAAAACATAAATTGGACACAACATTATTATTCTTATATATAGATAAATAGAACAGAGATCTGCGTTTTATTAAAAAAATACACTGGGCTGTCGATCTTTAAGAAAAAGTAAAACCTATGCTGAGAGGCCCATAGGCCGGTATGGACCTCAAAAAATAAGGTGAAACCACTGTCTCCGTATGTCAAGGGCTACGCATGTTAAAAAACAAAACCTAGGCCTAGCTGATACTTGTTCGCCCTCTGAAAAAAATGATACCAACTAGATCCCCGATACCCCTTTCCCGCAACAACAACAACAACAAAAAGATCCCAGATACCCCTAAAAAAAGCTCCCCAATGATAGTCATCGTTGGAAATTTATTTCGTTTATTGACTAAGGTTGACAAACCGTGGGCCCCAACGTTAGTATAAAATTAGGAGGAAGCTTTTTTCCAATGGGGCACTTGCTTGCGTACGGCTTGGACCTGGTGGGTCCCCACTGTCAGTCTCTCGGCATACAGTCCTCTCCGGATTCCTCTGGTTTGTTGAGCATATTGACAACGGCATACGGTGGCGCCACGGTGAGCGCACATGGACGGGAAAGAACCGAAGCCGGGGAAGACGCCTTCATTCTTTCGAACATACCGCACTAGCCCATTGGCTGCAGCCCTCTCACCCAAAAGTTGTACTGCCCGGGTTCGACTCCAACTAGTGCAGTTGGAAAATATCTAACACTTGCCAAAATTTTGTCCCTAGTTTACCCAGTTTTTCGCACACTCAACATTGTCTTGCCATTCCGAGTTTTAGAAAAAAAACAGTGTCTTGCCATTTTGAAAATAGCATATCTTTTTGACTTTGCATCATATGAAGATGTGCTATACATGAATGTTGATCAACATGATGTTAACTTGTTGTTAGTTCCATTTTTTACCATGAATAAAATTTCCAACATTCTGTTATCCATGTTTGAAAAGTGCCTGTTGATTTAAATGCTCTGCCTCTGAAGCATGCAGTTTCTTATCTGAAAATCACTTGGAGAAGAAGCCATCACCGGTGTTGGATTCGATGCCACGCTTCTTCAATCCCAAGGCAGGAGCGAGGGGGAAGTAAACTTTCGTCCCGTGCTGCCTGTTGGGGAATGGAGCGTACTGGATTAAAGAGGGGGCCGGCGGCGCGACTAAAGAAGCACATCAGACGCGATTTTTTTTCAGTGGATGGCTCTCGATGGTGTTTTTTTACATGCCTCTACACCATACAACTTGTATTTTTAGCCTCCCAGTCCGTGGTGGACCAGCAACACATTTGCTGGGTGGGCCAACCTACAGAAACCAGCACTCGATTTTTCATCCAGCCCCAAAAACAATGCAGTACTATGTTTGTTTTGAGGCCGAAAACATTACTGTAGGGGTTGAGCGGGGGAGGGGGGAAGACAGAGCAAAAAGATTAAGAGCTCATGTGCCGTTGCTACCCTAACAAAGTAGGTGCAATTCTTCTCGGGAAGAAGGTTTGCCAGTGACACCCACACGTCACAAATCCCATAGTAGACATACTAACAAGTTTGCACACAAGTACAACAGAAAAGGTAAACATTCATATCAAACTCATGTCATAGGACACGTTCATATTCACAGCCAACATTCACAATCAACACCTCAAAAGGTTCATATATGCACAAGTTCAGCATGTCTATGCATCCAAATGATTGATAGATCACAATACAATATGCATAGATAATTCACAAAAGGATTCAGATATACACATGTTCAGTATGTTATGCATCCAAATGATTGAGATCACAGCCAATATCATCCATGGACGAACTTTAATTGCACAGACTGGTAAATGGTGTTCAGTCAGAGGTACTTCTTGCTAAAATTAATGCTTGTACGAGTAAACTTTCGAGTACATAAGAGGCAGCACAGACAATCTGAACTTTGCTTGTAGGTTTATCCTCAAATAGTGGCCTATTGCCGATGGAGGTTTGAGCAACTTGGCCACTACTTTCATCCAACTAGTTTACTGGCTCATCTTGGTCCTGTAGCTCGCCATAATTCTACATTGCAGACAAGAAAGGAGGCGGTTGAGAAAATGAACCACCCAAATGTTTTGTGCATCTACACTGAAATGGAGCATCCCTGGCGTGCAGACTGATTAAGTGCCAGATGAATATACGCATCAACCAACTTGTCTTGAATCTTTAGACTCCATGCCATATAGTTCGTTACCATATGTGTCAATGACCAAAAGGCACAAGTTGGGACCAAAGACTGGACTGCATTTTTCTGGGCTATGCGCCAAGCAATATTTTTGGCGTTCACTCTCCTAATACTTGAAGTTTGACAACTGGTTGACACTGGTTGATACTTGAATGAATATAGGCACTTCTTATTGTCAACATCGATGCTTGTCTGAGTGAACTTTGGAGTACATAGCAGCAGCATAACTATCTGTTCATCTAATCTTTTTGTGTAGATCTACTGAAATCGCCCAATGTAATGATTTGCCTACAAGTTCAGGCTCCAAGTTACTCCTTTATGAAATCGGCAAACAGTAGCACTATACCAAATTACCAATACATATGACAAGCACGATAATCAGGATAAAGACCAGTACCAACCTATGTGAGGTAGCATATCAATAACTATTTCCTTTGACTGGAAGCCGAGATAAGCGAAGTGACTGACAGCAAAGGAAGGAAGCAAGCCGAGATAAGCGACTGACAGGAAAGGAAGGAAGCACTCAAGGCAATGAAGCACCCAAAGTTTTTGTGCAGTTCCACCAAAATCGAGCATCCATGTTGGCACATATATTGAGAGAGTGAGATTACTGTAATAGTAGGACTAGTTGATGAAAACATACACTAACAAATAGAAGCACCCTCATTATCTTAATGGCAAAGTTAGCAACACAGTAGTCTTGCTTAAAGAGAGGTATTAGTTTATTTAATCAGTGCCAATTAGCTCAACACTCAAAGCATTGCCATGTATCATAGGTTGCAAAACTTTAACGTGCAAAGATAAAGGAGTTTCTCATGACGATGTACGATACAAATATAGATGAAAGCAAACTAATATGGATGGAGGCCTTAGGCGGTACCAACTGAGCAAAAAAGCTTATTCATGTAGTCCCGTAAGAGATGATAAAGCACTCACGGAATCACTCAATAGTATATATTTTTGTGCACTTCAAAGGTATGGTTGAAATCACTCTTGTTTACCAAAGGTTGAGATTATATCGAAGATTATCAAGAACTTCCATGAGTTAAAGCACTAATTGGGATACAGTTCATTGTATTGTCTTGTGTAGTTCCACTAAAATGTATGATTGGCACAACACGATCCCTGTTTGCACAAGTAGGAACAAGGTGAAACCTTCATTAGCTTAGCGAGAAAGGATAGAAAGACATTAGTATATTACTCTAACAGTAGCATCAAATTCATGATGGACAATATGCAAAAAATTGCCTATTGAACCAATGGCAATAAATTGGCATGCAAAACAATAGCACTATTATGTCATGACACTACCGAGATTCCCTCCCTTCTCTGCTGCATGATTCACCTCCACAAACACACATACATGATTCAACATAGGGTGCTACTAAAGATTTGTTTAACTACGACAGGAAAATTAGGCAGCAATAAATTAGTGCTACTTAAGTACTCCTAATTAATTAACTGACCATGCAGGAGAGACAGCAGAAGTGGAAGGGCTCCCTGGAGGATCGTCTCACATGTACAGTAGACATTGTCGGACCCCTTGAATGGCCTCGACTGAGGCCTCGGGCTTCAACAAGATCACCTTGGTACTGTTGATCGTGTAGAGCTGGGTCACAGATGCATCCAGAATCCAGTTAATTAGTATGAGTGTCGTCAACCCAAGTACTACTCTGATGCATTTCTCTATCTATCTCTACTCTACTCTTATCTACTCTACTCTTATAAAAAACAGAATTGGTCATGATGGTGTGCCTGCCATCCTGCAATATAGGTCATCTGATTTATATCTGACGGATAGGAAGGAAACTATGGCAATTTTGCAAAAAGGTACCCACAACCCTCTCTACATTTGCAAATAAGGCCTTCCCTCGTTCATCCTTTTATCTCGCAAGATAAACTACTCATACAAATGCATCTTGATGTTACATGCAACGCACATGCATCTTGCTAGTCTTCCAAGTAAATTAAGACTAGTAGCAACACAGCAATACAAAACCACTAGCAAGATGTCACGATAACATTGGACGGTACCATCATGTGATCTCCATTTCCTCTTTATTCTTCTTCTTCTTCCTCCTCTTCATGCTTTGTTTCTCTTTCTCCTCACCAGTTGGTGAAACCAAGTACATGATTGGCCTTCTATTTCAGAATTGGTTTTGTCAGTCAGGGAGTACAAGTGTATTAGTAAACAATAGCATTATTTTCTCATGGCAGTCGCAAAATAGAGATGAACACATGCATTCAATATCATTCTTACCTAAAGTAAGGTTATGGTGCCAATATGGATGATGAGGCACAGATCTCCCTTTGTGCAGTTCCACCGAAATGAACCAACTGTTCCATTCTGACATTCCAGTTAAACAACACAAAAGTCACTTCTTTTAAGAAGTGTTTTGTGCAGTGCACCAAAAGTTCACAATAGCAACCAAGTGAAAAGATATTCCTGTTTGTGCAAAAAGCTACAGAGGAAACAGTCAGAGTCTCAAACAATTACAGGAAAGAAACATTTGGCTAAACTTGTCATGGCTTATAACAGTGGCATGGCTTCAGTTTACCAGGGGCATTAGATTAAGAACAGCTAAATATTTGGTATAAGGGCATGGGATAGTGGGTGCACCAACAGTCCAGCACCATGTACCTAAACCGGGGCATAAAGTGGTGATTAGGAGTTTGTTGCCCTGAGAAACAAACACCCAAGAAACATATTTGGGTTGGTCCCATTTTTGTTCACTCTAGCCACCTAATCCTATGTGTAGATAGCAAATATAGTCCTGGTCATACCACTATGTACAACGTTTCCCCTATATTTCCTTTTTCGACGAAGAGACCGGTCTGATGACTAGTCTATACTACTTTCACCCCCTTTCCTTCCTGTTTGTACCAAGTCCGATGTACATACTAAATCCCCCCCCTTTTATTTCTTGTTTGAACCAAGTACAAGATTCGACTCCATGACGTAGCTTTACCTCTAACAATAGAAAAAAAGGTGACGTTGGACCATCCGACCGACAGGGGCTGAGAGGTAGAAAATAGCCTTGAATCTGACAGCGTAGTTTGGGGAAGTAGAGCTAGGGCGGTTTCAAAGGAAGATATACCTGAAGGTCGTCGGGATGTGGATAGGTGGGTGGTGGAAGGCCGGATCCGCCCACACTAGGGCAACAACGAAGGGATCGGAGGACCTCCCGCGCAGGTGTTCGGATAGAGATAACGGTGCGGCCGGCAGTGGGTCTCCTCCCTCGCTCTCGACGACGGCCTAATGCTACCCCTCCTCCCCTTCACCGGCGGAGGGGGATACGTCCGGATCTGTAACCAGCGGTGAGGATAGAAAGACAGTGTTACCACTACTATCTTGTTTAGATCTGGATAGGATGAGAGTGTGTGAATAGAGCAACCCTAGCAAGAAAGCGTGGAGGCTTCGACCTATATATATACGTAGTGGGGTAGTTTTCCTTTTTCACTCCATCAAAACAATCATTTAAAATTATGTACGTGCCAGATCACCATTTTTTTGAGTTGTTGATTGATTTTTGAGATAGCTACCCGCTTATTCCAAGTGGTGTTACGGTGTGCCAGGTCACACTTTGTATCATTCAAGTCTGGTACAAGGCCCTCCATTAAATGAACAACCACCGCCTGGTAAAATTTGTGAACAAGCCCACGACTAAAATTATCAGAAACGTGGGCTGCCCCAACATGCATTAGTATTTATATTTTCTATGTGGGAGTATCCTCAAAACAAAATGTGAGAGTACAATATTTATTGGGCCCCCTTGTAATTGGTGCTAAATTTTTACCAAAGATTTAACTGACAAAATGTTAGTGCATGTTAACAAAACTTACATCGTTTCATTCATATTCGAACATAGTTTTCAATGATGTAATTTTTTGTGACATGCATGAACATTTGGTTAGTTAAATTTATAGTCAAAATTTGGCAATGTGCATTAAATCAACACATGCAAGTATCAAAAGGAAAATCAAGGCATGCATGCATGCTATGTAATTAATGCATCGGTAAACGCAAATTATTGAAATATATCGAGTGCAGTGCTTTGATGTGTCGCGTCAACTCATACAACAATGAGAAGTTTGATTACAACACCCTCTCCCTCGTGAACTAAGCTCTGATGCCTTAACTGCACCTGCCTTTGGTTGTATGATAGGTGGGTCAACCACCAGTTGGGCCCACATGTCATACACCCATACGCAGGAGCAGTAAGTCAATGAAGCTGCGTCCCTCCCTCGCCCATGAGTGTGGTGGCTGGCAGGACTAGGAGAAGCTTTCGCTACACGCTCTCCCTCCCGCACGCGGTGGACATGCAATAGTTCATTCGGTGTCAGATGGCCAGAAGCATACTGTAGTACTCCACTACAGTAGTACTCCATCATTGTTTGACTTCCCGAAGAGGCAAAGAGCCAAGCGCAGCCCGGACGCTCGTGTGGCAGTTTCATGTGTAGAGTAGTCTAGGACAGTGTACCGTGCCTCTAAGCTTAAAATCGTTGTGGTCGGTTCCATGCTATGAGGCCGTCTCGAAGCAATTTTTTTTAAAAATAATCTTCTGGCCCAACCTGTCATCCTGGTGATTGTAGTTTGCACGCTCATCTGGCCAAGACAGGAATATATATTTTAATTTGTGGTGGGTTAAATGTTAGAGGTTGCAGCAAATATATTGTACACTGCGGGTCTTTTGCCAAGTTTAGATGCAAGCATGTGGGGCCAATGCTATGACATGTCACTCAACTCATACAAAGAGGAGAAGCTTGATTTTACTAATACACGCCTTCTCCCTCGCCCATGCACGTGGTGGCTCGCAGACGAGGATAGGCTTTTGCTTACTACTCCTGTACGCACGCGGTGGACAGACATGCAACAGTTGATTCGATACCGTAGAAGTAGTAACATCATTGTTCGTCTTCTCGAAGAGGCGAAGAGCCAAGCGCAAACCGAACGTGGCAGTTGCGAACGCTTGTGTGGCAGTCTTTGTGTAGGGGTGGGGCGTGGTGCGGAGCCTTGGAGCACGCATATAGCCAGGCTCTTGCATGAGACAAAATTGCTATGTGAGCCCACTATTGTAGTACTTGCTAGTATAGCCCTGTAAAATAGAAAGGAGTATTTGCCTTTCTAGAGATTTCAACAAGTGACTAGACTACACCCTAAATGGTACATATGGAGCAAAATGAGTGAATCTACACCGTAATAAATACGTACTTCTCTCGTTTTCCTCTCCGCCTTGGTAACGGTGCACAATATTGAGTATATGACTAGCCGCTCTATCTACATGCGGGACACCAAAGCATCCGGGCCCGTGTGCCATCCACCAAATCACAGCGAGGTGCTACAGTCGACACTCATCGGTCACCCCGGTGTGGTCGTCATGACCCGTCATATCACAAAACCCACACCTTTACCAGGAGTGGTAAAGTGGCCTCGAAGTTAGACTGGACGAAGCAACCCTCATTTCATTGGAATGCTCATTGAAGCCCTTTCTCCCCTTTCTTGAATAAAACCTCACTCCAGGCTACTCACTTTTACCATTTTTCATCTGTATGGACGAAGGAAAGGTGGGTGAATCAGTGATGCTACTATATTTTCATTCCAAGAATCTTCTTTTTGTGAAGCACCGACCGATTCTCAAAGCCTATTCTTTTCCCGTTTTCATTGTGATTGTGGTTTCCTTTTGATTGCTTTTTGTTTGTCAGTTCATTGATGGATCCTGGAGCACTAGGCAAAGAGTTGCCAACGGACAACCCACTGGAGATAGCAATCTCCAGGAAGTGAGCACCGACCAACGAGTTGACCATGTTGGCGGGCCAACCCATGTAGACGAAGAAATCCAAGAAACAAGCACTGGCCAAAGAGTTGACGACGTTGGCGTACGAACTCCTCAAAGAAAGCTGGAAGAACAGCAAGGGCCCCATCGTGCCTACCCCAGAAACTATAATGGCCACCTATGCGAGGCTCAAAGCTGAGTTTGAGGAGATGGTCACCGTTGAGAAGAAGTATTCCCCTGGCAAGGTGATGGCCCCCATCGAGGACGAGGAGATGGCCCCCGGAGGGATGGGATCCCCCGGTGAGCTACACAAGGTAAAAAATAATGGCTTACCATAGTTGTGGTTTTTGATTATTTGCAATGTGCTTGCTAATATGTTAGGGTTGTGCAGGTGCCGATGGATGTACTTGATGATTCCGATGTCGCGGCCCGTCCTTTGGACAATGCTCCACATATTGTTTTCGATGTCACGGTCCGTCCTGTGGACATCGCCCCGGAGATCGATTCCGATGCCGCTGTCCATCCTGTGGACATCGCCCCAAAGATCGATTCCAATGTCGCGGTCCGTCCTGTGGACATCGCCCCAGAGATCGGTTCCCATGCCACTATCCGTGCTATGGTCATTTCCCGAGAGATCGATGACAAGAAATAGTTGGTCGCACTAATCCTTCAGGGTAGTTTGCATTGTGTTTAATTACCAGAACGACGCGTGTTATCAAACCATCTTAGGACTAGTGCACTGCCTTGTGTGGGCGGTACTTGCTACTTCTATTTGATAGTGAATCATGTGAACCCTCTCCGAGTTATGAAAACAGATGTATCCTCACCAGCTTTTGATGTAATATATGGCATTCTTAGATGTAAGTTTGAACTGTTTATCAAATCAGCAGGGCTTGTTTGATGATCTTGGTGTTAGTAGGCTAGCTACCGTGTGATCTATAGTACTTGCAAAACACTCACCGAAGAGAAACATTGGGGCAGATGAGCTCGTGGTACGCTTATAGGTATGATCCGTCGTCGATCGGCCAATAGCCCAAGCTCCTAAAATTGTAGGCTTAGCGATCGATCAGACAATAGTCGACATGGATACATTCAGGCCTCATTTGGTTCATAGGGTAGGAAAATCGTAGCAAAAGTACAGAGACGTACTTTTTTGAGAACACAAAATCATAGCATTACAGAGACATACTCCCTCCATTCCAAAATAGATGACTCAACTTTGTACTACTAACTTTGAAATGAAGGGAGTGCAAATCCTAGGCGGGCTAGTTTGGCCTAGTGGGTCTTAGTGATATGACGTGGTAAAGTGCCGTCAAGTCTTCGCGTGTGGTAGCGGTATTGCGGGTACAGTAAGTTTTCTTGAAAAAGCGGAATTCAACGAAGTCATGATGGTTCCTTCATCTGACCAACTTACAGTGGGAAAGGTTGGGCCTGCGCTACGACTGGGGTGGACCAGGATAATTTTGTGCATGGCAGGTGGACCAGGATGGTCGATGTCCCACATGTCGGTGAATGAAAGTATTCTTTCCGATATAGAGGACAATCAATGAGTATTCATTGTTTATTTTTGATGAAAGCTATTGTCTCCACTGTTACGATGGAGGAGTGTGAAACATGGCAACCCAGTTAACTTTGCATGTGCACCACTCCCTCCTTCCTCATGTAATACTACCATAGTGTTGACTATAAGGTTACAACTTTTTCTCACTTTCTCTCTATTTATTTCCTCTCAAATGTTTATTGATTACCTTTGTTTTTTAGACACAATTGTTTTTTTATGCCTCTTTTTTTAGAATTAGTGTTTTATACCTAGGAGCACGTGTAGAGATGGGCTCTTGCAGAGCCCACTCCATGACTTTGTCAATGCCTCTCTCTCCTCTACATAAGTGGGCTTATAGCCCAGTATTTTACTAGTACTACTTTTTATGAATACGGGTAGCTGGTGTCTCACGGGGGGGGGGGAGGGTGGTTTCTGGTGGGCCAGAGCGGTCAGAAGCGGGCTTGGAAGCGGTCTGGACTCCCGCATGGCCTGCCTCACATTATCACCATATATTTCTTGGAGTCCGTGCACAACGGGCGGGCGATCTCTTCTCCCTCCTCCGTATCTCTCTTCTCAGCCGATGCCCGCCGAGCGATTAGATTTCGACTATCCACCGTTTACTCAATTGCAGTCCCACATGTCAGTGAAAATGCAAGACAACGTGTGTCCCCTCTGGTGAGCAGCGTGCGAGCCGGACTGTCGGGAGTGCGACGCGAACGCGACGCATACGAGTCGTAAGTGTGCCACATTTTCCTTTTGAACTTGCAAAGCGTAATATTTTCGTGCGATCGATCGATAGAAATCCTGAACAAAATAACAAGGGCGGGGCTTTCCCGCGCGTTAGGCGGGCTAGTTTGAGTGATATGATGTGCTACAGTGCCGTCCACTTGCTCCATTTTTATGTAAGCAAGAGTCTACACTCTTACGTGGGAGGAGCGCGAAACACGGCGGATCTGATTTTGATCAAGGGATAACTATTCCCTACAAAATAATGGAGCAATCATTAGCGATTATAGCATGATAGTTAGGGCATCTCCAGCTGGCCCACAAATTTACACCGCATCTGTCCAAGGACACCGATGCGGAGGATGCCATCCAATGCTGCCCGCATACCTTTCGACAACTATATGAACTAACCGGATGAAATTCGTGCAAACAAAGCAAATTTCAAATTTACCAGATGAAATTCATCACATTTCAAAAACTTTTCCTATAAATTGGACGAAATTCATTACATATTTCGCACAAACCATACTAAAACCTATTGTAAACCAAATCTAAACGATTCCGGTGCCCAACCACCATGTCCGGCCATGAACCCCGAGAAAGCCGGCCATTGCCTTTGCCTCCTCCTCAACCGCCTCGATAACCTCCTCCTCCGGAGCACAAGATTCTGAAGATTTCTGCCTCCACGTCACCGTCAAGTGGCTAATCGACCGCCGATGTTTATCCCACCAAACTTGGCATCGACTGAATGGAGGAGCGGTGGCTTTCCTGGGAACCGCGCACCGGCTTCATAGTCATGGCGGCGGAGGGCGGCCGGGGGGAGCCGGCGATCTCCTTCGTCTTCTCCTGCGACAGTGTCAGGACCCGGATTCCAAGTCACATCGATCTAGCCGGTAACACCTCATATTACTTTGCGGCCTCACGCACGGTATTCCCACGGGTGTCGCCTTACCATGGCCCGGGACCGTTTGCGCCTTTTGGCTCACGTATATGATAGTGTCGCTAGCATCCATATGACAAAAGAACCCTGGCCGACATGACTAGTCGTGAACCCAAAGTGGCACTAACTTACGGGGACATGCATACATGAATCAACATCGAGCATGTTGGTCAGCAGCGTGCGTATCCGGGCTGTAGCACTGGGCTAACAGGACTCCGGTGAACCGGGCTGTAGCAGGCTAGGCAGGACTCCGGATGTCACCGCGTGACATTTCCCCGAAGGGACAGACACAGGAACGAAGTGAATCACATGTCGGCCAGTCAAGTGTTCCGGAGCAGTAGTGCTGGGCTAGCAGGACTCCTATGGCTCATGGAAGCACAAGACTACATTTCCCCATAAGAGAGGCTACCAAGGATAAACAACTAGATTGTCGGATCCCACACATACCAAGCATTTCAATCATACACACAATATGCTCGATATGTGTAAATACAACATGGCATCACAGCAAAACTCTACGACTCAAAGTATTTATTCATTAGGCTCCGAGGAGCGAGATATTACAATCATGGGTCTCATGACCCAACATTCAGAGCATACAAGTCAAAGCACATGCAGAAGCTTAACATGTCTGAGTACAGACATCTACAAATGAAAAGGCTGAGAAGCCTGACTATCTACCAGATCCTGCCGAGGACACAAGATCATAGCTGAGGTAACAAGCTAAACGTCGAAGTCCACGCGGAACTACTAGCGAGACCGAAGTCTCTCTGCAAAACATAAAATAGGCAAACGTGAGTACAAATATACCCAGCAAGACTTACATCAGAACTAACTACATATGAATCATTATCAACAAAGGGGGTGGTGGAGTTTAACTGCAGCAAGCTAGCTTTGACTCGGTGGCTATCTGAACTACATTTGCGCAAGTAATTCTTTTGAGGTGGCGCACACGAGTCCACATATTCACCATATCAATACACCACTATGGATCCACTCCCGTCTCCCTACGAGAATGCCATCCATAGCACTCACGCTTATCTTGCGTATTTTAGAGTATCCACTTTCACTTGTCTATGAACTGTATAGGCAAACCAGAAGTCCTTTACCGTGGACACGGCTATTCGAATAGATAATGTTAACCCTGCAGCGCTCTCACCACTTATCGCCGTTTACACAACATGTACTCGGCAACCTTCAAGCGGAAGCCCAGCGAGGGTTTCTGCCACGACCTGACTAACCACACAAGTCTCTCATCCAGGTTTATCGCCTATTAGGGTTCCATCCGCAAGGAGATCCGGCCGGGGTGCTGCTCACGGCCCCAAACGATGTGTGCGGGGTTCCCAAGCCCACCATCCGGGTGCCACTTGGTACACCGGGCCACGGTGCCTAGTCTGACCCAAGCCCACCTGTACCGGGTGCCACTTGGTAGACTACTAACACAACCTACAAACACCAGAAACTAGTTGCAACTCCTGGACAGAGATCAAGTTGATTAATAAGTCGAGAGAGCTTGGAGCACCCGGGGCCCAATGTGTGGTAGTAACTGTTTCATGGATCACAATCACAAAACTCAGTTCCTGAGGACGGCTGCAATGAGACAACCCACCATGTACTCCTACATGGCCTCTCACCGCTACCTTTACCAAATCGTGTTCACACACTTAGCTCTCAACAGTAGGACATATTCATCACATTCCAATTCATCCCTGATGAATCAGACCAGACTCAATTCTAAGCAGTAGCAGGCATGACAACAAGCATGAATGAGTAGGCACATGTGACGCCCCCGATTCAATCGTACACTAATCATACACGCAAACGTGTACGATCAAGATCATGGACTCACGGGAAGATATCACAACACAACTCTAAAAATAAAAGAAGTCATACAAGCATCATAATACAAGCCAGGGGCCTCAAGGGCTCGAATACAAGTGCTCGATCATAGACGAGTCAGCGGAAGCAACAATATCTGAGAACAGACATAAGTTAAACAAGTTGCCATAAGATGGCTAGCACAAACTGGGATACAGATCGAAAGAGGCGCATGCCTCTGCCTGGGATCCTCCTAACTACTCATGGTCGCGTCGTGGGCTGCACGTAGTAGTAGGCGCCTCCGGTGTAGTAGTCGTCATCGACGGTGGCGTGCGCTCCTGGGCTCCATCGATGCAGTCGCAGCAATCGAGTAGAGATGGGGGAAAAGGGGAACAAGGCAACCGTGAGTACTCATCCAAAGTACTGCAAGCAAGGAGCTACACTACATATGCATGGATATATGTGTAAAAGGCCATATCAGTGGACTGAACTGCAGAATGCCAGAATAAGAGGGGGATAGCTAATCCTGTCGAAGACTACGCTTCTGGCAGCCTCCGTCTTGCAACATGTAGAAGATAGTAGACTGAAGTCCTCCAAGTAGCATCGTATAGCATAATCCTACCCGGCGATCCCCTCCTCGTATCCCTAAGAGAGAGCGACCACCGGGTTGTATCTGGCACTTGGAAGGGTGTGTTTTATTAAGCATCCGGTTCTAGTTGTCATAAGGTCAAGGTACAACTCCAAGTCGTCATGTTACCGAAGATCACGGCTATTCGAATAGATTAACTTCACCTGCAGGTGCACCACATAACCCAACACGCTTGATCCCATTTGGCGGACACACTTTCTGGGTCATGCCCGCCGCGGAAGATCAACACGCCGCAGCCCCACCTAGGCTCAACAGAGAGGTCAAGACCGCCGGTCTAAACCAAAGCGCCACAGTGCAGGCCCATCGCCCTTAGCACACCTGACGTTGCGTGGGCGGCCGGAAGCAGAACTAGCCCCCTTAATACAAGAGCAGGCCTACGTTCCAATCCGTGGCGCCCGCTTCGATCGGCCGACGTCACGAAGTGCCGGTGATACCACGACGTCGGGATACCCATAACTACTCCAGCGTAGATGGTTAGTGCGTATAGACCAAATGGCGGACTCAGATCAAATACCCAGATCTCGTTAAACGTGTTAAGTATCCGCAAACGCCGACCAGGGCCAGGCCCACCTCTCACCCAGGTGGTCTCAACCTGCCCTGTCGGTCCGCCTCAAAGATCCACTCGCTGGTGCTCCACAAGCCGACCTGACTTTAGTCACCACATGTATCATGTATAAGTATATAGTATATATCCGTGATCACCTCCCGAGTGATCACGGCCCGCTAGGATAGCAAGGCAGACGGACAAGTATGTAGGGCCACAGATGACAATACTAGCATCCTATACTAAGCATGTAGGATTGCGTAAAGGTAACAACAAGAGTAACAAGGACAGGCTATGCATCGGGATAGGTATAACGAGAATGCAAGAACATGCTACACTACTCTAATGCAAGCAAGATAGAGTAGAATAGGCGATATCTCGGTGATCAAGGGGAGGCTTGCACTGGTTGCTCACGGCAAGAGAGAGGGGTCGTCAACACCGTAGTCAATCGGGGTACCAGCAGCAGCGTCAGTCTCGGTGTCTAGCGAGAGAAGAGGGGGAGGAACAATAAATATTTAAGCAAACAGACGCAAAGCGATGCATGACATGACATGTATCGGTGCTAGGGGTGCCCTAACGCGGTATGAGGTGATACCGGTGAAGGGGGAAAACATCCGGGAAAGTATCCCCGGTGTTTCACATTTTCGGGCAGAGGAGCCGGAGGGGGAAAGTTGCGTGTTTGCTATTCTAGGAGTGTGTGGCGGACGAACGGCTGCGTATCCGGAATCGTCTCGTCGTTCTGAGCAACTTTCATGTAGAAAGTATTTTCATCCGAGCTACGGATTATTTTATATTAATTTTTAAAGTTTTAAATCATTTTCTAATTTATTAATTATTAATTAAATTAACATTATCCAGAATAGTGTTTGCTGACGTCAGCATGACATCAGCATGGCGTCAGCAGTCAACGTTGACCGTTGACCTGGTCAACCTGACAGGTGGGTCCCATTTGTCATTGACTGAGATTAGCTAAACAGGTTAGTTAGCTTAATTACTTGATTAGGTTAACTAATTCTAATTAATTTAGTTAAACCAAATTAATTAACTTAATTAATTCACTAATTAATTAATTATTACTTTTACTAATTTCATTTTCATTTTTGTTTTTCTCTACTCTTTTCCTTTTATCTGATTTACAAGGGGGAGGGCCCCACCTGTAAGTGGCTCAGGCCACCTCCCTCCTATGCACTAACGCGCACAGAGGAGGGGCAGCGGCGGCCGGACCTGGCCCCAGCGAGGCCATGGTCGAGGCCGGCAGCAGGGTTGGCGGAGCAGGGCAGAGGACGGCTGAAGCCGGCCAGTAGCCGAGGGCCGGCCACGGCGCGGAAGCGACGCGGCACCAAGGCAGAACGGAGTGGAGGCCAGGGGCAGAGCGGACACGACCGCGGCCGCAGGTGAGGGCGCGGTGCGGGCGAAGGCGCGTCGAGCAGGACCGTGGCGGGCGCAGCGCATGCGTGCGCTGGCCGCGGGCGCATGCCGTGGGCGCGGTCGTCCCGGCACAAGTTGCAGTGGCCGGAGCCGGAGAGGGGGTCACGGCTGGAGGGAGAGAGGGGGAGGGGCCAGGGCTCACAACGGTTGCAGGGTCTTGGCAGTGTGCTCGGGGAGGTCGGGGACGACCGGGCGACAGGGAGGAGGCGCGTGGAGCTCCGGGCGGCGGAGGATCGGTCCGGCGAGTCGGGGAGGGGACGAGGAGGCCACGACGAGGTCGAGGATGGCGACCGGTGAGGCGAAGTAGAGGTGCGGGGCGGAGGCGGCCATCCTCGAGCGCGGGCTCGCCGGCGAGGTGGGTCTTCGACGCGGCAAGCGGGGCCGGGCACGGGGTGCTTGGCGATGGGGACGGGGCGCCGGCGTCGTGGGGGTGGGGGCGTCGGCTCGAATCAGGGCTCAAACAACTCCTACTCATGCTAGTGGGTTTCATCTATTTACTATGGCAATGACAGGTCATGCAGAGGAAAGGGGTTCTACTACCGCAACATGTAACAGTTGAATCGTTCTTGGCCTAATGCAGTAAAAGAGAGCAGGAGCGAGAGAGTGGGATTGTATCGGAATGAACAAGGGGTTTTTGCTTGCCTGGCACTTCTGAAGATAGCATTGAGTCTTCATCAGTGTCAACGATCACAACGTCAGAACATCGTCTACCGAGAGGGGACAAATACCGGCAACAAAGAAGAAATACAATCAATGCAATGCACAATATGATGCATGATCATGACATGTCAATATGCTGTGTGTTGGGCTAATGCAACTAAAACCAGAGTGGTTTGAGCTTATTTGAATCAAAGATTCAAATATAAGCCTAAACTATGAACTCATATAAGTGCATTATCATGTTTCATCTAAACAGCAAGGTTAGGTTGCTCTAACATGCACGAAACCAGTACAGATGGAAAGGTTGGATTTTTCTAATCATTTTTCATATATAATTTATTTCATTTGGAGTTACAGATTAATTTCTATGATTTTTAGAAGTTTTGGGCATTTTCTGGATTTTTTGATTTATTCTAAATCCAGAAAATCATTTACTGCGTCAGCATTGCGTCATGCTGACCTCAGCAGGTCAACAGACCCGGTCCAGGTCAAACTTGACGCGTGGGTCCTGCATGTCAGTGACTCACGCTGGTTAGTCCCACAGACAGGTGGGTCCAGTCAACGCTGACTAGGTCAAAGTCAACGTCGACACGTGGGCCACAGGGTTATCACTAATCTAAACAGAAAATTAATCTAACCTAAACATGCATTGGGGCCCACATGTCAGTGGCCCTGGGGGTGTTTAGCGGGGTTATTAGCGTAATTAAACCGGTGCCACGTCAGTAGGTGACCCGGCGACCACAGCAGCGGCGGGATCTCGCCGGAGTTGTTAGGGGCGGCGCTTCAGGCCGCGGCTGGTCGCGCTAAGGGCACCAGGAGGGAGCCCGTGCTCCCGCGCATCTAGGGGCGCATGAAGCTGGGCACAGGGAGGCCGGGGTCGACGGCGGCGACCACTTGGGTGGCGGCTGGAGCTACAGGTTTGGGCGGAGCGAGGCTACGGAGCGCTAGGGGCTGGCTGAGGGGCTATGCGGACTCCTGGGGCAGCTAGGAGCTTGCTAGGTTTGCTTGACCGAAAGCGCAAGAACACGACAGCGCCATGCCCGGCGTCCATGGCGGACGGCGGCGCTCGGTACGGTGGCTAGCACGGCTACAGCGGGGGAAAACCACGGGGAGAGAGGGGAAACGTAGGAGAGCTCACGGCAGGGCTAGCAGGGAAGACGGCGAAGTCGGGGAAGCTCTGGATGCGCCGAATCGGAGCCGGCGATCTTTGGAGCCCGTCGGTGAAGACGACGATGGTGGCGACAAAGTAGGGCCTCCGGGCGTCGCGTATCTCGGTGGAGAGGGCAAGGCAGACGTGGCGGAGCTTTGAGGCTCAGTGGCAGGGCAAGGGGTGGTCGGTGGCCTTGGGTACGGCGAACGGCGGCGACGGTGGCGTTCGGTGGTGAGAGGGAGAGAGAGCAGAGGAGGGGGATGAGCTCGAGAGAGAGTGAGAGGGGGTCAGCGGGATCGTGACGACACGAGGAAAATCATCCACGCGTCCAGAGGCTCGTCGGCAAGCAGGAGGTGGCGCGGAGCGCGTGGGCGCGCTGCACAGCTGACCACGCCCTCCCCGCTTGGCGAGGAGGTTGAAGACGGTGGAGGGCCTGGTGGGCTGGGCCAGCAATGCCAGGCCAGGTGGGCTGCAGGTAAGCCATGTAGGTGGCCCGGGTGAGTCCTTTCTCTCTCTCTCTCTCTCTCTTTTCTAATTGTTTCTGTTTTTTCTATTTTTCTGCAACTTTAGAGCTTTATTAAAAATACTAAAAGTAACGCAAAAATCATGAAACTTCTCATGCCCACTGTTTGGAATATTTCCAACAGTAAACGTTTTAGTTTATGATTATTTGGACATTTAAAATATTTAATAGCATTTAAATGCCCAAATGCAAATTCTACATGATTTAATTCAGAGCCCAAATATGTCATGGAAAAATGTGCAACACCTCTGGTTATGATTCTAGCATTTTCCAGAAATGATGAACATTCTTTTTAAGCCATTTGGATTCATTGAAAATATTTTAGTTGAACCTAGTGAATTCCTTTGATGCTAGGGTTTAGTCAATCCCCATTTCAAGTTTGAAAAGAATTTAAACATGATGCAACAGACAAGTGCTAGCCTAGTGCAAGGTATGGCTACGGATGTGACAGACAGTACGTCCAAGAGAGCTTTGGAGCGCGCCTGGAGCGGAGCTGTCGATGTCCTTCGTCTGCTCCTGCAACAGTACGTCCAAGAGAGCTTTGGAGTGCCAGGAGGCCATGGTTGGAGTGGTGCTGACAGAAGGAAGGGACCAGAGGAGAATGAGTGTGGGTCTTTGGCTATGGCTGGGAGCTGGGGCTCAAGTTAATATAGCGGGTGAATGGCAATGAGCCGCGGCAGACGGATGGACGGCTGGTGCCGGAGTAGGTTCATCGGCAGCCGCGAGTCATTAATGTGGACAGTAGACGAAAGGATGGTCGTGGTGTCGTTAACGCGGGGTAGTCGCTTGCACCGGGATGCCGCGTGGGTGGCGCTCTCTCGGCCATCGTGCTGCTACAATGTCGGCGCCAGTGAGAGTTCGCGTCGGGCGTGAATGCGCACGCTACTTCAGTGACTTAACTGCAGGTGCAGTTGGGTCACTGACATGTGGGCCCAACATGCATCTGGCCCGCATGTTAGTGACACACCAACTGCACCTGCAGTTAAGTTCCGTAAATGCAGCATTGACATTCTGGAGAGACGCTGACCATTTCAGGTGGGAAGCGCGCGCTAGCGATGGAAGGGGTTTTGGTAGGCCAGGGCGGTCAGACGCGAGCGTGGTGGTAAAATGTGAACTCATGGATGACGAGCCTTCGAAGCGTATGCGACACGTATTGACAACCAGGCGTCCATGCAACCGCTCTTGTCGCTAGCTAGCCTTCGACGACTACCATTAGACACCACACAACCATGCATAACTTACGAATAATGGACGAATTGATCAGACACACACTCGTGTGCAGTGGCACTATGATCGGTCGCTCAGGATACATATATAGGTACCATAGTACCCTCTCTATCTAGGCTGTTTTATATATTGTCGTTGTGATGGATGATATACATGAGCAAGGCGCCGAGTCACGAGTATGACCATTGGTATTGACCAAGGTGAATACATGCTCGGTGTTCGCGGAGGCCTCTAGCAAACTTCTAAACAGTAATGTCAGGCACCGCCGGGGCGTGCAGGTGACGGGCTCGCCGTTTGCGTTGCACCATGAGTAGGACTTTGATTGAGAGGGCGACGTGCATGCATTAGCATGGTTTGACAGCGTGAGCGTGAGTGTCTGCACGCGTACATGCTACTTGCCTCTATGGACGGTGTGCGCTAATGTGTGCATCACGTGTAATATAAAAAAATCAGTTTGTGCATTTAACGCAAAGTATTTCATTTTCATTTGGCCGACGAGTGTGTGTTGCAGCGATGAGTCTGTGGTTTGATTCCTCACATACTGTAGGACCTTGAAGTATGTCTAGAGGGGGGGTGATTAGACTACTTGACCAATAAAAACCTAACCTTTTCCCAATTTTAGACTTTGGCAGATTTTAGCTATCTTTGAGCAAGTCAAGCAATCTTCACACAATACAAGCAAGCATGCAAAGAGTATATTGGCATTGGAAAATAAAGCATGCAACTTGCAAGAATGTAAAGGGAAGGGTTTGGAGGATTCAAACGCAATTGGAGACACGGATGTTTTTGTCATGGTTCCGATAGGTGGTGCTATCGTACATCCACGTTGATGGAGACTTCAACCCACGTAGGGTAACAGTTCTTGTGAGTCCACGGAGGGCTCCACCCACGAAGGGTCCACGAAGAAGCAACCTTGTCTATCACACCATGGCCGTCGCCCACGAAGGACTTGCCTCACTAGCGGTAGATCTTCACGAAGTAGGCGATCTCCTTGCCCTTACAAACTCCTTGGTTCAACTCCACAGTCTTGTCGGAGGCTCCCAAGTGACACCTAGCCAATCTAGGAGACACCACTCTCCAAGAAGTAACAAATGGTGTGTTGATGATGAACTCCTTGCTCTTGTGCTTCAAATGATAGTCTCCCCAACACTCAACTCTCTCTCACAGGATTTTGATTTGGTGGAAAGAAGATTTGAGTGGAAAGCAACTTGGGGAAGGCTAGAGATCAAGATTCATATGGTTGGAATGGAATATCTTGGCCTCAACACATGAGTAGGTGGTTCTCTCTCTAACCGGTAAGTTGGAAGTGTAGGTTTGTTACGATGGCTCTCTCCATGAATGAAGAGGAGGTGGAGGTGTATATATAGCCTACACACAAAATCTAACCGTTACACACAATTTACCAAACTCGGTGGGACCGAATCATCAAACTCGGTCAGACCGATTTAGTAAACCTAGTGACCGTTAGGATTTTCGGTGGGACTGACATGCATCTCGATAGGACTGATATGGTTAGGGTTAGGGCATAACGTAATCTCGGTGAGACCGATTACACAAACTCGGTGATACCAATTTTGGTAATTATCTAACCAGAGAGTTGGTCGGGTAAACTCGGTGGGACCTGCTCTTTCGGTGAGACCGAAAAGTTACAAAAAGGAAACAGAGAGTTTACATTGTAATCTCGGTGGGACCGATCGCTCACTTCCGTTAGACCGAAATGTTACGAAGGGAAACAGAGAGATTACAATCCCATCTCGGTGACACCGAGATCCCTATCGGTGAAATCGATTTGCCTAGGGTTTGTGGCATTGGCTATGACATTTGAACTCGGTGGCGCCGGATAGATAGAATCGGTAGGGCCGAGTTTGACTTTGGGTTTAGGTCATATGTGGATGTGAGAAAGTAGTGGAGGGTTTTGGAGCGTATCACTAAGCACATGGAGCAAGAGGCTCATTAAGCAACACCTCATCCCTTCTTGATAGTATTGGCTTTTCCTATAGACTCAATGTGATCTTGGATCACTAAAATGTAGAATGTAGAGTCTTGAGCTTTTGAGCTTGTGCCAATCCTTTGTCCTTAATATTTTGAGGGATCCACTTTCATCATCCATGCCATGCCATTCATTGAGCTTTCCTGAAATATTCATCTTGGAATAGTATTAGCTCAATGAGCTATATGTTGTTATGAATTACCAAAACCACCTAGGGATAGTTGCACTTTCAATCTCCCCCTTTTAGGTAATTGATGACAAATATAGATCAAAGCTTCGACAAGTGATCATAAAATTGAAAAACATCGTCGCTTTGAGAAGTATGTGATAAGCAAGAGCTCCCCCTAAATTTGTGCATTATTTAAGATTTGCTTTGGACTGCAAATGCACAAGAAATTAGGCTCATGGGTTACTCTTCCATGTCACATACATCTTGGTGGAGCACCCAAAATAATAACGATTGAATACATGCACTCATCACCAAGCACAGTGAATGATCATATAAGGATAAATAAGATAATATCATAAAAGCATAAGTGTAGCTTATGATCAAACACATGATCATCAATGTCTCACAGGTAATGCATAGTATCTCAAGCAATCAAATGCAAATAAAGTTCAACCAAGAAGACAAGAGAGAACAAAAGCAAATCTCTCTCTCGAAGCCTATGATCTATACATTTTTCTCCCCCTTTGGCAACAAGTTACCAAAAAGTTCCTAGAAAATGCATAGCACTATGTCGTCTCTCAGGCTTGGTCTTCTGGTGGTGGTGTAGACAGGACTCCAAGGATGAACGCATCAGTAGACATGGTAGGAGCTGAAGAAGTTGGAGCTGGAGCTGGTTGAACTGGAGCTGTAGCTGGAGCTGAAGAAGTGGCTCTGGTGTTTGTAGTTGGCACTGCAGCTGACCTCTGAGCTCTAGGCACTCTGGCAAATGCATCTGTTGTCGTCTTGCCCTTCCTCTCCTACATATCATCTTGTAACTGCTCCAGAGCTGACTGAATCTCGGTCACCTTGACATCAAGATCATAGAATTTTTGTTCCATGATTCTCTCCAGGCTCTCCTGGTTTTGAGTTAGGGTGGCCAACCCCTTCTCAATCCGTAGAGTTGATGCTATTAAGTAACCAAGCTGCTCCTGCTTGTTCTTCAGAAAGTACTCCGATGCCTCTGCTAGAGTGGGCATCTTTGCAGCTTTCTCTTGCCTTGCATTCTCCTTTCTCTCCTGAGATTGCACTGATGATGGTTCATTCTCCGTCATGACAACTCGATTGTCCTCAAATTCAGGATAGAGAACCATGTGTTCCTTATCCAATAGATACTTTGCTGTGCCCATCTTCGAGTTTATCAACTCCTGAATCTGTGGGGCATAACCACAGCTCCTCTTCTCGTCTCCGCTGTCCTCTTAATTGTCTCAACTATGAGGCTCATGACCTTGAATTTACGAGGCACATCAAAAACATGAAGCAAATTGATTGCATGCCCTCTAATCATGTTATGGTCACCTAATTTGGGCAAAAGAGTATGCCTTAAGATCCAGGGGCTTGATCATAGGCAGCCCCGACAATGAGAAAATGGACTGATCCAAACTTGAAGGTCTCAAGTGCATCATCCGGGATGTCCTTGTACATGTGTGACATAGAGTTATGATCCATTTTATTCTTACCATAAATGTCCGTGTCATCCTCACTTTCCTTTGGGGCATTGATCAAACTTGCCCATTCCTCTATGGTAGGCGATATCTGGTTCCTTCTGACATCCACACTATCCTGCCATCTGGATAGAAATGTGATGTGGAGTAGAATTGCATGATAAGTTCATCGTTCCAGTTGGTGAGCTTCTGCCCAACAAAATCAGCAACTCCACATGCACTGAAGCTGTCATATACTCCAGGGTAGTGTTCTGCATTCTCCTTCATGTAGGTCCAGTTGACCCATCTCATATCGCAAACTATGGGCTTCTTATCCAGCAAGATAGTCTCATAAAAGTCCTGCTGCTCCTTGGTGTGGAACCTGTAGTCCACAACAGTCCTTCTCCTCGTGGCATATGGATCTCGACTCTCTCCATAGCCTCAACCCATGATCTCTCCCGATCTTCATGTTTTCAGCCACAGGATGAGCATCATTGTGGTGCAGGATCTTGGGTTTGAGCTTCCTTAGGACCTGCCCTTCTTCATCTTCCTCAAGATCTACCTCGGGCATTGGGGCCTTGTTCTTTTCAAAGAAATTGGTATGCTCCTGGTATTCCTCTTGGGTGCATTCTTGGGCTTGGGGGCAGCTTTGGGCTTAGAAGTTGTAGCCCTGATTTGATAGCATCACCCATCGCCTTTTGTGCCTTGGGTGCTGGTTACGCAACCTCTTCTTCTTCTTCCTCTTCAATCATGGAAGGCTTCTTATCACTCTTGCCATGGTCTTCTTGACCCTTTATTTCCTTTTCTTTCCCTCTGCAGCAACAGGCTCTTTGGGTTGAGATTCCAAAGGAGCTTGAGTAGACACTCTGGCTTTGGACATTGGTTGTCCGCACTTTCTTTGGCCTTTTGATTTTCAAACCAGGCTTCACTTCAGATGAGCTGAACTCCCTCTTGACCACTTTCTTCTTGGAGCTTGCCTCATCCTCACCTGCCACATAGTCCTCATCCTTAGACTCTGAGGTCTTCTTCTTTCTTGTCCTTGTGGCAGCCTTGGGAAAATTGCTCGAGTGCTTCGCTCCCCTCATCTCGAGCTGCTTGAGGGACTAGTGCCCTCGCTCAATTGGATCTGCTCTTGATTTGTTACGGCTATCACTTTGGTCTGACATGCTGTTCAACTGACTGCTGACCCTGTGAATAGTTATAGATGAGGTAGAGTGGATGAGCATCACAAAATGCAGAGATTTTTGCAAAAGAATGATTCAAAAAACTTAGTTTTAGTTTCCCACTGAAAATATTTCAGATCTACCGATTTTCAAACTCGGTGATACCGAAGCAGTTTTGGAACCTAAACTAGTGAACTCGGTCAGACCGAGTCATAGTTCGGTGGCACCGAGACTGCTAGGGTTTCACAAAGTTCGGAAATCGGTCACACCGATTAGCAATTCTCGGTCAGACCGAGACTTACTAGTGCAATGGCATTAGCCAAATCGGTGGGACCGAGTTTTTCAACTTGGTGGGTCCGATTCGGCGGAAACCTAACCCTAAATTTTCGAATCGCAACTATTCTAAGGATTGATTTGACTGGATAGGAGTGTTTGAATCGTGGCAAGATGCATAATGAACACAATGTGCTGAGAATCGGACGAGAAAAGCACTGTGATCGAGTTCATACCCTAGTTCGGCGGGAACTCGCTATGGCGGCAACGTTGGAGGAGAATTCCGTTGACAGCGGCGAAGACCAGCGATAGGAGGCAGCTGGCGACGAAGTCGACGATCCGTACACCAAGTTGGCAGTGCAACCTATGCGCGGGCGAGAAGATTCGGAGAAAGTTTTCCAAATTTTCCCCGTGCGTATATATAGCCCGACCCTGTCGGTGTCACCGAGTGGTACAACTTGGTGGCACCGAGATGCAAAACTGTGAACAGTAATTGCAACTCGATGTGACCGAAAAGTACAAATCATTTGCACCGAGATGAAAACCTAGATCGACTTAGTAATCTCGGTATGACCGAAATGGAGGAATCGGTCAGACCGAAAATCACAAAGAAGTTTTGGAAGTTTAAGTCTATGACGAATCGGGGACTCCGAGTGCTCCTCACACAGAGTGGTTCGAATCTGACTTGATCAAATTTTGTGATGTAGCATGAATAGAGTTTGAGACGAGAAAAGCATAGATAGCTAGAGAAGGTTCTTAGGCATTCTTGTCCATCCACGGCCAAAGAAAAAGAAGCCAATCAATCAAAACAACAAGTGGATGTCCTCGAATGAGTAAATATGCAACCAACATGCTCACACAATAAGATGACAAATGATATATGTGACAAAGCATGCACAACCAATTCTAGCATCTATCAAACAATTGGCGATGACTAGGTCATCTATATATGAGTATATTGACTTAGGAGTCAAATGAGAACATTTGATCATAGGTCATACTCATCGTTTAAGCTCAAGTGGGGTTTCCACTTTTACATAAAGCATTTATGTGTTCACATCATTGGAGTTGCTTTGACTCAATTCTTAGAGTTAAGCTCCCCCTAGATGTGAGATCCCCCCTTAGAGGGATAAACTAACCTTGGGTGTTGTCGATGATGACTTCATGTAGGTGTTGAAGATGTGGATGCTCAATGTTGATGTAGATCGTTTGGAGCAATCCTTTGGAGTGAGTTGCACTTTCAATACCTTGTCCCTTGCCTTACCAACATGAGGGTTTGTGACTCCTTGAACTAGTGCAAGATATGGAAGTTGATTGCACTTGTCCTTGCGATAATGATATGAGTGAAGAATGTTGGCGGAGTCACCCTCAAGAACTCTCTAGTTCTTCTTCTTCGGGATCCACATCAACTTGATGGGAATCCTTGGTGTAGTAGTTGTACTTGATGAAGTAGAACTTGACGTAGTCTTGGGAACCCACTTGACCAAGGCCTTAGGTGCTTCTTCAAATGCATCAATTTCCTCTTGAAGCTTGTCCTTGCCTTTGTTCTTGTGGTCTTGTGGTGGAAGATCATCTTGTGCTTGAGTTCCCTTGAAGGAAGTAGGATCATACTTCTCTTGTTGAGGAACAAACTTCGTCTTGGGGTATTGATCTTCTTCCCACTCAACTCCATTGGCATTGAACTTTCGTTCAAAACCAACACCTTGATTCTTCCGGTGCCTTCCTTGCTTATGCATAATTTCCTCAAATTGCTTACTCCGCAAGACTCTTGTATACACCTTTCTCTATAATTCCCTTCAATAAGCTATTTTCTTGCTCAAGTGTTACTTGGCTATGAGGATCATTAGTGGAATCAAGATAACTACTAGAAGCAACAATATTGGATTTAGCATTATTATTGTTACTACTAGAGGAAGAATCTTTCTTGTTCTTGTTACTAAACTTGACTTGAGGCATGTAAGTAGATAAGAGTAAACGCTTGGCAATGTAAGAAGAACTTTTCTTACGAACATCATCATTGATCGCTTTTAGGAACTCATGCTCTTGCTCAAGATTGAGCTTTTCAAAGCGTAACTTCTCATGAGCCCTTAAAAGTTCTCGATGATCCTCAAAGATAGTTTCATGAGCTAACTTAAGAGTGTTTAGTTCTTTAGTTAGACGCTCAATTTTCTCCTTATCATTGTCATCCGTTTCAACTTGATTAGCATTATTAATTGACGTTTTATCATAGTATTCATCACTAGAGTTGTCAACAAGTAAATCATCATCACCTAGCAAGTCATCTTCATCAACATCAAAATCAACATACTCGGTGTGTTACCTTAGGACCTTTGGCCATGAAGCATCTACCAATTCCTTCATTTGGTGATTCAAATATGTCGAGGAGTTGGTTGACACAAGTGCTAGACCGGCAACACCTTCATCTTGAGTGTATTCGGAGTCGGAGTGATAGCTTCTCTCGGAGTGATGGTCGGAGTCGGAGTCGGATACCCATTCACCAACATGAGCTTGATGTGTTCGTTTTGTGTAGCTCTTTGATGACTTGTTCATAACGATCATCTCTACTCCTTCTCTCTCTTGGTGGTGATTCTTCTCTTCTACTTCTTCTGTTGGGAGAATCTTCTCTTCTTTTGTAGGGTGTTGTGCACTCATTAGAATAGTGTCCGGGTCTCCCACAATTGTAGCAATTGCGCTCTCGACTAGAAGATCTTTTGTCATTGTAGGACCTTGACTTAGAGCTTCTTTCTTTGCTTCTAATCTTGTAGAATTTGTTGAAGTTCTTCACCATTAAGCTCAATTCTTCATTGAAGGTTTGTTTCTCACTTGATGATGTGGGGGCTTCACATGGCTTTGTAAGCACCACTCGACTTGTTGTGAAGTTCCTCCTTATCCTTGAGTGACATCTCATGAGCAACAATTCTTCCAATGACTTCCGTAGGCTTGAGATCTTTGTAATTGGGCATCATTTGGATCAATGTGCACACGGTATCATATTTTCCATCCAATGCTCTTAGGATCTTCTTGATGATGAATCTATCGGTCATCTCTTCACTTCCTAAGCCAGCAATCTCATTTGTGATAAGAGCAAGCCTAGAGTACATTTCAGCGACACCTTCACCATCCTTCATTTTGAACTTATCAAGCTGACTTTGGAGCACATCCAACTTGGATTCCTTGACGGAGTCGGTACCTTCGTGCATATCAATCAAAGTATCCCAAATTTCCTTTGGATTCTTAAGACGGCTGATTTTGTTGAACTCCTCGGGGCACAATCCATTGAAGGGGATATCACAAGCTTGAGCGTTGTATTGCAACATCTTCAACTCTTCCACACTAACTTCACGGTTCGGTTCTCTCCCATTAAAGAATTCACCTTGCAAACCAATACACACAATAGCCCAAACGGCGGGGTTATGTCCGAGAATATGCATTTTCATCTTATGCTTCCAACTAGCAAAATTAGTGCCATCAAAGTAAGGACCTCTACGGTGATAATTTCCCTCGCTAGACGCCATACTCTTCTAGGTTGTGAAACCAAGGCTATGACCACCAAAAGCTATGGAAATCAAAGCGAATGGAGACCAATGCTCTGATACCACTTGTAGGACCTTGAAGTATATCTAGAGGGGGGGTGATTAGAATACTTGACCAATAAAAACCTAACCTTTTCCCAATTTTAGACTTTGGCAGATTTTAGCTATCTTTGAGCAATTCAAGCAATCTTCACACAATTCAAGCAAGCATGCAAATAGTATATTGGCAGCGCAAAATAAAGCATGCAACTTGCAAAATGTAAAGGGAAGGGTATGGAGGATTCAAACGCAATTGGAGACACGGATGTTTTTGTCGTGGTTCCGATAGGTGGTGCTATCGTACATCCACGTTGATGGAGACTTCAACCCACGTAGGGTAGCAGTTGCCTTGTGAGTCCATGGAGGGCTCTACCCACGAAGGGTCCATGAAGAAGCAACCTTGTCTATCCCACCATGGCCGTCGCCCACGAAGGACTTGCCTCACTAGCGGTAGATCTTGACGAAGTAGGCGATCTCCTTGCCCTTACAAACTCCTTGGTTCAACCCCACAATCTTGTGAGAGGCTCCCAAGTGACACCTAGCCAATCTAGGAGACACCACTCTCCAAGAAGTAACAAATGGTGTGTTGATGATGAACTCCTTGCTCTTGTGCTTCAAATGATAGTCTCCCCAACACTCAACTCTCTCTCACAAGATTTTGATTTGGTGGAAAGAAGATTTGAGTGGAAAGCAACTTGGGGAAGGCTAGAGATCAAGATTCATATGGTTGGAATGGAATATCTTGGCCTCAACACATGAGTAGGTGGTTCTCTCTCAGAACTGGTAAGTTGGAAGTGTAGTTTTGTTCTGATGGCTCTCTCCACGAATGAAGAGGAGGTGGAGGGGTATATATAGCTTCCACAAAAAATCTAACCATTATACACAATTTACCAAACTCGGTGGGACCGAACCATCAAACTCGGTCGGACCGATTTAGTAAACCTAGTGACCGTTAGGATTTTCGGTGGGACTGACATGCATCTTGGTAGGACCGATATGGTTAGGGTTAGGGCATAATGTAATCTCGGTGAGACCGATTACACAAACTCGGTGAGACCGATTTTGGTAATTAGCTAACCAGAGAGTTGGTCGGGTAAACTCGGTGGGACCGATTTGCTCTTTCGGTGAGACCGAAAAGTTATACAAGGGAAACAGAGAGTTTACATTGTAATCTCGGTGGGACCGATCGCTCACTTCGGTTAGACCGAAATGTTACGAAGGGAAACAGAGAGATTACAAACCCATCTCAGTGAGACCGAGATCCCTATCGGTGAAACTGATTTGCCTAGGGTTTGTGGCAGTGGCTATGACATTTGAACTCGGTGGCGCCGGATAGAAAGAATCGGTAGGGCCGAGTTTGACTTTAGGTTTAGGTCATATGTGGATGTGAGAAAGTAGTGGAGGGTTTTGGAGCGTATCACTAAGCACATGGAGCAAGAGGCTCATTAAGCACCACCTCATCCCTTCTTGATAGTATTGGCTTTTCCTATAGACTCAATGTGATCTTGGATCACTAAAATGTAGAATTTAGAGTCTTGAGATTTTGAGCTTGAGCCAATCCTTTGTCCTTAATATTTTGAGGGATCCACTTTCATCATCCATACCATGCCATTCATTGAGCTTTCCTGAAATATTCATCTTGGAATAGTATTAGCTCAATGAGCTATATGTTGTTATGAATTACCAAAACCACCTAGGGATAGTTGCACTTTCACATACGCATAATTTTGGTTTTTATTTCTTTCTCCATTGACAGGTAGGCCCACATAGATAGATAGATAAAGAACATGAGCTGATGAGGCGCATGCGGACTGTTTGACTGGTCAACCAGACGAATACGGAGCTATATGCTGAGCCAGTGACCGTATAATCACCATATCTCATATACAATGATCAAATTGAGCTATCAAGACAAGTTCGATGACCGCCAATGCATTTTACTCGGTAATAAATGACCGAGATTGAAGGGGAATCCAAATTTCCTTCGTCTTCTGTCCTTGAGTTCTTGACAAACCAATGCACTATACGGTTGACCGGCCAATCCACCCCAGAGCTATCACCAAGCGTCGTTCATGCCACCGTGCCGCACACTAACCGGTAAGGAAGCGATGGCATCCCGCCGCATCGAGTTCCTCGCCGCCCACGACCGCACACCAAATGGTAGGGAAGCGATGGCATCCCGTCGTGCCGAGTTCATCGCCGCTCGCGACCTCACAACTACGTGGGCGAAATTTGAAGCTGGCAAGGCTGAATGGGCGGTAGAGCAAGAGGCGACCAAAGCCGCACAGAGGGAGCGGAAAAGTCAGAAAGCACTCAAGAAAAGAGAGGCCCGCCACCGCAAGAAAGAAGAGGACGCACGCGCTGCACGGTGGGGTGTCGCCAACAAAGCCGGGAAGGAGAATGACGGCGTCTGGCTAGCATGTGAGAAGTAGTAGTACTAGTAGTTAGTGTGTGTGTGTCTGTGTCATCTGTACATCTGTTTAATTAATTACGAGCATGTACCAGTACTAGTTACTACTGTAGTTTTTAGAACAAATTACCACTTCCTATGATTTTCATATTCCTATAAAATTCCTATCCTTGAACCAAAGGAGGCCTCTGCTGGAGTAACTACTGTAGCTAGCAGTACTGCTGGTACAGTAGTTTTCTTCATGAAGCGGAATTCAATGAAGTCATGATGGTTCCTTTGTCCGAGCAACTTCATAGTGGGAAAGGTTGGGCATGTGATTTGATGGCTCATTAGTCATTATTAATGCGGCGCGACGACCGGGGTGACTCTCCCTTGGAGTTCTGCATGCATGTCAAGTGGACCAGGATGGTCGACGTCCCACATGTCAGCGAACAGAAGTATTCTTTCCGATATCGAGGAGCAAGGAAACCGCATGGTATATTATCACTGCTGGTTTATATTTATTTTTTATTTCTGATGAATGCTAGTGTTTCAACTCTTACGACGAAGGAGTGCCAAACACGGCACGTGCTGGATGTCCCACACGTCAGCGAAAGGAGTGGGACATGAACAGCGTGGTAGAGCGTCTCCACTTCTTCCACTTCTGGGTCGGAGACCACATGTAGTAGTACTAGTGGTATGAACGATACAAAGTGTGACCTGAGGGAGTCCAGGATTAGGGGGTATCTGAACAGCCGGACTGTGTACAACGTCCGGACTATTGAAGCGTGAAGATGCAAGACTCAAGACTTCGGCCCGTGTCCGGATGGGACTTCCCTTGGCGTGGAAGGCAAGCTTGGCGATCTGGATATTATATTTTCTTCCTTGTAACCGACTCCATGTAAACCCTAGCCCTCTCCGTTGTCTATATAAACCGGAGAGGTTGGTCCTTGGAAGGCTGATCACAATTACAATCATACCATCATAGGCTAGCTCTTAGGGTTTAGCCTCAACGATCTCGTGGTAGATCTACTCTTATACTACCCATATCATCAATATTAATCAAGCAGGAAGTAGGGTTTTACCTCCATCGAGAGGGCCCGAACTGGTAAACATCTGTGTCCCTTGCTTCCTGTTACCATCAGCCTTGACGCAGATCGGGACCCCCTACCGAGATCCGTCGGTTTTGACACCGACATTGGTGCTTTCATTGAGAGTTCTTACGTATGCGTCGCCCGTCAGGCTCGATGGCTCGTCTCATTGTCAAGGACGACATTACTTTGGAGGGGGCTCTGGCTGTAGGCCAGACGCTCCGGCTCGGCGGCTTTATCATGGCCGCCCCATCGGTGGTCGCGCCGATGATGACTTCTCGGGTCATCAATCATGACCTTCACGTCAGTTCAGAACTTGCCGAACAGATGGATCCAATGGAGCTCTCCTCCCTTAACAAACTCTTAGATCGCATCGCCGCTCTGGGAGTAGCTACGGACTACGACCGGATTGGGCTTAAACCTGACCAAAGGGACATCAGGTCCCCGCCGGCCACCCATGAGATAGCGATAGTGGAGGAACCACACGCGGACTGCCACTCAACTTTGAGGACAAGCTGTGTTCGGATCACCAAACTCCTTGAGCCAAAGACCTGCTCAAAGGAAAACCTGACCCAGGCCCCGTACTTAGAGTCGGGCATCGGGCCGAAGAAATTGGGCACCCCGGATCCTGAAATTTAGCTCGGGACCGCCCGCATATGGGCATCAGATCGGATCAAAATCCGGACCCTAAACTGGACCTAAACTGTCTCTCCCACATCAGGCAAGAGCCCCAGGAAACCGTACATCGCTACTGGTCCAGATTCCTCCTTGTGCTTAACAAGGTCAGGGACTGCCGCGAAGAGGACTTGATCTCACTTTTCTGCAAAAACTGCACGGACGAAGGACTCCTCAATGCTATAAGCCGCCGCGACATAGTACGCTTCGCGGACTTGGCAACCATAGTATGGAAGTACTGTGCGATGGAGAGCGCTTGGAAGACCCAAACAGAATTTTGGGATAGTACTGCTCTCGCCAAAACCTTTGTCCGAACTAAACGGACGAACTCTCGTAAGTCGTCCGACCCAACCCCCAAGAAACAAAAACCCACTCTAGGGCGGAGATCCGTATTGGAAGAATGGCTTGACGGGCCGTGTAAGCTCCATAGTACTCCGGATACAACACCTACTCATAGCCTTAAGGCATGTTGGATACTCCGCCAGGTGGCAAAAAGTGGCGAGGATGTTCTTGTGGGCCATAAAGCGGAACAACATCACCGCCGAACACAATACGGTACTAACAGTCTTCGAGACTTTCGCCTCAAACAATAGGAGCAAGCGAGCTCGCCGAAGCTCCGCTGAAATTTACCGTGTGGCAAAAATAAGCCCTTGGAATGACACTCCTATAACTTTTAATGCTAGTGATGAACCTCGATTCCGGGCTGTCCGAGCACCAGCCGCTTTGGTCCTTAGTCTGGTCGTAGATGGCTTTCGGCTCACTAAAGTACTCATGGACGGCGGAAGTGGATTAAATCTGATTTTTTAAGAAACACTCAGCAAGATGGAGATTGCTAAAAGCCGCATTGAGCAAAGCGGCACGACCTTCAGGGGAATTATCCCTACTCGGGAAGCGCAGTGTGCGGGAAAATCACACTCGATGTGGTATTCGGCACCCCAGAGAATTATAGGTCCGAAGAAATCACATTCCAAGTGGCCCCTTTCAGCAGCGGATACCACGCCCTTCTAGGGCGGGACGTGTTTGCAAGCTTCCAAGCTATACCCCATTACAGGTACATGAAGCTTAAAATGCCCGGGCCCAATGGAATCATCCCTCTAGCCAGTGATCCAGACGTCGCACTTCGCGCCGAAAACAAAACCGCAGCACTAGCCCTGGAGGCATTATCCGAGGCCCTAGCGGTAAGAATTAACAGACTACGGGCCACCGTGGGATGTGGACGACGTAATACTCGACCAACGACCCAAGTCCACCTCATTCAAACCTGCAGACGAGATAGTCAAATTCCAGGTCCACCCAACGGACCCCATGAAGACAGCTTCCATCGGGACACAGCTGAGCCCCGCGATTGACGTTGCACTACGGGATTTCTTACGCGAGAATTGGGACATTTTCGCCTGGCACCCATCGGACATGCCAGGCATCCCACGCAGATTGGCCGAACACAGCCTCAATATACTAAAACGATACAAATCGGTCAAGCAAACTCTAAGACGGTTTTCAGAGCCCAAACGGCAGGCCATGGGGGAAGAACTAGCCAAACTACTCGAGGCCGGATTCATCAGAGATATCAAGCATCTGGATTGGCTGGCAAACCTGGTAATGGTACCAAAGAAGGACAAATCCTGGCGCCTATGTGTCGACTTTAAAGACCTCAACAAGGCTTGCCCCAAGGATCCCTTTCCCCTCCCTCGCATCGATCAAATCATTGATGCCACAGCAGGACATGACTGGCTGTGTTTCCTCGATGCATACTCTGGATACCATCAAATAAAGATGGCAGAGTCTGACCAAGCTGCTACAGCTTTCATAACGCCAAATGGCCCTTTCTGCTTCAACACTATGCCTTTTGGGCTCAAGAACGCCGGTGCAACCTACCAACGCATGATTCAAACATGTCTGGAAAAGAAAATCGGCAAAACAGTGGAGGCATACGTGGACGACGTGGTCATAAAAACAAGACACGTCGAAACCCTAATAGATGACTTGAGGCTTACATTCGACAATCTCCGGACATACGACATCAAGCTGAATCCGGAAAAATGCGTTTTAGGCGTCCCTCGGGGAAGCTACTCGGCTTCATCGTTTCCAACAGAGGAATTGAAGCGAATCCAGCAAAGATCCGAGCTCTGTCGCAGTTGGCTATACCAACAGACCTCAAGCACATCCAAAAACTAGCCGGATGCATGGCTTCTCTCAGCCGCTTTATCTCCAGGTTAGGAGAAAAGGCACTACCGCCTTATCGCCTTCTTCGGTGCACCGAACACTTTGTATGGACGGACGCAGCCGCGGCCGGACTGGATGAAATAAAGACCTTATTGGCTAGTAATCCAATATTAACAACGCCGAATATCGACGAACCTATGCTGTTGTACATAGCTGCAACGCATCAAGTCGTAAGCGCAGTGCTCGTCGTTGAACGAGAGGCCGACGGATACAAATACCCGCTCCAGAAGCCGGTCTACTATGTTTCCACGGTCCTAACCCCATGCAAATCCCGATACCCACACTATCAAAAAATAGCATACGTGGTGTTCATGGCATCTCGGAAGCTACGACACTACTTTCAAGAGTGTTCGATTACAGTGGCCTCCGAAGTACCACTCAATGACATAATAAATAACTGCGATGCTACGGGCCGGATTGCCAAGTGGGCTATTGAGCTCCTTCCGTTCGACGTAACGTACAAACCACGGCGGGCCATCAAGTCGCAAGTGTTGGCTGACTTCGTCGCCGAATGGACAGAAGCCGAACTCCCTAAAAAGTACGGCACATACTCAAACTGGATCATGCACTTCGACGGCTCTAAAATGCTGGCCGGATTGGGAGCAGGTGTAGTCCTGACATCTCCCACCGGCGACACGGTCCAGTACATCCTCCAAATATTATACACAGACTCCAACAATGCAGCCGAATATGAGGCTCACATTGCCTGAGTCTTCGGATGGCAGTCTCTATGGGCATTCAACGCCTAGAAGTGCGCGGGGACTTAAACCTCGCAATATCACAGATAAACGGAGATTTTGATGCCAAGGACCCGAAAATGGCGGCCTACCGTAATGTCGTCCTCGAAATGTCAGCTCGGTTCGAGGGGCTCGAATTCCACCATGTGGCTCGAGAAAACAATCAAGCGGCGGATGCCCTCGCTCGCATCGGCGCTAAACGCGACCCTATCCCACGTAACATATTCTTGGAACGGCTATTAGGGCCATCTGTAGTATGGGAAGGGGAGTCCGGCAATACTAGCACGGACCCGAATACACCCCCGGATTCCGAACCATCAGACATAGTCGGAGGTTCTACCCCCGAAATAACGTCCTCGGCCCACGAAATCATGGTTGTAATCGCCCCGTGGACCGAGCCCTTTTTGGCCTACCTAAATAGGCAGGAGCTCCCCAAAGACCAAAATGAAGCATGCTGCATTGTCCGGCGTTCTAAAGCTTACAAAGTCTACGAAGGGGACTCTACAAGAAAAGCACTACCGGCGTACTCCAAAGATGCATCTCTGAAGAGGAAGGGCGGCAGCTCTTGGCTGAAATCCATGCCGGCCTGGGCGGGCACCACACCGCGGCTCGGGCATTAGTCAGCAAGGCCTTCAGTACAGGTTTTTATTGGCCGACGGCCCGAGTAGACGCACAAGACCCTGTCCAACATTGCGTCGGTTGCCAGCTCTTTGCAAATCAGAGTCATATGCCCCCTACCGCCCTCCAAACAATACCCATAACTTGGCCCTTTGCGGTCTGGGGGCTGGATATGGTCAGACCTCTTAAAGGGGGAAGCCATAAGAAAAAATACCTATTGGTCATGGTGGACAAATTCACCAAACGGATAGAAGCTAAACCAGTCAAAACGGCTGAATCCGGACCAGTAATAGACTTCATATCTGGGGTCGTACACCGATACGGTGTCCCCCACAGCATCATCACTGTTAATGGCTCAAATTTCACAGCCGATGAAGTGAAGACCTGGTGCGCAAAAATGGGCATCAAGCTCGATTACGCTTCCGTCTACCATCCCCAAACAAACGGCCAGGTAGAGCGGGCAAATGGTCTCATTATGAGCGGCATCAAACCTAGACTAGTGCGATCCTTGGCAGTCGGATCACGCCTGGGTGGTGGAAGGCTTCGACTCCGACTCTGGGGGCTACGGACGCGCCAAATCACACCACCAGATATACACCATTTTTTATGGTGTCTGTTGTGAAGCAGTATTACCTTGCGACATAATACATGATTCGCCACGCGTACGTATGTACGAAGAGAAGGAAGCCGAGTTAGATCGGCAGGATAATTTGGACGCCTTGGAGGAGGAGCGTGATGTTGCAAAAGCCCGTTCCGCATTCTATCAGCAGCAGGCTCGACGATACCAAAGCAGAGAAGTGCGGGCCAAAACTTACAATATTGGCGAGCTCGTTCTATGACTACCGGAGAAGAAGAAGGACAAACTCAAGCCCAAGTGGGAGGGTCCCTTCATCATTGACAAAGTTCTCACCGGAGGAGCGTATCGCTTACGTAATGCATCCGATAACAGGCTCGAGCCGAATCCATGGAACGCGGCAAGACTACGGAGATTCTATGCCTAGCGCCGAACATAGTGTTCGTCTCCTAACCCCTCCCTTTTAATTATACCCCATCCCCTTTTCCTTTCTCGACCTTTTTCTCTCTTCACCAAAGTATTCAATATAGTGCGGATTTCCGGATCACTCCGGCCGCACTAAGTGTGTAAGAAATACCTGGGGGCTTCCTATACGGAAGCTAAAAATGATTACTTACATGGCTTTCTGCCCATCACATATGCATTCTTTTTCCATATGTGCCTTTTCTTCACCATTATATGCATCGATATGACTTAAGATGTTGCCAAGCTGGGTCGTCTGGCTCTTGTGTTTATGCCCTATGTTCCCGTTAATTCGGCTAGGGCATAAGGGGAGCACCTCTGCGATTGTTACTGCTGGTTCAGCCGGATCTGTACCTCAGACTGGGTAAAGCCGAAAGCTAGCTTCCTTAAGAGAATATTCGGTCGGTGAACAAAAGATGTATTCGTTTATTATAACATAAATCCCCAGAAGTCTTGTATCATGCGCCATCGTTCGCAGTCCGGACATGTGCATCGTCGCATGCTTACCCAAGGAAAGGAACCCCTAACGGAACTATTCTCTATGGAAGATGTTTCTTACTATCCATGTAATATAACATAACTAGTTGGGTACTTGTCTGTTCAAGCACTTATGACCCCTACGCCTTGTTTCCACGCATACCCGGTTACGTATAGCGGCGGGTATTCGGACACACCCCGAACTATAGGATCCGGGGGCTGAAGCGAAAATGTCCGCCGTGACAAATGATTTTAATCCAGCTAGGGGCTAATCATGCCCATTAAATTACACAGTCACTTGGACTGACTATATTCCTCCTCTATACTGTCCAACAGGCTATCTAGTTTACAATCCTGTTGAGAATACTTAGCGGCTAACGCTACCTGGTTATACACCAGACTAACGGGAATTTCTTGCCCATCGGGCCCCGCAGGTCCCACTTTGGCCATATGGTTCGGGTCCAGCTTGGTGTAGCGCGTCTTCACCATCGCCCAGGCTTCTCTTGCTCCTTGCCGGCATGCCGATATCTTCCATAGATGGAAGCGCCGCCGGGCTCCATTCGGCAGTAGGCTTGATGGCCACAAAGCCTGAGCGACACGCTGCATCACTTGCTGAGCTCGCTCGTGCAGTTGCGAAAGGTCTTGCAGTAAATCATTTGCAGATGAGGGCATCTCCCCCTCAGGGCGACCCGTTAACATTCCTGCAAGCAAAATTCTTTCAATATACTTCCTCGCCGAACTATATTGCAGTTCGTCTAGGCACTTACTGTAAATGCCGCGTCGAATACTCTTGTTCTCCTTCACGGAGTCCGCCAGCTGAGCGCGGAGATCTTTTAACTCCACGTCCAGCTGGACTTTGGCATCTTGAAGATCATTCTTCTCCCGCCTAACTCGCATAAGAATGCGCTCGCCAGCCTCTAGCTGCTTTTTGAGATGCGATGCGTCCTCTCTTGCGCCCTCCGGATTCACCCCGGGATCGTCTACAGAATTTTCTGTTAGACATGTTATATTATCCATTTACTAACTGGCGCATCTTCACACAATTGTGATAATTGTTACCAGATGAGGGCCTTTGGGGTTCGTCTAACATGGCAACTGCGACCCTTAGTTCGGCCTTGCATTCCTCCAGCTCCCGAAACAATTGCTTGTTCTTCTCTACAAGGACTTGTACATAAATTGATCCTTAAAACTGTTGTTTCAACCATTTCAAGTCTCAGGGGCTACTTCTATACATACTTATCAAAATTTCTCACCCGTATGTCTTTGGTATACTGGTTTGTCGCTTGGGCAAGCCCGCCCCGAGCAGCTTGGACATATGCGTCCGCCGAATTGAAGGCATTAAACGCCTCTTCGGAAAAGATGTTGTTCCGAAGAACGGCCCGTCGGCGCCTGTGATTCATGGCGCTCTCTACTTCCGAATTTGTGGCTAAGAGCATGTCCGCACTCTCTGTTGGAGAGCTATGCGGTGCTGGCCCCGTGTCCGCCTCCGCCCACAAGCCGGTTCACGCAACCCGGTGGTGGAGGCGTGATTGGTAGGGTCTCCGGACATAGTCCGGGTATTCCTCTTCCTGCCAGACACAAAGGGCGCTGTCATATTTTAAATTCTATAATTATAGGACAGGTTATTGCTTTACCTCTGTAGCGGTGTGTCAACCCTCACCGCCTTCCTCTTGAGCCTGCCCGATCTGGACGCCCGTGGTTGACGAGTCCCTAGGGGCTCGGCCCCTCGCTCCGGCCGTCGTTTTTGCAAATAGAACGACGCCTCAAAGGTAAATTATAACACCTGAGGGGAGTCCTCTTTGAAGGATAGGGTTTTTGTCACAGCCCCAGATCAGCCCTTGCTTGACGTGCCCCAGATTAGGGGGGTGAGCTGTCACAGCCCCAGATTAGCCCCGGTTGACCAGGGATTTGACCCCCCTGGGTCACTGACGTGCGGGCCCCGCCCGGCTAACCAAGTTAGTTAGGGTTAATTTTAATTAGGTTAATTAGTCTAATCACTGACACGCCGGACCCACTGGTTAGTTGACCTAGGCTGCCCCGTTGACTCACTGACGTCATGATGATGTAGCGCTGACGCAGTAATTCATTTTTTGGAATTAGTTTAATTCCATATACTTAGAAATTCCAGAAAATGTTAAAAACTTGTAAAATTCATATAAATTCAACCGTAACTCCAAATGAAATAAATTATATATGAAAAATGATCAGAAAAATCCAATCTATCCATCTGTACCACTTTCATGCATGATTGAACAAGTTAACCTCACTGAATAGGATGAATCATGATTAGGGCAATTTATGAACTAGCATTTGGAGTTGGAGTTTAACCTTGTTTGAATTCCACTTCAATTAACTTGGCTTACTGCTGCATTAGGTCAATTTAGTTCCTTAACATGACATGTCATTCATTTGTTTGTGCATTGCGTTGATTGTGTTTCTTCTTGTTGGTCGGTGGTTGTTCCCTCTCGATAGACGTGGTTTCGATGATGAGTTCGATGACACCGATGAAGAACTATATTATCTTCAGAAGTGTCAGGCAAGCAAAACCCCCTTGTTCATTCCGATACAATCCCACTCTCTCGCTCCTGCTCTATTTTACTGCATTAGGACAACAACGACTCATGTGTTACTTGCTGCGGTAGCTGAACCCCTTTATCCTCTGCATGACCTGTCATTCCACAGTAATTAGATGAAACCCACTAGCATGAGTAGGAGTTGTTTGAGCCCTGTTGTGCCCGGGGCGCCAGCTTAGGCGTGCCCTCGGCGGGGCGTTTCTGAACTTGCGGAGACCTGTCCGGACTGGATCCGGAAGGGGGACGTCGTTTATATAGAACCACTCTGAAGGCCGGTTGCGGTGCCTTCTTAGGAGTGCCGGACAGGTATCCGGTCTCGGCAATGCGCCATACCGCCCGCCCACTTGACATAGGGACTCCCCTGGATGCGGGGGACGAGGCAGAACAGCTTCCGCCATAATCCGAAGTGTGGTTCGCAGCCTAAAAACAGCTCGCAAAGGGCAACATACCCCGCTATCTGCAAAATAGAGCCAGGGGTAAGATGGTGCAACTAGAGGTCGTTAGAACTCCAGGAGCCCGCCAAGAAACGGGTGGATAGGGAACCCAACGCCCCTCAGCAGATGAGGGATCAGACATATACGCTCCTCCGGAGATGGGTTAGGAGATCCCTCGGCTTGGTCTCCTCTGTCATAAGTGGCTATTCCAGCTCGGACGGGGACCATGAATGCCGGCGGGAGAAACCCTTGGGTTTGTAACTTTATCAAACGGCTATGAGGAACAGAACACTCTCCCCAATCCCCCGACTTGGAACAAGAAGGGCAAGCAGAAGAGCTGCGATGGCCGGCCATGTTGGAATGGCTTTTCGCGGAGCGCTCTGTTGGATCCTGGCCCTGGGAGGGAGAGTGAGGTTTGGATCTGAGAATTCCCGTCCCCTCAAATAGACGGTTAGCCTGGAGGATTGAGGGTGGTAAATGCAAAAATGCCTCGACTCCTCGTCTTTGCTCGACACGTGGAGATGGTCATTACTGAGGCGCCGAAGTCGAGGAGCACAACATTGATTGGAGGCCGGACACTATTCATCGTAACAGGCACTTTGGAGTATTCGGAGAAGGAACCCGCCTTGCAATGCCGAAGACAATACTGAGCACCAGACTCATCGTCATTGAAGCCTGGTTCAGGGGCTACTGAGGGAGTCCTGGATTAGGGGGTATCCGAACAGCCGGACTTTGTACAACATCCGGACTATTGAAGCGTGAATTTGCAAGACTCAAGACTTCGGCCCGTGTCCGGATGGGACTTTCCTTGGTGTGGAAGCCAAGCTTGGCGATCCGGATATTATATTTCCTTCCTTAACTGACCCCATGTAAACCCTAGCCCTCTCCGGTGTCTATATAAACCGGAGAGGTTGGTCCTTAGAAGGCCGATCACAATTACAATCATACCATCATAGGCTAGCTCTTAGGGTTTAGCCTCAACGATCTCGTGGTAGATCTACTCTTGTACTACCCATATCATCAATATTAATCAAGCGAAGTAGGGTTTTACCTCCATCGAGAGGGCCCGAACCTGGGTAAACATCTGTGTCCCTTGCTTCATGTTACCATCAGCCTTGACGCACAGATCGGGACCCCCTACCCGAGATCCGCCGGTTTTGACACCGACATGACCCGGAGAGAAAGACACGTCTAGTTGGAAGGTCTTGGGGCATACACGTAAACAAATATAAAACCTAATATGTGCCTCCAATTAATATAGTAGTAGTAGAGTACTTAGGCACGTACTCCATAACATCACCGTGCATTGCACGTACAACATTTAGTGGTAGTAAGAGACAAATGCCTATATGCCATGCATGTTCATACTATTTGTGCCTTTCTACTTCACTTATTGTGCTACATTACTCAAGTTCGTACGTCCACTCCTAGGTACATGTCCACCTCGTAGTTCTAGTCCCACATGTTCTTCATAGATGGAACGATCCATAACTGTGGGCAACGGTAGTCCATATCATCACAGTTAGTGTGGCTCCCCACGATGGAGACTCATCCAAACTATGGCCAGCCTCGACATGGAGCAGTCGCGTGCACTAGGAAGCGGCGCTCTCTCGGCCGTCGCGCTGCTTCAAAGCCGGTGCCAGTGAGAGGTCTCCTCCGCTCTAGCCTGGCATTAATGCGGCACTAACACTCTCGGGCAACGTTGACTTTTCACGCGGGAAGCGTGTGCCGGCAAGGGAGGGTGGTTGGGTCGGCCAGGGCAGTCAAACGCGGGCGTGGTGGTGGTATTGGTTTTGAACCGTTTCAGGTGCAGTACTGGTAGTTTGCAAAACTACTCAATTATTGCACTCAGTTTCCTAAGAAATTGTGGTAAAAAACGTTGCTCCACAGCCCGCTTCCCTTCTCCTTCCTCTTCCACCACCCGCGCACGTCCGCGGGAAGCGACCGGCCAACGCTTATATAGGAGTGCTAGCACAAAAAGATGCATGCATGACCACTAAAATTTCCAGATTAAAGCGCCGTTCCAGTGGGAGTATTGCGTATGTTGTTACCTTCGGCCGGGCCATGGCTACCGAGCAACGGCGACCAGAGAAGAGGCGGCGGGAGGGGAATTAATGTAGCTACTATTTGGGTTCGCCGTCTGGCTTAAATAAATGCGCACCATCACATGTACCCGCTGGTGCACAAATTGTAACATACGTGTCTGCTTAAGGGGGCGTCATGTAACTGGTGTTTGTGTGAAATTCTGAGAGACAAAGTGCGTGTGTGCGACTCTACTCTTCGGACATGTACTCAACCTTTTGCATCGGGATATAAGTATAATGGTATTACACTTTAGCTAGTGATTTACGTGGCCATGCACTGGTGCGCGTCGGTCCTAAACAAACGGTTTAAAACCCCTTTCCGTGACGACATTTGGAACCGTCGCCAAGTGAGTGTGGGCGATAGGGGGGTCCTTCCCACATGACATACAAACCGTCGGGGATAGGGCTCCTACAATACTCCTACTCATTTCTGCTTGCATTGCCATAGCAGTCGGTATTCTGTGGTGATACGTTTACGATGCGCGGCCCATCACAAACGGTTCACTATTATAGAACGTGTATGATGCGCGGCCCATCACAAACGGTTCACCGTTAAGAAGATTGGCTAATCACCATATGAGTGTCGGACAGGATTATGAAACGTCGGACCATTATAACATCTTCGTACATGACAACTATCGCACACGCTATTCTGTGGTGCAACATTTACGATGCATACTTCATCAGAAACAGTTCATGGTTGCGAATCATGTACGATAAGGCAACTAACAAAAACATTTAGTTTGCTCGCACCGTTTGTGATATTGTCTGACATCGCACATGCTTTGCAAACGGCAACTGTGTGCATGCTTGCACACGTTTCCTCTCTGTGAACCGTCTCGGATTATGGTGCATATCGCAGACATTTGTGTTTAACCAACCGTGTTTGCCGTAACAACCTGGAGAGCGTAATTTCACCGTCATTTAATTGGTGCTTTTCCAAATTGTACCGGATTTGGATTTGAATTTGAATGTATGCTACAGCTTTATTCATATCCATCAGGTTCAAACAACCAATGCATTATTCGATTCATAGGTACATACGTTCAAGAATTACATAAGAACCAAATAAAGAATGATGAACCACAGCTGTATACTTGTGCTATTAAAGACGGTAAAGAAAGAGGTGAAATATATTCTAGTTGCTGAACAAGGTGAAGCGGAATGCCCATATTGTGCCCTCCTCTATGCAGTAGGCATGCACGACTCTAGTCCAGCCCCTTGTGATGGCCGACCGCCCATCCTTCACGGTCTTCATGAAAACATCTAGATAATCATCGTGTACTGGTAGAAATACTTTAAACTTTGCATGCCCACCAATCATGTAGTTTGAGAGGTAATCTTGAGTAAACTGCTTTCGCAACCACTGCAAAGGAATAAGATTTCAGACATTGTCATCTAACACAACTCATTATGGGCAGTAAAAAGAAGGCTGCAGAGTTCTTACTTACCATCCTGCAGTCCGTTGTTGTCTTGGATAAAGTGTAAACAAATAGTTTAATTGCCATCTTTGGACCCATTTTACAAACAATCTTTATTAGCTTCCTCACTTGATGCTGGTTCATCGATATGTCATTGCCCCATACGCAGAAAGGGTAGAAACGCGGATCTTTACCAATGACATATGTACCTAAAAGCACCAAGTTAATATTAGAAGCTAAACAACAATTGCGCAATGATGTAGTACAACACTCTTTTATAATATGTCTATATACATCCGTATGTGGTAGTCCATTTGAAATCTCTAAAAAGACAAATATTTAGGAACGGAGGGAGTATCTTATAACATCCAATATACTCACATATTAGATGAATTAACATCTTATATTATGGGCCGGAAGGAGTTTAGTTCATTCTTAAAATTTATCTGCTGCTGTATCCACGGGTCACAGTTAGTTTGAGCTAGTTCGGGCTCAAATAGCCCTAAAGTATATCTAAACATGAGGGCTAGTTTGCGCTTGTTGCATCTATAACCCACCCAAAAAAACTAGTATCCAACCCAAGAGGTGCTAATTGGAGCTAGTTCTCCTAGTGCATTTATTGTCAATCTAACCCTGCCATCCAAATAACTCTTTGGATGGAGTTAGTTCAGGGTTAGTAATGAGCTAGAAACTAACTCTAACCTCTAGCTAAGTTGAGTATCCAAACAGGGCTGTGTTGTTGCTGTTGTTGTTGCTGCTCTTCTATGTATATCTAGACATCATTAGAACATTAATGTAACACTCTTCCTTGTTGCTATGTAGCCTAGGATTGCATATTTAGACATTAAGTACAGTGCATGTTGCTATGTAGCCTCAGATATATTACATATGGCCCTAGTTAACCTAAGGAAAAATGGGTTGCAGATATATTCAGTTAAAAGTCCGATTCACTGATTAGTCCCTTATCAGCCGCCGGCCTATATGGTACCAGCTATGGATATCCTGAACAGTGAACAAATATAAGCCATGGGATGAAACTAACCTCGATGGAAAACAGCAGTCATTCCAAAAATTGTCCTGTGTAGGTACATCAAGAAGCATGTTAAGCACAACAGGCTAAACATCAACCAAAATTACACATGGCAGACAAAATAATCTCCAAAAGATAGCTTCAGTGTGCAGGTTTAAGCATGCTAGTAAAGCAAAACAAGTGGAAAAGTGTGCTAACTGCAACAGGCCCAACATTTAACAACAAGCAAACATGGTCATTCAAACTGGTATTGTGCCGGTCTAAGTACACTCGTTATGGTTAAATAAAAATGGAAAGGCGTGTTAACTACAAGATGCAGCAACCAAATGTAGTCATTCATAGTGGTATTGTTGAAACTGCATGCGATGAAATTGAACTGCACAGTTCATACTTGCACATATAGAACATCACATTGTGAGTAACTGGAATAAACAAGGCATACTGCGCACAACCAAAGATAGCATTTGAAACTGAACATATGCTAACTACAAACAACTGAACAATCAAAAAACTTTAAAAGAGCCATATGCTAGCTATAACAGGCTTAATAGCAAGCAAATATATGCATTCCTATCGGTATGTTTAAAACTAGATTGATGAAATGTACGGCACAGGAAATAATTGCACATATAGAGCATCACATTGTGAACAACTGAAATAAAAAAATCATGGGTTTCCTCACGTGTCACAGATGGGCTCGTTCCCATGGGAAGAGCATGGACCCTGGATGCGCTCCATGTTGTCGCAGATGGGTTCCTTCCCCTTGGAAGATCACGACTGTAGGGTGTCCTCCCTGATGTCGCATACGGGCGCTTTACCCTTGGAAGAGTAGATGGGCTCTTTCCCCTTGGAAGAGCTGGAGAGAGTGCCTTCCTCGTGGTCGCCGTCGATGAGGTCTGACTTGGAAGTTGTGGATCCCAAGCCAGCAACACAGAACGTGTCCTTCAGAAATGAGAAAAGGGGCTCGATGGTGATGTAGAATGGCAAATTGTTGACAACGAGCCAGAGGAGATCAGCAGCGGGGCCATGGATGAGACCGACGACGGTTGAACCAGAGGGGTTGGGGGTGGTCCACTTGACTTGTGACACAGCCTGCCTCAGGGCATCACTGTCGATGACCTCGATGTCGTAGTCGGCAGACGAGACATGCCCGCATACTCTAGCCCGCTGCTTGAGTGTCTGCCGCTAGTAATGGTCGTCAGCTTCCTCGGCGGCGTCGGGCAAAGAGACTGATATACACCTCTTTTGGGCCGGCCTGTCGCTCCTCGAGCTCCACGGGAAGCGTAGCCGGGCTTAGGCTGCGACGCTCTGGAGTGGGGGATGGGGATGGGGATCTTTGGGAAAGGGCGTGTTTGGCAGGCGTCATCTAATACACTCAGGGCGGCCAGGGTATGGAGATCGATGGGTAAGCTGCACGGGCAAACCGGCAGATGTTGACAATGGAGGTCTTGCGGCGGCGACGCCAGTGGCGTTGGGGACTTTGCTAGGGTTTCGAGTGAGGGAGGGTGTGTGTGTGTGTGTGTGTGTGTGTGTGTGTGCATGGGCGGATTTGGGCCCTAGGCAGCCCAGGCCATTGCCTGGGGCGTGAGAAAAATTCTCGGCCTATATTTCTAAAAAAACATTGGCCTGGGGCGCAGCCCAGTTCGAAGCCCAGGCAGCCCAGCCGCCCAGGCCGACCGACCGCAGACAGGAGACCTGCGCATCATACCCGCACGAGCGAGACGCAGGCACCCCGATCTGGCCTCTTTCCCCGACCTCACCTAACGACGATGAACCCTAAGCCGCCGCTGGTTGCTGCCCGCCGCCCGGCGCCTGCCGTCGCCGCTCAGCTCCATATGTCAGAACCCCCCGGATCCCCCCTTCGAGTCTTTGTTCCAGCGCCCGCTCCCCAGACCCAGTTGCGGCTGCTTCTTTCTGCTCTGTCCCGTGTGTCCGCGAGGCGACGACGCCGGCTAGGGCGCGAGGGTGCAGCATGCAGGCTTCCCGGTGTCTGGCGGGGTAGTCACTGGCTCACAGCTCACAACTCACTCCTCTGTCCCCACTTTTAGTCATTTTCTCAGTTTTTGATAGCTCGATGCCATGTTTTTATTTATCTGATGATGATTTTAGATGCTAGATGCCACTGTTTGTCTGTTTGTTAGATGTAGAAACCGATTTTGACATTGAGAATTTTTTTCTCTAAAAGTTTACAAGAACACATGACTAAAAGAAATAAGACATTGAATTCTTTTTTCAAGTTCGAACCAATCAAACCGTGAAAACAGGTCCTTGACTCAAACAATGATAATACCCCTAATCATACATATGAACGGATAAATGGTAGAAGCTTTCATAACTATTGGTTCAATGATCAGCGTGGCTGGTTGGAATATAGCATTGAAAAAAAATCAGTATTTTGCTTTTATTGTTTCCTGTTTAAGCAACCAAGAGCTGAAAATGTAGTCATGGGATCCTTAGCTTCTTCTGCTATTGAAGATATAGTCATGAAAGGTTCAGATTTTGCATTTTGCTTTTATCGTTTCCAATTTAAGCAACCAACTAGTTTTACATGCTATATTATCCACTGATTTGCATTTCAAAATTAATTGTTAAAGGTTTAGCTTCTTTTGCTATTGAAAATGTAGTCATGGGAGGCTCAGATCAACCAATCCTTTGATTTGGTATCAATCTTTTGTATCATCTATCTATGCTACATATTGTCTTTTGATTTTTCTTGCTTTATTAGTTGACCCACTATGGAACAAATGCTGCCATTGAATATTATGTTTGGTTTCTTATTAGTTACGGAACATAGATTGACCTTTGTATGCCTTGAAACTAGAGTTTTTTCTGGGTAGTTTTTAGCCCTTAGTTTCTTGCCTGGGGCGTTGGCCAATCCTGGGTCCGCCACTGTGTGTGCGCGCATGCCCGAGGAGGTTTTGGTGTGTGTGTGTGTGTGTGTGTGTGTGTGTGTGTGTGTGTGTGTGTGGAGGGGGCGTGGGGTATTTGAGGAAATGACGCGGGTACTGGAAATTTTACTACGCGGGAGTGAAATGCCGGGCTATTAAAATTTTTGATGATAGTGCATCGCACACGGTCCGGAGATAACAACCGTGTGTTATGAAAAAGAAAAACCCTCGAGGCAGGCAGATATTTTCGATGCAGGCGGGATTGGGAACAAGAAACATCACACACGGTCCGGAGATAACAACCGTGTGTTATGAAACAGAAAAACCCTCGAAGCAGGCAGATATTTTTGACAGGGGGAGCCTCGTGGAGCCCAATGTACGGAGCGGACGTGTGCGTGACAGGTGCACCGGCGTGGCACACGGTTAGTTTGAGTGAACCGTGTCTGTTGCGTCATCTGACTTGTCTAATGTTCATAAATTTGGCGAAAAATGACGCGGGAGAGGGTCAGAACACAAACACACTTGCATGTGGACCAAATTTATGTATCAAAGGGTGGTTTGATTTTCAAATACCAAATGCAACTTCGATGTGGCACCTATCCTGCAAAGCGCATGGTATTGCTTGCCCCCACCCCCCCTCGTGTCGGCACGAAGGGAATCCTAGAATGCATGCCCCCTCCCCCTCAATTGAGGTTCACCTAGCAAAGTGCGAAGTAGCTAGCATCCCCCCTCCTCCCTCGTGTCGGCATGAAGGGAATCCAAAGCTACGAATGCATGCCCCCCCGCCCCAACCGAGGTTCACCCTAGCAAAGTGTGAAGTAGTTAGCAGCCACCCCTCCCTCGTGTCGGCATGAAGGGAATCCTAAGCTATGAATGCACATGCCTCCCCAACCGAGGTTCACCTTGCAAAGTGCGAAGTAGCTAGCAGCCCCCCTCGTGTCGGCACGAAGGGAATCCTAAGCTATGAGCATGCCCCCCAACCGAGGTTCACCTAGCAAAGTCTTGAAGTAGCTAGCAGCCCCCACCCCCTCGTGTCGCCATACAGGGAATCCTAATTAAGCTATGAATGCATGCCCCCAACCGAGGTTCACCTAGCAAAGTGCGATGTAGCAACCCCCCCACACACACTTTCAGTCGGCGGGCCAGAGAGGCATATATCTCAGCAAGATTGATCGTAAAACGGACCAAGAATAATCCACCTTGGTCGTACAACCTCTCTCTTGTTGTTGTTCAAAGTGATGGCCGTCCATGCGACCCCGGAGATGGGCTAGCTCGCCAATAATCACGCAAGTAGCTAGTCCCCGAAGACAACCACTGCATGCGTGTGGCCCAAACATATGTATGGTGAGGTGTGTTTTTGAGTAACAATGAACAACTTTGATGTGGCACCGTGATTTCAAACTAGAAATCCCCACACTGAGTGAGGGTTAGATTGACGATGCATATGTATGTTACACCACACTTCAAGACAACGATGGGGATTCATATATGCATGCATGTGTGCATAGTATATGCGCTCAATCTTAATTATGTCCGAATCTCACCATGACCTATACTACGATAACACAACCCAAATGAAGAATCCGCCATGGTAACCTATCTTGTTGTTGGTCAAGGTGATCATGGATGTCCACGCGGGCCCATGAATATATAGGCTTGTCTCTGATAACCACGTGAGGGAGTGTATCGTTCGAAGGTAACCACTACATGCATATGTATGGAGGTGATGCGCGCATGCATGTTTGAATACACAACATTGATCTGGCGCGTGTGTCAAAAATCATACACTATCTCCCCACACAGAGTGAGATTGGTTCATGATGGTGTTGTTGTACTAGCCACTTCGACTCGATGGGAGGGATTCATGTGTACACATGCATATGTGTGTGCTCAAAGTGTATCATGCATGTCATCCCAGAGCAAAAATAATAATCCCCTCCTAAGTCAAATTAACCTCTCTTGTTGTATGGCAAAAAGAAGTGATGGACCAAGCGGGCCCACAGATGGAAATCATCGATATCGCTGATAACCGCTTAAGTGGGTGCGAGAGGACAACCACCACCGCTTTGCATGTGGGCCAAAGATATATGTGTTGAATACCCAAAATGCACAACTTTGATGTGCCACATGCCTCAAGAACTGTAAAACCATGCACCCATACAGAGCGAGGTTCATATCAAGCGTACTACATATGATGGTCCCCTTCCCCCCTCTTCACCGCATACTATATGCTCCTGCCGTAATATATGTACAACCCAAAAGAATCATCATCGATGGTGAAATTAATTAACCTCTCCCGATGTAGGTCAAAGTGATGCATGCATCAACGATGGCCTCATGGGCCCACAGATGGAAGCGTCACACATGAGTGTCCTAGCTAGGATATATATGCATGTGGCCCAAAAAGGTGTTGTGTGATGTTTGAATAACCAATTTTGCAATTTTGATGCCGCCCGTGCCTCAGTAACCAAAAAGTCCCGACACTGAGTGAGGTGTACTTGTTCACGGATGCATACGTATAGTATATATGCTAGTCCCCTCCCACCTCTTCGACGCATACTATATAGCACCATAACACAAACAAAAAAGATTCTACCTTGCTGGTCAAATTAACCTCACTGCCGGCTGTTCTCAAAGTGATGGACGACGACCTCACGGGCCCACAGAAAGTGTCACACGCGAGTATCGAGTGTCGTGTAGGACAACCATCGACTGCATGTGGCCAAAACATTTATGTATGAAAGGGTTGTGTAATGTTTTAAATAATGATTTCACGACTCTGATGTGGCACCAGCCTGCCTAACAAAACGGCCAACCCACACGGTGGCTCACAACTCCTAGTGTACTGCGAGCCACCCGCCACCCCAGACGCACACACCCACACACACACACCGCGAATCCACCGCAACTACGATGCATGTTAAATCCCGCGGTGAACATACATGTTACCAATGGAGGGACGTTTTAATTTCAAAAAAACACAGAGATCATGAAGACGTTTTAGTACATTGATTGATTGATTTTCTATGGGTATAATGTGCAAAAATCAAATTTGAGCTACATGCACACGTGACAGTGCACCTAAATGGATTGCAAAAACACATGTGTCTCACTGGGTGCATGTTTACTCCCTGTGCAACAAATTTCAAACATTGAGAATCTTGATTTTTAAATTCTAGTACATCCAAAACTTATTTGAAGTTCATGAAACTTATCGTGTTGTCATATGGACACTAATACAAAGTGGCATTGTACTTTTTTTGTCAAATTTGAGACCAGTTTTGATGTAATCTTTATCTAATTACTAACGGGAGATTATTAATAATTGGGAACCAATATCCCAAACAGATTATTTATTCAAAACATGAGCGTTAGATCAACAATGGATACGTGCCATGCTTCGGTTAAGTAATAAAGCGGCAGCATTAATCATCCAAATAGAAAAACAATATACGTGTCGCCGCACGACCCGTGTGGCATGTGAGCAGGTGTGAGTTGACGGGACGCGTGCGAGCTGTCCGCCGTGTAGGCAGACGGGGAGGCGGGCATTCAGGTGTGTGAATTGACGGAGGCGTGCTTGCTGCACAGTGTCATCGGGAGGCGTGCGAGTAGCTGCGTGAAACTTTGGTAGGCACGCCAGCAGTCCAGTGCGCAGGCTCACCGGGAGGCGAGCCATCGGTTTGACTGCCGCCCACCTCTCTCCCACTACTCCATATTAATGGTGCGCCTGAGCGGCCGCACCCCATCCTTGCTCTACGCACACACAATCCTCTCTCTCTACTTGCATCCTCGACGCCGCTCTCAGTCCTCAAAGTCGTCAGTGTATGAGGATGCCCCCAAAGCGCCCCATCGGAGGGAGTGGCGACGCTGGGGCTGCTAAAGCACCGGAGCACGGCGAGGAGATGGAGACAGAGGTTTCCGTCACCGCCGGCGAGTTATCGCTGCACCCTGACATCGTCGACGGCATCGAGCTTCCACTGCCGGAGGCGGGGTTCCACACCGACTCCGACGACCACTCCGGCGACGATTCCAACGACGACGGACAGCTGGTTAGTCATCGATACCCATTTATGTGTCAAATAGATCATAGGGTTTCTCTAGTTACTCCTGCCTCCCCCTTTTTGGAACAGAAATCCTGCGGTTATGTTCTCCCAATCCATGAAATCTGAGTAAGTTTCGTTAGATCCATGTAGTGTATTGATTGTTTGAATGGTACATGTGATAAGTGATTAGTTGTTTCATCTGTGCAAATGATTTCTGCTAGTAATCCAACTAGGGTTAGTGTCCGTGCTAATAATTCCAAGCTAGGACTTGACAATTGATTTTGAATGACCTACATATGTTTGTGCCATTATTTTCTTCAAGATTGGTCTGTACATAGGCATCGTGCTTAAAAATCGAACCATAATCTCTGAATATGTATAAATAAATAGCCATAAATTCCTAATCCTACTTCATGGCATGTAATCAGTGATTTGATGCCAAATTTGTTTTACTATATGTATAGGTGTTGTCTGACGATGTGGACAGCGAGGATGAAGATGCCCAGAGGAGGTACAAGAGGCGAATCCCGAGGGAGCTTTATGTGGGAATGCCTAAAAGGCGTATTAGGACCTAGAACAACGGCTATGGATGCCCATTTTGCAACCACAAGATTCATGACGCGTATCTAAGTGTTCTGGGCCATGCAGGAGGACGGGCCGTTGGCTCCTTCAAGGAGAAGTATTCTCGCAGGGTGGTGCATGGCGCGTACGCCGAGTACCTGGAGAAGCTTTGGGATCGTGCCGGCCGCATGTGAGATGAGATGTGGGATGGATCAAACTATGTACGCTTGAGTATGCTTAATGACGGTTGAACTATGTACTTATGGTTGAACTATGCTTATGTACGTGTACGCTTATTATACGTAATACGAGTATGTTAAATATTTCTCCAAATTTTGGTAAAAATTACAACGAGGGACCAATAAACCAGGACGGAGGTAGTACGTCAATCACACACGGTTCCCAAAATTGGAACCGTGTGCAATGACTATCATTTTGCCTGCTGCGTCAATCACACACGGTTCGCTCTAGCAAACCGTCGCCCCCAAAATTCTTTGTGGGACAGAAAACCCTCACCACCCAATTCAAAAAATAAAAAATAAAACCCTCACCACCTCCACGTCACAAAAACCCTCACCCCGTCCGCCACCCCCTCGGCCCCTCCGGCACGTTCCCCATTCACACCTGAACAAGCTCCTCCGCGTCTATGCCATGGCACCGCCTATCGCGGCGGTAAACACTTAGCTCGATGCCTGCCGCCGCCGCCGGCAAAGCCCACCGCATTTCGCCACTTCCGCTTGCCGCCACCTATCGCCATCGACTTTCTCGACGCTGCTCGCCGTCGACCCAGCTCCGCTCGTTTGGGGAATCTGTCATACTGAGAATTCTTTCTCATGGACGACAAGGTAACTAATTTAACGAGATATTATCTCATCTTCGAGCTGATTTGATCTTTCATTCATAGAATGTATAGTGCGCTGACACTTCAGGACTTGGCGACCGCTGCCAGAGATTCCATCTCATCGTACCAGATAACTTGAGGACGCGCGCGATATGTTCAATCTCACCCTAAATCGGTTGGCATGGCCTACTTTCCTGAACATATTCTAAATATTGCTACATTTGGATAAAAGGTGCCACATGCGCCATAAATGTCAAAGGGGATTTCCCCCTATTCTTTCTATATTAGGCAAATTAATGATGTATTGTTCTTTCAATTACTCTCATATTTCCATGACATCATGTTTACCCTATCTATTTAATTATAGACTTTTGTCCTTCGATTTCAGCTGCTGTACAGTTCTTTCAATTTGAGCCCATATTTGCGTGTTACCACATTTTCTTTAACAATCCTACCATTTTGTGCAGGACATCCCTCGCTATGCAACAGATTATGTAGTGCACAATTTTTCCCTTTACATACATCAAGGCTCCACGAATGTCATACTGCACACAAACCATGGATTTACAATCGTTGCTCTTGTAAGACTTGATGAACATGGTGACTCCTATTTTGTACTGGCTTTTGGAATGAAATTGCAAAGTTTTATGTCTTGAAAAGCTGGCACTAAAATTGCCTTTGCACATAGAAGGGCCTGGTCATGAGATATATGCTAACTTCCCCGACAAAATCATCCGTCCAGACTTTGTTTGAAGTAAGTTTTCTTTTCAACTATCTGCATATGTTGACTTACCCAGCAATTGTCAAATGAATTGTGTAGTATTTAAGAAACCAATTGTTATTCCCTTATCGTACTATATTCCTACCTAATAACTTCTAGTTACCAATACACTTTTCTATTGCCCTGTTTTAACTAAATATTCCCTGTACTCCCATTTCTATCGAAGCGCCACGACAAGGAGACTCCGGAGGTGGAGAACGGGGCTGCCAACAAGCAGAGGTGGGGCGAGCTAGAACCGCAAGCAACTCCAGCAGGCCTAGACTTAATCAGTAGCCTCCCCGATGATATGTTGAGAGTCATCATCTCCCTCCACCCAATCAAATATGGGGCGCGGACAACCCTCCTTTCCCGGTGGTGGCGCCCCCTATGGAACTCCAGCCCTCTCGACCTCATCGACACCCACGAGCTCTGCCATGGCTATCACAAAAGCTTGGAAGCGTTATCCAAGATCCTCGGCAGTCACCTTGGCCCAACCAAAGGCCTTAGAATGGGAAAGTTCCGTTCCAACGGCAAGGACCGAGCCAAGCTTGACGACTAGTTCCGATCCCCCGCCCTAGATCAGCTCGAGGAGCTCACTTTTGATGATGGGCATATGCAGTCGCTGCCAACGTTCGCACTCCGCCTCGCGCCCACGCTGCGCCTCGCCAAGTTCAGGAACTGCCATTTCCCGCCCCTTAATGACGCCGCTCTTATTCTACCACGATCAAGCACCTCGAGTGAGTCGTAAATACGCCTCTCAAAGGGTGACATGGAGCGCCTGCTTCGTGGTTGTACTGCACTCGAGTACCTTCGTCTTCAGGCGATCAATGGGTTGAGTACCTTCCACATCACCTCCATGACTCTCTGGACTATTTATGTGTGTTGTTGGTGCGGCAGGAAGACATCACAAAAGGTGGACCACGGTATGGTCATCCAGGACACACCTGCACTTGAGAGATTACTTGTAGTTGATCAAGAAGGTCCAACAAAAATCAATGTCATTTCTACGCCAAAATTGACAGTGGTGGGCTACTCGTCTGACAAATACTCCGAACTTGTTATTGGATCCACACCCGTTCAGGTACAACAGCCGCCTTCTACCTCTCCTTCTACAAATTAACATTATTTCTAATTTTGAAGATGTTTGTTCATCTGTCATTCAGAAAATGATTCCGACAAGCTTGACCCCGAAACTGCGCACAGTGAAGGTCTTGGCACTAGAATTTATCGGGCCCGACGTGGAGCAAGTTGTCAGTTTCCTGAGATGCTTTTCGTGCCTGGAGAAGCTATATATCGAGGTGATGTTCCTTTCCTTTTAAATGTTAACAGTTAGGGAGTTCAATTTGAGTCAACTTTTTCCAAGTTTACAATGATAATGTACTACAATTTCTGAAGGTTCTTTTGGAGGATTTCAGTACATACATGCCCCCCCCCCATATTGGTTGCTTGATCCATATGGTTACAATCAATAAGCATTTCTCCTTTGGATTCATCTGTACTAGTTTACTTAGGGAAATTTTCATCCACTCCAACCTCTTGTGAAGAAGGCTACATTTTTCTAGAATGTAATCAAATGCCCATGTTAATCATGTCAGATGAAGATGGCATGTTAGTGCATTTTACAAATCCTGCAAACCAAATAGCTAGGTCTGTAGTAATGTTCAAAACTTCATGTAGGCACTAACACGTTTTATTCTTTTGCGGATAAGATTAGGCCCAGTGGTGGATAATGTGATACAACAAGACAATCACGTTGAATGCCTAGATTTGCATCTCTCAAATTACTTTGAACTCCTACCAAGGGACCTTACCGGAGATTATATTCGCCAGGTTCTTTGTTCTCAGAGCAAGGGTGCTGAAGGAAATGAGGTTTGCCCTACATTTATTTCGCAAAAATGAATGAATGCATTGATCGGCCTTGACGCCCTGCGGCAGAATGGAGTAGGCTCCAAAAATGCTGAATTTCATTTTGGAACTTCAGATGGCAGAGTAATCGGAAGTCATCGGGTCAACCCCATACATGACTACTCAGTGGCTGGCCCCTTTGCAAAAATTGTGAGGTTTCGAAGCCAGACATAGAAGCGGTGATATTAGTTTGAACCTCTCTGATATCCATGTTCAGCGCATCAGCATGAGCGTTTGCAGCTGATGAGCTGAATTTCATTTTTAATATCAGTCTGAACCTTGTAATCTTCGAATTTGAGCCATATAACTCTGGAATTTGAACCTTGTAACATTTCGTGCTTTTGTGGTACAATCGTTGAAATGGAATCGTATGAGACTCATATATTGCTAGCACTATTTTGACCTTAATATGAAATGGTCTTAGATTTTATTAACCATTCTCGAATCAGTTTACCTTGTCGATCTCACAGCACACGATTTGTATAGCTAACTCGACTGCGTTCTTCGACATTATTGCACACAGTTGGTTTCTTCCACTGTGTGCACTGTAGAGCACAGAATTAATTATCGCACTCGAGTGTCCATCATCACCCTTCTGTGTAACTTTGACCTGGTCACCCAAGGGTAAACTTATGACCGAAGTCATTCCACACACTTCGTTTTTACAAAGCTTTTTGCCAATAAACACCCATGATTTGTCCCTCTTCTAACTGACGTGTGGCCAAACTAGCCGGGCGGGAATCTTGCGCGGTAAACAGCGCGGTAGCGTGGGAACAGGCTCACCGATAATACATTTGGCGCCTCTTCGAGCCCACGCCTAGGGTGCGGTGTTGTCAAGCGTGCACTGGATTCTGGAATCCTCCGCTATGAACGTCGTGACAAGACGTGATGATTATAGGCCGGCCGGCCCCCATTTATTACAGCGGCCATTTAACCTACCCTTGTGTCTCTTCAACCTTTCGATCGCGCCCCACCATTGCAAGAAGCACACCCACCACGAAAAATTCTTAGAGGGTATCCTGCGCGGCTCCAATGGTGCTCCGAGCGGCTGCCGACAACGAGTAGCAGTTCACCATGCGTGCCGTGGTGGATACCCACAGAATGTTCATGAACCTCTCGGTGGTGTACACCAATGATCCGGTATGGGTGGAGCACTCTGTCCACATCATGGAGTTGTTTCTTGCCGAGGAGAAGTACAAGGTGGTCGGGTTTGACCTCGAGTACACCAGCGCTCGTGCCGGGTCTCGTCCCAAGGTCGTCGTCGCCCAGATGTGCGTGCGCCACCACGTCCTCGTCTAGCACTACTGCCTGGCCACAAGGTCTTGCAAGCGTTTCACCAGGTTTGTCAACAGCCCCCACTACATGTTCGCTACGGTGGACATCACCAATGATGTAAAGGCGCTCGAGAGTTCGGGTATCGCCTGCCAGAATCTTATCGACATCCAGGGTCAATACAAGATCTGGGGCAGCAAGGAGCATGAGAAGGACTCACTGGTTCACCTCGCCGAGGCCATCATCGACCCCTACTACAGAGACATGAAGGATTCGTGCAACAAGGACAAGCATGCCTGGCACTCGTCCTGGATGGAGAAACTCGACAAAGCTCACATCGTGTATGGGGCCAAGGAGGCGTACATGAGCTACGACATGCACCGGCGGATCGTTGACATGAGGAAGTGCCTCCTTCCCCAAAACAGCCAGGGATCCAGCCGGAAGCAGAGCAATGGCAAGCGTCGTTGCAACAATAAGTAGATGATTAGATCCTTGTTTCTCCTACTTTAGTATGCATGTAATTGCTTACTTTGGTGTGTGCAAATGTTATGTGTGTAGTCACTTGTGTAATTGTATGCTTAATTTGGTTATGCAATGCTGTCTTTTTAAGTATATATGTTGATGCTCTGTAGACAAAGCGTAGATGGTGTGCGGATAAACAAAATCACATCACACATGGACTAAACAATGGAACCCATCGTGATGTTTTCATCAATCACTCACAATTGTATACCAGCAATCGTTTGTTCACAACACACACGGCTTGTTAGCAGTAATCGTCTGTGTTCTTATCGGTCGCACACATTTCTGATTACACACCTGTTTGCCTTGTATCACACACATCTTGTTCATTTGAACCGTTTCTGTTCTCATGTCTCAACACAAATAGTTCACTCGAGTGATCTGCATGTCGTATATCGCACACACCTTTGATCTTGCTGACCGTTTCTTTTGTGTTGCCTAATCACAAAAAGTTCATATCCGAGTGAACCGTATGCTGTACATCGCACACACCTTCATCTGGCTGCCCGTTTCTTTTGTTCCTCCTCGTCACAAACAGTTAATTGAGCTGAACCCTATGCCCTGCATCGCACACGCAACTAAAATCTGAACTGTGTTTGATGCATCCTCCATCGCAAACGTTTTGCATCATTTCTGATGGTTTTCATACAGCACCGTTTGCGATTATTGCATCACACACAGTTTCTCAAAGGGTCTCTGATCGTAGTGTCGCGTTAGCAGCATCCTGAAGTAGTGATGTTAACGTGGTTGTGTAAAAAAATGTCACTTCCTGCTCGTGATTTGCGTTATATAATTACTAACAAGATGCACGTGCATTGCACGGAACATCAAGATGCATTTTTTTACAAAACACCTATTGTGATTGACCCATGCGGGAGTAATCCCATGTGTAAAAACTAATGATATCTCGAGAATTTTATTGGAAAAATGGTATCTCAAGAATTTCATCGAAAAAAGAAAGATGAGAGATAAGGTGAGGAGGAGTGGAGCATGGTGGTCACTGGTGGCCGGACTAGGCGGAGGCATGGGGATGGGCGCTGCTGCCAGGCGGCAGCGGCCACCATGCTAGATTGTTCCAGAGACTTCCTTTTTTAATTGCTCAGCAATGAGGTTGTGGGAGATAAGGATGAACAAGGCAAGGCCTTATCTGTAAATGTGGAGAGAGGTGCGGGTATCTTTGATAAAATTGTCATAGTTTGCTTTCTATCCGTCAGATATAGATCGGACGGTTTATATTACAAGATGGCAGGCACACCATCATCACCAACTCAGTTTTTTATAAGAGTAGAGATGATAAGTTTGCTAACTACTAAAGTAAAGTGGAATTTGTCCATGTTATACAAGTAAATTAAGGTGATTGTTTATCATACAGGTAAGGTTGGATGAAGGGTGGTAGGAACAAATGCTCCGTCTAGAGCATGTGTGTGTGAGACGGAGTCTTAGTTCGTGTGTGTGTGGCTAGGTGTGTGTGTGTGTGGCTGTGTGGCTAGGTGTGTGTGTGTGTGGCTGTGTGTGTGTGTGTGTGATGTGGAGTCCTCGATGGCGAACGTAATTTAAGTGTGCGTGGCTTCATCGTAGAGAGGTGATGTGTATGGCAGAGGCCAGCAACGAGGGGGGCGAGAGAGAAAAGGCCTGTAGAGAGGGAAGAGAAGGCATGTGCGCGTGAGAGGAGTCGACATCGAGAGAACGTGTTTGTTCGAGAGACACCCAGGAAGACTACTATATATCAATGGTACATGTAGGCGGGAATTAAACGAAGGGATGGTCTTATTGGTTTCGGTGATATAGGGGAAGAGTGAGAGAGGGGGTAGATAGAAGGAGATTGTTAAGTGTGAGTCTGTGTTTTACCCATCCAGTCGGAAGTTATGTGCATACAAGAAGAGAACGATTCGATGGGGCGTTAGGGCTGAGGGTAATTAACTACGTATGGAGACATAGGAGACCTTGAACGTGAATGTGCGAGAGGTGTACATGTATACGTGGGATGTGTGTGTGCACGCGCGCATGATCGAGAAAAAAGAAAGAAGGCATAAGTCATAAGATCAACGACATGGGAGAGACGGATCGGTATGACAATATGCATGCATGTGAGAGTGCAGGGAAGAAGGCCCGATAATTGTGCATGTGTTTTTGTCTTTAAGAGATAGTGGCGTGGGCTGGAGCATGCATCTATGGTGAGCAGAGGGAGCGAGACACAACGATTGTGCAAAAGAGATCAACCTATAGATGCATGTATGGAGAGACATATATAGTGTGTGTGATAGGAAGCAAGAGTGTGTGCGAGAAAGAAATGTTGACATAGAAACTATAGATAGATACGGAGATAGAGATGCTAGCTAGAGGGACATCGGCTAGTTTGAGTGTTGGAGATGACCTTGAGTGGTTCAGAGGGTGAAGTTATGTGTGTGTGAGAGAAAGATAAAAAGAGGGCACATGAATGCATGTAGAGAGAAACATATATAGTGTGCGTGATAGGAAGCAAGAGTGAGGGCGAGAAAGAAGGTTCATGGAGAAACAGATAAATAGAAAGATAAAGATGCTAGCTAGTGTGTGTTAGAGATAAGAGTCGAGTGGATCAGAAGGCTGAGTTATGTGTGTGGGTGTGAGAGAGATAGAGAGAGGGTGCATGTGAGTCAAATACAAACAAATATCAGAGAGAAATGAGATCCCGAGATATGGAGTTATGTGTCTGCGAGAGAGAAAAATATTTCACAACGAGAGTGGTAGCTAGAGAGACATATGAGGGAATGCAAGATATCTCTAGGGAGAGAGAGTGTGTGTGAGCGACATACAAGAGAATGTGGAGAGATATGAGACCCTGGGAGACAGAGTTTGTGTTTGTGTGTGAGAAAGAGATATTTAAGAGGAAGAGTAGTAGCTTCTCATACCTAAGGAGCGAAAGACATCTCTGTGTGAGAGGGAGTGTGCGAGTGGCACACAGGGGAATAGTAGAGACAATCGAGACCCTGGGAGACAAAGTTTGTGTTTGTGTGAGAGAAAGAGATTTCACATAGAGAATCATAGTTAGAGACACATAGCAGGGAGCGAGATATACTTAGAGAGAGATAGAGTGATGAAGGACGAGGGAGAGAGTACCGTCAGGGCTTTATGAAGATAAAAGATCATTGTCCACATACATGTAGGACGAGAGATACCAGAGAGACGATGAACGCGTATAGGTCTAGAGAGATACACCCATATAAGCATGAGTGATAGCTATATGAGACGAATATCTGGATTAAGGGGGATTCAAATTTTTAAACTAGAGATCACGACATCGATAATATCATAACGCAAATTGGTGTATCAAACATGCATATTCCTTTGAATTTGGGGACACGTGTAATGTTATATAGTTTATCAATATTAGTGATTCATAGATTCTTTAATTAGAGAAAATGCATGGTTTATATGCAATTAATGTCTAAACGGGATTACACTATATCACAGATATGCGTCGGTGCTATACAAACGGTTTTAACCCCTTTGTGCGACGACATTTGGAACCGTCGCCTAGCGAGTGACAGTGATAGGGGGGTACTTCACACACGACCCAGAAACCGTCGGGGATATGCCCTCCTGGCACACACGCTCGGCAAAATGAGTTCGTGTGCGACCGACGAGCGCTCAAATAGGGAAATGCATACAGTAGAGCTAAAAAATACAATTATACAGGCGAAATTGTTTTCGGTCACAAGTACATCCCACACAGTCAGTCCCCGCTAAACGTTTCCGTTCGTATGTACATCCCACACAGTCACTCCAAGGAAAATGTTTCCGTTCACAGGTACATCACACATAATTTTCCCTGTTAAATCTTTTGTGATAGTGTTGCCATTGCACATGATATTAACAATTTTATCGTTTGCATTATTGAATGCATCACACACGATGCATAGAACAAACCATGTGGCAAAGGCTGTCCATCACACACAATTTTTATGTGGTAAACGTTTTGCGCAAGGTGGCCTAACACAAATAGTTTTCAAGAGAAGGTCGTGTGTGATTGTTCATTGATCCAACATGGTTTATTCCTAGAAATTTTGTGCGTTTCCTGAGGTCATCTGTCGGTGTCAAAACCGGCGGATCTCGGGTAGGGGGTCCCGAACTGTGCGTCTAGGCGGATGGTAACAGGAGACAAGGGACACGATGTTTTTACCCAGGTTCGGGCCCTCTCGATGGAGGTAATACCCTACTCCTGGTTGATTAATATTGATGATATGGGTAGTACAAGAGTAGATCTACCACGAGATCAGAGAGGCTAAACCCTAGAAGCTAGCCTATGGTATGATTGTTGTTCGTCCTACGGACTAAAACCCTTCGGTTTATATAGACACCGAATAGGGTTAGGGTTACACAGAGTCGGTTACAATGGTAGGAAATCTACATATCCATATCGCCAAGCTTGCCTTCCACGCCAAGGAAAGTCCTATCCGGACAAGGGACGAAGTCTTCAATCTTGTATCTTCATAGTCTAGGAGTCCGCCAGCGGTGATAGTTCGCTATCCGGACACCCCCTAATCCAGGACTCCCTTAGTAGCCCCTAAACTAGGCTTCAATGACGACGAGCCTGGCGTGCATATTGTCTTCGGCATTGCAAGGCGGGTTCCTCTTCCGAATACTTCATAGAAGATTTTGAACACAAGGATAATGTCCGGCTCTGCAAAACAAGTTCCACATACTACCGTAGAGAGAATAATTTTTGCATAGATCTGCTACGTATTCCACGGCGTGACATCACACCACGGCCAAGCCTTTATTTGAATCGTTTTTCTTGTCACCGCCTCGGTAGCGTTTAGCGAGGCGGTTTCCTTGGCACGTCTTATCAAAGCGTAGATCGTGCCCCCTTATCCCGGGATTCTCATCAATACGGACGTGGGTAATCTGACCGTGCGTTAAGCACGCCTCCTCTATCGGCGAGTCCCAATCGACCACGGGAGGGCTCTTGGTATTCAACCTCTTTATAATGAGACCAAGGCCTCTTCTTTTTCCACCCTCCATCGAATTCGCCTCGCTTGAGTTCTATCACCCAAAGCTTCAGATTTAGGCGCTTGGACCTTCGACGATGTCCGGCTCCGACCAGCTCGGCCGATGGATGTCTTCTTCCGTCCACGAAGAAGATGTGCTAAAGCTGCGAGACGCCAGCATCTAACCGGCGAGATTTCGCATAGGCTGCCTGCTCGAGTGGCAGGTCATTCCCACTCCGAGCCCGGCGAGAGCGTATGCTCGTGTCTCACTTCCTTCGGGTTTAGGCTTCCCGACGGATCCCTTTGTCTTGAGGGCTCATGTTTTATTATGGGCTGGATTTCCATGACTTGAATCCGAGTCCATCCTCCACATCTCGTCATTCGTTGTCGTATGTGAAGCCTTTCTCCGCATTACCCCTCACTTGGATTGTGGCTCAAGACTTTTAAGGTGGAGCCAAGATGATCGAGGGGCAACAGGCAGAGTCTTGGAGGGGCTATCATACGCATAAGTGCGCCGATGCTCCATGGCCCGAGGGCTCTTTTCCGGCGGAGCTTGGTTTGTGGCAACGGGAGTGGTTCTATATCACCGCTCCCAGGGGCACCAAATGGGTGGCGCCTCCCGCCTTCCGCTCAGGTCCACCACAGCGGCTGGCATCATGTGTCAACAAGGGGCTCGACTAGGGGCCGTCCAAGGACGTTCCTCTGTTGCAGGGCCGTATACGAGACCTCCAAGAAAGAGAGATCAATCTGGTCGTAGTGGCGCAGGTTATGTTGATTCAGTGCCTTACGCCGCCGCAAGCGTCGCCCCCTCCGTCTGTGGGAATTTAATCCGGAGGGACCACGAGCTCTCCAACATTTTATGGGTACGACGCCCGTGGAGATGCATAAACTGTTCTTCGGATCACAAGAGAAGTGTCCGGACCTTACTGAGGACGCAGGACTAAGCTGCAATCGCCCAGATACTCAAGTAAGTAGTCATGTACCCAGACAGGCTGTCCGTTCATTTATCATAAACTTGCCCTTAAAGGAGCTGTTTCTTGAACAGGAGTGGATAGCGAAGGCAAAGTTGATAAGGTGGCCGGCTCCCTCCCAGAGACCACGCCGGATCCCGTCTTGACCAAGATCTTTGAAGGCCGCGCCTTTTGAAGAAGGCGAAGGGGGAGCGGAAGCAAGCGCCTCCACGAAGGAGGCTTTCAAGGAAGGAGGGATCAAAGTCCCACCCTCCAAGGAGAGAAGAGGACCGCTTCGAAGATCCAGAGGTCAAGGCCTCAAAGAGGGAAAGAAATCTTCGTCAGAGAGTCCAGCGCCGGGAGGTACCCCAGCCGCACTATTTCCCCAAGGGGATCAGCCCTCCAGCGAGCCGTAAGTAAAAAGAAGGGGTCTTGTAATAAGGGACATCCCTGTATTTATTTCTGAAGATAACCGAAATTATACCTTGTAGCTCGGATCTTAGCAGAGCTCGTCTTCGGGGGATCTTTTTCCGGAGATGATGGAGAGCGAAACGCCTCCACCTGTCGCACCTTCATGCGAGGCGGACGACCCTGAGGTGTCGTCGCGGAGGGTTTCCTCGGGTCCGGCGGGGCCGGAAGGTCCGGCGCCAATCGGGCGGCGGTCGGAGGAGCTGAAGGATCTGCTCGGGCGGCGGTTATCTCGTAAGATCACCGTGCGCTAATGGGTACGGTGATTGAAAGAATTGCATCCGCTGAGAGGGGATCGCATGAAGCCGTCAGAAGCTTACTGACGGGGTTCGAGGTACGCAAAAATGATGTACCTTCTGACAGTTATGCATATAGAATGCGCCTTTGTATAGATAGTAGCCCACGAGACTCGGTATGTTGTCAAAATTGACAGCGTGCGAGGATCATAATCTCGATTATAACATATCGCCGCTCTGAATAGGTGGCGGGCGTCCGATGGCTACCGTCTTGATGAATTTGCCGAACTAAAGCGGCAACTTGACGAGGCAGATGCGGACATCGCGCTTGTCAATAAGCGGTTTGACGAGTCACAAGGTATGTGACATCTTCGCGGACGCCTGGTAAGGGAGCTTGACGCCTTTGCCATACTACTTGTATGCTTAATGTAGGTGGTGCCGCTGCTATGGAGGAGCTGCAGGCGGAACTCGCCCGAGCTAAAGAGCAAGACAGAAATAGTAATGCAGCCGCTTTAAGGGCGGCCGAAGAGCTAGAAGCCGAACGGGCTGCTCACTGCCGAAGCAAAGAGGAAATGGCCGATATGGCCATAAAGTTGAAGAATGCTACCGACCGCTGCGGGGTTCTTGAGAAAGAATGTCAAGCGGAGCAAGAGGACCTGAAAAAGGCCACCGCCGAAGCCAAGGATGCCCGCTCCGCAATGAGATCTGCAAAGGAGGAAGTTCACGGATCCGAAGTATTCTTAGTTGGACCGGTTGTGGAGTTCGGAGGATGCTTATCTGGATTTAGCGGCGAGTGCCGCGGACGCGATCGAGCACTTCCGAGGCCAGAAGAGGCACAGAAGGGAAGAGTTGTTTTGGTCGCAGTTCCATAGTCCAGAGCGTCCTCTTCCGTTAACCGATCGGTTGGCCGAATGGGCCGAGCTGAATCGATTGTCCGGACTTGCCACGAAGCATGTCGCGACTTATTTGTGGGCGGGGAAACCTCAGCCGAAGAGTTATTTTGGCTTAGTGCAGCAGTTCCTTGGTGCGGTACCGCGTATCGACGCAATGAAGCGGTCGGCGTGCATTGAGGGTGCGCGGATGGCTCTTGCCCGTGTCAAGACATACTGGGCAGAAATGAAGGCCACTGACGTTGCGTCCCCAGATTTGGACGGAAGCCGAGTACCTGTTGAGCGCTATTTTGAGGAAGTTCTTCCGGGCGCTCATTTAATAGAGACATGGTGCTCGAAGGATGTTATGTTTGAATGACATGTGTAACTTATGAAACAACATTTCAATATAATATAAGAGCTTTTTTATACTTGTGCGTTCAAGTAGTAAACTACTCCCTGTGCGGCCGTTGATGTATATGTATATATAACCTGAAAGATGGCGATCTTGACATTCAGCCCCCACGCACATAGTGCGGGGGTGTTTGCAAAAAAGGCGCTTTTTTCACACTTAATCCAACGTCTTGGTCCTATTAAGGAGGTGGTAGCGTAGCAAACTAGGCAACCGGACTATAATGCTTTATCACTTTCACTTAGCCATAGGAGTTCGATGGTGGGGCTACTATATAGCCCTCGGAGGCACCGCACTCTCCCGACCGGGTGCGTATATGCTGACCGAAAGCGGTCCTTCGTTACGCGGAGGAATTCTAAACATTCTGTGGGTCATCGAGTGGTTGACCAGTCTCTCGCTATATCATGACAGATCGGTTTTCGGCTTTCTCTCGAGGTGCTCGCTTGGCCGAGCCGGGCACAATCGCGATAGTTCTCCTGGTGCCGCGTTAGCCGATAGAACGGAACATAAGGCAGCAAAACACAGGAGCCGGGCAAACCCAACATTTGACCAAAGACATGATTCGGAGCTGATGCATATAAGGCCTAACTCGAGACGCCGAAAACTCCCTAAGGTATTCGGTCTTTATAAAAACGGGCAGAATAATGCCCTAAGCCCCGTGTCCAGTGCGTGCAAAAATTACAGTGCGGCCGATGCCAAAACGCCTCCTCCTCGGTTATAGCTAAAAAACAGGGGATGTGTATCAACAAGAGACAGTAAAAAAGGTTTACGCAGGTCTTAATCTGAAAAGAATCCTTGCAACGGGTCCCTCATTGCACGTCTGCGCTACCGTGTCTCCGCAGCCGTATCCTGGACGGGTGTAGCACGTTGTTCATCTGTAAAAGAGAGGAACTTAGTTGAAAAGAAAAAAGGATTGTGCAAAAAATGTACTTTATATTAAATAAACAGAGTACGGTTCGAAAAGTGAATAAAATTGAGCTTTATTATCTCTTGTTGTACATGCGTGCAGCCCCTTGTACGGGGGTATGTCGCTAGTAGGCGCCGGACTCGTCTGGCCGTGTCCGGGGTTCGAATGACCTATTCAGGTGCTTTGGTTAGCGGGGCCGGATTGGTGTGGGGCTGTCAAGGCAACCTCGCATTCTTCCATGCTCGAGTAACACTTAATACTCCCTTTTAATGAGATGATGCTGCGTGGACCAGGCATTTTAAGTGTAAGAGATGCATAATGCGGTATTGTGTTAAAGCGGGCGAAAGCTTCACGCCCTAGTAGTGCTTGATAGCTACTTCTGAATGGGGCGATGTGGAAGGTTAACTTTTCACGGCGGAAGTTGTCGGATGGGCCGAACACAACTTCTAGCAGTAGGGAGCCCGTACAATGGGCATATAGGCCTGGCATTACCCCTTTGAAGGAGGTGTTGCTATGGTGAATTTTGGTTGGGTCTATCCCCATTTTGCAGATTGTGTCCTGATATAGTAGGTTTAGATCGCTACCTCCGTCCATTAGGACTTGTGTAAATTGGAGTCCGTCGATTATAGGATCTAATATCAAGGCAGCCCATCCTGCGTTCCGGATACTTCCGGAATAGTCCTGATGATCGAAGGTGATTGGTTTTGACAACCATTGTTGGGACTCTGCTGGGATAGACCGCGCGGCGCGTGTTTCTATGGGCTCCGCTCTGTTTTTCCCTTTTGTCACTTGAAGTGAGTTTACTTTTTTGACTTTTTGTGGGAAATTCTTTTTTTCCGGTGCTCTGCTTGTGGGGTTCGTCATCGTCCTCGCTTGGTGTGTCGAGCCCCTTGTGTTCGGCATTGAGTTTGCCGGACTGCTTGAAGACCCAACAATCTCTGTGAGTATGGTTTGCAGGTTTCCCGGGAGTACTGTGGATTTGGCATATTTTGTCCAAGATTTTGTTTAGGTTGGATAGCTCTTCGCTGTTGTCCTTAAGGGGCATTTTCTTATGATTCTGCCGGAGCTTACGAATCCGGCGTTCTTGCCGTGCTCTTGGGTTGTTTCCCTTTGTCCGTGGCTGGTCCTTGCTACGTCGTGGTTTTCCATTTCCATCCCTTACTTCGGATGTACTTGGGTCGCTGGTACTGCATCTTGCCAGCCAACTATCCTCTCCCGTGCAAAAGCGGGTCATGAGGCTTGTTAATGCAGCCATGGTTCTCGGCTTCTCCTGGCCGAGGTGCCTGGCGAGCCATTTGTCTCGGACGTTGTGTTTGAAAGCTGCTAAGGCTTCGGCGTCCGGACAGTCGACTATTTGGTTTTTTTTGGTGAGGAACCTGTTCCAGAATTTGCGGGCTGACTCTCCGGGTTGTTGAGTTATATGACTTAAATCGTCTGCATCCAGAGGACAGACATAAGTCCCTTGAAAATTTGCCCGAAAAGCATCCTCGAGCTCTTCCCAACTTCCAATGGTATTTTCAGGGAGGCTTTTGAGCCAATGCCGGGCTGGCCCTTTGAGCTTGAGGGGTAGGTATTTTATGGTGTGGAGATCATCTCCTCTGGTCATGTGTATGTGGAGGATATAATCCTCAATCCAGACTCCAAGGCCTGTCGTTCCGTCGTATGCCTCTATGTTTACGGGCTTGAATCCCGCTGGAAATTCATGATCCAGTACCTCATCGGTGAAACATAGAGGGTGCGCGGCGCCCCTGTATTTGGGTGTGCCGTGATGTTCGGATATTTGACGTGTTGTATTGCTCGCCAGAACTTGTTTCCTTGGCCCGTAGATAGATCTAACTGGGCCATCCTTTTGATGCGAATCCTTATGCGGATCACGTGTCGGCTTGTGTGCGGCGCCGCTTGCCGCTCTACGTTTGCCATGTGGTCGTCTATCCGACCCGACGGCCTCTTTGTTTTTTGATCGTGGGGGCTCTACGGCCTCCTCATCAAATTCGGGCAGTAATTTTCTCTTTGGGTAGCTCTTTGTTCGGCGCATCGTCCGCCGTATTTGTTCAAGGTGTTGAGTACTTTGCTCCATCTGATTCTGAGTGCATCTTCCGCTGTTTTGAGCTTCCGCTTCTGCTTTTTCAAGCTACGCGCAGTGGCGACGAGCCTTTTGTGGAGGTTCTTCTGTTCCAACAATTTGTCCGGCGTGAGATCGTCCGGACTGTTATCTTCACCGGGGACGGGTTGTTTATCCAAGTTGTCCTGTTCGGACGGTTGCTCGATAGCATGTTCGTCGTCCACCGGTTCACCCTGCTCTTTGGCTGGGTCTGTGTCGGCGGGACTTGGTGCGGCGCTTATGCGTTGCCGCTTTGACTGCCGAGGGATTTATCCTTCGTAGTGTCCCGTTGTTCCTCGTCGTCACTTCCTTTAGGTGTATCCACCATGTATACATCATGGGATGAGGTGGTTGTCCAAAGATCCTATAAGTGCTGGTTCATGGTTGTCTCCTACATCGTCGTCCATACCGTCGATGTCTTCGGAGTCGAAATCGAGCACGTCGTTTAAGCTTTCGACAGTGGCTACAAAGTGGGTGGTGGGTGGGCGTTGAATTTCTTCGTCGTCCGCATCCCAACCTTCCTGACCGTAGTCCGGCCAGGGCTCTCAGGATAAAGAGAGAGACTTTAGTGAATTCAGGATGTCGCCAAAGGGCGAGTGCTGAAAAATGTCCGCGATGAACTCCATGATCGGCGCCCAATCGGATTCGATTGGCGAGGGCGCGGAGGGTTCGGAGTCCGGAGAGGAGTCCGGCACCGAGTCACGGTCTTCACAAAGGACAGGGATGGATTTCGCTCAATCGCCGAGAGATCGTGAGCCCGAGGCGGTGTCCAACCACTCGCCCTTGGCCAGAGTCGGCTCGAGCTAAGGGTCGGAGTGGACTTTGGTGTGGCTTCAAGGCACCGCTCGCGGCAGAGCTAGATCATGCCCATCGAGACAGGCGGCGCATTTTGGCTGTGGCTCGAATCCGTCAAGATCAAGTCTCCGCGGATGTCGGCCGTGTAGTTCAAACTCCCAACTCGACACGATGGCCAGGCGAAGCTTCGATCTGCTTCCAGATGGCCAAGTGAATTGGCCCAGCAGCAAAGCCGGGCGAACACGAAGATCTGTCCGGGGAGAAAAGTCTCACCTGGACCGCGTCGTTGTTGATGATCGAAGGAGCCATCGGGACTATAGGTGTCGGCTACGAGGAACTCTCAATGAAAGCACCAATGTCGGTGTCAAAACCGGCGGATCTCGGGTAGGGGGTCCCGAACTGCGTCTAGGCGGATGGTAACAGGAGACAAGGGACACGATGTTTTTACCCAGGTTCGGGCCCTCTCGATGGAGGTAATACCCTACTCCTGCTTGATTAATATTGATGATATGGGTAGTACAAGAGTAGATCTACCACGAGATCAGAGAGGCTAAACCCTAGAAGCTAGCCTATGGTATGATTGTTGTTCGTCCTCCGGACTAAAACACTCCAGTTTATATAGACACGAATAGGGTTATGGTTACACAAGTCGGTTACAATGGTAGGAAATCTACATATCCATATCGCCAAGCTTGCCTTCCACGCCAAGGAAAGTCCTATCCGGACAAGGGACAAAGTCTTCAATCTTGTATCTTCATAGTCTAGGAGTCCGGCCAACGGTGATAGTTCGGCTATACGGACACCCCCTAATCCAGGACTCCCTCATCATCGCCCACGGTATTTTCTAAATAACCGTTTGCAATAGCAAAACCCAATTAGCAGGCTAATTCATCGTTAGAAGGCTAATTTCCCTATTTTAAATAATCCATTTATTAATCCAATTGACATTCATATTAAGCACATAATATATTTTATTTCCATATTAAGGAAGCAGGATTTCATAATTGAAATACATCAGAGTACAACATGATATAGCTTCAGCACTCAGCTACCCCATTACACAACTGAACCAACACCAAGTTTCACATGCAACATGTAGAACCTTTCGAAATTAGCATCATAGATGGTATATAGACAGATGCATCTCATGTGGAAAACTGCTGAAGCGGAAGGCGAATATTGAGCCTTCATTCATGTTGAAGGTCTTTGCAACTTTAGGCCAAAGTGCTCGTGAATGATTGACCGTCCGTCCTTCGTCCTCTTCAGGAACACTTCAATATTGAACTGTGGGTGTTGTATGAAAACCTTCCTCACCTCCTAACCATAGAGGTGGTTTGAGAGGTAATCATCAGTGAACTGCTTTGGAAAGGCTTGAAAACAAGGATGTGCATAAATATCTTCTCTATATTGGAAATGGGGCAAAGGAATAAAAAAAAGGCAAGGTATAATAGTTAGTACCTTCTTGTAGTGAACTGATGTCTTCTTCATTGTGCAGACAAAGATCTTGTTGTTTTTTGTCGCTAATGTCTTTATCCTAACAATCTTCCTGAGTTTCTTGACTTGATTGATATTCATGGACAACTCATTTCCCCATATGCGAAAAGGGTCGAACAGTGGGTCAAAACCTCTGACAGCAGGACCTACATGTGCAAGACCAAATTGTTAAAAACCTAAATGTTAGAATGGTTCATGCAATTGCGCAATAATGTGTTATTATACAACGGACCATGCGTGTGCTAACCTCGATTGTAAACCTCGGTGCTTCCCATTGTTTCCCTGCAACACATATAAGGTAGTTAGTTATCAGGTTAAGTAAGGGTTCGCATGATATTAGTAAAATATGTTGATAAAAAATAAGCACATTGCAGATTCATCAGATTAATTCAAGCCACATGGAAAACCCATTTATCCAAACCAAGCATGATTAAGAACTAGACAATATAGCACTTGTATATGTTTCTCATGTATTAAGTGCAGCCAAATTCGATTTATTCCTCACATGCATAACAATACAAAATTCTACCCACGACAATTGGACATCGCATTGCAGAATTGAACCAAGCAGTTAACTAAACACCACAACAAATGAACCAAACATTAATTGAGCACCACATTGCACAATATAACATACTCCTAATAGAAGATCAGACAGTTAACCAAACCAAGCATGCTTAACAACTTGGAAATATAGCAATTGTATTTGTTCCACATGTATTTACTACAACCAAATTTGATTATTCCTCACATGGTATACAATAACAGAATGCACCCACAACTATTGAACATCGCATTGCAGAATTGAAACCAGCAGTTAACTAAACACCACAACACAAATGAACTAAACGTTAACTGAGCACCACATTGCACAATGTATAACCAAACCAAGCATGCTTGACAACTTGGAAATATAGCTATTGTATTCGTTTCTCATGTATTTTGTAAAGATAAATTCGATTTATTTCTCACATGGAAGACAATACAAAATTGCAACCTGAAGAATTGAACATCACATCTGCAGAATTGAACCAAACAGTTAACTCAAGACGATAACTAATTAACAAAACAGTTAATAAGTGAGCACCACACTGCATGACATATATAACATATACACTAGAGCAACAGATTGCATGGTAAAATTAGATTGCACAATTCACTAGAATTTGTGAAGGAAAGGCAGGAGCAGCACATGCAATGGGTAAACCGAGCATGCTTAACTGGCGTAGCTAGAAAATGTCAAGGTGCTCCTCCAAGATCTGGGGGTCGGCACGAATGGCATCCATCGCGACCTCATCTGCGCGTGCGGCCGCGATTTGCTTCTCCGCTGCCAAATGCTCCTTGATATCCTGGCTATACTACATGCACCATGGCTTAGGGCGGCGCTTATTTGGTGGAGGGGTCGGTGATTTGGGTGGAAGGTGTCGCGCTGGCGGTGGGGGAATGTGGGATGTGGAAGGAGGAGGAGGATGGGGGTCTGGTTTGGATTACCTGTCGGGATAGACGAGGCCGAGCAGCGTGAAGGAGGGTCGCCGGTGAGGAGGCGGCGCTACAAGCAAGGAGTGAAGGTTTCAACTTTGAAAGGAAGGTGGAAACAGGGGAAATGTGGCTTTTGGTAAGGGGGAGGGGACAGGTAGGTACATATTTCCGCGGAAGCCGAAAATTTGGAATCGCTTCGGCGGAAAAACTGGCGCGCAAAGTGTCATGAGACACGGTCCCTTATTCGGAACTATGTATGATATGTGAACATCACAAACGATTCAGATAGCTTAACCCGTGTGTGATGAGTTTGAACGTCAAAAATTTTGGTTCGAATTTCCTGGTTACAGTGGTCATCCACATCATTGCATAATTTGGGTACACAAAGGAGACTACAGCACACCCACACCTCTTAATCGAGCAAGTTCAGCAATTAAATAGAGCTAGCTGACCTAAACATTACTATAACAAATTAAAGATCGGCGCTCTTAGTTAAACAAAACAAAGAGTACTACTATAGCCGGTGCTCGTCGATCTCCGCCGCCGTCTCCATGTCTAGCTCGCGCCCGGCGGTCTCCTGGGGAAGGGGCTCCATGGCATCCATCACACCATACTCGGCAAGCATCTCGCCTTCCGCATCTGCCATCTCTTTGGAAAAGGCTGCCATGAGTTGGGCGTGGGCGGTCGTGATCTGGGCTTGGACGGGCTCCGTCGTCTCAAGGTATGCGGCGGGGGAGCGGACGGCTGCTCGAACACTCTCGGCGGTTGCCAACTCTTCGGTCGTGGGTTGCCGACCGTTGTAGGAGAAGCTTCATTCAATTTGTGCGGTAACCGCCACGAGCTGGGCGTGGGTGGCCTCGACATGGTCGTGGGCGGCCTCCATCAGGGCTAAGGCCGCAACTGCGGAACGGACAGCTGTTGTGCCTCTCTCGCCAGTTGTTATCGCCGAGGCAGATGTTGTTGTCGCCACCTGAGAAGCAACAGCGGCCGTTTGGGCTGCCTTGGCCGCCCGGTCGCAGATTGCGGCCGCGCTCATGCACCTTGTTAGCACGCGCATGGCGGTTGCGGCCGCGCTCTCGCCGGAGTGGGCCACCGAAGTTGCCCTCACGACGCGGGTCCACATGCCCATCTTTCACCGGCGATGATTGAACAGTGAAATGATATTTGGGGAGCGAGCTAGTGTGCTTGAGACGCCGGCTGTGGACTGTAACGACGCACCTTCTCGTGTAAGCCATAGACGTACTATACACCGACGGTGCTCCAGGATATTTTGTGCTGCATCTCACATGGTTGGTGATAATAATCTATGTGGGATCTACTTGATCTTTCATCTTGATTTGAATTACATAATGGGGTCACAGTGGCAATGGGTGGTGTTTGAATTGCTAGACCTTTTATCTGAAGTGAACATTCAACTATATGTGTGTCGTAAAAGATTTGGAATTATTCAGGGTTCGTTTGAACATTTTACACATTAAATTGGTTTTCTAGACATTTCAGGTGCACAATTCAAAAATAAACTACATGCACATGCTCCGGTGCACCAACATGGGTTGTAAAATCATATATGTGTCCATGGGTTTATGCTTATGTCCCATGCAAGAAATGGGGATGAAATTCGAACACCACGGCACTGTGGCTCTACGGCAAACGTCGACGTACTTGCTTTTGTAATTCTAGTAAATCCAAAATTCGTCCGAAATTCATGAAACTTGCAATGCTATCATGGAGCGGCATCAACATGCCATGGTAAAAATTTTGTCCCATATGGGGCAAGATTGGGTATAAGCTTCTCATAAACCAGAGCTTCTCACAACAAGTGTGATGGTTTTGGGCAGACTAAGGCATAGCCTAGTGGTGCGAAGGGGCTGATGCCTTCCCAACCACCCAGGTTCAAGGCACGTTACTTGCAATTTGGGTTTGTTGCACCAATTATACTGTAGGGGGTTCCCTTACAGTCTTTCTGTCAAAGAAGTGTGATGGTTTTGGTAGGGAACGTTTCTCCTTTCTGGACGAAACGATATCCGTTGGCTCTTCTCGATTTTAAATTTTTTCCTAGTGCCAACATAGAACAACAGGAGTGTTGTGTCAATTTTTGGCATTTTTCGGGATTCGCTTGGACACTTTTATACATTAACTAAGTTTTCTATGCATTCATGTGCATAATTCAAATTTGAACTACAGGCACATGCTCTAATGCATATAAATTAGTTGAAAATTCAAATCGGTGTCCTTGGTTGCATGCTTAGGTCCCATGCAAGAAATGGTAATGAATGTCAAACACCCTGCCACGATCACTCGGCCACAAACATTGAGATACTTGGTTTTTAAATTCTAGTAAGTCCAAAGCTCGTCTGAAATTCATGAAACTTGGCATGCTATCATGGAGCGGCATCAACATGTCGTGGTAAATTTTTTTGTCCCATTTGGGGCAGGTTTGGGGATATGCTTCTCACAAACCAGAGCTTCTCACAACAAGCCTGATGGTGTTGGCAGGGAATGTTTCACCTTTCTGGACGAAACGATATCCATTGCCTCTTCTCGATTTCAATTTTTTCCCTAGTGTCAACATAGAACAATAGGAGTGTTGTGTCAATTTTTGGGATTTTTCAGGGTTCGTTTGGACATTTGTATGCATTAGTTGAGTTTTCAATGCATTTATGTGCATAATTCAAATTTGAACTACATGCACATGCTCTAATGCATATAAATTGGTTGAAAATTCAAATATGTGTCCTTCGTTGCATGCTTAGGTCCCATCCAGGAAATGGGAATGAATGTCAAACACCCTGCCACCGTCACTCGGCCGCAAACATTGAGATACCTGGTTTTTAAATGGTAGTAAATCCAAAACTCATATGAAATTCATGAAACTTGGCATGCTATCATGGAGTGGCGTCAACATGTCGTGGTAAAAGTTTTGTCCCATTTGGGGCAGGTTTGGGTATATGCTTCTCACAAACCAGAGCTTCTCACAACAAGCATGAAGGTTTCAGTAAAGAACGTCCCACCTTTGGGGACGAAATGATATCCATTGCCTCTTTTTGCTTTCAAATTTTTTCTCGTGTCAACATAGAACAACAGGAGTGCTGTGTCAATTTTTGTGATTTTTCAGGGTTCGTTTGGACATTTTTATGTATTAATTGTGTTTTCAATGCATTCATGTGCTAATTCAAAGTTGAACTACATGCACATGCTCTAATGCATATAAATTGGTTGAAAATTCAAATATGTGTCCTTGGTTGCATGCTTAGGTCCCATGCAAGAAATGGGAATGAATGTCAAACACCCTGCCACCGTCACTCAGCCGCAAACATTGAGATACCTTGTTTTTAAATTCTAGTAAATCCAAAACTCGTCTGAAATTCATGAAACTTGGCATGCTATCATGGAGCGGCATCAAGATGTCATGGTAAATTTTTTGTCCCATTTTGGGCAGGTTTGGGTATATGATTCTCACAAACCAGAGCTTCTCACAACAAGCATGATGGTTTCGGTAGGGAACGTCCCACCTTTGAGGACAAAATGATATCCATTGCCTCTTATTGCTTTCAAAGTTTTTCTCGTGTCAACGTAGAACAACAGGAGTGTTGTGTCAATTTTTGTGATTTATTGGGGTTCGTTTGGACATTTTTATGCATTAATTGAGTTTTCAATGCATTCATGTGCATAATTCAAATTTGAACTACATGCACATGCTCTAATACATATAAATTGGTTGAAATTCAAATCGGTGTTCTTGGTTGCATGCTTAGGTCCCATGCAAGAAATGGGAATGAATGTCAAACACCCTGCCACTGTCACTCGGCCGCAAACATTGAGATACTTGGTTTTTAAATTCTAGTAAATCAAAAACTCATGTGAAATTCATGAAACTTCGCATGCTATCATGGAGCGGCATCAACATGCCGTGGTAAATGTTTTGTCCCATTTGGGGCAGGTTTGGGTATATGCTTCTCACAAACCGGAGCTTCTCACAACAAGCATGATGGTTTCGGTAGGGAACGTCTCACCTTTGCGGACGAAACGATATCCATTGCCTCTTATTGCTTTCAAAAAAAATTCTCGTGTCAACATAGAACAGCTGGAGTGTTGTGTCAATTGTTGTGATTTTTCGGGGTTCGTTTGGACATTTTTATGCATTAACTGGGTTTTCAATGCATTCATGTGCATAATTCAAATTTGAACTACATGTACATGCTCTAGTGCACATAAATTGGTTGAAAAATCAAATATGTGTCCTTGGGTGCATGCTTAGGTCCCATGCAAGAAATGGGAATGAATTTCAAACAACAAGGCACAGTTGATTGCCGACAAAACGTTGAGATACTTTGTTTTAAAATTCTAGTAAATCCAAAACTCGTCTCAAATTCATGAAACTTGGCATGCTATCATGGAATGGCACCCGACAAGTTGTATTTTTCGTGTCCATTTTGAGAGAAGGCGCACTCGAATAACAGCCAACAAATGCATTTTGAAAAAATAGCTGCCACTTTAATATCTCGAACATTTGTATAATTCAAACCATGTGCATTCTGTTAACCATTCACGTGACGCCACGTGTCTTGGTTTTAATGGCTATAGGAGGTGCCGTGCGGACACCTGCTTGACCTTGACTGAATAGGAGGCGTGCGAGCGCAGTCCGGTGAGCAGGCTGACCAGGAGGCGTGCAAGCTGTCCTCCAATGCATAGGCTCACCGGAAGAGTGTGAGTTGTACGCTGTGCAGGCTCACTGGGAAGCGAGCCCTTTGACTTCCATGGCCACCCGCCTTCCTCTCCATTAATGGCGCCCGAGCCGCTGCTTAATATGGGCGGCCTTACTATTCGCCTCCCATTCCCCTCCCTCCCGCAGACCTCCACCAACGCCATGGCGCAGAAGGATCATCTGCCACTAGTCTTCAAGTTTGGTGAAGTCAACTCCGAGCTGGAGGAGATTGAAAATAAGGAGGAATGGAGCCTCATGGACATGGCCTAGAACGAGCTGGCCGTGGCGGTTGCTGCCCCCGCTCCCATCCCCGTGCCCGCGCCAGCGACCATCCCCGTAGCATTGATGAGCTGGTCCCCGAGCACTACCGCAGAGATGGAAGCCGCGGGTGTCAGCGAGGTCTCCGCGGACCAGCGCGAGCTCGTGTACATGTCAGCGCTAGCGCTCGCGCCCGTGCGCGCCCCTCCACCCACCGCGGCGCCGGTCCCCGTGCGTTTGGTTGCACCCGCCGCACCCGTGCCCGCGCCCCCCTCAGCGGCATGGGACGCCGCCGTCGACCGCTACCTCTCAGCGCCGCCAGCCGCCGTCCTCCCGCACCCCGCCCGTCCATCGCGCGACAACATGATGTTTGATTTACAAGTGAAGAACATTCTATGCCGCATTGAAGACTTCAACAACGACGTCTCGGAGGACGACAACGACGGTGTGGCACGCCGCCTCCGCCGCCGCCAGAAATAGTTTTTTTCTTGGGTTTAATACTGTATCTCGATCATATGAATATAAATTCGCTGTATGACTGAATGAAAGATATGGTTTGAGCGAACTTGCATTTTTCTCTCTTAATGTATGGACTTATCAAACGATTTTATTTTGAAAAAAAAGTCAATGGTTTTCAAATATAAAACACTCATCGCAAATGTTTTAGTTGGAACACCCGTATGCAAACAGACAGCTTCCCTAGGAATCCAAGGGAAAATGTGCCGAGCAGGATTTGTGCAGCACTTGATCGCAAACGTTTTAGATAGAACACCCATATGCAAAGTGAGAGCAGGGTCTGTGCATCTCTTCAACGCAAATGGTTTTTTTGGATGACACATGTGCAACCACTTACGAACAATTTGGGTATGTTGCCATTTGTCAAATTGGAAAGATTGACATTTGTTGATCTAGTAAATTGCCATTTGTCAACCTTGTAGCACTGCGATTTGTCAAAATATGAAGCTAAAAATCACTAGCAGTACCTAATTTTTGCAACTAAAATGTAGTAATTAAGCATAGATTTCATTCATAGATTAAGCAGTCATTCTTAATTTATACAAACAGTTCAACTCAACAGCTGAACCAACCAAACTTTTCCCCAATTGTTCCCAACCACGTACTGAAATAGCTAGTTCAACTATATATACTAGCTAATTTTAAGTACGTTGTACAGTTCCACCACATCTATAGTCAGATGAACTGAACAAAATAGCCACTAAATACTACTACTACGGAGGGGCTTTATACTACTTCCGGCTGCCTCTCCTCTGCCGAGCGCGCTCAGTAAGAGGCAGAGGAGGAGGAGCCTACTGACAAGCTGGGCAACCACAATACGGTGCCTGCCGCTGTTGCAGCTTTAGCGACGCTCACCTCGAACGCCCTCTACCGCTCCAGATGACCCCTCTCGAAGTGGTGGTTCTCCTCGTAGATCTCCTGATTCCTCGCCTCTGAGGAGGCGTGTGCCGCGGCCACGGCGGCGATAAGGCTCTTTGCATGCTTAACGAGGTGCTCCTCCTCCTCCCACAGGAACTCGGTGTAGCGCGCAAGGTCACTGACGCACATGCGGGCATCCACCTCCGCCTCCCGCCTTCGGGCTGTGGTGGCAGAGCGGGTGATGACCTCGGCGGTTGACGGTGGGCCGGCCACTACGGCCGACGATGGGGTGGCGTCCATGACCACCACCTCCCGCCTTTGGGCCGCTGTGGCGGAGCGGGTGATGGCCACGGTGGCCGACAGTGGGGTGGCGGCCACGACGGCCACCTCCCGCCTTCGGGTCGCGGCGTCGGAGTAGGTGATGGCCCTGGCTTTCGGCGGTGGTGTGGCGGTAACAGCGGCCAGCAACAGCTGCCGACGGGCGGCGGCGGCGGAGCATGTGGTGGGTGTTCCGCGCACACCCAACAGGGACGCCACGCGCACTACACTATGCCGGGGATTGTGCTGCCGCCGCGGTGTAGTCTCCCAGCTGGAGCTGTCCTCTAATGACGGCGGAGTGGCTGAGCGACGATGACGGACTGGTGCCATTGGCGGTTGTGGGAGAAGCAGACGATATATCCTACAGTGAGGGAGGGGAAAATGCGACGCAGGACTCGCCGGTCGTGAGGGTTTATATAGCAGGCCGGTAAGCATTGGGATTTTGGGGGATTTCACCGAGTCGGGTGGGAAGCTTGTGCGGGAACCTGCGAGGTTGCACGAGAACGGGCTAACCGACGATTCATTGGCGCCACTTCGAGCCACCCTTTGGCAAAAAGAACGCCCCCGCGCGCTGCGCGAGCTTGCGTTGTAAGCCGTCTGCAGCAGCGGGGTGACAAGACATGCGAGAGGAGGACGAAAGGCCACGTACACATATGGTTAATAAAAAAAAGTTTGCGCTTTAATTACCTACTATATCCCCGTCCTGGTTTATAAGTATGATTTAACTAATAAAATACGAATGCATGTCGCCAAAGATTATATAGTTGGATTCGTATTTGAACATGGTTTCCAATTATATAATTTTTATAACATGCATTAACATTTTGTTGGTTAAATTTGAGGGCAAAGTATGGCACAGAATATAAAGGGGGCTATAGACTAGACGAAGGTAGTAGCACACGGCCGCTCTCTACACATCGACGCAACTGTAGGCCGACTTGTAGGCAACCATTTCCTGCGTGTTCAACTGCTCTATGCGTGTGGTTGATTGCGGTTCAGGCAGCCGCGGTGCGCTCTGCTCGTGTCCTTCCGCGCGTGCTCTGCTCTTGCGTCCCTCCGGGTGCTCTGCCCTCACCCCTCCACGCGTGCTGCCAGTGTTTGGGGCCGGCGCACGATCATGCATGTTTGTGTGCATGCAGTTGCGCCGGGCACGGCACGACAATGCAGTTACCCGCTGCAAAAACTGCCATACGGACGCGCAGAGAATCCAGGCCGCCCAGCCACATTTATTCCTGCGGCCATTTACCTTCATCTCTCGCGTCACACGACACAATAAGCACACCCACGATGACACATACAGAGAGGACATCCAGCGGTTCCAATGGCGCTCCCCATGGCTCCAATGGCGCTCCCAACGGCCATCGACGACAACGGTGGGCAATTCACCATGCATCACGTAGTGGACACCCACGTGAGGGGGAAGGCCCTCTCGGTGGTGTACACGAACGATCCGGTCTCGGTGGAGAGCACCATCCAAACTATGGAGCAGTTCCTTGCTGAGGACAAGTACCGAGTGGTCGGCTTCGACCTCAAGTACACCATCGGTCGTGTCGGGCATGATCAGAAGGTTGCTGTTGCCCAGTTGTGCGCGCGACATGATGTCCTCGTCTACCACTACCACCTTGACACAAGGCCTTGCGAGCGTTTCTCCAGGTTTATCAACAGCTCCGACTACAGTTTCGCTATGGTGGACACCACCAACGATCTAAAGCCCTCAAGTTTTCGGACTTGAAATGCCCGAATCTTGTCAACATCCAACACCACAACAAGGTCTGGGGCAGCGACAAAAACAAACTGAACTCCCTGGTTGAACTCGCCTTGGCCATCATCGACCCCTACTACATGAAGATGAAGAATTAGAGCAAGAAGGAAAAGAACGCCTAGCACAGTGTGTGGCATGAGAGACTGGATGAACAACATGTCAAGTACGTGGCCATGGACGCGTACACAAACTACGAGAAGTACAGGTGGATCGTTGACATGAGGAACTGTCTTCTTCTTGCCCTGCATTTACCGGATCGATACGTAGCAAAGGGCGGAGCGTCACAAGAAGTAGATGACTAGATGATCGTTTCTCCTACTTTAGAATGCATGCAATTGTTTATTGAGGTGTGTGCGAATGATCTGTATAGTCACTTATGTAATTGGATGTTTATTTTAGTTATATATATATACATGTTATTCTTCTGTAGAAAGAGCAAATCACACGGCTTATTAGCAGCAATCATCTGTATTATTATTGGTCTTCGCACACATTTCTAATTACAGACCTGTTTGCCGCGTATCACACACATCTTGTTTAGTTGAACTGTTCCATTGTGTTGCCTAATCACACACAGTTCATCCTAGTGAACCGTATGCTGTATATCGCGCACACCTTCATCTGGTTGCCCGTTTCTTTTCTTTCTCCTCATCCCAAACAGTTGATTGAACTGAACGGTATGCCCTGCATCGCACACGCAACTAAAATCTGAACCGTGTTTGATGCATCTGTCATCGCAAACGTTTTACACCTTTTTGACGGGTTTTTGCACCATCGTTTGCGATTATTGCATCGCACACAGTTTCGTCGAAGGGTCTCTGATTGTAGTGTCACGTTTGGACCATCCTGCAGTAGTGTATGTTGTGAGTGTGAAACACATTATACATGTTTGAGAAGTAAAAAAACCCGCATGAAACACACATTAATTGGAGATAGTCAGCGAGGAATGCATACATTGGATTTCAACATAAAGTGGTTTCAAATATTTGAAAATCCAAATTAAGATGGATACAACCTTATGAATCTGAGATCATGCCATTTGTAAACCATATTTATATATATAGGGAGTCGTGCTTTTGAAAGTATATATAAAAAATGATGTATATAGAATTTTATTCCAATCGAAAATGGATCCTGCCCGAACAAAAATAGAATACAAACTAGATTCGAATTGAGTTGGCACGGTAAACGTGCACTCTTGCTCTGCAATTTTTTTAACAAAGCGGGGAAAGTCGCAGTAACCGCCCGAAACCAAAATCTATGAGATGGAAATTACTGCTTATCCCTGACACGCAAAGCCTATCGGCTCGATTTCTATAGGTTTCTATAGGGGTAGGTTTTTAATTTCACTCAAACGTGACATAACCGCCTCTCACTCGGATTCATACACGGTGGGCGCCAAAACACAGTGTCTCCTCGGCTGAAATCGACTCCCTCCCCGATTCATACACGGTGGGCGCCAAAACAAACTCTCGTCGGCAAATATTCGGTGTACGCAAGATTGCCGTCCTATCCCCACCTGACTAATTTTGCTGTGTGTAGGAAATTTTAAACGGGGGCTAAGTTTGTAAATTTCCTCGCATTTGAGACAAGAGCGCCTTGAAGACATGGTTCCCCCCTTCCTCTCTCCCTCTGTTTCCCCATTCGTACTCCGTGGGCGCCAAAACACCCTCTCTACCCTAGCCTCCTCCGTCCTCCACCCCATCCACCACCATTCTCCTCCACCCTACCAGAGCTGATACCCCGACACCGTCGTCCATGACAAGAGATCGACCTCTCTCTTCCATGGCTTCGGACCGGGATCCTTGCATCCCGTCCTCTCGCTTCATCCCCGTCGTCGTCCACCTTGCCGGCACCACACCTACGACTATCTCGTCCACCGCGCCCCGCCACCACCGTCTACCCCCCTAGATCTGCTTCCACGCTGCCAACAGCCATAGCTACCGCAGCACCGTCAAATTCTCAGCAGATGCATACACGGCGCTGCACCAGAGGCGGTAATCTTTTGTATCTGCTCAAGTTGTTTATCGTAACAAGAAAATAGATCGCCACTGCTTTACTTTGATTTCTTGTCCATCACTTACTTCTTAGTTGAAAGCAAACATTGGTTGCAAATTTGCCTTTGTCCGGTTTGCACCTTCAGATCCGCCATGGCACGCTCAACACTATACTCGCAATGCTTATGGTTTTCCCCTTTTATATTCCACACTAGTTAAATGCCAGTAGACTAAATTTCAAATTGGTTCAGTCGATTTTTGAGAGCTCGCCGGAGTTCGCCGGTGCGAAGGAAGGGGCTCGGGTGGGGATGGTGGTTGTGGGGGCGGTGGTGGGGCCTCGCCGAACGGAGAAAACTTGACGCGGGTGCGGGCGGGGGTGGGGGTGGGGGTGGCGGAGGAACACATGCGGTGAGGGGCGGTTCAGGGGAGGGCGGGGGGGAGGGGGGAGGGGCCGGTGGTTCGGCCGGCGGGCCGTGCGGTGTTCTGTATGGGTTAGGAGATGTAGGATCTTCATCCAACTGCCTGAAATTGTCGACTGGCCCAAATGACAAAAGTCACGAGACTTGCATGCAGACATGCCTTTATATTCAGTACCATCATCGTAGCTGCTTAGCACTGCTCCAATATCCATCAAGCTAAACAACGTGCCACTCATAATTCCAAACTTGTTGCTCAAATACGAATCTGATCTGATGCTGATATTACTAAAACAGGTAACGTTTAATTGGTCAGCTAATGTTCCTACTTTACTTTCAAAAAGCACGTGCACCACATATAGAGAGACAACAGGGAGTTGCATTCTTAATGCGCTCTGGTTCATCATGTGTGGGCACTGTGCAACGAACATTTTATTATCCAAAACCTGCTTGCTCTTCTTTAGCATGTTCCTCTTCCGTTCTTATCTAATAAGTACTCTGTCCGTTCCTAAATACAAGTCTTTGTATAGATTCCACCATGGACTACATATGGAGCAAAATGAGTGAATCTACACTCTAAAATGTATCTATATACATTTGTATGTGATCCATAGTGGAAATCTCTACAAAGACTTGTATTTTGGAACGGAGGGAGTATGATAGTAGTACAGTATGTTCCTTGTAGTGAAGATGAGCAGGGACATTTGCAATGTAGAGGTCTATAAGGTCGGTTGTGATGGACACTTTGAACTCTTCGGGCCTCTTTGATTCGTAGGATTTTGTAGACATAGGAATAGGAATTGTAGTGGCCTGCCCACTTGAATCCTATAAGATTAGCAAGGAAATGCAGGGAGTTGTGTCGCCTTTGAGAGTTACACTGATATTAACAGTACCGCACCTTCAGTTGAAGAGAGCTGGTATCTGAAGCCTTTCTAGCCGTACCGGCAATACTAGCATATATATTCCAGCAAGTTCCACTTTCCTAATTTTACTCCCGATGCTTAGGGTTTTCCCATTTTATCTACACTACGATCTGCGTAGGTGCTTTGTGTCCTACTAGCAGTTGTTCACCCTTTAAAGCTAAATAACACACCAATCATACGTCCTATGGTTCTTCAAATACGAATGTGATATGATACTAACATTAGCTAACAGACACACATTTAATTGGTTAGCTAATGCTCCCAGTTGAGTTTCCAAATGCATGTGGCCACATATAGAGAGACGTCATGGAATTGCATTTCCGTGGGAGCTCTGATTCATCATGGGTGGGCAACCAATATTGTATAGAAAGAAGGGGAATCTCAATAGTATGCTTCCTCTTCTGTTCTTTAACATGTTCCTCTTCTGTTCTTCTTTATTAAGCACAGTATGTTCCTTGTCAGGAAGGGGAGCAGGGACATCTGCAGTCAGCAGCTCTATTGGGCCGGTCCTGCTAAATGATTTCGCACTTCGAGTTGGTCTGCCATAATACCTCAGAAATGGTGGGAGCCGTGCGGTCTTTGATAGACTAAATTGATAGTAACAGTTGTGCGCCTTCAGATGAATAGAGTTGGCATGTAGGTGATCGATAGGCTGCATATTAGTATCGGCAAAACCCTATGTTTTCCAGCTAGTTCCGCTTTCCTGATTTATTTATGGTGGTTATGGTGTACCCCTATTATCTACACTACGATCTGCCTACTGGCTCTGCGCTCTCGTTATCATGGTTTGGCAATAAACTTTCTATATGGTATATTATGAACCTATCATCTGCCAACTATCCTTACATCTGGGGCCCCCAATAGGGAGCCTATTTTTTGTAGTTGTGCCAGATTATATTAATCTACTGACCATATTACAACACACATGGGCTCTCTCATCGTAATCCAAAGTGATAGCACACAAGGGTTTACAGGAGCCTCTATTATATTACAATATCCTCTCAGACATTACAAAGATAATCTCACTACTATTTGTGTTTTCATGCTTTACAGATATTGTACGTAATCACAATGGATATAAGAATGCGCACATCAGAAGAACATTGCGGAACAGTTCAATGGGTAAAAAACTTTGCATCAAGGGATTGAGGTCCATTGTGGATGCAATGAAACCCACATGCCCTCGACATATAGATTCGTATTCAGAGTATGATCCTAAAGACTATTCTGAGCTCAAGGAGTCAAAGACAGATGACCTATCCTGTTCACCCAATAAGGTGTATGTTCTAATTTGGCAAGGTTTTATTGGTTGCACATATCTTGCATAAGGTGTCTTGCATTTCTTTTGCTTCGTTGCACCGTCATCTGCTTAGTTTACTCATGATATATGTGAAGATGCCATGCCCATCCATTATCAACACCTATTACATTTGTCGCCATACCATGTTTTTCCATTCAAATGTTGTTCTTGTGTTTCAGACATACAAAAGGAAGAGGGTGATTGCAGAACCTGAAGGAGTACAAGCAAAGTCCTTGAAAAAGGTGGTTCTACCGGAGAAATCACATAGCACCCGACGTATATTGGCAATAGAACCAGCGCCGCAAAACCTAGGATATCGCAGCTATGTTGGTCGCTGCTTTGCTCTTGTGAGTACCTATTGTCCTATCGTTGTCCTTACATTCATGCCTCGTGGATTATGTGACATCATTGTGCATTATATCTTGCTTATCCACTGTTCGCTCCAAATTATCAGATCTATATTAATGCATAAATTAATGTAGAATAAACTCAATGCTTACGAAGAAATTTAGTTCTGCATTGTTCTTGTAAGTATCTTCTGTCCTTCATCACTATACTTATATTTGTCAACTAGTTCTTCATGTACACTTTGTAGCTTATTTTCCCTTGTCCTCCATTTTTCTACACATCAGATCTATATTTACTCTTGCCAAAATATTGAATAAAACCAATGTTACTGAAGAAGTTTAGATCTGCATTGCTCTTGTCAGTGCCTTCTGCCTGTATGTTGTATTTACATATGTACTCTGCATCTTAAGTTAAATAATAGCCATTTGTTCCTATATTTTCACATATATATATATATATTTACTCTTAACAAAATTTAAATAAAGGCAATACTCTTGAAGAAGAGTGTGCGGTAAACTTCTTGAATTGCCCCCCCCCCCATCAATATGGACAAGGCCTTTATAGAGCCTGTCTTCACTACTAATGTAAGTTTGTCCTCCTCGAGCCTTCAAACGTTGTTGTGTATATTTGGATAGCTATGAGTGCAAATGCTGCTTATTTTTGTCGTCTGCATCAAATTGCTTGTTCAAAGTTTATAAAGTAGAAGTACATAGACATAGGTTTGTCCTTCTCAATTTTAGTCTTTAGTTGTACAATCTAGTTCCTTGTTCATACCATGTAAATTAAACTATAGCAAGTTATCTTCTTTAGCACTATGTGTATGCTTGTGTTCTTGATCTGTAATCCAGTGGTGTGGTGAGACTACCAACAACAACACAATGTCATATCCTGCTATGTCTCAACTATGAACAATGCCATATTATATTAATGTTATTTCAATTGTGTCTCTTTATTTACCAATCTGAAATGGTATAAATTGACAGTAACTCACCATTCATGCTTATACGTTGTTTAGAACTACATCTATGCTTGTGTTCTTGATCTTTAATCCAGTGGTCTGGTGAAGCTGGCCGCTCCTACACAATGCCATTTCATGCCGTCTTAACTATGAACAATGCCTATTATGTTAATGCTATTTCAAAGCGTGTCTCTTTATTTCTGACAAAGAAATGAGATGAATTGACAGTGCTGATGCTTATACGTGCAAAACCTATTCTCTACCTACTTGTTTCTCTTTCACGGTGACAACACTGCTGCTAGGAAGAACTGCCACAATGATAGTGAGACGACCCATTGTTTGTCCCTCTAACACATATTCCAGAGGAGAAGGCAACACATCTTGAGGGTAGGGATACAACCACGAAGTCACATCTTGATGTAGTGTCAAACTTACTTAGTGACACAAGCTCGATGAAGTCGCCCCCTAAATCTGTTCGACTCCTTCAGTATGAAATTCAAGCAGAAATGCATGCTTCCGCTCAAATCCGATTGGAATTCCAACCTCTATGCAAGATTAACCGTAAGTACAAGACTTTTATTGATGTTATGCAGCTTAAGTTGGTGGATATGAGCGCCAAAGAAGCACAGTCTCATCAGGTTGCTAAGCTGCTTGCGATGCAGCTCCTAGGCTGGGCTAACCTTTCTTGAACTATATTGAAGTGATGTCGGTTCTGTCTATTATTTTGTCCGCCTGTTAACTTCCACTGGTGGCGACCTGCCCAGTTTATGTAATCTGCTGTCTGGTTGCCCTGTATTATCACTGGCAGCGAACTTTGATGCCGAGGGGATGTAATATGTTGTAATTTCTTTGTTGTATAGTCTAGGTTTATTCTTCGTCACGATGTTGTACTTTATTTGCTGTTTTTGCTGTCGTTGCTCTAAGAAAAGGTCGTAATATTCGATCGGTGTGCAATGAGCCAATAGGTTAGGTTTATAAAATAATAATTTCTGTACTAAAACTGGCCGGTCGCCAATCGCTAGTACAGGCCGAACCGTGGGCCGACAATCATCTTGGGCCATTAGTTTGGTCTAGTCTTAATCTGGCCCACTATTAGTTTTGGGCCTTTAAAAGGCCAAGTAAACCGCTTGCCTTAATTGGGCTGAATGTATAACGGGCCTAAATTAGGCCCAACACTCTCAAGGGCCTTTAATGGGCCGATAGGAAGTTTGGGCTAGAATGTATCCACGAAGACTATGGTCCGTTAAGAGACCGAAAGTAACAAAGTCCCAAACAATTTGGGGTAGGCTATTGGTGAAACCCATAAGATCTCGCAACCAACTCATGGCTCTAGCACATGGATAGCAAGCTTCCACGCACCACTATCCATAGCTAGCTCTTTGGTGATACTCCAATCCTTCAGGTCTCTCTTAACGGACTCCTCCCATGTCAAATTCGGTCCACCCTGCCCTCTCTTGACATTCTCCGCACACTTTAGCCGTCCGCTATGCACTGGAGCTTCTGGAGACCTGCGCTGAATATGCCCAAACCATCTCAGACGATGTTGGACAAGCTTCTCTTCAATTGGTGCTACCCCAACTCTATCTCGTATATCATCATTCTGGACTCTATCCTTCCTCATGTGGCCATACATCCATCTCAACATACGCATCTCCGCCACACCTAACTGTTGAACATGTCGCCTTTTTAGTCAGCCAACACTCAGTGCCATACAATATTGCGGGTCGAACTGCCGTTCTGTAGAACTTGCCTTTTAGATTTTGTGGCACTCTCTTGTCACAGAGAATGCCAGAAGCTTGGCGCCACTTCATCCATCCGGCTTTGATTCGATGGTTCACATCTTCATCAATACCCCCATCCTCCTGCAGCATTGACCCCGAATACTGAAAGGAGTCCTTCTGGGGTACTACCTGGCCATCAAGGCTAACCTCCTCCTCTTCACACCTAGTAGCACTGAAACCGCACATCATGTACTAGTTCTACTAAGCCTAAACCCTTTCAATTCCAAGGTTTGTCTCCATAACTCTAACTTCCTATTTACCCCCGTTCGACTATCGTCAACTAGCACCACATCATCCGCAAAGAGCATACACCATGGGATATCTCCTTGTATATCCCTTGTGACCTCATCCATCACCAATGCAAAAAGATAAGGGCTCAAAGCTGACTCCTGATGTAGTCCTATCCTAATCGGGAAGTCATCAGTGTCGACATCACTTGTTCGAACACTTGTCACAACATTATCATACATGTCCTTGATGAGGGTAATGTACTTTGCTGGGACTTTGTGTTTCTCCAAGGCCCACCACATGACATTTCGCGGTATCTTATCATAGGCCTTCTCCAAGTCAATGAACACCATATGCAAGTCCTTCTTTTGCTCCCTATATCTCTCCATAAGTTGTCGTACCAAGAAATGGCTTCCATGTCGACCTCCCAGGCATGAAACCAAACTGATTTTTGGTCACGCTTGTCATTCTTCTTAAGCAGTTCTCAATGACTCTCTCCCATAGCTTCATTGTATGGCTCATCAACTTAATTCCACGGTAATTAGTACAACTCTGAACATCCCCCTTGTTCTTGAAGATTGGTACTAATATACTCCATCTCCATTCTTCCGGCATCTTGTTTGCCCGAAAAATGAGGTTGAAAACCTTGGTTAGCCATACTATCGCTATGTCCCCGAGACCTTTCCACACCTCAATGGGGATACAATCAGGGCCCATCGCCTTGCCTCCTTTCATCCTTTCTAAAGCCTCTTTGATCTCAGACTCCTGGATTCGCCACACAAAACGCATGCTGGTCTCATCAAAGGAGTCATCCAGCTCAATGGTAGAACTCTCATTCTCCCCATTGAACAGCTTGTCAAAGTACTCTCGCCATCTATGCGTAATCTCCTCGTCCTTCACCAAGAGTTGGCCTGCTCCGTCCTTGATGCATTTGACTTGGCCAATATCCCTCGTCTTCCTCTCTTGGATCTTGGTCATATTATAGATGTGTCAGCGTCCTGGGAACGGGGGTACCCAGACTTGGCTACCTGCAGCCCACGGCGTGGCTCCACCAACGGCCCGGTACAACCCAACTTCGGCAGCAACAGATCAAGACCCTTGTGAGGGGCCAAGCCTCATGAGGCGGACGACACCAAGACCTCCCTGGGAGCGGCCCCGCTAAGCTGGCTCCTAAGGAGTGGAGATTTCTATGCAAGGGGCACCTCGCGAGGTTCACGTGACGTGAGCCATGATGACCAAGGCCAGGCGGGCGCCAGCGGGCGCAGTGTACCAGTTTCCTCTTTGGTGTTAAAGAGGCAGGCACAGACGAGGAGTCCCGAGACATCAAGAAAAGATTTCCATATCGGTGCAACGAGACCAAGACCAGCAGGACGACAGGATGGAGGTCATCGCGGAGCCCACGGCAGCATCACCAACAGAGCCTTTGGCAGGCGAAGACTACTTTTGTCAGGATAACTTGTACTAGTTGTCTCCCTTCAAAATTGGCCATTGTGGGATCCCTTCCCGCCTACATTTGGGAAGAGGAACGGAGCCTCTATAAATAGGACTAGCCACCACCATAGGAGGCAACTCATCTTGGACCGGATACCTTCCACCAAGACTATCCTCACCAGCTCATAGAGCTCAAGAACACCTCTCCTCCTGAGGCTGTTCACCCATTGTACTAGTTCACGAGGCAATCCACCACCACCACACTGGAGTAGGGTATTACACCACGCGGTGGCCCGAACCAGTATAAATCTCTGTGTCTCGTGTTCTTTGGGTTCGTCGAGCTACGCCGCGGAATCGTTGGGTAGGCAGGCTGGGCAGAGAGAGTCCTTCGTGCGCACCCAAGAGTTCGAACCTCTCAAGGGTCTGCGGAGCCCTGAATCCGACATTTGGCGTGCCAGGTAGGGGTGCGCCGAAGCTTTCCCTCTGTCGATCCACGCTCCACCGTTCCACCACTTCCATGGCAGATGCTCGTCGAGCCCGTGCGGAGCGCCAAGCCGCTCTCAACGGTCGCGTCGCCCAGACGGCGCCCGTCGGTGGGCCTCCCCGTCGCTCTCCATCACCTGCTGCCAACACCGCCACCAGCCCGGCGGGCCTCATCGCTGCACCCCTCCGTGCGGCGGGACGGACGCACCGCCACCCCGTCACTGACTCCGACCGGTTCGTCATCCCACGCTCGCTGCGGGCCCGTGAAAACGCAGGCTGAAGTGCTCATGGCGCGTGAGCTCCCGCGCTACCGCCTCGTCGACGACCTCTACGAGAAATGGCTAGACCGCATCGTCGAGCTCGTCAGCGCCGTTGGGGGCTCTCCTGTGCCATCCCTCTCGCTGCCTCGACCGCTTCCTGCTGCGGGCAACGTGGCCCATGGAGTGCCTACACCACCTCCATGTCAAGACGTCACCATCGCGCCAAGGCGCGCGGCCCCACGGCGTGACCCACCGTGCAGGGCGCCCGCGCATGAAGAATGACGCTGCCAGGAGGTCCCTCGGCCACAAGAAGATGCTCCTGCACTCCCCACACCACCTTGTCAAGACCTGTGCGCCACCTGTGGTGGCGGCGTGCAGATACCAAGACCAGGCTCCACCCTCGCGATGGGCTCCAGTGACTATAGCAGGTTGTCGCGCCTTCACTCTCGAGCTGCGAAGGCCGCTTCAGCCCGGGAAGTTCAAGCCTCGATCCGCCTTCGTTAATGCATTACACCACCGACCGCTGAGTTCCTCGCAGCTCTACGTGGCCGAAAGCATCAAGGGCTAACGGAGACGAGAAAGTCATGGCGAACTGGTTCCCCATGGCCCTCAAAGATGGCGCACGCTCGTGGCTCCTGAACTTGCCCGCGGGATCGATCTCCTCCTGTGGCAAGATGCACGAGCGTTTCGTTGCCAACTTCCAGGGCACTCATGACCGCCCGCCGGCCGCGGGTGACCTCCGGCGCATCAAGCAGCAGCCGGGAGAGACCCTACAGAAGTACATCCAGTGCTTCAACAGTGTTTGCCTCAAGATCCCCAAGGTGACGGACAAGGCCATCATCTCCGCATTCTCCGATGGTGTCTGCGATGTCAGGATGAAGGAGGAGCTTGCCATCCACGAAGACCTATGCACGGCTTTGGAGATGTTCAACATGGCTACCAAATGAGCAAGAGCTGAGGAGGGCCGCCTCTCCCTCCTCGAGCTCCCTGCTGCAGACCCAGAAGAAAAGAAGGTCAAGACCAAGGATGTGAAGCGCAAGGGAGCGGCCGTGCTCACGGCTGAGCCTGAGATGAAGCGCGGCTGCGACCACCCGGAGTCCTCGAAGGGCAGCCGTCCGTTCTGCGCCTTCCACAACATGCACAGCCACAACACCAATGACCGTTAGGAGCTCAGGGCCATCCGCGGATGGGCGCTTCGGTCGACGCCCCGAGCGCAGTGACCGACGCTACGGCCGAGGAGGACGCTGGGACGACCGAGGCCCCTGCCAAGAGTGGCGCAACCAGCCTCGTGAGGACCGCTGGCAGGACCAGCCTCGTGAGGACCGACCTTAGGGAAAGGCTGGCCTCCCTCTACTGCCACCACCGCCATGAAGAAACGACGATCATCACCAGGATGAGGAGGCTGGGGGCTTCCAGGAGCCGCGCGCCATCGCCTGCATCCTGGGTGGCGCTCAGGCCCCAGCCTCCCAACGCATCTTCAAGAAGTTTGCCCGTGAGGTGAACGCGGCCCTCCCCAGGCTTGAGTCCACAGGCCCACTCAGGTGGTCCAAGTGCACCATTACCTTCAGCTCGTCCGACCAGCTCAAATGCGCAGCAACCGCCGGCGCCCTCCCGATGCTCTGCTCGCCCATCATCAGCATTATCCTTGTCACCAAGACCCTCATTGACGGTGGCGCAGGACTCAACATTCTCTCCATTGACACATTCGACCACCTCCAAGTGCCATACGATCAGCTGCAGCCGACCAAGCCCTTCTCAGGAGTGACCGACGGCTCCACCACCCCGATAGGGCAGATCCACCTCCCTATCACCTTCGGCAAGCGCGACAACTACCACACCGAGCTCATCAACTTCGACGTCTCCCACATTCGCCTTCCCTACAACGCTATTCTCAGGTATCCAGCCCTAGCCAAGTTCATGGCGGTGACTCATCATGGTTACAATGTCCTCAAGATGCCAGGGAGATGTGGTGTCATCACGGTCACATGTGAAGAGAAGGACGCGGTGTGCTCCCTCGAGCGTGCCTACTAGGCTGCGGTGGTCGAAGACCCAGACAACGAAGGCATCATCTACCCTCCTAAGGCCGTCCCCAAGAAGAAAATACAGCTGCTCCACCAAGGGCCTCAGGAAAACGGCATCTCCAGCAGCACCTCCTCAGGACCTGCGCCCGCAGACGGGGCGCCACCCTCCCTCGCATAGGAAGGCGCGCCTGGCGCCCTCCTCAGGCTGGGCTCAGGGGCTCTCTTCTGTAGGGCCTCAGACCTAGCCAACGTCATGAGGGAGGCGCTCGGGCACTACATGGAGGCATGCTTCTCCGCACGCTTCCTTCGTCAGGGCACAAGGCACGAGGTGCCTGGTGCTCAGGAGTTCATCGCCAAGACCACCAAGGAGCTTCAAGAGGCGAAAGCCATGCGCGGCGACCACCGCCCACCACCTAGCGCACCTCCTTGTCCCAGCACGGATGACGAGCTGCGCGTCTGCGTCGACATTCCAGGGCTCAACAGGGCCGCATCTCAGGAGCGCTTTTGGTCATCGCGCGTTGGCCGGTGCGGAGGTCCACCTCACAGCTATGTTCGCATGCCTTTCGGCTTGCCGAATGCGGCTATCACCTTCTAGCGCTGCCTACGGGGCACCCTGGCGGCCCAGGAAGCCAGGCATCAGGCGGTCCTGGAGGAGATGGCGATAAACCTCCACGAGCCTCCCGACCTCCCAGAGCCTCCCGAGGCTCAGGATCTTGGCGGCTCGTGAGGAATGACTCCTTCAGCACACATCTTCAGCTACTCCAACACCTCTTCAACAACGGTGCCAGGTGACATTTTCTGGTTTATTCAGCTGGGGGCGCCCCTCGGCTGCATCATCCCCAGGTCGCATGGGCCTGTCCCTCCTACATGTATCCTTTTACATCTTTAGCTTACTCTGTTGGGGGCACCCTTCGTGTTGCATCATCCCCAGGCCGCATGGGTCCGCCCCTGTGGCATGTATCGTTCTTGCATCTATCTGAACTAGCATTGCTCGCCCCTCCTGAGATGATTTTATACCTGCCAGATTACACTTCGCCGCATCCCGCGTTGGTGATCGACCTTCTGCTCATCCCGCGACGAGGCTCCACATGTTGACATGGCGCTTGTGCTCGGGTTCGTCCCTGCAACGCTGATAAACCTGAGAGATTGAGCTCTAGCTCGCGGCCCGCCCCATGCCTGTCACCTCACTAGATCCTCAGTGCCTTCATCTTCTTGCGAGACGATCAGCGGCAGGACAGCCAACGCGATTATAGGCTGTATCCCTCTCCAACTAACCCGTGCGAATCTCCGGAGCCTAGCTATGGGTGGCCCCGTAAGCTCCTTCCTTTTCTCATGCAATTCACTTGCGCGTCTCAGGAGCTCTTACTGACTCTCCATCCCTCACCCCCTAGCCTTGACCACGGCATTGTGACATGGCATACCAGCGGCGGCTGAGCCCTGTCTGAGGGTCGGGACCCGAGAACGCAGAGCGCTTAGAAGAGCATGAAAGAGGGAGGAACCTAGCGCGAGCCTAACCTAGTAGTACCACCTTCGCGGACGTGCAAACCAGGCGCGTCACAAGGAATCGACCCAGGATCACTAAGATAAGCCACGCGTCCGAGTTAGCTCAACGCTGTGACACAGGATTTCTAGCTCTTGCAGCCTTGCTCCGGCGGTGCCGCCTTCCTTTTTTGCCTTCAGGGAGTTGCTTGCACGCTAAAGGGGACCTCTTGAGCATCGCGCCTCGGGAGCTCTCACCGGACCTCGGGCCACTCACCTCCTGGCCTTGACTACGACATCGCGACCTGGCATACCAGCGACGGCTGAAGCCTGCCTGGGGACTGGGACCTGTCAGCGTAGAGCGCTAAGCTACCGCAAGGAAGAAAAGGGGGGACAAAGCCAAAGCAAGACACGCAACCACGAATCTCATAATGAGGATAATATTGACGGCAAAGCGCTACGGATTCTTTACACACACCCACGGGGTTCATCTCGATTCCTTGCAGGAAACAAAAGAAGAAGGCTTCCAGGAGTCATATCTACAGGCGTCGCCGCCGATGCCATCATCAACAGTGGGCCCATGGAGGCGGATGCCAACCCCATCCAGATCATCAGCGACGGTGAGCAGATGCCGTCGCTGCTCTTCGAGCACTGCGAGATCTCGGGGGCATGTAGCTGTCACCGCTCGTCTCTGGAGTCTCGTCAAGCTCAGGAGAGTCGCTGGACTCGCAGGAGCCGCCGTTGGTGCTGGAGGAGCTATCGGTAGGACCAAGGGAGGGCTCAGCGCCTGCCGCTGCACCATCCTGGTGGCCCCCTCCAGGGCAACACTCTAGGTGGCGGCCCTCCTTGTGGAAGACCATGAAGAACAGCATGGAGGCGTCGTCGTACTCAGAATGGATGACGAGGGCCCCCTCCGCGCGGAAGGCGCGGGCGACATAGCCCCATCCACAGGTCATGAAGATCTTTCCCGGGGAAACGACCTCGACCTGGAGGAGATGTCAATGAAATGCTATTGTTTAATGAAGCTATAAGCAATCTTGGGCTGATTGAACTTCCACTGAAAGGAAGGCAGTTTAGTTGGAGCAACATGCAGGAGAATCCACAGCTTGAAAAGTTGGAGTGGTTTTTTACATCAGCTGCTTCGATGACTAGTTATCCTGATTCTACTGCACTGCCTCTGGCAAAGCCTATATCAGATTATTTGCCATGTATGGTTAAAATTGGCACAACTATTCCAAAATCAAAGGTCTTTAGATTTGAGAACTACTTGCTCAAAGCAGCTCTTTCAAACAGGTGGTCCGTCCTGCATGGAACATTCCTGTGGGTTTTACAGATCATGCCAAAAAGATCAATGCCAAGTTTAAAAACATAAGAAGAGCTCTAAAATTGTGGGCTAAAAGCTTGTCTTGCCTGAAGAAACAAAATGAAGAATTAAATGAATGTATCTTTCTTTAGGACTTTATTGAGAAATATAGGGACTTATCTATCTTTGAAAGCAATTGTAGAATTATTCTTAAGGATACCTTGCTAACAGTGCTAAACAATCAGAAAATCTACTGGAAGCAGAGAGGCAAAATCAAAGGAGTTAAATTTGGGGATGAAAACACAAAATTCTTTCATACAAAAGCTACATCAATCACAGGCATAATAAAATTTCAATGTTGCTCAATGAGGATCAAGTTTAAGTTACTGATCATGAAGGAAAAGCTGTCATTTTATGGGAGGCATTCAAAAAGAGACTGGGTCAATCTACTAGACATACAATGCATTTTGATCTAAATGACCTTTATGATCACCCAGTAGACCCTCAAGTGTTCTTGGACTTGGAAAACCCTTTTACTCAAGAGGAAATTGATGATGTGGTAAGAAACTTGCCAACTGATAAATCTCCAGGTCCTGATGGTTTTAATAATGAGTTCATCAGAAATTGCTGGGATATTATAAAGGGGGGTGTTACTGATCTTATTATGGCCTTCCATGCTGGTAATGTGGATCTGGAAAGCATAAACACTTCTTTTATCACACTGATTCCCAAAAAGGAAGTTCCACTATCCCCAAATGACTTCAGAGGAATTTCTTTGCTCAATGGTGTACTTAAAATCATCACAAAATTGTTGGCCAACAGACTGCAGAAAGTTATCCTAAAAATGGTGCACATTAACCAGTATGGTTTCCTCAAAGACAGAGTGATTCAAGATTGTCTAGGGTGGGCTTATGAGTATATTCATCAATGCCATAAATCAAAGGAGGAAATGTTAGTTATCAAATTGGATTTTGAAAAAGCCTTTGACACAATTGAGCACCAAGCAATCATTGACATTTTTAGAGGAAAGGGGGTTGGTGAAAAATGGATTTCTTGGATGCAACTATTGTTCTCATCTGCATCTTCAGCTGTCATGTTAAATGGTGTGCCTGGCAAGAAATTCTATATCAGAAGAGGAGTAAGACAGGGTGACCCATATTCCCCCCTAATTTTTGTGATGGTTGCTGATCTTTTGCAATCTATACTTAACAAAGCCATGAGATTGAATCTAGTCACACCTCCACTTCAAGTCAATTCTTGCCCTGACTTTCCAACAGTTCAATATGCTGATGACACTCTGGTTATTATGCAAGCAGATGCTAGGCAGCTCATTTGCCTCAAAGCATTACTAAACACATTTGAAGGAAATATGCCCTAGAGGCAATAATAAAGTTATTATTTATTTCCTTATATCATGATAAATGTTTATTATTCATGCTAGAATTGTATTAACCGAAAACATAATACTTGTGTGAATACATAGACAAACAGAGTGTCACTAGTATGCCTCTACTTGACTAGCTCATTGATCAAAGATGGTTATGTTTCCTAGCCATAGACATGAGTCGTCATTTGATTAACGGGATCACATCATTAGGAGAATGATGTGATTGACTTGACCCATTCCGTTAGCTTAGCACACGATCATTTAGTATTCTGCTATCGCTTTCTTCATGACTTATACATGTTCCTACGACTATGAGATTATGCAACTCCCGTTTATCGGAGGAACACTTTGTGTGCTACCAAACATCACAACGTAACTGGGTGATTATAAAGGTGCTCTGAGGTGTCTCCAAAGGTACTTGTTGGGTTGGCGTATTTCGAGATTAGGATTTGTCACTCTGATTGTCGGAGAGGTATCTCTGGGCCCACTTGGTAATGCACATCACTTAAGCCTTGCAAGCATTGCAACTGATGAGTTAGTTGCGGGATGATGCATTACGGAATGAGTAAAGAGACTTACCGGTAACGAGATTGAACTAGGTATTGAGATACCGACGATCGAAACTCGGGCAAGTAACATACCGATGACAAAGGGAACAACGTATGTTGTTATGCGGTCTGACCGATAAATATCTTCGTAGAATATGTGGGAGCCAATATGAGCATCCAGGTTCCGCTATTGGTTATTGACCGGAGATGTGTCTCGATCATGTCTACATAGTTCTCGAACCCGTTGGGTCCGCACGCTTAAAGTCTCGATGACAGTTATATTATGAGTTTATATGTTTTGATGTACCGAAGGTTGTTCGAAGTCCCGGATGTGATGATGGACATAACGAGGAGTCTCGAAATGGTCGAGACATGAAGATTGATATATTGGACGACTATATTCATACACCGGAATGGTTCCGGGGGTTATCGGTTATATACCGGAGTACCGGGGGGTTATCGGAACCCCTCGGGGTTAATGGGCCTTATCGGAGAAGAGGAGGGCGGCAGGCAGGCCGCGCCCCTCCCCTCTAGTCCGAATTGGACAAGGAGGGGGGGCGCCCCCCCTTTCCTTCTTCTTCTCCTCCTGTTTCCCCCCTTCTCCTAATCCAACAAGGAAGGGAGGGAGTCCTACTCCCGGTGGGAGTAGGACTCCTCCTGGCGCGCCCCTCTCCTGGCCGGCCGCCTCTCCCTTCCTTGCTCCTTTATATACGGGGACAGGGGGCACCCCAAAGACACAACAATTGATCATTGATCTTTTAGCCATGTGCGGTGCCCCCCTCCACCATAGTCCACCTCGATAATATCATAGCGCTGCTTAGGCGAAGCCCTACGTCAGTAGAATATCATCATCGTCACCATGCTATCGTGCTAACGAAACTCTCCCTCAACACTCGGCTAGATCAGAGTTCGAGGGATGTCATCGGGCTGAACGTGTGCTGAACTCGGAGGTGCCGTGCGTTCGGTACTTGATCGGTCGGATCGTGAAGACATACGACTACATCAACCGGGTTGTGCTAACGCTTCCGCTTTCGGTCTATGAGGGTACGTGGAGAACACTCTCCCCTCTCGTTGCTATGCATCACCATGATCTTGCGTGTGCGTAGGAATTTTTTTGAAATTACTACGTTCCCCAACAGTGGCATACGAGCCTGGTTTTATGCGTAGATGTCATATGAACGAGTAGAAGACAAGTGAGTTGTGGGCGATATAAGTCATACTGCTTACCAGCATGTCATACTTTGGTTCGGTAGTATTGTTGGATGAAGCGGCCCGGACCGACATTACCCGTATGATTACGCGAGACTGGTTCTACCGACATGCTTTGCACACAGGTAGCTGGCGGGTGTCAGTTTCTCCAACTTTAGTTGAACCGAGTGTGGCTACGCCCGGTCCTTGCGAAGGTTAAAACAGCACGAACTTGACAAACTATCGTTGTGGTTTTGATGCGTAGGTAAGAACGGTTCTTGCTAAGCCCGTAGCAGCCACGTAAAATTTGCAACAACAAAGTAGAGGACGTCTAACTTGTTTTTGCAGGGCATGTTGTGATGTGATATGGTCAAGGCATGATGCTAAATTTTATTGTATGAGATGATCATGTTTTGTAACCGAAGTTATCGGCAACTGGCAGGAGCCATATGGTTGTCGCTTTATTGTATGCAATGCAATCGCCCTGTAATGCTTTACTTTATCACTAAGCGGTAGCGATAGTCGTAGAAGCATAAGATTGGCAAGACGACAAAGATGCTACGATGGAGATCAAGGTGTCGCGTCGGTGATGATGGTGATCATGGCGGTGCTTCGGAGATGGAGATCACAAGCACAAGATGATGATGGCCATATCATATCACTTATATTGATTGCATGTGATGTTTATCTTTTTATGCATCTTATCTTGCTTTGATTGACGGTAGCATTTTAAGATGATCTCTCACTAAATTATCAAAGTATAAGTGTTCTCCTTGAGAATCCACTGTTGCAAAAGTTCTTGATGCCGAGACACCACGTGATGATCAGGTGTGATAGGCTCTACGTTCAAATACAACGGGTGCAAAACAGTTGCACACGCGGAATACTCTGGTTAAACTTGACGATCCTAGCATATAACAGATATGGCCTCGGAACACGGAGGCCGAAAGGTCGAGCATGAATCATATAGTAGATATGATCAACATAGTGATGTTCACCATTGAAAGTACTCCATCTCACTTGATAATCGGACATGGTTTAGTTGATTTGGATCACGTGATCACTTAGAGGATTGGAGGGATGTCTATCTAAGTGGGAGTTCTTAAGTAATATGATTAATTAAACTTAAATATATCATGAACTTAGTACCTGATAGTATTTTTCTTGTCTATGTTGATTGTAGATAGATGGCCCGTGTTGTTGTTCCGTTGAATTTTAATGTGTTCCTTGAGAAAGAAAAGTTGAAAGATGATGGTAGCAATTACACGGACTGGTTCCGTAACTTGAGGATTATCCTCATTGCTGCACAGAAGAATTACGTCCTGGAAGCACCGTTGGGTGCCAGACTTGCTATAGGAGCAACACCAGATGTTATGAACGTCTGGCAGAGCAAAGCTGATTACTACTCGATAGTTCAGTGTGCCATGCTTTACGCTTAGAACCGGGTCTTCAACGACGTTTTGAACGTCATGGAGCATATGAGATGTTCCAAGAGTTGAAGTTAATATTTCAAGCAAATGCCCGGATTGAGAGATATGAAGTCTCCAATAAGTTCTACATCTGCAAGATGGAGGAGAATAGTTCATCAAGGAGCATATACTCAAAATGTCCGGTATGACAATCACTTGATTCAATCGGGAGTTAATCTTCCGGATGATAGCGTCATTGATGTAATTCTTCAATCACTACCACCAAGCTACAAGAGCTTCGTGATGAACTATAACATGCAAGGGATGGATAAGACAATTCCGAGCTCTTCGCAATGCTAAAGGCTGCGGAGGTAGAAATCAAGAAGGAGCATCAAGTGTTGATGGTCAATAAGACCACCAGTTTCAAGAAAAAGGGCAAAGGGAAGAAGAAGGGGAACTTCAAGAAGAACAGCAAGCAAGTTGCTGCTCAGGAGAAGAAACTCAAGTATGGACCTAAGCCTGAGATTAAGTGCTTCTACTGCAAGCAGACTGGTCACTGGAAGCGGAACTGCCCCAAGTATTTGGCAGATAAGAAGGATGGCAAGGTGAACAAAGGTATATGTGATATACATGTTATTGATGTGTACCTTACTAATGCTCGCAGTAGCACCTGGGTATTTGATACTGTTTCTAATATTTGCAACTCAAAGCAGGGACTATGGATTAAGCGAAGATTGGCTAAGGGCGAGGTGACGATGCGGCGTGGGAAATGGTTCCAAAGTCGATGTGATCGCGGTCGACGCACGCTGCCTCTACATCTACCTTCGGGATTAGTTTTAGACCTGAATAATTGTTATTTGGTGCGGCGTTGAGCATGAACATTATATCTGGATCTTGTTTGATGCGAGATGGTTATTCATTTAAATCGAGAGAATAATGGTTGTTCTATTTATATGAGTAATATCTTTTATGGTCATGCACCCTTGAAGAGTGGTCTATTTTTGTTGAATCTCGATAGTAGTGATACACATATTCATAATATTGAAGCCAAAAGATGCAGACATGATAATGATATCGCAACTTATTTGTGGCACCGCCGCTTAGGTCATATCTGTAAAGCGCATGAAGAAACTCCATCTTGATGGACTTTTGGAACCACTTGATTATGAATCACTTGGTACTTGCGTAACCGTGCCTCATGGGCAAGATGACTAAAACGCGGTTCTCCAGAACTATGGAGCGAGCAACAGATTTGTTGGAAATCATACATACAGATGTATGTGGTCCGATGAATATTGAGGCTCGTGGCGGATATCGTTATTTTCTCACCTTCACAGATGATTTGACCAGATATGGGTATATCTACTTAATGAAACATAAGTCTGAAACATTTGAAAAATTCAAAGAATTTCAGAGTGAAGTTGAAAATCATCGTAAAAAGAAAATAAAGTTTCTACGATCTGATCGTGGCGGAGAATATTTGAGTTACGAGTTTGGTCTTCATCTGAAACAATGCAGAATAGTTTCAAGAACTCATGCCACCGGAACACCACAGCGTAATGGTGTGTCCGAACGTCAGAATCGTGATTTCTTTACTTGATATGGTGCGATCTATGATGTCTCTTAATGATTTACCGCTATCTTTTGGGATTATGCTTTAGAGACGGCTGCATTCACGTTAAATAGGACACCATCGAAATCCGTTGAGACGACGCATTATGAATTGTGGTTTGGCAAGAAACCAAAGTTGTCGTTTCTTAAAGTTTGGGGCTGCGATGCTTATGTGAAGAATCTTCAACCTGATAAGCTCGAACCCAAATCGTAGAAATGTGTCTTCATAGGATACCCAAAAGAGAATGTTGGGTACACCTTCTATCACAAATCCGAAGGCAAGACTTTTGTTGCTAAATTTGGAATCTTTCTAGAGAAGGAGTTTCTCTCGAAAGAAGTAAGTGGGAGGAAAGTAGAACTTGATGAGGTAACTGTACCTGCTCCCTTATTGGAAAGTAGTTCATCACAGAAACCGATTCCTGTGACACCTACACCAATTAGTGAGGAAGTTAATGATGATGATCATGAAACTTCAGATCAAGTTGTTACTGAACCTCGTAGGTCAACCAGAGTGAGATCCGCACCAGAGTGGTACGGTAATCCTGTTCTGGAGGTTATGTTACTGGACAATGACGAACCTACGAACTATGAAGAAGCGATGGTGAGCCCAGATTTTGCAAAATGGCTTGAGGCCATGAAATCTGAGACGGGATCCATGTATGAGAATAAAGTGTGGACTTCGGTTGACTTGCCCGATGATCGGCAAGCCATTGAGAATAAATGGATCTTCAAAAAGAAGACTGGCGCTGATGGTAATGTTACTGTTTATAAAGCTCGACTTGTTGCAAAAGGTTTTAGACAAGTTCAAGGGATTGACTACGATGAGACTTTCTCACCCGTAGCGATGCATAAGTCTATTCGAATCATGTTAGCAATTTTCGCATTTTATGATTATGAAATTTGGCAAATGGATGTCAAAACTGCATTCCTGAATGGATTTCTGGAAGAAGAGTTGTATGTGATGCTACCGGAAGGTTTTGTCGATCAAAAAGGAGCTAACAAAGTGTGCAAGCTCCAGCGATCCACTTATGGACTGGTGCAAGCCTCTCGGAGTTGGAATAAACATTTTGATAGTGTGATCAAAGCATTCGGTTTTATACAGACTTTTGGAGAAGCTTGTATTTACAAGAAAGTGAGTGGGAGCTCTGTAGCATTTCTGATATTATATGTGGATGACATATTACTGATTGGAAATGATATAGGATTTCTGGATAGCATAAAGGGATACTTGAATAAGAGTTTTTCAATGAAAGACCTCGTGAAGCTGCTTATATATTGGGCATCAAGATCTATAGAGATAGATCAAGATGCTTAATTGGACTTTCACAAAGCACATACCTTGACAAATTTTTGAAGAAGTTCAAAATGGATCAAGCAAAGAAAGGGTTCTTGCATGTGTTACAAGGTGTGAAGTTGAGTAAGACTCAATGCCCGACCACTGCAGAAGATAGAGAGAAGATGAAAGATGTTCCCTATGCTTCAGCCATAGGCTCTATCATGTATGAAATGTTGTGTACCAGACCTGATGTGTGCCGTGCTATAAGTTTAGCAGGGAGGTACCAAACTAATCCAGGAGTGGATCACTAGACAGGGGTCAAGAACATCCTGAAATACCTGAAAAGGACTAAGGATATGTTTCTCGTTTATGGAGGTGACAAAGATCTAGTCATAAATGGTTATGTCGATGCAAGCTTTGACATTGATCCGGACGATTCTAAATCGCAAACCGGATACGTGTTTACATTGAACGGTGGAGCTGTCAGTTGGTGCAGTTCTAAACAAAGCGTTGTGGTGGGATCTACATGTGAAGCGGAGTACATAAATGCTTCGGAAGCAGCAAATGAAGGAGTCTGGATGAAGGAGTTCATATCCGATCTAGGTGTCATACCTAGTGTATCGGGTCAAATGAAAATCTTTTGTGACAATACTGGTGCAATTGCATTGGCGAAGGAATCCAGATTTCACAAGAGAACCAGGCACATCAAGAGACGCTTCAATTCCATCTGGGATCTAGTCCAGGTAGGAGACATAGAAATTTGCAAAATACATACGGATCTGAATGTTGCAGACCCATTGACTAAGCCTCTTCCACGAGCAAAACATGATCAACACCAAGGCTCCATGGGTGTTAGAATAATTACTGTGTAATCTAGATTATTGACTCTAGTGCAAGTGGGAGACTCAAGGAAATATGGCCTAGAGGCAATAATAAAGTTATTATTTATTTCCTTATATCATGATAAATGTTTATTATTCATGCTAGAATTGTATTAACCGGAAACATAATACTTGTGTGAATACATAGACAAGCAGTATCACTAGTATGCCTCTACTTAACTAGCTCGTTGATTAAAGATGGTTATGTTTCCTAGCCATAGACATGAGTTGTCATTTGATTAACGGGATCACATCATTAGGAGAATGATGTGATTGACTTGACCCATTCTGTTAGCTTAGCACACGATCGTTTAGTATTCTGCTATTGCTTTCTTCATGACTTATACATGTTCCTATGACTATGAGATTATGCAACTCACGTTTACCGGAGGAACACTTTGTGTGCTACCAAACGTCACAACGTAACAGGGTGATTATAAAGGTGCTCTACTGGTGTCTCCAAAGGTACTTCTTGGGTTGGCGTATTTCGAGATTAGGATTTGTCACTCCAATTGTCGGAGAGGTATCTACGGGCCCCTTTCGGTAATGCACATCACTTAAACCTTGCAAGCATTGCAACTAATGAGTTATTTGCGGGATGATGTATTACGGAATGAGTAAAGAGACTTGCCGCTAACGATATTGAACTAGGTATTGAGATACCAACGATCGAATCTCGGGCAAGTAACATACCGACGACAAAGGGAACAACGTTTGTTGTTATGCGGTCTGACCGATAAAGATCTTAGTAGAATATGTGGGACCCAATATGAGCATCCAGGTTCTGCTATTGGTTATTGACCAGAGACGTGTCTCGGTCATGTCTACATAGTTCTCGAACCCGTAGGGTCCGCACGCTTAAAGTTTTGATGACAGTTATATTATGAGTTTATATGTTTTGATGTACCGAAGGTTGTTCGGAGTCCCGGATGTGATCACGAACATAACGAGGAGTCTCGAAATGGTCGAGACATGAAGATTGATATATTGGACGACTATATTCGGACACCGGAATGGTTCCAGGGGTTATCGGATATATACCGGAGTACCGGGGGTTACCGAAACCCCCCCCCCCCCCCGGGGGGATTAATGGGCCTACACGGGCCTTAGTGGAGAAGAGGAGGGGCGGCCAGGGCAGGCCGCATGCCCCCTCCCACTCTAGTCCGAATTGGACTAGGAAGGGGGGCGGCGTCCCCCTTTCCTTCTTCTCCTCCTCCTCTTTCCCCCTTCTCCTAATCCAACAAGGAAGGGAGGGAGTCCTACTCCCGGTGGGAGTAGAACTCCTCCTGGCGCGCCCCTCTCCTGGCCAGCCACCTCTCCCCCCTTGCTCCTTTATATACGGGGGCGGGGGGGCATCCCAAAGACACAACAATTGATCATTGATCTTTTAGCCGTGTGCAGTGCCCCCCTCCACCATAGTCCACCTCGATAATATTGTAGCGGTGCTTAGGCGAAGCCCTGTGTCGGTAGAACATCATCATCATCACCACGCCTTCATGCTAATGAAACTCTCCATCAACACTCAGTTGGATCGGAGTTCGATTGATATCATTGGGCTGAACGTGTGCTGAACTCGGAGGTGCCGTGCGTTCGGTACTTGATCGGTCGGATCGTGAAGACATACGACTACATCAACCGCGTTATGCTAACGCTTCCGCTTTCGGTCTACGAGGGTACGTGGACAACACTCTCCCCTCTCGTTGCTATGCATCACCATGATCTTGCGTGTGTGTAGGACTTTTTTTGAAATTACTATGTTCCCCGACAACATTTGCTTCATCAACTGGTCTTAAAGTCAATAATGGCAAATCAATCATGGTGCCTATAAATATTGCTGAAGAGAGAGTAGATCTTTTTACAAACACTCTCCAATGTACTAGAGGGCATTTTCTCTTCACTTACCTGGGTCTGTCATTGGGAATTTACAAACCAACTGTGGAACAATGCTTACCTATGGTCAACAGAATTTCAAAAAGACTGGCTGGAATTTCATCTTTCATGACTCGGGCAGGAAGGCTACCTCTGGTAAAATCAGTGCTTGCATCTTTTTCAGTATTTTTCATGACCTGCTTGGACATTCCAATCACAATTAAGAAGCAGATTATAAAAGCCTTAAGGCGATGTCTTTGGAGGAGTCCTAATATGGTAGACAGAAGACCTGCAATGGTAGCTTGGCACACTGTTTGCAGGCCCAAAAACCGAGGAGGATTAGGTGTCTTAGACATATACACTCACAACAAAACCCTACTCATGAAAAACCTACACAAATTGTTCAACAGACATGATATACCTTGGGTTAACCTAATTTGGGAGACTTATTACAGTGATGGGAAGCTTCCTGGAGACACAATGATTGGCTCCTTATGGTGGAAATCAAATCCAGCACTCATTGATCAGTTTAAAGCAATCGCATGATGTAATGTGGGAGATGGAAAAAGTGCACTATTCTGGGATGATTTATGGCACCAAACAGTACTTAAACAAAAATTCCATCACTTGCATTCTTTTGTCAAGAACCCTGCAATAAATGTCCATCAAGTGGTTCATACTGAATACCTTCAAGACATTCCATTTGCCATTGACAACACAAGCTTATGATGAGTTCTTACAAATGGAGGATATTTGCATATCTTTGAGGCAATCTGAGTTTCTGGATGCATTGGACACTTGGAGTTAAATTTGGGGGAATGAATTTTATTCTTCCATCAAAGCATACAATGTTCTGATTTGACATAAGCAAAGACCACCTCACTTCAACTGGATTTGGAAGAGCTCATGTCAACCAAAGCATAAAGTTTTCTTCTGGATGTTGTTACATGACAGAGTCAACACAAGAAACCTGCTTAGGAGAAAAAGCTTTGAACTTGAAGTTTACAATTGTGGAGTAAGGGACTATCAACAGGAGGAAACATTGCATCATCTTTTTTGGGGATGTCCATTTGCGCAGCAATGCTAGGACTTTATTTGTCCTACAAGAACACCAAATCTTTCAGTATTAGAAGCATTCCAAGACCTGAATGATAAGCTCAATTACCCCTTCTTTATGGAGATCATTATACTTGGATCATGGGCCATTTGGATAACCAGAAACAATAAGATATTTGAAAATATTTCTCCCTCATTTCAAGGATGGAAGTTCATCTTCAAGGAGGAACTGAAACTACTCAAGCACAGGATGAAGCAGAAATTTGACAGGCAGTTCTCTATATGGTTGGATACACTGTTGTAATTTTCCTTTTTCTTCTTAGGTGTTCCTAAGTTCTATAGGGTTTTTTTCTTAGCTTTTTTTTTCTAGTTTCTTTTGTAGTTTTATTTTGTTTTGCTTTCTTTAGTGGGGGCTTAGCTCAAGCCCCTCACAGAACCTCTGTTACTTTTTATTATTTATAAAAGTTGCAGTGGGGTTTTTACCCTATTGTTTATAGTAAAAACAGCGACCTCGACCTCCGCTCCTGTTGCCGGGGTGCTGCACTCGGCATGCTGCAGCCACAGCTCGAGCGGCCCTCTCGGCGGCTCCTCTCTGGCAAAGAACCACGGAAACTTGATCCATGTACGCGGTGGCATCACCGCCCATACCACAAACTCCCGCGAGGAGCCCTCGGTGTGGGTTCGTGGGTCGGCGGCCCGTGCAACCACAGCCCGGCCGTCGTGGCCGTGGCGCGAGCGGCGCTAGGCGTCGCATCCTCCTCCAGAGCCTTGCACTTGGGCGTATAAGGGCAGCGGATAACCTGGCAGAGGCTGCTCGTACCAAGGCCTCGTCACCTCCAGCCTTACGCCGGCGCCGCGGGAGCAGCCAAATCTCTTCTTCGACGGGAGAGGCCCTGTTCCTCGCGGGGGTGTTTCCTTTCTCAGTGGCGGAGAATCTCCTCATCAGCGCCATGGGAGTCGCAGCAAGGAGGAAGAGGAAGGAGCACGCTGCGATAAGAAGGAGATGAGCAATGGGGGCTCCGCCCCTCTCCTCATTTATAGTCAGCGGGAGGCCAACCGCCGGCCTCCACGATCACACGCAATGATGGTTTTCCTTCTGCATGCAGCAGGGTCTCGTCAAGTAGAGGACGGTTGCCGAGGCAACATGGGGAAGCGGAGGCACCCACGTTGTCGGAGTAATGGACTAGGGTAGGCAGACCAGAGTCCCTGAACCTTTCAAAACATCGGGGCAGGCTGCGCCCCTCCAGACCCCGAGACAAAGAGCCGTCTTCCGATAGTCGGCAACAGCGCCGGCCGACCGCCTTCCGGGCCGAGTCGAGGCCGCCTTCAAAGACAAGCCGACTCCAAGCCATCGACTTCCAGCGAGGCCGGCTACAAGGAGTCGACCCGTGACCTCCACCGCCTTATGCCTGGGCGACCATGGGGTAAAGCCGCCTCGCGGCCCATCCCCGCCCAGTCCATAAAGGGCAGGTATGGCTACAGGGCGCCGTACCAACGGAGATCTCCGTGCGGCGCAGCACTGTTGCCATGCCGGCCCTGACATCATCACCGTGGGCAGATTCCTGTACCCACGTTGGCCTGTCTGTACGACCCGAAGACGGCGGGACCCGCCTGTCGGCGGGAGTACCGAAGACGGCGAGAGCACCCCAAAGACGGACCCGATGGAGTCGGCCTCCGGAAGCCGGCCGGCTCCTCCCCCGGGATCCACGCGCCATTAACCAGACAAGACAGGGAATGGCAACAGTGATCGCCCGCCCGTGGCAGACTGCTGTTGCCATAACCTCGCGACCAAGCTTCGCGTCATTAGAAGCACGGCTACATGATGATCTGCAGCCGGGCAAGACCCGCCATGTGGACAAGGGCTGTCGGCCCCATGCTTTGGGCCGTCGTGGGCCCACTAGTCGGCGGGCCCTGTGGAGTCAGCGGAGAAGACGGCGACTTAGAGATCGACGGCTTGGGGCCCACACCGGCCGGATTACTGCTTTACCCCGGGTAGCCCTATATAAACCCCCTGGGCACCCATGCAAAGGGTTGGAAGCTAGTAGTTTTAGACACACATAGAGGGAGAGAAGAGCAAGCCAAGCCCTTCTCCTTCTTCACCCGAACAGCTCAAGGAGCCTCTTGTACCCATTTTGCCATAGTGATCATGCGGAGACCCGTGAGAGCAGCAAGAGGGGTGTTATCTCCTCGGAGAGCCCTCGAAGCCGGGTAAGATTCACGGCCAAGGCATGCCTTCGCCATCCCGCTTCTGTGCACCAGCGACATTCTACTCGCCCCCTCCATGATAAGCCATCCTTTGGCATATGTCGCACCCAACCCCCGACATTTGGCGCCCACCGTGGGGCCTGGTGCATCATCGTCTGGAGACCTGCTCTGGACGGGAACCCTCTTCCTCCCTGGCGAGCGCAGCCAGCCCGGCACGCTAGATGGAGTTTGCGCCGGCGTGCTACTTGGCGCTGAGATCGCTCGCTGCAAGTTGCCTCGCCCGAACTTGTCGGGCGAGGTTCGCCTCCGACGAGCCTGCATCCGACGCAGGCACGGACGGCCCCGAAAGCCTCCTCGCGGGTCTCCTCGAGCAGGTCCACGTCGCCGGCGAGCCCGCCGCCGACCTGGAGTCCGTAGGCTCCACCGACCCGATGCTGGTCAATTTCGACACCGCGTCGCTCGACGCGTTCCCCACCAACGTGGTGGTCTACGACGAGCCTCTCCCTCGTGCGGAGAGCGGCGGGAGCACCGTCACAGAAGTACTCGTCATCAGTCATGGCGAGCCCTCTGGCATGGGGGCTCGTGACCCTCTCGACACCGTTCTGCAAGACCTGACCGCCTCCATTCCGGAGGACGCCGATGCCGAAACACTGGAGGCGCGCCGCCTTCAGCTCCTCGAGGGCGAAGGTTGGCAAGCATGAGACGCTTGTCAGAAGCCTATCAGCGCGAGATGGATCGCGCGGTGGGCGGCTCGCCGGCTCCGACTGGGCCTAGCCACCTAGGCGCGGTCCGACAGCGCGGTGCGGCCCTCGCTAGTCTGTTTGGGGCCGGCCGCCCTGTATACGCCACGCCAGCGGAGAACATTCGTGCTGCCCAGGCAGCGGCGGACGAGCTGGATAACTTCGAGGGCGAGGAGCGCCGCCTGATGACGGAGCGAGTCCAGCAGCTCCTCGACGCGGCCGCCGCGCAAGACGAAGCCGGCTGCCGCACGGAGGCGCCACAACGACAACACGGCGACTTGCCTCCCCGCCGAGATCAAGGCGCGACATCTCGGACGCCGACTGGCGGCGTCCGCGGAAGAAAGAACCAGGATCCGGCTGTCAGCCATAGCCGGACTCACATCTCCATCGAACGCGACGAAGACGGCCGCCCCAGGGCGGTGGAGCGGGGGGACGACTATCAGCCTCCTCTTCCCCGCAGAGAAAGGCGAGTCTCCCCGCCACCCGTCGAGCATCCGACTCTCGGCGACCGCCTTGGCCGCCGAGAGGGAGTCGGCGAGAACGACGCCCGCCACTGGATCGAGCGACTTCACCGATCCCTGACGCTAGAGGAAGAAGATGAGTTGGGCCCACCTTGTTTCGGACCTCGCATCCGCGACGAGCCCTTCCCCCGAGGATTCACACTTCCCCGAGACACGCCCAAATACACAGGCTGGTGGAAGCCGAGGACTGGCTGGTGGACTACTCCACGGCCGTCGGCATAGCTTAACGACAACAAGCGCTGCCGTAAAGTATGTTCCCCTCATGCTCCAGGGCACGGCCCGGACGTGGTTGAACAGCTTGAAGCCCCGCAGCATCAACGGCTGGGTCGACTTCACCGAGGCCTTCATCCGCAACTTCACGAGCACATACAAGCGACCTCCCAAGCCTCGTCAGTTGTCCTTGTGCGTACAAGGCCCCAACGAGTCCACTCGCGACTACCTCACGCGCTGGGGCGAGCTCCGGAACTCCTGTGACGGAGTGCACGAGGTGCAGGCAATCAAGTACTTCACCGCCGGTGCGTAGAAGGCACCCTCCTCAAGCACAAGCTCCTTTGGCGACAAGCCGGAGACCTCGACGAGCTGCTAGTCATAGCAGACAACACGCCATCGCTGACTACTCCATGAAGGCGGAGATCGAAGTCCGGCGATCGCAAAGTAGCTCCTCATGCTCCCAGAACTCCAGCTGGCGATGCCGGGCCGGGCGACAAAGCAGAATGTAATGATCACAAGCGCCCCCGCAGCCGGCTTCCAACAGCAGGTGACGACGGTCAAGACCAAAGAGCCATGGGGTAGCCTCGCTAAGCGGCGTAAAGGCGGCAAGTCCAACTGGTTGCCGCCTTCTCTACTGAAAGCGTACTGGACGGATCCTCGCAAGTTCCACAGCAGCGCCAAGCCGCCAAATCACACCACCGGAAGTGCCATCGGCTCACCAGATCGCCAAGGAGACGGCCTTGCCCTCCTCCGCTTTGTTGGCCGCCCACCATCACCGCAAAGAGCCGGCTGTCCGGCCAGACGGCGCAGTACAAGATGATTACCCCGAAGAGCACGGCGCCTATGTCGTGTTTACCAGCATGGCAGATGATCGCCGCAGCAGGCGGAAGCAGCAGCAAGAGGTGAATGCAGTAGCATCAGACGCCTGAATTCATGCATCGGTCCGAGAAGCCCATCACCGAGTCGTCCGATCACCCGAAGTGATGCGAATCCGGGCTCCACGCCTCGGTCTTGGGAGCCACCCTTGCCACGGATATGGGCCGCTCGCTTCTCGCGAGTAATCGATAGAGCGGAGGCAGCAAGATCAACATCCTGCATAAGGATACGATGGAGAAGCTAGGAATCAAGCAAAGGCAGCTTCAAAGATACGGATCGTGTTCCACGGAATCGCACTCGCCTTTCCCGCTCACCGATTGGCAAGATTTTGATAGACGTCCTCTTTGGGGACAAGGATCACTTCGCCGAGAGCCAGTCTGGTTCGAGGTGGTGGACCTCGAGAGCCCCTACCATGCCTTGCTTGGCCGACCTACTCTGGCCAAGTTCATGGCGGTCCCCCACTACGCCTACCTCAAGATGAAGATGTCGAGTTCCAAGGATTTCGACCGTGGCCGGCGACTACAGAAGTCGTCCGCTCACAAGAGCTGAAAGCAGCCGGCTATCCGAGTCCCTTGTGATCGCAGCTGAGAAGCGGCTCCTGGATCGGCTCATGACGATGGCCGGCAAGCAGCCATAGATATCGCCCGACCCCAAGGAGTCGTGGTCGAGGGCCTCGCTCAAGCCGCCAAAGAGACCAAGAAGATACCCTTGGACCCGGAGCACCCAGAGAAATACGCTGTCATAGGTGCGAACCTTGACAGCAAATAGGAAGGCGAGCTCGCCGATTTCCTCCGTGAGAATCGGGACATCTTCGCATGGTCCCCAAAGACATGCTGTGTACCGACGGATTTCGCCGAGCACAAGTTACATGTCCGATCTGATGTGAAGCCCGTCGAGCAGCCTTTGCGCCGCTGTCGAGAAGAGAAAAGAAGAGTTGTTGGAGAAGAGATAGCCCGCTCCTTGCAGCCGGTTTCATCATGGAAGTTTTCTTTCCAGAATGGTTGGCGAACCCGTCCCGGTATTAAAGAAGAACAAGCAGATGGCGGATGTGTATTGACTACACAAGCCTCAACAAAGCCTGCCCCAAGGACCCGCTCGCTCTACCCATAATTGATCGGGTGATAGACTCCACACCGGATGCGAGCTGTTGAGCTTCTTAGATGCATATTCAGGATATCATCGAGATCAAGTTGAACCCGCAGACAGAGTGAAGACCGCTTTCATCACGCCATTTGGAGCCTTACGCTGCGACCATGACGTTCGGCTTGAGGAACGCCGGCGCCACCTTTCAGCGTTGCATGCAGAAGTGCCTCCTCAAGCAGCTTGGCAGAAACGCCCATGTTTACGTGGACGACGTGGTGGTGAAGACGGAGAGGAGAGGAACACTGTTAGAAGACCTCAAGGAGACCTTTGAAAACCTGCGCCGATTCCAGATCAAGCTCAACCCAGAGAAATGCGTCTTCGGAGTACCAGCCAACCAGCTCCTCGGCTTCCTAGTATCCGAACACGGCATAGAGTGCAACCCCATGAAGATCAAGGCAATTGAGAGAATGGAAGTGCCCCGCCGACTGCTGGATGTCCAGAAGTTCACCGGCTGCTTACGCCTCTCACCGGTTCATCGATCTACTGGGTGAGAAAGCCCTTCCTCTGTACCAACTTATGAAGAAGACCACCTTCTTCGAATGGAACTCCAAGGCGGATGAAGCTTTTCTTCAGTTGAAAAGAATGCTGGCTACTCCCCCAATGCTGGCGGCTCCGACTCCAAAGGAGCCCATGCTCCTGTATATTGCCGCCACCAGCAGGGTAGTCAGCGTAGTTATTGTGGTTGAACGCATGGAGGAGGGCAAGGCGCCACGGTCCAGAGACCAAGATATTACCCGAGCGAGGTAATCACAACCTCCAAGCAGAACTACCCCCACTACCAGAAGATGTGTTATGGCATGCACTTTGCCGCCAAGAAGTTGAAGCCTTACTTTCAAGAGCACTCAATCACCGTGGTTTGCACGGCCCCACTAGCAGAGATCATCGGAAGCCGAGATGCTTCAGGCCGAGTGGCCAAGTGGGCCATAGAGTTGGCCCCCTACACCATCTTTTACCAGCCCCGCACCGCCATCAAGTCACAAGCACTGGCCGACTTCCTCGTCGATTGGGCCGAGACCCAGTATTTGCCGCCAGCGCCCGACTCCACCCATTGGCGGCTGCACTTTGATGGCTCCAAGATGCGCACCGGCTTGGGAGCCGACGTGGTCCTCACTTCCCCTAAAGGCGACAAGCTCAAGTACGCGCTGCAGATCCATTTCGCCACCTCCAACAACGTCGCCGAATACGAGGCGCTCATCCACGGCTCCGCTTGCCAAAGAACTCGGCATTCGCGGATCACGTGCTATGGCGACTCCGACTTGGTGGTCCAACAAATATCCAAATGATCGGGACGCCAAAGATGCAAACATGGCGAAGCTACCGCTTTTGGTACAGCAAGCGAGTGGATATTTTGAGGATGCGAATTCCTCCACATACCAAGAAACGACAACGACCAAGCAGATGCCTGGCAAGAATCGGTTCCACCCGACAGTAATACCATCCGGCTGCCGCCTTCAGCCTTCTCAAGCCATCTGTCAAACCATCACCGAATCAGACTCCATTTTTGTGCCGGCTCCCCCCGAAGAAAGCAGATCCGACCCCAGAGCCTCGGCAGACGGCACAAGAATCCTTGAAGACGCCCCCAAGAACGCGGCAGTCGAAGCCGGCCCGGGGACTTCGGAACCCGGCCCGGGGACTGCAGCGACCTTTGCAAAGCCTTCAGTACTCGGCCCAGGGACTGTGCCAGTCGGCCCGGGGACTTCTCCAACGCAGCAAACTGCTGCAGACTCCCAACCCCCGCCACCCCGCCCAGCCACCCTCGTCCCAAGTAGCAAGATCAAGGGCGGTCAAGAAATAGCAGCACCCTCATGGGCCCAGCCCATCTTGAAGTTTTTGGTAGGCGGAGAGCTACCAATCGATGAAACCTTGGCTCGGCAAGTGCAACGCCGAGCGGCAGCCTATACTATAATCAATAGAGAGCTGGTCGTGCAAAGGCGTCACCGGTGTCTACCAGCCAAGGCGTCGAATCGAGCAAGGCCAAGCAATCCTCGAAGACATCCATCGAGTATGAAAAGGCCATCATGCAGCCTCCAGAGCACTCGCCGCCAAAGCCTTCCGACACGGTTTCTTCTCGCCGACCGCCCTAGAAGAGGCCAAGGAATTAGTTCAAAAATGCAAGGTGCCGGTGTTCCGCCAAGCCACTTCAGCCCGGCTTCGCTTAAAGACAATCCCCATCGCCGCCCTTTCTTGTCTGGGCTCGGACATGGTGGGACCATTCAAGACGGCACGAGGTGGCCTAACTCACCTACTTGTCGCGGTGGACAAGTTCACCAAGTGGATAGAAGCAAAACCCATCAAGAAGTTGAATGGTCCCACGGCGGTAACTTTCATCGCCGACATCACGACTGCACGGCGCATACCGCACAAAGATCATCACCGACAATGGCACAAATTTTGCCAAGGGCGCCACAGCCCGTTCTGCATGACGCAGGGCATCCAACTGGACTTAGCGTCCGTTGCCCATCCGCAGTCAAACGGCCAGGTGGAGCGAGCGAACGGCCTCATCTTGTCTGGCATCAAGCCTCGTCTGGTCGAACCACTGGAGCATTCGGCCGGTTGTTGGCTTGAGGAGTTGCCAGCCGTCCTCTGGAGTCTGCGTACGACTCCAAACAAGTCAACCGGCTTCACACCCTTCTTCCTCGTCTATGGTGCCGAAGCCGTCATCCCAACGGATATAGAGTTCGACTCCGCGAGTCACCATGTACACAAGAGGAAGCAGAAGAAGCACGTCAAGACGGGCGCCGATCTGCTGGAAGAGGGCCGACTGTCGGCACTTTCAGCCGGTCCAGCATCTACCAGCAGAGCTCGCGCCGATACTACCACAAGAAGGTCGTGCCAAGATCATTCCTAGAGGGCGACCTTGTGCTCCGCTGATTCAAATAACGGCCGCCAACACAAGCTGTCGGCGCCTTGGGAAGGACCGTTCATCATCGATGAAGGTGTCAGCAACGACTCCTACTACCTGATCGACGCCGTAAGCCACGAGCACGCAAGAGGATGACTCCGCAAAGAGACAGAGCGACCATGGAATGCAAATCTCCTCCTAACATTTTACTGATTGATGCAAGATGTACCACGCTACCCTTTTGTGTTTGAAATACTAAGACTCCGGGCCCCCCGAGACGAGCTCGGGGACAGCCATCTTTTGTTATCTGTATTATAAGAATTATGCATTGGGGTATGTTACCCTTTTTATTATGCTGTTTGGCACCGGGCTCGACTACTCGGCCCGGGGACTCGCCGCCTTTGAGCTATGAAGTGCTTCCTGAAGTCCGACAAGTAGCGTGCGGCGCCCAAGCCGTCTCCTGTCAGAAGCCGCAGCTCGCAGAGCGACTGTTTGGCGGGCAGGAGTGTGATAGAGCGGGTGCCCACATGAAAAAAGGGCCAAGGACCCAAAGCATACACATAGTTGAAACCGGCTCCCAGCCCATTTTATGAAACCGACTCTTAAGAGGCCGGCTTGCCGTTTTCTACCCAACTTGCTTAAACGACTCTAAAATGGCCAAGCACTTGCCTTCTCAAAAGTGGCCGAGCACTTGACCTAGACGGCAGTCCGCAGAGCGGCTGCCTGACGGGCAAGGCGGCATCTAAGGGAAGGCGGCAAGAGGAAATCCATAAGAGCACTGAGCAAGAAAACATGAAATTAGAGCAATATTTACATAAACTTAGGCCCTTGGCCGGATCTTCGAACAGAGGTTCAGAATACACCCCGCGGGTGGAATTGCGCGAATTAACAAAGTTCTTTCGAAAGACTAACAAGCAGATAAAATAATGCCAACGCAGCTGCCTAAGATGCGGCGGATGGGGCTGGAAGGCCGAGGCGGTGGCGGCGTCGGCGCCGGCGGCTGGGCAGGCGATCTCGGTTTGATCGTCTCTGGCAGCGGCTGGTTCAGAGGGGCGCGGCTCGTTGCTGGAGGCGCAGTCGAGCTGAGGCTGGCCGCCCGCTCCGTCTTCTGACGCCTCCATGCCGTCTCCGTCATCCGCCTCGTCCTCATCCTCGGTGCTGGAGTCGATCACCTCCGCCGAGTCCTCGCCGTAGTCCGGGTTCGGCCCGAACCACTCCGGCGGCGCCTCCCCATCGTCTTCAGCCCGCTCCGGGACGAAGACGCTGGTGTTCGTGTAGTCGGCGATCGCCACCGCACGCTCGACGAGGGCGCCTTCCGCGGCCTGCAGCTCCGCTGGCTTCGACCGAACGCGGCCGGGTCGAGTCAAGCCACAGATACCACGCTTGATTTAACTCTGTGGCTCGGCGAGCTCGGGCCGGCGGAGCCCTTCAAGCCTCAAGACGCCCGGCCGCGACCTCCGGCCACCGGGCGGTCCGGATGGGAGTGCGCAGAACCGGCATGTCCGGCCACAGGGCAGCAATCGCCTGGGCCCCGACACGCTGAAGACGGCAGCATCTGATGTGCCGGCCGCAGACGAGCCTCAATGCTCAGGAGCTGCTCGTCAAGGGTCCGGGGCGCGTTGGCTGCAATCTCGGCGCCATCCGCCCGCCGCGCCTTGCGTTCGGCCTCAATGGCCTGATTGGCCGCCTGCGTATGACCAGGGAAGAAGTCTGCCAGGAAGAAGAAAAAGCAAGTTAGAAAAGACAAGAGCCGGCTTAACCCATAGTCGGCATCCCAAAAGAGAAAGTAAAAGCAGACTTACCATCAACGATGTCTTCGATCTCATGGAAGCCGGAGGTCAGATGCGCCTCTCGGTCAGTCCAGGCGGAGCGCTCGCTCTCAAACTCGGCCAGGAGGGCGGCCTCTTTCTTCTCCGCCTCGACCTGCGCCGCCTTGAGCAACTCCCTCTGCTCCGCCAGCTGCGTGGCCAGCAGGCCGCGCTCTGCGGCGAGCTTGCCGCATTCCTCCTCTTTTTAGCTAGGCGGTCTCGGCCGCATTTAGCTGATTCTGCAGGCGGCGTTGGACTACGAAGAATAAAAGAAGAAGGACGCGAAGTCGCCGATAAGAAGGTCGCCAGATGATCCGGCCCGATCGCAGAAGTCGGGAATCTCGGGACTACAGCCCATGGAGTGCATAGCGCGCCCGCGAAGAAGAAAACTCACCTCGGCTCCTCGCCCGGTCAAGAGCCCATTTGTTCAGCTCTTCAACGCTATGCGGTTGAAGGCGGTAGCACGGAGGTTGTGATACTCCCGTAACAAGGATTCCGCATACAGATAAAGACTTGGAAGTAAGCAAATAAAGTTTCGGGTCACGCTGCCCGACCGAAACTCGGGACACACCAGTGGCAGTTGGCGCGCCACGAGAGAAGATCAAGAGAAAACTTGGAAATGAAACTTACCCGCACGGCAGAGCGCGACGCCAGGTTCGCTTGGAGAGGTTCTGGAGGGCGACGCCTTCGGCCCGCAGCTTCGCTTGGACGTCCAGGAGTGCCGTGTTCAGCAGGCCCGTGCCGCCTCCTCGCACCCACCTGGGCGCGGGCGCCGACGCCAACCGGCGTCGGGATCGCTGAAGCGGCGCCGGGTTCTCAAGGCGCGGCGCCGAGTCCGCTTTTCTCAAGGCGGCGCCATACCGGGCGAGGCGACTTGAAGAAGCAGCCGCGCAACAGCTTCATCGTCGGTCGGCGGCGCGGGTGGGTCCGCCGGCTGTTTGCCTCGCGCGACTTCAGACTGCGGCGGAGGCGGCGAAGGTGGCGTGGCCGCGCCCGGCTAAGAAGCCTCGCCGCCCCCCTTCCTGCAACGGGAGCCTCACCACCAACTCCCTCCGATTGCCCCGTGAAGGGCGACGGCGGTGGCGCCAACCTCAGAGGAATGACGAGCAGCGCCGACTGGAGACGCGCGGCCTCCTCAGCTTGCCTTTGAGCTGCGGCGGCGGCTTCGACCGCCCTCTCGGCCGCCGCTTTCTGACGACGGGCGGCCGCCTCCTCGTCGCGCTTCTCCTGCGCGTTCCGCTCTGTTGCCTCCCTGAGGGCGGCCACAGGGTCAGCCCGCCGACTGCTGGCGGACGTCTCTACCGACCCCATGACGGAGGCGGCAGCGACCCTCTCCAGAGTGAGGGGAGCCTTGATGAGAGAAAAAGACATAAGAAGACTTGGGCAAGACGGACCAGAACAAAACAAGACGGAATAAAAAGATACTTACGCGGAGACCAGCGGTGGCTTCTTCACCTCCTTGCAGGCGGTTGACCTTCGCGACCGCTTCTTCACGGCTGAGTCGCGGCGGCTGCTCCCCTGATCCTCTTGGCCTGGCCGCCTGGCTGACTCGGCCCGGCCCGGCGCTTCTTCGCGCCGCCTCGGCCCTCCAAGGCGGCGGAGGAGCTCGCGCCTGGTTGGCCGGTTCTCTGCTGGCGGCAGGGGCGACTTCGTCATCAGGCCAGTCTGCAAAAGTGGCCGAGGGCCTGAAGTCGTCGGCCTCTCCCTCCTTCGCATCAGTCTCCACCGCCGCCACGCCCAAGTCGGGTCGCTGGCGTCACTCTCCGCCCGTCGGGACGAACTTCATGAGCTGCCTCGCTGGGCGCCGGGTCGAGGGCGGCATGAGAGGATTCTGAGTCGGAAAGAACCAAGGAAAGTAAGAGCCGGATCCGGCTAAGGAAGGAAACAAGGAAGCGAGAGGCGACTTACCGTCGGCGGGGGATTGGCGCGCGAGTATGGCTCCTTGCCGAAGCGCCATTCCTCCCTGAGGTCGCAGTTCGCCAAGAAGTTCACCGTGTCCACCACCTCCGCGTGGGGCATGTCCTTGGAGCACATCCGGCTGGGGTCCCGGCGGCGGCTCATCTGGCAGATCAGATGAGGGCGGCCCTGGAGAGGGAGGACTCGGTGCGCCACGAAGGCGGCCAGCAAGTCAGCCCCAGTCAGGCCCTCCGACTGTATCATTATGCGGAGCTGCGCGACGGCGGCGTTACCTGCGGGAGTCAGCGTCCGGGCCTCAGAGACCAGCTAGTGGGTCGGCTCATGATTCGCCGCCCACGTAGGGCGGCAAGTTGACCCAGTCGCCGTCGGGGGCGACGTTCTTGACGTAGAAATACGAGCGCTGCCACATCTTCACCGACTTGATGAGGGGGATGGCAGGGAAAGGATTATCGGACACCGGCCTCCTCTTGGCGATGAACGCGCCGCACAGAGCCGGCACGCGAGCGATGTGGGTCCCGAGCTTCGCTTGAAAGAACTCCCCCCATAGCTCGATGGTGGGGAGAACTCGAGGAAACCTTCGCATAAGGATGCGGCGGCGCCAGCACCACCGTGCTGGGGTGAGGTGGTGCGGCTGGAGCCCGAGGAACTCCAAGAACGCGCGGAAGAAGCCGCTCGCCGGCAGCCCCAACCCGCGCATGAGGTGCGAGCGGAAGACAACCCGCTCGCCCTCCTCCGGCGCCGGCGTGATTTCGCCCTCCGGCGGGGCGCGGGCTCGCACGAGGTTGCTGCCGGGAATGCGGCGCGTCTGACGAAGGAACTCGACCATGTCGTCGTCGATGATGGAGCCGTCCCACACGCCGGAGCGCGCGGTGGGAGGCGCGGCGGCTGATGAGGAGCTCATCTCCGCGGCGAGGAAGGAACGAGGCTCGGCGCGGAGGAGCAAGGAAGAAGATGGGGCAGGAGGCGGGATGAGAGAGTGCGCGTGCGCCGCCGCCTCCCTCCCCGCCTACTTATAGGCGCTCGGGCTGCGGCCGAGGCGGGCATGGGATTAACTGCGCCCCACGCCCTCACGCCCCACGATTTAACCACGGCGTTCTGCGCGATAGCGGCGTGAGCCCAACCGCCGCGACGCCGCCAGCGGATCCGCTGCGCGCCGTGGCACGGTAGTGGCGGGCCCGGCCTGGCGGACCTGTCTTGTCATGCGCGTGGGCTGGCAGACCGGCCCTGCCGCGTGGCGTCACGTGGCGGGCCCGCGACAGCGGCTGCCAGAAGCTTATCAGGCACGCCGCCCGGATCCCGTTGCGACCTTCAAAACCTTTGAAGGCAAGGCCCTCCCCTGCGAACCCGACTCAGATGGAGACGGCGGGCCGAGTCCAGATTGTTCCATCGAAGGATGAAGCCGCCGAGGCTCCTCGATGGGCTGCCCTCGGCGCCTCCCGGCTTCGGGACTACGCCGGAGTAATGGACTACGGGTAGAGCAGACCCGAGTCCTGAACCTTTCAAAACATCGGGCAGGCTGCGCCTCCGCACCGAGACAAAGAGACGTCTTCCGATAGTCGGCAACAGCGCCGGCCGACTGCCCCTGTGGGCCGAGTCCCAGGGGCCGCCTTCAGCACAAGCCGACTCCAAGCCAGCGACCTCCAGCGATGCCGGCTACAAGGAGTCGGCCCGTGACCTCCACCGCCTTATGCCTGGGCGACCATGGGGTAAAGCCGCCTCGCGGCCCATCCTCGCCCAGTCCATAAAGGGCGGGTATGGCTAAAGGCGCCGTACCAACGGAGATCTCCGCGGCGGGCGCAAAGATTGTTGCCATGTCGTACGACATCATCACCGTGGGCAGATTCCTGTACCCACGTTGGCTGTCTGTCACGACCGAAGGCGGCGGAGACCCGCTTTGTCGGCGGGGAGTACCAAAGACGGCGAGAGCACCCCAAAGACGGACCCGATGGAGTCGGCCTCGAAGCCGGGCCGCTCCTCCCCGGGATCCACGCGCCATTAACCGTATTAAGACAGGGAATGGCAAGCGGTGATCGCCCGCCAAAGCGGCAAAGACCTTGCCATAACCTCACCACCAAGCTTGCGTCATTAGAAGCACGGCTACGGTGATCTGCAGCCGGCAAGACCGCCATGGCCGGACAAGGGGTTGTCGGCCCCATCTTTGGGCCGTCGGCCGGAGCCCACTAGTCGGCGGGCCCTGTGAGTCAGCGGAGAAGACGGCGACTTTAGAGATCGACGGCTTGGGCCTGCATCAGCCGGATTACCGTTTTACCCCCGGGGGGTTGGCCTATATAAACCCCCCGGGGCACCCATGCAAAGGGTTGGAAGCTAGTAGTTTTAGACACACACATAGAGGGAGAGAAGAGCAAGCCAAGCCCTTCTCCTTCTTCACCCCGAACAGCTCAAGGAGCCTCTTGTACCCATTTTGCCATAGTGATCATGCAGAGACCCCGCAGAGCAGCGGTAGGGGTGTTATCTCCTCGGAGAGCCCTGAAGCTGGGTAAGATTCGCCGGCGTGCATGCCTTCGCCTCATCCCGTTTCCAAGCACCAGCGACGTTCTACTCGCCCCCTCCATGATAAGCCATCCTTTGGCATATGTCGCACCCAACCCCCGACACACGTCCTGTCAATCGCCATGCGGCGACCAAGGCCACAGGCGGTTGGGGCCCGCGGGGCTCCGCACTTGCCCCTTGGCTTCGCCTTGAAGCCAAGTCTGAGCGCACCTTGGGCCCGGGGGCTACTATTGGCGTCCTGCGAATGGGGGTACCCAGACTTTCCCGCCTGTGGCCCACGGCATGGCTCCACCAATGTCCTGGTACGGCCCAACTTCAGGAGAACCAGCTCAAGACCCTCACGAGGGGCCAAGCCTCGTGAGGTGGATGACACCAAGACCTTCCTGGGAGCGGCCTCGCTCGGCTGGCTCCTGAGGAGCGGAGATATCTATGCAAGGGGCACCTCGCGAGGTTCACGTGACATGAGCCGTGACGATCAAGGCCAGGCGAGCGCCAGCGGGCGCAGTGTACCGGTTTCCTCTTTGGTGTTAAAGAGGCAGGCACAGACGAGGAGTCCCAAGGCATCAGGCAAAGATTTCCATATCGGTGCAACGATACCAAGACCAGCAGGACGGCAGGACAGAGGCCATCGTTGAGCCCACGGCAGCGTCACCACCAGAGCCTTTGGCAGGCGAAGACTACTTTTGTGAGGATAACTTGTACTAGTTGTCTCCCTTCAAAATTGGTCGTTGTGGGATCCCTTCCCGCCTACATTTGGGAAGAGGACCGGGGCCTCTATAAATAGGACTAGCCACCACCATAGGAGGCAACTCATCTTGGACTGGATCCATTCCACCAAGACCATCCTCACCAGCTCATAGAGCTCAAGAACACCTCTCCTCCTGAGGCTGTTCACCCATTGTACTAGTTCATCCTCAGCCCACGAGGCAATCCACCACCACCACACTGGAGTAGGGTATTACACCACGCAGTGGCCTGAACCAGTATAAATCTTTGTGTCTCATGTTCTTTGGGTTCGTCGAGCTAGGCCGCGGAATCGTTGGGTAGGCAGGCTGGGGAGAGAAAGTCCTTCGTGCGCACCCCAGAGTTTGAACCTCTCAAGGGTCTGTGGAGCCCTGAATCCGACAAGATGCCCCTTTTGCCTTCCTTTGTGCCTAACCATTGGTAGAGGTCCTCATATGCGTGACCCCTTGCTTCACCAATAAATCGCTTTGCAGACTTCTTCGTCATCTTGTACTTCTCTATGTTGTCTGCACTCCTATCCAGGTATAGGCATCAGAAGCAATCTTTCTTCTCTTGAATCACCTTCTGGACATCATCATTCCACCACCAGGTATCCTTATCTTCGCTTCTCCTTCCCCTGGACACTCCAAACTCCTCCGAGGCCACCTTACAAATGCAAGTCGACATCTTCATCCACACATTGTCCGCATCCCCTCCTTCCTCCCAAGGTCCCTCCTTAATGACCCTCTCCTTGAACGGCTGACCTACCTCCCCCTTGAGCTTCCACCACTTCGTTCTAGCGACTTTGGCACGCTTATCCCGCTGGACACGAATCCGAAAGCGGAAGTCAGCAACCACCAGCTTATGCTGGGGTACAACACTCTCTCCAGGTATCACCTTACAGTCTAGGCACACACGCCTATCTTCTCTTCTCGAGAGGATGAAATCAATCTGGCTAGAGTGTTGGCCACTACTAAAAGTCACCAGATGTGATTCTCTCTTTCTAAAGAGGGTGTTAGCTACAATCATGTTGTAGACTAGAGCAAAGCTTAAGACATCTTCTCCTTCTTGATTCCTGTGTTAGATGTACCCACGTGGCCATTGAGGTCTCCTCCTATGAAGCGCTTCTCACCAATTGGTACACTCCTAACAATATCTTCCAGGCCGAAAGTAACTACGAACCATAATTAGGCCCAGGTGCAACTCGGGCCTTTAAATGACCGAAAGTGAAACCGGGCCGAAAGAGGCCCATATATAGATAGGGTCGCTGACAGGCCGAAACTAGTATCGAGTCGAACTGTTAAACGGGCCATTAAGAGGTTGAAGAGCAAATTAGGCCGCCAATGTGCCCAATGGCACAGTAGCTGTTAAAAGGGCCATATCTGTTATGGGCCATAATTTGGCCCAAGAAATAAAAGTCAGTTAACAGTCCGGATCAGATGTGGACCGTAATTTGGCCCAAATTATTGCAGGCTGTTAACGGGCCGGATCTGACATGGGCCGTAAACTGGGCCCAAAATATTGCAGTCATTTAACGGCCCGTATCTGATGTGGGCTATAATTTGGTCCAGAAAATGTTAGGCTGTTAACGGGCCGGCCCATTAGATCTGACGAAATCTTGTGGGCCTGTTCCTGGTTGGCATTTAGACCTATATGGGCCTCTATTGGGTCGTCCCACGTGTCAATGTTTCATTGGCGATTCTTGTCAAATGGACGGTTGACATCTATCCCAACCCTGAGCTGACACGTGGTTCGTCGGCGGATGCGAATTTTACACGTGGAAAATCGCCATTGGTCTGGGCTGTTAGCGGGTTATCGGATCCAAACCGGAACCCAATAGCTTAATGGTGACCCGTTACGGTGGATGCCACGTGTCGGTCACCCTTGACGAAAGCACTTCTATGACGCGCGATTTTATCGTCATGGAAGTGGACACTTCCGTGATGATAATTTTGGTAATGTCATGGAATACTTCTACGACAAAGACAGTATGACTATCTTGATTACGTCATAAAATCATCATGGATGTACATGCATGACAGAAAACGTGACCTACTGTGACAAACACGTATCATCACGGAAGTGTATTTTTTTTGTAGTGATGGATTGCAACAAAGAAATACATTCAATCAAATAGCAATTATCATAATTAAAGTGTTTGTAATCCAAGAGAGTGGGCACATCACTAGTTAAAGTTTTGACCTCTCCAAACCCACTTTTATCAATTTTTTCAACAAGATTTTCACCCTCTGGATTATGAGGACGCCTTGTAGCTAAAGTTGACTCTTCTTCAGTCCTCTTTTCATCATGTTTAATATTACTAAACAAGGAATCAATAGAAGAAACACCAATCATTTCAAGATCTTCATCGTTACTACCCTCTAAAGATACAGGCTTAGATGTCATCTGATTTACTAGTGTAGCTTGTGCATCTGATATTTTACCTAGTAAATTTTTAGTGTGAGCATACTTAGATTAAAGATTAGAAACTTCTCTATTAACATGATCAAGTTGTGTTGTTATAGCATCTATTAAATTTTCAGTATGAGCAGAATAGAGTGTTCTTTAAGCTATTCGGTGAAAAACTTATTGTGCTCAAATTGTATAGTCATATATTCCTTGTTACTTTTTTCAATCTCGAGCAAAATATTGGGGTAAGGAATATCAGAGTATTTTATTTGAGACATCATGACTACGCAGGCAAGATCACACGCAAACAAAAGATCAAACGAGAAAAAGCCAAACAAACGAAGGCAAATAAAAAGGCAAATCTTTTGTACTTTTCGCAAAAACGTTTTAGAAGTGGGGAAGATGAAAAATGAGAGCCAAATGGCAAATAATGTAAATTGCAAGGAGATGAGATTTGTGATTGGGTACCTGATAGATGTTGATGATGTCTCCCTGGCAACGGCGCCAGAAATTCTTCCTGATTGCTTGTATTTGTGTTGGTATTTTCCTGAAGAGGAGAGGAGGATGCAGCACAACAACGGTAAGTATTTCCCTCAGTTATGAAACCAAGGTTACCAATCCAGTAGGAGAACCAAGCAACACTATGTAAATAGTACATGCACACAAATAACAAATACTTGCAACCCAACGCGTAAGAGGGGTTGTCAATCCGTCCTCGATATTGAGATAGATTAATTGTATGAGATTGGATAAACAGATCTAGCAAAAACACAAAATAAAATAAAGAAATAAAGAAAAAGTGCCGCAAGGTATTTTTGGGGTTTTGGAATAATAGATCTGAAAACAATATCATAGAAAATAGACCCGGGGCCATAGATTTCACTAGTGGCTTCTCTCGAGAAAATAGCATACGATGGGTAAACAATTTACTGTTGGGCAACTGATAGAAGAGCAAATAGTTATGATGATATCCAAGGCAATGATAATGTATATAGGCATCACGTCCAAGATTAGTAGACCGAAACGATTCTGCATCTACTACTATTACTCCACACATCAACCGCTATCTAGCATGCATCTAGTGTATTAAGTTCATGGAGAATCAGAGTAATGCAATAAGAACATGATGTAGACAAGATCTATTCATATAGGAACAGACCCCGTCTTTTTATCCTTAATGGCAACGATATATGTGTGTCACTTCTCCTTCTATCACTGAGATTGACCACCGCAAGATCGAATCCATCACAAAGCACCTCTTCCCATTGCAAGAAAAATCAATCTAGTTGGCCAAACCAAACCAAAGTTTCAGAAAAGAAATATCAGGCTATAATAATCATGCATATAAGAGATCACAGAAAACTCAAATAATATTCATAGATAGATCTAATCATAAACTCACAATTCATCGGATCCCAACAAACACACCTCAAAAATTCATTATATCAAATAGATCTCCAAGAACAACGAGGAGAACATTGTATTGAGAATCAAAAAGAGAGAAGAAGCCATCTAGATACTGCCTACGGACCCATAGGTCTGTGGTAAACTACTCATGCATCATCGAAGGAGCACCAATGAGGATGATGAACCCCTCTGTGATCATGTTCCCCTCCGGCAAGGTGCCAAAAAAGGGCTCTTGATTGGATCTCGTGGTTCTGGAACTTGCGGCAGCTGGAATTATGTTTCGTCGACTCCCATAGGGTTTCTAGAATATTTGGGTATTTATAGAGCTGAGAGGCAATGGAGAGGGGGCCTGGGGCCTTATGGGCCCCATGAACCTCCCCTTCAATACTTCCTTGGCTCCCAAGTTGTCTTCTAGGCATAAAAAAAATCTCCAAAAAGTTTCGTGGCATTTGGACTTCGTTTGGTACTGATATTCTACAAAGTAAAAAACAAGCAAAAAAACAAAAACTGGCATTTGGCACTATGTCAATAGTTAGTCCCAAAAAATGATAAATTTGTTACAAAATGAATGTAAAACATCCAAGAATGATAATATAACAGCATGTAACAATCAAAAATTATAGATATGTTGGAGCCGTATCAGCAAGTGACGCCGAAGTCCCCAGAATAGGTTGATGAAGAGATGCGAAGCCCCTGGTTCAGCTGAGGTGGCGGAGCAGGTCGATAAAGCAACGTTGCAGCCCCCATGGCAGTCGAGGTGTCGAAGCAGGTCGGTGTGAACATCAGCTTGAAGAAGCAACGGCGCAGCCATGCCAACACAGGTCGTAACTTGTGACACGGTCAATGCCGGCTTGATGAAGTGACCGCGCGGCAATGCAGGCGCGCCCGACCCGTGCAATCCCTGGGGTGATGATTTATCCTTCGCGATGCCAAACTCTTGATCGGCTCGCTGAGATGATGATCCGGTGAGCTTCACCTCAGCTTAATGATACGTCTCCAACGTATCTATAAATTTTGATTGTTCCATGCTATTATATTATCTATCTTGGATGTATTATATGCACTTATATGCTATTTTATATGATTTTTGGGACTAACCTATTAACCTAGAGTCGAGTGCCAGTTTCTGTTTTTTCCTTGTTTTTGAGTTTCGTAGAAAAGGAATATCAAACGGAGTCCAATTGACTTGAAACTTTACAATGATTTTTTATGAACCAAAAGAAGCCCACAGAGTACTGGAGATGCACCAGAGGAGTCCCGAGGCCACCACAAGGGTGGGCCGCCCCCCCTAGGGCGCGCCCCCGACCTTGTGGGCCCCTCGTGGACTCCCCTGACTTGTTCTCGATGCCAACACCTCATATATATCCCCAAACCTCCAGAACAGAACCTAGATAGGGAGTTCCGCCGCCGCAAGCCTCTGTAGCCATGAAAAACCAATCGGGAGCCTGTTCCGGCACCCTGCCGGAGGGGGAAACCATCACCGGTTGCCATCTTCATCATCCTGGCGCTCTCCATGACGAGGAGGGAGTAGTTCACGCTCGGGGATGAGGGTATGTACCCGTAGCTATGTATTTGATTTCTCTCTCGTGTTCTTGATTTGGCACGATCTTGATGTACCACGAGCTTTGCTATTATAGTTGGATCTTATGATGTTTCTCACCCACTACCTTCTTGTAATGGATTGAGTTTTCCCTTTGAAGTTATCTTATCGGATTGAGTCTTTAAGGATTTGAGAACACTGATGTATGTCTTGCATGTGCTTATCTGTGGTGACAATGGGATATTCACGTGATCCACTTGATGTATGTTTTGGTGATAAACTTGCGGTTTCTGTGACCTTGTGAACTTATGCATAGGGGTTGGCACACGTTTGTGTCTTAACTCTCCGGTAGAAACTTTGGTGCACTCTTTGAAGTTCTTCGTGTTAGTTTGAATAGATGAATCTGAGATTGTGTGATGCATATCGTATAATCAAACCAGCGGATACTTGTGGTGACCTTGGAGTATCTAGGTGACATTAGGGTTTTGGTTGATGTGTATCTTAAGGTGTTATTTTAGTACGAATTCTAGGGCTGTTTGTGACTCTTATAGGAATAGCCCAATAGATCGATCAGAAAGAATAACTTTGAGGTGGTTTCATACCCTACAATAATCTCTTCGTTTGTTCTCCGCTATTAGTGACTTTGGAGTGACTCTTTGTTGCATGTTGAGGGATTGTTATATGATCTAATTATGTTATCATTGTTGAGATAACTTGCACTAGTGAAAGTATGAACCCTAGGCCTTGTTTCGAAGCATTGCGATACCCCTTTTGCTCACTTTTGTTACTTGCTACCTTGCTGTTTTTATATTTTCAGATTAGAAAAACCTATATCTACCATCCATATTGCACTTGTATCACCATCTCTTAGCCGAACTAGTGCACCTTGGGTGTGTTGAGGACACAAGAGACTCTTTGTTATTCGGTTGCAGGGTTGTTTGAGAGAGACGATCTCCATCCTACCCCTCCCACGGATTGATAAGCCTTAGGTCATCCACTTGAGGGAAATTTACTACTATCCTACAAAACTCTACGCTTGGAGGCCCATCACGAGTCTACAAGAAGAAGGTTGCGTAGTAGACATCAAGCACTTTTCTGGCGCCGTTGCCGGGGAGGTTAGTGCATGAAGGTATATCTTTAGATCTTGCAATCGAATCTTTTAGTTTCTTGTTTTATCACTAGTTTAGTCTATAAAATAAAACTACAGAAAAATGAAATTGAGGTTGCCTCATATGCTTCATCTTTTTAATGTCTTTCGTGAAAATAAGGATTCCGATAATTGTGCTCAATTGCTAGAGAAAGAATGCAATAAAATATTTGGCATACAGTCTTTGAATGATGAGCATGATTACAATCTTGTTAGTATGAATTCTTTGAATATCCATAGTATTAATGATGATTGCACTAGTTATGATAAAAATGTTTCTTACAAGCATGTCAATTTTTGTGGAGTGTATAGAGTTTGATGTTACATACCAAATAGGGAAGATAGATTTTGCAACAGGCATAAGTACTTAGAAACTAAATGGTTGCAAGAGTGGCTAGATGTTTGTGCTGAAAATTTTAATATTTTTCGCCATCCTTGTGAACTTTGCAATGAACATGGTCATTTAAATCTCCAATGCAAATTGTTTCATGATCGAATCGTGTCCAAAAATTGTGATGAATTGATTTCCCTTGCACAACATAATGAACTTAGTTTGCTTCTGGGATATGAAGAAATGAAACGTATAACTAAATACTCCCTCTGTCCAAAATAAGTGACCCAACTTTGTACTAACTTTAGTACAAAGTTGAGTCACTTATTTGGGACGGAGGGAGTATATTCCAGAATATAACCTTAAGAGATTTCTTGATTTTGATCTAGAGGAAATTTATATGTATTGTGCGGTAAATTGCATTGAGAATCCTTATACTGCCAATTACTTAAAGACAAGAAAACAAATAGAAGATGAAGAGAATACTAATCAAGGGGAAGAGGTTTCCCAATATCCTCCTATTTTCTCTTATGATAAATCAGGTAACTAGGAGGAGCTTTTTATTCAACCAATCTCATAAATAAGGAGCTCCAAAAGGGTGATTAAACCCACACATGATGCGAAGAAGAAAAAGAAAAGACGGAAAAGCAAAAGTAAAAAAGGTATCTCTCCCAAATGATGTTGCTCCTATTATTGTGATGACTCTTGAGAGTGAATCAAAAATAAATGTGGATGATGATATACTTGATGATGATATTGATTCTTTGCCTTATGGTACTATGTCCGAAGAAATTATTGAAGATGATTTCTTTATACCTATTATTCATTGTGATGATTATGATTGGGAAAGTAATGATACTTGTTATAATCTTGAAAATCTTTTTGGCACTAACTTAGAAAGTTGTGATGATAATAATTTCTATACTATTGGTGTTATTCATATTATTAATGATGAGAGTGATTATGCTTATGATATGCAAAGGCCTGAGCTTGGGGATGCTATGTTTGATGAGAATGACAAGTTTGAGAATTTATTTGTTGCAACTAATGTTTGTCCCAAGCTTGGGGATGCTATGCTTAATGAAGATGATATTTTTAGTCCTCCAAGTTTCGATGAGCAAATTTATTATGATGATAGCATGCCTCCAATTTATGATGATTGCAATATTTCTGAAAGTGGGTTTGGAAGAGTGTCAACTTTAGGAAGTAGTGATCCCACTATCTTGTAAGAGGTTTCAATCGATTATGAGGAGAACAAAGTTGCTACTTATGATGATTATTGTGATGAAACTTATGTTATAAAAAGTAGTGATGATTAGATTTATAAAGCTTGTCATAATTATAATTACCGTTTCTCTGAACATTATTATTTTAGTGTGTAAAAAATTTATAGTATTCGAGTTTCTTACGATACTCCCACTATTCCGAATGAGAAGAGTTTTGCTTATGTGGAGAGTAATAAAGTTTTATGCTTCTGGATCATGAAAGTAATGCTTTGTGTGATGGTTATATTGTTGAATTCATTCATGATGCTACTGAAAATTATTATGAGGAAGGAGTATATGCTTGTAGGTATTGCAATAATATCAAGTTTCCTCTCTATGTGCTTAAAATCTTGAAATTTTGCTTGTTTTACCTTCCTATGCTAGTTGATTCTTGTTCCCATAAGTTATTTTCTCACAAAATCCCTAGGCATAGGAAGTGGGTTAGACGTAAATGTGCTTGTCATATGCTTCATGATGCTCCCATTATGTTTCAATTCATATCTTTTATGTGAGCATCATTGAAATCATCATGCCTAGCTAGAAAGGCATTAAAGAAAAGCGTTTGTTGGGAGACAACCCAACATTTATACCTACTGTTTTGGTGTGCTCACATGATTATGCTACTGTAGTAATCATGTTTTATAGATTTTGTTTCCATAAAGTGCCAAGTAAAGCCTTTGGGATGGCTTACGGTGATAGTTGGTTTGATCTTGCTGAAAAACAGAAACTTTTATGCTCAGGAAAACAATTCTTATTTTTAACAGAAGCGTGATAAAATACTGATTCTTTTTGTAGAAGGTTGATAAACAGATTTCTTAGGTTGTCCTAATTGTGCATAGTTACAAAAGTATTCGAGAGTTACAGATTACTACAGACTGTTCTGTTTTTGACAGATTCTGTTTTCGATGCATAGTTTGCTTGTTTTCTAGTTTCTATGGCTTATATTGCTTAACATAAATTGTAGAAATGATAGGGTACATTAGGCGTCATGTGAAAAAAATTATGAATCTTGTCTTGACAGTACCTAAGTGGTGATTTGATTTATTATACTAATAGAGCTTACGATTTTTCTGTTAAGTTTTGTGTTGTGAAGTTTTCAAGTTTTGGGTAAAGTTTCGATGGACTACGGAATAAGGAGTGGCAAGAGCCTAAGCTTGGGGATGCCCAAGGCACCCCAAGGTAATATTCAAGGAATACCCAAGCGACTAAGCTTGGGGATGCCCTGGATGGCATCCCCTCTTTCATCTTCATTCAACGGTAAATTTACTCGAGGCTATATTTTTATTCACCACATGATATGTATTTTGCTTCGAGCATCATTTTATTTTATTTTTGTTTTGCTTGCTGTTTGAATAATACCCCAAGATCTGAAAAATTATTTTGAGAGGGAGTCTTCACATAGTTACATAATTATTCGACTACTCATTGATCTTCACTTATATCTTTTGGAGTAGTTTGTCATTTGCTCTAGTGCTTCACTTATATCTTTTTAGAGCACGGCGGTAGTTTTATGTTGAAGAAATTGTTGAACTTTCCTACTTCATTTATATTATTTTGAGAGTCTTTAAACAACATGGTAATTTTCTTTGGTTATGAATTTAGTCCTAATATGATGGGCATCCGAGAGGGATATAATAAAAAATTCATATAAAGTGCATTGAATACTATGAGAAGTTTGATTCCTTATGATTGTTTTGGGATATGAAGATGGTAATATTAGAGTCATGCTAGTGAGTAATTGTGAATTTGAGAAATACTTGTGTTAAGGTTTATGAGTCTCGTAGCATGCACGTATGGTGAACCGTTATGTAACGAAGTTGGAGCATGAGATATTTTTTATTGTCTTCCTTATGAGTGGTGGCCGGGGACGAGCGATGGTCTTTTCCTACCAATCTATCCCCCTAGGAGCATGCGCATAGTACTTTCTTTTGATGACTAATAGATTTTTGCAATAAGTATGTGAGTTCTTTATGACTAATGTTGAGTCCATGGATTATATGCACTCTCACCCTTCCACCATTGCTAGCCTCTCTAGTATCGCGCAACTTTCGCCGGTACCATACACCCCCCATATACCTTCCTCAAAACAGCCACCATACCTACCTATTATGGCATTTCCATAGCCATTCCGAGATATATTGCCATGCAACTTTCCACCGCTCCGTTTATTATGACACGTTCCATCATTGTCATATTGCTTTGCATAATCATGTAGTCGACATCGTATTTGTGGCAAAGCCACCTTTCATAATTATTTCATACATGTCACTCCTGAGTCATTGCACATCCCGGTACACCATCGGAGGCATTCATATAGAGATCATATTTGTTCTAGTATCGAGTTGTAATTCGTGAGTTATAAGTAAATAAAAGTGTGATGATCATTATTATTAGAGCATTGTCCCAGTGAGGAAAGGATGATAGAGACTATGATTCCCCCATAAGTCGGGATGAGACTCTGGCGAAAAATAAAATAAAATAAGAGGCCAAAAAAGGAGAGGGCCCAAAAAAACACTCAACAAAGCGACGACTTGTCTAGTGCAGGTCGGTAGCCGTGGAGCAACGTTGTCGGGCTGGTTTGACACCGGCGTGATGGTGAAGACTGTCTCGAAGAAGGCTAAAAAATTTGTAGGCACGTGTTGGAGAACAACACGAAATACCCTAGAAAGAAATTCCTCCAGAAAGGTTATCCAATATACCGTTCATGAGGAAAGATGAACTCGGGTCAGATTCATATTCGCGTAGGAAACAGATCCAAAAATTGATCCAATTATCAGAAGTTTCCTGGAGTTTGAACAGTCGGATCAAGCTGAAATTTTGAGGGTTGGTAGATATGAGAGTTCCCCAGCCGATGAACGATTGGATCTTCCGAAGGATGTCCGAGCTGGGTGCTGAACTACTCACCCCAAACTCGTCCAAATTCGACAGGGCTCCGGTATATCGGAGATCGCCAGAGATTCCTCCATTGAACGTGACAAATTTTACAAAGTTGTTGTGGACTCAATCCGCACAATTCCACTAAAGCAATCGTCAAGGCAACGCTCGAGGTGATGGGGACGACGAAGATGAATCTGCTGTCCAGAAAAAATGTTATCAATCTGCAGATGAGCCATCAATCCTTTGCGATCTCACAACAGAACTCTGAATGAAAGCACCAATATCGGTGTAAAAATTGGCGGATCTCGGGTAGGGGGTCCTGAGTTGTGGATCTTGGATTAATGGGGAACAGGGGATGAAGGAGACGATGTTTACCCAGTTTCGGGCCCAGTCGAAGAGGTAAAACTCTAAGTCCTGCTTGATTATATTGAAGTGTATAGGATGAGTACAGAGTTGATCTACCTCAAGATCGTAAGTTGTGTATGATTCTAATGATATAGCATATATCTCTATCGACTAGCCTGGCCTCGGCTTGTATAATGTACCGGAGGCCTAGGATAACAAGAGTCCTAGTTGAATACGTTGGCGGAGAGGAGTCCTTGTCTTGATCACGAAATCTTGTGGAATCTTCCTTCTAGAGCACGGGGTCGCCTGTAGTCCGACATTCCTTTGATGAATCAAGAGCGGACCACCAGTCCGGCCCATGAGAGATAGGCCGGCAGCCCAAGGACCCTTTAATCCGAGACACCCTCACCCCGCACCTCCAAAGCTCCCAATTGACACTATCCAAGCCATTGCAACAAAGCAATGCTAGATCCCTCCTACTAAGGTGTCTTATGTTGCTCTAAATGTCTCTATTTCAAATGAATAGATCTCCCACTAGATGGATGAGGCCCTTATTTGCATGGTCTACAATAAGTTAAGATATGATCCAAGTAGCAGACTTTATTTACATTATTACCTATTTTGTTCCTGCGTGCACCACATCCAATTTAATTACTGTTGTCAGTGTCTGAACTATTACAATTATATTTATTATGTTGCCATCTACAACACAGTCTGTGGTAATTTTGTGATAATATATGTTGAATGCCTGTGATATTATCTTGTGGAGGCCATGGATTGCTGGATAAACACTTCAACAACACAGATTATATGATGATATGGGTTAACGGTAACTATTATTACATTCTGGTTTATGAATATGGTATTCTCAACATGGTGTTTATACACACTGTGATGCAAATATGATACATGTGGTTAATCATGAATAGAAGTTGGCATATATTAAACTGGAATGTGAGAGGTATTATGTCGGTGTACTAGAGTAGGGGTATCCTAGTATCCCGAACTCGTTACGGACAGACAGCAAAGACCTCAGCAAGGCTTTCCTGGTCACCGCCAAGATCCTCCGTGGTTCCTTTGGAGCCATTCAAGAACAAAGTATTTAACTAAGAAGACAAGGCCCCGGCAAGAGGAGCTTGCCGGGAAGGCCACTCAAGGCACGCAGAAGACAAGACCCCGGCAAGAGGAGCTTGCCGGGAAGGCTCGGAGAGCGACAAGCCTCCGGGCGCGACGAGGATTCAGCCGCGGCAAGCAACCTCTCTTCATCTCCACTCCAGCTCATTCACCAACGTGTCACCATGGGACCATTCCATGCGCGCGTGTCAAGAGGCTGTGCAGCCAGCGGGGAGCAGCGATAAGCGGCGCTGACAAGCTTGCCATCGTGGCGAACGGTGGCGCTCCTGATGGTCCCTGTTGCACTGTTTAGGCGACAGGGACGGGCATTTAATGCTTTTGTCCCTTGCCGTCAGGGTTAGGTAGAGTACACTGTACACTGTACAAGTAGGTGTACCAACTACTATTTTTACATTTGTACCCTCATCTACGTTGCCACCTGTCGGAGACCCCTTGAGCATATAAAAGGAGTCCCATGTGCAACGTAGAGAGGGGTTCGAACACTCTCACGCTAGGTCTCGTTAGCAGCTGGAGTATACTGTAGCTCTCAGCGCTCCCTAGCAAGAACACAATACAAACCATACAAGCAGCAGTAGGAGTATTATCTCTCAGGAGAGCTCCGAAGCTGGGTAAACTGCTCGTGTGCCGCCTCGATCCGCTCTTCAGGCGATCTCCGCCCCTCCGAACCAAAAGGGACTCGGTCCGCCGGTCCCATAGGTGTTCGTGGGTCCGATCAGCCTCCCCGACATCTTTGGCGCGCCAGGTAGGGGGCGTCGAGGCTGTGTGAACCTGATCCGGCGTTCACACAAGCAACATCTTCATCATCTTCAACATCTTCATCAACGTGCCACCGAAGAAGAAGGCTTCGGCGGCAGCGGAGCCGTCCGCGTCGAACCCACCATCACCGGAGCAAACGGGTGGTGGAGCAGACGCTGGCGGAATAACGGCGCCGGCGAAGGAGTTCGTGACGCTGCCAAGTCCAAGGACAAGGCCGTGCAGACCTCGGCGTCCGTACATGTACCGCGCCCGTCTCAGGAGCCGCGGGACCAACAGCGTCATGGTATTCATAATACCATACGCTCGTTGGATCAAGACCGAGCTGGAGGATCTCGAGGCCCTCAAGACCAGCGTGCACGCCAACATGCTAGCACGAGCGAGGTACGGTCGCCTGGACGGGATGCTGCTCCTTCTAACATAGTTAGAAGTCGGAGCATATCCAGCTCCTCGCACCGTTCACCATTGCCACCCACTACTCAAAGAAAAGCTCTGGCGAGAGCTCACCGCTACGGATTACCCTCCAACAGCCGACAAGGTTGACGAATGGAGGGCCACCATCCAGAGTCTCATCGTCTTTGCCAACGGCGACGCTCCGCGGCAACCAACTACATCATTGCCGCGGCAAGACGACAAGGCACGAGCCGGTGGCGACGAGACCTGTGGAGGTGCAACCACCATGCGCTCTCCACCCCGAAGGCCAAGATCGCCGACTCGCCGGATCCACCTCGACAGGGACTCCACCGCGTCATCGGATCCACGAGCTCGCCGCGATCATCGCCAAGTTCTTCATGAACGACAACAAGAAGACGCTCGAACTCGCATCGAGCGCCGAAGAGAAGCGCGACGTCAACCCGACAAGCGCGCTGGGCCCTCTGTTGACATGCACGCCCGGAGAACCAGGCGACTTGCGATGCACGCGGTAGGTTGCCCTGCGTTCACTCGTGAGCTGCGGCAAGTCCAAAGGGCCCAAAGAAGAAAAACTTCAAGCCAGACGCATCAGGAGAAGTACGACGGCAAGACGCATCTGTCGGAGTTCCTCGGCATCTACACCATCGCGGTGCAGGCTGCGGGGCGAGCGACAAGATCCTTGCCAACTACTTCCCGTTGGTGCTCAAGCCCAATGTCAGGTCCTGGCTCATGCACTTGCCGGACAACTCCATATCTTCTTGGGCAGATCTATGCCATCAGTTTGTTGGCGCCTTTACAGGCGACCACAAGCCTCATGGCCAAGAAAGTGACCTTCATCTGCTCGCCCAGAAGGAAGGAGAGTCCCCGCGCAAGTTCATTGAGAGATTCAGCCGTGCACTACAACATCCCAGATGTCCACCTTGCTGCGGTGATCAGCGCGTTTCATCAGAACGTGCGGAACCGCAGGATGAGGGAGGAGATGGCGATGTGCAAAGTCAAGGACGTCAGTGAGTTGTATGCCTTGGCCGACAAGTGTGCACGTCTTTGAGGAAGGAGGAGACTCCTGTGAGAGAATGCGAAGCGAGATCGGCGGTGAGGAGACTGCCCCGGCAAAGAAAGCCGGCGGCGGAACAACAGAAGGAAGAAGGGCAAAGATGTACTAGTTGTCGAGCAGTCCGGCAACGGAGGTGGCGCCAACAAGGCTAAGGTTGGTGGCTCCGGCAAGGAGGTTGCCGCCAGCACCGACGGCCAGCCTGTGGCGGCCGCCGACAAGCAGGACGGCTCCGGCAAGCAGTACTGCAAGATCCATCGCACCAAGGGCCATGACCTCCAGAGCTGCAAGAAGGACGAGCAGCAGAAGGCTGAGTACGAGCGGCGCGACAAGGAGAAGGCCCAGGAAGGTGCTGGGGGAGTTAGCAAGAAGCGACCCGGCTGGGGAGGACGCCGCGGCAAGGCCAAGCAGCGGCAAGGAGACAGACCTCCCCGCGGCCGCGACAAGGATGAAGATGACAACGATGATGAAGATATGGAAGACGACAAGACTGATGAGCAGGAGTTTCAGAAAGCTACAGATGTCCTCTGCGTTGATGGAGGTGCTTCCCTGCATACTTCCCACCGCCAACTCAAGCAGTGGATGCGGGAAGTTAATGCAGCTGAACCATCCGTAGAGTCACGCCAAGCCTCTGAAGTGGTCAAGACGTCTATCATCTTTGACATTGAGGACCACCACGATCGCATAAGCTGCGGTCGGTGCTTGCCGATGTTGGTCTCACCAACTATCCGCAACCTCAAGGTCACCAAGATGCTAGTTGACGGCGGGCCGACTTAAACCTGATCTCCTCCGCGGTGCTCCGGAAGCTTCATATCCTGACAATGAGCTCGAAGAGGCGGCACATTCAAGGAATCAATCCGGGAAGGAGCAAGCCGAAGGGAAGATCACGTTGCCGGTAACATTTGGCAATGAGCTGAACTTTAGGAATGAGAGGGTCACATTCGACGTTGCTGATTTCCCATTGCCTTACAATGGGATACTTGGCCCAAAGACTCGCTAAGTTCATGGCAGACTCTCATTATGCATACAACTTACTCAAGATGCGGGCCCAATAAGCATCATCTCTGTCCATGGCGACAAGAAGGATGCTCTTATCTGCGCCGACAAGATCTACCGGAAGCAGCAACATGACAGATTGCAAGCCACTTGCCACTGAAGCTCCCGGGGGGAAGAAGAAGACCAAGTCCGGCAAGAGCTCTGATGCCCACTCCGGCAAGCGCACCTCCTCGGAGTGCTGCGCTACCGTCGAGGATGCACCATCGAGCTCCACCAGCAAGTACAAGAAGACGATGGCAGCTCCGCCAAAGACCAAGAAGGTGTCCGCCAAGGAGGACGGCACTGGTGGTACCTTCACCATCAGTGCCTCTCTCGACCCTAAATAGGAAGGCGCGCTCGTTGCTTTCTGTGAGGCGAACGTCGGCGTGTTTGCGTGGCAACCGTCGACATCCCAGTGTTCCTGTGAAAGTAATTGAGCACCGTCTTGCCGTTTGTCCTCATGCGCGGCCCGTCAAGCAGAAAGTCAGGAAGCAAGCAGTGGAGCGTCAAGAGTTCATCGCGGAAGAGATCAAGAAATTGGAAGCAGCAGGCCTTGTCAGAGGAGTGCTCCATCCTACGTGGTTGGCCAATCCTGTAGTTGTGCGCAAGGCAAATGGGAAATGGAGGCTTTGTATTGACTTCACGGATGTTAATAAATCTTGTCCCAAAGATCCATTTCCCTTGCCGCATCGACGGATTGTTGACTCCACGGCGGATGTGATTTGCTTTCATTTCTAGATGCATACTCGAGGATATCATCGGATCTTCATGGCGAAGAGGATGAGGAGAAAACCGCATTCATTACTCCATGTGGCACATCTTTATTTCATACGGATGCCTTTCAGGTTGAAGAATGCTGGTTCAACGTTTGCAAGAGTAGTCCATGACGCTTTTGAGCCGCAAATGCACAGAAATGTAGAAGCCTACATGGATGACATAGTGGTCAAGAGCAAGGACAAAGCAACTCTGGTTCAAGATTTGGATGAGACCTTTACAAATCTGCGCAAGATCAACCTCAAGCTCAATCCCGAGAAGTGTGTGTTTGGAGTCCCTTCCGGCAAGCTTCTCGGGTTCTTCGTGTCTCAGCGGGGAATTGAAGCCAATCCCGACAAGATCAAGGCCATTGAGCAGATTGAAGCACCAAAGCGCGTCAAGGATGTCACGAAGACTTGCTTTGGTTGCGTGGCTGCTCTCAGCAGTTTATCTCTAGGTCTGCTGAACGCAGCATACGCCATTTTTCAAGATTTTGAAAAAGGCAGGTCCAATGAAATGGACTCCCAAAGCGGAGGCTGCGCTGCAGGACTTAAAGAGGTACCTGTCCTCCACTCCAATACTTGTCGCACCTAAGCCACAAGAGAAGTTGCTGCTATATATAGCGGCAACCAATCAAGTGGTTAGTGCTGTGTTAGTAGCGGAGAGGGAGGCGGATGATGAGCTAGCAACCACGGCAGACACATCCGGCGACAAGCGTGGGGCTTCACGGCAAGCTCGGGTCCCGACAAGGACGGATCTGCCTTGAGACACATGAGCAGATGCGAAAAGGATGGTGCGCCCTTGGGCTTTACTTTGTCGGTTCCCTTCGGGGGGCTAGATCAAGGTACTACGGTGTGCAGAAATTGCTTTTCGCCTTCTCATGGCCTCGAGAAAGCTGCGCCATTACTTTCAAGCACATGAGATCACAGTTGTCACTCGCTTTCCGCTGAAGAGGATCTTGCAAAATCCGTAAGCAACAGTGTGATTGTTGAGTGGGCCTTTGGAACTGTCAAGCTTTGGCCTCAAGTTTGAAAGCACTTCAACTATCCAAAGCGAGCATTGACCGAGTTCATAGCAGAATGGACGCCAACACGGATGAAGAAATTCGAGACGAGCATTCCGGCCAATGAAGCAAGCAAAGAGTGGTCGATGTACTTTGATGGTGCCTTTTCGCTGCAAGGCGCGCTGGCCGGGCGTGCTTGTCGCACCCACGGAGAGCACCTCAAGCACGTAGTCGGATGCACTTTCCCAAGGAGCAAGCAACAAACAATACTGCAGAGTATGAAGGTTTGCTTGCCGGTCTCGAGATTGCGAGACCTTGGGATTAAGAAGCTTATTGTCAGGGGTGATTCGCAGCTTGTCGTCCGCCAAGTGAACAAAGATTACCAGAGTCCATTGATGGAAGCCTACGTTGATGAAGTGAGGAAGCTAGAAGAACGCTTTGACGGCCTACAAATGGAACATGTTCCAAGAGCTCAGAATGATATTGCTGATGGCCTGTCAAAGTGCGCTGCACTTAAGTTGCCTGTGGAACCAGCAATTTTTGTGCTCAAACTAACTCAACCAACCGTAACACCATCAACTGGACAGAACAAGAAGAGGAAGTTGATTTCTGGTGACTATTTTCCGGCAGAGCTTCCCGAAGCCGCCGCCAAGAAGGTCCCCAAGATCGACACCAACAGAGCTGAGGGGCAGTCTGCTCCGACAAGCCCCAGGGTTTGTTTCGTTGAAGCAGACGCTCCCGACAAGTTTTGTTCCGGCAAGCTTGCCGGGGAACGTCAAGCTCCGGCTGAGCCACAGGTTCTTGCCGTGGAAGCTGATGTTCTCGTAGCAGCAGATGTGCCTTTAGTCCTTGTTGTCGAGCCGCAAGCTCCAGCATGGGCGCAGCAGATTGTCCATTTCCTTGCTACAGGAGAACTTCCCAACGGGCAAGAAGAAGCGGAAAGTGTAGCCCGGCAGTCAAGTTTGTACCAGTTTGTCGACAAAGACACTGCATGTATGAGAAGGAGACTCAACGGTGTGAAATTGAAGTGTATTCACCGGAAGATGGACAAAAGCTGTTGGCGAGATACATGGAGGCATATGTGGTCACCACATTGGCGCCAGAGCACTTCTTCAAGCAAAGCTTTACGCCAAGGTTTCTTTTGGCCGACAGCCCTCCGAGGATGCAACTGCACAAGTAACCAAGTGTGAAGCGTGCGGTTCCATTCCAAGCAGATACACCAGCCAGCTCAAGCTCTCCAGACGATCCCTTTATCCTGGCCATTTTCGATTCTGGGGCTCGACATCCTCGGCCCCTTCCCCGAAGTTGTCGGGGCTTTGAGTACTTATGCGTTGCCATCGACAAGTTCACAAAGTGGCGGAAGTGGAAGCGATGAGGAAGGTGACAAGACACGGCGATCAAGTTCTTCGGTCGATTGTTTCTTGTTTGGAATCCCCAACAGGATCATCACCGACAACGGCACACAATTCTGAGTCGCACCTTCATGCAAGACGTCCAAGATCTTGGCGCCAAGGTCTGCTTTGCTTCATTGCTCATCCGAGAAGAAACGGTCAAGCGAGAGGGCAAATGCTTTGAAGTGCTGCGCGGGCTCAAAGACCGAGAACTTTTGACAGGCTGCACAAGTGCGGAAGAAACCGGATTGAGGAGCTGCCGGTGGTTCTTTGGTCGATCAGACGACGCCAAATCGAGCCATCGCCGCAACACCTTTTGCTCTAGTCTATGGAGCAGAGGCAGTTCTCCCCACGGAACTTCAGATAATGGGTCACCTCGAGTACTCGCTTATGATGAGCTTGAGCAAGAGCAGGCTGCGACAAGATGACACGCTGCTCCTTGAGGAGGACCGTCTTCAGGCCGCTGTACGAGCTGCTCATTACCAGCAAGCTTTGCGTCGCTACCATAGCCGCAAAGTTAGTGCCAGAAGCCTCGAGGTAGGCGACCTTGTTCTTCGAGCGTTGCTCAGTCCGCCAAGAATTCAAACAAGTTGACGCCAAAGTGGGAAGGCCCTTATCGGGTGAAACGAGTCACTAGGCCTGGCGCCGTCATGCTTTGAGACCGAAGATGGCATTCGGTGAGCAACTCCTGGAACATTGAGCATCTTCGTAAGTTTTACTCAGAAGCGCAGTTGCCGGAACCTGTTCCGGCAACCACCTTTTGTACAAGTCTTGCCGATGTTGCATGTAATCCTTTGTACAAAGCCAGGCGCAGACACCGTGCATCAGTAAAGCTCATGTGTTGTGCACAACTTGTCAAATTCATGCTTTCATCATTTTATTGCATCTTTTGGCTAACACTTTGTGCAGCACCCACACCTGGTAAGCAATATCGAGCCGCTGGGCTCCATAACTTTAGAAGATAATACTATGGACCAAGCGCTGATCAAGGAAGTTTCGCCTTATCAGGAAGCAAACGACAGAAAAGCTAAGTTGCCCAAGTTTGAGCAATCAGTTCTTAAATTTTTAAGTTATCTTCCTCGAACGATAGTACTTTGTATGGAAAACCTGTGCGCATCGCAGCTAGTCGCGCCCTTACTTTGTTTCGAGTCCGCTCAACAACTTAAGTGAGCTGCGGCTAGTCGCGACAAGGTTGCTTGTCGGAGGCGGCACCGCCAGCAGGCTGCTGACGTTCAAGACTCGGCGCTCATGCAAAGGTGCCTGCACCGACAAGTTCCCTAAAAGCGTAGGGCAAAAACGTACAAAGGAAGGAATCAAGTAAAGGAAATAACATTGCAATCATCGCCTAAGATAGAGTTATATTACAAAATAGCTTGTCGCAGATTGCGGAAGGCCACCTTCATCAACACCTTCTGGAGGGCTCCTGCACAGATCTGGCGCGATTCCTCGGCCAGCTGCTTTGGGATCTCTTCCCGGAGTCGCTGGAGAGCCGTCACCACGCCCTTGAAGAATAAGCTAAGCTTGGCGCTGGGTTGGAGGTGCTCGTCGAGGAGTATCCAAGATCCACCATCCCCAGCTCCATCATTTCGTTGTGGATGGCGGCATCAAGATCCACAAGACCTTCGGTCGATGCTCCACACTCTCCCTCAAGGCGCCTGGGTGGCAACAAAGATTCGTCCGCCAGCTCCTCGTTGGCCTTGATCTTCTCCAACAGGCCCGCCTCCGCCTCCTTGGCGCCTGGCCCAGTCCGTGACTCGGGGTGGTCAACTTCAGCTCAAGATCTGCCTTGGAATCCTTGGCGGTGTCGAGCTCCTTGCTCCTATCGGCGAGGCGGCCCTGCAGCTCGCCAAGAGTATAGGCGTCCTTCTCGCGCTCGTGCTTGAGCGCAGCAAGCTCCTCGCCGCTCTTCTGGAGACTGGCCTCCCGCGCTACCTTCGCTCTCCAACTCTATCTTGGCGGCCTCGGCTGCGGCGGCATCCTTCGCTTCCTTAAGAGCCCCGCCAAGTGACTCCTCGCAGCGACAAGCTCTTCCTCATAGCTGTCAAGATTGATCTTCCGCTGCGCCAACTCGCCTTCTCGCGCAGATAGCTTCTCGGCAGCAAGCCTTTGCTGCTCGACCTCAGCCTTCTCAAGGATGAAGGTCAGGCGCTCTTCAAAGAAGTCGCCCCGCTCTTACGCTTGCCCGGAGAGTTTCTTGGTTGGCGCCCGGAGCTCTTCTGCGCGCTTCTCCATATACTGCTCCCGCCCTCGCGACAAGTGCTTCCGGGACTCCAACTTGGCTTGTCGGGCGCGTAGAGCGACAACAGCTTCTTCTTTGCTCCGCCTCCAGACTACTTGGCCAATCTTTGCTTGGCGCGTCCACCAGCGTCGGCCAATGGAGGCGAGCAGCTCTTCATCGAAGGTTTCTCCTTCGCCGGCGCCTGAGCTCGACTCCCATGGGAGCTTGATGAAGACGCCGTCGCCGGCCTTCAAGTAGGCGCCGGGCTGGGGCTCGTCGGAGCCTGACGCTGCAGCAGCGGCGGAGGGATCGGCGGTCGGTGTAGCACCTAGCGCTCCTGCGGCCTCAGGGCCGTCAGTGCGATCGCCAGACCCCTCGCCAGCTTCTGCGGTGGCAACCTCGGTGGCCTCTTCGCCGGCAGGCTCGTCAGCGCCAGCTCCTTCTTCCACGGCGGCGGCTTCGTCAGTGTTGCCGCGCGCGTCCTCCTCACCGGCAACCTCGGTCTCCATCGGCTCTGTGGCGGACGGATGAAGAAAGTCAAGCAAATATTCAAAGATAAAATCAGAAGAAGAAAAACACAAGGGAAATACTCAGGCAAGAAGGTTACCTACGCCGGGGGCTACGGTCATGGTCTCCGCCGCCAAGGAATCGCTGGTGTCGTCCCTTGCCGGAGGGCTGCCCCCTGCCGGAGAAGGCTCCCTTACCGGAGAAGGTTCCCTTGCCGGAGAAGGCTCCCTTACCGGGGAGCGCTCCCTTGCCGGGGAATCCACCCTTGGCGGCGTAGTCGAAGCAGAAGGAGGCTGCTCTGCTTCTACACAAGCCAACATGATCGAGATATCGACAAAGGAAAAAGCACCCATGCACGCCAACAGCAAGAAATAGACCATATACTTACGGGGCTGTCTTTGGGGGCTGCTTTGAAGGAGAGTTGCCTCACCCGGCAAGGCTGTCTCGGACGCGCCTCCTGCCGTCGCAGTAGGTTCGTCCTCAATGACGACTACCGGGGTCTTGGCTCTCTTCGACGCTCTCTGGGCCAGCGTCCTGAAAAGGAAAGAGTTCGTAACGAAGCAAATCAGAATCAAGATGAAGCAACAAAATACAAGAAATACAAGCACAATGTTGAAGCTTACTCTTCTTCTTCCTCGTCGGAGCTGAGCGCGGAGAGATCAAACTCCGGCTCGCCTCCGGTGCAACGAGGCGGAGGAGTGGGCTCTCTTGACCGCTTGGCGGAGGTGTCGGCGGTAGCCTGGGAGGATCCCGCCCCAGTTGTCGCAGCAGTGTGGGGTGCTCCCGCGGCAACATTGCTTGCCGCGGTAGAGCTGGCGCGTCATGGCGCTGCGGGCTGTTAGCCCGTCTGCCGCCCGTCTCGTCTCCGGCCTTGCGGAGACGCCTCTTTGGCGAGCCGGGGCTCCGTTATTGACAAGCTGCTGGATGGTGGGGAAGAAGCGCCCTCGGCTGGTTCGCTCGACTCGGCCTCGGGTTCGGCAAGCTCTTCCTCACCGGTGAACTCCATTCGCTCGGCAAGGCTTGCCGCCTCTGCTGCATCTGCCTCCTCCACGGTGTACCCAATACGCCCGGGCAGCAATCTGCCGCCTCCTCCAACCTTGTGGCAATGCGCACCATCTCTTCGTCGGTGGTGTCACGGATGAGCCTCTTCTGCTCGTCGGGGCGGATCGGCACTTCTTCCAAGCTGTCGAAGAACTGCCGCACGATGTCGTCGGAAGGCTCTTGCCAGGTCGGAACGATCCCATGAGAATCGCTCAACGGCATCATGGCACGGATGCGGTCGAGCGCAGAATTGTTGCACAATGGGACGACCCCCCTCGGCAACCTAAACCACTCGGGGTAATCGGGGTAATGCTTGAACAGCTCTAGCAGCATCGCATCCAACTCCAAGACGGTGAAATTCCAGTTGAGGCTCGGGCGCAGCCTCGTGATGTCCACTGCGTTTTGGAACTCCCAAGCAGGTCTCCTCCTCTCCTGCAAGGGAGCGATGCGGTGGCGAAGGAAATCTGCGCCAACTGCGCCTACGGTGAGTCTGGCAAGCCTGAGGCGCAAGATCCGGGTCACAGCAATCTTCAACCTAGCATCTTTCGGCGCCAAGTTGCTCCAATCGTTGCCGCGCACTATTGGGGTCCGCGCAGGCGATGAAGGGCTGCGGGTTCTCCTCAACGATCCAACACCAATTGGCTCTCCACTCCTCCCATTTGCTGCGGAGCTCTCCTTCCAGATAAGCTTCTTTCTTGCCGATCCTGGAGATCCAAGCAATCCCTCCGGCAAGCGGCTCCCCTCTCTCAACGCGGGCATGAAGAAGTGGCGGAAGAGGGCTACGTTTGGGTGGATCCCGACAAAGTTTTCGCAAAGGTGTGCGAAACCGCCATGGTCGAGACAGCATTGGGGTGAAATCAAGCGGCGAAAGCCCGTGAGGTGTTCATGATATCGCAGAAGAATTCAGAAAAGGCGGCAGAGCCCGTAATAGAAGAAAGCGCAAAGAAAGGGTACCCGGTTGGGGCTAGTTCAAGCGATGGCGGGAGTACCTTCGTGCGCGGATGCGCACGCGTCTCCGTCGACCGAAGAGGTAGTAACCCTCCCTCGGCTCCTTTGCGTCGAGCTGGGGAAGATGGCCCGCTCCTTTCGCGGCGCCCTTGAGCCGCGCCTCGGCTGACTTCACGCCCTTCCCTTGTCGGCTTCGAGCCATGGCGGAGGCGGTGGAGGAGACCGACGGCGTTGATGGCGCTGTGGCGAAAGGGGCGGAGCGCTGCTCTCTTCAAGGCTAGAGAAGAAGGGGGGAGCGGCGGTGGTTTTCGAGACGAGACAGAAATGGCAAGGTGGGCGACCTGCCCCTGTTTCCCCTGTTTATAAGGAGGGAGAGGGGGCGGACGTTCCGCTTTTCCTAATAAAGAAACCCCCCATGATCTCTCCCACGACGCCACGTTTGACGCGTGCTGTTCGTGGGGGACGTGGTGGGTCAAGAGCAAGTCACGGCGTGATCAAGGCCGCCTGTGACCGTGCACTGTTTTGGGCCTGGCCCAACAGCGCTCGGCACCGTGTGTGGCCCAGTTCGGGGCTCTGTCGGTGTACTAGAGTAGGGGTACCCTAGTATCCCGAACTCGCACGGACGATTGCAGACACCAGCGGCAAGGCTTGCCTGGTCACCGTCAAGATCCTCCGTGGTTCCTTTGGAGCCATTCAAGAACAAAGTATTTAACCAAGAAGACAAGGCACCGGCAAGTGGAGCTTGCCGGGAAGGCCACTCAAGGCACGCAGAAGACAAGACCCCGGCAAGAGGAGCTTGCCGGGAAGGCTCGGAGAGCGACAAGCCTCCGGGCGCGACAAGGATTCAGCCGCGGCAAGCAACCTCTCTTCATCTCCGCTCCAGCTCATTCACCAACGTGTCGCCATGGGACCATTCCATGCACGCGTGTCAAGAGGCTGTGCAACCAGCGGGGAGCAGCGATAAGCGGCACTGACAAGCTTGCCATCGTGGCGAATGGTGGCGCTCCTGACGGTCCCTGTTGCACTGTTTAGGCGACAGGGACGGGCATTTAATGCTTTTGTCCCTTGCCGTCCGTGGTTAGGTAGAGTACTGCATTACCTTTGTACAAGTAGGTGTACCAACTACTATTTTACATTTGTACCCTCATCTACGTTGCCACTGTCGGAGACCCCTTGAGCATATAAAAGGAGGCCCATGCATAGCGAGAGAGGGGTTCAACACTCTCACGCTAGGTCTCGTTAGCATTTGGAGTATCTTTGTAGCTCTCAGCTCCCTAGCAAGAACACAATACAAACCATACAAGCAGCAGTAGGAGTATTATCTCTCCGGAGAGCTCCGAAGCTGGGTAAACTGCTCGTGTGCTTCGCCTCGATCCGCTCTTCGTGCGATCTCCGCCCCCCTCCGAACCAAAAAGCGACTTGGTCCGCCGGTCCCATAGGTGTTCGTGGGTCCGATCAGCCTCCCCGACATATTAATTCCCAGAAAATATGGGATGCCTTGAGACAAAAGATTGAAGAAAGTAACTGCAATATCATCTGTATTCAAGAAATAAAGAGAGATGCTTTTGATATGACATACATGAGAAATTTCTCTCCCGGAAGATTTAACCAGTTTGTTTATGTACCTTTAGTTGGAAATTCTGGTGGAATTATCACTATATGGAATGGAAGCTTATTCAATGGTCAAATCATTAGCCAAGATTCCTACCAACTTACAATCAAATTGGTTTGTATACTATCTGGTAATATTCTTTATATTACTAATGTCAATGCTCCCTGCCAAAATGATGACAGAGTTGATTTCATATGTTGGTTTCATAATGTGGACACAACCAGTATGGATCATTGGATTATTCTAGGGGATTTCAACCTGATTAGAAGTCCAAATGATAGAAGCTTACCAGCACTACAAAAAAAGACACATCCGTGACATTTTGGGCCGAACAAATTTTTTTCTTTCACGCTTATGACACTTCTATGACGATAATTGTGACAAAACCCGGTATTATCGTAGATGTGGTGGGATCCTACTTCTATGACAAAAAATCATGACAGAAAGTGGGCTTTTCGTCCTGGACGGACCGGAGACGCAATGCATGACATTCTTTGGGCCGTCCATGACGGAAAAACTGTGGTAGAAGCGAGGGCGAGGAAAATATCGGGAGTTCCGGTTACGGTGGGTGGTCGGGGCGAGCAATGCACGCTTTCTCTCGTACACGTCTGGCGTGGAGTGCGGCGTTGGGCTCTAACTGAACCTGAGTGAGGCGTTTTCCTACTGAACCCGAGCGATTGCACTACAGGCTACGTGTTACTGAACCCGAGCGATCGATCGATGGATGTTAACTGAACCCGATCGAGCGATTCCTTCGCTACTGCTGCTAACTGAAGTCGATCGATGCTGCCTCTGGATGAACAGTGAGCGTTGTTGGGGGGTGTCAGTGTCAAAACCGGCGGATCTCGGGTAGGGGGTCCCGATCTGTGCATCAAGGCTGATGGTAACAGGAAGCAAGGGACACAGATGTTTACCCAGGTTCGGGCCCTCTCGATGGAGGTAAAACCCTACTTCTGCTTGATTAATATTGATGATATGGGTAGTACAAGAGTAGATCTACCACGAGATTGTAGAGGCTAAACCCTAAGAGCTAGCCTATGATGGTATGATTGTAATTGTGATCGGCCTTCAAAGGACCATCCTCTCCGGTTTATATAGGCACCGGAGAGGGCTAGGGTTTACATGGAGTCGGTTACAAGGAAGGAAATATAATATCCGGATCACCAAGCTTGCCTTCCACGCCAAGGAAAGTCCCATCCGGACACGGGCCGAAGTCTTGAGTCTTGTATCTTCACACTTCAATAGTCCGTACTTTGTACACAGTCCGGCTGTCCGGATACCCCTAATCCAGGACTCCTCAAGAGTCTCTCGAACCAGGCTTCAATGACGATGAGTCCGGCGCGCAGCTTTGTCTTCGCATTGCAGGGTGGGTTCCTCCTACGAATCTTGCAAAGTGGTCATCGAACACGAGACCGTGTCCGGATCCGCAAGATGATCTTCGTATGGTATAGATCTGATTTCTTTGGCAATCTTCGTGCGCCATGCCCTTGCATCGGGGCTTGGTCCAACGTGAACCGACGTTTCCTGCCCCACAACGACTCGTGTTGCGAGGCGGTTTTATTGGCACGTCCCGTCGAGGCAGAGATCATGTTCCTCTTATTACGGGATTTTCCATCAATATGAGCACGCGTGACCCCATGGCGGATGTTGGTATAACCCGTGTGTTTTTAGATAAGCCTCAAACGGTCACACCGGGGACTCTTGATATTCACCCTCTTTATAAAGGGGTCGATACCTACGCCTCTTTTTTCACCTTCGTCGCGCCTTCTCGCACCTCGAGTTCTAACACCCAAAACCTAAGCTCCACCCCTCCGGAATCCTCCAATATGTCCGGATCTGACCCTCAAGGCCGGTGGGTGGCCTCCTCGATTGAAGAGAAGGACATTGCAAAGCTTAGGGAGGTCGGATACTTGACCGCAGATATCCAACACAGGCTCCCTGCTCCAGGGCAGGTCATCCCTACGCCGGAGCACAATGAGTGTGTTGTTTTCGTCCCACACTTCCTCCGCGGTCTAGGTTTCACCCTTGATCCCTTCGTGAGGGGGCTCATGTTCTATTATGGGTTGGATTTTCACGATCTGGCTCCCGACGCTATCCTCCATATCTCGTCGTTCATTATCGTGTGCGAGGCTTTTCTCCATGTCACCCCACACATCGGCTTATGGCTCAAGACCTTCAATGTGACGCCGAAGATGATCGAGGGGCGACATGTGGAGTGCGGAGGTGCCGTAATAAGCAGGAATGGTGATGCCCCGTGGCCAGAGAGTTCTTTCCCAGAAGTATCCGATGTATGGCAGCGGAGGTGGTTCTATGTCACGGCTCCCAGAGGCACAAAGTGGGTGGCTGCCCCCGACTTTTGCTCGGGCCCTCCGTCACAGTTGGCGTCTTGGACAGAGGTAGGGCAGAATTGGAGACCCGCTGGTGATATACCAGTACTGCAGAATCACATCCGGGATCTTCTTGCTAGGGACATTAATCTTGTCAGCAAAATGCAAGTGATGTTGATCCAGCGGATGTTGTCGTGCCAACGCCGGCCTCTCCGGATGTGGGAGTTCAATCCGGAGGGTCCGCGGACCGTCAAGCACTTCTTCGGCCTGAAGCTCGAAAAGTGTCTGAACACCACCAAGGATGCGGGCCTAAGCTGCAATCGCCTAGATACCCAAGTAAGTAGCTTTGATGCCGGACACCCTGTTTTGTACTTGTCACGATTGTTTGTTCTGAAAATCATCCGTGGCCAGGAATGGCTCAGCAAGGCAGAGAGAATCAGGTGTCCGGTGCCACTTCCCGAAGGCTCGCCTGGTCCCACCATGGCCTAGATGCTTGATCGGGTGCTCAGCAAAATGCCCTCAGGGGAAGACAAGCGGAAGAACGAAGAAACCGAGCTTCACACACTACGCATCCGAACCGGGGGAATTGTAGCCTCCCCTAGGGAGGATAGTCGGGAAGGGGAGGCTAAGGCCTCCTCCCCGTGCGGGAAGAAGAGGGCCGCCTCCGAAGACTCGGAGACGGAGATGCCCAAACCCGGGAAAAAGATAACACCAGGGGGCATCCTTACTGCATCGTGCCCACCAACGGGCCAGCCCTTCACTGAGCTGTAAGTTAATTTTTAATTCGAAGGTACTGTGTTCCTCCTAGATCAATAACCAAGACTCGTCTTTTGCAGTCCGGCTAGCAGCCCTTCTCAACAGAGTTCGTCTTCAGGGGATCTTCCTCCGGAGATGATGGAGAGCGAGACCCCACCCACTTCTCCGGCTCATGAAGCGGGCGACACTGAGGTGTCGTCACGGAGGAGTCCGGATCTGCCGAGGCCGGAAGCCAATGTGTCATCCCCCTGAGCCCGGAGCATTTGGCTCCCACGAGGGCGATGGGAAGGGTCCCACACGATTCGATGTCCGGCAGACGTCTTGGCAGACCCTCTTTGGAAGCGAGCTGCGCTTCGGAGGAGCACCGCTCATTCTTGGCCTTGGTGCTCGGAAGATTTCCTCCGCTACAAGCGGTTTGAATGAACCATTTACAAGTCAGCTCAGAGGCTTTGAGGTATGTACTGAAGAATATGCTGTTTTTGGCTGTAAGGCACGCATTAAGTGTGCTCCATATAGATAGTAGCCCCTGAGACTCTGGTTGCACGCCCTAGGCGGCAAACGGGGGATCATAAATCAATGATTGCGCTGTAAACACTTGCGGTACACAGAGTCCGGCCGCCGACCAGTCCGTCGAAGTTTCTGAACTGACCAGGCGAATTTGTTCGATCGATGCCGATATCACGCTGGTGAACGAGCGGCTGGACAAATCACAAGGTATGCGCTCTGCCTTCCTTTGTATAGTAAAATATGGAGGCGGCATGATATTAATGTAATATGTTCGGACTGCAGATGGTGTTGCTGCCGTGGAGGCCCTGAGGGCAGAACTTGTCCAAGCCAAGGAACAAGCTCGGGTTAGCAATACGGCTGCCCTAATGGCGACCGAGGAGCTGAGAGCCGAACAGGCTGCTCATCGCCGAAGCGAGGAAAAGATGGCCGAAATGGCTATTGAGTTAAAAAATGCCGCTGGCCGGTATGAGCTCCTTAAAAGGGAGCATAAGGATAGCTTGGCCGAGCTGGACAAGGCACGCAATGCCACTAAGGAAATACGGACCGAGCTCAGGGGTGCGTGGGAGGAGCTTCAACAGGCCGGTAAAATCGTGGCTGGAGGTTCCTACTTGCTGCGGACGAAGTTTTTCGATCCGAAGTACACTCCCCTGGATGGGCGCTGGAGTCCTGCGGACGCGTATTCGGATTTGGCGAAGAGTACGGCTGACGTTGCCAAGTTCTTTGAGGGTCGGGGTGATAAGGAGGTGGAGAAGCTTTTCTGGTCGCAATTCAATGCTCCCACTCGCTCGCTGCCGTTAAATGACAAGATGGCTGCTGTAGCGGAGCTTCACAAGCTGTCCTGTCTTGCAATGCGATCTGTGATAGACCATCTTTGGCCGAAAGGGCCTAAGGCGGACAGTTACTTTGGCTTGGTGCAGCAGTTCCTTGGGGCCGTGCCTCGGATCGACGCCATGAGGAGGTCGGCGTGCATAGAGGGTGCACGGATGGCTCTTCCCCGCGTTAAAGCCAATTGGACAGATATGGAGGCCAATATTATAGCGACCCAAGATCCGGCGGGGCAGATCCGACCGAGCACTACTTGGCGAGGTCACAGAAGGTGCCCGCCTAATAGAGGCCCAAAGGTTTCGAAGAATTTCTTATTCGAAAGTGATGAATCGAATCATTGTAAAAACAATGTTAGTTTGGTTATAGGGCTACATTTATACTTTTCACGAAAGTATTATTGTGTCCATTGTGTGGCCGTTTACATATATATATATATATATATATATATATATATATATATATATATATATATATATATATTTATGTTTAATACGAAAGATAGCAGTCGTGGGCTTCATCCCCACGCAGTAATGCGGGGTGTCCGCAAAAAATATGCTTAATCACACTTGATCCAACGTCTTGGTCCATGAAGGAGGTGATCGCACGTCGAACTAGGCATCGGACTATATAGCTGTAACACTTTCGCTTAGCCATGGGAGTCTAATGTTGGGGCTACTATGTAGCCCCTGGTACCTTCGTGTGCATCCGAATACGGGTGCGTGTGTACATGACCGGGAAACGGTCCTTCATTAATGCGGGGGGATCCTAAAGATTCCGGTAAGTCTTCGAGTGGTTGAACAGTCTCTCGCCGTATCATGACAGTCAGTTTTCGGCCTTCTCTACTGAGGTGCTCGTCCGGAATAACCAGGGCACAATCGTAGTAGTTCTCCTTTGGCCACCTTAGGCGATAGTAACGGAACGTAAGGCGGCAAACCCAGGAGCCGGGCAAACCCAACATTTGACCAAAGACATGATTCGGAGCTGCTGCATATAAGGCCAAACTCGTGACGCTGAACACTCCCGAGGGTATTCGGAGTTTATAATAGTAGATGGGCTCAAGAATGCCCATTCATTATAAACCCTGTTTTTCCAGGTACGTGTGTTAATCTGTCGTGGAGAGATGCCAAAAATGGCAGTATCCTCTGTGGGTATGGAACCCATGGGATGGTTAAACAACAAGAGGCAATAAAAAGGTTTACACAGGGGCTTAATCTAAAAAGAAACCTGTTGAACAGGCCTCGCCGCACATCTGCGCCTTTGTCTCTCATGTCTTTGTATCACGAAGGGTATCGCGAACGTTATGCGTGGAAAAAGGAAAACTCATAGAAGAGTACAACGTAAGTACGCGATGGATAATAAGAGTGTAAGATGTTGGCTTGCCCATAAGGTTGAGCCAACTGTGGGACTGTGTTAAGTATTTATAGCCCCTGGTGTCCACTATCGGATTACATATATGGTGCCCTGGTTCAATTTTATCCGGGCGACCGGACTCGTCTAGCCGAGTCTGTGGTCTTGAAGGACCAGTCATGTTTTCTGATGTTGGAGGCCACTTATAGTCCGGCCGCGAGGGCCGTCACGTGTTCCTCTGCGCGTGACGAAGCGCTCGTTAGTCCGCTTAACGGTGATGACGCCACGTGGACGGGCATCTTAAGTGTAAGGTAGCCATAGTGCGGCAATGCGTTGAAGCGGGCAAAGGCCGTTCTTCCGAAAGCACCGCGTGATAGTCGCTTTGGAAGGGTGCGATGATGAAGAGTAGTTCTTCGCTTCGAGTTGCTCGAGAGCCGAATGTTACCTCCAAAGGCGACGGAGCCTCTGCTATGGGCTTCAACGCTCGGTATCACCCCTTCAAAGGTGGTGTTGCTTTGGTTAATTCTGGATGGGTATATCCCCATCCTGCGGACAGTGTCCTCATATATTAAATTGAGACTGCTGCCGCCGTCCATAAGGACGCGGGTGAGATGGTATCCGTCGATTATCGGGTCAAGCACCAAGGCCTTTGATCCTCCGTGCCGAATACTAGTTCGGTCATCCAAGTTATCGAAAGTGATCGGATAAGGCATCCAGTGGTTAGGCGTGAGCATAATGGGCTCTATATCGAGCGCATCTCTACGCGCGCGTTCGTGCCTCCTCATGGATGTGTGAGTCGCGTGGATCATGTTCACTGTTTTAACCTCTGGCGGGAATTTTTACGTTCTTGGTGTTCGGTGGCGAGGTTCATCCTCATCTTCACTTGGTGTTTCCCTTTCCTTGTGTTCGGCATTTAATTTGCCGGCCTGCTTGAAGACCCAAAGACTCTCTCTGTGCGTGTGGTTTGCAGGTTTGTCAGGGGTGCCATGAATTTGGCATAGTCTGTCTAGGACCCTATTCAGACCGGACGGTCCCTCTTTGTTGCCTTTAGATGGCTTGTTTTGCTGATTAGGTCGAGAGCCCCTGAATCCGGCATTAACCATCATGTTATCCGGGCTCTCTTCCTTGTTTTGGCGTTTGTTTTTATGACGCCGTGGCTTCCCGTTACCATCCCTTATTTCGGATGTGCTAGGGTCGTTGGTGCCTTTACGGGCTAGCCATCTATCTTCTCCCGCGCAAAAGCGGGTCATAAGGCTTGTTAGGGCTGCCATTGTCCTTGGCTTTTCTTGGCCGAGGTGTCTGGCGAGCCACTCGTCACGGATGCTGTGTTTGAATGCTGCTAAGGCTTCGGCATCCGGACAGTCAACAATTTGATTCTTCTTAGTGAGGAATCTGTTCCAAAACTTGCGGGCGGATTCTCCGGGCTGTTGGACTATGTGACTTAAGTCGTCAGCATCCAGAGGCCGGACATAGGTCCCATGAAAATTGGCCCTGAAAGCGTCCTCGAGTTCCTCCCAGCTCCCAATGGAATTTTCAGGGAGGCCTTTCAACCAGTGCCGAGCTGGTCCCTTCAGCTTAAGGAGGAGGTATTTGATGGTGTGAAGGTCATCCCCACGAGCCATATGTATGTGCAGGATAAATTCCTCGATCCATACCCTTGGGTCTGTCGTTCTGTCGTATGCCTCTATGTTCACAGGTTTAAAGCCCTGTGGGAATTCGTGGTCCAGTACTTCATCGGTAAAGCATAGGGGGTGAGCAGCCCCTCTGTATCTGGACGTGTTGTGGCATGTCGTCGGCTGTTCTTGTGTCCGGTCTTTATTCCGGACTGGTATCCGATTGGCGTAATCATTTTGGCGACCATAGTCCTTCGCCGGGGTGCGTCCTTTGGATCCATAAATGGACCTGGCCGCGCCAGCTTTCTTATTCAGGTGTTCATGTGGATCGGTAGCCGCTTTGTTGCGATTATGAAGTGGTACAGCTTCGTCGTCGAATTCTGGCAGTAGCTTGCGTTTTGGATAGCTCTTTGTATGGCGATCATCGCCGTATCTTTCTTCAGTGTCTAGCACTTTATTCCATCTACGATTGAGCGTTTCCTGTGCGGCCTTGAGCCGTTGCTTCTGCTTCATTAGACTTCTTGCGGTGGCCATAAGCTTTCTTTGGAGGTTATCTCGTTCCACGTGTTTTTCCGGGGTTGCATCGTTATCCGCGACGTTTTCCTGTGCTGGTTCGTTTTGATGACCTCGTCCGTAGGGATCATTGTCCTTGGCGTACGCTTCCGAAGCGTGTTCGTGGTGACCTGGTTAAATCTGCTCCATCGCTGGGTCCGTATGGTCGTTGTTGTCTTCGGAGTTGATTGTAGTATCGATCCCTCTGGAGCTCTTGTCACTATTTTTACTGTTGCTGGACTTAGAACGGCGTTTGCGTCGTTGCTTTGGCTGCTGTCCGGGGGTTTTATCATCCGTATTGTCGCCTTTGTCCTCTTTGGGCGTATCCACCATGTATACGTCGTGTGACGAGGGGGAAGTCTGGCGCCCCATAGATTCCGCATCTTCTCCTGCATCGTCGTCCATACCGTCGATGTCTTCGGAGTCAAAGTCAGGCACGTCGGTTAAATCATCGACCGTGGCTATGAAGTGGGTGGTGGGTGGGCAAAGAATTTCTTCGTCGCCTGCTTTCCACTCGAACCGAACGTAGTTTGGCCCAGAAATTTCTGTCAAAGAGAGAGTTTTCAACGAGTTTAGCATGTCGCCAAAGGGGGAGTGCCGAAAAATGTCCGCGGCGGTGAACTCCATTATCGGAGCCCAACCTGGCTTGACAGGTTCGGGAGTGCGTGGACCGGACTCAACATCCGGATACGAATCCGGGGGTCCGGAGTCATAGGCCACCACAGAGGTAAGGCCCGTGTTTGGCTCCAACGCCGATGAGTGTGCGACCTGTGGGGCGGGGTCCAGCCCTCCGTCCTCAGGCAATGCAGCCTGCTCCGGATTTAGGTCCGAGGCTAATGCGGGGGTGATACCCCGAGCTTTGTCCGACAGCAGGTCTAAGCCGTGCTCGTCATGACTGTACGGTATCGTGTTATTGACGATGGTTGAAGGAGCCATCGAGCCCGAAGAGCGGCATACGAGGAACTCTCAATGAAAGCACCAATGTCGGTGTCAAAACCAGCGGATCTCGGGTAGGGGTCCCGATTAAGGCGTCAAGGCTGATGGTAACAGGAAGCAAGGGACACAGATGTTTACCTGAGTTCGGGCCCTCTCGATGGAGGTAAACCCTACTTCTCGCTTGATTAATATTGATGATATGGGTAGTACAAGAGTAGATCTACCACGAGATCGTAGAGGCTAAACCCTAAGAGCTAGCCTATGATGGTATGATTGTAATTGTGATCGGCCTTCTAAGGACCATCCTCTCCGGTTTATATAGGCACCGGAGAGGGCTAGGGTTTACATGGAGTCGGTTACAAGGAAGGAAATATAATATCCGGATCGCCAAGCTTGCCTTCCATGCCAAGAAAAGTCCCATCCGGACACGGGTCGAAGTCTTGAGTCTTGTATCTTCACGCTTCAATAGTCCGGACATTGTACACAGTCCGGCTGTCCGGATACCCCCTAATCCAGGACTCCCTCAGGGGGTTTGGATGAATAGTTCCCGGTGGGGGGTTGGATGAAGAGGACCCCGTGGTAGTAGAGGTCGTTGCCGCTGGATGAACAGGACCCCGATCGATCGAGCCGGTTGGGGGTGGATGAACAGGACCCTGTGGAGGGCTAGATGAACAGGACGACCCCGTGGAGGGCTGGTTGAACAGTAGCCCGCGGAGGGGTGGTTGAACAGGACCCAATGGAGAGGGATGGTTGAACAGTAGCCGGTGGAGGAGCGGTGGAGGCTGGATGAACAGGAGCCCGTGGATGAACAGTCGCAGGTGGAGGCTGGAGGAGGTCGATGGTGGATGAATAGTAGCCCGTGGAGGCAGTCGACGGTGGAGATGAATAGTATCCCGTGGAGTCCTGCTTATGCACGACACACCCCTCCCGATGAACAGGACCCCCGTTTTGACCGTAGCGCTCCAACACAAGTCCGTTTCCTATGTTTTGTGGTACGCCACACCCCTCCCGATCAACAGGACCCCGTTTCGACCATAGGAGGTCCAAGAGAAGTCTGTTTCCTCCGTTTTGCGGTACGCCAGACCCCTCCCGATGAACAGGATCCTGTTTCGACCGTGGCCGGTCGAACACAAGGCCGTTTCCTCCATTCTGCAGTACACCAGGCCTTGTTTCGATCGGTTGTTCCGTCCAAGCCGGTTGGCTCCCGATGAACATGACGTATTTCATTGCCTCCCGATGAACACGATGCATTCCATTGCCTCCCGATGAACACGACGACGCAGTTTCTCCGTTCCGACCCAGCCATGTACACGAGCCCTGGCCGTACGTATGCGCGAGTAGGTATTCGAGACCCTGCCCGAATGTATGTACGTGGCCGTATTTTTTGGCGTGTGGCTGTATGTACGTGTACATGGTTTAGATGGGACAGCCTGAACTGCTATGTGGGGGGCTCTACTATGACATATGCCGCTACTTACTGGGCCACGGTTCATCGTTGCAGAGCGACCGATCGACCAATATGTACGTACACATTCTGACAAGACCGACAATGGTACGTACGCTTCGACCGGGTGGGTCCCAGCTATCAGGGAGGATAAGGACACACTTCCTTGCTTGCGAAGATATAGCTGTTGGGTCCCAGCTGTCAGGGGGGATATTTTTTTGCCCATAATAAGGACGCACTTCCTTGCGTGCGAAGATGTAGCTGGTGGGTCCCAGCAGTCAGGGGGAGAAAACATTATTATTCAGGGTAAAAAGGATGCAGTAGCATGCATACGTCCATGGGCGTGGTGCGTCCGCACTGTCAGCCTCTCACGTACATTCATCTTCCGATGACTCTCGTTTGTTGACCACGTTGACCACACCGTGCCGAGCGCACCAAGGCCGGTGGACGACGGCGAGGCCCCAGACTGGAACGAACCGGAGATAGGGAAGACACGGCAGTGGAGTCGCAAATGGAGAGGAGTGGGAAACTTGACTGGTTCGGGTGCGCGGCAGCACTGCTGCGGTGCTGCTCACGGAACAGGAGCGAGAACAAAGGTTGAAGAAGGAGCACGGCTGTTGGATTAACATCCAACGGTCCAGCTGCTAGAATCATTTGTTGATTAAGTTGACAAAGCCCTGCGTACACGTCCGCTTAGTAGGCCCACAAGTCAGCCACCAAATCTGACGGGTCCCAGCTGTCAACGGGAGGAATAGTTTTTTCGCATAACAAGGAGGCACTTCCTTCCGTGTGAAGATACAACCGGTGGGTCCCAGCTGTCAGGGAGAGGGAACAATTTTTTCAGCTTAATAAGGAGGAACTTTCCTTGCGTGCGACCATGAACCTCATGGGTCCCAGCCGTCAGGCTCTCCACGTACAGTCCTCTTCTGATGACTCTCGTTTGTTGACCATGCCGCGCCGAGCGCAGCGAGGCGGTGGACAACAGCGAGGCCCCGGACGGGAACGACCCGGAGATGGGAAGACGCAGTAATGGAGTCACAGATTGAGAGGAGTACAAGGGTTATAACTGGTTGTAGTGCGGCGTGGGGCTGCAGTCGGTGGAGAATAATAGGAGGTGTGGAGGGGTGGACGGATAGCCTGGCCGGCGATGGGGTAGCGCTTCGCAGCGATGCATGCTAAGCAGAGCCGCTAGCCGTCGGAGGCCAGACCAGGCGGTCCCGGCGACGCTGGAGGAAGAAGACGAAAGATTGAAGGTGCATGTCGGCCATTGGATATCAATCCAATGACTGTGGATGTCATAATCATTTGTTGACCAAGTTGACAACGCCCTGCGTAGGCTTTGACCTATTGGCCCACATGTCAGCCTGCAAAAATGTGGCATATATTTAACCCATGTTTTCTAGAATGTACAGTCCATTTGCTGGGCTGGGTGAACAAATAATTTCGCGTTAATGCGGCCCATTTAATATTTTTTAAGAAATCCCAGTCCATTTGCACTTTCTCGAAATACACGAATTAGCTGGGCTCATTCTATATATAATGTAGGTTCGAAGGAGCAATTAATATCAAAAAATAAACCGGAGCGACACATTTTTATATATAAAATTAACAAATTAGCAAGTTATTGCTCAAAATAAAAATGAGTGTGTTATTATTACATTGGTCCTTAAAATCTTCGCAAGCTTTTGTACGCATTCACCAGGATTTTCCTTGCATGTGAGTCAAAAACAACCAGGATTTTCCTTGCCAACTTCTGTTAAACATTTACTTTTATAAGTTAATAACATGTGGGATGTTTTTTATAATGTATATATAAGTCTCTATAAAATATACGATAATAGTAATAATATAAATATATATAATGTGGTTACAAGGGAAAACATAAATTGGACACAGCATTATTATTCTTATATATATATATATATATATATATATATAGATAAATAGAACAGAGATGTGTGTTTTATTAAAAAAATACATTGGGTTGCCGATCTTTAAGAAAATGTAAAACCTACGCTAGGAGGCCCATTGGCCGGTATGGACCTCGAAAAGTAAGTTGAAACCATTGCCTCTGTATGTCGTGGGCTACGCATGTTAAAAAACAAAACCTAGGCCTAGCTGATACTTGTTCGCCCTCTGGAAAAAATGGTACCAGCTAGATCCCCGTTTAACCGGATTAAAGAGGGGGCCGGCGGTGCGACTGAAGAAGCACATCAGACGCGATTATTTTTCTTCGGTGGATGGCTCTCGATGGTGCTTTTTTACTTGCCTCTCCACCATACAACTTGTATTTTTAGCCTCTCAGTTCATGGTGGACCAGTAGCCCGTTTGTTGGGCGGGCCAACCTACAGAAACTAGCACTCGATTTTTCATCAAGCCCCAAAAACAACGCAGTACTATGTCTGTTTTGAGGCCGAAAACATTACAGAAAGGGTTGAGCGGGGGAGGGGGAAGACAGAGCAGAAAGATTAAAAAGAGCTGATGCTCCGTCGCTACCCTAACAAAGCAGGTGCAATTCTTCTCGGGAAGAAGGTATGCCGTTGACACCCACACGTCACAAATCCCATAGTAGACATACTAACAAGTTCACACACAAGTACAACAGAAAAGGTAAACATTCGTATCAAACTCAGGTTCACAGGATACACGTTCATATTCATAGCCAACATTCACAATCAACAACTCAAAAGATTCATATATACACAAGTTCAAAGATGTCTATACATCCAAATTATTGATAGATCACACGACAATATTCATAGATAATTCACAAAAAGATTCAGATATACACATGTTTAGTATGTTTATGCATCCAAATGATTGAGATCACAGCCAATATCATCCATGGACGAACTTTATTTACCTAGGGTTAAAACACTTCCAGCAGAGTTAAAGCACTGGCTGGGATACAGTTCATTGTATTGTCTTGTGTAGTTCCACTAAAATGTATGATTGGCACAACGTGATCCCTGTTTGCACAAGTAGGAACAAGGTGAAACCTTCATTAGCTAAGTGAGAAAGGATAGAAAGACATTAGCATATTACTCTAATAGTAGCATCAAATTCATGATAGACAATACGCAAAACATTGCCTCATTGAACCAATGGCAATAAATTGACATGCAAAACATAGCACTATTATGTCATGACACTACCAAGATTCCCTCCCTGCTCCACCACATGATTCACCTCCACAGACACACATACACACGTACATGATTCAGCATAGGGTGCTACTAAAGATCTGTTTAACTCCGACAGGAAAATTAGGCAGCAATAAATTAGTGGTACTTAAGTACTCCTAATTAATTAAGTGACCTTGCAGGAGAGACAGCAGAAGTGGAAGGGCTCCCTGGAGGATCGTCTCACATGTAAGGTAGATGTTGTCGGAGCCCTTGAATGGCCTCGACTGAGGCCTCAGGCTTCAGCAAGATCACCTTGGCACTGTTTATTCTTCTTCCTCCTCTTCATGCTATGTTTCTCTTTCTCCTCACCAGTTGATGAAACCAAGTACATGATTGGCCTTCTATTTCATAATTGGTTTAGTCAGTGAGGGAGTACAAGTGTACTAGTAAACAATAGCATTATTTTCTCATGGCGATGCAAAATAGAGATGAACACATGCATTAAATATCATTCTTACCTAAAGGAAGGTTATGGCGCCAATATGGATGATGAGGATTGGAACACAGATCTCCCTTTGTGCAGTTCCACGAAATGAACCAACTGTTCCATTCGACATTCCAATTAAACAACACAAAAGTCACTTCTTTTAAGAAGTGTTTTGTAAAAGGCACTGTAAAAGGTCACAACAAAGCAACTGTGTGAAATGGATATCCCTGTTTGCACAAAAAGCTACAGAGGAAATAGACAGAGTCTCAAACAATTACAGGCAAAAACATTTGGCTAAACTTGTCATGGCTTATAACAGTGGCATGGCTTCATTTTACCACGGGCATTAGATTAATAATAGCTAAATTTTTGGTACAAGGGCATGGGACAGTGGGTGCACCAGCAGTCCAGCACCATGTACCTAAACCGGGGCATAAAGTGGTGACTCGGAGTTTGTTGCCCCGAGAAACAAACATCCAAGAAACATATATGGGTTGGTCCCATTTTTGTTTACTCTAGCCACATTCCTATGTGTGGATAGCAAATCTAGTCCTTGTCATACCACTGTGTACAGCGTTTCCCATATATTTCCCTTTTCGACCAAGAGACCGGTTGGATGATCAGTCTGTACTACTTTCACCCCCTTTCCTTGCTGTTTGTACCAAGTCTGATGTACATACTAAATTCCCCCACCCCCACTTTATTTCTTGTTTGAACCAAGTAGAAGATTTGACTCCATGAAGTACCTTTACCTGTAACAATAGAAAAAAATAGGTGACATTGGACCATCCGATTGAGAGGGGCTGAGAGGTAGAAAATGATGCACATGCTGCGACATAGCAAGGTGGGGAAGTAGAGCTAGGGAGGTTTCGAAGGAAGATATACCTGAAGGTCGTCGGGGTGTGGCTAGGTGGGCGGCGGGAGGCCGGATCCACCCACACTAGGGCAACGATGAAGGGATCGGAGGACCTCCCATGCCGGCGCTCGACCAAAGATAACGGTGCGGCCGGCAGTGGGTCTCCCCCCTCGCTGTCGAGGATGGCTAAACGCTGCCCCTCCTCCCCTTCACCGGTGGAGGGGGATACGTTCGGATCTGTAACCATCTGTGAGGATAGAAAGACAATGTTACCACCGCTATCTTGTTTAGATCTGGAGAGGATGAGAGTGTGTGAATAGAGCAACCCTAGCAAGCAAGCGCGAAGGCTCCGGCCTATATATACATAGTGGGGTAGGTTTCCTTTTTCACTCCATCAAAACAATCATCTAAAATTGTGTACGTTCCAGGTCGCCATTTTTTTAAGTTGTCGATTGTTTTTTGAGATAGCTACCCGCTTATTCCAAGTGGTGTTACGGTGTGCCCGGTCGCACTTTGTATCGTTCAAGTCTGGTACAAGACCCTCCATTAAATGAACAACCACCGCCTCGTAAAATTTGTGAACAAGCCCACGGCTAAAATTATCGGAAACGTGGGCTGCCCCAACATGCATTATTATTTATATCTTCTGTGTGGGAGTATCCTCAAAACAAAATGTGAGAGTACAATATTTATTTGGCCCCTTTGTAATTGGTGCTAAATTTTGACCAACGATTTAACTGACAAAATGTTAGTGCATGTTAACAAAAATTATATTGTTTGATTCGTATTTGAACATAGTTTTCAATGATGTATTTTTTTGTGACATGCATGAACATTTGGTTAGTTAAATTTATAGTCACAATTTGGCAAGGTGCATTAAATCAACACATGCAAGTATCAAAAGGAGAGTCACGGTATGCATGCATGCGTTGTAATTAATGCATCAGTAAACGCAAATTATTGAAATATATCAAGTGCAGTGCTTTGATGTGTCGCGTCAACTCGTACAACAACGGGAAGTTTGATTACTACAACACCCTCTCCCTCGCGGACTGAGCTCCGGTGCCTTAACTACACCTGCCTTTGGATGTATGACAAGTGGGCCACCCACCTGTTGGGCCCACCTGTCATACATGCAAAGGCAGGAGCAGTAGGTCAATGAAGCTGTGTCCCTCCCTCGCCCATGAGCATGATGGCTGGCAGGACTAGGAAAAGCTTTCTCTACACGCTCTCCCTCCCGCACGCGGTGGACATGCAGTAGTTCATTCGGTGTCAGATGGCGAGAAGCATACTGTAGTACTCCTCCACTGTAGTAGTATTGTTCGACTTCCCGAAGAGGCGAAGAGCCAAGCGCAGCCCGGACGCTCGTATGGCAGTTTCATGTGTAGAGTAGTCTAGGATAGCATGTACCGTGCCTCTAAGCTTAAAATCGTTGGGGTCGGCTCCATGCTATGAGGCCGTCTCGAAGCATTTTTTGATTAAAATAATCTTCTGGCCCTACCTGTCATCCTGGTGATTGTAGTTTGCACGCTCATCTGGTCAAGACAGGAATATATTGTGGTGGGGTAAATGTTAGAGGCTGCAGAAGATATATTGTACACTGCGGGTCTTTTAGCCAAGTTTAGAGGCAAGCATGTGGGGCCAGTGCTATGATGTGTCGCGTCAACTCGTACAACAAGGAGAAGCTTGATTTTACTACTACACGCCTTCTCCCTCGCCCATGTGCGCGGTGGCTCGCAGACAAGGACAGGCTTTTGCTTATACTACAACAAGCTATCCCTCCCGCATGCAGTGGACAGACATGCAGCTGTGGATTCGATACTGTAGAAGTAGTAGTAACACTAGTACAGCGAGGTGCTATACAAACGGTTTTTAACCCCTTTCTGTGACGGCATTTGGAACCGTCGCCAAGTGAGTGTGGGCGATAGGGGGGTCCTTCCCACACGACCCAGAAACTGTCGGGGATATGCCCTCCTGACACATATGCTCGGCAAAATGAGGTCGTGTGCGACCGATGAGCGCTCAAATACGGAAATACATACGGTAGAGCTCAAAAAATACAATTATACAGGCGAAATCATTTCCGGTCACAAGTACATCCAACACAGTCAGTCACCGCTAAACGTTTCCGTTCGTATATACATCCCACACAGTTGCTCCAAGGAAAACTTTATGTTCGCAAGTACATCACACACAATTTTCCCCGTTAAATCGTTTGTGATAGTGTTTCCATTGCACACGGTATTAACAATTTTATCGTTTGCGTTATTGAATGCATCATGCACGGTGCGTAGAATAAACTGTGTGTCAAGGGTTGTCCATCACACGCTGTTTTTATGTGGTAAATGTTTGCGCCAGGTGGCCTAACACAAACAGTTTTCAAGAGGATGTCGTGTGTGATTGTTCATTAATCTAACACAGTTTATTCCTAGAAACTGTGTGCATTATTGAATGCATCGCACACGGTGTTTTCTCAATAACCGTTTACAATAGAAAAACCCAATTAGCAGGCTAATTATCCAATTATTAAAAATCCACTTATTAATCTAATTGACATTTCATATTAAGCACACAATATATTTCATTTTCATAATTGAAATACATCAGAGTACAACATCATATAGCTTCAAAGACTCAGCTACCCCATTACACAACTACACCAGCACCAAGTTTCACATGCAACATCTATAACCTTTCGAAATTAGCATCACAGACGGTACATAGACAGATGTATCTCATCTGGAAAACTGCTGAAGCAGAAGGCGAATATTGAGCCTTCATTGATGTTGAAGGTCTTTGTAACTTTAGGCCAGTGCATGTGGATGATTGACCGTCCATCCTTCGTCCTCTTCAGGAACATTCAATATTGAACTGTGGGTGTTGTATGAATACCTTCCTCGCCTCCTGACCATACAGGTGGTTTGAGAGGTAATCATCAGTGAACTGCTTTGGAAAGGCCTGAAAACAAGGATGTGCATAAATATCTTCTCTATATTGAAAATGGGGCAAAGGAATAAAAAAGGCAAGGTATAATAGTTAGTACCATCTTGTAGTGAACTCATGTCTTCTCCATTGTGCAGACAAAGATCTTGTTGTTTTTTGTCGCTAATTTCTTTATCCTAACAATCTTTCTGAGTTTCTTGACTTGACTGATATTCATGGACAACTCATTTCCCCATATGCAAAAAGGGTCGAACAGTGGGTCAAAACCTCTGACAGCAGGACCTACATGTGCAAGACCAAATTGTTAAAAACTTAAATATTAGAATGGTTCTTGCAATTGCACAATAATGTGCTATAAGACAATGGACCATGCACATGCTAACCTCGATTGTAAAGTAAACCTCAGTGCTTCCCATTGTTTCCCTGCAACACATATAAGATAGTTAGTCATCAGGTTAAGTAAGGTTTCGTATGCTATCAGTAAAATATGTTGATCAAAAATAAGCACATTGCAGATTCATCAGATTAATTTAAGCCACATGGAAAACCCATTTATCCAAACCAAGCATGATTAAGAACTAGGAAATATAGCACTTGTATATGTTTCTCATGTATTAGGTGCAGCCAAATTCGATTTATTCCTCACATGCACAACAATACAAAATTCTACCCACGACAATTGGACATTGCATTGCAGAATTGAACCAAGCAGTTAACTAAACACCACAAGAAATGAACCAAACATTAACTGAGCACCACATTGCACAATATAACATACTGCTAATAGAAGGTCAGACAGTTAACCAAACCAAGCATGCTTAACAACTTGGAAATATAGCAATTGTATTTGTTTCTCATGTATTTCGTACAGCCAAATTCGATTTATTTCTCACATGGTATACAATAACACAATGCAGCCACAACAATTGGACATCACATTGCAGAATTGAACCATGCAAGTAAACACCACAACAAATGAACCAAATATTAACTGAGCACCACATTGCACATTATAACATACTCCTAATAGAAGATCAGACGGTTAACAAAACCAAGCATGCTTAACAACTTGGAAATATAGCAATTGTATTTGTTTCTCATGTATTTACTACAACCAAATTTAATTTATTCCTCACATGGTATACAATAACAGAATGCACCCACAACTATTGAACATCGCATTGCAGAATTGAACCAAACATTTAACTAAACACCACAACACAAATGAACCAAACGTTAACTGAGCACCACATTGCACAATGTATAACCAAACCAAGCATGCTTGAAAACTTGGAAATATAGCAATTGTATTCGTTTCTCATGTATTTTGTAAAGATAAATTTGATTTATTTCTCACATGGAAGACAATACAAAATTGCAGCCTGAAGAATTGAACATCACTTTTGTAGAATTGAACCAAATAGTTAACTGAAGACGACGACTAATTAACAAAACAGTTAATAAGTGAGCACCACACTGCACGTCATATAGAACATATACACTAGAGCAATAGATTGCATGGTAAAATTAGATTGCACAATTCACTAGAATTTGTGAAGGAAAGGCAGGAGCAGCACACGCAACTGGTAAACCGAGCATGCTTAATCGGCATAGCTAGCAAATGGCAAGGTGCTCCTCCAAGATCTGGGGGTCGGCACGAATGGCAGCCATCACAGCCTCATCCGCGCGTGCGGGCGCGATTTGCTTCTCCACTACCAAATGCTCCTTGAGATCCTGGCTATACTGCGTGCACCATGGTTTAGGGCGGTGCTTATCTGGTGGAGGGGTCGGTGATTTGGGTGGAAGGTGTCACGCTCGCACTGGCGGTCGGGGCATGTCGGATGTGGAAGGAGGAGGAGGATGGGGGTCGTGTGTGGATTACCTGCCTGGATAGGCGAGGTCGAGCAGCGTGAAGGAGGGTCGCCAGCAAGGAGGCGGCGCTGCACGAAAGGAGTGAAGGTTTCAACTTGGAAAGGAAGGAGGAACTAGGGGAAATGTGGCTTTTGATAAAGGGAGGGGGCGGAGAGGTAGATATTTCCGCGGAAGCCGAAAATTTGGAATCGCTTCATGAAAAAAGCTGGCAAGAAAGTGTCATCAGACACGGTCCCTTATTCAGAACTGTGGACGATATGTGAACATCACAAATGATTCAGATAGCTTAACCCATGTGTGATGAGTTTGAATGTCAAAAAATTTGGTTTGAATTTCCCTGGTTACAGTGGTCATCCACGCCATTGCATAATTTGGGTACACAAGGGAGACTACAACACACCCACACTTCTTAATCGAGCAAGTTCAGCAATTAAACAGAGCTAGCTGACCTAAACATTACTCTAACAAATTAAAGATCATCACTCTTAATTAAACAAAACAAAGAGTACTACTACGGCTGGTGCTCGTCGATCTCCGCCGCCGCCTCCATGTCCAGCTCGCGCCCGACGGTCTCCCGGGGAAGGGTATCCATGGCATCAATCGCACCATACTCGGCAAGCATCTTGCCATCCGCGTCCGCCATATCTTTGGAATAGGCCGCCACGAGGTGGACGCGGGCGGCCGTGATATGGGCTTTGGCGGGCTCCGTCACGGCAAGGTATGCCGCACAGGAACGGATGGCTGCTCGAACTCCCTCAGCAATTGCCAACTCTTCGGCCGTGGGTTGCCGACCATTATCGGAGAAGCTTCCTTCGATTTGTGCGGTGACCGCTATGAGCTGGGCATGGACGGCATCGACATGGTGGTGGGAGGCCTCCATCAGGGCTAAGGCTGCCGTTGCGGAATGGACATCCATTGTGCCGCTCTCACCAGTTGCTATCCCCGAGGCAGATGTTGTTGTCGCCGCCTGAGAAGCAACAACGGCCTTTTGGGCTGCCTTGGCCGCCCGGACGCAGATTGTGGTCGCCCTCACGAAGCTTGTTAGCACGCGCCTGGCGGCTGCGGCCGCACTCTCACCGGAGTGGCCCGCCAAAGTTGCCCTCACGACGCAGTTCCACGTCCCCATCTTTCACCGGCGATGATCGAACAGGGAAATGATATTTGGGGAGTGAGCTAGTGTGCTTGACACGCCGGCTGTGGACTGTAGCCAACGCACCTTCTCGGGTAAGTCATAGGCGTACTATACACCGGTGGTGCTCCAAGATATTTTGTGATGCATCTCACACGGTTGGTGATAATAAACTGTGTGCGATCTACTTGATTTTTTGTCTTGATTTGAATTACGTAATGGGGTCACAGCTGCAAAGAATGGTGTTTGAATTGCTAGAACTTTTATCTGCAGTGAACATGCAACTATAGGTGTGTCGTCAAAAAAATGGAATTATTCAGGGTTCGTTTGGACGTTTTTATACATTAACTTGGTTTTGTAGGCATTTCAGGTGCATAATTCAAATTTGAACTACATGCACATGCTCCAGTGCATATAAACTAGTTGAAAAATCAAATCTGTGTCCTTGGTTGCATGCTTAGGTCCCATGCAAGAAATGGGAATAAATTTTTGAAAGTGCAACTATCCCTCGGTGGTTTGGGTAATTCCTAACAACATATAGCTCATTGAGCTAATGCTATTCCAAGAAAAATATTTCAGGAAATCTCAATGTTTGGCATGGCATCAATTAGAAAGTGGACCCTTCAAAATGCTAAGGATAAAAGATTGGCTCAAGCTCGAAGCACAAGACTCTACATTTTCTATTTTAGTGATCCAAGATCACATTGAGTCCATAGGAAAAGCCAATACTATTAAGAAGGGATGAGGTGTTGCTTAATGAGATTCTTGCTCAAAATGCTTAGTGATATGCTCCAAAACCCTCCACTACTTTCTCATATCCACATATTTCCTAAACCAAAAATTCCAACTCGGCCCCACCGAAGTTTCACATCCGGAGCCACCGAGTTCAGTTGACATAGCCACTGCCAGAAACCCTAATCAATTCAGTCTCACAGATAGGGATCTCGGTCTCACCGAGATGGGGTTGCAAACTCTCTGTTTCCCTTCGTAAAGTTTCGATCAAACCGAGATGAGCGATCGGTCCCATCGAGATTGCAATGCAAACTCTCTGTTTCCTTTTCATAACATTTTGGTCCAACCGAGATGAGCGAATCGGTCCCACCGAGTTTGCCTGACCAACTCTCTGTTTGGCTATTACCAAAATCGTTCTCACCGAGTTTGTGTAATCGGTCTCACCGAGATTACATTATGCCCTAACCCTAATGACATCGGTCCCACCAAGAATCCTAACGTTCACATTTTGAATTAAATCGGTCCGACCGAGTTTAATGATTCGGTCCCACCAAGTTTGGTGATTTGTGTGTAACGGTTAGATTTTGTGTGGAGGCTATATATACCCCTCCACCCACTCTTCGTTCGTGGAGAGAGCCATCAGAACATGCCTACATTTCCAATACATATTTTCTGAGAGAGAACCACCTACACTTGTGTTGAGGTCAAGATATTCCATTCCAACCACATAAATCTTGATCTCTAGCCTTCCCCAAGTTTCTTTCCAGTCAAATCTTCTTTCTACCAAATCCAATCCTATGAGAGAGAGTTGAGTGTTGGGGAGACTATCATTTGAAGCACAAGAGTAAGGAGTTCATCATCAACACACCAATTTGTTACTTCTTGGAGAGTAGTGTCTCCTAGATTGGCTAGGTGTCACTTGGGAGCCTCCGACAAGATTGTGGAGTTGAACCAAGGAGTTTGTAAGGGCAAGGAGATCGCCTACTTCGTGAAGATCTACCCTAGTGAGGCAAGTCCTTCGTGGGCGACGGCCATGGTGGGATAGACAAGGTTGCTTCTTCGTGGACCCTTCGTGGGTGGAGCCATCCATGGACTCGCGCAATCGTTACCCTGCGTGGGTTGAAGTCTCCATCAACGTGGATGTACGATAGCACCACCTATCGGAACCGCGGATAAAAATCTCCGTGTCAACATTGTGTTTGCTCCCTCAATCTCCTCCCTTTACCTTCATATGCAATTGTTTTACATTCTGCTGCTATACTCTTAGAATTTCATGCGTATGTTGATTGCTTGACTTGTGCTAAGTTGCTAAAATCTGCCAAGAATTAAAATTGGGAAAAGGCTAGATTTTTATTTGGTCAAGTAGTCTAATCACCCCCCCTCTAGACATACTTCCGATCCTACAAGTGGTATCAGAGCTTTGGTCTCCATTTGCTTTGATTTCCATAGCTTTTGGTGGTCATAGCCTTGGTTTCGCAACCTAGGAGAGTATGGCGTCTAGCGAGGGAAATTACCACCATAGAGGTCCTTACTTTGATGGCACTAATTTTGCTAGTTGGAAGCACAAGATGAAAATGCATATTCTTGGACATAACCCCGCCGTTTGGGCTATTGTGTGTATTGGCTTGCAAGGTGAATTCTTTGATGGGAGAGAACCGAACTATGAAGCTACCGCAGAAGAGTTGAAGATGCTACAATACAATGCTCAAGCTTGTGATATTCTCTTCAACGGATTGTGCCCCGAAGAATTCAACAAAATCAGCCGTCTTGAGAATGCAAAGGAAATTTGGGATACTTTGATTGATATGCACGAAGGTACCGACTCCGTCAAGGAATCCAAATTGGATGTGCTTCAAAGTCAACTTGACAAGTTCAAAATGAAGGATGGTGAAGGTGTTGCTGAAATGTACTCTAGGCTTGCTCTCATCACAAATGAGATTGCCGGGTTAGGAAGTGAAGAGATGACCGACAAATTAATCATCAAGAAGATCCTAAGAGCCTTGGATGGAAAATATGATACCGTGTGCACATTGATCCAAATGCTGCCCAATTACAAAGATCTTAAGCCACGGAAGTCATTGGAAGAATTGTTGCTCATGAGATGTCACTCAAGGATAAGGAAGAGCTTCACAACAAGTCAAGTTGTGCTTACAAAGCCTCATGTGATACTCCCACATCTTCAAGTGAGAAACAAACCTTCAATGAAGAATTGAGCCTAATGGTAAAGAACTTCAACAAGTTCTACAAGAGTAGAAGCAAAGAAAGAAGTTCCAAGTCAAGGTCCTACAATGACAAAAGATCTTCTAGTCGTGATCGTAATTGCTACAATTGTGGAAGACCCGGACACTACTCCAATGAGTGTACGGCCCCTACAAAAGAAGAGAAGATTCTCCCAAAAGAAAAGTAGAAGAGAAGAATCACCACCAAGAGAAAGGAGGAGTAGAGATGATCGTTATGAGCGAAGAGCCTCTCGGAGAAGCAAGGATTCGGAAAGAAAGGAAAAGTCATCAAGGAGCTACACAAAAAAAGACATCAAGCTCATGTTGGTGAGTGGGTATCCGGCTCCGACTCCGACAATCACTCCGAAAGAAGTTATCACTCCGACTCCGAATATACTCAAGATGAAGGTGTTGCCGGTCTAGCACTTGTGTCAACCAACTCCCATGACATATTTAACTCACCAAATGAAGGAATTGGAAGATGCTTCATGGCCAAAGGTCCAAAGGTAACACATCCCGAGTATGTTGATTTCAATAGTGATGAAGATGATTTGCTAGGTGATGATGATTTACTTGTTGACAACTCTAGTGATGAAAACTATGATGAAACGTCAATTAAACATGCCAATCAAGATAAAACGAATGACAATGATAAGAAGGAGATTGAGTGCCTAACCAAAGAACTAAACACTCTTAAGTTAGCTCATGAAACTACCTTGGAAAATCATCGAGAACTTTTAAAGACTCATGATAAGCTACGCTTTGAAAAGCTCAACCTTGAGCAAGAGCATGAGTTTTTAAAGGCAATCAATGATGATCTTCGTAAGAAAAGTTCTTCTTACATTGCCAAGCGTTTACTCTTGTCTACATACATGTCACAAGTTAAAATCTAGCAACAAGAACAAGAAAGATTCTTCATCTAGTAGTAACAACAATCATGCTAAATCCAATGTTGATGCTTCTAGTATTTCTGTTGATTCCACTAATGATTCTCTTAGCCAAGTTACACTTGAGCAAGAAAATAGCTTATTGAAGGGAATCATAGAGAAAGGTGTTTACAAGAGTCTTGCCGGAAGCAAGCAATTTGAGGAAATTGTGCGCAAGCAAGGAAGACACCAGAAGAATCAAGGTGTTGGTTTTGAACGAAAGTTCAATGCCAATGGAGTTGAGTGGGAAGAAGATCAATACCCCAAGACGAAGTTTGTTCCTCAACAAGAGAAGTATGATCCTACTTCTTTCAAAGGAACACAAGCTCAAGATGATCTTCCACCACAAGACCACAAGCAAAAAGGCAAGGATAAGCTTCAAGAGGAAATTGATGCATTTGAAGAAGCACCTAAGGCCTTTGTCAAGTGGGTTCCCAAGACTACATCAAGTTCCACTTCATCAATACAACTACGACTCCAAGGGTTCCCATCAAGATGGTGTGGATCCAGAAGAAGAAGAACTAGAGAGTTCATGAGGGTGACTCCGCCAACATACTTCACTCCTATCATTTTGGCAAGGACAAGTGCAAACAACTTATGTATCTTGCACTAGTTCAAGGAGTCACAAACCCTCTTGTTAGTAAGACAAGGGACAAGGTAACCTAATGACTTCATGGACATCATCTTGTGTATGCGTCACTCTATGTCTATGGATATCCTTGTTTGTTCCTTGTGGGACTAACCCGTGTAGGTATTGAAAGTGCAACTCACACCAGAGGATTGCTCCAAATGATCTACATCAACATTGAGCATCTACATCTTCAACACCTACATGAAGTCATCATCGACAAAATCCAAGGTTAATTCATCCCTCTTAGGGGGATATCACATCTAGGGGGGGCTTTACTCAAATCAATGAGCTAAAGCAACTCTAATGGTGTGAACACAACAATGCTTAATGTAAAAGTGGTAACCCCACTTGTGCTTAAACGATGAGTATGACTTATGATCAAATGTTCTCATTTGACTCCTAAGTCAATATACTCATATATAGATGACCTAGTCATCGCCAATTTCTTGATAGATGCTAGAATGTTTGTGCATGCTTTGTCACATATTTCATTTGCCATTTTACTGTGTGAGCATGTTGGTTGCATATTTTACTCATTCGAGGACATCCATTTGTTGCTACGATTGTTTGGCTCTTTCTCTTTCACCAAATGGATGGACAAGAATGCCTAAGAACACCCTCTAGCTATCTACGCTTTTCTCGTCTCAAACTCTATTCATGCTACATCACAAAGTTTGATCAAGTCAGATTCGAACCACTCTGTGTGAGGAGCACTCGGAGATCCCGATTCGTCATAGACTTAAACCTCCAAAACCTCTTTGTGCATCTCGGTCTGACTGATTCATCCTTTTCGGTCCTACCGAGTCACCAAGTTGATCTAGGGTTTTCAATCTCGGTGCAACCGATTGGAACTTCTCGGTCACACCGAGTTGCAGTAACTGCTTGCAGTTTTGCATCTCGATGCCACCGAGTCATTCCACTCGGTCACACCGACAGGGTCAGGTTATATATACCGTTGGGTCAAAATTTGGGAATTTCTCCGAACCCCTTCGCCCGCGCGTAACCTACTCTGCCTCCTCTGGTCTACGGATCGTCCTCTCGTCGCCAGCGACCTCCCGCCGCTGGTCTCCGCCGCTGTCAACGGAAATCTTCTCTGTCGTTGCCGCCATAGCAAGTTCGTCGCCGCACTAGGGTACGGACTTGATCACTGTGCTAATCTTTAACTCCGATTCTTAGCACATTGCTTTGTCGTGTTTCTTGCCATAATTGAAATCATCCTGTCCAGCGAAAATGTCCCATAGTTTAGTTTTGATTTGAAAATTTAGGGTTAGGTCTCCGCCGAATTCATCTCGGACCGACCGAGTTGTAGAAATCGATCTCACCGATTTTGGCTTAGGCCAGAGCACACGCATTTTTGGTCCGACGAAAATGGCAAATTGATGTGACCGAGTTCGATTCTCTGTGAAACCCTAGCAGTCTCGGTACCACTGAACCGTGACTCGGTCTGACCGAGTTCACTAGATCAGGTTCCAAAAGCTACTTCGTATCACCGAGGTTACAAACCGGTAGATCCGAAATGCTTTCTGTGAAGAACTAAAACTAAGTTCTTAAGTCATCTGTTTTGCAAAAACTCCTTTACTTTGTGATGCTCATCTACTCTACCTCATCTATAACCTATTCACATGGTCTGCTGACACTGTACTTGCAAGATGTCTGACCAAAGTGACAGCCAGAACAAGTCAGAGGAACAGGTTCAGTTAAGTGAGAGCACTAGTCCCTCTAGCAGCTATGATGAAGGCAGCAAGAGCACTCCAAGCAATCTGCCAAAGGCTGCTACCAGAACAAGGAAGAAGATGACTTCTGACTTTGAAGATGAAGATTATGTGGCTGTTGAAGATGAAGCCACTTCTAAGAAGAAAGTGCTAAAGAAAGAGTATGGCTCAGCTGCTGCAACTAAGCAAGGTCTGAAAACTAAGATGCCAGCAAGAAGACAGCCCATGTCTAAGACAAGGAAAGTTGCCGCAGGAGAAACAATGGAGTTCACTCTTGAACCCAAGGAAACTGGAGATGGTAAGAAGAGGAAAGAAAGGGTCAAGAAGACCATTGCCAGAGTTATTGGTAAACCTTCAATGATGAGAGATTCTGAAGAAGAGGAAGAAGAGGAAGAGGATGCAGCACCAGCACCCAAAGCTCAAAAGCTTATGGGAGATGCAATTAAAGGCGAGGCTGCTCCATCTAAGCCCAAAACTGCTCCTAAGACTGCTGCTCGACTCCAAATCCAAAACCCAAGAGGAGCACTAGGAACATCCCCGCGAGGAGAAGAACAAGGCCCGTGCCTCAAAGGCTTTGAAGAAGAAGAGGAATATGATTCTGTTGTTTGGAGGAAGCTAAAGCCCAAGATCCCTGATCACAATGATGCACACCCAGTTGTAGAGAATATGAAAATCAGGAAGGATTCAGGATTGAGGCTATGGAGAGAGTCTGATCCATATGCCATCGGGAGAAGGACTGATGTGGACTACAGCACACTAAGGAACAGCAGGACTTCTATGAGACTGTTTTACTTGACAAGAAGCCCATAGTGTGTGACATGAGATGGGTTGATTGGAAATTCATTAAGGAAAATGAGGATCACTTCCCTGGTGTATATGACAGCTTCAAGGCATGTGGAGTTGATGAGTTTGTGGCTCAGAAGTTCACCAAGTGGAATGATGAGCTCATTATGCAATTTTACTCCACTGCACACTTCTGTCCAGATGGAAGGATTGTGTGGATGTCTTAGGGTACTAGGTACCAGTCTACAGTTGAAGAATGGGAAAAACTAATAAATGCTCCTGAGGAATATGAGGATGACTTAGATGTCTATGCCAAGAAGAAGAAAGACCACAACTCTATGGCCAATATGTACAAAGAGATCCCTGATGCTGCTTTGTACACACATAAGTTTGGATCTGTACACTATTTGCTGTCTGGTCTGCCAACAATCAATTGGACTCTGAGGCACACATTTCTACACAAGTCAGGTGATCACAAGATGATCAGAGGACATGCTATCAACCTGCTGCACATGTTTGATGTCCCACAGAAGTTCAAGGTTATGAGCCTGATTGTGAAAACAATCAAGAGGACTGTTGATCGGAAGAGAAGTTGTGGATATGCCCCACACATCCAGGAGCTCATCAACTCAAAGATGGGCAAAGGCAAGTACATCTTGGACAAGGAGCATCTACCCATCTATCCTGAATTTGAGGACAACACAGTTGTTATGACTGAGAATGAACCATCATCTGTGCAAGCACAAGAGAAGAAAGCCAAAGCTAAAGCTGAGAAAGCTGCAAAGATGCCAACTGTGGAAGAGGCATCTCAGGTCTTCTTGAAGAGCAAGCAAGACCAGCTTGGATATCTGATCCAATCCACTCTGAGGATTGAGCAGGGCACAGCCACCACGACCAAGAACCGGAGAGAGCTTGGAAAGCATTGTTGAGACAAAATTCTATGACCTTGATGTCAAGATCACAGAGATCCAAACTGCAGTTGAGCAACTTCAGGAGGAAGCAGAGGAGAAGAAGGGCAAGTCTACCACAGATGCATTTGCTAGAGTGCCCAGAGGACAGAGATCTGCTGCAGTGCCAGTGACAGACACTAGAGCTACAGCATCAGCACCAGCAGCTACAGCTCCAGTTCCAACTCCAGTAGCTACTCCACCAGCTCCTGCCACTTCATCAGAAGCTTTCGTCCTTGGCGTTCTCTCAACACCACCTCCCGAAGATCAAGCCTGAGAGTCATTTAGCACGATGCATTTTCAAACTTTTTGGTAACTTGTTGACAAAGGGGGAGAAAAATGTATAGATCATAGGCTTTGAGAGAGAGAGAGAGAGTGTGTTGGTTTTTATCTCTCTTGGCACTCTTTTTGGTTGGTTTGAAACTTTACTGCGTGCTTGTGTGATACTACTTTATGTCCTTGTGAGATACTTATTTGGTCAAGTGTTTGATCATATGCTACCCTTAATGCTTGTTGGATAATGATATCTTTCATATCCTATTATGATCGTTCACTTTGCTTGGTGATGAGTGCATGCTTTTAATCTCTATCATTTTGAGCGCTCCACCAAGATGTATGTGACATGTAAGAGTAACCCATGATTCTAATCAATTGTGCATTTGCAGTCAAAAGCAAATCTTAAATAATGCACAAATTTAGGGGAAGCTCTTGCTTATCACATGCTTCTCAAAGCGACGATGTTTTCCAATCTTATTTATCATCTATCGAAGCTTTGATCTATATGTTGTCATCAATTACCAAAAAGGGGGAGATTGAAAGTGCAACTATCCCTGGGTGGTTTTGGTAATTCCTAACAACACATAGCTCATTGAGCTAATGCTATTCCAAGATAAATATTTCAGGAAAGCTCAATGTTTGGCATGGCATGGATTAGAAAGTGGACCCTTCAAAATGCTAAGGACAAAAGATTGACTCAAGCTCGAAGGACAAGACTACACATTTTCTATTTTAGTGATCCAAGATCACATTGAGTCCATAGGAAAAGCCAATACTATTAAGAAGGGATGAGGTGTTGCTTAATGAGATCCTTGCTCAAAATGCTTAATGATATGCTCCAAAACCATCCACAACTTTCTCATATCCACATATGTCCTAAACCAAAAAGTCCAACTCGTCCCCACCGAAGTTTCACATCCGGAGCCACCGAGTTCAGTTGACATAGCCACTGCCAGAAACCCTAATCAATTCGATCTCACTGATAGGGATCTCGGTCTCACCGAGATGGGGTTGCAAACTCTCTGTTTCCCTTCGTAAAGTTTCGATCAAACCGAGATGAGCGATCGGTCCCACCGAGATTGCAATGCAAACTCTCTGTTTCCTTTTCGTAACGTTTCGGTCCAACCGAGATGAGCGAATCGGTCCCACCGAGTTTGCCTGACCAACTCACTGTTTTGCTATTACCAAAATTGGTCTCACCGAGTTTGTGTAATCGGTCTCACCGTGATTACGTTATGCCCTAACCCTAATGACATCGGTCCCGCCGAGTTGACATGTCGGTCCCACCAAGAATCCTAACGTTCACATTTTGAACTAAATCGGTCCGACCGAGTTTAATGATTCGGTCCCACCGAGTTTGGTGATTTGTGTGTAACGTTTAGATTTTGTGTGGAGGCTATATACCCCTCCACCCACTCTTCGTTCGTGGAGAGAGCCATCAGAACATGCCTACACTTCCAATACATATTTTCTGAGAGAGAACCACCTACACTTGTGTTGAGGTCAAGATATTCCATTCCAACCACATAAATCTTGATCTCTAGCCTTCCCCAAGTTGCTTTCCACTCAAATCTTCTTTCTACCAAATCCAATCCTATGAGAGAGAGTTGAGTGTTGGGGAGACTATCATTTGAAGCACAAGCGTAAGGAGTTCATCATCAACACACCAATTTGTTACTTCTTGGAGAGTGGTGTCTCCTAGATTAGCTAGGTGTCACTTGGGAGCCTCCAACAAGATTGTGGAGTTGAACCAAGGAGTTTGTAAGGGCAAGGAGATCGCCTACTTCGTGAAGATCTACCCTAGTGAGGCAAGTCCTTCGTGGGCGACGGCCATGGTGGGATAGACAAGGTTGCTTCTTCGTGGACTCTTCGTGGGTGGAGCCCTCCGTGGACTCGCGCAACCGTTACCCTACGTGGGTTGAAGTCTCCATCAACGTGGATGTACGATAGCACCACCTATCGGAACCACGGATAAAAAATCTCCGTGTCAACAATGCGTTTGCTCCCTCAATCTCCTCCCTTTACCTTCATATGCAATTGTTTTACATTCCGCTGATATACTCTTAGAATTGCATGTGTAGGTTGATTGCTTGACTTGTGCTAAGTTGCTAAAATCAGCCAAGAACTAAAATTGGGAAAAGGATAGATTTTTATTTGGTCAAGTAGTATAATCACCCCCCCCCCTCTAGACATACTTCCGATACTACAATTTCAAACACCCTGCCACTGTCACTCGGCCGCAAACATTGAGATACTTGATGTTTAAATTCTAGTAAATCCAAAACTCATCTGAAATTCATGAAACTTTTCATGCTATCATCGAGCGGCATCAACATGCCGTGGTAAAAAAATTGTCCAATTTGGGGCAGGTTTGGGTATAAACTTCTCCCAAACTAGAGCTTCTCACAACAAGCGTGACGGTTTCGGTAGGGAACGTGCCACCTTTGGGGACGAAACGATATTCCTTGCCTCTTATTGCTTCCAAAAAAAATCTAGTGTCAACATAGAACAACAAGAGTGTTGTGTTTAATTTTGGAATTTTTCGGGGTTCTTTTGGACATTTTTATACATTAACTGGGTTTTCTAGGCATTTTATGTGCACAATTCAAATTTGAACTACATGGACATGCTCCAGTGCATATAAACTGGTTGAAAAATCAAATCTATGTCCTTCGGTGCATGCTTAGGTCCCATGCAAGAAATGGGAATGAATTTCAAACACCCTACCACAGTCACTCGGCCGCAAACATTGAGATACTTGGTTCTTAAATTCTAGTAAATCCAGAACTCGTCTGAAATTCATGAAACTTGGCATGCTACCATGGAGCGGCATCAACATGCCGTGGTAAAAAATTGGTCCCATTTGGGGCAGGTTTGGGTATAACCTTCTCACAAACCAGAGCTTCTCAGGACATGCATGATGGTTTCGGTAGGAAACGTGCCACCTTTGGGGGCGAAACGATATCTGTTGCCTCTTATTGCTTCCAAAAAATTTCTAGTGTCAACATAGAACAACAGGAGTGTTGTGTTTAATTTTTGAATTTTTTTGGGTTCATTTGGACATTTTTATACATTAACTTGGTTTTGTAGGCATTTCAGGTGCATAAATCAAATTTAAACTACATGCACATGCTCCAGTGCGTATAAACTGGTTGAAAAACCAAATTTGTGTCCTAGGTTCCATGCTTAGGTCCCATACAAGAAATGGGAATGAATTTCAAACACCCTGCCACCGCCACTCGGCCGTAAACATTGAGATACCTGGTATTTAATTTCTAGTAAATCCAAAACTCGTCTGAAATTTATGAAACTTGGCATGCTACCATGGAGCGGCATCAACATGCCGTGGTAAAAATTTGGTCCCATTTGGGGCAGGTTTGGGTATAACCTTCTCACAAACCAGAGCTTCTCAGAACATGCGTGATGGTTTCGGTAGGGAACATGCCACCTTTGGGGGAGAAAGGATATATGTTGCTTCTTATTGCTTTCAAAATATTTCTAGTGTCAGCATAGAACAACAGGAGTGTTGTGTTTAATTTTTGAATTTTTCGGGGTTCGTTTAGACATTTTTATACATTAACTTGGTTTTGAAGGCATTTCAGGTGCATAATTCAAATTTGAACTACATGAACATGCTCCAATGTGTATAAACTGGTTGAAAACCCAAATTTATGTCCTTGGTTGCATGCTTAGGTCACATACAAGAAATGGGAATGAATTTCAAACACCCTGCCACCGTCACTCGGCCGCAAACATTGAGATACTTGGTTTTTAATTTCTAGTAAATCCAAAACTCGTCTAAAATTCATGAAACTTGGCATACTATCATGGAGCGGCATCAACATGCCCTGGTAAAAAAATTGTCCCATTTGGGACAGGTTTGGGTATAAGCGTGTCACAAAACCAGATATTCTCAGAACAAGCATGATGGTTTCGGTTGGGAACGTGCCACCTTTGGGGTCGAAACGATATATGTTGCCTCTTATTGCTTTCAAAAATTTTCTAATGTCAACATAGAATAACAAGAGTGTTGTGTTTAATTTTTGAACTTTTCGGGGTTCGTTGGGACATTTTTATACATTAACTTGGTTTTGTAGGCATTTCAGGTGCATAATTCAAATTTGAACTACATGCACAGGCTCAAGTGCATATAAACTGGTTGAAAAATCAAATATGTGTCCTTGGTTGCATGCTTTGGTATCATGCAAGAAATGGGAATGGATTGCAAACACCCTACCGTCGTCACTCAGCCGCAAACATTGAGATACTTTGTTTTTAAATTCTACTAAATCTAAAACTCGTCTAAAATTCATGAAACATGGCATGCTATCATGGAGCCGTATCAACATGCCGTGGTAAAATGTTTGTCCCATTCGGGGCAGGTTTGGGTATAAGTGTCTCACAAACCAGAGCTTCTCACAACAAGTGTGATGGTTTCGGTAGGGAATGCGCCACCTTTGGGGACAAAACGATATCTATTGCCTCTTATTGCTTTCAAAAAAATTTAGTGTCAACATAGAACAACAGGAGTGTTGTGTTTAATTTTTCAATTTTTTGGGGTTCGTTTGGACATTATTATACATTAACTTGGTTTTGTGGGCATTTCATGTGCAGAATTCAAATTTGAACTACATGCACATGGTCCAGTGCTTATATACTGGTTGAAAAATCAAATTTGTGTCATTGGTTCCATGCTTAGGTCCCATGCAAGAAATGGGCATGAATTTCAAACACCCTGCCACCGTCACTCAGACACAAACATTGAGATACCTAGTTTTTAAATTCTAGTAAATCCAAAACTCATCTGAAATTCATGAAACTTTGCATGCTATCATGGAGCGGCATCAACATGTCGTGGTAAAAAATTTGTCCCATTTGGGGCAGGTTTAGGTATAAGTGTCTCACAAACTAGAGCTTCTCACAACAAGCGTGATGGTTCCGGTAGGGAACATGCCAGCTTTGGGGACGAAACGATATCCGTTGCCTCTTATTTCTTTCAAAAAAAATTCTAGTGTCAACATAGAATAACAGGAGTGTTGTGTTTAATTTTGGAATTTTTCGGGGTTCGTTTGGACATTTTTATACATTAACATGGTTTTGTAGGGATCTCAAGTGCATAATTCAAATTTCAACTACATGCACATGCTCCAGTGCATATAAACTGGTTGAAAAATCAAATATGTGTCCTTGGTTGAATGCTTAGGTCCCATGCAAGAAATGGGAATGGATTTCAAACACCCTGCCACCGTCACTCGGCCGCAAACATTGAGATACTTGGTTTTTAAATTCTAGTAAATCCAAAACTCGTCTGAAATTCATGAAACTTGTCATGCTATCATGGAGCAGCATCAACATGCCATGGTAAAAAATTTGTCCCATTTGGGGCAGGTTTGCGTATAAGCGTCTCACAAACCAGAGCTTCTCACAACAAGCGTGATGGTTTCGGTAGGGAACGTGCCACCTTCGGGGACGAAACGATATCCATTGCCTCTTATTGTTTTCAAAAAAATCTAGTGTCAACATAGAACAACAGGAGTGTTTTGTTTAATTTTGGAATTTTTCGGGGTTCGTTTGGACATTTTTATACACTAACTGTGTTTTCTAGGCATTTTATGTGCATAATTCAAATTTGAACTACATGCACATGCTCAAGTGCATATAAATTGTGTGCGTTCTGTTAACCATTCACGTGACGCCACGCCTCACTCTTTTAATGGATAGGAGGTGTCGTGCGGTCAGGTGCTTAAGTGCTTGACTAAACGGGAGGCGTGCAAGCTGTACTCCAATGCGGAGGCTCACCGGGAGGTGTGCGAGTTGTACGCCGTGCAAGCTCACTGGAAAGCGAGCTCTTTGACTTCCATGGCCGCCCGCCTTGCTCGCATTGTCTCCATTAATGGCGCCCAAGCCGCAGTTTAATTCGGTTTTTAAATATAAAACACTCATCGCAAACGTTTTAGTTAGAACACCCGTATGCAAAACCGACAACTTCCCCGGGAAGCCAAGGGAAAATGTGCCTAGCGGGATTTGTGCAGCTCTTTATCGCGAACGTTTTAGTTAGAACACTCGTATGCAAACCGACAGCTTCCCCAGGAAGCCAAGAGAAAATGTGCCGAGCAGGATTTCTGCAGCTCTTGATCACAAACATTTTAGATAGAACACCCGTATGCAAAGTGAGAGCTATGGTCTTCCCCCTTAAGTCGAGGGAAAATTCACAGCGCAGGATTTGTGCATCCCTTCAACGCAAGCGGTTGTTTTGGATGACCCGTGTCCAACCACGTACAAACAATTTGGTAAGATTTGCATCTGTCATATTGGGTATGTTGCCATTTGTCAAACTGGAAAGATTGATATTTGTTGATCTAGTAACATTGCCATTTGTCAATCCTTGTAACACTACGATTTCTCAAAATATGCAGCTAAAAATCACTAGCACTATCTAATTTTTGCAACTAAAATTCGGTAATTAAGCATAGATTTTATTCATAGATTAAGCAGTCGTTCTTAATTTATACAAACAGTTCAACTCGACAGCTGAACCGAGCAAACTTTTCCCCAATTGTTGCCAACCACGTACTGAAATAGCTAGTTCAACTATATATACTAGCTAATTTTAAGTACGTTGTACAGTTCCACCACACATTTATAGTCAGATGAACTGAACAAAATAGCCCCTAAATACTACTACTACGGAGGGGCTTTGTGCTACTTCCGGCAGCCTCTCCTCAGCCGAGCGCGCTTAGTAAGAGGTAGAGGAGGAGGAGGAGCCTACTGACGAGCTGTACAAATGCAATATGGTGCCTGCCGCTACTGCATGTTCAGCTACGCTCGCCAGCTCGAACACCCACTGCCGCTCCAGACGATCCCTCTCGAAGCGGCCGGACTGCTTGTAGGTCTCCAGATTCCTTGCCTCTGCGTCCGTGCGTGCTGCAGCCATGGCTGCGGTAAGGCTCTTTGCGTGCTCGACGAGGCGCTCCTCCTCCTCCCACAGGAACTCGATGTACTCACTCCGTTCCAAATTACTCGTCGTGGTTTTAGTTCAATTTCAACTAAAACCACGACGAGTAATTTGGAACGAAGGGAGTAGCACGCAAGGTCGCTGATGCACGTGCATGCCTCCACCTCCGCCTCCCTCCTTTGGGTGGCGGTGACGGAGCGGGTGATGATCCCAGCGGTCGACGGTGGGCTGGCGGCCACGGCGGCCGGCGATGGGGTGGCGTCCACGACCACCAGCTCCCACCTTCAGGCTGCTGTGGCGGAGCGGGTGATGGCCACGGTGGCCGGCAGTGGGGTGGCGGCCACGACGGCCACCTCCCCGCCGGGCCACGGGCAAGTGAGCGGGAGATGACACTGCTTTCGACGGTGGTGTGGTGACAACGGCTGACGGCAACAAGCCGGCCGACGGGCAGCGTGGCAGAGCGTGTGGTGGGTGTTCGCGCAGACACCCAACAGGGACGCCACGCACTACTCTACACCGGGGACTCCACCGCCGCCGTGGTGTAGCCTCCCAGCTAGAGCTGCCCTCTAATGACGCTGGAGTGGCTTTTTTTTCGCGAATACACAAAAGCCTTGTGTATCATTGCATAGATAGGGGAAAGAACGGTAGCATATACAGGGGTAGCATCGCAAGCACGTACACCAAAGGCGTGAGCGAGGGCTACATCGGCACATACATAGAGAAGGGGGGATGTGCACCCCCTAGAGGGGAACTATGTAGGTGGGAGCAGATCGCTGAGCCCCTTGGCTCCCGCGGTGGCCCAGCTGCGGGCGTCCTCCTTGATGTCATTGACTATGAGCGGAATGGAGGGAGAGGCTCCATCGAAGATGCATGCATTCCGTGTCTTCCAGATGCGCCATGCAGTAAGGATGATGAGCGAGGCGAGGCCGCGGCGAAGGGTGGTGGGGGCGTCCTGCACGGACTGGGAGAACCAGTCGCGGAAGCACGTCCCGGGGCAAGGGAGCGGCATGTCGGTGATTCGCAGCCAGGAGAGAACCTCGTGCCAGGTTTGTCTGGAAAAGACGCAGCCCACGAGTAAGTGTGTCATGGTCTCTGGCTCCTGGTCGCAAAGAAGGCAGACCGGGGCGTGCGTGAGGCCACGCCGAGCGAGGCAATCGGCGGTCCAGCAGCGCCCCTGAAAGGTGAGCCAAAGGAAGACCTTGATGCGGAGGGGTGCCCAAGACTTCCAGGTGAGGCGCCAGGAAGGCTCGATCGTGGAGCCGGCGAAGAGCGCTTTGTAACAGGACTTGGCGGAGTACACGCCGTTCGTGGTCCAAAGGCTGTGAGGACGTCGACTCATCGGAGAGAGTGACCTGCAGGAGCCGCGCCCGAGGAGGACATATTGCACCAAAGCCTCGGGGAAAGGTGGTCGCGCCGCCCCGGATCCAGTGCACGGAGGGCAAGCCAGCGGCAACAGTGCGAGCCTTGCGGATCTGGCGGGGATGAGGGCGTGGAGGAGCGGGGCCAGCTCGGCGACGGAGAGCCCATCGATCCAGTGGTCATCCCAGAAAAGGCAGGAATTGCCGTCGCCAATCTGCCAAGATGTGGAGGCGCGAAAGATGGCCTGAATATCCGGGTTGGATGGGATGTGTAGGTGCTGCCAGGGGCGGGAGGGGTCCGTCTTGCACAGCCAGAGCCAGCGGGCTTGCAAGGCGTGGGCAGAACGCTGCAGATCGGGGATGCCAAGGCCGCCGTAGGCCAGGGGGCGGCAGACCTTGGCCCAGCTGACGAGGCAGTGCCCTCCATTGGTGGTCTTGCGTCCTTGCCAGAGGAAAGCACGGACGAGGCGATTCACCTGATGGAGGATGGAAGAGTGCAACGACATGGCGATCAGAATGTGGGTGGGCATCGCACAGAACACATGTCGGATGAGGGCCAACCGCTCGCCGCGGGACAGCATAGACGCCCACCATGGGGAAAGCTTCTTCTCCAGCCTCTCGATGAAGGGTTGGAGGAAGGAGGCGGTGATCTTGCGAATGGAGAGCGGGAGGCCGAGGTACTTGGCGGGAACTTCGCCCGATCGGACCTGAGGAAGTGGTTGGAGATGGAGTCCCGGACCTCAGGGGGGCATTGGATGGGCAAGGCCGTGCATTTGTCGAGGTTGGTGCGGAGGCCTGAGGCGGTGCTGAATAGCCCGAGAATGTGGCGCACCGCGGAGAGGCCGCGCTGCCGGGATGGCGTAAGAGCACGACGTCGTCCGCAGAGAGGAGAGGCTGGAGGCCATGTGACGATCGATGAGCCGTTGCAGGAGGCCCAGAGAGGTGGCACGCTGGAAGAGACGGTTGAGGACGTCGATGACGATCACGAAGAGCATGGGGGACACGGGGTCGCCCTGGCAAAGCCCCTTGCAATGATGGATCGGTGGTCCCGGGAGCCCGTTGATGAGCACCTTGGTGCTAGCCGTGGAGAGGAGGATGGAGATCGGTTCGCCATCGAGGCCCGAACCCTGTGTGCTGCAGGACCTCGAGGAGGAAGGGCCAGTAAACTGAGTCGAAAGCGCGCGCGATGTCCAGCTTGAGAAGAACGCGCGGTAGGCGAAGAGTGTGGAGCTGCCTGGCAGTCTGTTGGACAAGCATGAAGTTTTCGTGGATGCTACGGCCAGCAATGAAGGCGCTCTGATTGGTGGAGATAAGCTCGCCGAGACGCGGCACGAGCCGGAGGGAGAGGACCTTGGCGAACAGCTTGGCAAACAGGTGGATGAGGCTGATCGGCCTGTACTCAGCGAGGGACGAGGCTTCCGGGAGCTTGGGAAGGAGGGTGAGCAGGGCCTCGTTCAGCTTGTGGAAACCACTGCCGTTAAGGTTGTAGAGCTTGCCAAAGGCCTCGACAAAGTCGTCGCGGATGGTGTCCCACGCGGCAATGAGGAACTCCACTGTGAAGCCGTCGGGCCCGGGCGCTTTGCCACGCGACGATGACGGACCGGTGCCATTGGCGATTGTGGGAGAACCATACAAGATAAGCTACAGGGAGGGAGGGGGAAATGCGACGCAGGACTCACCGGCCGTGAGGGTTTATATAGCAGGTCGGTAAGCATTGGGATTTTGGGGGATTTCACCGAGTCGGTGAGAAGCTTGCGCGGGAACCTGCGAGGTTGCGCGGGAACGGGCACACCGATGATTCATTGGCGCCACTTCGAGCCACCATTTGGCCAAAAGAACACCCCCGCGCGATGTGCAAGCTTGCGTTGTAAGCCGTCTACGACAGCAGGGTGACAAGACATGCGAGAGGAGGACGAAAGGGCACGTACACATACGGTTAATACAAAAAAATGTTTGTGATTTCATTACCTACTATACCCCCGTCCTGGTTTATAAGTCGGATCTAACTAATAAAATACGAATGCATGTCACCAAAGATTATATCGTTGGAGTCGTATTTGAAACTATACAATTTTTGTAACATGCATTAACACTTTTTTGGTTAAATTTAAGGTTATATACTAGCAAGCGTTTGCCCGCAACACACATGGCTTATTCCATCACAAACAGCTCGGATGGATCAACTGTATGCCACGTATCACACACGCAACTCTAATCTGATTCGTGCTTGATGTCTCCGACATCGCTCGCACAGTTCATCTTATTTGCCACCTATCACGGTGTCGGCCTCTGCTCGCGTCCCTCGGCAAGCTACGCTTTCGCCGTTAAGCTCATGACAGCGCTTCTGCTTCGCGTCAAATCGGCCTTTGGGCTTGTGGACACCTTTTCCTTATGTGTTCAATCATATATATATATATATATATATATATATATATATATATATATATATATATATATATATATATATATATATATATATATATATAGTGATGCTATTCATCACCGAGTGCAGAATAAGTTATTCTTCACCCGGGGTAATCTTACGATCACTTCATAATTAAATTACATTTGGAATTCAAATAGTTACATTCCTATTGATTCACGTAAAATTTGATATAAAAAAATAAAAATATAGGTCATAAGACAAGAAAATTTGGAGTTTATGTATATTTTACACTATATTTTTACGTTCGTAATTTTACATAACATAAAATATTTTTTACGGTGATTATATATTTTCTTACGGTCTCTTTTTACGTCGGAAATAAGACAAAACTTACGGAATGTAAAATTACAGTGCGTTGGTGGTAAAATAGAGGGGTGAAGAATAACTATTCCTCACCTGTGGTGAGGAATAGTCAATCCCTATATATATATATATATATATATATATATATATATATATATATATATATATATATATAGGTGGGTCTATTCTAATAACAACCTTAAGAGTCTTATTCTGCACACCAAATCGCTTATTCTGCTAACACAAACGAACCGCGTGTACGTCCCAACCCGAACCCCACCAAACCCACATGACCTACCTACCCCTAGGAAACCACCTTCTTCCCGACACGCCCCCCCCCCCACCTTCCTCCGTTCCTTCGCCCAGGTTGCCACCGGATCCACCCCATGGCCACTGGCCTGGAGCCGCGATGGCCTGGATCTAGCCTCACCTCCTCCACACGAGCATCCACCTCCCTCCACTACCTTCCACCTAGCCCCCTCGCCTTCCTCCTCGTCTCGCGCCCCCCGGCTGCCACCGGATCCGTGTCATGGCCGCCACCCCGGAGCCGAGACAGCCTGGATCCGGCGTCACCTCCTCCACATGAGCCGCCACCACCCTCCCCCACCTTCCTCCTATCCCCGGGCGCCGCCCCTCCCCCCTATGCCTCCTGATCGAGTCCGCCCTCCAGCCTCCTCCACAACTACTAGCCGCACCAGCACCGGTGTGCTGGATGGCTGGCGCCGTGACATCACCGAACGGCACGCCTTCCCAACGCCACCAACGACTTTCATGCGTGGCGGCGGCGCCACTGTTCTTCACCAGTGATATCACATGAAGGTCAGGTTGGTATGCACTAGCAGTCCAACCATTCAAACTCATGAAGGTTCAGGTTTGTTAACTGTAACAGTATTTCCCCTTTGAAAAACAAGAAGTTCAGGTTGTGGAGAGTGCTTAGTTCAGGTACATATAAGTAATCAAATATTGTAGAATTAAACGGGATGTGACGTTCATTCTGTGAAGGGTGCTCAGTTCAGGTACAAAAGTATTGGCAGATGCTCAGCTCAGTGCATAGTGTGATGGCTCTCACCACTTTTATATGAGAAGTTCAGGCTGTGAATAATGCTAAGTTCAGTTACAAAGGTATAGGCAGATATAACTTGTGTGCTAATAGACATTTTTTTCTTTTATGTCAGCAAGACGAGAGACGCATGAAGAAGCTTAGAAGTTCCCAGCAGCAAGTACACAATCCAAAGCCTGTACGCGTTGCACCACCCCCTCAATGGGTCACACCTCAAACGCACCAACAGCATTACCAACCTGCTCCAGACCAAAAATGGATGACACCCAAAACACACGGAGACTTCCAAGATGCTGGGTCACAGCCCTATCCGCACAAGTTTGCGCCTCCACCTAATTGGGTGACGCCAGAAATCCCACGCGGATTCTTTGTATCCACCAGCAGACTCCCAAGCACGCCGATGGAGGAGGGGGTTAGCTCAAGTCCTACGTGTAACTCTGGAGGTTATCCTGGTGTGCCTCATCAATGCCAAAGCGAAGCAACTAAACCGTATCCCAGGACAAATCCAACAACAACACACACACGGAGGAGAGTGCTCTGCACACTACCACCGTTTGATCCTCTTTCTTTGCTACAAGTCGAGAATTATGCAGGGGCATAAGGTAGATGGATTTCTTCACAAAACAAAAGAGCAAACCAGGACCAGGATCGCAATACCTCCACAACCACCTCAAGCAAAAAGGACACAAACAAGAGAGAGGCCATCTTCAGCCCTCCTTCCTCCCCGTGATCCACTGCTGCATCCTGCTATGATTACTCCGCCGTGCCCCATCCCAGAGGGACAGCAGGCGACACCGGCGGAGTTGCGATCATACACGCACGTAAGTGAAACAAAAATATTTATATGCGCATCTTGTATTATCTACAAATTTTCTGCTCCCTCCAGGATAACAAGTTCATAAACTGCATTTTAACGTGTTGTTTGGATTATTTTTTTTCTTTTTCTGCAGACGCCAGATCTACCGGATTATCTAATACCAAGACTAAAGATGGAATTCAAAGATGTAGAGAAAGCAAGGTAATTTAATAACAGATACGCCAGACACGCTGGTTTTGGAATCAGGAAGACGGGGGGAAATGACAACCACAAGTATTTTGTTTGTGCCTTCCAAGGGATACACACATCTTCTATTTCAGAGGCCAACATGAAGCGAAACAAAACATCACAGAGGACGGGCTGCAATGCAAGAATGAGGATGAAGGTGCAGGAGGATGACACATGCGTGGCAGTGGACATTGAGTACAATCATAATCACAAACTCATGCAAACTGATGACATGCTGGTATTTTTGCACTCACACAAGAATTATGACCCCACTATTTTGGAGTACGTAAAGCTCCTGCGGTACCATTATGTCAAGCACACAACAATCATGTCCATGCTATCTGAAAATGAAAATGGAAGCTACTTCCTAAGCATGACCGGATGAGACCTACTAAACCAGTAAGTATTCAAACACCCACATACTGCAATGTAAAATAGCATCCTAGCTCACAACCCTTTGCTAGCAAAAAATAACAAATGCATGTTTGCATGTGATTTGCAGGAAAGCCATGAATGCAAGGAAAGATGATTTGGATGATGTATTGAAACTTGTTTCATTCTTCAAAGACATGAAGGAAATAAAAGATGAGTTTTTCTATGACATCCAAGTGGACAAGGACAAGTCAATTAAAAACATTTTCTGGTCCAATGCAAGCTGCCGAGGAGCCTATCAACACTTTGGCGATTGCATAACATTCGACACAACTTACAAGACCAACAGATTTCATATGCCTCTGGGAGTGTTTGTTGGAACAAACCATCACTTGCAGTCAACGATATTTGTTGTTGCCCTGATAAGAGACGAAGATGCAAAGTCATTCAAGTGGTTGTTCGATACATTTGTACGGTGCATGAACAACAAGCCCCCAACTTGCATTCTAACAGGTGAGTTCAAAAAAAACTCTTCAAGTTTCATCATCTTCAGTCTATGGGTCTGTGTTGGGTACATTGGTTTTGTCTAAAAAAAATGTAAAGAATGGAGTTCAACCACTTTTAGCACAGAAGTCCAACTAGCAGTACAAGAAAGCAAAATTATCTGTCACATGTTTAGAAAAAAATTAGTTATAAATGTGAAGTTCAAATACATGAATCATAGAAGTTCAAGGACAAAACTGTAAGATAAATATATGTAGCATGTTCAGAAAAATGTAGTTATTTATGTGAAGTTCAAGCACTGCTACCACAGAAGTTCAACAACAATGCTTTAAGAAAAATTTTGAGTGTGACACTACTAGTTTTTCCTACTACTAACTGTGAAGTTCAAGCACTGGTACCACAGAAGTTCAGCAACACTGATGTAAAGAAAAAATACATGTGACATTCTTAGATACCATACTGCTAGATGTGAAGTTCAAGTACTTGTACAACATAAGTTCACCATCAGTACAAAAAAGAATCAAGTTTCATATTTTTTAATTCATGCAGACCAATGCCCATCGATGGCGAAAGCTATACCACAATCATTTCCAAACACCATCCACAAGCTATGCCGTTGGCACATCATGAAGAAGTACAGGGAATACCTCGCGTTGCTGTACAAAAAGTATAAAACATTCAAAGAGGAGTTCACGGCTATATTAAACTGGCCGCTGATGCCTACGGAGTTTGAAGATGCCTGGGCTAAACTCATGCACAAATACAACCTGGAGAATGACCAGATGATGATGCAGCTCTGGAGTGATAGGAAGATGTGGATTTCAGCATATTACAAGAACATTTTCTGTGCTAGAATGACTTCCACACAATGAAGCGAGAGCATGACCCACGTGCTAAAGAAAGGGTTTGTCAAGGGGACCCAGAACCTACACAAGTTTGCTAGGCGGGTCAATGCTTGCATACAAACTCGGATGCAGAAGGAGAACGAGCAAACAATTACCAGCATGGTATGATGACAAGTACAGAACACCCCCATCATGTTCTATTTACCTTCAACATGTGCACTTTGAATTTAAACAAAATGAAACCCATGACTCTGCCTCGACTAATATCTCACTTTTTGACATGTGCAGACCAATCCTGTGACAAAAACAACTTACGGCTACGAGGAAGACATGTCTATCAAGTACACGAGAGCCGTGTACACCGAGATGAGGAATAGGATGAGAAAGGCCACGCTATTTCGCGCAAAGCGTACAGCAGAGCCCACTAAGTACCTTGTGTACTACCACAACAAGCCTGGCCATGATGATGAAGAAAGATTTTCCTGGTCAAAGCATGAATTTCAGGTTGTAGCTGACCCAGAGAATGAAATATACGAGTGTGAATGCAAGCTCGGACACACACGGGTGAGCGAAAAAACAAACTCATTAAATAGCTAGACTAGTAGTATCATATCAAAATTTATGAAACTCATTGCTGGCTCACAGACTATGTATTCTACATTCATCACAAAATGCAGGCATGTTCTGCCTTCACATCATGAACATATTGGACTACCTCAAGCCTGACAAATTTCCAAACAAGTATATCCTCAAATGGTACACAAAAGACTGCAAAATCACAACCAACCTTTGATACAAGGGACTACAACACAACCGCATCGGATGGCAGCTCAAGGCTATCGAAGCAAGACATCTTGCTGCAGCTGAATTTGATGGTTAACAAGAAAGCGATGAGATGTGACCAGCAATATGACAGAGCCTACTATGTTCTCAAGAGGCTCGTGGAAGAGCTTGATGCAATACATTCAGCAAATCAAGCAGATGTTGTGAAAGGATGGTGAAGAGGACGCTGAAATTGAAGATGACCTTCATTATTATGCTTTGAAATGCTCAACGCCATTCGAAGCCAACCAATGCAAGGTGGAGATGGCCAATCAATGGAGCAGCGACAGCAAGAGACGATGAAACTGCCGCTGTATTCTGAAACAAAGGGTAGGAAGAAAATTACTGCAGCAAAGAAAAGTGACAAGAGAGCTCAAATAAAGGCACCACCTGCAGGAAGAGTCGTCGTGCTCGATGAGAACGGAGTGCCACTTGGACACAGGAAATGTAGTGTGTGCAACCAGGTTGCAGGACACAACAAGCTGACATCCAACACTCTTGGAAAGAAACAATGCCGAGGAGGTCAAGCAACCCAAATCTCAAAAACAGCAGCCCAAAGTTATGGAACAAAAGAAGGGACCACACCCAAAGAAAGCAAGCAGCAGACTTTGTAGCATATGCAAGGAGTATGAACCACATAATGCAAGAACATGCCCGAAGCGCGCAGATGCTGAAAAGACAAGCAAAAAGACAGATAAGAAACATAAAGCAAAACCTAGAGCCATCAACAAGAAAGTGGTGGAAGATGAAGAGGAAGACGAAGATGAAGACACCATCGAAGAAGAGGAAGACAAAGAGGAAGAGGACGACGAAGAGGAAGAGGAAGACGGCGATGAAGAGGAAGAGGACGATGAAGAGGAAGAGGTACATGTCAAGCAAAAACCTCTACCACCAAAGCCTAGGAGGAGCGCAAGGCTGATGAACAGTTAGAATAGGTCAATTAACACAATGCAAACTTATGTCATGTCAATGTGCAGAATATTATGTCATCCCCTGGTAATATACACTGTGAAGTTCAAGTAATATTACTGCAGAAGTCCTGGTATGTTATGAGAGGAAGTGATGTGCTGGTGATGTATGGCATGAAAGTGTAAGCATTAATAAATTGAAAAATATACACTGTGAAGTTCAAGTAATATTACTGCAGAAGTCCTGGTATGTTATGAGAGTAAGTGTTGTGCTGGTGCTGCTTGCATGAAAGTGCAAGCAAGAACAAAAATGAAAAACATACCTTTGTGAAGTTCAAGTAATATTACTGCGAAGTCCTGGTATGTTATGAGAGGAAGTTTTGTGCTGGTGTTGCTTGCATGAAAGTGCAAGCAAGAACAAAAATGAAAAACATACATTGTGAAGTTCAAGTAAGATTACTGCAGAAGTTCTGGTATATTATGGCAGGAGGTGCTCGTGTTGTATTCCATAAAAGAGCAACCAGCAAATAATCATACAGTTTTGAAGTTCAGGTCAGCTTACAGAAGAAGTTCTGGTATATAAAATCGATGTAGGAAAAAATATGCTTAAAAATAAAGTTTCGCCGCATAAACTAAGGTTAGCAAGCCTAAGACAACGCGTTCAAATGTCAAGTTCTGCTTGGATACGTGCAGAAGTTCATGTACAATGCCGACAAAAGCTAAAGAAACGTCAACAATATTTCTGCACAAAGTTACATATGAAATACATTCGCACTTGAAAAAACACAAAAAAACAAATATAGATTCTACGCAAAAGCATACATATTGGTTGGGTTGAAAATTACCAATACATTACACAACACAGAATATCCTCTCCATCTGAAACCAAAGCTGACCACATCTCAAAGCAAAAGTTCAAGTCTATGATCATATGTTGGGGCCCAAAAATAAACAACACAAAAAATCAAGCAGTTCAACCATAACCAAGGGAGAAGTTCAGGTACATCTGTTGGGGCAAAAAAATTCAACACATGGATACTGAAAAACGACGCAGTACATTGAAATTCACAAAGCCAAATCATTCTTCACACCAAATACATTTGTCCACAATATCATAAGTAATAGTGCTGCACCTATAGATACACAAATCACTAAAATATTCTTATAACCAAATCTTTATGGAATTGTTCCAATCATTATCAAACCTAAAAATCTATACGAAATCAGATCTACAATGAAACTAATGCTTCGAATTCATGGGCCAAAGGACTGGATCTCTTTAGGGAGCTCTGAACGCATGACTTCATTCTTCTCGTTAAACATCAGAGTGTGCATGAACTCAGCCTTCCAGTCATCTGCAGCAGCCTGCAAACAAATAAAGTGAAACGATGGTTTAGTAACGAATATCTAAAACCACAGCAGGAGCGTCTCAACAAAAACACACAAGAAAAATTAAAGGATGATGAGACAAGAATAAAGACAGAACATACTTCCACATCACCAAAATCTTCAACAATCGCATCGCCATCATACGAAGAGCAGAACTTCACGGCAAAGAAACCACAGTCATTACTCTTCTGCTTCGGAACATAGATGAAAGTCGGCCTCTTTGCAATAGTCACCCAGTTAGACTGCTTGCTCGCCTTGTACGTAGCTATGTCGTACACCTCCTCGAGCAACCCAACAAATCTCTTAATCTGCCAGAAATAACAAAATAAGATGAAGTCAAAAACATGTTAACCAAAATAGTTAAGTCCGGTACATAAAAAGCGACACTTGCATAAGATCCAGCTAAACAAAATGGCAGAATTTCAACTTCCAAATCATAGTCAGTTCAAGCAGTATTACCAAAAACAGAGACAGCAACATATTTTGTCAACACAAGGCATAATAAACTTCGTGTCAAACAAGAGAATGTGAAAGGAGGTTCAGGCTATCACGATATTTTGGCAGCCCCCGTGGAAACTCGTTCGCGACGTTTCCATATGAGCATAAGAAAGTGAATCAAGGATGTCAATGCTCCCACGATATCTATTCACCACATACACACTGTAGTGCGCCATTGTGCCAATTGGCTTGAATAGTATCAAGAAAACCTGCCAAAGAATGAAAGGACCGGTGAACACAAACTATAAAGCATATGTACTGAAGTACCGGCATGAAAAAAAACTTCTTGACAAACTCAGCAAAAGGATGAACATGAAATTAAAAAAAGCAAGAGTTATGAAAAACTAACCAGCTTTGCGTTAAGAAGGTCTTCTTCCTTGCGAACAAACATTGGGAGGAGTTTAACAGATTTTTTCACATCAAACTTTGGAACTGTTGCACCGAAAAATCATACTCCAAGCAGTACTGTGCATTCACAAAAACACAATTGAAACACCTCCCAAATGCCACTACACCAAAACTAGAGCAAAAAAGGGAGATAAGGGTGCAAAAGAACTAAAACTTGTATGAAGTAGGGACTAAGTACAACCCTGTCAGCACAAGAGAATATCTCAGAGGTCTCCGGCTTATCCTTCCACAAATTTATGAGATAATCCATTATGTCTCCTTCCATCTGCTGCCCTTCACCGAAAAGGGTATAAAGGACATGTCCTGTGAGGTCAATCACATTCCCAGGGATGGTAAACATGCAAAGAGCTTGTCTGCAGAATACAAAAGGATGGTAAAAAATATTAAAAGTTCAGGATACAACAACAAAGCAAGTTCAGATACTATAACTCAAAAGGCAAGAGGAGACATAAAACAGAAGTTCAGATACTACAACAACGGCAGTTTAGACAATACAACAACAGAAGTTCAGACACTATAAATCCAAGGCAAGGGAGAAATGAACAGAAGCCCACATACTACAACAACAGAAGTTTCAGACATAGAGTAGCATCTCTGGCAGCAACAAAGTTAAGAAGAAGAAAACTCACTCCGAATACTTCTCCAGACTGTCTTTACTTAGCACATACTGTTTCAACTTCCGGGCCTCGGATAGATGAGGGTAATCAGTATTTTTCAGGGGAGCTGACAGTGGAGAACGCCACTTCAAAGGCAATCTTGATGCTCTCTTGGAGGAAGTTATGTTCCCAGACTCAACTGCCGGTTTACTCCTGGTGATGACAACATTCTTCCCACCTCTACCAGCAATAGTACCAGCAGCACATTTAACATTCTTCGGGTAAGCAATCTTCTCAAAATCATCATCGGACGAAATAACTTCTGCTTCGGCTGCTTCGACTGCATCAGCCTTCATGTAGCAAGGGGTTTTTGGAGTACCACGAATACCACCAGCCTGCTTCCCCAACTTGGAAGGAATAAGGGTCCGAGGTCTATCATCTTCTATCTGAATTTGTACTCATCGGTTCCTCCCTAGGCTGGTATTCCTGTGACCCGAGGAATGAGTGGTGGTAATCGGTCAAGTCCAACGGATCCACTGTCAAAGAAAAAAGGAAGAGAAAACATCACCATTAAATACAACTGAAGTTCAGGAACAGCACAATGTGCAGTCCAACTAATAAAGATGACATGTGAAAGTGCAACTATCCCTAGGTGGTTTTGGTAATTCATAACAACATATAGCTCATTGAGCTAATGCTATTCCAAGACAAATATTTCAGGAAAGCTCAATGAATGGCATGGCATGGATGATGAAAGTGGATCCCTCAAAATATCAAGGACAAACGATTGGCTCAAGCTCAAAAGCTCAAGACTCTACATTTTACATTTCAGTGATCCAAGATCACATTGAGTCTATAGGAAAAGCCAATACTATCAAGGAGGGATGAGGTGTTGCTTGATGAGCCTTTTGCTTCATGTGCTTAGTGATATGCTCCAAAACCCTCCACTACTTTCTCACATCCACATATGACCTAAACCTAAAGTCAAACTCGGCCCAACCGATTCTTTCTATCCTGCGCCACCGAGCTCAGATGTCATAGCCACTGCCACAACCCTAGGCAAATCGGTCTCACCGATAGGGATCTCGGTCTCACTGAGATGGGATTGTAATCTCTCTGTTTCCCTTCATAACGTTTCGGTCTAACCGAAGTGAGCGATCGGTCCCACCGAGATTGCAATGTAAACTTTCAGTTTCCCTTCGTTACTTTTGGTCTCACCGAAAGAGCTTAATCGGTCCCACCGAGTTTACGACCAACTCTCCGGTTAGCTAATTACGAAATCGGTCTCACCGGGTTTGTGTAATCGGTCTCACCGAGATTACGTTATGCCCTAACCCTAACCATATCGGTCCTACCGAGTTGCATGTCGATCCCCACCGAAAACCCTAACGGTCACTAGGTTTACTAAATCGGTCGACCGAAGTTTTATGATTCGGTCCCACCGAGTTTGGTAAATTGTGTGTAACGGTTAGATTTTGTGTGGAGGCTATATATACCCCTCCACCTCCTCTTCATTCGTGGAGAGAGCCATCGAACAAACCTACACTTCCAACTTACCAGTTACGAGAGAACCACCTACTCATGTGTTGAGGCCAAGATATTCCATTCCAACCATATGAATCTTGATCTCTAGCCTTCCCCAAGTTTCTTTCCACTCAAATCTTCTTTCCACCAAATCCATATCCTGAGAGAGAGAGTTGAGTGTTGGGGAGACTATCATTTGAAGCACAAGAGCAAGGAGTTCATCATCAACACACCATTTGTTACTTCTTGGGGAATGGTGTCTCCTAGATTGGCTAGGTGTCACTTGGGAGCCTCCGACAAGATTGTGGAGTTGAACCAAGGAGTTTGTAAGGGCAAGGAGATCGCCTACTTCGTGAAGATCTACCGCTAGTGAGGCAAGTCCTTCGTGGGCGACGGCCATGGTGGGATAGACAAGGTTGCTTCTTCATGGACCCTTCGTGGGTGGAGCCCTCCGTGGACTCACAAGAATCTGTTACCCCACGTGGGTTGAAGTCTCCATCAACGTGGATGTACGATAGCACCACCTATCGGAACCACGACAAAAACATCTGTGTCTCCAATTGCGTTTGAATCCTCCAAACCCTTCCCTTTACATTCTTGCAAGTTGCATGCTTTATTTTCCGCTGCCTATATACTCTTTGCATGCTTTCTTGAATTGCGTGATGATTGCTTGAATTGTTCAAAGATAGCTAAAATCTGCCAAAGTTTAAAATTGGGAAAAGGCATAGCTTTTAATTGGTCAAGTAGTCTAATCACCCCCCTCTAGACATACTTCAAGGTCCTACAAGTGGTATCAGAGCTTTGGTCTCCATTTGCTTTGATTTCCATAGCTTTTGGTGGTCATAGTCTTGGTTTCACAACCTAGGAGAGTATGGCGTCTAGCGAGGGAATTATAACCGTAGAGGTCCTTACTTTGATGGCACTAATTTTGCTAGTTGGAAGCATAAGATGAAAATGCATATTCTCGGACATAACCCCGCTGCTTTGGGCTATTATGTGTATTGGCTTGCAAGGTGAATTCTTTGATGGGAGAGAACCGAACCGTGAAGCTAGTGCGGAAGAGTTGAAGATGTTGCAATACAACGCTCAAGCTTGTGATATCCTCTTCAATGGCTTCTGCCCCCAAAGAATTCAACAAAATCAGCCATCTTGAGAATGCAAAGGAAATTTGGGATACTTTGATTGATATGCATGAAGGTACCGACTCCGTCAAGGAATGCAAGTTGGATGTGCTCCAAATTCAGCTTAACAAGTTCAAAATGAAGGATGGTGAAGGTGTCGCTGAAATGTACTCTAGGCTTGCTCTTATCACAAATGAGATTGCTGGCTTAGGAAGTGAAGAAATGACCGACAGATTCATCATCAAGAAGATCCTAAGGGCATTGGATGGAAAATATGATACGGTGTGCACATTGATCTAAATGATGCCAAATTATAAAGATCTCAAGCCAACGGAAGTCATTGGAAGAATTGTTGCTCATGAGATGTCACTCAAGGATAAGGAGGAACTTCACAACAAGTCAAGTGGTGCTTACAAAGCCTCATGTGCAGCCCCCACATCATCAAGAGAGAAACAAACCTTCAACGAAGAATTGAGCTTAATGGTGAAGAACTTCAACAAATTCTACAATAGTAGAAGCAAAGAAAGAAGCTCCAAGTCAAGGTCCTACAATGACGAAAGATCTTCTAGTCGAGAGCGAAATTGCTACAATTGTGGGAGACCCGGACACTATTCCAATGAGTGTACGGCACCCTACAAAAGAAGAGAAGATTCTCCCAAGAGAAGAAGTAGAAGAGAAGAATCACCACCAAGAGAGAGAAGGAGTAGAGATGATCGTTATGAACGAAGACTCTCACAGAGAAGCAAGGATTCGAAAAGGAAGGACAAGTCATCAAAGAGCTACACAAAACGAAGACATCAAGCTCATGTTGGTGAATGGGTATCCGGCTCCGACTCCGACAATCACTCCGAGAGAAGCTATCACTCCGACTCAGAATACACTCAAGATGAAGCTGTTGCGGTTTAGCACTTGTGTAAACCAACTCCAACGACATATTTGAATCACCAAATGAAGGAATTGGAAGATGCTTCATGGCCAAAGGTCCTAAGGTAACACACCCCGAGTATGTTGATTTTAATAGTGATGAAGATGACTTGCTAGGTGATGATGATTTACTTGTTGACAACTCTAGTGATGAATACTATGATGAAACGTCAATTAATCATGCTAATCAAGATGAAATGAATGGCAATGATAAGGAGAAAATTGAGCGTCTAACTAAAGAACTAAACACTCTTAAGTTATCTCATGAAACTATCTTTGAAGATCATTGAGAACTTTTAAGGGCTCATGATAAGTTACGCTTTGAAAAGCTCAATCTTGAGAAAGAGCATGAGTTCCTAAAAGCGATCAATGATGATCTTCGTAAGAAAAGTTCTTCTTACATTGCCAAGCGTTTACTCTTATCTACTTACATGCCTCAAGTCAAGTCTAGTAACAAGAACAAAAAGGATTCTTCTTCTAGTAGTAACAAAAACAGTGCTCAACCCAATATTGTTGCTTCTAGTAGTTCTCTTGATTCCACTAATGATTCTCTTAGCCAAGTTACACTTGAGCAAGAAAACAGCTTATTGAAGGGAATTATAGAGAAAGGTGTTTACAAGAGCCTTGCCGGGAGTAAGCAATTTGAGGAAATTGTACGCAAGCAAGGAAGGCACCGGAAGAATCAAGGTGTTGGTTTTGAGCGAAAGTTCAATGCCAATGGAGTAGAGTGGGAAGAAGATCAATACCCCAAGACAAAGTTTGTTCCTCAACAAGAGAAGTATGATCCTACTTCCTTCAAAGGAACACAAGAACAAGATGATCTTCCACCACAAGACCACAAGAACAAAGGCAAGGACAAGCTTCAAGAGGAGATTGATGCATTTGAAGAAGCACCTACGGCCTTGGTCAAGTGGGTTCCCAAGACTACGTCAAGTTCTACTTCATCAAGCACAACTACTACACCAAGGATTCCCATCAAGATGATGTGGATCCCGAAGAAGAAGAACTAGAGAGTTCTTGAGGGTGACTCCGCCAACATTTTTCACTCATATCATTATGGCAAGGACAAGTGCAATAAACTTCCATATCTTGCACTAGTTCAAGGAGTCACAAACCCTCATGTTGGTAAGGCAAGCGACAAGGTAACCTAAAGTTTTCATGGACATCATTTTGTGTGTGCATCACTCTATGTCTATGGATATTCTTGTTTGTTCCTTGTGGGACTAACCCGTGTAGGTATTGAAAGTGCAACTCATTCCAAAGGATTGCTTCAAAAGATCTACATCAACATTGAGCACCCACATCTTCAACACCTACATGAAGTCATCAACGACAACCCAAGGTTAGTTTATCCCTCTAAGGGGGGATCTCACATCTAGGGGGAGCTTAAATCTAAGAATTGAGTCAAAGCAACTCTAATGATGTGAAAACATAAATGCTTTACGTAAAAGTGGTAACCCCACTTGAGCTAAAACGATGAGTATGACCTATGATCAAATGTTCTCATTTGACTCCTAAGTCAATATACTCATATATAGATGACCTAGTCATCTCCAATTGTTTGATAGATGCTAGAATTGGTTGTGCATGCTTTGTCACATACTTCATTTGTCATTTTATTGTGTGAGCATGTTGGTTGCATATTTTACTCATTCGAGGACATCCACTTGTTGATTTGATTGTTTGGCTTTTCTTTCTTTGGCCAAGTGGATGGACAAGAATGCCTAAGAACCTTCTCTAGCTATCTATGCTTTTCTCGTCTCAAACTCTATTCATGCTACATCACAAAATTTGATCAAGTCAGATTTGAACCACTCTGTGTGAGGAGCACCTGAGTCCCCGATTCATCATAGACTTAAACTTCCAAAACTTCTTTGTGATTTTTGGTCCGACCGATTCCTCCATTTCGGTCATACCGAGATTACTAAGTCGATCTAGGTTTTCAATCTCGGTGCAACCGATTTTAACTTTCGTCACACCGAATTTACGTAGCTGATATGATTATGCATCTCGGTGCCACCGAGTTGTTCAACTCGATCCACACCGGCGGTGTCGGGCTATATATACACGGGCAAATTTTTGGAAAATTTTCTCCGAAACCTCTCGCCAGCGCATAGCTTGCTCTGCCTACTTGGTCTCTGGATCGTCGACTTAAATGCATAAACCGCCTCATCCTTGGTCTCCGCCGTCAACGGAATTCTCCTCCACCGTTGCCGTCGTAGCAAGTTCACCGCTGAACTAGGGTATGAACTCGATCACTGTGCTATCCTCGTCCGATTCTCAGCACATTGTATTCATAATGCATCTTGCCACGATTGAAACACTTCTATCCAGTCAGAACAATCCTTAGAATAGGTAAGATTCTAAAATTTAGAGTTAGGTTTCCGCCGAAACCATCTCGGACCCACCGAGTTGAAAAACTCGATCCCACCGATTTAGCTAACGCCATTGCACTTGTAAGTCTCGGTCTGACCGAGAATTACAAATCGGTGTGACAGATTTTAGAACTTTGTGAAACCCTAGCAGTCTCAGTGCCACCGAACTGTGACTCGGTCTGACCGAGTTCACTAGTTTAGGTTCCAAAACTGCTTCGGTGTCACCGAGTTTGAAAATCATTAGATCCGAAATGCTTTCTGTGGAAACTAAAACTAAGTTTTTTGAATCATTCTTTTGCAAAAATATCTGCATTTTGTGATGCTCATCCACTCTACCTCATCTATAACTATTCACAGGGTCAATAGTCAGTGTGAGCAGCATGTCAGACCAAAGTGACAGCCAGAATAGGTCAGAAGAGCAGATTCAAATGAGTGAGGGCACTAGTCCCTCAAGCAGCTCAGATGAGGGGAGCAGAAGCACTCCCAGTAATTTGCCCAAGGCTGCCACAAGGACAAGGAAGAAGAAGACCTCAGAGTCTGAGGATGAAGATTATGTGGCAGCTGAGGATGAGGCCAGTTCCAAGAAGAAAGTGCTCAAGAAAGAGTACAGCTCGACAGCAGTTAAGCCTGGAATGAAGATCAAAAGGCCAGCAGGTAGACAACCTATGTCCAAAGCGAGTCTCCAGTCAAGCTTCTTTTGATTCCCAACCCACAGAACCTGCTGCTGAAGGTAAGAAAAGGAAGGAAAGGGTCAAGAAGACCATGGCCAGAGTGATTGGGAAGCCTTCAATGATGGAGGAAGAGGAAGAAGAAGAGCTTGCTGAGCCTGCGCCCAAGGCACAAAAGCTGATGGGTGATGCCATAAAGTCAGGGGCTGCAACTTCAAAGCCCAAAGCTGCCCCTAAGCCCAAGAGTGCACCAAAGAGAAATACCAGGAGTATACTAGCAACTGAGAAGAACAAGGCTCCAATGCCTGAAGTTGATGCTGAGGAAGATGAAGAAGGGCAGGTCCTAAGGAAGCTCAAACCCAAGATCCCAGAACACAATGATGCTCATCCTGTGGCTGAGAACATGAAGATCAGGAGAGATCAAGGGTTGAGGCTATGGAGAGAGTCAGATCCATATGCCACCAGGAGAAGGACTGCTATGGATTATAGGTTCCACACCAAGGAACGGCAGGACTTCTATGAGACTATTTTGTTGGATAAGAAGCCTATAGTTTGTGATATGAGGTGAGTCGACTGGACCTACATTCAGGAGAATGAAGAACACTATCCTGGAGTGTATGACAGCTTCAGTGCTTGTGGAGTTGCAGATTTTGTTGGGCAGAAGCTCACAAATTGGAATGATGAGCTCATTATGCAATTCTACTCCACAGCACATTTTTATCCAGATGGAAGGATAGTTTGGATGTCAGAAGGAACTCGATATCAGTCAACCATAGAGGAATGGGCAAGTCTGATCTATGCCCCAAAGGAAGATGAAGATGACTTGGACATTTATGCCAAGAAGAAGATGGGTCACAACTCAATGTCACACATGTACAAGGAGATACGGATGATGCACTTGAGTCCTTCAAGTTTGGATCAGTTCACTATCTTCTGTCGGGGCTGCCTACTATCAAGCTGGATCCTAAGGCACACTCTTTTGCCCAAATCAGATGACCACAACATGATCGTGAGGGCATGCAATCAATTTGCTTCACGTTTTTATGTGCCTCGAAATTCAAAGTCATGAGCCTCATAGTTGAAACCAGCAAGAGGACCGCAGAGACTGTAAGAGGAGTTGTGGATATGCCCCACAGATACAGGAGTTGATAAACTCAAAGATGGGCACAGGGAAATATTAGTTGGATAAGGAACACATGGTTCTCTATCCTGAATTTGAGGACAATCGAGTTGTCATGACTGAAAATGAACCAACATCAGTACAAGCGCAAGAGAAGAAGGAGAAAGCAAGGCAAGAGAAGGCTGCCAAGATGCCAACTCAAGTAGAGGCATCTGTATATTTTCTGAAGAACAAGCAGGAGCAGCTTGGTTACTTGATAGCATCAACTCTGCGGATTGAGAAGGGGTTGGCCACCCTAACTCAAAACCAGGAGAGCCTGGAAAGAATCATGGAACAAAAATTCTATGATCTTGATGTCAAGGTAATCGAGATTGATCGGCTATGGAGCATTGCGAGGATGACATGCAGGAGAGGAAGGCGGGACAACGGCCGATGCATTTGCCAGAGTGCCACGAGCTCAGAGATCAGGCTGCAGAGCTAGTTCAAGACACGAGTCACTTCATCAGCTCCATCTACGGCTCCAAAGACAACCAGCTCCGCACCAACTCCTTGGCTCCTTCTACATCGACTGAAGCCTTCGTTCTTGGAGTTCTCCGGACACCACCACCATCAGAAGACCAAGCCTGAGAGTTGATATAGTCCTATGCATTTTCTAGGAACTTTTTGGTAACTTGTTGCCAAAGGGGGAGAAAATGTATAGATCATAGGCTTCGAGAGAGAGAGATTTGCTTTTGTTCTCTCTTATCTTTTTGGTTGAACTTTATTTGCTTGGTTGAGATACTATGCTTTTACCCGTGAGACATTGATGATCATGTGTTTGATCATAAGCTACACTTATGCTCGTTATGATATTATCTTACTTATCCTTATATGATCATTCACTTTGCTTGGTGATGAGTGCATATATTCAATCTTTGTTATTTTGAGCGCTCCACCAAGATGTATGTGACATGGAAGAGTAACCCATGAGCCTAATTCCTTGTGCATTTGCAGTCCAAAGCAAATATTAAAATATGCACAAATTTAGGGGGAGCTCTTGCTTATCACATACTTCTCGAAGCAACGATGTTTTTCAATTTTATTATCATTTGTCGAAGCTTTGATCAGTATGTTGTCATCAATTACCAAAAAGGGGGAGATTGAAAGTACAACTATCCCTAGGTGGTTTTGGTAATTCATAACAACATATAGCTCACTGAGCTAATGATATTCCAAGACAAATATTTCAGGAAAGCTCAATGAATGGCACTCATGGATGATGAAAGTGGATCCCTCAAAATATCAAGGACAAACGATTGGCTCAAGCTCAAAAGCTCAAGACTCTACATTTTACATTTTAGTGATCCAAGATCACATTGAGTCTATTGGAAAAGCCAATACTATCAAGGAGGGATTAGGTGTTGCTTGATGAGCCTTTTGCTTCATGTGCTTAGTGATATGCTCCAAAACCCTCCACTACTTTCTCACATCCACATATGACCTAAACCTAAAGTCAAACTCAGCCCTACCGATTCTTTCTATCCGGCGCCACCGAGTTCAGATGTCATAGCCACTGCCACAAACCCTAGGCAAATCGGTCTCACCGATAGGGATCTCGGTCTCACCGAGATGGGATTGTAATCTCTCTGTTTCCCTTCGTAACGTTTCCGTCTAACCGAAGTGAGCGATCGGTCCCACCGAGATTGCAATGTAAACTCTCTGTTTCCCTTTCGTAACTTTCCGTCTCACCGAAAGAGCGAATCGGTCCCACCGAGTTTACCTGACCAACTCTCTGGTTAGCTAATTACCAAAATCGGTCTCACCTAGTTTGTGTAATCGGTCTCACCGAGATTACGTTATGCCCTAACCCTAACCATATCGGTCCTACCGAGTTGCATGTCAGTCCCAATCAAAAACCCTAACGGTCACTAGGTTTACTAAATCGGTCGACCGAGTTTTGTGATTCGGTCCCATCGAGTTTGGTAAATTGTGTGTAACAGTTAGATTTTGTGTGGAGGCTATATATACCCCTCCACCTCCTCTTCATTCGTGGAGAGAGCCATCGAACAAACCTACACTTCCAACTTACCAGTTCTGAGAGAGAACCACCTACTCATGTGTTGAGGCCAAGATATTCCATTCCAACCATATGAATCTTGATCTCTAGCCTTCCCCAAGTTGCTTTCCACTCAAATCTTCTTTCCACCAAATCCATATACTAAGAGAGAGAGTTGAGTGTTGGGGAGACTATCATTTGAAGCACAAGAGCAAGGAGTTCATCATCAACACACCATTTGTTACTTCTTGGAGAGTGGTGTCTCCTAGATTGGCTAGGTGTCACTTGGGAGCCTCCGACAAGATTGTGGAGTTGAACCAAGGAGTTTGTAAGGGCAAGGAGATCGCCTACTTCGTGAAGATCTCTGCTAGTGAGGCAAGTCCATCGTGGGCGACGGCCATGGTGGGATAGACAAGGTTGCTTCTTCGTGGACCCTTCATGGGTGGAGCCCTCCGTGGACTCGCGACACCGTTATTCTACGTGGGTTGAAGTGTCCATCAACGTGGATGTACGATAGCACCACCTATCGGAACCACGACAAAAACATCCGTGTCTCCAATTGCGTTTGAATCCTCCAAACCCTTCCCTTTACATTCTTGCAAGTTGCATGCTTTATTTTCCGCTGCCTATATACTCTTTGCATGCTTGCTTGAATTGCGTGATGATTGCTTGAATTGTTCAAAGATAGCTAAAATCTGCCAAAGTCTAAAATTGGGAAAAGGCATAGCTTTTAATTGGTCAAGTAGTCTAATCACCCCCCGCCCCCTCTAGACATACTTCAAGGTCCTACAACATGGTTACTACTCAAGCTGACCTAAAAAAATTAGTTGCTGTAAAAAACTAAATGAAGTTCAGGCACAACCAAAGGCACAGTTCAAGATAAACCGATGAACTGGAAATCATTCAACTACAGCTAACAAAACCATAGAAAGGCATCATCTCTGAAGTTCAATTAGAAAGAAAATGCTCATGTCCAAGTAAGCAATGGAAGGATAGAAATTACTGAAACAAAACACACAAGCAAAATTAAAAAGATAGAAATGAAGTTCATGTACAAATAAAATGCTCCTCTCCTTCCGAAACCAGCAGCCCAGCCAGATCTCAAGCATAAGTCCAAGTTCAGAGAAAAATATGAAGTTCAGGTAGAATAAAAGATGCAGTGCAGGTAAGCAGTCCAAGTTCCAAATACTTACATGTGTAGTATCCAAACAGAGCTTGGAAGTCTGTCTCAAACAGGTTAGAAGAAGCGATTGAGTACAGCCACGTCTTCCTGATATCCGCGATATTCTCATGAGAATAATTTGCAAGGACCTCACACGATCTGAATTAACATTCGTAAGCATGAAGAATCATGATCATCGCCATCAAACGCAAAGAAAAGAATAGTGTTAGAACAGAAAAAGAAAGCCAACGAATAAAACACGTCGCAGCTTAAGTACAACTACAGTTAAACAGATGTGATAAAGAGAAAAAGTGGAACTCATACTTGTTTTGCTGCTGGGGGACATCAATCCAATCCAGAGGGAAATGGTCGATGGTAAGAGGACTGAAGGGTGTCTCCCTGTCATTGCTGGCATCCTTCCAAAGCATCTTGATGTTGTCGGTCATCCGCCGAAACAAGCATACCGCACATTCATCTTCTGGTCCATAATAGGAGTCGAGAAGCTAGAACCTTGAATTCTTCAGGTCAAGAAATATTGGAACCCAATGAGCAACACCACCCATGGAAGGTGAATCTCAAAGTGGTCAAAAGTGGGGAAAACAACACGAAACATCATAAACACACGAATAATTAAAACTGAGAATTAATATCAAGCGGTACAAAGAAAAATAAAACAAATATTAACACAGTGGATCGCACTGCAAAACTAATACCGAAGCAAAGAACAAGATATTGCATACCGAATCATGTGCATCCATGCTATCTGAACCACTCGCCATGAAGTACTTCCTCACACGGGAATCAAATTGACCTCTGAAAATCTTGTCCTAAAATAATGCAGACAACACCAACATATCAAAAATACAAAAATGAGACAAACAAGTTTTAACTAAAATGGTAAGGAACAAAACAGAAAAGAAATCACTATATGGTTGACTTACACAAACCCAATATGGCAGGATGAGTTTATCCAATCCCTGGTACTTCGCACGTAGACAGTAGATGCACACTCAGCCACATTAGATCGAAGCATTCCACGACGACCAAAAGATATTGCAACTTCTTCGACAGAAGCTTCACACTCCTTGTTTTGGAACATAATCATTGATCTAAAACAAGCGAATAGAAAGTAAAACAAGTTCAAAGAACAGAACTCAGGAAGTTCATAACACATGTTAGCACAGAAGTTCAGTTATATCACAACAGGAAGTACAGTATAAAAGAGGCCAGAAGTTCAGCACCAGAGTAGTAAAATAAGAAGTTCAGGTACATATAGTAGAGAAGTTCAGGTACATATAGTAGAGAAGTTCAGGTATGAAACCACAGGCAGTTCACAGGGGGTTCATGGATGATGTATATATTGACCAGCTGCACTCACCTCTTGGAACGATTATTCATAAGCCTAGTTACACTGTAATAAAAGTCATCAACCTTCTTTCGGACGACAGCAAGGTCCCTATCTTCTCACCAAAAATAAATAGCAATTAAGAGCAACACTCAAGCACATAGATTCACGGCAGTTTCAATTAAGACCAACACTCAAGCACAAACATTCAAAACATAAGCACATCTCAGCTGCTACATCAGAAAAGATAAAACCACAGCATCATAGACATCACAATCCATGCATTACAGACCTCCACCCACATAGAAAACAGGTTCACTTAACATTCTTTACAACCCACACGACAAACAACAAAACCAGAAGTTCAACTTAGACCACACAGGCAGTTCACAGGGGATATCATGGACTAAACCAAACAACAAAAACAGAAGGGGAAGGGGAAAGAAGAGAGAAGCATGCTCATCTCTTCATGGATCCTTGCCTAGACTAGTGGCAGCACTGGAATGATCAACCTCCTCTCCATAGCTATCGCTTTCGGTATCTTCATCGTCGTCTCAAGTAGACGTTGCAGCGCCGTAGGGAAGGACACCAGCAGCAGCTGGAGCAACTGGAGAATCTGAAACAAGAAACACTTTTGGTTGTGCCTGTACAGCATCAACATCAACTGATGGCTCTGCTGCAGGAGACTTCTCCGGGCTTGCAGCAGCACTACCACCAGTTTCAACAATAGACTCAACAGGATCTTTCTCCAAAATGATGTCTCCAGTTGTCTTGCCCTGCTCAGCATTAGAAACCTCGGCGCCAATGGATGACTGAGGTTTAGTAAGGTCCACCCCGTCGGAGCAGCCGGTGCCTGAGACGGAATTGTTTGTAACCTTCTCTGGAGGAACACTAACATCATCATTATGCCGCTGCAAAAAGAAACAAAAAGTCACTACAAAGGGCTACATGCATAGGGGCAGCAAGTCCGTCTCAGGGGCAACAAGATAAATGGACAAGAAAAATGGTACCTTATTTTCACTGCCATGAACCTCATCAACTATTACGCCACTAGCAGGAGCACGTTCATGCACAGGGGCAGCCTCATGCACAGGAGCAGCTTCATGCACAGGTAAAACATCCTCCTCAACCCTAGCATCATCATCAACAGCCTACAAAAAAATCATGTAGAAAACAAATACCTAATCGTGAAGTTCAGATTGCATAATCGAGAAGGTCAGCTATCACAACTAACACATAATGGAAGTCCAAATACAGTAAACATAGCAGGTCAGATATCAAACTACTCTAAGATACAAAAGGGAACAAAAAAGGGCCCTTCATCGAAGTCCTGGAAGTTCAGGTGCTGTAGCAGTTGAAGTTCAGGTTCTATAAACAGAGAAGGTCACCTAGGAACACTAGTGCTAAAAAGAAACAGTTTACGACACATGAAATCAGTAATGGTCGCCTATGACCACAAACAGTAATAACTGAAAGCTAACATTAGTGCAAAGAAATATCAAAAGCCAACATAAACAAACCTCTTTGGTATGCTCCACGTGTCCTCCTTCACGACCCGAACGAACAGAGTCCTGCCTCTGAATCTGTCTCACAACAACACTTGCCTCATCTTCAAAAAGCTTGCAACGAGCATCCTGCATTTCCTTGAACAGCTCAACGCTAGTCCGGAGGTGGGAAGTGCTCTAACGAAGCTCTTCAAGAAATCTAGCTTCAATAGATATGACCTCCTTCGAAGACTCGGCATCAAATCCGTGTCCGGGAGGAAGAATCCCATCAACGCGACTAAGACGCTAAGCAGTTGAAGGAACACGAGCCAACTCCCCACAAACAGTTTCAAGAAGACTGTCAATCCTAACCAGAGAAACATTGGCAGCTTCAAACAAATTCTCAAAAGAAACGCCACCTGCAGCACTCACACGGGCAGAAGAACCCCCTGGATCTACAGGGGGGCACCGGTATTAACATCCCGGGAGAATTCAAATCTTGGGGAAGTTCCACTCCCTAGGCCGACAGAACGAGGCATAGTTAGAACAGGACGTTCAATAACCCCAAAGAACACAACCTCAACATGTGTCTTCCACTGCATACAAAAATAAAAGTCAACGCGTCAGAAAACAAATGAAGGAACATGGGAAAAATATACAAGACAATACCAGAAGTTCAAGTTAAACTACACAGGAAAGAATAATGCATAGAAACACTCACAGGCAGTCTCCCAAACACCCAGTTGGCTGGGTCATCATCACCCTTCGTGACCAAGTCAGCCGCAGCAAGCTCAAGAAGCTTGGCCTGATCCATGAAATTGATGCGAGGGGTCCTCAAGTCAATATTAGGCGTCTTGCCAATGATAAGGCAGTCCAGATACATAAGAAGCGGCGCGATGGCACAGCCTGTGACAGCTTTTCCTCTGCTAGTACCTTGCGATACCTAACAATGACACTCGAATATAAATCAACAACCAACTGGCAGTAGTCCATGTCGGCCATATCCTCAAACACAAGGTTCTCGTCCATTGCTGCCTCCCTGGACACCCATGTAGACGTTCCAGGGATAACCACCTTCATGAAAACAATAAGGTAAAACACCTGCAGAGGAAGATCATCCTTCGTCTCATCCTTCACAAGTTCAGTGAGGATATTCCGCAAATCCTTTGTCTTGATGTCGTCACTCCTAGCATACCCAAGCTTGCCCTTCAACCTCATAACAGCATCATCAAAACCATCATTCGAGGGCCTAGGGGGGGTCGATTACCTTGAGGGAACCCAAAGAGATGGTGAATAGCATCACTTGTAATACGTGTAACCTTGTTCGCCTCACCCATGTCCAAAATCATGGTTGAAGGGTCAATCCTCATGTAGATGTTGCCCATCAAAGGACGAGAAATGTTGGAATCAACCTTCAAGTCAAACACACAACCAAAACCAGCCTTGATAACCCTCATCTTGTGCCTAGCTTGTAGCATTTTCGCACACGTCTTGACCTCTCTTAGTGAGCAGCGAACCATCTTGTTAAAACTTTTAGCCTCACCTCCTCCTTGGCCACCTTCTTCGGGCGCTTTGCCTCCTCCCTTCCTCCTCTCAGGCCGCTCGACAAGCTGATACTGAAAAAAATACATTGACAAGGAAAAAAGGCAGAACAATGAGACACACAAGCTTCACCAAAATTCCACTAATGCCTACATACGCACTACATCTGAGAAGTTCAACTATGTTTACATAGGCAGTACAACCATGTATGACCAGAAGTAAAGATGCTTTCAAATTGCTGGAAATTTACAAAGCAGAAGTTCAACCATGTATACCAAGGCAGTAATCAAACATGTATCTCAGAAGTCCAACTATGTCTACATAGGCAGTACAACCATGTATGACCACAAGTTAACATGCTTTCAAAAATGTTGGAAATTTAAAGAGCAGAAGTTCAACCATGTACACTAAGGCAGTAATCAAACATGTATACCAACAAGTTAAGCTAATTTCTTCATGTGTATACCCAGAAGTCCAACTATGTACACAAAGGCAGTAATACCATAAAATCAAAGCACATCGGCTAATTTATTCGTCTATATGGAGCAGAAGGTCAGCTATGTATGCCAAGGTAGTGCTAAAAACAATAAAACTACAACAATAGTGACAAATGCTCTAAAAACAGTAAACATGAGACATTCATACCTGATTAGCGGCATCATCATCATCATCGTCGTCGTCCTCATCATCAGCATTGAAATCAGCATCATCCTTGTCCTCTGGATTAACACAAGAACGCTTCTTCACACCCTTGTTGACCATTGCAGGTGGAACCTTGCGCTTCACGCCGCATTTTTTCCCCTTACCAGATGCACCAGCACCAAGCAGAGAAGGTGTAGGCGCGGCAGTGGCAAGCACACGAGTACTACGGCGTGCCGTACCACCAAGGCCTAGCCCTTCATCTTCAACAACTTCTGCATGCCTTGAAACACGTGGGCTCCTCCGAGGAGTAACTTCACCAACTACTAACTTCCTCGCAGCGGTCTTGTTGATTTTCTACTTAACAGGGACAACCGTGCCATCACTGCCACACGGCGCATCTTCCTCAACAGTGAGCTCAGCCGCATGAACAGATCCAGGAACATCAGAACCTTTCTCAAGGCGGTCTGCCCTCTTCTTGTCAAAATCTTCTTGCTTCTTCCTCTTACGTTGTTCCTCCAGAAGAAGCTGAAGGGGCACATCCTCGGGTTGCGTGACAGGTTCAGTGCCATCAACAGAGTGCGACTGTGTACCTGACATCTGAAGAGAGCACAAAGGATCCAAAACGGAATCACAACCTTTGACTAACAGAGCCCCCTCCTCAGCAGCAGCAGGGGTTTCTGATAAACCCAACTCAGATAAAACATCGTTGATGGTGTTCACAGCTTCCTCCTCTGTGGACACATCTGCAAAGAACACAAAAAATCGAAGCAAAAAATAAAAAGTGTCAGGAACAAAAACAAAAACAACCGACATGAACAAGCTAAAAAAACATGGCTCAAAACTTTAAAATGAAAAGAAAAGGGGTTTCACATACTAGGTGAAGCAAGATCCTCGAGGCTTGAAAAATTCTCAAGGCTCGAAGCAACCTCGGCAATCATAGTCAAAGGGATAATGGGTGATTTAGCCGCATCAGATATTGGAGCATCAGTATTAACCTCTGAAGCTCCATCTTGATCGCAGGCATTTTTTGAACTATTCAACTCATCACCAACTACAAAAATGCAGGTAAAAAGGCACTGAGTTCTAATGCACAATCCTACACCAAAGGGACTTCTACTTTGACAACAATGTCCAATACCGGAAGTTCAACAATACCTAACAAAGCAAAGAAATGAACAAACAAACTAAAAATCTACAAACTAAATATAAAAGCAATCTACACCAGAGGGGCTACTACATATAACATGAATGTCCAGAAGTTCAATGATATATAACAAAGCAGTAAAACAAAATGTGCATAACAAAAGTTCAACCAAATTTCAGTATAAACAAACAATAATTAAAACCAGAAGTTCAACTATGTGACCCAAGCAAGTAGCACATAAAAAAGATGTAGCATGACCACAAATAGTATTCCACAGGCAAACTAAGTATCAATACCATCAACATGATAACAAAAAAAAAGATATACACTACAAAATATGAAACATCTGGGAAGTCCAACAACACTTGGTGACATAGTTTCACCTGCAAAATCATCAACTACAAAGTAATAAAACACTATTCTAACTCAAACTAATGGTAAAAAGCATACACATAACCTTTCCTAGAAGTTCACACTATTAAGAATGGCAGTCCAACATGAATACTAAGTGAAGATATGGGCAGACATATATAAGAATAATGCTATTTAAAATACAAGATACAACTACATTAAGATACCTGGAGAAGATTTTGAAGCCATGACAACACAACCGCCTTGATGAATGCAACTCCAAACACTAGAACAACCTGCTAAAAACAGGGAATTGATTGCATATAGTTAGCAAGTACAAAATCATACAACAAAATACAAAAAGAAACTGAATCAAACCCTAGAATGAAACAACCAGAACATACCAACAAGTATAAAAAGATGAACAGTAGCACATCTAGGCAAGCACAAACAAAAAAAAAGAATCCATAAACTCTCTAGCATGTGAGAGACACAATATAGACTTCGAAATCAAAAACACTAAAACAAATTAGATACATCAGATCCAGCATCACACCGTACCCTCTCTTACATGCATCTGAATGCTGAAATCAAGAAAGCGGAAATGAAATCAACACAAGCCTGAAGGGACAAATAGCACACACAAGCATCACATAGACAAATCTGACCACGGGGGAATGCAATCCACCCACCACACGCACAAGAACCCTACCTAATCTACCACCAAACCATCAGAAGAAGGGGGTAGAGAGGCAGACGCGAGAGCACACAGGAGGCGGACTCGACAGATCTGGCGAAACTAGAAGCAAGCATTAGGGCGGGGCAGCACTTGTACCTCCACAGACGACCCCCGCATGCACGAATCCGTGGCGGTTCTTCAACTCCCCATGACGCCACGCGCACCTTGCAACCGCGCAGGCAGTTGCCGCCCTCGCTTCAGAGCAGGAGAGAACGGGCTGGGCGTGGGGGAGAAATAGGAGCGGGGGCGTGCGCCGGTTACTCCACTCACGAGGGCAGGGGACAGGGGCGGAGAAATCGGGAGGAGTTGCAAGCGACGAAGGTAGCGGAGCGACGGAGAGGGGGGAGAGAGTGAGCGACAGGGGGAGAGGGGTTTTCTGACAGGTGGTGGCGAGGGAGATGGTCAATTAATGCATCTTTGTCGTGGGACTTGCAACGCGGGAGAAATTACAGTTTTACCCCCCCCCCCCCCCAACAGCTAAAAAAGTAAATACATCTATAGATAAATGAATGCACCATTTGAATGCATCTATTATAATGAGATAAGATCACACAACAGCACTGCTGATATCCTTAAAACCAAAAATAGATCGCAAATACAATACCAAAGGAAGAAAAATACATACATAAATATGCACCTTAAAAACAAGAGAAAGAAGTTCAAAAAATAAAGAACAGAAGTTCAAGTACGCTAATAAAAGAAGTAAAGGAATAAGAATAAATAAACCCAAAGAAACAAAAAGAAGAAGTTCAAGTACAAAAATAGATGAAGTTCTTATCTAACTAAAACACGCACCCTAAACCCTAAAAACCCTAAGATAGATAGTGGGGTCACGGATGTGACGGACTCGCCTCCGCATGCGACGACGCGGCACGCCGCGTCGTTGCCTACTCGGCTTCGTTCTGTCTCGGCCTCGCGAGGAGGAGGGAGGTCCCAACCCCACCTCCCCTGCTCGACCTCGCGCTACCGCATTGCTGCGCGCTAGGATTTGACAGGACGCAATGCGGTTATTCTGTTTCCACCCCACCGCATGCACCCTAAACCCTAAAAACCCTAAGATAGATAGTGGGGTCACGGATGTGACGGACTCGCCTCCGCATGCGACGACGCGGCACGCCAGCGTCGCCGCTGCTCTTCGTTCTGTCTAAGGCCTCGCGGGGAGGAGGGAGGGTCCCCCCCTCCCCTCGCCGCCTCGCGCTACCGCATTGCTGCGCGCTAGGATTTGACAGGACGCAATGCGGTTATTCTGTTTCCACCCCCACTTCACGCACCCTAAACCCTAAAAACCCTAAGATAGATAGTGGGGTCACTGATGTGACGGACTCGCCTCCGCATGCGACAATGCAGCACGCCGCGTCGTCGCCTGCTCCGGCTCGTTCATGTCCCGACCCCCCCTCCCCCCTGCTCGGCTTCGCGCTACCGCATTTGTCAATACACGCATGCCGATTTCAATGTCTACAAAATATTTCAATCCAAAAAATAACAACCTCAAGTTAATATGTTAAAAACCATTATCACACAGAAGTTCAGGATAGTTATTCAGTGAAAAACAACAACTATTATAAGTACAAAAACATACTAGAAAAAATAAAAAAAATACGCATATCCATCGCCCAATTACATGGCTGTTCATGGGACTAAGTTAAAAAAATCCAAACCAATGCAAAGAATGAAAAGTAACATAAAAAAGAAGGAAATACAGAGGACTTGCTTTATTACTTTGCAAAGAAGGAAAACAGAAGTTCACGTATGAACAACATAGAAGTCCAGCTTCTACAACGACTCTTACATGATCTAGAAAAAGTGCATGTATACATGGGCAAAGATCTTGTAAGTTTCACGTTAAACACATACTGAAGTTCTACCACTGTTCGAAGTATGCAATCATGTTACAAAAAAATAAGTAAGCTATGCACTTATATTTGCGAATAATCCCGTAGTTGCCCACGGAACAAACTCAAACCCAAATTAGAAATTTCAAAAAATACAAAAAAAAGAAAAAAGAAAAAAGAAAAAAGAAATGCTGCACCGCATTGCAATGTGGAAACCAGGAAGTTCAATCACTGGTACCATAGAAGTCCAACTAATACCATAGAATGTGGATGATCCAAAAACTAATCCCAAAGAAAAAGATGATTTGTGTGTCTATGGACCAGCTCCATATTTACGTATTATGAGTACCCTGGAAAAAAACGACGGAAGTAAAAACATGCATAAAAACGACGGAAGTTCTAGCACAAAAGGTGCAGAAGTCCAATTCGTAAGACAGACAGTAGAATCATTTGAAAAATACACGCTATCAAATTTGTTTTTTAGATTTAATCACTTGGGTGACTACACCTTCTCATTCCGCGACCTCGAACGATATCCTACTATGCCCAAACATCAAAACGACAAAGCCACCAATCTCTCATCGAACAACCGAAACCAACACAGGCGGACACGAGATCCAATCGCCCGATTTCAGGGGTGTATTCGCCTGCCCAATCAAATTAACAACGCATGGACGGTCCAATCTCACTACTGCAATCAAATCCGCCCTATATATTCAAATAAAAAACTACAAATCCATAGAAGCCGCGGAACCACTCCCATGGACGAAGAACACAGAACCCGGAATCAAATCCGTTGAAATTAACGATAAATTGTCCATGAAACTCGTACATACACCAAATTCCCATCATGTTAGAGGTTCTAGAACATCCAATTAATGCATTAAACTTGTAAACAGACACAGATTCATCCGCCCCGAGAGTGAATCCGCCAAAATGCAAAATTACGAATAAAAATGAGCATTCAGATGCAGCTATGGGTATCTGGATTACAGTAACATACCAGACAACACACCCGGCCGGAATAATTTGCGAGGGAAGCCACGGTTGCGAAGATAGCCCGAAGTTCGGGTTCGTACACACGGAAGTTCAGGCGCGTTACTCGGGAAGTTTAGGTTGTGATCAGAATATTATTCTGATCCCGTGATCAGAATAGTGTTTATGTGTGTGTGTGTGTGTCTATATATCTATATATATATATATATATATATATATATATATATATATATATATATATATATATATATATATATATATATATATGGTTGCTTGCTGTTGAGGCGACCGTGGAGCGCTCTGCTCGCGTCTCTCCACGCACGCTCTGCCAGCGGTTGGGCGTGCGCACGATCACATCGGGGGCCCCATATGCATGCGGTTGCGCCATGCACATTGCCACGTGATGCAGGTACGTGCGGCACGATGGAGTTACGCTGCAAATTAGAACTGCCATCAGGGCCTGCCCGTATTCCTGGTTGTCCAGCTTCCCCTTTAATTCCCGCGGCCATTATAACCTTAGTATCTTCAACCTTTCGATTGCGCCCCACAACACAACAGGCACACCCACAACGACAAATAGAGAGGAGATGTCTAGCGGCTCTCCAATGGAGTTCGGCGAGCATAGAGTGGAGACCCACGTGAGGGAGACGGATCTCTCGATGGTGTACACCATTGACCCGGTCGTGGTGGACGACTATATCGACATCGTTGAGCAGTTGCTTGCTCGAGACAAGTATAAGGTGGTCGGCATCGACCTACAGTACACCGCCGTTCGTCCCGGCATAGATCAGAAGGTTGCCGTCGCCAAGTTGTACGTGTGCCATCATGTCCTCATCTACCACTACTGCATGGCCACAGAGCCTTGCGACCGTTTCAACAGGTTTGTCAACAACACCGACTACAAGTTCGCCGCAGTGGAAACCAAAGACAATGTAAAAGCGCTCAGTTTTACAGGCTTGGCCTGCAAGAACCTTGTCGAAATCCGTGACCACTACAGGGTCTGGGGCAGCACGAAGGACCCCCTGGTTGAACTCGCCTCGGCTATCATCGGCCCCTACTACGAAAGATGAAGCGGGATGCCCAGAGAACAAGTCTCGTATCCTGGCACACGACCTGGATGTGGCAACTGGATGAACCTCACCTCAGGTTCGTGGCCAAGAGCGTGTACACATGCTACGAGATGCACAGGCGGATCGTTGACATGAGGAAGTGCCTCGTTACCCAAATCGACGAGCCCGGATCGAGCCACAAGCAGAGCAAGTGTTACAAGAAGTAGATGATGATCAGATGATCATTTATGCTAGTTAATCATGCATGTAATATATAATTTACTTTATTGGTGTGTGGAAATGTCATGTGTGTAGTATCCACCTATGTAATTATGCATGTAATAGTTTACTTTGGTGTGTGCAAATGTCATGGTTGTAGTAGCCACCTATGTAAGTGGATGTTTAATTTGGTTATGCAACCATGTCATTCTAAGTGTGTATATAATGTTGTTGTTATGTATGCAATCCCATCGAAGAACACACACATCTTATTATCAACAACCGTATGTGTTATTATCGGTCTCCACACACATTTCTGATTACAGACCTGTTTGCCGCGTATCACACACATCTTGTTATATTGAACCATTTATGTTCTCTTGTCTCAACACAAATAGTTCATCCGAGTGAACCGCATGTCGTATATTGCACACACCTTGATCTGGCTGACCGTTTCTTTTGTGTTTCCTAATCACAAACAGTTCATCCGAGTGAACTGTATGTTGTATATTGCACACACCTTCATTTGGCTGCTCGTTTCTTTTGTTCCTCCTCATCGCAAATAGTTAACTGAAATGAATCGTATGCCCTGCATCGCACATGCAACTAAAATCTGAACCGTGTTTGATGCATCCTCCATCGCAAACGTTTTGCACCTTTTAGACGGGTTTTTTTACACCACCGTTTGTGATTATTGCATCGCACGCAGTTTTGTCGAAGGGTCTCTGATCGTAGTGTCGCGTTAGCAGCATCCTGCCGTAGTGTAACATCATTGTTCGTCTTCTCAAAGAGGTGAAGAGCCAAGTGCAACCCGAACGTGGCAGTTATGAACGCTCACGTGGCAGTCTTTGTGTAGGGGTGGGGCGTGGTGCGGTGCCTTGGAGCACGCATATAGCCAGGCTCCTGCATGAGAGAAAATTGCTATTTCAGACCACTATTGTAGTCCAACTTGCTAGTATAGCCATGTAACCGGAAAGGAGTATTTGCCTTTCTAGAGATTTCAACAAGTGACTAGACTACACCCTAAATGAGTAGTACATATGGAGCAAAATGAGTGAATCTACACCACAAATAAACACGTAGTTGTCAGATTTCGGGTTCCGGCCGACCCTCTAGGTTCGAACTCTGGGGTGCACGCGGAGATCTCACCCCTACCTACCTGCACCTCGTCGCCTCGCAAGGATCTAAACTATACAAAGAGCAACACAAGGGACACAAGGTTTATACTGGTTCGGGCCACCATTGTGGTGTAATACCCTACTCCAGTGTGTGGTGTGGTGGATTGCCTCTGGGGCTGATGGTGAACAATGCAAGGAAGAACAGCCTCGCGAGTGCATTCTTGGCAGTGCGACAAACTGCTAGGGGAGTTCGGTCGCTCTATATATATATATATATATATATATATATATATATATATATATATATATATATATATATATATATATATAGATTTGACCTCTAGCTACATTACGGATTGCGGATCCCTCTATCATGTGGGAGGCTAGTCCTATTTATAGGCAGAGGCCACAGGCCTCTTCCCAAATATTGAGCGGGAAGAGGCGTCAAAATTGGCCATTTGAAGGGAACATCTAGTACACTTATCCTCGACTAAACTTGGTCCTCGCCTATCAAAGGCTCGGCGGTGGCCTTGGCTTGGGCTCCACGATGACCTCCTTCCTGCCGTTGTGTTGGTCTTGGTCTTGTTGCAAGAAGAGGCTGCCTTTGCTTGATGCTCTCACTGCGCTAGCCTCCTTTGCACCAAAGAGGAAATGAGGGACCTTCTTGGCGGGCTGGCGCCCTTTGGCGCCCTTGGTCGTCATGGCTTGCGTCATGGGCACCTCGTGAGGTACCCGCCTTGATCTCTCCGCCTCCTCATGAGCCCGGCTGTGAGGCCGTGCACGAGGAAGCTTCACGTCAGACGCCCATGAGGCTTGGCCCCTCGCGAGGGTCTTGAGCTTGTCTTGATGAATATGGGCCGTGCTAGGCCACCCCTTGAAACCACACCGCAGGCTGCAGGCGAGCAAGTCTGGTACCCGTTCCCGGAAGCGCCGACAGTAGCCCTCGGGCCCAAAACACGCTTTGGACTTGGCTGAGCGAGAAGCGAAGGGAGTAAGTGCGGCGCATGGGCCCCTAACAGCCTGCGGCCTTGGGCGCCAGCGTGGCGGTTGATTGGGCGTGGGCGTCTGCTTCCCCACGGCGCCTCGGCGGCCTGCAATTGACAAGTCCCTGCATGCAAAGCGGGTCATGATTACCTGTGATCGTGGAGGTCGACGGTTGGCCTTCCCCGGCTATAATTACGGAACGATGCGTGCCCTTCCGGTCCATCTCTTCTTGCTTCTCCTTCTTTTCCATGGCTCCGCCGAAGAGGTTCTCGGCCGCGGAGAAGGGAAAGGCCCGCCAAGTGGGGCCTGACTCTCCCCCAGCCAAGCGCGGTCGAGACCGTCCTCGCAAGCACCATGTGGCTCCCGCAGCGGCTTCTCGCGGCCGTGGAGGCGATCTCCCGCGCGGCGACGGGCGTCAGGCCGTTGATGGGGGGCGCGCTACGGCCGCGCGACCCCCTAGGCCGCGCTTCCATTCGGCAGAGGTGCTGCCGGAGTTTGTCATGTGGTCTGCGGAACCGACCAGCACCTGGCTCCAGCTCCCCCGCTTTCTCTTAGGTGAACTTCCGGCTGGCCCCCCGGGCGGCCTCTGGCTCCAGGCGGACGGTTGCTGCAGCCAGGCCTCCTGGGCTTCGCTGGAGGTCTCCGCCGCCGGGAGCGTGGACCTGACCTGCGGCTGGCAAACGTTTGCCCGCAGCGAGCTGGTGGCGGTGCACCCTGCACTTCAAGTTCGACGGCGGCGCCACCCTCTACGTGAGGGTGTTGGGGAAAAACGGTCGTCGCGCGGGTGCTGCCCGAGGGCGGCGACCGTGGCCGTGGGCCTAATCCGGCGGCGATCGGGGCGAAGATGACGGCAGCAGCGTGGTTGGCGGCGCTCGAGGTTCGTCGAGCTTCAGCGACTCTTCTTTGGACAGCGGCTCCTCCAGCGGTGGCCGTGACCAGCCTCCGCGCCGCCGCGCCCGCCTGGAGGGAGGTAGGTTGTCCGCCAGCCATCGCGCCTCGGTGAAGCGCGAGAGGGAGTCCGCTTGAGCTCCGGAGGCAGTTCGAGCCTCCGCCGCGAGTTGGTGTTAAGCGAGCCGCGCCTGTCTTGTTATTTTCCTTTTCCTGCGCAAAGAGACAGTAGTGTAGGGCCCCGCGGGGGCGTGCTTGGACTGTTGTTATTTAATTATCGTACTGTTTCTGCTACTTTCGTATTAGGCTTCTATGCCACACGCCTGCGCGTAGAAATTACTTAGCTTGGGGGCGACCTATCACGGTCTTCGCCTCCCGAGGCCGAGGCCTCGTCGAACGCTTCATGCCCTGCAAAGATTAGCTAGGAGAGGTAGTTTCTGGCCTCAGTCGAGGAGGCGACCGACCCAGGTCCTGTGTTCGCGTCGCGGTGCCCGTGGGGCACGGACTGGAGGGGTGCTCCCATAGCGAACCCGGTTAGGGAAGCCTCAAACAGTAGGGGCAAAAAACACTCGCGAGGGCGCCCGCGTTGCTCCCTTGCGAGACTCGCGCGAGAGAAATCGAGGTAGGAGAGCGAAGAAGGCAAAGAGTCGCAAGCCAAAGACGGAAACACCTTCAATAAAACTTCAAATGGGAATGAACAATCCAACTGCAGAAAGCAAATGAAAAAAGCCGCGTCCGGCGCCTAATCTAGTCTTCGACGTCTTCTCACCAGCACGGAGCTAAGTGCTGCCACTGGGCGTGGGAGGGAGCCCCAGGGCCTGAGGCCGGCGCTCCTGAGACTATGGGGCGTGTACAGCCCCAACTCATTATTACGTGAGAGTGTCATGGGCGGCGAGCTTCACAGGTGTTGTCCTTCTTCACAGGCATTGGGCCTTTCTCATAAAGATAAGCTTCACAGGCGTTTGCCTTCTTCACAGGCATTGGGCCTTTCTCAGAAAGATAAGCTTCACAGGCGTTTGCCTTCTTCACAGGCACCGGGTCTTTCTTAGAAAGATAAGCTTCAAAGGCGTTTGCCTTCTTCACAGGCACCGGGCCTTTCTCAGAAAGATAAGCTTCACAGGCGTTTTCCTTCTTCACAGGCACCGGGCCTTTCTCAGAAAGATAAGCTTCACAGGCACCGGGCCTTTTTAGTGGTAAAACCTTCGGAGGTGCTGGATGTTCCACGTGTTCTGGACGGTCACCCCCTCCTGAGTCTCCAAGCGCGCGGATCCGGGCCTGGAAACATGAACAACCTTGAATGAGCCCTCCCACATGGGAGAAAGCTTATGCAGTCCCTCCCTGGAGAGAACCCGTCTGAGCACGAGGTCCCCTACCTCAAGAGTTCTGGGGCGAATGTTGCAGCAGTGATATCGCCAAAGTGCTTGTTGGTACCTCGCTGCTCGTAGTGCGGCTTCTCGACGATGCTCCTCCCCCAGCACGAGGTCCGTCCCCCGCATGGCGTCCTGCTGCGCCTCGTCGAACGCCAGGACCCGTGCGGAACGACGTCTGACCTCGTGAGGGAGGACCGCTTCAGCTCCATAGACCAGGAAGAACGGGGTCTTGCCAGTCGGCTTGGTCGCGGTCGTACGGATGGACCACAACACAGACTGAAGCTCGTCGTACCAGCCTCCGTCACAGGCCTCCAGCTTCTTCTTGAATGTCCTGGTTTTGAGGCCCCTCAGGACCTCTGCGTTGGCCCGCTTCGGCACGACCGTTGCTCAGCGAGTGCGCTACCGAAGCGTAGCATACCTGCGTCCCAAGGTTAGCACAATATGTTTTGAAGAGGTTACTGGTGAACTGCGAACCATTGTCGGTGATGATGCGGTTCGGCACCCCGAACCGGCTCACGATGCCCTTGATGAACTTGACCGCAGAACCTGCGGGGATGGTGCGGACGGCTTCCACTTCAGCCCACTTGGTGAACTTGTCCATGGCGACATAGAGGTAATGATAGCCTCCTGGCGCCCGAGGAAGCGGGCTCAGATATCCAGCCCCGGTTGCGAATGGCCACGAGAGGGGTATAGTTTGCAGACCTCCCGCCGATCGATGGATCTGCTTGGCATGGAATTGGCGAGCCTCGCAAGCCTTCACCAGTTCCACGGCATCATTGAGCGCTATGATGGGCCAATAGAACCCGCTGCGAACGCCTTTGCCAACGAGGGTCCGTGATGACGAATGATGCCTGATCTCCACCGTGTATGTCTGCCAGCAGCTCCTTCCCTTGCTCCCTGGAGATGCAACACAGGGACACATCATTTGGTCGCTTCCGATAGAGCTCTCCATCCCTGATGCAGTACACCGTGGCTTGCCGCGCCACACGCTCCGCTTCCTCCTCCTTTTCTGGCAAGATCCCTCGCGTCAGGTAGCTCCGGAGCTCTGTGATCCAACATCCCTCCTGAGGCTCCAGCATTAGGAGCAGACGCGCTCCCGAGGCCGGGCCACTGACCGGGGCTCCCGAGGCAGGTGGCTGGGGGAGCTCTTCCCGAGGCTGCATCGTGCTTGACAGTGATGGCGTTGTCGAGGGCTTGAAGAGCCGCTCCTCAAAGACGCCGGGCTCCTGAGGTAGCCGCCTGGATGCCCGTTTGGCGATGTCGTCAGCCTCTTGATTGGTGCCACGAGGCACATGCTGCAACTCCAGTCCCCAAAACTGCTTCTCCATCCTGCGGACCTCTGCGAGGTAGGCTTCCATGTGCTCATCCCTCGGCTCATATACTTTGTTGGAGAAGTTGACGAGGAGTTGAGAATCACCCTTGATGGTAAGGCGCTTCACTCCTGTGGCAACCTTGGCCTTGAGGCCTGCTATCGAGCCCTCATATTCCTCTATGTTGTTGGAGACCTTTTCTCCGTCTTTGGAAACAGAGCTGCAGGCGTAGTAGAGCTTGTCTTGAGTAGGAGATATAAGCACTGCGCCAGCTCCCGCGCCGTGTCTGGAGAACGCCCCGTCGAAGTACATGATCCAACCGTCCGGTGCCTCGCTTCCCGGGGAGGGGGATCGATCCTCATCGACCTTGAGGCCCGGTGCCTCCGTCCATTCCGCCACGAAGTCCGCTAGCGCGGTTCCCTTGATGACTCTGGTGGTGCTGAATTCTAGCTGAAACGCTTGCAACTCGATGTTCCACTCAGCGACTCTTTCGGCCGAGTTGGGGCTCCTGAGCACCCTTTCCAAAGAATGCCTTGAGACAACCTTGATGGGATGGCCCTGAAAATAGTGCCGCAGCTTGCGCGAAGCCACCAAGAGCGCGAGGAGGAGTTTCTGGGGCATGGGGTACAACGCCCTCGCGTCCCGCAACACTATGCTGATGAAGTACACAGGGTGTTCGATGAGGTTGGGAGTGTTGGTGTTGTTGGCGTCCTTCGGAGGCCGTGGCGCCTCCTAAGACAGTGGAGCCCCAAGTGGCTGGTCATCGAGGGAGGGTCTCTTACATTCGAGTGCGCTTCCTGCGTGGTGATCCTTCTCATTGTGGTAGTGGTCTCTGTGCGGCCCCCTTGATCCCGCTTCACCTTGACCGGGCAGCTGCCATGGCTTTGGTCCGACGCTCCTCCCTAACCGCCACCAGGCTGCTGTTGGCGAGTAGGGGGTGGCTGCAAGGTAAACACCGGGGGCTCTTGAGGCGCTGAGCCACCATTACTGGGAGGGCTGGTTAAGTATCTTTTGAGATCTTGGAACGCCTTGTCGGCCTCTTCAGTCCATTTAAAGGGGCCCTTTTTCTTCATTAGCCTGAAGAAGGGTACCGCTTGTTCCCCCAACTTGGAGATGAAGCGTCCTAGTGCGGTCACGCGCCCAGTGAGCTTCTGCATTTCTCTGAGGGTCTTCGGCGGGCTCATGTCCTCGACTGCCTTGACCTTTTCTGGGTTAGCCTCGATGCCCCGATGGGACACGAGGAAGCCCAAGAGCTTGCCCGAGGGAACCCCAAACATACACTTCTCCGGGTTGAGCCGCAGGTTCACTGCGTCGAGGCTTCATGAAGGTTTCCTCCTGGTCTTGTATCGGGGTTTTGGCCTCCCGAAACTTCACCACAATGTCATCGGCGTAAGCCTCAACATTCCTCCCGAGCTGCGGACCCAAGGTGATGTGCATCGGCCCGGCTGAAAGGTCGCTCTGCGTTCTGCGCAGCCAGGCAGCATGCATGTGTAGCAGTACACTCCACGGGGCTAGGAAAGCCGTTTTTCCACGTCTTCTACCGCCATCTTGATCTGGTGATAGCGGAGAAGTCATCCAGGAAACATAACAGGTCGCTTTTCGGCGGTGGAATCAACGATCCGATCAATACGAGGGCGGGAATGGATCCTGCGGGCGAGCTTTGTTGAGGTTGGTGAAGTCGACACATGCGTTCCTTCCCCCTTTCTTTGGCACGACAACCGGGTTAGCCAACCAATGCGGGTATCGGACCTCGCGAATGACCCCTGCCGCTTCTAGCTTGTGGGTCTCTCGGACGATGAAAGCCTGCTTTTCGGTGGTTGCCGTCTCTCTTTACGCTTCACGCAGGCGTGCGTTGGGGCACACGTTGAGGTGGTGCTCGACACGCCTCTCGAGATCCTCGCCAACTGATCTGGTTCCCATGCGAATACCTTCTTATTCACTCGCGGGAACTTGACGGGGCCTCCTCTGCTCGGGCTCGAGGTTGGCGCCCTCACGGTGAAGGTGGCATTAGTGGATCCGTCCTCGTCGACCAGTATCTGCTTGATTTCTGCCTTGTCTTGGGTGAACAGCTGCTTCTTCTTGGCCGGCGCAGCCCCCTTGGGCCCAGGGGCGTCTGAGTCGGCGGGCTGCACCGCCGCCGCAGTCTTGAAGACGAGCTTGAGCACTTGCAACGCATCTCCGGCGTCTTCGGACATGGTGAGGACGCCGTTGCTCCTGGGCATCTTCATGAGGTTGTACATTGGGTGAGTCGCGGCCATGAATCGGGCTAGTGCTGGGTAGCCGAGGATGGCGTTGTATGGGAGGCCGATGAGGGCGATGTCGAAGTCGATTAGCTCCGAGCGGAAGTTGTCGTAGGTGCCGAAGGTCACCGGAAGATGGATCTGCCCGAGAGCCGTTGAACCGCCTCCGACGCCCAAGAAGGGCCTGCTAGGCTGAAGCCGCTCCGGCGGTATGTGGAGGAGGCTGAAGGCTTCAACCGAGAGCACACTTAGGCCCGCGCCGCCATCGATGAGAGTCCTGGTAACGGCCACCTGGCAGATGGTGGGGGTGCACAGCATTGGGAGCGCGCCCGAGCAGGCTGAGTTGGAGGGGTGGTCCTCCGAGCTGAAGGCCAGATCGGCCTTGGGCGCCGACCGACCCGGAGGAGCCCCCTGCCGCGCCTGAAGGTGGCGCCTGCGAGTCGCCCAGGAGAGCTGCAACGACCGGGGGCGCCGGCGCAGCGTGCTGGGCGAGGAAGAGGTTGAGCAGCTCCACCCAAGAGGCCACGGAAACCGGTGGCAGGTGGAGCGACCACATCTTGGGCGCCGGTGAGGGCCATGGGAAGCCAGTTAGCCATGACCCTGTCGTCGCCTCCTGCTTCGAGGATGGTCTCCTCGTACGCCAGCAGGAAGGCTAGTGGATCAGTCATGTCGTTGTAGCGCGGTGGCGCCTCCGTCTTGAACTTGTTCGGTCACTGCACCTGTCGCAAGGCTGGGGCCAAGGCTCGGAGCCCCCTGGCCCCTGTGCCGGCGCTGGCGACCGGAGTGGGCGGCGCGCTGCTCATCGTAGGGCGAAGCGCGATGTTGGCGGAGAGCGGGTCGGCCGAAGGGAAAGCTCTGGCGCACCCCTACCTGGCACGCCAAATGTCGGATTTCGGGTTCCAGCAGACCTTCTAGGTTCGAACTCTGGGGTGCACACGGAGATCTCACCCCCTACCTACACCGCACCTAAATGCGCCTCGCAAGGATCTAAACTACACAAAGAGCAACACAAGGGACACAAGGTTTATACTGGTTCGTGCCACCATTGTGGTGTAATACCCTACTCCAGTGTGTGGTGTGGTGGATTGCCTCAGGGGCTGATGATCAACAATACAAGGAAGAACAGCCTCGCGAGTGCATTTCTTGGCAGTCTGACAAGCTGCTAGGGGGAGTTCGGTGGCTCTCTCTCTCTCTCTCTCTCTCTCTAGATTGCTTGACCTCTAGCTACATTACGGATTCGGATCCCTCTACCTGTGGGAGGCTAGTCCTATTTATAGGCGGAGGCCTGGGCCTCTTCCCAAATATTGAGCGGGAAGGGCGCCAACAATTGGCCATTTCAAAGGGAACATCTAGTACACTTATCCTGACTAAAGTTGGTCCTCGCTTTGTCAAAGGCTCTAGCAGTGGCCTTGGCTTGGGCTCCACGATGACATCCTTCTGTCGTTGTGTTGGTCTTGGTCTTGTTGCCTTTGAAGCAGTTGCCTTTGCTTGATGCTCTCACTGCGCTTGCCTCCTTTGCACCAAAGAGGAAATGAGGACAACTGCGCGAGTTGGCGCCCTTTGGCGCCCTTGGTCGTCATGGCTTGCGTCATGGGCACCTTGTGAGGTACCCGCCTGTAATCTCTCCGCCTCCTCGCGAGCCCGGCTGACGAGGCCGTGCACGAGGAAGCTTCTGTCGTCCGCCCAGCAATCTGGCCCCTCGCGAGGGTCTTGAGCTTGTGCTGATGAAGACGGGCCATGCTGGGCCACCCCTTGAGCCACGCCGCAGGCCGCAGGCAGGCAAGTCTGGATACCCCCGTTCCCAGAACGCCGACAGTAGTTCTCTCGTTTTCCTCTCCGCCTTGGTAGCGGTGCACAATATTGAGTACTCCTATATGACTAGCCTCTCTATCTACATGTGGGACATCAAAGCATCCGGGCCCGCGTGCTATGCACCAAATCACAGTGAGGTGCTACAGTCGAGACTCACCAGTCATCCCGATGTGGCCGTCACGACCGTCATATCACAAAACCCACACCTTTACCAGCAGTGGTAAAGTAGCCACAAAGTTGGACTGGACGAAGCAACCATCATTTCACTAGAACCCTCGTTGAAGCCCTTTCTCCCCTTTCTTGAAGAACACCTCACTCCAGGCTACTCACTTCTGCCATTTTTCTTACATGCAAGCCGAAGGAAAGGTGGGCGAATCAGTGATGCTACTATATTTTCATTCCAAGAATCTTCTTTTTGTGAAGCACCGACCGATTCTCACAGCCTATTTTTTCCCGTTTTCATTGCGATTGTGGTTTCCTTTTGATTGCTTTTTGTTTGTCAATTCATTGATGGATCCTGGATGTAACGCCCCGATAATTAAGCAACAGAACTTTCTACTAATGATGCCACGTCACCACGATCACTGTTGTTAATCTCCCGATGAATCAATCTCGTTCGAATTCAAAATTCAAAATCAAGGCAAACAATAAAGTTTTCAAACATTAAAACTAAAATGTTCGAAATGGAACAAATAAATCCATATGTAATAATGGTGGAGAAACCACACTTTTATAAAATGTGTAAATGCTCTAAAATGAGCAGAACAATAACTAAAACCAATAATTAAATGCTTTTTAACAATATATAAAATATTAAACTAATTTACTTGGGAGCCCAAGTTATTGTGGCATTTGAATAAGTACTAACACTATTTTAGGAACTAATCTTATATTTTATAAAACTATAGTAAATAGAAAATAAGATAAAACGGTAAAAAGAAAATAGATAAAAGAAAAACAAACCAAAAAAATAAATAAAAGGAAGACAAAGCATGCCCCCTTCCCCCTGGGCCGTTTGGCCCACCAGGCCGCCCACCAGGTCGGCCCCCTCCCCTGCTATAAGCCACCCTAATCCCTCACTCGATCCCACCCCATTCCCTCGTCCTCTCACACCGCCGCCACCACACAACGCACACACAGTGGAGAGGAGCTCCTCGTCCCGATCACCATGGCCGCCAGCGACCGCCTCGGGCCTCCTCGCGCGCGCCCCTTCGACCGTCGGCGGGCCAAGCTGACCCAGCGGATCTCGGCGCCCTATTTCTCCGTGCCACGCCCGATGCCCGCGCCGGCAACCTCGACCTCCAGCCATGGCGCCCGCGCCTCCTCTTGCCGATCTACTTCGCACCGCCGTCCCTCCGGCTGCCCCGAGCCGCTCCTCATCATCGATGTGAGCGCCGCCCTATTTCCCCTCTCTTCCCTGCCTCGCACGCGTCGCCTAGCTAGCTGTAACCGAAGCAGAGAGTCGGTCGTGGCCATGCCGCTGCGGCCAAGCTCATTGTCGCCGCTGTCGTTGGCCGCTGGTCGAAATGTTGCTACCGTCGTGTTCGTGGAGGCCCCAGGATGTAGCCTGGCCGCTTTACTCGCACAATCTCCTATTGTTTCACCAGATCCGTCGAGCTCTTTATTCGGCTGCCGCTAGCCCTCGTCGCCCGTGTCCATCCCAGCACCTCCAGCACCAACCACTAGCCCAACTCGATGCACTCCAACGCGCTCGTCCTACTGATGCTTGTGGGTGACAACATGGTCGCCGGAACGCAACTCTGGCGAGCCTCCGACGAGTACTGTGGTTGTCGGCGACTAAACACCATTGCGCTGACGTGGCACCATTAACCAAGCTACTAATGACGCCATGTGCCCCTGACAAACGGGGCCCACACCTAATTAATGATGGGCTTAATTAACAGACTAAATGAACTAATCCTGATAGCCACTTTCGATGGGCCATGCAACTGTAGCGATTAAGTTTAACTATAATAAAATCTGTTAGCAATTTGACCCACTGACCACTAGGCCCCACCTTGACCAATTAAGTTAATTAGTTTAAATAAACTCTGTTAATATTGCCACTATCTATGACATGTGGTCCCACCTTGACCAGTCAAAGTGTTGACTGTGTATCACCTAGCCAATGACAGGTGGCCCCACACCTTATTCCTTGTTGACTGGTCCACTTTGTTCTTGAGTCGGCTGACTTCTTGGACTCACCGGTCAGTCTCCGACTGGGTGCACTTAATGAAATAGCTATTTAATAATTCGAATTTAATTAAATACACTAATGTCAGAATTTGATTAAAACTTTAAAAAATAATATAAAATAATCCATAGCTCGGATGAAAATACTTTGTACATGGAAGTTGCTCAGAACGACGAGACGAATCCGGATATGCAGCCTGTTCGTCTGCCACACCTTCCTAGCATAGCAAACACGCAACTTTCCCCCTCCGGTTCATCTGTCCGAAAACACGAAACATCGGGGATACTTTCCCGGATGTTTCCCCCCTTCGCCAGTATCGCCTAGTACTGCGTTAGGTCACCCCTAGCACCACGTATTGCCATGTTATGCTTTGATTGCTCTGTTATTTATTGTGTTCCCCCTCTGTTAGTTCTTTCTGGTAGACCCCGAGACCGATGTCGGTACCCCTGTGATCGGCTACATCGACGACTAACCCTTCTCTTGCCAGAGCAACCAGACAAGCCCCCACCCCTTCATCACCAGATATCACCTATTCCTTCTCTCTACTGATTGCATTATAGTAGTGTAGCATGTTACTGCTTTCGGTTAATCCTATTCTGCTGCATAGCCTGTCATTGTTGCTACAGTTGTTACCCTTACCTGCAATCCTAAATGCTTAGTATAGGATGCTAGTATTCCATCAGTGGCCCTACACTCTTGTCAAATACGCCATGCTATACTCTTTGGGCGCGATCACTTGAGGTGATCACGGGCATATGATATATACTTTATACCGTTACATTACTTATGATAATGTTCGGAGATGGAAATTTGAAGGGGCAGGTGGCTCCATCCCGGTAGAGGTGGGCACGGGTTCCCGGCGGCCCCCGACTATTACTTTGTGGCGGAGGCGGCAGGCAGGTTGAGACCACCTAGGAGAGAGGTGGGCCTGGCCTGGTCGGCGTTCTGATTACTTCATAATAACACGCTTAACGAGATCTTGGTATTTGATCTGAGTCTGGCCACTGGCCTATACGCACTAACCAACCACGCGGGAACAGTTATGGGCAACCGGTGTCGTGATATCAGCCGAAGCTCTTTTTGACGTCAGCGACTGAGCGGCGCACGCCGGATTGGACTGGAACGCCTACTCTTGTATAAGGGAGGCTGGCTCTGCTTCGGCCAGCGTGCATAGCGATGCATGTGTGCAATGGGCTATGGGCCCCGGACTCCTGTAGCGCATAGGATTTAGACCGGCGTCTTGACCTCTCTATTGAGCCTAGGTGGGGCTGCGGCGTGTTGATCTCCGAGGCGGACATGACCCAGAAAGTGTGCCCAGCCGGAGGGATCGGCGTGTGCGGTAATGTGGTGCACCCTGCAGTGAAGTTTATCTATTCGAATAATCGTGATCGTTGGCAACAGGACGACTTGGAGTTGTACCTTGACCTTATGACAACTAGAACCGGATAATTAATAAAACACACCCTTCCAAGTGCCAGATATAACCCGGTGATAGCTCTCACACAGGGCGACGAGGAGAGGATCGTCGGGTAGGATTATGCTATACGATGCTGCTTGGTGAACTTACCATCTACTCTCTTCTTCATGCTGCAAGATGGAGGTTGCGAGAAGAGTAGTCTTCGATAGGACTAGCTATCCCCCTCTTATTTTGGCATTCTGCAGTTCAGTCCACCGATATTGCCTCTTTACACATATACCCATGCATATGTAGTGTAGATCCTTGCTTGCGAGTACTTTTGATGAGTACTCACGATTGCTTTTCTCCTTCTTTCCCCCCTTTCCCTTCTACCTGGTTGTCGCAACCAGATCTTTGGAAACCAGAGCAGACGCCACCGTCGACGATGACTCCTACTACCTTTGGAGGTGTCTACTACTACGTGTGCTGTTGGCGATGACCGGGAGTAGTTTAGGAGGATCGAGGCGGGAGGCATGCGCCTCTTCGATCTGTATCCCGATTTGTGCTAGCCTTCTTAAGGCAAACTTGTTTACTTATGTCTGTGCTCAGATATTGTTGCTTCCGCTGACTCGTCTATGATCGAGCACTTGTATTCGATCCCTCGAGGCCCCTGGCTTGTATTATGATGCTTGTATGAATTATTCATGTTTTTAGAGTTGTGTTGTGATATCTTCCGGTGAGTCCCTAATCTTGATCGTACACGTTTGCGTGCATGATTTGTGTATGATTGAATCAGGGGCGTCACAAGTTGGTATCAGAGCCGACTGCCTGTAGGAATCCCCCTTCCACACTCCTTGGCCGAAGTTGAGTCTAGTCGATGAAAACTGTTTTAGTAACATGGCTGTGCGGCCCATGGGCCCATGTCGCCATGGGGTGGTATTAGGATCTTTCACTCCTCGATCCTTACTCTGGGACTCTGATCTCTCTTCTATACGGGTTAAATGATTTTACTAAATCTGACTCTAGGTTCTCGTAAATACTTTCTCCCGGAGAGCCCTTCACTTCAGATGACCGCCTGCTGCACTAGAAGATTCCGAAGTTACTCTACGATGTTCTCTGGAGTCTTTGTGCCATCGCATTTGCGATTTCCTTCCACCATCAACCCCTATGAAAACTGCATACACTTGCCATTCATACAATCATTCCCCCTTGATCTTGATATTATAAGATACCTCGAAATCCTCTCTATTGTTCCGAGAATACTTTGTGCCTACTGCCTTGCAGTTCTTTGCCACATGAATATCCCTACGGATAATTTCTCGCACTTACCGAGTATCCACTCATCCCCAGTTGATTCATGTATGTCACCAATCTTCGAAATACCATTTGATCTTCCGAAAATCCTCAGGAGCCTATTGCTCTTGAACTTCTTGCTTGCTTACATTATGGTTAATCCCATAAGTCTAATCTTATTGGCATCCCTTGTCACTATCATTTTGAGTCTGTTGATTCAATATGCTACGAATGTTCACCATCATTAGTCGAATCCTAGGATTATCCTTCCGGCTCAGGCGTCATTTGGATATGAGCTAGTCCTTGACCAATCAATGCCTTGATCGGTTGTGCTTCTAAGTCTATTGGACTTATTCATTTTCGATCAGAACGATTGCTTCTGATCCCTTAATTTGGAAATCTTAATTCCTTTGCCTTTGAGCTTGGATTTAGTCGGTTTTTTCTATAATAAAATGCCTTTGCATTGTTTCTTCCATTCGTGGTGTGCAAATGCTCACATCAACTCCGCTATGGACCGTCAGATCCTTTATTGAATTTTCATCCGACAGTGTCCCTTGTATACAAAAACCTCGAGAAGTTCTTTCCCTGATACATAATGCCATTGATAAATCTTATTCTGTGATTGGCCAACCATGCTCTACTTTCGAGCTGGTGATATTTACTATTGAAGCTTGTGGTATATGTTTCCACGATGCCCCGATGAGCTGAACCTATGCCTTCCTTAATAGGTGTGAACTCGAAAGCTTTCACGAGTCATACTCTTCTGGTATTTTGCTAGATAAAATGTCAACATTACAACCTCTTTGAAAATGAGAAGTGAATGAAAGGTTATGCATTGGAGAAGTGAGAGTCGACCTTGAACTTTGTGTTCATGCTCATGGACACGATGTAGATCCTATCATGGAAGCTTCTTGTAATAATAACTATTTCCTTGATATAATATCATCTGGTATCTGTGAATTGATCCTTTGCAATCGTGGCTCCGACCATGATTGATATCCTTTGATTCCATTTCTCAGACAAGGTGAAGTATTTGTCTTCTGCGGATCAACACCCCAGTCCAACCTCTACTTTGATCTGTCTTCGAGTATTACCCGCTGGTATCTCAAGATTATCTTGGGACTGCATAACTTCTTATGAGTTCTTCATCAAGTACTACATTCTCACTGATTATAGTTTTTCATGGGCTCTGAGTTATTAAACACTCAAAGACACTGATAACTGAACCGAGCCTGCACTACGGATCAACAACTCTTGATAATCTTCTTTAAGTACGAGTTTGAACCCGATCACGCCATTCCTAGCCTGATTAGCTATATCATTATCGTGCTAAATTTTAACTGTGCTACCGGGTCCTTCTTCCCGGAGCACAAATTTCGACGATGAGCTAATCTTACAATCGATCTTCCTCGTCATATCATTTGTCCTTGAACAGCAAGCTTGATTTCGAGTTTGTGTCGTACCCATGGTTCCAATAACTTTTTGTTTCATCATTCCGTTGACTTGATGTCATCGTCGATCAGTTACATCTTCTCGAAACCGCTCGACAAATGTGTCGTGATCATCATCAACATTCTGAGGTCTTCCAAGATATCTATCGAATTCTTGATGAGAAATAGCATCCTTTGCCCTCGATGATTTGATTTATCATCCACAACATTATTGCATTCCCTCCAACACAAAACGTGTTCCTGTTTTGTGTTGTGCCTTGAGTTCCTTGCTATCCAACTCATGTTATGTTCTACCTTGGAGTATTACCATCTTTTATGTCAAGGATATTGTGAGAATTGCTCCACCTCTTGAGAATTCTTGATATAGTAATACTTCCCACCATCACCATTCGTACTTGGTCCCCGTGTTGTTTCAAACCGAATACCGACAATTAAACTATGATGTATGAATTCAAAACTTCTAGCGACCCTATTGCTTCCAAGTTAATGGTCAATCATTCGTTCTTAGACTATTGGTTATTTGATCACCATTCTAACTTGATCATGCTCCCTAAGCCCATATTTTGGGTGCAGCTTTCAACCAATGTTTAAGTGTGTATGTTTTTCCTCGAGCTTACATCATTATATCATTTGATATGACAAATGTTATCTCCTTGTTCACATAATTGTGGAAATCCATCTTTTGGAAATCTCGATGCTATGTCACTGAGTCCATTAGCCACCTCCTCATCCTCTACTTGGTTTAATGATGAACGCATGATTAGGAACTTAATTCCCTCGTTCATTTCCCGAGAATCTTACAATGTCATCTCGTCAATTGGTGTTGCATCTTTTTCTTCTTAGGCATCCTGAGTCTGAGATATCCTAACACCAATCAGATATGAATCGCGGTCAGATATGATGGTTGGGATGCATTTTCCAAGAGTTATAACATTGGTCTTTATATAACCCGGTAAGGTGATGTCATGCCTAGCACACCTGGCTGGAAGGCCTATTGTTATACTTCTTCCTTTTAGCAATGTTAACCATTCTTCCATGAGGAAATTGAAAGACTTATTCTATAAGTTGTTCCTGATGAGTCCATTGAGTATCCAAGGTCCGACCTTTGCTTGAAGACTATGTCAATGCTATCTGGAAGCATGTCTGTGGTACTCCGATTTTCAACAAGAACATTTGAAGCCCAATGCTAAATGTGTCTTGCTCAATTATCCAAACACCTGTATGGGTAATGTTATGAAAATTCTCTCCCCTACCTAAAGAGTTTTCTACATTATATCCTGTCATGGATATCATGCTCTGCTTATCCTTGGGAAGGATATACCCTTAAAATATGTGTTTAAACACATTTTTTCTATCCATTGTTTGGTTTAATCTGATAATCACATTTTCCTTTCCATTGTTTGGTTTACCCCTTTCTTGTGATCTATATGATCCAAGCAGAAATATTCTCCTACTTATGTAAACACCTCGGTGTACATTTCTGTCAGCAAGACCCTGTTACTATTGTTGATGACATTCTGGTAACCACCGATGGACGAGAACTTTGCCTATTGGTCCGCCTTGTTCAACGAGCAGGAAAATGGTTCTCTTCTTCCCTCGCCCTTGGTACCGATATTGTTGCCGACATAACTGATAGGCTATCCTCTGACATGCCTTGCTTACATGATCGTGCAAGACGCCATCGCCCTTCCTACTTTTAACCCACATGGTGGTCCCATAACCCACAGTTCCAGGATCGAAACCTGACTCTCCTTTACACCCTGTTGTCAAAGTTATTCCTCACGCTTGACTTTGTATGTAATTCACGAGCCACCTTTCGAGATATCACCAATTCTGGTATCCGAAACAATACTTATGCCCATTGCTCTGAAACCCTTTCACACTCTGTTTCAGGCAACAAATGATTGTCTATCCGCTTGAAACTTCTTATTGCACCTTCTTACCTTGCTCTCGATATCTTCTTACGTTTCAATTCGAGAGATACCTATGCTTCTTCCCTTGAGTTAACCGTCTGATGCTCAATTTTGTTAGAATTCGTCCTTATAGAGTTTTCCCCTATTATCCTTTCGTAAGTACGGTGAAGATCCTGAAGGAAGGACGACAACTTCATCGTGATGCATTGATGCATAGGAATGGAGGCATCAATGTATTGGATCGAACTCTTCGAGAAGAGCACCCAAGACCGAGAAGAATCGTTAGAATTCCGTAACCAATTCCTTCCCCTTAATTCTACCTCTTAAATCTCGGGACGAGATTTCTTGTAGTGGAGGAGAATTGTAACGCCCCGATAATTAAGCAACAAAACTTTCTACTAATGATGCCACGTCACCACGATCACTGTTGATAATCTCCCGATGAATCAATCCCGTTCGAATTCAAAATTCGAAATCAAGGCAAACAATAAAAGTTTTCAAACATTAAAACTAAAATGTTCGAAATGGAACAAATAAATCCTAAGTAAAAATGGTGGAGAAACCACACCTTTATAAAATGTATAAATGCTCTAAGCGAAGCGAACAACAGCTAAAACCAATAATTAAATGCTTTTAATAATATATAAAATATTAAACTAATTTACTTGGGAGCCCAAGTTATTGTGGCATTTGAATAAGTAGTAACACTATTTTAGGAACTAATTTTATATTTTATAAAACTATAGTAAATAGAAAATAAGATAAAATAGTAAAAAGAAAATAGATAAAAGAAAAACAAACCAAATAAATAAATAAAAGGAAGACAAAGCCTGCCCCCTTCCCTCTGGGCCGTTTGGCCCACCAGGCTGCCCACCAGGTCGGCCCCTCCCCTGCTATAACCCTAGGCCTCACCCGAATCCCTCGCTCGATCCCACCCCATTCCCTCGTTCTCCCACACCGCCGCCACCACACAACGCACACACAGGGGAGAGGAGCTCCTCGTCCCGATACCCATGGCCGCCAGCGACCGCCTCAGGCCTCCTCGCGCGTGCCCCTTCGACCGCCGGTGGGCCAAGCTGACCCAGCGGATCCCGACGCCTTGTTTCTCCGTGCCACGCCCGATGCCCGCGCCGGCAACCTCGACCTCCAGCCATGGCGCCCGCGCCGGCAACCTCGACCTCCAGCCATGGCGCCCGCGCCTCCTCTTGCCAAGCTACTTCGCGCCGCTGTCTCCCTCCGGCTGCCCCGAGCCGCTCCTCATCATCGATGTGAGTGCCGCCCTATTTCCCCTCTCTTCCCTACCTCGCACGCGTCGCCTAGCTAGCCGTAATCAAGCGAAGAGCGGTCGTGGCCATGCCGCTGCTTGGCCAAGCTCATCGCTGCTCTCGTTGACCGCTGGTCAAAACGTTGCTACCGTCGTGTTCATGGAGGCCCCAGGATGTAGCCTGGCTGCTTTACTCGCACAATCTCCTATTGTTTCACTGGATCCGTCAAGCTCTTGTTTTGGCTGCCGCTAGCCCTCGTCGCTCGCGTCCATCCTGGCACCTCCAGCACCAACCACTAGCCCAATTCGATGCGTGCCAACGCGCTCGTCCTACTGATGCTCGTGGGTGACAACATCGTCGCCGGAACGCAACTCCAGCGAGCCTCCGCCGTGTACTGTGGCTGCCGGCGACTAAACACCAGTGCGCTGACATGGCACCATTAACCCAGCTACTAATGACGCCCTATGCCCCTGACAAACGGGACCCACACCTAATTAATCATGGGCTTAATTAATAGACTAAATAAACTAATCACGATAGCCACTTTGTCAATGGGACATGCAAGCGTAGCGATTAAGTTTAACTATAATAAAATCTGTTAGCAATTTGACCCACTGACCACTAGGCCCCACCTTGACCAATTAAGTTAATTAGTTTAAATAAACTCTGTTAATATTGCCACTGTCTATGACATGTCGCCCCACCTTGACCAGTCAAAGTGTTGGTATGTATCACCTAGCCAATGACAGTGGCCCCCACCTGCTTGTTCACTTATTGACTGGTCCACTTTGATCTTTGAGTCGGCTTCTTTGGACCCACCGGTCGATCTCATTGGGTGCACTTAACGAAATAGCTATTTAATAATTCGAATTTAATTAAATAGACTAATGTGAGAATTTGATTAAAACTTTAAAAATTAATATAAAATAATCCGTAGCTCGGATGAGAATACTTTGTACATGGAAGTTGCTCAGAACGACGAGACGTATCCAGATACGCAGCCCGTTCTTCTGCCACACCTTACTAGCATAGCAAACACGCAACTTTCCCCCTCTGGTTCATCTGTCCGAAAATGCGAAACACCGGGATACTTTCTCGGATGTTTCCCCCTTCCTTGATGTCGCCTAATCTGCGTTAGGTCACCCCTAGCACCGCGTATTGCCATGTTCTGCTTTGATTGCTCTATTATTTATTGTGTTCCCCCTCCGTTACTTATTTCCGGTAGACCCCGAGACCGATGCCGGTACCCCTGTGATCGGCTACATCGACGACGAACCCTTCTCTTGCCAGAGCAACAAGTCAAGCCCCCCCCCCCCCCCCGATCACCAGATACCGCCTATTCCTTCTCTCTACTGCTTGCATTAGATTAGTGTAGCATGTTACTCCTTTCGGTTATTCCTATTCTGCTGCAAAGCCTGTCATTGTTGCTACTGTTGTTACCCTTACCTGCAATCCTAAATGCTTAGTATAGGATGCTAGTATTCCATCAGTGGCCGTACACTCTTGTCCGTCTGCCATGCTATACTACTGGACCGCGATCACTTCAGGAGGTGATCACGGGCATATGATATATACTTTATACTGTTACATTACTTATGGTACTGTTCGGAGATGGGGGCTGAAGGGGCAGGTGGCTCCATCCCGACAGAGATGGGCCTGGGTTCCCGACGGCCCCCGACTATTACTTTGTGGCAGAGCGACAAGGCAGGTTGACACCACCTAGGAGAGAGGTGGGACTGGCCCTGGTCGGTGTTCGCGGTTACTTCATAATCACATACTTAACGAGATATTGGTATTTGATCTGAGTCTGGCCACTGGCCTATACGCACTAACCAACTACAAGGGAACAGTTATGGGCAACCGGCGTCGTGGTATCAGTCGAAGCTCTTTTGGCGTCGGCGGCGGCCTTGTGAGATTGGGCCGAACGCCTACTCTTGTATAAGGGAGGCTAGGTCTGCTTCCGGCCGCGTACGCAACATGCAGGTGTGCAACGGGCGATGGGCCCAGACCCCTACGCACATAGGATTTAGACCGGCGTGCTGACCTCTCTATTGAGCCTAGGTGGGGTTGCGACGTGTTGATCTACCGAGGCCGGACATGACCCAAGAAAGTGTGCCCGGCCAGAGGGATCGAGCGTGTCGGGTAATGTGGTGCATCCCTGCAGGGAAGTTTATCTATTAGAATAGCCGTGATCTTTGGTAACAGGACGACTTGGAGTTGTACCTTGACCTTATGACAACTAGAATCGGATACTTAGTAAAACACACCCTTCCAAGTGCCAGATATAACCCGGTGATCGCTCTCACACAGGGCGACGAGGAGAGGATCGTCGGGTAGGATTATGCTATACGATGCTTCTTGGTGAACTTACCATCTACTCTCTTCTTCATGCTGCAAGATGGAGGCTGCCAGAAGCGTAGTCTGCGACGAGACTAGCTATCCCCCTCTTATTCTGGCATTCTGCAGTTCGGTCCACCAATATTGCCTCTTTACACATATACCCATGCATATGTAGTGTAGATCCTTGCTTGTGAGTACTTTGGATGAGTACGCACGGTTGCTTTTCTCCTTATTTTCCCCCTTTCCCTTCTACCTGGTTGTCGCAGCAGGATCTTTGGAAACCAGGAGCCAGACGCCACCGTCGAGGATGACTCCTACTACACTAGAGGTGTCTACTACTACGTGCAGGCCGCTGACGACGACCAGGAATAGTTTAGGAGAATCCCAGGCAGGAGGCATGCGCCTCTTTCGATTTGTATCCCAGTTTGTGCTAGCCTTCTTAAGGAAAACTTGTTTACTTATGTCTGTGCTCAGATATTGTTGCTTCCGCTGACTCGTCTATGATCGAGCACTTGTATTCAAGCCCTCGAGGCCCCTGGCTTGTGTTATGATGCTTGTATGACTTATTCATGTTTTTAGAGTTGTGCTGTGGTATCTTCCGGTGAGTCCCTGATCTTGATCATACTGCGTTTGCGTGCATGATTAGTGTATGATTGAATCAGGCGTCACCTTTGGAGCACTAGGCAAAGAGTTGTCGTGGACAACCTTTGGAGACAGCGATCTCCGGGAAGCGAGCACCGACCAATGAGTTGACCATGTTGGCAGGCCAACCCATGGAGACGTAGAACTCCAGGAAACAAGCACTGGCCAAAGAGTTGACAATGTTGGCAGACGAACTCCTCAAAGAAAGCTGGAAGAACAGCAAGGGCCCCACCGTGCCTACCCCAGAAACTCTAATGGCCACCTATGCGAGGCTCAAGGCCGAGTTTGAGGAGATAGTCGCCGTTGGGAAGCAGTATTCCCCTAGCAAGGTGATGGGCCCCATCGAGGACGAGGAGATGGCCCCCAGAGGGATGGGATCCCCCGGTGAGCTGCACAAGGTAAAAAATAATGGCTTACCATAGTTGTGGTTTTTGATTATTTGCAATGTGCTTGATAATATGTTAGGGTTGTGAAGGTGTTGGTGGACGTCCTTGATGATTCCGATGTCGCGACCCGTCCTGTGGACAACGCCCCAGAGATCGTTTTCGATGTCACGGTCTGTCCTGTTGACATCGCCCCGGAGATCAATTCCGATGTCGCTGTCCATCCTGTGGACATCGCCCCAGAGATCGATTCCGATGTCGCGGTCCATCCTGTGGACATCGCCCCAGAGATCGATTCCCATGCCGATGTCCGTGTTGTGGTCATTGCCCGAGAGATCGATGACAAGAAATAGTTGGTCGCGCTAATCCTTCAGGGTAGTTTGCATTGTGTTTAATTACTAGAATGATGCGTGTTATCAAACCATCTTCAGGGTAGGTGCACTGTCTTGTGTGGGCGGTACTTGCTACTTTTGTTTGATAGTGAATCATGCGAACCCTCTCCGAGTTATGGAAACAGATGTATCCTCACTAGGTTTTGATGTAATATATGGCATGCTTAGATGTAAGTTTGAATTGTTTATCATATCAGCAGGGCTTGTTTGATGATTCTTGGTGTTAGTAGGCTAGCTACCGTGCGAGCTATAGTACTTGCAAAACACTCACCGAAGAGAAGCGTTGGGGTTGATGAGCTAAGTAATGCGCTTATCTTGATCCGTCATCGACCGGCCAATTGCCCAAGCTCCTAAAATTGTAGGCTTAGCAATCGATCAGACAATAGTCGACATGGATACATTCAGGCCTCATTTGGTTCATAGGGTAGGAAAATCGTAGCAAAAGTATAGAGACGTACAACACAAAATCATAGCAGTACAGAGACATACTCCCTCCGTTCCAAAATAGATGACTCAACTTTGTAGTACTAACTTTGAAACGGAGGGAGTACAAATCCTAGGCGAGCTAGTTTGGCCTAGTGGGTTTCAGTGATATGACGTGGTACAGTGCATCCCAGTCTTCGCGTGTGGTAGCAGCATTGCGGGTAAGTAAGTTTTCTTGAAGAAGCGGAATTCAACAAAGTCATGATGGTTCCTTCGTCCGACCAACTTACAGTGGGAAAGGTTGGGCCTGCGCTACGACCGGGAGTGGACCAGGATAATTTTCTGCGTGGCAGGTGGACCAGGACGCTCGACGTCCCACATGTTGGCGAATGAAAGTATTCTTTCCGATATAGAGGACGAGCAATGAGTATTCATTGTTTATTTTTGATGAAAGCTATTGTCTCCACTGTTACGACGAAGGAGTGTGAAACACGGCAGCCCAGTGAACTTGGCATGTGCACCACTCCCTCCTTCCTCGTGTAATACTACCATAGTGTTGACTATAAGGTTGGCTATAAGGTTACAACGTTTTCTCACTTTCTCTCTATCTATTTCCTCTCAAATGTTTTTTACCTTTCTTTTTTTTAGACACGATTGTTTTTATGCCTCTTTTTTTAGAATTCGTTTTTTATACCTAGGAGGATGTGTAGAGACGGGCTCTTGCAGAGCCCACTCCTTGACTTTGTCAATGCCTCTCTCTCCTCCACGGGCTTATAGCCCAGTATTTTACTAGTACTACTTGCTATGAATGCGGGCAGCTGGCGTCTGAAGGGGGAGCACACGCGGGAGGTGGGGGGGTTTCTGGTGGGCCAGGGCGGTCAGAAGCGGGCTTGGAAGCGGTCCGGACTCCCGCATGGCCCACCTCACATTATCACCATATATTTCTTGGAGTCCGTGCGCGGCGGGCACGCGATCTCTTCTCCCTCCCCCGTCTCAGTTCCATCAGCACGACAGCGTGGCGACGGTGATGATGAAGTTACCGGTGCAAGGCTTTACCTAAGCACTACGACAATATGACCGAGGTGTGTAACTGTGGAGGGGGGCACCGCACACGGCTAAGAGAAGACTTGGTGTGCCTTGGGGTGCCCCTTCCCTATGTATATAAAGGAGGGGGGAGGAGGAGGCCGGCCAAGCGGGGCGCGCGCCATAGGGGAGTCCAACTAGGATTCCCAGTCCTAGTTGGAGTCCCCTTCCTTTTTCCAAGAGGGGGGGAGAGGGAAGGAGGAAGAGAGGAAGAAGGAAAGAGGGGGATGATGCCCCCTCCCTAGTCCAATTCGGACTTGCCATGGGGGCGCGCGCGGCCTCCCCTTGTGGCCTTTCTCTCCTTTCCACTAAAGCCCATTAAGGCCCAATATTTTTGTAACACCCATGTACTGATGAGCTACAGTAACCCCTAGGGTTAAGCTGGTTATTTTTGCTAAACAGTGCATGTTCATCTTTACTTCTATCTCATTTCAAATTCCGATCAAATTCTTTTTCAAATACTAAGTGAAATCCAAAAGTTCACAAAAATGAAAACTAAAATGTTGATCATGTGACAAATATGCACTTCTTAATATTGGTGGTGAACCAACATTTTTGCAGAGTGGTTTAATGCCCTAATCTATTTAAAACATATATTTAAAAAATTAATTAAAAAAAGGAAAAGGTCCCCCCTCCACTTTGCCGACTGGCCCACCTGGCCACCGTGCCCCCTGGGCCTCGGCCCACCTAGCCGACCTAGACCGCCCAGCTCCCCTCCCGCGTCGTCTTCACTGTGCGGGCGATCGAGCGCCCGTGCTCACGGTCGCCGCCCGATCGGCTCGTCGCCCCATGCCACGGCAACGCCGAGGATAAGGACGAGCCCTCCCTCCTTGACCTCGTCCTCGTCAGCCCCCTCCCCGCGCAGATATTTTCCCTCTCCCCCCAGATCTCGCCCACTCTCCACCTTGTGCGCTCCGTCTTGCCTGAGCACGGCGTCGCCGCCTTCTGGCACCACCGTGGCGAGTGCCGCCCCCTCTTCCCTCCGACGTGCCCTTCCGCTTCGCCGACCTCCGCTGCATCTTCGCTGACCACACGCTCGAGCCAGATGCCCCCATGGTGCCGTCCCCGCCAACGGCTTCTTCCTCCACTCTGACACACTCCATCGACGAATCCGGCCACCTTGAGCCTCCATCGAGCCCGCTGCCATCCCCTACGGCTCCACTGTGAGCTCCCGTTCTTAACCCCTCACCGCCCCGTCCATTTCCATGCGTGTAACCGCCATCGCCATAGCTCCCGTAGGCCACCGCCGCCCTGCTCTATCGCCGCCATGGCCACCACTCGTTCCGAGCTAGCCGAGCACGGGCACGTGCTGAGGGCATCGCGGTGAAGCCGCCTATGCCCTTTGCTTGTCGTCCCATGTCCCCTTGCACTGGATCCGTTTGCGCCCGACTCCGGCCGGCGCGTCGCTCATCACCGCCGTCCCCACGGGCCTCCCCGCAGCCTCCCGCTACCTCCATCGGACGCACGCGAGCGTCAGCTGCTCGTAGGGCCTCTCCGCGCGCCGACCCGTGCCCTGCATCGCTGAATCCGCCATCGCCGGCCGCCGCCGCCGCCTCTGCTCGACGCCACCGTCGTTGAAGCCTGCCTCAGCCCGAGCTGAGGCCACCGTTGGACGCGCCGCTCCTCCCGCTTCCGATCGATCTCGGCCGCGCTCGAAACGGCCCCCTGTGGCGCGTTTCCGGCGAAGTCCCAAGCCCCGCCGCCACGATCTGCGTCGCCTGAGCTTCACCACCAGCCGCGCTGACGTGGCCGCCTCGGGGCCACCCGCTGGGTCACTGACCAGTGGCCCCCGCGTGCCCCCTAACCTGTTGACCCAATCAATGGCTGACTAGGCGTCGCGCAATCACTGCCAATGGGCCCCGCGTGTGCCCTGTTGACTGGTCAGCAGGTCAGTTGACCGCTGATGCATTGATGATGTCATGCTGACATCATATTCCTTTTTATGAATTAATTTAAATGGTAATAATATTATAAAATTAATTAAAACTTTGAAAATTAATATAAAATAATATATAACTTGGATGAAAAAAATTTATACATGAAAGTTGCTCAGAACGATGAGACGTATCCAAGTATGTGGTCAGTTCATCTGCCACATTCCCCTAGCATAGCGAACATGCAACATTTCCCCTCTGTTTCATTTGTCTGAATATGCCAAACTTCGGGAAAATATTCCCGGATGTTATCCCCCTTCGCCAGTATCGTGTAGCATAGCGAACATCCCTAGCGCTACTTATTACCTGTCATGCATGTGTTTGCTCTGTATTTACTGTTTCTGCCCCCTCTTCTCTCCGGTAGACCCCGAGACCGCCGTCGATGCCGCTGTGATCCACTACGTCGATGACGACCCCTTCTTCCCTTTCATTGAGCTTCGGGCAAGCCCCTTTGATCATCCCGATATCGCCCATTCCATTCTCTCATGCTTGCATTAGATTTTGCTATTGTAATTGATTGCTCCTATTACGATGCATAGCACGCTTTTGTAACTATTTGTTGTACCTTACACCTTATCCTAAACTGCTTAGTATAGGTTGGTTAGTGATCCATCAGTGGCCCCAACCTTGTCCTTGTTACCCCTGCTTCATCATCGACGACTCGATCAACGTGATCGATGACCAGAGCCCGACACCTCACATCACATCACGCCCTTTTGTTGCTCGACTCTGCAGAGTTACCATCGAGTGCCCAGGGTGGTACCTCATACATCACTCCTGATGAGATATCTATAGTGTAGCTATTCAGTCGTGGTCATTGAGGGTGATTCCTCCTTGACCACTTCCGATACGACTCTGTGGTGCAACCCCTCAAGTATGAACCTCGAGGGTTGTTCCTCTTATGTCCACCTTGATGATTACATCGAGTGGAATCCATCGAGGGTGATTCCTCGGGTTTTCCCCTTGATGTTTGGATACACGGTTACCTTGACTTTACTTGAGACCTTTGGGAAAGTCAGTCGGGCCCGGAGAGCACCCACAAGATAATTACGTGGCACGGCCGGGCATTCTAGGCCCTTGCCGTAAGTCCACGAGACGGGGCGACTGTGTCACATTATCGTGAGCGTCTGCTCATCTCCGGAAGCTAATAATACACTATGGTTTGGGTATTTGTTCTGAGTTGGCCTCTGGCCTTTACGCACTAACCGCCACGCGAGAATAGTTATGGGCCTTGGCGTCGTAGTATCAGCCGAAGCTTTGTCAGACGTCTAGTTCAGCATTGTGGGCCTGTCGGGCCAGTGCCATCCAGTATGAGGTGGTGCTCGTCCCGGATCGTCGCACAACGACCCAGAGTGCAATGGGCGATGCGCCCAGACCCCGGAGTGCTAAGGATGTAGACCGGCGGGGACCTCTCTGCTGAGCCTAGGTAGGGCTGCGACGTGTTGATCTTCCGAGGCCGGGCATGACCCAGGAAAGTGTGTCCGACCAGAGTAATCAAGCGTGTTTGAAAATGTGGTGCGCCCCTACAGGGAAGATTATCTATTAATAGCCGTGTCCATGGTAACGGACGTTCAGACTTATATCATGATCTTTTACAACTAGAAATGGGTACTTGAGATATGTGGCTCCGGGATTGCTTCCTCGCAGGGAGTCGAGGAAGGATCTCTGGGCATTAATGCTACAACATGCTTGTTAATTATAAATTGCTATTCTTTACTCTTCTACATGCTGCAAGATGCTTCGAGCTGCTTGAAGATGCTAGTCTTTGATAGGCTAGGCCTTCCCCCCTATTCTAGTATTCTGCAGTTCAGTCCACAGATACATACCCTCATTTGATACCAATGCTTACTTAGTATATATCTGATGCTTGCGAGTACTTTAGATGAGTACTCACAGTTGCTTTGCTACCCCTTTTCCCCCTTCTTCCTTCTTTCTGGTTGTTGCAACCATATGGTGGATCCCTGGAGCCAGATGCCACCGCGACGGATACTACTACATGGAGGCCGCCGAAGACCAGGATTAGTTAGGAGGTCCCAGGCAGGAGGCCCTGCCTCTTCGATCGTTGTTGCTTTTGTGTTTGCCTTCTTAAGGCAGTCATGACTAACTTATTCTGTACTCAGATATTTTTGTTTCCGCTGACTCTTGTGTATTCGAGCCTTTGAGGCCCCTGGCTTGTAATATGAAGCTTGTATTATTTTAATTTGTGTCTAGAGTTGTGTTGTGATATCTTCCCGTGAGTCCCTGATCTTGATCGTACACATTTGTGTGTGTGATTAATGTATGATTGAATCAGGGGCTTCACAAGTTGGTATCAGAGCCGACTGCCTGTAGGATCCCCCGTTCCAACTCCTTGGCCGAAGTTGAGTCTAGTCTTTTAAAACTATTTTACTAACATCAATGTGCGGCTTATGGGCCCATGTCGCCATTGGGTGGTATTAGGATCTTTTACTCCTCATTTATACTCTGGGGCTCTGATCTCTCTTCTATTCGGGTTAAATGATTTTGCTAACTCTAACCTTAGGATCTCGTGATCACATCCACCCAGAGATTTGTATTACGCCTTTCTTGATTTGAGGGCCAGGATCTGCTTCACATTGTCCACGGGCCGCAGGATCCTTTTATCGAGGGCACCCTGCATCGTCCCTTGCACATTCCTCGCTCTAGTGGTTTTCTCCGACGTGGATGTAGCCTTTGCTATGTCTCGTTGTTGTATCCCTCCATCGCATGCCAACGTGCCGCCTAGTATGTCTAGGATGATTCTCTTGTCCGAACGCATACTAACAACGTGTAAATGGCTCTGTATATGTATATGTATGTCTTTAATGACTACTATTTTGTACATACTATGCCTTTGCTCATGTTCAAGCTGCATCATGAATGACTCCATACACCTGCTCCACCCCCTGTTAAACTGCTCCCTGATGTTTTTAGCGGGATGGCTGATGATCCTCCACCTCCACCCTATATTGCCGCAATGATGCAGCAGTTTGAGCTGAATCGTTAGTTTATGACTGGAGTACTGTCTCGGTTTCCAAACCAGAATGCTCATCAACAGCATGCCCCAATAACACTACCAAAATTTGTGCGCCTCAACCCGTCCATTTTCCGCAACTCCACCAATCCTATGGATGCTAATGACTGGCTTCATGACATCCTGTTTGAGATGGAGTCAGCTAATGTTGCCCCTGCTAGTTATGTCACCTTTGCGACATTTCACCTGAAGGGTTCAGCTGCTCAATGGTGGGAAAGCCATAGGGGTATGCTGCCTGCAGAGACTGTAACCACTTGGCAAGAATTCCAGACAGCCTTTCGTGCACGGCACATTCCTCAAGGTCTGATAGACCAGAAGAAGAAGGAGTTCCGCAAACTCTCACAGGGCACATTGACCGTGGATGAATATCAGAGGAAATTCCTTGAATTATCTTGCTATGTTGCGAATGACGTCTGCACTGACACTCGCAAGCAGGAGAAATTTCGTGAAGGATTGCGTCCCGATATGAAGCTCGCACTTGTGCTCATGATTGCGCAGACTTTGCGACGCTTGTCAGCCAATCATTCCGAACTGAAACTGGTCTGACTGAGTACCAGGAGTCGCTCAAGTGTACTCGAGATGTTGGCTTATCCTCAAGTCAGCCTGCTTAGAAACGTCAAGTCTGGACCCACACAATGTTCATCACCGACCTGCTCCAACACCAAAGTCGTCTTATGTTGCGCCTCATCTGCCTCCGCCGCCGAGACAGCTAATGATTCGAAGTGGACAGTCCAATGTTGTAGCTCCTCCTCATAATGATGGTTTATGCCGCAAGTGTGGTCAGCAAGGGCACCGTGCTGCCAGCTGCCGCCCGACACAGAATCAAAAGACACGAGCTCGTCAACCCAGAAACCCAAATGCCAGGACGCCTACACTCAGTCATGGTCATGATAATCATGTAAAGGTTGAAGAAGCTCGACGGGACCCCAAAATTGTGATGGGTACCCTCCTAGTGAATTCAGTCCTAGCTTCTGTTATTTTTCATTCGGGAGCATCACATTCTTTCATTTCTGAAGCGTTTGCATGCAAGCAAGAATTATCGTTCAAAAATATGTACCCTCCACTGGTGGGTAGCTCTCCAGGCTCCAGGTGGGATACCTCGATGATAGCCCACAACAACCACATTGAAATTGGAGGGTTAGTATTCACTCCTTCACTTATGGCCCTCAAGGTTTCTACCATAGATGTCATTCTGGCCATGAATTGGTTGGGTCCTCACCAAACCCTAACCGACTGTGCAGCTGAGATAGTCCAGCTCACTCACCCTTATACAGCGGTGTCCAATACTCATTGAACAGCTCGGGATGCCGAGGACGGATATATGTTCTGAATGCATTGAATGCTTCACCTCTTGAGGGAATAGAGAACATTCCAGTTGTTCGTGAATTCAAAGATGTCTTCCCAGAAGAACTTCCAAGAATACCCCCTACTAGAGCTGTCGAATTCATCGTAGACTTGAAACCGGGCACAACTCCTATTGCCAAGCGACCCTACAAGATGCCGCCACATGAACTCCTTGAACTTAAGGAGGAAATGGACAAATCTCTTCACAAGGGATTCATTCGTCCTAGTTCCTCTGCTTGGGGAGCACTGTCGGTGTCAAAACAGGCGGATCTCGGGTAGGGGGTCCCGAACTGTGCGTCTAAGGCGGATGGTAACAGGAGGCGGGGGACACAATGTTTACCCAGGTTCGGGCCCTCTCGACGGAGGTAATACCCTACTTCCTGCTTGATTGATCTTGATGATATGAGTATTACAAGAGTTGATCTACCACGAGATCGTATAGGCTAAAACCCTAGAAGCTAGCCTATGGTATGATTGTTGTTGTCCTATGGACTAAACCCTCCGGTTTATATAGACACCCGAGGTGGCTAGGGTTACACAGAGTCGGTTACAAGGAAGGAGATCTACATATCCGTATTGCCAAGCTTGCCTTCCACGCCAAGAAGAGTCCCATCCGGACACGGGACGAAGTCTTCAATCTTGTATCTTCATAGTCCAACAGTCCGGCCAAAGGATATAGTCCGGCTGTCCGGATGCCCCCTAATCCAGGACTCCCTCAGTAGCCCTCGAACCAGGCTTCAATGACGATGAGTCCGGCGCGCAGATTGTTTTCGGCATTGCAAGGCGGGTTCTTCTCCAAATCCTGAATACCTGTTGAATAGTGTCCGGCTTCCCATAAATGTTGCGCTTCTTGGCTTCCACGTCCAATAATGGCTATCTTCCACGTGTCGTTAATGCGTAGAAGCCGGGCATTTTACATTTGCCACCCTAGCTATGTGAGTGAACTGTCTATTAAAGAGGCAGGGATTATTAGATCCAAATCACACCATCCTTCCACGGCGAGCATTCATCGGAGCGCGCCCGAAAAAATCCATCCCAACATGGCCGGCCACCGCAGCTCTTCCTCTCGCTCCCGTAGCCCTAAGCCCGGAGATTGGAAGAAGTGTTCCGTCCCGCACAGTCAATTAGTGGAGTTACAGACCCAGGGATTTCTCCCTCCAGCATATATGGTCCTCGTTCGAGCCGGGCTCGCCACCTACAATGGCGGGGAGCAAGCGGAGAGCTTTCCCAACCCCTCCAAGGGGGGGTGGGTATACCTCGTCCCTTATTTATTAAGGGGACTCGGATTTCCAATCCATCCGTTCCTTCGAGGGCTCCTGGAGTTTTATGGCCTCCAGTTGCATAACTTCACTCCTGCTTCCATATTACACATCGCCGGTTATGTAGCCCTGTGTGAGCTGTTTCTGGGCTGCGAAGCTCATTTTGCGCTGTGGAAGAAGCTATTCTGCCTCGTGCCCGCATACGAGGGGTCAATATATCAAGTGGGCGGAGCGAAATATGGCGCATTCTTTGGGGACCGGATACCTGTCCGGTACCCGAAGAAAACGTCCAAGACCGGCCTTCGGAGTGGTTTTATATGGAGGGCGTCCCCTTCCGGATCCTATTCGGATGGGTCTTCCGAGTTCGACAACGCCCTTTGAAGAAACACGAAGCTAAGCCCACGGAGCCCTCAGGAGGAAGATAACAGAGATGTCCTTTACCTGATGGGCCGGATAAAGGTGCTGGCTCAATCAGGACTGACAATAACCGAGGTTATGTCAATATGCATTATGCGGGGGGTGCAGCCACTTCAATATCGAGGCCACCCCATGTGGCACTTCAACGGGGATGATGATGCCACTCGTTGCGAGCGTAAGGGACCGGACTCACCATCGCCACGGCAAGAATTACATCGGTTGTATAAAGGAGAAGAAGAGGAGTTCATCCGCATTAAGCCACGGCATGGATTCTCCATGTACAACCCTCCAAGCTGGGTGAGTTGCCATTCTTTACTCCCATCCTGTCCACACTCGTCGTCATATGTATTTACCTTGCCATTTCACGGCAGGAACTGCGGAAGGCTGTAAGGGAGGTCAACAGCTCGCCTCCACAACCGGAGGATCCTGGCCGGGCCCTCGACCCTAGCCTCGAAGAGGATCCGGACATATTTGTGGAGCTGATCGACAGGATATTCTATCAATTAAGCTGTGATGATGCCATGGTGGCCATTATAGTTGATTATCCTGGGCTACTCCCCGCCTCGCATGTAAGTAAAACCAAAGTCCCGTCTTCCAAGAAGGATCCCCTTTTATGTACTTCACCCATCATACATGTATGGTGTTTTACAGGGAAGGCCCTCGGGACGACATGCCGAACCTGCGGTGACTCGCCAACAAGGGGCGCCGAAGCCGGGCCGGGTGAAAAGGAAGGCGATCCGGACTGAGACGCCGGCGCAGAGGTATGATACAAAGCCTCGCTCCGTGGTTGTCGTCTTTAAAAACATAATAACACCCATGTTTCCTAGAAGGAAAAACGCTCGCATGACTATATCTAGAGAGGTTGCCGATCACGCCTCCACCAGTCGGGCCCCAGGGCCGGACACAGAGGCGGAAGCTAACACGGGGCACGCGCCGGATGCTCCTCCTACATAGGACGCGAATAAAATATCCGCTAAAAATTCCGAAGTGGAGAGCGCCATAAATCACAGGCGTCGCCGGGCCGTACTCCGTGACGCTTGTTTCTCCCAAGAGGCGTTTGATGCCTTCAACTCGGGAGACGTGTACATCCGTGCTGCTCAAAATGGTCTTGCCAGAGCCACGGACCAGTATGTAAAGGATATACAGGTAAGAAAATTTGATGATTATATATATCGGTAGCTCACGAGACTTGAAACAGTTGGCACAACTGATTTAAGGATCATTATTTGTGCAGAGTTTTTACGTAAGAATACCCAATTGTCTCAAGAGCTGGAAGAGTGCAAGGCCCAGCTACGGGCCGCAGTTGCCGCATTGAAGGAGTCCGAGAAGGCCCCCTCTGGTAACACTTGTTTCAAATAATGATAGGTACCATATAGTATGAGGCATGCATGCGAATCTAACAATAGATATTGCAGATGACTCCGGAGTGAATCCGGATGAGCAACATGTCATACGGCAGCTAAAGGCTGGCGAGCGCATGCTTACGAAAGTTAGGCGGGAGAAAAATGATCTCCAAGACGCCAATACCCAGCTGAGCGTGGGCGAAGGATGTTCGAGCCCAGCTTGCGGACTCCGTGAAGGAGAATAAGCGGCTTCGACGCGGCATTTTCGATAAGTGCTTGAACGAACTTTTGAAAGAGTTCGGCAAAGAAGCCGGCTAATGAGTTATGTCTGCAGTATCTTGACGGGTCGTCGTCAGCGGAGGAGATGCCCGGTCTGCGGGTGATCTTCTACCAGAGCTCTCTGGCCCGCGAACAAGTTCGGCAGGTGATGCAGGGTATTGCCCAGGCCTTGTGGCCATCCGTCTCCCTGCCAGGAGGCATTGGAGAGCTTGCAGAGAAGCTCAAGGGAGCGCGGTAGCGCCTCCGGTTATGGAAGATATCAGCCTACCGACCCAAACCACATGGCCGAGGTCGGACCTGTGGGGCCCGATGGGAAAGAGATCCCCATCAGTTTGGTGTATGACCAAGTAGAATTAGCATAAAGTATTCCCGGCGAGGATTGTAGGCTAGACAGCCTGTTGGATGGGATAGAAGAAGAATTTAGTCAGTCTAAGTGACTGTGTAATTGAAATGACATGTATAATGTCTCTAGCTGGATTGTAAATCATTTGTCATGGCGGACCGCTTCGCTTCGACCTCGGGACCCGATAGTCCGGAGTGTATACGAATACCCGCTCAGTTATGTAAAAACCGAGGTATGCGTGGAAACTAGGCGTAGGGGTCATAAGTGCTTGAACAGATAAGTACCCAACTAGCTATGTTATATTACATGGATAGTAAGAAACATCTTCCAGGGAGAATAGTTCTGTTAAGGGTTCCTTTCCCTGGGTACGCATGCCCTAATGTGCATGTCCGGACTGCGAGAAGAGATGCAGGCAAAAACCATCTGGGGGCATGTATCACAAATAAATAAAAGTCATCTTTTGTTAACCGACCGAATATTCCCTTAAGAACGCTAGCTTTCGGCTTCACCGGTCCCGAGGTACACATCCGGTGACCCGGATAACAATTGCAGAGGTGCTCCCGTTATGCCCTGGCCGAATTAACGGGAATGTAGGGCATAAATACAAGAGCTAGGCAACCCAGCTTGGCCAAAACTTAAGTCATATCGATGCATATAATGGCGAAAAAAGATACATGCGGAAGAATAACACATGTGCGGGGCATGAAGCCCGGAAAAATAGTTATATTAAGCTTCTATATAAGAAGCCCCCAAGTATAATGAGCGCGGCTAGCACGGTAATATTGTGTAGTCAAAACACAAGTTGGCCTTTTAAGGCCTTGAGGAGAAGGAAAAAGAAGAAAAAAAGAGAAAAGATGATAATGTATATGCGAAAAATGGGCAGGGGTAAGGAGGCGAACATAGAGTCCGGCACTAGGCGTAGAATCTTTGGAGTCCGATTGCGTTCCATGGGTTTGGCTCAAGTCGATTGTCCGATGCATCCCTTGACGGATGCGCTCCGCCGGTCAGAACTTGGTCAATAATGAAGGGACCTTCCCATTTGGGTTGAAGCTTGTTCTTTTTATTCTCCAGCAGGCGTAGAACTAGTTCGCCAACGTTATAAGTTTTGGCCCGTACTTCTCTGCTTTGGTATCTTTGAGCCTGTTGCTGATAGATTGCGGAACGGGCTTTTGCCACGTCGCGCTCCTCCTCCAGGGTGGCCAAATTGTCCTGTCGATCAAGCTCGGCCTCTTTTTCTTCATACATGCGCACTCGAGGTGAGTCATGAATTATGTCGCAGGGCAGAACCTCCTCTGCGCCGTACACCATAAAAAACGGTGTGTATCCGGTAGTGCGATTCGGCGTGGTCCGCAGGCCCCATAAGACGGAGTCGAGCTCCTCTACCCAGTGCGTTTTAGACTCCTTTAAGGACCGCACTAATCTGGGTTTGATGCCGCTCATGATAAGACCATTTGCTCGCTCGACTTGACCGTTAGTTTGCGGGTGATAGACGGAAGCATAATCAAGCTTGATGCCCATGTTGCTGCACCAAAGTTTTACCTCGTCGGCTGTAAAGTTTGTGCCGTTGTCGGTAATGATGCTGTGGAGGACGCCATAACGGTGTACAACCCCAGATATGAAGTCTATCACCGGTCCGGATTCGGCCGTTTTAACGGTTTTGGCTTCTATCCATTTGGTGAATTTATCCACCATGACCAGTAAGTATTTTTGCTTATGGGTTCCCCCTTTAAGGGGTCCAACCATATCAAGCCCCCAGACCGCAAAGGGCCAGGTAATGGGGATGGTTTGGAGAGCGGTAGGCGGCATATAGCTTTGGTTTGCAAAAAGCTAGCAACCAACACAGCGTTGGACCAAGTCCTATGCATCTGTCCGGGCCGTCGGCCAGTAGAAACCTCTACGGAAGGCCTTGCTTACAAGGGCCCGGGCTGCAGCGTGGTGGCCGTCGAGTCCAGCATGGATTTCTGCCAAAAGCTTCCGCCCTTCCTCTTCGGAGATGCACCTTTGAAGGACTCCGGTAGCGCTTTTATTATAAAGCTCTCCCTCGTGAACCTTGTAGGCTTTAGATTGCCGCACTATACAGTGTGCCTCATTTTGGTCCTCGGGAAGTTCCTGCCTGGTTAGGTAGGCCAGGAATGGTTCTGTCCACAGGGCGATGACGGCCATTATTACGTGGGTTGAAGGTGTTATTTCGGTGGCAGAGCCTCCGATTATGTCAGAGTGTTCGGTATCTGGCGTTGTGGTCGGGTCCGGACTATTGTTACCGGTGTCCCCTTCCCATACCATGGATGGCTTAAACAGCCTTTCCAAGAAGATGTTAGGTGGGACAGTGTTGCGCTTAGCGCCGATGCAGGCGAGGATATCCGCCGCCTGATTGTTTTCCCGAGCCACATGGTGGAATTGAGCCCCTCGAACCGAGTGACATCTTGAGGACGGCGTTGCGATAAGCCGCCATTTTCGGATCCTTGGCATCGAAGTCTCCATTTATCTGGGATATTGCGAGGTTCGAGTCCCCACGCACCTCCAGGCATCGAATGCCCATGGAAACTGCCATCCGAAGACCATGTAACAGGGCCTCGTATTCGGCTGCGTTGTTGGAGTCTGTGTACAGTATTTGGAGTACGTATTGGACTGTATCTCCGGTGGGGGACGTCAGGACGACGCCAGCCCCCAGACCAGCCAACATTTTAGAGCCGTCGAAGTGCATGATCCAATTGGAGTACGCGTCGTACTCTTTAGGGAGTTCGGCTTCTGTCCATTCGGCGACAAAATCGGCCAATACTTGCGACTTAATGGCTCGCCGAGGTTTATATGTTATGTCGAACGGGAGGAGCTCAATGGCCCATTTGGCAATCTGGCCCGTGGCGTCGCGGTTGCTTATTATTTATTTGAGTGGTACTTCCGAGGCCTTGTGATTGAACACTCTTGAAAGTAGTGTCGTAGTTTCCGGGATGCCATGAATATCGCATATGCTATCTTTTGATAATGCGGGTACCGTGATTTGCATGGAGTGAGGACAGTGGATACATAATATACCGGCTTTTGAAGTGGGAATTTATGTCCATATGTTTCTCATTCGACGACGAGCACTGCGCTTACAACTTGGTGAGTTTCCGCTATATATAGCAGCATTGGTTCACCGATGTTTGGCGCGGCCAGGATTGGGTTGGTGGCCAGGATGGCCTTTATGTCTTCCAGTCCGGCCATGGCCGCGTCCGTCCACTCGAAGTGTTTAGTGCACCGAAGAAGGCGATAAAGGGGTAATGCCTTTTCTCCTAATCAGGAGATAAAGCGGCTTAAGGCTGCCACGCATCTAGTTAATTTCTGGATTTGCTTGAGGTCAGTTGGGATAGCCAACTGTGACAGGGCTCGGATTTTAGCCAGATTTACTTCAATTCCTCTACTAGAGACGATGAAGCCCAGGAGCTTTCCGGCGGGTACGCCGAAAACGCATTTTTCCGGATTGAGCTTGATGTCGTATGTTCGGAGATTGTCGAACATGAGCCTCAAGTCGTCTATTAAAGAGTCGACGTGTCTGGTTTTAATGACCACATCATCTATGTATGCCTCCACTGTTTTGCCGATCTGGTTTTCCAGACATGTCTGAATCATGTATTGATACGTTGCGCCGGTGTTTTTGAGCCCGAAGGGCATTGTGTTGAAACAGACGGGGCCGCATGGCGTGATAAATGCCGTTGCGTCTTGGTCGGACTCCGCCATCTTAATTTGGTGGTAGCCGGAGTATGCGTCGAGGAAGCACAATGAGTCGTGTCCTGCGGTAGCATCGATAATTTGATCGATGCGAGGGAGGGGGAAGGGATCCTTTGGGAAAGCCTTGTTGAGGTCCTTGAAATCGACACATAGGCGCCAGGATTTGTCCTTCTTTGGTACCATCACCAGGTTTGCTAGCCAGTCCGGATGTTTTATTTCTCTGATGAACCCGGCCTCCAATAACTTGGCTAGTTCCTCTCCCATGGCTTGTCTCTTAGGTTCAGAGAAACGCCGAAGAGTCTGCTTGACCGGCTTGAATCCCTTTAAAATGTTAAGGCTATGCTCAGCCAGCCTGCTTGGGATTCCTGGCATATCTGAGGGATGCCAGGCAAATATGTCCCAATTCTCACGCAGGAACTCCCGTAGTGCGGCGTCTCTGTTGAGGTTTAACTGTGCCCCGATGGAGGGTGTGTTTGTAGGGTCCGTTTGGTGGACTTGGAATTTGACTATTTCATCCGCTGGTTTAAAAGAGGTGGAATTGGATCTCTTGTCGAGTATCACGTCGTCCCTGTCCATAGTGGAGCATAGCGCAGTTAATTCCTCTGCCGCGAGGGCTTCGGATAATGCCTCGAGGGCCAGTGCGGCTGTTTTGTTTTCGGTGCGGAGCGCTATGTCCGGATCACTAGCTAGAGTGATGATTCCATTGGGCCTGGGCATTTTGAGCTTCATGTACCCGTAATGGGGCTTGGAAGATCGTGAATGCCTCCCGCCCTAAAAGGGTGTGGTATCCGCTACTGAATGGGGCCACTTGGAATGTAATTTCTTCGGACCTATAATTCTCCGGAGTGCTGAATACCACATCTAGTGTGATTTTCCCAGCGCAGCGTGCCTCCCGACTAGGGACGATTCCTCTAAAGGTCGTGCTGCTTTGCTCAATGCGGTTTCTGTCTATTTCCATTTTTTGAAGAGTTTCTTCATAAATGAGGTTTAGTCCGAAGTCACAGTCCATGAGCACTTTAGTGAGCCAAAAGCCGTCCACAATTGGGCTAAGGACCAATGCGGCTGGTGCTCGGGCTGTTCGGAATTTAGGTTCGTCACTGACATTGAAGGTGATAGCCGTGTCGCTCCATGGATTTATTGCTGCCATGTGGCAGATTTCGGCAAGGCTACGGAGTGCTCGCTTGCGCCTATTATTTGAGGCGAATGTCTCGAATACTGTCAATACTGTCGCTACGGGATGGTGCTCTACGGTGTTTGGAATGAGGAGATCCTCACCGCTTTTGGCCACCTGCCGGAGTACCCAACATGCTCTAAGGCTGTGTGCTGGTATGGTATCCGCTGTACTGTGAATTTTGCAGGGCCTGTTAAGCCATCCCTCCAAAACGGTTCCACGCCCTGCAGTGTTATTTTGCTTCTTTGTAATTGAGTCGGGCGTCTTATGAGAGTGCACCCTTTTAATTCGGACTAGGTGTTTAGTCAGAGCCGGATTATCCCAGAATTTTGTTTTGGTTTTCCAGGCACTTCCCATAGCACAGTACTTCCGTACTATGGCCGCCAAGTCAGCGAAGCATGCTATGTCGCGGTGACTTATGGCGTTAAGGATTCCCTTGTCTGTGCAATTATTGCAGAAAAATGAGATTGCGTCTTCCTCGCGACAGTCCTTGACCTTGTTCATTACAAGGAGGAATCTGGCCCAATAATGATGTCTTGTTTCTGGGGCTCTTGCCTAATGTGGGAAAGATCATTTATATCTGGGTGGGTGGGTGGATTTGAGTCCGAACCCTGACCCGATCTGAGACCCAGGGGCAGAGGAGTTTCCGATCTTGGAAGTTCAGGCTCCGGGATGTTGCCCAATAAATCTGGCCCGCTGCCTGATTCTAGGTTCAGGGCTTGGGCAATGTCCTTCCGTAAACGGGTATCCGGCTCGAAGAGCTCGGGAATCCGGACATAGTTTGTCCTCAAGATAGAGGAAGAATCGCCGCATTGTTCCTCCACCACCGCTATCTGATGGGTGACCGGCGGAGAGTTAATCTCCCTTTGGTCGGGTTTAAGCCCAATCCGATCATAGTCCGTAGCGACTCCCAAAGTTGTGATGCGATCCAAGAGCTCTTTTAGCGAAGAGAGCTCCATTGGATTCATCTGCTCGGCAAGTTCCGAGCCGACGTGGAGGCTGTTTTCGATGACCCGAGAAGTCATCATCGGTGCAGCAGCCGAACGGGCGGTCATGACGAAGCCGCCTAACCGGAGAGTTTGACCGACAGCGGGCTCCCCAGAGGTGGCGTTGTCCTTGACAGCGAGGCGAGGCATCCTTCCTTACGGTGACGGCACAGTGGAACTCTCAATGAAAGCACCAATGTCGGTGTCAAAACCGGCGGATCTCGGGTAGGGGGCCCGAACTGTGCGTCTAAGGCGGATGGTAACAGGAGGCGGGGGACACAATGTTTACCCAGGTTCGGGCCCTCTCGACAGAGGTAATACCCTACTTCCTGCTTGATTGATCTTGATGATATGAGTCTTATAAGAGTTGATCTACCACGAGATCGTAGAGGCTAAACCCTAGAAGCTAGCCTATGGTATCATTGTTGTTGTCCTACGGACTAAACCCTCCGGTTTATATAGACACGGAGGGGCTAGGGTTACACAGAGTCGGTTACAAGGAAGGAGATCTACATATCCGTATTACCAAGCTTGCCTTCCATGCCAAGGAGAGTCCCATCCGGACACGGGACGAAGTCTTCAATCTTGTATCTTCATAGTCCAACAGTCCGGCCAAAGGATATAGTCCGGCTGTCCGGATACCCCCTAATCCAGGACTCCCTCAAGCACCTTCTCTCTTTGTCAAGAAGAAGGATGGTACAAATCGTTTGGTCCAAGATTACCGAACTATCAACCAGGCAAAAATTTAGAACAAGTATCCGCTTACCAGAATCAACGATCTGTATGATCAACTTTTTGGTTCCTCGGTATTCTCTAAACTTGATTTGAGGTTGGGTTACCACCAGATCCGGGTTCGTGAAGAAGATATTCCCAAGACCGCCTTCGTTACTCGCTATGGTTCATACGAGTACACCATCATGTCCTTTTGTTTGACAAATGCTCCAGCGACATTCTCTCGTCTGATGAACTATATATTCATGGAATACCTCAAAAGTTTGTTGTGGTTTATCTGGATGATATCCTTGTATATTCCAAGAACAAAGAAGAACATGCTGAACATCTTCGCCTTGTGCTGGAAAAGCTTCAATAGCATCAGATATATGCTAAGTATTCCAAGTGTGAATTCTGGCTTCCCGAAGTGACCTATCTTGGGCATGTCATATCCAAGGATGGTATTTCCGTCAACCCCGAGCGAGTTCAGGCTATTCTCTATTGGACTCCTCCAAAGAATGTCAAACAAGTCAGAAGTTTTCTTGGACTCGCCAGCTATTGCTGTCGATTTGTCGAGAACTTCTCCAAGATAGCCAAGCCCCTGACTGGTCTTCTTCACAAAGGCTTCAAGTTCGAATGGACAGAAAAGTGTTAGGAAAGTTTTCAGGCACTCAAAGACAAGCTGACTTCTGCCCAGTGCTTGCTCCTCCTGATACTAAGAAAGACTTCGTCATTTACTGCGACGCTTCACGTCAAGGATTAGGCGGTGTCCTAATGCAAGAGCGCAGAGTGATTGCTTATGCCTCTCGTCAATTGCGCCCTCACGAAGAGAACTACCCAGTTCATGACCTCGAGCTTGCTATTTTCATACATGCACTGAAACAGTGGTGACATTACCTTCTCGGTAATCGTTGTGAGATCTTCACCGACCACCAAAGTCTGAAGTATCTGTTTACCCAGCCAGACCTGAACCTCCTTCAACGGAGATGGATGGAGATGGTAGAAAATTTTGACTTGGATATTTCCTACACACCAGGCAAGGCTAATGTAATGGTCGATGCCTTGAGCCGCAAGTCATATTGCAACCATCTCGAGGTTTGCAAAGTTCAGCCCTCGCTTGTTGAAGAATTCAGAAAGCTGAACCTCCATATTGTTCCTCCGGGTGCACTCACTCCCCCTCCTAAGGAGTTCCGCAAGATGAACCTCCGTGTCAATCCCCAGGGTTCCCTCAATACCCTGGTTGCCGAACCAGATCTCGTGGGGAGCATCAATTGACTGCAGAAGTATGACTCTCAAGTTGAGAATATTAAGCGCTATCTCGCAGAAGGAAGGCCCTCGTTCTTCACTGTTGAAGATGATGACACTTTGTTCTTTAAAGGTCGCCTAGTGGTCCCTTCAAAAGACAACCTGGATATGGTTCAGGAAGTTATGAAAGAAGCTCATGACACTCCATTGTCTATTCTATGTACCAAGACATTCGTCAGAGATTTTGCTGGTCAAATATGAAGCAAGACATTGCTTGTTATGTTGCTGAATGTGACGTTTGCCATCGTATCAAAGCAAAATATCAAAGGCCTGCTGGAACTCTGCAACCTATCTCTATTCCTGAATGGAAATGGGACCATGTTGAAATGGACTTGATCCTTTGGATTTCCCAAATTGCAGAAAGGTAATGATGCTATTCTTGTCGTCATTGACCGGCTTTCTAAAGTTGCACACTTCCTGGCCGTCAAAGAAACCATCACTGCTAGTCAGCTGGCAACTCTCTATATGTCCAGGATTGTTTCACTTCACAGTATTCCACTGGTTATCAGCTCAGACCATGGCAGGTTATTCACTTCAAAATTCTGGGAAAGTTTCCAAGAAGCGATGGGAACTCATTTGTCTTTCAGCACTGCTTTTCACCCTCAGTCGCGGGGACAAGTTGAACGCGTCAATCAAGTTCTCGAATACATGCTTTGAGCTTCTGTTATTTCCTTCGGCAAGAAATGGGAGGAATCTCTCCCGTATGTTGAGTTCTCCTACAACAATAGCTTTCAAGCTAGTATGAAGATGGCCCCCTTTGAAGTGTTATATGGACGAAAGTGCCGAACCCCTCTGAACTGGTCAGAAACTGGGGAACGTCCACTCTTCGGTCCGGATATTATCCAACATGCCGAAGAACAAGTCCGTGTCATTCGCGAGAATCTCAAGACTGCTCAGTCACGTCAGAAAAGTCAGTATGACCGTCATCACAAATACATGGTATATCAACCTGGCGAAAAGGCTTACCTTCGAGTCACACCCATGAAGGGTGCACACCGCTTCGGGATCAAGGGCAAGCTAGCTCCTCGCTATATTGGTCCTTTCACTATTCTCGAAAGGCGTGGAAAAGTGGCATACCAGTTGGAACTGTCGTCGAACCTTTGTCAGGTCCACAATGTGTTCCATGTGTCACAGCTCCGCTGCTGCTTCAAGGACCCAATCCAGGCAGTGGATGATGAAGTGCTCGAGTTGCAACAGGACCTCTCCTATAAAGAGCATCCGGTCCACATTCTCGACCAAGCTAAACGCCGCACACGTCAGAAGGCGATCAAGTTCCTCAAGGTCCAGTAGTCGCATCACACTGACGAAGAAGCCACCTGGGAACGCGAGGATCGCCTGCGTGATGAATACCCCACACTATTTCCTTCTACCTCCTAATTCTCGGGACGAGAATTTCTTTTAGAGGAGGAGAGTTGTAACACCCCTGTACTGATGAGCTACAGTTACCCCTGGGGTTAAGCTAATTATTTTTGCTAAATAGTGCATGTTCATTTTAACTTCTATCTCATTTCAAATTCCGGTCAAATTCTTTTCCAAATACTAAGTGAAATCCAAAGGTTCACAAAAATGAAAACTAAAATGTTGATCATGTGACAAATATGCACTTCTTAATATTGGTGGTGAACCAACATTTTTGCAGAGTGGTTTAATGCCCTAATCTATTTAAAACATATATTTAAAAAGTTAAATTAAAAAAAGAAAAGGTCCTTCCTCCACTTGGCCGACTAGCCCAGCTGGCCACCGCGCCCCCTGGGCCTCGGCCCACCTGGCCGACCCAGGCCGCCCAGCTCCCCCTCCCGCATCGTCTTTACTGTGCGGGCGACCGAGCGCCCGTGCCCGCGGTCGATGCCCCACCGGCTCGCCGTGGCAACGCCGGGGATAAGGATGAGCCCTTCCCCCTCGACCTCGTCCTCGTCAGCCCCCTTCCCATGCAGATATTTTCCCTCTCCCCCCAGATCTTGCGCACTCTCCACATTGCATGCTCTGTCTCGCCTGAGCGCCACATCGCCGCCGTTTGGCACCACCGTGGCGAGCGCCGCCCCCTCTTCCTCCAGCGTGCCCTTCGCCGCCAGACCTCATGCATCTTCTCGACCGACGCTCGGGCGGGCGCCCCGCGGCGCCGGCCCCGCCACCTGCTTCTTCCTCGACTCTGACACACTCCCTCGACGAATCCGGCCACCTTGAGCCTCCATCGAGCCCGCTGCCATCCCCTACGGCTCCACGATGAGCTCCCGCACGTAACCCCTCACCGCCCCATCCGTTTCCATGCGTGTAACCGCCGTCGCCATAGCTCCTGTAGGCCACCGCCGCCCTGCTCTATCGCCGCCATGGCCACCACTCGTTCCGAGCTAGCCGAGCATGGGCACGTGCTGAGGGCCTCGCGGTGAAGCCGCCCATGCCCTCCGCTTGTCCTCCCATGTCCCCTTGCACCGGATCCGTCTGCGGCCGACTCCGATCGGCGCGTCGCTCGTCACCGCCATCCCAATGGGCCTCCCTGCAGCCTCCCGCTACCTCCATCGGACGCGCGCGAGTGCCACCTACTCGTAGGGCCTCTCCGCGTGCCGACCCGTGACCTGCATCACAGAATCCGCCATCGGCGGCCACGGCCGCCGCCTCTGCTCGACGCCACCGTCATTGCAGTCTGCCTCAGCCCAAGCTGAGGCCACCGCTGGACGCGTCGCTCCTCCCTCTTCCGATCGATCTCGGCGGCCAGCGGCCCACGTGGCGCGTTCAGTGAAGTCCCAAACCCGGCGTGCGATCTGCGTCGCGGAGCTTCTGCCGAGCTGCGCCCGACGTAGCCCATCGGGGCCACCCATTGGTCGTGGCCGGTGGCCCCAGCGTCTCGACCTATTGACCCGATCCAATGGCTGACTGGGTATCGCCCAGTCAATGCCAATGGGCCCCGCTTGGCCCTGTTGACAGGTCCGCTGGTCAGTTGACCGCTGATGCATTGATGACGTCATGCTGACATCATATTCCTTTTTTTGAATTAATTTAAATGATAATAATATTAGAAAATCAATTAAAACTTTGAAAATTAATATAAAATAATCTATAACTCGGATGAAAAAAATTTCTACATGAAAGTTGCTCAGAACGACGAGACGTATCCGAATACGCGGTCATTCATCTGTCACATGCCCCTAGCATAGCGAACATGCAACCTTTCCCCTCTGTTTCGTTTGTCCGAATATGCCAAACTTCGGGAAAACATTCCCGGATGTCATCCCCCTTCGCCGGTATCGTGTAGCATTGCGTTAGAGCACCCCTAGCGTTGCTTTTTGCCTGTCATGCATCTGTTTGCTCTGTATTTACTGTTTCTTCCCCCTCTTCTCTCCGGTAGACCCCGAAACACTGTCGATGCCGCTGTGATCGACTACGTCGACGACAACCCCTTCTTCCCTTTCAGCGGAGCTTCCAGGCAACCCCCCACCCCTTTGATCATCCCGATATCGCCCATTACATTCTCTCATGATTGCATTAGATTTTGCTACTGTAATTGATTGCTCCTATTCCGATGCATAGCCTGCTTTTGTAACCTGTTGTTGTACCTTACCTGCTTATCCTAAACTGCTTAGTATAGGTTGGTTAGTGATCCATCAGTGACCCCCACCTTGTCCTTGTTGCCCCTGCTTCATCATCGACGACTCGATCAACGTGATCGACGACCAGAGCCCGACACCTCACATCACATCACGCCCTTTTGTTGCTCGACTCTGCAGAGTTACCATCGAGTGCCGAGGGTGGTACCTCATACATCACTCCTGATAAGATCTTTGTAGTGTAGCTATTCGGTCGTGGTCATCGAGGGTGATTCCTCCTTGACCACTTCCGATACGACTCTGTGGTGCAACCCCTCTAGTGTGAACATCGAAGGTGGTTCCTCTTACGTTCACCTTGATGATTACATCGAGTGGAATCCATCGAGGGTGATTCCTCGGGTTTTCCCCTTGATGTTTGGACACACTGTTACCTTAACTTTACTTGGGACCATTGGGAAAGTCAGGCGGGCTCGGAGAGCACCCGCAAGATATTTACGTGGCACGGCCGGGCATTCTGGGCCCTTGCCGTAAGTCCACGAGACGGGGCGACGGGGTCACATTATCATGAGTGTTTGCTCGTCTTCGCAAGCTAGTAATACAATATGGTTTGGGTATTTGTTCTGAGTTGGACTTTGGCCTTTACGCACTAACCACGACACGGGAAAAGTTATGGGCCTCGACGTCGCAGTATCAGATGAAGCTTTGTCAGACGTCCAGTTCAGCATTGTGGGCCTATCGGGCCAGTGCCATCCAGTATGAGGTGGTGCTCGTCCCGGCTCATCGCACAACGACCCGGAGTGCAACGGGTGATGGGCCCAGACCCCGGAGTGCTTAGGATGTAGACCGGCGGGGACCTCTCTGCTGAGCCTAGGTAGGGTTGCGACATGTTGATCTTCCGAGGCCGGGCATGACCCAGGAAAGTGTCTCCGGCCAAAGTAATCAACTGTGTTGGAAAACGTGGTGCACCCCTGCAGGGAAGATTATCTATTAATAGCCGTGTCCACGGTAACGGATGTTCAGACTTATATCCTGATCTTTTACAACTAGAAATGGATACTTGAGATATGTGGCTCCGGGATTGCTTCCTCGTAGGCAGTCGAGGAAGGATCTCTGGGCATTAATGCTACAACATGCTTGTTAATTATAAATTGATATTCTTTACTCTTCTGCATGTTGCAAGATGCTTGGTGCTACTTGAAGATGCTAGTCTTCAATAGGCTAGGCCTTCCCCATATTCTGGCATTCTGCAGTTCAGTCCATAGATACATACCCTCCTTTGATACCAATGCATACTTAGTATAGATCTGATGCTTGCGAGTACTTTGGATGAGTACTCATGGTTGCTTTGCTACCCCTTTTCCCCCTTCTTCCTTCTTTCCGGTTGTTGCAACCAGATGGTGGATCCCTGGAGCCAGATGCCACCCCCGACAGATACTACTACATGGAGGCCGCCGAAGACCAGGAGTAGTTAGGAGGTCCCAGGCAGGAGGCCCTGCCTCTTCGATCGTTGTTGCTTTTGTGTTTGCATTCTTAAGGCAGTCTTGACTAACTTATGTCTGTACTCAGATATTGTTGCTTCCGCTGACTCTTGTGTATTCGAGCTTCTGTATTCGAGCCTTCGAGGCCCCTGGCTTGTAATATGAAGCTTGTATTATTTTAATTTGTGTCTAGAGTTGTGTTGTGATATCTTCACGTGAGTCCCTAATCATGATCATACACATTTGCGTGTATGATTAGTGTACGATTGAATCGGGGCGTCACAACTTCCCTGGGGGGTTCCGGTAACCTCCCGGTACTCCGAAAAATATCTGAATCACTCTGAAACCATTCCGGTGTCCAAATATAATCTCCCAATATATCGATCTTTACCTCTCGACAATTTTGAGACTCCTTGTCATGTTCGTGATCTTATCCGGGACTCCGAACAAACTTCGGTCGTCAAATCACATAACTCATAATACAAATCATCATCGAACGTTAAGCGTGCAGACCCTACGGGTTCGAGAACTATGTAGACATGACCGAGACACATCTCCGGTTAATAGCCAATAGCGGAACCTGGATGCTCATATTGGCTCCTACATATTCTACGAAGATCTTTATCGGTCAAACCGCATAACAACATATGTTGTTCCCTTTGTCATCGGTATGTTACTTGCCCGAGATTCGATCGTCGGTATCCTCATACCTAGTTCAATCTCGTTACTGGCAAGTATATTTACTCGTTCAGTAATGCATCATCCCGCAACTAACTCATTAGTCACATTGCTTGCAAGGCTTATAGTGATGTGCCTTACCAAGAGGGCCTAGAGATACCTACCCATACACGGAGTGACAAATCCTAATCTCGATCTATGCCAACTCAACAAGCACCTTTGGAGACACCTGCAGAGCATTTTTATAATCACCCAGTTACGTTGTGACGTTTGATAGCACACAAGGTGTTCCTCCGGTATTCGGGAGTTGCATAATCTCATAGTCAGAGGAACATGTATAAGTCATGAAGAAAGCAATAGCAATAAAACTAAACGATCATTACGCTAAGCTAACGAATGGGTCTTGTCCATCACATCATTCTCTAATGATGTGATCATGTTCATCAAATGACAACACATGTCTATGGTTAGGAAACTTAACCATCTTTAATTAACGAGATAGTCAAGTAGAGGCATACTAGGGACACTCTGTTTGTCTATGTATTCACACATTACTAAGTTTCTGGTTAATAAAATTCTAGCATGAATAATAAACATTTATCATGATATAAGGACATATAACTAACAACTTTATTATTGCCTCTAGGGCATATTTCCTTTAGGATCTATGTGAGGAATAACTGTATTTCCGTCAATACCTCAAGCCCCTTGTTGGGGAACGTAATATTTCAAAAAAAATCCTACGATCATGCAAGATCTATCTAGGAGAAGCATATCAACGAGCAGGGAGAGTGTGTCCACGTACCCTCGTAGACCAAAAGCGGAAGCATTTAGTAACGTGGTTGATGTAGTGAACGTCTTCGCGATCCAACCGATCAAGTACCGAACGCATGGCACCTCCGCGATCTGCACACGTATAGCTCAGTGACGTCCCTCAAACTCTTGATCCAGCTGAGGCCGAGGGAGAGTTTCGTCAGCATGATGGCGTGGTGACGGTGATGATGAAGTTACCGGCGCAGGGCTTCACCTAAGCACTACGACGATATGACCGAGGTGTGTTTCTGTGGAGGGGGGCACCGCACACGGCTAAGAGAAACTTTGTGCTACCTTTGGGGTGCCCCCCTCCCACGTATATAAAGGGGGGGAGGAGGAGGTCGTCCAAGGGGAGAGTCACGCCATGGGGGGAGTCCTACTCCAAGTAGGATTCGGCCCCCCCTTTCCTATTCCAACAAGGAGAAGGGGGAAACAGGAGGAGGAGAGAAAGGAAAGGGCCCCCCCAACCCCTAGTCCAATTCGGTTTGGGCTTGGGGGGGCGCCACCTCCTGGCTTCTGCCTCCTCTCTTCCACTAGGTCCCATGAAGGCCCAATAACCCCCCGGGGGGTTCCGGGTAACCCCCCAGTACTCTGGAAAATACCCGATACACTTCGGAACCATTCCGGTGTCTGAATATAACCTTCCAATATATCAATCTTTATGTCTCGACCATTTCAAGACTCCTCGTAATGTCCGTGATCTCATCCGGGACTCCAAACAACCTTCGGTACATCAAATCACATAAACTCATAATACCAGTCGTCATCGAACGTTAAGCGTGCGGACCCTACAGGTTCGAGAACTATGTAGACATGACCGAGACACATCTCCGGTCAATAACCAATAGCGGAACCTGGATACTCATATTGGCTCCTACATATTATACGAAGATCTTTATCGGTCAAACCGCACAACAACATACGTTGTTCCCTTTGTCATCGGTATATTACTTGCCCGAGATTCGATCATCGGTATCACCATACCTAGTTCAATCTCATTACCAGCAAGTCTCTTTACTCGTTCCGTAATGCATCATCCCGCAACTAACTCATTAGTCACATTGCTTTTAAGGCTTATAGTGATGTACATTACCGAGAGGGCCCAGAGATACCTCTTCGACAATCGGAGTGACAAATCCTAATCTCGATCTATGCCAACTCAACAAACACCATCGGAGACACACAGAGAGCATCTTTATAATCACCCAGTTACGTTGTGACGTTTGATAGCACACTAAGTGTTCCTCTGGTATTTGGGAGTTACACAATCTCATAGTCATAGGAACATGTATAAGTCATGAAGAAAGCAATAGCAATAAACTAAACGATCAAAGTGCTAAGTTAACGTATGGGTCTTGTCAAATCACATCATTCTCTAATGATGTGATCCCGTTCATCAAATGACAACTCATGTCTATGGCTAGTAAACTTAACCATCTTTGATTAACGAGCTAGTCAAGTAGAGGCATACTAGTGACACTCTGTTTGTCTATGTATTCACACATGTACTAAGTTTCCGGTTAATACAATTCTAGCATGAATAATAAACATTTATCATGATATAAGGAAATAAAATAATAACTTTATTATTGCCTCTAGGACATATTTTCTTCACCCCTCGCATGGGGAGTCACTCAAGGCCAGTATGCTAATTCAATGAGGAACATTTCCACGCATTAGGGGGAGATTTCAAGTACCATAAAGAATGCCTGGAAATTAGTGGAATGTTCAACACATTTCTGCCTCAAATCCACGTACTCAAAGATCTGAACCATGCATTCAGAAGATTTGCAACACATTGCAAATAACCTGCCAGATTCATTTATTGACTATAAAGGTGTCACACAATCCTACAATCTTGCAAATTTACACCTGAAAGAGTGGGGAGATGTATGGCAGAAATACATCAGGATTCAGCTTCTCGCAAGCAAGGATATCAAGGCCTGTGAATCAGTAAATGCAAGTCAACATCACGTTGACAGACACCTAATGGGTAGGATGTTGGGGAACGTTGCAGAAAATTAAAAATTTTCCTACGGTTTCACCAAGATCCATCTATGAGTTCATCTAAGCAACGAGTCATGGGAGAGAGATTGCATCTACATACCACTTGTAGATCGCGTGCGAAGCGTTCAAGGGAACGGTGATGATGGAGTCGTACTCGCCGTGATTCAGATCACCGATGACCAAGTGCCGAGCGGATAGCACCTCCGCGTTCAACACACGCGTGCGAACGAACGGCGTCTCCTCCTTCTTGATCCAGCAAGGGGAAGGAGAGGTTGAGGAAGAAGGCTCCGGCAAAGACGACGGGCGTGATGATGGTGGAGACAAGATTCTGGCTGTGGCTTCGCCAAGCACTCAACGGAGGAGGAGAAGTGTTGGGGAGGGAGGGCTGCGCCTGAAGTGTGTTGCAGCCCTCCCCTCACCCCTCTATTTATAGGGGAAGGGGCAAGGGGGGCCAGCCCCTCTAGATGAGATCTAGAGGGGGGCGGCGGCCAGGGAGGGGGGCTTGCCCCCCAAGCAAAGGGGGGGCGCCCCCAACTAGGGTTCCCCCAAAACTAGGCGCATGGGCCCAAGGGGGGGGGCGCGCCCAGCCCTCCAGGGGCTGGTTCCCTGCCCCTTGTGGACCATGAGGCCCTCCGAGAGGGGTGGCCCCTCCCGTTGGACCCCCGGAACCTCTCCGGTGGCCCCTGCAATAATCGATATGACCGAAACTTTCCGGTGTCCGCTTTGACAACTTCCCATATATAAATCTTTACCTCGGACCATTCCGAACTCCTCGTGATGTCCGGGATCTCATCCGGACTCAACAACATTCGGTAATCACATACAAGTCTTCCTAATAACCCTAGCGTCCTTTGAACCTTATGTGTAGACCCTACGGGTTCGGAGACATGAGACATGACCGAGACAACTCTTCGTCAATAACCAACATCGGGATATGGATACCCATGTTGGCTCTACATGCTCCTCGATGATGTCATCAGATGAACCACGATGTCGAGGATTCAATCAATCCCGTATACTATTCCCTTTGTCAGACGGTATGTTACTTGTCCGAGATTCGATCGTCGGTATCCCAATACCTCGTTCAATCTCGTTACCGACAAGTCACTTTACTCGTACCGTAATGCATGATCCCATGACCAGAAACTTGGTCACTTTGAGCTCATTATGATGATCCACTACTGAGTGGGCCCAGTGATACCTCTCCGTAACACGGAGTGACAAATCCCAGTCTCGATCCGTGTCAACCCAACAGACACTTTCGAAGATACCTGTAGTGCACCTTTATAGTCACTCAGTTACATTGTGACGTTTGGTACACCCAAAGAACTCCTACGGTATCCGGGAGTTACACGATCTCATGGTCTAAGGAAGAGATACTTGACATTGGAAAAGCTCTAGCAAAACGAACTACACGGTCTTGTGCTATGCTTAGGATTGGGTCTTGTCCATCACATCATTCTCCTAATGATGTGATCCCGTTATCAATGACATCCAATGTCCATAGTCGAGAAACCATGACTATCTATTGATCAACGAGCTAGTCAACTAGAGGCTCACTAGGGACATATTGTGGTCTATGTATTCACACGTGTATTACGATTTCCGGATAATACAATTATAGCATGAATAAAAGACAATTATCACGAACAAGGAAATATAATAATAATCCTTTTATTATTGCCTCTAGGGCATATTTCCAACAGTCTCCCACTTGCACTAGAGTCAATAATCTAGTTACATTGTGATGAATCGAACACCCATAGAGTTACGGTGTTGATCATGTTTTGCCCATGGAAGAGGTTTAGTCAACGGATCTGCGACATTCAGATCCGTATGCACTTTGCAAATTTCTATGTCTCCATCTTGAACATTTTCACGGATGGAGTTGAAGCGACGCTTGATGTGCCTTGTCTTCTTGTGAAACACAGGCTCCTTGGCAAGTGCAATAGCTCCGGTGTTGTCACGAGAAGAGTTTGATCGGCCCCGACGCATTGGGTATGACTCCTAGGTCGGTGATGAACTCCTTCACCCAAATTGCTTCATGCGCTGCCTCCGAGGCTGCCATGTACTCCGCTTCACATGTAGATCCCGCCACGACGCCTCGCTTGCAGCTGCACCAGCCATCGCACCACCATTTAACATATACATGTATCCGGTTTGTGACTTAGAGTCATCCAGATCTGTGTCGAAGCTAGCGTCGACGTGACCCTTTACGACAAGCTCTTTGTCACCTCCATAAACGAGAAACATGTCCTTTGTCCTTTTCAGGTACTTCAGGATATTCTTGACCGCTGTCCAGTGTTCCTTGCCGGGATTACTTTGGTACCTTCCTACCAAACTTACGGCAAGGTTTACATCAGGTCTGGTACACAGCATGGCATACATAATAGATCCTATGGTCGAGGCATAGGGGATGACGCTCATCTCTTCTTTATCTTTTGCCGTGGTCGGGCATTGAGCCGAGCTCAATCTCACACCTTGTAGTACAGGCAAGAACCCTTTCTTTGATCGATCCATTTTGAACTTCTTCAAAATCTTATCAAAGTATGTGCTTTGTGAAAGACCTATGAGGCGTCTCGATCTATCTCTATAGATCTTGATGCCTAATATATAAGCAGCTTCTCCAAGGTCCTTCATTGAAAAACTTTTATTCAAGTAGGCCTTAATGCTGTCCAAGAGTTCTATATCATTTCCCATCAAAAGTATGTCATCTACATATAATATGAGAAATGCCACAGAGCTCCCACTCACTTTCTTGTAAATGCAGGCTTCTCCATAAGTATGCATAAACCTAAATGCTTTGATCATCTCATCAAAGTGAATGTTCCAACTCCGAGATGCTTGCACCAGCCCATAAATGGATCGCTGGAGCTTGCATACCTTGTTAGCATTCTTAGGGTCGACAAAACCTTCCGGCTGCATCATATACAGCTCTTCCTTAAGATAACCGTTAAGGAATGCCGTTTTGACGTCCATCCGCCATATCTCATAATCATAGTATGCGGCAATTGCTAACATGATTCGGACGGACTTAAGCTTCGCTCACGGAGAGAAAGTCTCATCGTAGTCAATCCCTTGAACTTGCCGATAACCCTTAGCGACAAGTCGAGCTTTATAGATGGTGACATTACCATCCGCGTCCGTCTTCTTCTTAAAGATCCATTTGTTTTCTATCGTCACGATCATCGGGCAAGTCTGTCCAAAGTCCATACTTTGTTTTCATACATGGATCCTATCTCGGATTGCATGGCTTCAAGCCATTTGTTGGAATCCGGGCCCGCCATCGCTTCTTCATAGTTCGAAGGTTCACCGTTGTCTAACAACATGATTTCCGGTGACAGGGTTGCCATACCACTGCGGTGTGGAACGTGTCCTTGTGGACCTACGAAGTTCAAGAGCAACTTGATCCGAAGTACCTTGATCATCATCATTAATTTCCTCTCCAAAGAGGTGTAGGCACCATAGGAACATTTTCCCGAGCTGCACTACTTTCCGGTTCAAGAGGTAGTACTTCATCGAGTTCTACTTTCCTCCCACTTACTCCTTTCGAGAGAAACTCTTTTTCCGTAAAGGATCCGTTCTTGGCAACAAAGATCTTGCCTTCGGATCTAAGGTAGAAGGTATACCCAATGGTTTCCTTTAGGGTATCCTATGAAGACGCATTTTTCCGACTTGGGTTCGAGCTTTTCGGTTGAAGTTTCTTGACATAAGCATCGCATCCCCAAACTTTTAGAAACGCATGACCTTAGGTTTCTTCCCAAACCATAATTCATACGGTGTCGTCTCAACGGATTTAGACGGTGCCCTATTTAAAGTGAATGTAGCTGTCTCTAGTCGTATCCCCAAAATGATAGCGGTAAATCGGTAAGAGACATCATAGATCGCACCATATCCAATAGAGTGCGATTCTGACGTTCGAACACACCGTTAAGTCGAGGTGTTCGGTGGCGTGAGTTGTGAAACGATTCCACATTTCCTTAAGTGTGTACCAAATTCGTGACTTAAATATTCTCCTCCACGATCCGATCGTAACAACTTTATTTTTCGGTCACGTTGATTCTCTACCTCATTCTGAAATTCCTTGAACTTTTCAAAGGTCTCAGACTTGTGTTTCATCAAGTAGACATACCCATATCTACTTAAGTAATCAGTGAGAGTGAGAACATAATGATATCCTCCGCGAGCCTCAACGCTCATTGGACCGCACACATCGGTATGTATGATTTCCAATAAGTTGGTTGCTCGCTCCATTGTTCCGAAAAACGGAGTCTTGGTCATTTTGCCCATGAGGCATGGTTCGCATGTGTCAAATGATTCATAATCGAGAGACTCTAAAAGTCCATCAGAATGGAGCTTCTTCATGCGCTTGACACCAATGTGACCATATGGCGATTACACAAGTATGTGGGACTATCGTTATCAACTTTACATCTTTTGGTATTCACACTATGAATATGTGTAATATTACGCTCGAGATTCATTAAGAATAAACCATTGACCATCGGAGCATGACCATAAAACATATCTCTCATATAAATAGAACAACCATTATTCTCGGATTTAAATGAGTAGCCATCTCGCATTAAACGAGATCACGATACAATGTTCATGCTCAAACTTGGCACTAAATAACAATTATTGAGGTTTAAAACTAATCCCGTAGGTAAATGTAGAGGTAGCGTGCCGACGGCGATCACATCGACCTTGGAACCATTCCCGACGCGCATCGTCACCTCGTCCTTCGCCAGTCTCCGTTTATTCCGCAGCTCCTGCAGTGAGTTACAAATATGATCAACAGCACCGTATCAAATACCGGTGAGTTACTACAGTAATCGGTAAGGTACACATCAATTACATGTATATCAAATATACCTTTAGTGTTGTCGGCCTTCTTGTCCGCTAAGTATTTGGGGCAGTTCCGCTTCGATGGCCCTTCCCTTTGCAATAAAAGCACTCTGTCTCGTGCTTGGGTCCATTCTTTGACTTCTTCCCGGCAACTTGCTTACCGGGCGCGGCAACATCCTTGCCGTCCTTCTTGAAGTTCTTCTTACCCTTGCCCTTCTTGAACTTTGTGGTTTTATTAACCATCAACACTTGATGTTCTTTCTTGATTTCAACCTCTCACGACTTCAAAGATTGAGAATACTTCAGAATGGTCTTCACCATCCCCTGCATATTGTAGTTCATCACAAAGCTCTTGTAGCTTGGTGGGAGCGATCAAGGATTTTGTCAATGACCGCCTTGTCCGGAGGTTAATGTCCATTGGGACAAGCGGTTGTGCAACCTGAGACATTTTGAGTATGTGCTCACCGATGTAACTGTTTTCCTCCATCTTACAACTATAGAACTTGTCGGAGACTTCATATCTCTCGACCGGGCATGAGCTTGGAAAACCATTTTCAGCTCCTCGAACATCTCATATGCTCCGTGTTGCTCAAAACGCTTTTGGAGCCCCGGTTCTAAGTCGTAAAGCATGCCACATCGAACGAGGGAGTAATCATCAAGACGAGACTGCCAAGCATTCATAATGTCTTGGTTCTGCAGGATGGGTGCATCACCTAAGCGGTGCTTCTAGGACATATTGTTTCTTGGCTGCTATGAGGATGATCCTCGTGTTCGGACCCAGTCCGAATAGTTGTTGTCGTCATCTTTCAGCTTGGTTTTCTCTAGGAGCAGCGTTGAAGTTCATGTTGACATGAGCGTTGGCCATTTGATCTACAAGACATATTTTGCAAAGACTTTAGACTAAGTTCATGATAATTAAGTTCATCTTAATCAAATTATTTAATGAACTCCCACTCAGATTTGACATCCCTCTAGTCATCTAAGTGTTACATGATCCGAGTCGACTAGGCCGTGTCCGATCATCACGTGAGACGGACTAGTCATCGTCGGTGAACATCTCCATGTTGATCGTATCTTCCATACGACTCATGTTCGACCTTTCGGCCTTTTGTGTTCCGAGGCCGTATGCGTACATGCTAGGCTCGTCAAGTTAACCCTAAGTGTTTATGCATGTGTAAAACTGTCTTACACCCGTTGTATGTGAACGTAAGGATCTATCACACCCGATCATCACGTGGTGCTTCAAAACGCATTTAACTTTAGCAATGGTGCACAGTTAGGGGAACACTTTCTTGAAATTATTATAAGGGATCATCTTATTTACTACCGCCGTTCTAAGTAAACAAGATGCATAAAACATAATAAACATCACATGCAATTATATAAAGTAGTGACATGATATGGCCAATATCATATAGCTCCTTTGATCTTCATCTTCGGGCTCCATGATCATCTTGTCACCGCATGACACCATGATCTCCATCATCGTGTCTCCATGAAGTTGCTCGCCAACTATTACTTCTACTACTATGGCTAACACGTTTAGCAATAAAGTAAAGTAATTTACATGGCGTTGAATCAATGACTCGCAGGTCATACAATAATTAAGACAACTCCTATGGCTCCTGCCGGTTGTCATACTCATCGACATGCAAGTCGTGATTCCTATTACAAGAACATGATCTCATACATCACAATATATCATTCATCATTCATCACAACTTCTGGCCATATCACATCACATGACAATTGCTGCAAAAACAAGTTAGACGTCCTCTAATTGTTGTTGCATCTTTTACGTGGCTGCAATTGGGTTCTAGTAAGAACGTTTTCTTACCTACGAATAACCATAAAGTGATTTTGTCAACTTCTATTTACCCTTCATAAGGACCCTTTTCATCTAATCCGCTCCAACTAAAGTAGGAGAGACAGACACCCGCTAGCCACCTTATGCAACTAGTGCATGTCAGTCGGTGGAACCTGTCTCACGTAAGCGTATGTGTAAGGTCGGTCCGGGCCGCTTCATCCCACAATACCGCTGAAGCAAGAAGAGACTAGTAGCGGCAAGCAAGTTGACAAGATCTACGCCCACAACAAAATTGTGTTCTACTCGTGCAATAGAGAACTATGCATAAACCTAGCTCTGATACCACTGTTGGGGAACGTTGCGGAAAATTAAAATTTTTCCTACGGTTTCACCAAGATCCATCTATGAGTTCATCTAAGCAACGAGTCATGGGAGAGAGATTGCATCTACATACCACTTGTAGATCGCGTGCGGAAGCGTTCAAGGGAACGGTGATGATGGAGTCGTACTACTGTGATTCAGATCACCGATGACCAAGTGCCGAACAGACGGCACCTCCGCGTTCAACACACGCACGGAACGGACGACGTCTCCTCCTTCTTGATCCAGCAAGGGGAAGGAGAGGTTGAGGAAGAAGGCTCCAGCAAAGACGACGGCGTGATGATGGTGGAGAGGCGATTCTGGCAGGCTTCGCCAAGCACTCAGCGGAGGAGGAGAGGTGTTGGGAGGGAGGGGCTGCGCCTTGGAAGTGTGTTGCAGCCCTCCCTCACCCCTCTATTTATAGGGAAGGGCAGGGGCGGCCCCTCTAGATGAGATCTAGAGGGCGGCGGCCGGGAGGGGCTCGCCCCCAAAGCGTGGCGCCCTCACTAGGGTTCCCCAAAACTAGGCGCATGGGCCCAAGGGGGCGCCCAGCCCTCCAGGCTGGTTCCCTGCCCTTGTGGCCCATGAGGCCCTCCGAGAGGTGGCCCTCCCGGTGGACCCCGGAACCTCTCCGGTGGCCCCAGTACAATACCGATATGACCGAAACTTTCCGGTGTCCGTTTGACAACTTCCCATATATAAATCTTTACCTCGGACCATTCCGGAACTCCTCGTGACGTCCGGGATCTCATCCGGGACTCAACAACATTCGGTAATCACATACAAGTCTTCCTAATAACCCTAAGCGTCCTTTGAACCTTAAGTGTGTAGACCCTACGGGTTCGGGAGACATCTGGAGACATGACCGAGACGACTCTGGTCAATAACCAACAGCGGGATCTGGATACCCATGTTGGCTCCCACATGCTCCTCGATGATGTCATCGGATGAACCACGATGTCGAGGATTCAATCAATCCGTATACTATTCCCTTTGTCGACGGTATGTTACTTGCCCGAGATTCGATCGTCGGTATCCCAATACCTCGCTCAATCTCGTTACGGCAAGTCACTTTACTCATCAGTAATGCATGATCCCGTGACGGACACTTGGTCACTTTGAGCTCATTATGATGATGCACTACCGAGTGGGCCCAGTGATACCTCTCCGTAACACGGAGTGACAAATCCCATTCTCGATCCGTGTCAACCCAACAGACACTTTCGGAGATACCTGTAGTGCACCTTTATAGTCACCCGCCACGTTGTGACGTTTGGTACACCCAAAGCACTCCTACGGTATCCGGAGTTACACGATCTCATGGTCTAAGGAAGAGATACTTGACATTGGAAAAGCTCTAGCAAAGCGAACTACACGATCTTGTGCTATGCTTAGGATTGGGTCTTGTCCATCACTTCATTCTCCTAATGATGTGATCCGTTATCAATGACATCCAATGTCCATAGTCAGGAAACCATGACTATCTATTGATCAACGAGCTAGTCAACTAGAGGCTCACTAGGGACATATTGTGGTCTATGTATTCACACGTGTATTACGATTTCCGGATAATACAATTATAGCATGAATAAAAGACAATTATCACAAACAAGGAAATATAATAATAATCCTTTTATTATTGCCTCTAGGGCATATTTCCAACATAGGATACACCCAGTGGACGAGAAACCTCCACCAACCCAGGTCATAGTGCACACAATGACCGGGACATCGGAATACCCGACTCAATCGCATTGGGAAATCACGAGCAGTCACCCTGGGTAACGATATTTCCATCAACTATATATTGATATATAGATTCTGGAGAAACATATAGCCGGAAGTCTACAATTGTCGACATACATTTCTCAACTAGATTGAAAAAACCTTTCAAGTGGTTCAGATCCAAAGACCATGGCCATGGCAAAGTGTGAACAACAATCGGACTGAACTCAAGCAAAGGGTATAATCTAGGTAGAAATAATATTGCTCAATAATGGGAAGGTATTCATAAGCAATACCTACACCGGTTTTCTTCTGGAAACGGAATTGAGAACAACGAGGTGGTGAAACAAAGAGCAAGTATTGCAGCACAAGGGTTCACGCAAATACCCAACTATCCTCCAGAGGTGGAATCTCATTCTGATAACTTATATCATTGGCAGTACAAAATCATCATCTCTGCAGTTGATAGATGTGGTGATCACATATCCATGTGGATCACTAGATTCAGATATAAATGATTGATTTCCGATGAAATCTCACTTCTGAATCGAAATGCAAAATGCAACATACATTGCGTAAAATCAATAAGTCAGCGTAAGACTCATTGTTGTCGGTACATATATATGGTACAACTGACGTAGTGAGATCCTTATACACAAGGATTACTCCTACAACGATGATTATCCATGTTTGTGTGTCTGTAATGATGACACATGTAATCATCTAAATGATGGGGTTTAAAATGAAGGATTTGGGTAAACCAAAATACCACACGTTACTACAAATTGAGCACCTTCATTCATACATTATGGTATACTATGTTGTCTATATCCATAATATATTGGAGAAATTCGTTGTGGACAAATCTTATCCATCCATAACTCGCAGGTAGTTCATTCTCTAGACGTAGAGAAAGATCAACTTATACCAAGAGATGATGGAAATGAGATATTGGGACTCAACGTTCCGTAATGCCATTGGATCCACCAAACACTATTGGCTGGTACTCGAGAATATCTTTCGATCTCTCCAAGGCATCAAACATCTTGTCCTGGTTTTCTGTTTCATAGAAATGTGAACACCGATATCATTGCATACATCGATCAGATCCCCACTATATCAGGTTGTAGACAAGTTTAGTAATCCTACCAGGTGTGGTAGCCCTCTCATGAAGAGTCTTCGAAACAGACCTCATGGCTACATCCACCAACCATTATCTCAACGATAATGTTTCTTATGTGCCCGGATACAAACAGGTTACATAATAAGCAATATCACTATATTGCATATCTTGCAAGTCAAATCATGCGACTGATTTGTTCACCGGGTCTCTACCAACTTCTATGTTCCAGAAATGTGTTTATGGAATTGTTATATAGTGACTTGAATATTCAAGAATCGGGGGTATCTTCTGAATTATTCTGTAAAAAGCATCATATTATACTCTTTTCCCTTCATGAGTTTACTTTATAGGTTCTCATAAAGGTTTTTAATGAGGTAATATCAACACAAGACCATATGTCATATTTTCTGTTTTCCCCACCGGGGTTTTTAAGAAAGTATAAACGGCATATTTATTGTCCTCTAAACTCTATGAGTATTGAGTTAAAGGGGACAATAACCATTATATGTTGCATCATTTTCTCCTTATTTTTCCCAAGGGATTTGAAGGAGTTTTAACAACATATTAAACACCTATCTCTTTGCATTTTTCCCACTGGATTTTTGGAGGAGAATTCAATCAAGATAATGGATCTTTATGCAATCAAACGGTGATTAGGGAGAGTGTTAAGAATAATTAACATATCGTTAATTAGGGGATAATCCCCGCTTTCCCCTTACGTGTTATCCCACGATGTGGGAACCGTCACAGCGGTTGGAGCGTCGCCTCCGGAATCGTCGTCTCCTTTGGAGGAGCCTGTACACCTTGTATATAAGAGATCCAAAACTATCAATAAAGGACTACTCATTCGTTCTATTCGTTTGTCTCTCTCTCTCGACTTCTCTCTCGATCTTTATTTCAATAATTTATTCACCCACCATATGTTATGTGTTTGGGAGAGAAGCTTCTAGTGAAAACTATAGCCCCGGGTCTACTTTTATCATATATAAAAACACAAAAGTACATTTGTTTTGTTTTACAATTTACTTTATTATCTACCACTATGAGATTTAATCCTTACAAATTATTTGCGTTGGGTGTAAGTATTTGCTTTTGTGTGTGCATATGTTGTTCACAGGCTTTGTGTGATTCTCCTACTGGATTGATAACCTTGATTCTTAACTGAGTGAAATATTTATCTCTACTGTACTACATCATCCTCTCCTCTTCGATGAAATCCCAACGCAGCTCACAAGTAGCAATTACTGGATGCTGGTCCATATGGAATCAAATAAATGGAAGATTTTTAAAAACATCTGGTTCTCCATACAAGCATGCAAGGACAGCTTTAGAAGACATTTCAAGGACACAACGATCAAGGCTAAACCTAGTATCAAAGAAGGCATTCTGTCATGATGTGTAATAAATCTCATAGCAATCTTTAGTCTCTAACTACTTGTAACGGGCATCATCATGTCATGCCTGTAAATATGCTCTACCACAATTATTAATGAAAAATATCGCAATAGGAATTTTCTCTACTATGGTTGGTCAAAAAAGTTTGAATGTTTTTCAAACCAAAGGAACGAGGATTACTGAGGAAAGTCCCATGTAGGAAAGGATAATTCATCCTGGAGCCCGGGCTCATCTGCTCCCTCTCAGCAAAAAATTCAAAAAAAAATACTAGAAAAATTCAAAAAAATCCAAAAAATTTTGTGGTGGTAGATAATTTGACGCATGAGGTGCGCACTAAAATTCAACTTATTTGGACATCTGAGTAGCTCTCGGCAAAAAAGACAAATCGGATCAAAACAATGCGTGAACAGTACACATTTTATAGACCCTGATTTTGTCTTTTTTGCCGAGAGCTGCTCAGATGCTCAAATGAGGTGAATTTTGGGGCGCACCTCACGCGTCAAATTATCTACCACTACAAAAAATTGAATTTTTTGAATTTTTCTAATATTTTTTTTGAATTTTTTCTAAGCATGGGTGCGGCTGAGCCCGGGTGCAGATTAGCCGCACTCAGAAAGGAGGATAATTAATTCATCTTGTTCAGTGGCGAATCCAAGAATTAAAGTCTGTCTAGACGAACAACTAAGATTTGAATTTATCATAATAGAAATGCAAGTCTACTCTCTTTCTCCATCTTTATTTACACATGTCCTCCTTGTTTTCTGCAATTTATAAAGTGGCCATAAATTTCGCCATCAAATATAGATTATATATCATAAAAATTAGTACAACATGGAAAACTACAATCCAATAAAAATTAGTACTCCCTCTAATTCTTCTAATTATCATAAAAAGTTGACGATGTTTATAGAAAAATATATCAACATTCACAATACAAATTTTAACTGTAGACTTGAAATTAATTTTAACTGTATAATTTTAGTATTGTAGATGTTGATTTTTTTTATATAAATATGGTCAAACTTTAGACTTCAGACAAATTTTACATGCAGAGGAAAAAGAACTGGAGGGAGATGTGAAACTTACATTTTGTTGGGTCAAATCATTTAGACAAAGTTTATATGCAGAGGAAAAAGAACCAGAGAGAGATATGAAACTTACATTTTGTTGGGTCAAATCATGTAAAAAAGGGAGCGGTGGGAGTAATAGAAGCAAACTCGGCCTAAATCACAAAGACAACACCATGCAAAGCAAAGGTTCCAGTTGTCAGCGGATTGAAATTATGAAATTATTCCCACTAACAATTTCAGATGTGATTAATCAGTGAAACATACATGCACATATACTTATTATATTCAAAACAATATCAATGCCTAAGGCATGTTAACAAGCATCACAATAATTACAAATAAGTCTAATATGTGAGCTTAAACCAGAATATGTTTTAACTAAGATGACATTCATGTTACAATATCATGGGGGGAATTACAGGGTTACAATTATGACATTCATGTTACAATATCATGGGGGAAATTGCAGGGTTGGAATTGTGAATCTGTCGTGTAGCTTGAAACCAAGCAAAATCAAACTTACCAGCTCCCGACCATGCTTCAACAAATGATGGGGACGGATTTTTCTCATATTCAACACCGGAAAGCTCAAGGCGTAAGTCCCCACACATATTTCTTCATGTTTTAAAACAAAAACTGTGCAATTTTTTAACTTCACATTGCCTTCACATTGCCGACTAGCTAAATCTAAAGAGTGCTACAGTGCAGCACAAACTGGTGCTACAATCAGAACATCTCCGATCACAAATGAAACAATCATTCCGTTGTCCCCAAAATGTATGATATCTGGCATCAACACTTGTGGGATAAATGGAAAAAACTTCCATTTTCTACACTCTAGGCTGAACAAATGGTCGAGGGTAAAATCATAGAAATCCAAATCACCAAGGAGTAATTCTTGCAACAGATCACACCCTCAACAAGAATACTTGCCACAAACAATACATCAAACAAAATCGTAAGAGACACTGTTGTGAAACTTGAGTAAAACGTTGCCAGAACTGCATACACAGCACAGATGACACTTAACCGACGCAATATATGAAAACTGCACAAAGAGATAATACCAATGGAAGGAAATCAACAAAATATCCAAACTTACCCAAGACATTGTCAAAAGTAAAAAAAGTTCTTTAGAACCTGCAAAAATATTACACCAGCCCTACAAGCAGACAAAAGTTCTTTAGAACCTGCAAAAATATTACACCAACCCTACCAAGCAGCCATGTCGATTTCACTCATATATACAAACAGTCCACAAATTACCAAGCAAACTTTCACCATACATGACCATAAGTAACTTGGTATAACAAGACAATACACAAGAATGTAACAATGATAATTCAGGTATTTAAATAGACAGACTGCAAAGCAGTCATAAGAAGTACATGTCTAGTGAAAGAGATAACATAAAACACTAATCTAGCTTGATTTATCTCTTAACAACGAAAACTCAGAGCAAAACTGATTTCCAGATCAGAGGTAGCCAGAATATGCAAGACATCCATGTATGCAGACAACACTTCTGAATTCAGCACAACCATTCAAAGCATATGCTCCCAAGAATTGTCAACAACCTGAGTCACACATTCACTAGAATTCAATCAATAGTTCAGCTGAGCAAAAATATACAGACAAAATACAGGTAATATGACAGTGAATACAAGGGTTAGAAATACAATGCTTATAGTTCATCAAGTTCCAAATACCACGCCTAATCCTTACTTATATAGATGATACAATGAGGCATAAAAAAGTATAATCAGTTAAGAAAGCTTTGAAGATTAAGTAACTACATTTGGCAAACTTTAGAGTAAATACTGCAAAATTAATCAAAACAGAGCAAAATGATGCAAAACAAAATCAACAAGAGCATAAAAAGAATATTGACGAACAGCAAACCTAGTGTTCAAGTGACAAAAAAACTAAATATGGTATAGCCAAGATAAAATAGTAATCTTGAAGAGTTAAATTTCTGCTAACTATAAGATAACACTTTATGTTATATTACGCTTTCAACGATACATAACCAGTTCAATTTATCACAGGATGTGTATAGTTATGTTTTGAATTCACCAATGAACTGAAAGAGTGGCCAATAAAAATGAAAATAAAGCAATTCAAATACAAGATGAGATCCATTCTATGCATAAGCACATGATGCGCAACCGCAAACTAATGACAGAAACATTAAAAGCAGAGATTTCCCATGGGTGTATTATGTAGTCCAGATGTATATACAATACAACATACTAGGACAGAAGCATTAGACAAACATGGCATAACCAAAACTTTAACACTGGAGAAATCTAACTAATGAAACATAAGGAAGCATTATATAACCGCAATCCATGAATCAAAATCTGGAACAGGAAACTACAGATTGTATGTTCTTGTGATGTGGAACGTGGAAATGTCTAGTTTCAGGTTTTACGAAATGTGCTAATGCTCTGGCATTATGAAGTAAATAAGAAACCCAAGGGTATCGGATCTGAGGAAGAAACTGAATTAGCGACGCAATATATGTAAAACCTCATCACATCAATCAACATATTTCAGACATTAACAAACATCTAAAATGGCCAAGCATATCAGCATGGGCCCATTACAATACTCTGTAAATGACAGAAATTGCTCAGATTGTTTGCCAACTGCTGTCACTCCACAACAGAAACACTATAATCAACTACAAACCAGTTAGATCAGGGCAACAACACACAGACACATATGATCTGTTAGCATAACCAAAATCAACAACAGCAAAGCTTGATCGTCCAAAAACAACAGCTTGGTCACAAATTATGTACCAACTTCACACAATGGCATGTCATGTAGGAAGACAGAAAGAAAAAACAAGCAACACACAAACACAATACTCCCTCCGTTCCTTGATATAAGGTGTATAGATTTTTGAGAAAAAGTCCAAAATATAAGGTGTATTGTGTTGCACCACTCGTTTGAATAACTTATTTTGGGATTTTATTACATTTCCTTATACTAGGCAAGCTCCTCTATTTTCTCATGTCAATTAGTCAGGTGTAATCTAGCCTAAAACTTGTGAAATTTTCCCTCCACGTGTGTTTTTTAATTTCCGCGCCAAAAACTATACACCCTATATTTAGGAACAGAGGGAGTACCATTTAGAGCGAGGGATGCATCAGATTATCATGCCAAAATAAACATGGCAAGGCCACAAAAATTGAAGTATCGACCCACAAAAAACCACAGAAAAAAAAAAGCAAATAGCACGCTAATCAGGAAAAGTATGGAACATGTTACGCAATACATCATTAACCTAGCAACCCCATACCGACCAATCAACTTTTGCAGCACCACATCGCTCAAGTCAACTTACAGATTTTGCTAGTTCAAACCAGGCAGCAATCATACATTCCAATTAAATCACATATTCACATAAAACGCATAAGCGCAGCATGACAACAATGCAACACTCGCAATTTGCAAACAGGCATAACACGACATAGTATTTCAGGCATAACACATAGTATTTCATCATTAAGAAAATAGCAAGACATCTACGATGCACGACATATTTTGCTACAATATGCCACTTCAAAACAAGCACACTCAACTAGTAAAAGCAAATAACACCAGCAGAAGGGTGAGAAATTACCTTAGAAATAAGGTGGCACATTGGGGTACATTGGAGGACCCCTGCCACCTGGTCCTGGTGACATCCCTTGAGGGTCCTGACCCCGGAAACCAGACCCTGGAAGAGGGTAGTTTCCACCCTCGCCATAGCCTGAGGGCAGCCCACCTGAGCCCTGTTGCATACGGTATAGTGAGGAAGGCCCACCCATGCCTAGACCACCATAAGGCCCCATACCAGCAGCACCAAACTGAGATGAGCCCCCAAATGAACCACCACCCAGCCCGCCGGTGCCAAATGCACCAGCCCCAGCAGAACCCATCCCGGAATGCATCTGATTTCCCATTGAGCCCAAACCAGCTCCACCACCGCCACCCATGGACGATGGCATGTTCGCATATGGGTTGGGACCACCAAATGCGCCGAACGATGGCATACCATTCCCAGGGCCACCATATTGCCCACCCATCTGCGGTCCACCTAGCCCAAGCCCAGAACCCGTCATGTCCGGCGGGCCACCCTGGAGCATCTGTGGTTGCTGTTGCCCGGCAGGCCCAGATTGTTGTGGTTGCTGCTTCCCCTTCTTCCCCTCGATGGCTAGCTTGCACAAGAGCTGTTGCCCATCAATTACCTTAGTTGAATCCACTAGTGAGGCCTGCGCCCCCTCAGGTGTCTTGTACACAAAGAGCGCAAAGCCCCTGAACTTGCCCGTCAGCTTGTCGAACCCAAGCGGCCCCTCTTCAATCTCTCCATAGGAAGCGAAGTGCGCGAGGAGGCGCTCTGATGGCATGTCAGCGGGAACGTTCCCAACAAAGATCTTGCGCAGTGAGACGTCTGCTGAAGGGACACCACCTCCGCCGGTAGTTCCACCGGACGGCCCACCGGCCGCGCCAGCGGCCGCGAGTTGAGTGACAGTCACGCGGGCGTCGATCTTCTTGGATGGTTCCTTAAGAGCGAGGAGGGCGGAGTCTGCGTGGCGGAAGGTGACGAATCCGTAGCCCTTGGAGCGGCCGGTGGTCTTGTCGCTGATGACCACGGCCTCCTCGAGGTCGCCGTAGGCGGAGAAGATGGCGCGGAGCGAGTCGGAGTTGGTCTCCCAGCCGAGGCCCCGGACGAAGAGCTTGCGCAGGGCCGGGTCGCGGTCGGCGGCGGCGCGCACGGCATCGAGCGCGACCCCGGAGGCGAGCGCCGCGGCGGCGGCGATGTCGGCGAGCTGGTCGCGGGACAGCGGGTCGAGGAGACGTAGGACGTCATCGCGCGTGAGCCCGAGCGCGGCAGCACCGGCGGCGGGGGAGGCGGCGACCGCGCCGTTCTCGTCCGGCTTGCGCTTCTTCGAGAAGGGATCCATGGGCGGGGGCGGGGGCGGCGGGGGAGGATAAGGGCAAAACCCTAGCTAGGGCTTGGCGGCGTAGCGGCGCGGGGGGGATGGGTGGGTAGGAAGGGTTCGACGCGACTTGTTGGGTAGGATCAATCGGGGGCTTTTATCGAGCTGGCGGCCGCAGGATTTCTCGATCAGGGGATCTCTTCTATATATGTGCTTGTGACAAAAAAAAAAGTGCTAACGTGCGTAAGCTGGACACGTTCACAAGTTGTCTAAAAATTTACGTGTGTTTCAATAAAAATCGTACATGCGTTGCAACGGGTTCCTTAAAGCAAGTAATAATAAGGTGACGTAAACAGGTTGTAAAGATTTAAATAGTATTATATTATTGCTGAGTTGAAAGAAAGAGAAGAGAAGCGGGATGTAGACTTACAGCCGACTGTAGCACAAGCTCGAAGAAACTTTGTGATTGTGGAAGGTGGGTCATATGTTGACAAAGTAGTACTTTCTTGTAGCCATGTTACGTCTTGCTATTACATTAGCTATAGATAACATGATAACTTGTTATAGCCATCATCTAGCTATACTAGCAAAAGAGCCCATGCGTTGCAACGGGAGAGAAAACATAACACACGCTCTTAACCCAACAACCATCACTCAAGACCATAATAGGTCCGTCTCCTTTATTTTTGCAAGGCACCATATTTGTGTTGCCGCTTATCCTCCTTCTCACCCTCGCCGGCGATGGCCTCGGTGTTCACACAAAACAAAAAAATACGTGTTTGAATATGGTTAATCCTAAAGCGTTTCTCTCTCCCTCTCTCATCCCTCTCCTTTCTCTCTCTCTCTCTCCTCCCTCTCTCTCTCTCTCATTTTCTCTCACTCTCGCGATAAGAAATCTGTTGTTTTCTCCTGTGACATTTTTCAGACGTATGCATGTGTAGTTATCGATCTCTTGTTTTCCCTATATGGTTATAGTGGGGTGTTTATTTGCAATCCGCATTGCCGTCGGTACGAAAGAAAAACAGATTTTGTGCTATAAATTATAAGTTTGCTTACAAAATAATATTTTAAGGAAATTTAACAGGTAAAATTAACATCATATTTAGATTCCACACATTTTTCTAATAAAATTTCATATATAATATGTTAAAATCGAAGTTACGGTTTAAAAGATATGAATAATTTAAAAAATCATTTGTTTAACTTTAATATATTCCAAAATAATATTTAAAAATACTTAACAGGTAAAAATAATCTCATATTCATATTATACATATTTTTTTAATCAAATTTCATATATAACATGTTCAAATCGGAGTTACGGTTTAAAAGATATAGATGATTTAAAAAATAATTTGTTTGACTTAAATATAATCCGCGGATGAATTACCTAAAACATCAGGGGGATTTCAAAAAATGTAAAATAACGGTTCGGGTGCGACTTAAATCTGGACTGCGGGTTGATTTCAAGAAAACACAGGAACTTTTGTGTAAAATACGAAAAAATGATTTGTTTTAACTTAAAACATGACTGCGGGTTGAATTATCTGAAATAAAAAGACTTTTTTGGAAAATGCCATGATAGATGACCAGAAACCCAATATGCTTTATTATTAGGTAAAGATTATTAACCATGCTCTTATCTTTGTTGTAACATCCCCACAGGACGCGACAGCCTCGATGAGCATGCGACCCAGGCCCTGTATTGCCACACCCAACAATTCATCCTAGGGAAATGTAGCATCCAAAAGATGCCACTCGACGATAAGAAGACCAAAAACCACGATATGCAAATTTGATATATAAGGAAAGCAAAAAGTCAATTCTAGCAATACAGGAAACATAACGGTAACAATTAGCACAACTGAGCAAACAGTTTTATCATTTCTTCTATCTACAGGCACAAAACACAAAATATCTTGTGAATTACATGCCACATGTATTGTAAAGAAGCCTCATTTAAGTTGAATAGGTGAGTCCCACGGCTGCTAAGCCCCATCCATATCTGAAATGTATATTCGAAGCATAATATTTTTCACTGGTTACGAACAATGTTCAATATCTTTTTCAATGTGTTCCTGTATCAAAATGCCATTAGGCAGCCAACATAGGATGAAGAAACATATGAAAGAGAGCTTGAATGCCTACTGTTGGGAAATAGTGCTTAATGTATGAGATATACTAACCCGGTAAAACGCACTTACCATAGTCTACAAAATCCGGATTCCTGCATGTATATAGTGAATCGATAAAAAGGTTACACGAACCAATAGATGCATGATAAGAGAGGGACTCATACAAAAGTAGTTTTCCCATGAATATCATGGAAATCTTGTGATGATGCAATAGTAGCGTTCTGATGATAGTATGATGATATCTGCTACATTTAAGTTAGGCACATCATGGAAGTGTAGAAATTATGTATATACAAGCACATGAGACATTAGTCTTTGTAAGTAACAGTTGTAGCGAAAATTTGCTAGTTCTAAATTTGAAGGTTGCAAATCTACACATTCAGATACATCAATTGATGTGTTATCGTTGCAAAGACGACATCTCTGTTGCTCTAAAAGGCGTGAGGTGCACTCAGATAAGTTTATGCGTGAGGTGCGCTTCAAGTTTCAACTCATTTGGACATCTGAGCAATTCTCAGCAAAAAAGACAAATTCAAGGTATGTAAAAAAAATTACCGTTTACACACTATTCTGACCCGATTTGTTTTTATTGCTGAGAGCTTCTCAGATGTCCAAATAAGTTGAAATTTGGAGTAAACCTCACGCATAAAATTATCTATCGCACAAAAAAATTGAAATTGTTTGAATTTTTTTAGTATTTATTTTGATTTTTTCTGACCGGGTGCATATGAGCCTGAGCACCGGATTGGGTTTTTGAGTATAATAAGCATAGACAATTTTTGACATTTTACCTTCATACATCAACACAAATTGATGTATACTCTCGTTGTTATGTAGCCATGTGTAAGTGCATCTAGTGCCACCCCTAATTGGTTTGTAGTATTGACGACAAACCTGGTTGAGGGACTAATGTGTTTTGTGAGAATTGCATGATAATACAGGTAGTAGTCCCTCATTGATTCGGTTTACCCACCGAAGATGACCTCTAAGAATGTGTGAAGACATTAAAGACAATGGTGGTCTGTGAAGATATTCACAATAAAGACTATGACATGAGAAGACATCGCATGAAGACTATGGAGTGCGAAGACATAGTTGTTTCATAGTTTCCTTTTCTTCTTTGTTGAGTCATAGGAACCATCGTATTGTTAAGTGGGGTCCAAGTAAACAAAGTCATAGTGACTGAAGTGATGCTCAATCAAATCCTATGTCTTCGAGCGAAGACAATGAGAGCAAATCTTATCAGAGCTGGACAAGTCAGCTTTACTTGTAGCCCAAGTCAAGCTGCCGCGCGTGTTTGAAATCTGACCGTTGGACACGTGTCAGTTCCTTAGTGACCCAGGGTCATTTCGGACAAATCAGGTCAGGTTGCCTCCTGGCTATAAATAGCCCACCCCCTACACCATAAATTGGTGGCTGCTTTCGGAAGTTAGTGCACGGCTTTTGTTGTTTGAGAGCAACCCACCTCCGAAGCATTTGAGAGAGAGATCCTTGCGAGGACAAAGCCCAAAACACCTAGAGCCAAAGAGTGTTAGGCATCACTGAAGTCTTTCTGTCTGCGTGATCTGAAGACTTATTACACTTGAGGATTGTGAATCCTCCATAGGTTAGGCGTCGCGTTCTGAGCATCCAAGAGTCATTGTGGATTGCTTGAACGAGCGAAGTGTGTGAAGGTTTGGAAGTCTACCTTGAAGATTTACCAGAGTGATTGGGCGAGGACTAAGTGTCCTTAGCTCAAGGGGAAGAAGGTGAAGACGCAGTCTTGTGAGTTGAATCTCAGCCTCCCTAACCAGACGTACAGTTGTCACAGCAACTGGAACTGGTCCAACAAATCACTGTCCTCTCCAAGTTGCTGGTTCTATCTTCTCCCTCTCTTTACTTATAGTTTGTCTTCGTGAGGTCATTGCCTGCTTGCTTTATCTAATTGACTTCACTGTGTGACGACTATTGTTGGTTGGCTTCATACTATCTTCCATCCTGATCTATACTACCTACCTGCTTATAGTCTTAATACTTTCACTTCATTACTTACTTGACTATGGCCTGTCTAGTGTAGTCTACCTTCCGCCGCATATCAATAGGTTCATTTCTATCGTTCGTCTGCAAAGCCCCCGTGTTTTGAAGACTTCCATAAAAATCGCCTATTCACCCCCCCCCTCTAGTCGATAACTAGCACTTTCAATTGGTATTAGAGTAAGGTGCTCCCTTGTTTTGTGTGATTTGGTTTAACCACCTGGAGTTTTAGCTATGTTGACTGCAGGGATAATCAAAGTCTCCGTTGCGTGCCCTGTCTTCGATGGCACTGATTACCCCTACTGGAAGAATAAGATGCGCATGCATCTTAAAGCCATTGATGTCGACCTCTGGTATGTTGTCAAGAATGGCGTTCCCAAGGCCGGTGAAGGTGTCACCCCTGCTGATGTCAAGAAGTTCATTCAACTGGATTCTACTGCCAAGAACATCATCTGTGGTCATCTGACCAAAGGACAGTATGGCCGTGTGAGTGCTCTGGAAACCTCGAAGCTAATCTGGGACTGGCTCTCCAAGGTCAACGAAGGCGTCTCAACCCAGAGAGACTCAAGGATCAGTGTTCTTCGCAACCTCTTCAACCGCTTCAAGAGAAACGACAATGAGAATGTCCAGCTCATGCTTGATCGCCTCACTGATATCACAAATGAGACTCATGCACTTGGCGCCACTCAGATCACCAAGCATGAAATCGTCAAGACACTCCTGAGATCACTTGACAGCTCGTTTGACACCCTAGCCCTGATGATACAAGAATGCCCTGACTTCAAGACTCTCAATCCGTCTGACATACTTGAGAGACTCAACACACATGAGTTCCAGTTATCTGAGAAAAGAGATATCTATGGTCCTAGCTATGGACGTACTCGCGCTTTGAAGGCAAAGGTTGTTTCCTCATCTGAAGAAGAATCTGACCGCAGTTCTGGGGATCCTAAAGACATTGGAAAGGAGCTTGATATGCTTGTGAAGAAGTTCCAGAAATTCACCAAGAAGAAAGGCTTCATAAAGTCTTCAAGATCTAGCTCGAGAAATGATGAAGCTTCTACTCACGACCACAAGAAGAGAACGTGCCACAAGTGCAACCTGGTCACTACATCTCTGAGTGTCCTTAGTGGGACAATGAGAACAACAACAAGAAGAAGAGCAAGGAATATGATTCTGATGACAAGAAGAAGAAGAAATCATCAAAGTCTTCTTCCAAATCTTCGTCCAAGTCTTCATCACACAAGAAGAGCTCATCTGGCAAGGCTCGTGCTTTTGTTGGTAAGGAGATGGATTCAGAGGAGGAGTCTGCTTCTGAGGAGGCAGAGGTGGAGTCTGAGGAGTCCGACTCTGGCATTGCAAGTCTGGCTCTAGCTACAGCCTATGTTGCCAAGTCCATCTTCAACACTGAAAACAATGACTCCATCACCAATGTTGATGACAAGGACGACTCTGCCCCACCTACTGCTCATGGCACGTGGTGACAAGGTAAACTCACGCGATGCTTACTTTCAAACATCGTGAAGATGACTCCGACTGTGAATCTAAACCTAGCTACAAAACACTTGCTAAAATTGCAACTGAACAACAGAAAGCTATGGAACATATTCAAAAATTATTAGACAAAAGCGATGACCTGTTGGACGCTGAAATGACCCGATCTCTGTCCTTAAATTGAAGACATAAAAAATCTTCATGTTAAGTACAAGGAACTTGAAAGTCGTCACGAAACGCTCTCAACAACTCATGAAAAGCTTTCCTACGATTATCTTCAAAGGAAGCAAGAACTTGAGAAATCGAGAGCGGCTCACGAAGATCTTCAAAAAGAGAATGAGTCACTTCGCGCTCAATAGATCGATCCTCGGGGAAGGATTTGAACCACCATGTCTAAAATGCCTTGAGCGTGATAACGCTACTTACATTCTTTGAATGCTTCACTATTGCTACTGTTACAATATCTTCAACTGCTGATGTGGTAACTAACCCCTCTGCTGAGGATACCACTACTATTGCTGATGAAAATGCCAGGCTGAAGAAATTGCTTGAGGCACGGATGTACAAAAGTCTCAAAGGGCATCAGACACTATGTGATGTCCTCAAAAAGCAGATTCTGAACCGAAACCCTAGGAAAGAGGGTGTTGGGTTCGAGAGGAAAATGAATGTTGATGGTTCTTCTTTGGAAGCTTTGAAAGCGGTACCCCAAAACCACATGGGTTGCTGCAAAGGGACCTTCAATGGATCCATCCACCTTATCTGGCTTCACTTGTGCTAACCCGGTTATCATTGATGAATCCTTTGATGCAAACTATAAACTATTTAAGAATCAGAAGGGTGAAGTGTTTGCTAGGTATATTGGTACTAACTGCAGGAATGGACCACCCATGAAGAAGATCTGGGTGCCCAAAAGGTGTCTTGAGAATCTTCATGTGAATGTCATCATGACACCACCAGGGAAGAAGACAAACCCCAGACCTAAGGCTTCATATGGTCCAAAGGCTTCATACAGATAGAGGACTCACCAGAGTCACCCTAACGCCAGTGTTTTGCAGGGAAATCATACTCAGACTCATGAATATGAGCGTCTATCATCAAACCGCTGTGTTCATAAGACTAAGAACTATTCTGCTTATTCATATGAGTATTATTCACCACCTACAAGGCTATTTGCTAGGGCTCCAAAGCCGAAGTTCTCAGATGCTGCACTTAGACTCATAGCTTCGAAGCCACCCCTGAAAATGTGGGTAGTCAAGAAAACTTAACTCTCTTTTGCAGGAAAGGTTCAGCCAGAAATCAAAGGCGTCTGATACTTATGTTGGGGACCTAAAACATCTTGTGGGGCGCAAGATAAAATGCCCAAATGGTCTTACTATGTATTTTGTTCCTGAATCGCTTGCCAATCATCCTATCAGCCCTAACCTGGATCTGAGTTTTGATAATCCGCTTGTTCGTCAAATGATTATGCTTCACAATACCCTTGGTGAAGCCTATCCCCCTAGCTGTACTGTAGGGTATGACACCACATGCTTCAGAATGGATTATGGACTGTGGATGCACTAATCATATGACTGGTGATCGAAGTCTTCTCATGGACTCAACCTTACGTCCATCTGACAAGAGTCACATCACATTCTTGACCTTTGGTAAAAGCAAGGTATTGGGTCTAGGTAGAGTTGCAATCTCAAAGGATCAGCACATGGATAAAGTGATGCTTGTTAAATCCCTTGGTTTCAACTTAATGTCTGTCTTAATGCTTTGTGATTTGAACATGATTGTGGTATTTGGAAAATATCGTTGCCTTGTTCTAATGGAATCTGACAAGTCTCTAGTCTTTGAAGGGTATCGGAAAGATGATCTGTATATGGTAGATTTCTCAGCAGGACCACAGTTGGCCGTATGTCTTCTAGCAAAAGCTTAGTCTTGGCTCACGGCATCGGAGGCTAGGGCATGCTGGCATGAGGAACTTGTACACTCTCGTGAAGAAGAAACATGTCGTAGGCATAAGGGCGTCAAGTTCAAGAAGGATCATCTGTGTGGTGCCTGCGAAGCTGGAAAGATGACTAGGGCCAAGCATCCCTCGAAGACAATCATGACGACATCTCAACCCTTCGAGCTGCTTCACATGGACTTATTTGACCCTACTCACTACTCTACTCTTACCACCACTGCTTGCCTTTATGGCTTCGTCATTGTTGATGATTATTCAAGATATACATGGGTGCATGTAATCCTCTACAAGAATGAAGTGCAAGATGTCTTCAGACGTTTCGCCAGCCGTGCCATGACAAACTATGGCATCAAGATCAAGCACATCAGACGTGACAATGGCACAGAGTTCAAGAACACCAGCCTCGACCTTTACCTTCATACATTAGGCATCACTCATGAGTTCTCTGCTCCATACACACCTCAGCAGAATGGCATCATGGAGCGCAAGAACAGAACCCTCATTGAGATGGCTCGAACGATGCTTGATGAGTATAAGACTCCAAGGAAGTTCTGGACTGAAGCCATTGATACTGCATGCCACGTCATCAACCGTGTTTATCTTCACAAGCTTCTAAAGAAGACATCCTATGAGCTCCTGACTGGTAAGAAGCCAAACATAAGCTACTTCAGAGTATTTGGTGCCAGGTGTTGGATCAAGGATCCACATCACACTTCAAAATTTGCACCGAAAGCACATGAAGGTTTTATGCTTGGTTACGGAAAGGATTCGCACTCCTACAGAGTCTTCAACCTCTTTCACTATAAAGTGGTTGAAACTATGGATGTGCGGTTTGATGAGACTAATGGCTCGCAAAGAGAGCACCTGCCAAATGTGTTAGATGAAGTCCCTCCTAGTGAATTGATTAAGCTCATGGGAATTGGAGAAATCATACCCTCAGAGGCACAGGCTGAAGAGGAACTTATCATTTCTGCACCTAATCAACCCGAAGACACTGCTCAGCCTGAAGCCAATGCTCAAGATGAAGACAATGATCAGCAAGAGCAAAATCTTCATCCAGTTCATCCTCGTGTTGCAAATGAAGTATAGATTGAGAAGATAATTGATGGCATCAATGCACCTGGTCCACTCACTCATTCAAGAGCAACACAACTAGCAAATTTCTGTGGGCACTTTGCATTTGTCTCAATATCTGAACCCAAGAAAGTTGTTGAAGCCTTCATGGAACCTGAATGGATTCAAGCTATGCAAGAAGAGCTTCAACAGTTCGAGCTGAAAAATGTGTGGGAATTGGTCAAGCGTCCTGACCCTTGCAAGCACAATATCATAGGCACCAAATGGATCTATCACAACAAACAAGATGAACATGGTCAAGTTTTCATAAACAAGGCTCGTCTCGTTGCTCAAGGATACACTCAAGTTGAAGGGATTGACTTTGATGAAACATTTGCTCCAGTGGCTAGGCTTGAAGCCATTCGCATACTGCTAGCCTATGCCAACCAGCACAACATCCTCCTGTACCAAATGGATGTGAAGAGTGCCTTTCTCAATGGCAAGATTGAAGAAGAAGTGTATGTTGCACAACCACCTGGCTTTGAAGATCCAAAACATCCTGATATGGTATACAAGCTCAACAAGGCACTGTATGGCCTCAAACAAGCCCCTCGTGCTTCGTATGACACACTTAAAGACTTCCTGAAGAGCAAAGGCTTCAAACCTGGTTCTCTAGATCCTACACTCTTCACGAAGACATATGATGGTGAACTGTTTGTGTGCCAGATCTATGTGGATGACATTATCTTGGTACCGCACTAACCGTAAATATGATCATGAGTTTGGACACATGATGCAAGAGCAATATCAGATGTCCATGATGGGTGAGCTAAAGTTCTTCCTTGGTCTTCAAATTCGTCAGCAAAGCAATGACATCTTCATATCTCAAGAGAAATACCTCAAAGATTGCGTGAAGAAGTTTGGAATGCAAGATTGCAAAGGATACACGACGCCAATGCCAACCAAAAGTCATCTGAGTCCCGACGCCAATGGTAAAGAGTTCGATCAAAAGGTATACCGCTCCATGATTGGTTCTTTACTTTATTTATGTGCATCTAGGCCAGATATAATGCTTAGTGTTTGCATGTGTGCCCGATTCCAAGCGGCACCAAAGGAATCGCATCACTTAGCTGTGAAGCAAATTCTTCGATATTTGGCTTACACCCCAACGCTAGGATTATGGTATCCAAAGGGCTCAGAGTTTGATCTAGTTGGATTCTCGGATGCTGATTATGCTGGTGACAAGGTTGATCACAAGTCTACATCAGACACATGTCACTTTCTGGGACGATCAATTGTCTATTGGTCTTTAAAGAAGCAGAACTATGTGTGTCTCTTCACTGCTGAATCTGAATACATTGTTGTTGGATCTTGCTGCGCTCAGCTTCTGTGGATGAAGCAAACTCTCAAGGACTATGACATCCATCTGAAGCAAGTGCTTCTCTACCGCGACAATGAAAGCGCCATCAAGATTGCCAACAACCCAGTTCAACACTCAAAGACAAAGCACATTGAAATTCGTCATCACTTTCTCAGAGATCACGTCATGAAGGAAGATATTGATATCTATCACATCAACACTGAAGAGCAATTGGCAGATATCTTCACAAAGCCCTTGGATGAGAAAAGGTTTTGCAAGTTGCAGTGTGAGCTAAATATCATAGAATCCTCAAATGTCCTGTAATTGGACATACATCCCAACACTTATGCATGTTGATGACTTAGATGTGCAACACACGAGGTAACGTATATCTTCAATCAATGAAGACATACACTCTAAGTGTGAATACATTAACGCGGAATTTGACTTCGGAGCGCCACGATAATTGTGCGCCGTGTCTGGGTCTAATACTTCCTATACGATGGGTAACGCCACCACCAAACCTTTGTTTGAAGTGTTTCATTTGGCGTCACATTTGCAAAGGCTTCGCATTTGGTTTGTCTTCAACATTGATTTAACTTCATGTTTATCTTCACAAGTTGATTTGGTCTTATTCAGATATATACATATAGTTGTGTTCTATCCTCTACATCATTCACTTATATCTATGTCTTGAAGGAAATATGCCCTAGAGGCAATAATAAAGTTATTATTTATTTCCTTATATCATGATAAATGTTTATTATTCATGCTAGAATTGCATTAACCGGAAACATGATGCATGTGTGAATACATAGACAAACAAAGTGTCACTAGTACCGCTTAGCTTAGCACTTGATCGTTTAGTATGTTGCTATTGCTTTCTTCATGACTTATACATGTTCCTATGACTATGAGATTATGCAACTCCGTTCTGGGAGGAACACTTTGTGTGCTACCAAGCGTCACAACGTAATCGGGTGACTATAAAGGTGCTCTCAGGTGTCTCCTAAGGTACTTGTTGGGTTGGCGTATTTGAGATTAGGATTTGTCACTCACGATTGTCGAAGAGGTATCTACGGGCCCACTCGGTAATGCACATCACTATAAGCCTTGCAAGCATTGCAGCTAATGAGTTAGTTGCGGGATGATGTATTACGGAACGAGTAAAGAGACTTGCCGGTAACGAGATTGAACTAGGTATTGAGATATCGACGATCGAATCTCAGGCAAGTAACATACCGATGACAAACGGAACAATGTATGTTGTTATGCGTTTTGACCGATAAAATCTCTGTAGAATATGTGGGAGCCAATATGAGCATCCAGGTTCAACTATTGGTTATTGACCGGAGACGTGTCTCGGTCATGTCTACATAGTTCTCAAAGCCGTGGGGTCCGCACGCTTAAAGTTCGATGACGGTTATATTATGAGTTTATGTGTTTTGATGTACCGAAGGTAGTTCGGAGTCTCGGATGTGACCACGGACATGACGAGGAGTCTCGAAATGGTCGAGACGTAAAGATTGATATATTGGACGACTATGTTCGGACACCGGAATGGTTTCAGGGAGTTTCGGGCATATACCGGAGTACCGGGGGTTACCGGAACCCCCCGGGGAGACTAATAGGCCTATTGGGCCCTAGTGGAGAAGAGGAGGGGCGGCCAAGGGCAGCCGTGCGCCCCCTCCCCCCACAGTCCGAATTGTACAAGGAGGGGGGCGCCCCCCTTTCCTTTTCCCCTCTCTCTCCTTCCCTCTCCTCTCCTACTCCCACATGGAAGGGGGGAGTCCTACTCCCGGTGGGAGTAGGACTCCTCATGGTCTTGGCGCCTAGGGTGGCGGCCCCTCCCTCCTCCACTCCTTTATATATGGGGAGGAGGCACCCTTGGAGACACAACAATTGATCTCTTGGATCTCTTAGCCGTGTGCGGTGCCCCTCCACCATAATCCACCTCGATAATATCAGAAGCGGTGCTTAGGCGAAGCCTGCGTCAGTAGAACATCATTATCGTACCACGCTGCAGCTGCCGTCTTGTGAACTCTCCCTCAAAGCTCGGCTGGATCGGAGCTCACGGGACGTAATCGAGTTGAACATGTGCTGAACTCGGAGGTGTCGTACGTTCGGTACTTGGATCGGTCGGATCGTGAAGACGTACGACTACATCAACCGCGTTGTGCTAACGCTTCCGCTTTCAGTCTATGAGGGTACGTGGACACACTCTCCCCTCTCGTTGCTATGCATCACCATGATCTTGCGTGTGCATAGGAATTTTTTTTGAAATTACTACGTTCCCCAACAGTGGCATCCGAGCCTGGTTTTATGTGTTGATGTTATTTGCACGAGTAGAACACAAGTGAGTTGTGGGCGATACAAGTCATACTTCTTACCAGCATGTCATACTTTGGTTCGGCGGTATTGTTGGATGAAGCGGCCCGGACCGACATTACGCCAGACGCTTACGCGAGACTGGTTCTACCGACGCGTGCTTTGCACAATTGTGGCGGGTGTCAGTTTCTCCAACTTTAGTTGAACCGAGTGTGGCTACGTCCGGTCCTTGATAAGGTTAAAACATCACTAACTTGACGAACTATCGTTGTGGTTTTGATGCGTAGGTAAGAACGGTTCTTGATCTGCCCGTAGCAGCCACGTAAAACTTGCAACAACAAAGTAGAGGACGCCTAACTTGTTTTTGGAGGGCATGTTGTGATGTGATATGGTCAAGACATGATGCTATATTTTATTGTATGAGATGATCATGTTTTGTAACCGAGTTATCGGCAACTGGCAGGAGCCATATGGTTGTCGCTTTATTGTATGCAATGCAATCGCCTTGTAATTGCTTTACTTTATCACTAAGCGGTAGCGATAGTTGTAGAAGCAATAGTTGGCGAGACGACAATGATGCTACGATGGAGATCAAGGTGTCGCTACCGGTGGCGATGGTGATCATGACGGTGCTTGAGATGGAGATCACAAGCACAAGATGATGATGGCCATATCATATCACTTATAGTGATTGCATGTGATGTTTATCTTTTATGCATCTTATTTTGCTTTGATTGACGGTAGCATTATAAGATGATCTCTCACTAAATTTCAAAGATAAAAGTGTTCTCCCTGAGTATGCACCGTTGCCAAAGTTCGTCGTGCCGATACACCACGTGATGATCGGGTGTGATAAGCTCTACGTCCATCTACAACGGGTGCAAGCCAGTTTTGCACACGCAGAATACTCGGGTTAAACTTGAAGAGCCTAGCATATGCAGATATGGCCTCGGAACACTGAGACCGAAAGGTCGAGCGTGAGTCATATAGTAGATATGATCAACATAGTGATGTTCACCATTGAAAACTACTCCATCTCACGTGATGATCAGACATGGTTTAGTTGATTTGGATCATGTGATCACTTAGATGATTAGCGGGATGTCTATCTAAGTGGGAGTTCTTTAGTAATATGATTAATTGAACTTAAATTTAGCATTAACTTAGTACCTGATAGTATTTTGCATGTCTATGTTGTTGTAGATAGATGACTCAAGCTGTTGTTCCGTTGAATTTTAATGCGTTCCTTGAGAAAGCAAAGTTGAAAGATGATGGTAGCAATTACATGGACTGAGTCTGTAACTTGAGGATTATCCTCATTGCTGCACAGAAGAATTACATCCTGGAAGAACCGCTAGGTGCCAAACCTGCTGCAGGAGCAACACCAGATGTTATGAATGTCTGGCAGAGCAAAGCTGATGACTACTCGATAGTTCAGTGTGCCATGCTTTACGGCTTAGAACTGGGACTTCAAGATGGAGGAGAATAGTTCTGTCAGTGAGCATATACTCAGAATGTCTGGGTATAACAATAACTTGATTCAACTGGGAGTTAATCTTCCGGATGATAGCGTCATTGACAAAATTCTTCAATCACTGCCACCAAGCTACAAGAGCTTCATGATGAACTATAACATGCAAGGGATGGATAAGGCGATTCGAGCTCTTCGCGAATGCTAAAGGCTGGAGGTAGAAATCAAGAAGGAGCATCAAGTGTTGATGGTCAATAAGACCACCAAGAAAAAGGGCAAAGGGAAGAAGAAGGGGAACTTCAAGAAGAGCGACAAACAAGTTCTTTGCTCAAGAGAAGAAACCCAAGTCCGGACCTAAGCACGAGGCTGAGTGCTTCTACCGCAAGCGGTGGTCCTTTGAAGCGGAGCTGCCCCAAGTATTTGGCGGATAGGAAGGATGGCAAGGTGAACAAAGGTATATGTGATATACATGTTATTGATGTGTACCTTACGAGAGCTCGTGATAGCACACAGGTATTTGATCTTGGTTACATTGCTAATATTTGCAACTTCGAAGCAGGGGACTACGAATTGCGAAGGCGGCTAAGGACGAGGTGACGATGCACGTGGGAAATGGTTCCAAAGTCAATGCGATCGCCGCACGCTACCTCTACATCTACCTTCGTGATTAGTTTTAGACCTAAATAATTGTTATTTGGTGCCGCGTTGAGCATGAACATTATATCTGGATCTTGTTTGATGCGAGATGGTTATTCATTTAAACCTGAGAATAATGGTTGTTCTATTTATATGAGTAATATCTTTTATTGTCATGCACCATTGAAGAGTGGTCTATTTTTGTTGAATCTTGATAGTAGTGATACACATATTCATAATGTTGAAGCCAAAAGTTGCGAGTTGATAATGATAGTGCAACTTATTTGTGGCAACTTGCCGTTTAGGTCATATCGGTGTAAAGCGCATGAAGAAACTCCATACCGATGGACTTTTGGAATCACTTGATTATGAATCACTTGGTACTTGCGAACCGTGCCTCATGGGCAAGATGACTAAAACGCCGTTCTCCGGAACTATGGAGCGAGCAACCGATTTGTTGGAGATCATACATCTTGATGTATGTGGTCCAATGAATGTTGAGGCTCATGACGGGTATCGTTATTTTCTCACCTTCACGGATGATTTAAGCAAATATGGGTATATCTACTTAATGAAACATAAGTGCGAAAACATTTGAAAAGTTCAAAGAATTTCAGGTGAAGTTGAAAATCATCGTAACAAGAAAATAAAGTTTCTACGATCTGATCGTGGAGGAGAATATTTGAGTTACGAGTTTGGTCTACATTTGAAACAATGCGCAATAGTTTCGCAACTCACGCCACCCGGAACACCACAGCGTAATGGCGTGTCCGAACGTCGTAATCGTACTTTACTAGATATGGTGCGATCTATGGTGTCTCTTACTGATTTACCGCTATCGTTTTGGGGTTATGCTTTAGAGACGGCCGCATTCACGTTAAATAGGGCACCATCAAAATCATTTGAAACGATGCCTTATGAACTGTGGTTTGGCAAGAAACCAGAGTTGTCATTTCTTAAAGTTTGGGGCTGCGATGCTTATGTGAAAAAGCTTCAACCTGATAAGCTCGAACCCAAATCGGAGAAATGTGTCTTCATAGGATACCCAAAGGAAACTGTTGGGTACACCTTCTATCACAGATCTGAAGGCAAGACATTCGTTGCCAAGAACGGATCCTTTCTAGAGAAAGAGTTTCTCTCGAAAGAAGTGAGTGGGAGGAAAGTAGAACTTGATGAGGTAAATGTACCTGCTCCCTTATTGGAAAGTAGTTCATCACAGAAACCGGTTCCGTGGCGGCTACACCAATTAGTGAGGAAGCTAATGATGATGATCATGAAGCTTGGATCAAGTTACTACCGAACCTCAGAGGTCAACCAGGTGAGATCCGCACTGAGTGGTACGGTAATCCTATTACGGAGGTTATGTTACTAGACCATGACGAACCTACGAACTATGAAGAAGCGATGGTGAGCCCAGATTCCGCAAAATGGCTTGAGGCCATGAAATGCGAGATGGGATCCATGTATGAGAACAAAGTATGGACTTTGGTTGACTTGCCGATGATCGGCAAGCAATTGAGAATAAATGGATCTTCAAGAAGAAGGCCGACGACGGTAATGTTATCGTCTATAAAGCTCGACTTGTTGCGAAAGGTTTTCGACAAGTTCAAGGGATTGACTATGATGAGACCTTCTCACCCATAGCGATGCTTAAGTCCGTCCGAATCATGTTAGCAATTGCCGCATTTTATGATTATGAAATTTGGCAAATGGATGTAAAGACTACATTCTTGAATGGATTTCTGGAAAAGAGTTGTATATGATGCAACCTGAAGGTTTTATCGATCCAAAGGGAGCTAACAAAGTGTGCAAGCTCCAGTGATCCATTTATGGACTGGTGCAAGCCTCTCGGAGTTGGAATAAACGCTTTGATAGTGCGATCAAAGCATATGGTTTTATCTGAGACTTTTGGAGAAGCCTGTATTTACAAGAAAGTGAGTGGGAGCTTTGTAGCATTTCTAATCTTATATGTGGATGACATATTGTTGATTGGAAATGATATATAATTTCTGGATAGCATAAAAGGATACTTGAATAAGAGTGTTTAAATGAAGGACCTCGGTGAAGCTGCTTACATATTGGGCATCAAGATCTATAGAGATAGATCAAGACGCTTAATTGGACTTTTACAAAGCACATACCTTGACAAAGTTTTGAAGAAGTTCAAAATGGATCAAGCAAAGAAAGGGTTCTTGCCTGTGTTACAAGGTGTGAAGTTGAGTAAGACTCAATGCCCGACCACTACAGAAGATAGAGAGAAAATGAAAGATGTTCCCTATGCTTCAGCCATAGGCTCTATCATGTATGCAATGCTGTGTACCAGACCCGATGTGTGCCTTGCTATTAGTTTAGCAGGGAGGTACCAAAGTAATCCAGGAGTGTATCACCGGACATCGGTCAAGAACATCCTGAAATACCTGAAAAGGACTAAGGATATGTTTCTCGTTTATGGAGGTGACAAGGAGCTCATCGTAAATGGTTACGTTGATGCAAGCTTTGACACTGATCCGGGCGATTCTAAATCGCAAACCGGATACGTGTTTATATTGAACGGTGGAGCTGTCAGTTGGTGCAGTTCTAAACAGAGCGTCGTGGCGGGATCTACGTGTGAAGAGGAGTACATTGCTTCTTCAAAAGCAGCAAATGAAGGAGTCTGGATGAAGGAGTTCATATCCGATATAGGTGTCATACCTAGTGCATCGGGTCCAATGAAAATCTTCTGTGACAATACTGGTGCAATTGCCTTGGCAAAGGAATCCAGATTTCACAAGAGGACCAAGCACATCAAGAGATGCTTCAATTCCATCCGGGACCAAGTCCAAGTGGGAGACATAGAGATTTGCAAGATACATACAGATCTGGATGTTGCAGACCCGTTGACTAAGCCTCTTCCACGAGCAAAACATGATCAACACCAAGGCTCCATGGGTGTAAGAATCATTACTGTGTAATCTAGATTATTGACTCTAGTGCAAGTGGGAGACTGAAGGAAATATGCCCTGGAGGCAATAATAAAGATACTATTTATTTCCTTATATCATGATAAATGTTTATTATTCATGCTAGAATTGTATTAACCGGAAACATGATACATGTATGAATACATAGACAAACAGAGTGTCACTAGTATGCCTCTAATTGACTAGCTTGTTGATCAACGATGGTTATGTTTCCTAGCCATAGACAAAGAGTTGTCATTTGATTAACGGGATCACATCATTAGGAGAATGATGTGATTGACTTGACCCATTCCGTTAGCTTAGCACTTGATCGCTTTAGTATGTTGCTATTGCTTTCTTCATGACTTATACATGTTCCTATGACTATGAGATTATGCAACTCCGTTTACGAAGGAATACTTTGTGTGCTACCAAACGTCACAACGAATCGGGTGATTATAAAGGTGCTCTGGTGTGTCTCCGAAGGTACTTGTTGGGTTGGCGTATTTCGAGATTAGGATTTGTCACTCCGATTGTCGGAGAGGTATCTCCGGCCCACCTTTCGGTAATGCACATCACTATAAGCCTTGCAAGCATTGCAACTAATGAGTTAGTTGCAGGATGATGTATTACGGAACAAGTAAAGAGACTTGCCGGTAACGAGATTGAACTAGGTATTGAGATACCGACGATCAAATCTCGGGCAAGTAACATACCGATGACAAAGGGAACAACGTATGTTGTTATGCGGTTTGACCGATAAAGATCTTCAGAGAATATGTGGGAGCCAATATGAGCATCCAGGTTCCTCTATTGGTTATTGACCGGAGACGTGTCTCGGTCATGTCTACATAGTTCTCGAACCCGTAGGGTCCGCACGCTTAAAGTTCGATGATGGTTATATTATGAGTTTATGTGTTTTGATGTAACGAAGGTAGTTTAGAGTCTCGGATGTGATCACAGACATGACGAGAAGTCTCGAAATGGTCGAGACGTAAAGATCGATATATTGGACGACTATGTTCGGACACCGGAATGGTTTTGGAGAGTTTCGGGCATATACCAGAGTACCGGGGGGTTACCGGAACCCCCCGGGGAGACTAATGGGCCTATTGGGCCCTCGTGGAGAAGAGGAGGGGCGGCCAAGGGCAGCCGCGTGCCCCTCCCCCCAGTCCGAATTGGACAAGGAGGGGGGGTGCCCCCTTTCCTTTCCCCCTCTCTCTCCTTCCCTCTCCTCTCCTACTCCCACACGGAAGGGGGGAGTCCTACTACCGGTGGGAGTAGGACTCCTCATGGGGCGCGCCTAGGGTGGCCGGCCCCCTCCCCCTCCTCCACTCCTTTATATACGGGGAGGGAGGCACCCCTTGGAGACACAACAATTGATCTCTTGGATCTCTTAGCCGTGTGCGGTGCCCCCCTCCACCATAATCCACCTCGATAATATCATAACGGTGCTTAGGCGAAGCCCTGCGTCGGTAGAACATCATCATCATCACCACGCCGTTGTGCTGATGGAACTCTCCCTCAAAGCTCGGCTGGATCGGAGTTCGAGGGACGTCATCAAGTTGAGCATGTGCTGAACTCGGAGGTGTTGTGCGTTCGGTACTTGATCGGTCGGATCGTGAAGACATACGACTACATCAACTGTGTTGTGCTAACGCTTCCGCTTTCGGTCTACAAGGGTACGTGGACACACTCTCCCCTCTCGTTGCTATGCATCACCATGATCTTGCGTGTGCGTAGGAATTTTTTTGAAATTACTACGTTCCCCAACATGTCTTCATGCTCGAATCTTTTGATCTAAGTGAATGTGATCGGACCCTAACCTCTTATGTGCTTCTACCTCAAATTCTATCTATCCAAATCATATGCATTCTATTGAAACTGTCGAATGTCTTCTCTGCGTCCTTGTCAGCAGAAGATACAGAGACACAAGTTGAATCTGTTTTAAATGCTATATCCTTATTGCCTGAAACCCGGAGAAGCCAGATCGACCACCCGACAGTCCAGGCGTGTGTGGGAACATGGAACAACTTCCAATGTGTTGCATGTTTGCCACGTGTCCCTCAGATGTGAACCGCCAGGGGCACCTGCGTAATTGCGCCGTGTTGTCCCTTTCCTTATAAATACACAACTCACCGCGGTCACAATCTCCTCTTCCACCTCACCACCTCGCACAAACCCTAGCGCCTCCGCTAACTTGTGTCGACGCCGGAGAAGAAGCGCTTAGCTGCTGCGACCTCTTCGACGCCATCCTCACGCCGGCCGCGGACTTCGTCCTCTCCGCCGCCGCCGTAGGTGTCTTCCGTCGCCAAGTTAGGGCACGGGAGATTGAACTGCTCGGCCTCCCTCTCATCTTCGTCTAGCAGTTCTTCGTGTGGTAATTATATCTTACTTTTACTGCCTTTTTGATCCATCTACTTTCACCAAAAGTAGTTTCTTGACTTCCATATCTAGATCTATCTTGTTCTGAATCTCATATCATGCCTAGTATATTCACTTATGCTTCACAACTAGTTAGATTCCTCACTTGTACTTATTCTTGGATTCGTACAAATCTGGAACCAACTCTCACCATATAAGTGAATGTCTTCGCGCTATGAGGTCAATGTCTTTAAACTGATTTATCTTCAAAATCTTCTGAGAATGCATATGACCTCTTCCCTTTCCTCGCACCTCTAATGTTGTCACAGGTACATGTCCGTGGGAGAATCCTTTGGTTCTCATAGTCTGCATTCATTTGCAGAATTCTTATAGCGTCACATCAATTCTCCTGAAGCCAGTTCCTGTCTGACCAGCAGATGGAAGCCTTTGACGGTTCTGAAGCCATTCAGTCTGAACTTAATGGCCACTGAGAAGACAGCTATAAAGGGCGGCAGACATCACCATGGGAATACATCCAAAGATTTGCCACCTAATCTGTATGAAATGTACAAGACAGATCCTGAAGAAACCTATGGCGAACGCAAGACTTGAATCCAATGGATTCGAAGATATTGGGCAGAGGAATGGTTCAAGTATAGATTCATCACGACTGATTATGCGGAGAAGAATGCCATCAAGCGACCATTGGGAGATATTCTCTACAAAAATCTTCAACCCAAGTCCAAGTCTGAAGCCATTGCTCAAGGCTTCTATCCTTGCATGGTCCGAGGACCACAACCCGAGAATGCCAACCCATCCTCTCTGCTATGGTGTCGCGATGACAATCTATTCAAGCGCAACTATAAGTTTGCCAAGGATTCTGCTGAAAGAACAAGAAAGCATTTGGACTTGACTTCAACCCTGGTCCATCTGCTCCAAGGGCTGATGGCACTCATGATGCTGAACCAAATTTTATTGGGCCCTTCTACAACCTCGAAGGCCTCCTCACTCACATTGCTGTTCAAGGGGCACCCATGGAGCACTCTGTTGATGACGCAGATTCTGATGAAGCGCCAGCTCCACCTAAGCCGCAAAAGCAGAAGAGAACAAAGGCTTCAAAGCCCCCTACCACACCAAAAGCTTCGTGTGCGAAGCCACTGGCCACTGCACCCCCCAGTGTGCAGTCTCAAGATCTTTCTCGTGTCTCCAAGAAGACGGAGAAGCCCAAGAAGAAGAAGCCCATCAAGAGTTCCGGGAAAGAACTGACCCCAGTTGCCGTTCTGAGAAACGAAGATGAAGCCATTGATCTGTCAAGCGACGAAGATCTTGGTGATGATGCTCTTGAGCTGCTGATAAAGAGCAAGCAAGAGGCAGAGATCTTCAACGATCCACCCCTCTTTGATATGGATATTTTGAATAACTTCATTGATGAATGGTTTGACAACCCAAGCCTCAGCATCGATGATCTTCAGCTTCCAATTGGCATCAGTGTCTCTTTCCATGGATCCATTGCTAATGAGCTGGCTCTGGCTCAGAAGATCGTCGAACTGAAGAACAAGATTGACCATGAGAAAGCTCAATTCAAGAGGAACATGGCCAAGCTCACTGTGGCTGATGTTCAAAGCTTCAAGCAGATGCTGCATGACCTCAAGGAGCAGTTTCACAAGAAACGTGAAGAAGCAAAAGTGTTAAGAGAGCGGATGAAACTCTCTGCAAGTAAATGTGTTCAGGTTCATAATGAGGCTGAAAAGCGCAAGGCACTCAGGCGTCCTGGCATCAACCCCAAGATGGCTGCCAAACAGAAGAAGCCTGCTGTGGCCCAAGCTGAAGCATCAGGGAGGGAAGCACCTCACATTGTCTTCCCTGCTAGCATGACAGGCTCGAAGCCTAGGGTCCCCACAGCTGCTTCAGAACTGAAGAAGACAAGGGCAACTGAGGCCGAAGCCAGAAAGCACAAGAACAAGAATGCCACTGATGATGCTCCACCGACGAAGAAGCCAAAGACAAAGTCTTCACGGAAAAATCATGCTGCTGCCACAGAGCCACTTGTTGTCGAGCCCATCTCAGTTGCTCGTCCTGCCTCCTCAAATCAAGAGCGTCAGCTAGTACTTCATGAGCTTGCTTCCATAGAGGCTCCTGAAGCTGAAGACATTCCAGCTGTAGACCCCATCACAGCTGAAGACATTGGTCATCACAACAATGTAGATGATGATGAAGTCCTTCCTCAGATCGAGCACCAACCGGTATCATCGCCTATTCTCACGAACAACGAACTCATCAGCATTGGTCGTCCATTGACGCCAATCGCTCAGGATGCATCGTGGGCTGACCACCCCCAACAAGACACACCAAGCCAAGACACACCCAGTACTCCCCCTCCTCAAGTCACCACTCCGGTGCTTGACGATGACAATTACATGGTGTAGACCACCCCATCTCCAAAGGTGTCGCCCGCATTCCGCAAGCTTCGCAAAGGCCCTAGGCCACAGGTCGCCATGCTGAGCATTCCAGAAGGAGGCATGCAACACAACTCAGTAGTACGTCAAGTGTTTCCTGACGCCACTCCAACTGCGAACGTCTCTGAGTCTGAAGCAAAAGCTGCTGAAGACATTCTGGCTGCATTAGCCGATGACAACCAAGAACCGCGTCATGAAGAAGAGAGAGTTGCCACACCCCCCACCACTCAAGAAAATGTTCTCGAGGAGAACGAGTCTGTGCCCGACCCTCCAGCTACTCAAGTGGAGGTTGAAAACACTGAGGCGGCCACCAACAATACTACTGAAGCCAGTGACGTTGTCATGGCTGAAGCTAATGTGGCGCCTGAAGTGAATATGGTGCCTGAAGCTAATGTTGCACATGAAGCCAATGTGCAGTTTGAAGCCCATGTCAATGCCAATGCTCCAGTACCGCCTCCAAGGCCTCACACCATTGAGCAAGCATTTGATCATGGCCAGCTTGTCACTGTTCGATGGCCAATTCTGGTTCCTCTGTCTGCTCCCGGACCACAGTTTGACTACCATGTGGAGCACATGCCTCAGGTCCAAACACCAAAGCCCCGACTGCCAAGATTTCTCGGTGCTGCAACTTCCCCAGGATCATTCAATGTCAACAGCTTCAAGGCTCACAATACCTTCTTTGATAGTGCAAAGAACCCTTACTCAAGGCCAAGAATCTCATCTGATCGCTTCTGGAGCTATTAGCAGTGCAGCTATTACTCATGCATCTTATACAATCAAGGGTGAATCTTTCCTCACATGCGCCTGTATTGTGAAGCCATTGCTGGTCTGCCCTGCTTGGAAGAAGCTCTAGACTGCTTCAGAGATCTTTGGATTCTTTGCGCTTGTCACTGACAAAGAGCATTGGAATGAGGAGCTTCTGCTACAATTCTATGCCACTCTTCACATTCGCGGCTACAACAGAATCCGAAGACTTGGGTCCTTGAGTGGATGACAGGTGATGTACACCATGAAGCCAAAGCCCAAGATATCATTGAGCTTACTTCCCTGCCCACCTGTGAACTCTATGAACCTGGTTGTCAGCTTCACCGCAATGCATTGGAGAGCATATTTCAGAAGCCTGAGCCCAACATGAGTCAGATGCTCAGCCTGATGAAGCCACTACCACGAGATGCTGAATATCCAAAGGAATTCTTTGTCGAAGATCCAGAGTATCTGCCCCGCACCATTTATCATATTATCAGGCGAACTCTATGGCCTATCAAAGGACATTCTCCTGCAGCCAAGCTTGAAGGCTCAATGAAGACATTGGTTTTCTATATCCTCAATGGCATCAGCTTCAATGCTCAAGATTTCTTCATCAGGCAACTTGCTGCATCAGGAATTTATCTATTTGGCCTGAAGTTTTATGCTCCATGGGTAATGCGCTTAATCAAGCTTCACTCTTCTGTCAACTATCAGCCTTCTGCGTGCAACCATCTTATCATCTTGCCAGAGGTTGATATGTCCGTCGAAGCCATCTACCCTGAACCTGCCAAGGAGCCAATATATCTTCACAATGTCAATCACCAAAGCTTCACGCAACCCATTGAAGAAGTTCTTGCTGCAACTCGTGTTTATCCTCTGGCTGGTATCACACGTGCACCTCATCATGCAACCACTGAAGCCACTGAAAGCACTATTGCTCAAAGGCCTCGGAAGCGATCTCGTGTTCTCAATGATCGAGAGCTTCTTGTGGCCTTGCATCAGAAACAGGATAAGCATCATGACTGGCTGAAGCGTCAGATGAAGAGCCTCTAGGTGGATGTTAATCGCATTTGCAATCTTGCCACCAAGAATGCCTTTGTATCACATGAAGCCTGTCGGAGGTCATGGAAGAGTCCGACTTTGCTAAGCTCCGAAGATGATCTTCGTGAAGATGGCTTCACTGAGCGCTACAAGTTTGATTCCATGCCTCCTCGGAATGCTGTCTTGCGTCGTACTCCATCATTGGAAGACTCAGAGTACTCCTCCTCGGTTGCAACGGTTGATGCAAGAGTCGTTGATGACGAAGACTATGCTACTTCTCCAACCGCTACTTCGCTGCGTCTCGACACTACACTAGGCCCCTCTGCACCACTGGACTCCAACGTCGACCCTGCACCTAAAGGGAACGAGTAGATGCTCTATGTCTTCAAACCTTTTTGGTCCTTACTGACAAAAGGGGGAGAAGCATATGAGTTGATAGTCTTCAAGCAGGTCCATATGGGTGGTTGCTATATTTTTTTGCCAAGTGGTTACAACTCTTGTTTTGATACTTTTGGTTCTTTGGGTTGTAACACTTAAACTTGATGGTCGTCTGCTACTTTGTTTGCTATTCTGCGATGCGATGATAAATTCCGCATGAAGTCATTCTGCACACGTCCATTTTTCATTATGCATGTCATTATCTTTGTTACATCTTTATTTGCATAATGAATTGTCTTCATAAGTTGAAAAGGATCTCCATAAGTAAAACCTGCCATGTGCATTTGCATTCAAGAGCAAACTACTTACATGCACATCTTCAGGGGAGCCTTCTGCTACTAATGAAGACAATACCTTAACCCTTACAATTTCACATACTTTTATCCCCATTGAAAACTTCAACCAGTTTGTCATCAATCACCAAAAAGGGGGAGATTGTAAGTGCATCTAGTGCCACCCCTAGTTGGTTTTGGAGTATCGACGACAAACCTGGTTCAGGGACTAATGTGTTTGTGAGAATTGCAGGATAACACATGTAGTAGTCCCTCATTGATTCGGTTTACCTACCGGAGATGACCCCTAAAAATGTGTGAAGAAATTGAAGACAATGGTGGTCTGTGAAGATATTCACAATGAATACTATGACATGAGAAGACATCGCACGAAGACTATGGAGTGCGAAGAGATAGTTGTTTCATAGTTTCCTTTTCTTCTTTGTTGAGTCATAGGAACCACCATACTGTTAAGTGGGGTCCAAGTGAACAAAGTCAGAGTGACTGAAGTGATGCTCAACCAAATCCTATGTCTTCGAGCGAAGACAATGAGAGCAAATATTATCCAGAGCTGGATAAGTCAACTTTACTTGTAGCCCAAGTCAAGCTGTCGTGCGTGTTTGAAATCATTTGTTGGACACGTGTCGGGCCTTAGTGACCTGTGGTCATTTCGGACAAATAAGGTCGGGTTGCCCAGTGGCTATAAATAGCCCACCCCTACACCATAAATTGGTGGCTGCTCAGAGTTAGTGCACGACTTTTGTCGTTTGAGAGCAACCCACCTCCGAAGCATTTGAGAGAGAGATCCTTGCGAGGACAAAGCCCAAATCACCCAGAGCCAAAGGGTGTTAGGCATCACTGAAGTCTTTCTGTCCGCGTGATCTAAAGACTTATTACACATGAGGACTGTGAATCCTCCAGCCGGTTAGGGCGTCGCTGCTCGAGCATCCAAGAGTCATTGTGGATTGCCGGTGAATGAAGTCTGTGAAGGTTTGGAAGTCTAGCTTGAAGACTTACCAGAGTGATTGGGCGAGGACTAAGTTTCCTTAGCTCAAGGGGAAGAAGGTGAAGACGCGGTCTTCTGAGTTGAATCTCAGCCACCCTAACCAGACGTACAGTTGTCACAGCAACTGGAACTGGTCCAACAAATCCCTGTCCTCTCCAAGCTGCTGGTTATATCTTCTCCCTCTCTTTACTTACAGTTTGTCTTCGTGAAGTCATTGCCTGCTTGCTTTATCTGATTGACTTCATTGCGTGACGACTATTGTTGGTTGGCTTCATACTATCTTCCATCCTGATCTATACTACCTAGCTGCTTATAGTCTTCGTACTTTCACTTCATTACTTACTTGACTATGGCATATCGAGTGTAGTCTACCTTCCGCTGCATATCAATAGGTTCATTTCTATCGTTTGTCTTCAAAGCCCCCATGTTTTGAAGACTTTCACAAAAATCGCCTATTCACCCCCCCTCTAGTCGATAACTAGCACTTTCACCATGGCCATCATACAAAACTACGATGCAAAAATTTTGAGGTTTGCCATTTATATTCCAAGATATGAGAATTAAAAGGTTTACACAAAGTTCACTGGGATGAATTTATAAAATTAGCTGGGAATTACTACAATTTGTCTGCTGGTTCACTTTTCATAAATCTCCACTAACGAATGATTTTATAACCGAAAACTAACTTTACAGATTTCACGCATGTAAAAAATAATACAACATAAGGTTTTTCTGTTCATTGGTGTCCACATCGCAAGAAAACAGAACCGGACATATACTAAAACTAAAGAAAGGGTCCTGCAACTCATAATATGACTAATTTGTACGGACTGGAACTGAATCACTTTGAATAAAAAACATCCACAGGCAAGATGAGAAGATCGGAATCTAGCAGCAACAGAACTTGAGACACACTATTACTCGTGTTCTTGAGGCATATGGTGCATCAGTACATCTCATGTGGCTAGTGCACCGTATGTGCCCCCAATTTACTTTTGTGTAAGAGCTGCCATTATGTTCCAAGGTAAGTAACAAGAAATAAGTTTTGCTATCTAACTCAGGCAATTTTCTGGTTCAAAGAATGTATACTACATCCGTTGCAAAGACATGCAGATGTGATCAACTCATTCCAACTCCTTAAGTCAATTGTTTCCTTCTGGGTCTTTGATTCAGAAGTTGTCATATCGGACTATGTTTCCGTTGTAAACAACACATACAAAAAATTCAGTTATGCTACGTGCATTGCAACGGGAGTTTAAAAAAATCAAATACCACCCCCTTCCCCAACCCACCCTCAAAGTTCAAAATCTCAAAAATCTAAACGTTTGATTCATCTGCATGCCCGTGCATGTCAATCCGAACTTAATATTATTAAAGCAACTTGAAATTCTAAGATTTGGAAGCTTGAATATTTTCACATGTCTAGTTTTCAGAAAAAAGATTGATGTTTGCTTTGCAATTATATCGAGTTTTCAGCTTTAAACTTCATTGTCAGTCTACTTGTACATTCCCAGCAAAACTTCAGCTACTTCAGCTAAATGTGGCACTGTATACGTTAGCACAATGCCCAGTGTTTTTGATGGCTAACCTCGAAAGATAGAAGTACTTTAGAATATATATATATATATATATATATATATATATATATATATATATGTATATTCAGACCAAGAACCCTTGCCAATTCCAATAATAAATACATGAAAAGTACATGTGATTGAAGTAAACTACAAAAGAACCTCGGCAAAGTAACTATTGTCAGCCAATTAGAGCAGAATACAAAATAAATACTGACAAGAACAACATATATAACATTTTGGATCATGAATAAGTTAATACATCCGTTCCCTAACTTCATTTAAGAATCATATAAGATGTTGTATGGCTCGTATGTCAATAGTAGTTTGTGTTCTTTACTTGGTATACATATCAATGCGTATTTGAAATTTGAATGCTATTAAGCGAACAACATTGCAGAAAGGTAAATCTTACCAAGCCACCAAGGAAGATGAAGACTGAAAAGTCCGAGAAAATAAAATGGTTTTCGGATATCAACCTTTTCTTATCTTTGTCTGCAGCAAATTTTTTGAGAATCACTGGAATGATGTAGATAGGGACTTTGTTTCCAAAGTATTGAAGTAAATATATGTGGTATATCCTAAGGTTGCACCAGAGGTATTAAAAGTAGATGTCCCAATATTACACTCAGTTTTTTTAATAAAAAATGTGTCATTTGGTCTCTCCACATCCAAAAAGATCTGGTTTGGATTCAGGATGAACTGCATTTCTGCTTGCATGATACAGGTACTCTATTTTTGATATATAGACACAGTAATTTTCAATCACATCTGAAGGAAAGTCTACAACAAAAACAAAGACAACTAGGAGACGGTTTCAAATAAATATACAGTTGATTCATTTAGAGTATCTGAATGAAACACCAAAAGAAGGGGAAAACATCGACACAACCAATCCCATTGAGCAACAGGTGCCCTGTTTAAACATCCTCTCTCTCTCTCTCTATTCAAACATTGAGCACACCAAGCAACGACGAAGACTCCATGAAGCTGGAGTAGAAGCCACTGCTAGCTAGTATTCACCGGCTAATTGTTTAACCTACGGGCCTGTTTGGGACTGCTCCGCTTCACCAAAATCAGGTTCGCTCCACTAAATTCACTTTGGAGCAGTTTCATCCAGAAGTTCTAGCACTACCAAAGAGAATGTTTGGCTTCCATCTAGCTCTAGCTTCAAGAATGGGAAATTTGGTGGAAAGGATCTATTTGATTGGTTGAGGAGGGATAAATGAAGGGGTATCCACTTGCTGGTGGCAGTGGTGGGTAATTTCTAGCCAACCCCAACTTCTAGAGTTTTCTGGAGCACCCCCTAAAGAGCTTCATAAAAAACTGGAAGTTGTACCCCCAGATTCTAGTTTTTTTGTGGAGCGGCATATCGTGGAGCTACCCCGTTTGGCTTGTGTTTTCTGGAGCGAAGCCACATTTTAAGGAGCAGAGTAGTCCCAAACAGGCTCTAAGTAATCAAAGCTTACTACAAGCAAGCCAACAAATGGTACCGTGTTGGCTTTCTAGCTCCACGCCACTGCTCATGACCTGGCGGTTACCAGAAGCAGACAGAGACATCATTTGCGGCCGGTGGCGCTTTTCGGACGATGCGGCAATAGCGGAACAGGTGGACGCCTGGCGTGTGGAGGAGCAGCGGCAAAGAGCGGGCGCGGTCCAGCCGAAGCATAGGCGGGTGCGCACCCGCAGGCATCGGGCCCCTTGGCGGCGCACACGCGTGGCCCGAGTTCGGTGTCACGGGAGAAGTGGTAGCTGTGAAGGAACAGTTGCCGCCACTCCACCCGCCGCTCCCACTGCGCATGCACTCCATGTACGGCTACGCCGTTGTCAGAGTACGACGATCTATGGGACCGACGAGGATCCTTTGCAGTTTGGTTGGGGTTATCGACTAGCACAGAGAGCAAATCCAATAGTTCACACGCGGGGATTTGCCAGGTTCAGGCCGCCGTGGAGGCGTAAAACCCTACTCATGTGTTTGGGTGGTTTGGCTTGGGGCTCAAGTTACAAGCGCGGCTTGCCGGAAATACATGAGCAAGGTGATGTACTGTGTAAGCATGAGCAAGGTGTCGACCAGTGCCAAGGTAGCCATGGGCCCCCTCTTATAGCCAAAAAGGGGTCACCACAGTGGCAGCATGGTCATTACAAGTATGTGATAGTGTTCTTGATGCTATCCAACCTAATCCTGCCAGAGTAGAACAAGGGCATTTAATGCACCCTGAGCTGCTGGCCATCCTTTGACAAAAGGCATCTCTTCTTACGTGCCGTTGACGTGGATGAGCCTATCTTCTTGACATGTCCATTAGACGGGTGTCAATAAAGTTGATCAGCATGCGACGTGTCGACACGCATCCTATTGACTCCCCTTGGGCCGCTTGCCTGCTTGACACCTAATCTTGACAAGCCATCAGTTGGTCGATGAGGTGGAGCGGTCGAAGAGCGAGGAGGAGTTGCTTCTCGGCAAGGAGCTTGCCGGGTCCTGGCTTGCCGGTGCGAGGCTTGCCGGCAACTGAAGTCTTGATCTTTAGTACTAACTTAGTACTTCACGATGACCTACCTGGAGGTTTTCTTCACGGTATTGGTGTCCAAGAGGTGAGGCTTGGGTTGAGCTATCCTCCAGCAAGCCCTTATTGTCTGGAGGGCTGCAACTACGTGATGTCTACTACACAACTTGTTCTTGTAGACTCGTGTTGGGCCTCCAAGCGTAGAGTTTTGTAGGACAGTAGAAATTTTCCCTCAAGTGGATGACCTAAGGTTTATCAATCCGTGGGAGGCGTAGGATGAAGATGGTCTCTCTCAAACAACCTTGCAACCAAATAACGAAAAGTCTCTTATGTCCCCAACACACCAAATACAATGGTAATTTGTATAGGTGCACTAGTTCGGCGAAGAGATGACAATAAAAGCATAGTAATGATAGTAGATATTATTTTTGTAATAGGAACAATAAAAATAGCAAGGTAGCAAGTAACAAAAGTGAGCACAAATGGTATTGCAATGCTTGAAAATGAGGCCTAGGGTCTGTACTTTTGCTAGTGCAATTTCTCAACAATGCTAATATAATTGGATCATATAACCATCCCTCAACGTGCGATGAAGAATCACTCCAAAGTTCCTATCTAGCGGACAACATGAGAAGAAATTGTTGGTAGGGTACGAAACCACCTCGAAGATATTCTTTCCGATCGATCTATCCAAGAGTTCGTACTAAAATAACACCAAGTTATCCTTTCTGATCGATCTATCCAGAGTTTGTACTAAAATAACACCAAGTTATTGATACGTCTCCATCGTATCTACTTTTTCTAACACTTTTCCTCTTGTTTTGGACTCTAATTTGCATGATTTGAATGAAACTAACCCGGACTGATGCTGATTTCAGCAGAACTACCATGGTGTTGTCTTTGTGCAGAAATAAAAGTTCTCGGATTGGAACGAAACTTTGCAAGGAATTTTTATATAATACTCCCTCTGTAAACTTTTATAAGAGTGTTTAGAATTTTCAGACACATCCGACAAATGGGGAAATGGACAGTTTTACCCTCGATTTGAAAATTGAGCCGTCTTCCTCCTCTAGGGCTCGCGGCGTCTTCTTCCTACAGGAGCTCGCCCGTCTTCCTTCTCCAGCGTGCCATCTTCCTCCTGCAGGAGCTCGCGTCGTCCCCATCGTCCAAGTGCTCGGGCCCCGCCTGCAGGCACTCGCCCCCTTCGTCCAGGCGCTCATTCCCGAGCCCAGGTGCCCAGTTTAGCCTCCGCTGCGCCCGCTTGGTTGCTACCGTGCCCGCCCAGCTTGGCCGCCGCCGTGCCCGCTTGGTTGCCGCCCCGCCTAGCTTGGTCGTTGCCGACCCAGATTGGTCCTCACCATGCCCAGCCCACCTAGCTCGTCACCGCCGCTGCAGCATGTTGCTTCCAGGAAGGTTCTCCTCGCCTATCCCCTTGCACAACAGGAGAACTCAGATAAATTCTTGTGTGCAATCTTACAAATCAATTCTTCTGTACAGTAGAAGTCAGACTAATTCCACAATTTTCTGCATGGTATCCTTGTGGGCAATCTTACAAATCAATTCTTTTGTAATCCATAGATTACTCCTTGTTGGGAAACGTAGCATGCAATTTCAAAAATTTCCTTAGCTCACACAAGATCTATCTAGGAGATGCATAGCAACGAGAGGGGGAGAGTGTGCCCACGTACTCTCGTAGACCGAAAGCGGAAGCGTTTCACAATGCGGTTGATGTAGTCGAACTTCTTCTTGTACCATATCTAATAAAGTATGGTTACGATGTTCGGACTCACCATTACGCTGTGGTGTTCTAGGTGGAGTGAGTTGTGAAACTATTCCACATTGTTTTAAATGAAGGCCAAACTCGTAACTCAAATATTCGCCTCCGCGATCAGATCGTAGAAACTTTATTTTCTTGTTATGTTGATTCTCCACTTCACTCTGAAATTCTTTGAACTTTTCAAATGTTTCAGACTTGTGTTTCATTAAGTAGATATACCCATATCAGCTCAAATCATCTATGAAGGTCAAGAAATAACGATACCCGCCGCGAGCCTCAACACTCATCGGACCGCATACATCGGTATGTATTATTTCCAGTAAGTCAGTGGCTCGCTTCATTGTTCCGGAGAATGGAGTTTTAGTCATCTTGCCCATGAGGCATGGTTCGCAAGTATCAAATGATTCAAAATCAAGTGATTCCAAAAGCCCATCTGCATGGAGTTTCTTCATGCGTTTTACACCAATATGACCTAAATGGCAGTGCCACAAATATGTTGCACTATCATTTTCAACTTTGCATGTTTTAGCATCAATATTATGAATATGTGTATCACTATGATCGAGATTCAATAAACCATTCACATTGGGTGTATGATCATAGAAGGTTTTATTCATATAAACAGAACAACAATTATTCTCTGACTTAAATGAATAATCGTATTGCAATAAACATGATCTAATCATATTAATGCTCAATGCAAACATCAAATAACATTTATTTAGGTTCAATTCTAATCCCGAAGGTAGAGAGAGTGTGCGATGGTGATTGTATCAACCTTGGAATTACTTCCAACACACATCGTCACCTCGTCCTTAAATAGTCTCTGTTTATTTTGCAACTCCTGGTCCGAGTTACTACTCTTAGCAACTGAACTAGTATCAAATACCCATGCACTACTATGAGTATTAACAAGGTACACATCTGTCGGCGTTCTGGGAATGGGGGTCCCCAGACTTGCGTGCCTGCGGCCTGCGGCGTGGCTCAAGTGAGGCCCAGGACAGCCCATCTTCATCAGCACAAGCTCAATACCCTCGCGAGGGGCCAAGCCTCGCGGGGCGGACGACCAAGAGCTTCCTCAGGCGCGGCCTCGTCAGGCTGGCTCACGAGGAGGCGGAGAGTTCAAGGCAGGGTACCTCGCGAGGTGCCCATGACGCAAGCCATGACGACCAAGGCGCTTAGTCGGCGCCCGGCCAGCGCAGCGTCCTCCTTTCCTCTTTGGTGCAAAGGGAGCAAGCGCAGCGAGAGCATCAAGCAAAGGCATCCGTTTCGTGCAACAAGACCAAGACCAGCCCCAACGGCTGGAATGCGATCATCATGGAGCCCAAGCAAAGGCGTCATCACCAGAGCCTTTGGCGGCGAGGACCAACTTTAGTCAGGATAAGTGTACCCGCTGTTCCCCTTCAAAATGGCCAATTGTTGGCGCCCTTCCCGCTCAATATTTGGGAAGAGGCCCAGGGCCTTCGTCTATATAAGTAGAGCTAGCCACCATAGGAGGGGGACGACGAAGGATCCGCCATTCGGAATCTAGAGAGAGAGATAGAGACCCGATCCTCAAGCTAGAGCGACGGGACACCACTTAGCAGTTCATCGCTTCCGCCAAGAACAGACCCTCGCGAGGCTGTTCTTCCCTGTATTGTTCCTCATCGCCCCAAGAGGCAATCCACACACCACACCTTTGGAGTAGGGTATTACACCATGATGGTGGCCTGAACCAAAGATAAATCTTGCATCTCTTGTGCTGTTCTTGTTAGTAGTTTAGGTCCCCGCGATTCGGGCGAGGTACGAGGCGGTGGAGGGTTGGATCTCCGCGCACCCGGAGTTGAACCTTAAGGGTGCGGAACCCGAATCGACATTTGGCATGCCAGGTGCCGGAATCTGCCTTCGTCGCCTCGTTCTTCCCGGCCACCGCGACCATGTCTGGCGCTCGTCCGGCGCCTGCAGCGGCCGAGCCGCCCTCGCCTCCCACGTCGCCGGGCCGCTCCCGTCGTGGCGGGCGCCTCGTCGTTCCCGTCACTGCCGCCAACACCGCCATCGGCCCGGCGGGGACGGGCAGCAAGCATCGTCCTGCGCTCCCGGCGACTTCATGGGGAGGCCGCGGCTCCTGGTCGCCCGCCCCTGGCAGCTTCTCCACTCGTCGCGGCCCTCCTCGGCGGCTCGGAGGCGCCGCCCTCCAGCCGCCATGTCAAGACATTCTTCCGCCGGGTCGGTGCCGCCTCCACGCGGTAGGGGGCTCCCTCAAGCCGGACGGAGTCGTCGGCCGGGCTGACCTTCGACTCTCAAGACCACCCCGCCAACTCGGCCGGCTCGGGTGCGCTCCCGCTGCTCTGCACACCTACCATCTGCCAGGTCGCCGTCACCAGGACCCTCATCAACGGCGGCGCCGGCCTCAATGTGCTCTCAGTCGAGGCCTTCAACCTCCTCTGCATACCAGTGGAGCTGCTGCCCACCGACCTTTTTGAGGCGTGGGAGGAGGGTCATCCAGCTCCTTGGGGCAAATCCGGCTTCGGGTGACCTTCGGCACCTACGACAACTTCCGCACGGAGTTGGTCGACTTCGACATCGCCCCATCGGCCTCCCCTACAACGCCATCCTTGGCTATCCGGCATTGGCCAAATTCATGGCCGCAACCCACCCGGGGTACAACCTCATGAAGATGCTCGGAGCAGCGGCGTCCTCACTGCGTTCGGGATACTGAGGGTGTTGCGGCCTTCGAGGCTCACCCTCAAGACGGCGGCCGCAGCACAGCCCGCTGATGCGGAAGCCCCCAAGCCCAAGGGGGCTGTGCCGACCAAGAAGAAGCAGTTGTTCACTCAAGACAAGGCAGAGACCAAGCAGATACCTGTCGACGAGGACGGGTCCACAGACGCCACCTTCACCATAGGCGCCAACCTCGAGCCCGAACAGGAGGAAGCCCTTGTCAAATTCCTGCGTGCGAACAAGAAGGTGTTCGCCTGGGAGCCCGATCAGCTGGCGGGGATTCCACGGGCGTGATCGAGCACCACCTCAACGTGTGCCCCAACGTGCGCCCAAAGGAAGTGTAAAGCGAGGAGGCAGTCCACCGAAAAGCAGGCCTTCATCGTCCAAGAGACCCGCAAGCTAGAAGCCGCGGGGGTTATCCGCGAGGTCCGATACCCAGATTGGTTGGCCAACCCCGTGGTGGTGCCGAAGAAGGGAGGAAAGGAGCGCATGTGTGTCGACTTCACCAACCTCAACAAAGCATGCCCGCAGGATCCATTTCCGCTCCCTCGCATCGACCAAATCGTCGATTCCACCGCCGAGTGTGACCTGTTGTGCTTCTTGGACGCCTTTTCGGGGTATCACCAAATCAAGATGGCGGTGGAAGACGTGGAGAAGACGGCCTTCCTAACCCCGTGTGGAGTATCTTGCTATACACGCATGCCATTCGGGTTCGCAACACAGGGGCAACCTTCCAAATGCTCATGCACATCACCTTGGGCCCACAACCGAGAAGAATGTGGAGGCATACGTCGATGACATCATGGTGAAGTCTCGCGAGGCCAAGACCTTGATACAAGACCTGGAAGAAACCTTCATGAGCCTCAATGCAGTGAGCCTGCGACTCAACCCAGAGAAGTGTGTGTTTGGAGTTCCCTCATGCAAGCTCCTTGGTTTTCTCGTGTCCCACCGAGGCATCGAGGCCAACCCAGAAAAGGTCAAGGCAGTGGAAGACATGAGCCCACCGAAGACCCTCAGGGAGATGCGAAGCTCACAGTATGCCAGAACGGCGCTGGGCCGTTTCATCTCCCGATTGGGGAGCGGGCGCTGCCTTTCTTCGGTGATGAAGAAAAAGGGTCCTTCGAGTGGATCAAGAGGCCGACCAAGCTGCTTTCAAGACCTCAAGAGGTACTGACCAGCCCTCCGGTGATGGTGGCCCCGCCTCGGGGAGCCGTTGGTACTCTACCTCGCCGCCACTCCCTACTCCGCTAGTGCTGCTCTAGTGGCGGTTAGGGAGGAGCGTCAGGCCAAGACCACGGCGGCCACCCGAGCTAAGGCAAGACCGAATCAGAAGGAACTAGCAGAAGCCAGCACCGCAATGGAGGAAGATCAGCCGTCACAGCAGAGCGCACCAATGTCGGGGAGGCCTCCCGTCAAGCACCCAGCTCTGGAGGCGCCGGCGCCTCGGGAGGCACCATGACTTCGGAGGACGCCACCAGCACCAACGCCCCTAACCTCGCCGAGCACCGGTGTGCCGTCAAGACCGTGCTACGGGATGCGAGGGCACGGTACCCCATGCCGCATGAAGCTCCTCCTGGCACTCCTAGTGGCTTCGCCAAGTCGCGACACTACTTCTGTGGTCATCCAATCAAGGTTGTCTCGGCATACCCCGGAGAGGGTGCTCAGGAGCCCCAACTCGGCAGAAGGGTCGCCGAGTGGAACATTGAGCTGCAAGCATTCCAGCTCGAGTTCAAGACGACCAGAGTCATCAAGGGGTCATACTGGCAGATTTCGTGGCCGAATGGATGTAAGCACCGGCCTCAGGCCGGGCGAGGATCGGTCCCTCTCCTGTGGAGCCAAGCGCCAAGGTTGGGTCATGTACTTGATGGAGCGTTCTCGAGCAGGCGCTGGGGCTGGGCAAGACTCATATCCCCCTCTCGGGACAAGCTCTGCTATGCCGTGCAGCTCTGCTTTCGGCATGGCGAGAAGGTCTCAACAATATAGCGAGAATCACGAGGGGCCGATAGCAGGTGCAAGGCTGCCGCTGCCCTGGGGGTGAAGCGCCTTACTATCAAGGGTGATTCGCAGCTCCTCGTCAATTTCTCCAACAAGGTGTATGAGCCAAGGGATGAACACATGGAGGCCTACCTTGCGGAGGTCCGCAGGATGGAGAAACAGTTACGGGGTTGGAGCTGCGACGTGCCCCGTGGCACCAATCAAGAGGCCGACGACATCGCCAAACGAGCCTCCAGGAGGTTACCCCAGAGCCGGGTGTCTTTGAGGAACGGCTCTTCAAGCCCTCAGCCACCGCCGTTATCAAGCACGGCACAGCCTCGGAGGAGCTCCTCAACCACCAGCCTCGGGAGCCCCAGCCTGTGGCCCGGCCTCGGGAGCACGCCTGCTCCTAACGATGGAACCTCAAGAGGAGTGCTGGATCACGGAGCTCAAGAGTTACTTAACGCGTGGGACTTTGCCAGAGAAGGAGGAGGAGGCAGAGCGTGTGGCGCGGCAAGCCACGACATACAAAGATCATGGATGGAGAGCTTTACCGGAGGCGACCAAACGACGTATCCCTATGCCGCATCACCAGGGAGCAGGGAAGGAATTGGGCGAGATATACATGGCGGAGATTGTGGGCACCATTCATCGTCATGGACCCTTGTCGGGAAGGCGTTCCGCAGTGGTTTCTATTGGCCCACCGCGCTCAATGACACCATCGACCTCGTGAAGGCTTGCGAGGCTTGCCAATTCCATGCCAAGCAGATCCACCAGCCAGCAGGAGGCCTGCAAACCATTCCCCTCACTTGGCCATTCGCGGTCCGGGGGCTGGACATTCTGGGCCCTTTCCCTCGAGCGCCAGTGGGCTATCGCTACCTCTACGTCGCCATGGACAAATTCACCAAGTGGGCCGAAGTCGAGGCCGTCCGCGCCATCCCCGCTGGTTCTGCGGTCAAGTTCATCAAGGGCATCGTGAGCCGGTTCGGAGTGCCGAACCGCATCATCACCGACAACGGTTCGCAGTTCACCAGTAACCTTTTTAAAACGTACTGCGCTAACCTTGGGACGCAGATATGCTACGCTTCGGTGGCGCACGGCAGAACGGACAAAGGCCGAGCGGTTGACGCAGAGGTCTTGAGAGGCCTCAAGACCGGGACGTTCAAGAAGAAAGCTGGAAGCCTGCGGCGCAGGCTGGTACGACGAAGCTTCCGTCGTGTTGTGGTCCATCCGCACAATCGCAACCAAGCCAACCGGGAGACCCCTTCTTCTGGTCTCTGAGCCAAAGCGGTCCTCCCTCACGAGGTCAAGCGTCGATCCATGCTGGTCTGGCGTTCGACGTAAACGCTGCAGGGCGCCATGCGGGGACGGCCCTTGTCTTTGGGGAGGAGCACTGCCGAGAAGCTTACGCGAAAGCGGCGAGGTACCAGCAGGCACTCGGCGATACCACCGCCGCAACATCCGCCCAGAACTCTCGAGTCACGGACCTCGTGCTCGACAGGTCCTCTCCGGGGAGGGATCATAAGCTCTCTCCCATGTGGGAGGGCCCCTTCAAGGTTGTTCATGTTTCCGTGCCTGGTTCCGTGTGCTTGGAGACTCAAGAGGGGTGCCTACTCTGAACGCTGTGGAACATCCAAAGCACCTCCAGAGGTTTTACCCCTAAAAGGCCCCGAGCACATGAAGAAGGCGAATGCTGTGAAGGTCATCTTTGGAAAAGGCCCAGAGCTCGTGAAGAAGGCGAATGCTGTGAAGTTCATCTTCTTGGAAAAGGCCCAGAGCTCGTGAAGAAGGCGAATGCTGTGAAGTTCATCTTTTGGAAAAGGCCCAGAGCACATGAAGAAGGCGAATGCCCGTGAAGTTCATCTTTTGGAAAAGGCCCAGAGTTCGTGAAGAAGGCGAATGCACCGTGAAGTTCATCTTTTGGAAAAGGCCCAGAGCCCGTGAAGAAGGAGAATGCCCGTGAAGTTCATCTTTTGGAAAAGGCCCCGAGCTCGTGGAAGAAGGCAAATGCCTGTGAAGTTCATCTTTTGGAAAAGGCCCGAGCTCTGTGAAGAAGGCGAACGACCGTGAAGCTGTCGTGTTCGGAAAGGCCCGGAGCTCGTGAAGAGGGCAAACGCCCGTGAAGCTTGCTTACTGTAAGAAAGGCCCGGAGCACGTGAAGAAGGCCCAGTGCTGTGAATCTCGCCGCCCGTGACACTCTCACGTAATAATGAGTGGGGCTGTACCTGCGCCCGGAGTCTCAGGGTGCCGACCTCAGCCCTGGGGCTCCTCCACGCCCAAGATGGCACTTAGCTGCTACCGGGTGAGAAGACGTCCAAGACTAGACTAGGTGCCGGACGCGGCTTTTTCATTTGCTTTCTGCAGTTGGCTGGTTATTCCCATTTGAAGTTTTTATCGAAACTATCGCCCTTTTTTGGTCCGTGGTTCTTCGATCTTTTTCGCCCTCCTGCCTCGATTTCTCTTATGCTGGGGACTCATGAGGCGAAGCCTCGGAGCCCTGCTGGTGTTCCTACCCTATCGCTCAAGTTTCTCACGGCCCTGGTCCACAGTTGGAGCACCCCTCCTGACCATGCCTCACGGGCAGCACAACGCGAACACGGGGCCAGGGTCGGTCGCCCCCGCGGCCACGACCGAGATCCACTTGCGAATGGGCGCACGACGGAAGGGAACAGTATCAGGATAACAAAAGCAGTACAATAATTAACGGTGTTGCCCTAAACACGCCCCCATGGGGCCACACATTGTTCCCTTTTTACGCAGGAGAAAAGGAAGGAAAAGGACAAAAGCAGGTGAAGCACGCCCCGTGCCGGATCTCTTGGGAGGCCCCGGCCGCCCGAGCTCGGGCCAGACTCCATCTCGGCTTCACCGGACGTGACGGCGAGCGGACCTGCCACACTTAGCAGCGCTGGGCGCGGGCCAGCTGGGCTAGCTGCCGGCCTGGAAGAATCGCCATCCGAAGAAGAGCTAGTGAAGCGCGAGGAGTCGCGGGCATCGCCAGCCGCCTGCTGCCCTCTCACTTCAAGGCTGGCCGAGTCCTCGCCGCGGTCGTCGCCTCGTGGCAGCACCCCATGCGGCGGCCGTCTTCCCAACACCCTCACGTAGGGTGGCGCCGCCATCATACTTGAAGTGCAGGGAGCACCGTGGCGGAGACCACGCTGCTGTGAACGTCTCGCCACCATGGGCCAGGAACAGGTTCCTCGCAGCAGAGACCTCCGAGAGAAGCCCACGGCCCGGCTGCAATAGCCATCTGCCTCGAGCTAGAGGCCACTCAGGCGCCATCCGGGAGCTCACCCAGAGGAAGCACGGGAGGCTGAAGCCGGACGGCCGACGGCTCCTCCGCCTCACCATGAACTCCTAACGCTTCAAGAAGCATGGAGGCGCGGCCTCGGGGACGAGCGGCCGGGCACGCCCAACCATGGCCAGCCGTCACCACGCTGGAGAGCCTCCCCCACGACTGCTGGGAGAGCGCCGTGGAGGCCACGGTGTGCTTGCGAGGGCGACCTCGACCATGCTTGGGCGGAGGAGAGGAAGATTCGACCTGGCGGCCCTTCCCCTTCTCCGCGGCCGAGAACTTCCTTGGTGGAGCCATGGAGAAGAAGGAGAGACAAGAGGGATAGACTGGAAGGGCGCGCGTCGTTCCATACTTATAGCCGACGAAGGCCAACCGTCGGCCTCCACGATCACCGATCATTATGAGCAACTCTGCATGCAAGGACCTGTCGAATCCGGGCGGTTACCAAGGCGTCGTGGGGGAGCAGTGCGGCCCACGTCCAATCAGCCGCCACGTGGCGCCCAAGGCCGCAGGCTGTTAGGGGCTCATGACGCCGCACTTGCCCTTCGCCTCTGCTCGGCCAAGTCCGGAGCGCCCACGGGCCCGGGGCTCTTGTCGGCGTTCGGGAACGGGGGTCCCAGACTTGCTCGCCTGCGGCTCGCGGGCGTGGCTCAAGGAGGCCAGTGACAGCCCATCTTCATCAAGACAAGCTCAAGACCCTCGCGAGGGCCAAGCCTCACGGGGCGGACGACCAAGAGCTTCCTCAGCGCGGCCTCGTCGAGCTGGCTCATGAGGAGGCGGAGAGTTCAAGGCAGGGTACTCGCGAGGTGCCCATGACGCAAGCCATGACGACCGTGGGCGCCACTGGCGCCAGCCACAGGCGTCCTCCTTTCCACTTTGGTGCAAAGGGAGCAAGCGCAGCGAGAGCATCAAGCAAAGGCATCCGCTTCGTGCAACAAGACCAAGACCAGCCCCAACGGCTGGAATGCGATCATCGTGGAGCCCAAGCAGGCATCATCACCCGAGCCTTTGGCGGCGAGGACCAACTTTAGTCGATAAGTGTACCCATTGCCCCTTCAAAATGGCCAATTGTTGGCGCCCTTCCCGCTCAATATTTGGGAAGAGGCCCAGGGCCTTCGTCTATATAAGTAGAGCTAGCCACCATAGGAGGGGGACGACGAAGGATCTGCCATTCGGAATCCAGAGAGAGAGAGAGAGATAGAGACCCGATCCTCAAGCTAGAGCGATGGGACACCACTTAGCAGTTCATCGCTTCCGCCAAGAACAGACCCTCGCGAGGCTGTTCTTCCCTGTACTGTTCCTCATCAGCCCAAGAGGCAATCCACACACCACACACTAGAGTAGGGTATTACACCACGATGGTGGCCTGAACCAGTATAAATCTTACGTCTCTTGTGTTGTTCTTGTTAGTAGTTTAGGTCCCTGCGATTCGGCGAGGTACGAGACGGTGGAGGGTTGGATCTTCGCGCGCACCCCAGAGTTCGAACCTTAAGGGTCTGCCGGAACCCGAAATCCGACAACATCAATAACATGTATATCAAATATACATTTGTTCACTTTGCCATCCTTCTTATCCGCCAAATACCTGGGGCGATTCCGCTTCAAAGGACTAATCCTTTGCAAGAGAAGCACTGGATTTGGGCTTAGGTCCGCATTTGGGCTTCTTCCTGGGAGTGGCAACTTGCTTGCCATTCTTCTTGAAGTTCCTTCTTTCCTTTGCCCTTTTTCTTGTAACTAGTGGTCTTGTTAACCATCAACACTTGATGCTATTTCTTGATTTATACCTTCGCTGATTTCAGCGTCGCGAAGAGCTTGGAATCGTTTTCGTCATCCCTTGCATATTATAGTTCATCACGAAGTTCTAATAACTTAGTGATAGTGAATAGAGAACTCTGTCAATCACTATCTTATCAGGAAGATTAACTCCCACTTGATTCAAGCGATTGTAGTACCCAGACTTTCTTAGCACATGCTCACTAGCTGAGCTATTCTCCTCCATCTTGTAGGCAAAGTACTTGTGAGAGGTCTCATACCTCTCGACACGGGCATGAGTCTGAAATACCAATTTCAGCTTGGAACATCTTATATGTTCCACGGTGCTCGAAAACGTCTTTGAAGCCCCAATTCTAAGCCGTAAAGCATGGCGCACTAAACTATCAAGTAGTCATCATATTGAGCTTGTCAAACATTCATAACGTCTGCATCAGCTCCTGCAATAGGTCTGTCACCTAACTGTGCATCAAGGACATAATTCTTTCTGTGCAGCAATGAGGATAATCCTCAGATCACAGACCCAGTTTGCATCATTGCTACTATCATCTTTCAACTTAGTTTTCTCTAGGAACATATCAAAAACATAGGAGAGCTACAACGTGAGCTATTGATCTACAACATAATTTGCAAATACTATCAGGACTAAGTTCATGATAAATTAAAGTTCAATTAATCAAATTACTGAAGAACTCCCACTTAGATAGACATCCCTCAAGTCATCTAAATGATCACGTGATTCATATCAACTAAACCATGTCCGATCATCACATGAGATGGAGTAGTCTTCAATGGTGAACATCTCTATGTTGAACATATCTACTATATGATTTACGCTTGACCTTCGGTCTCCAGTGTTTGGAGGCCATGTCTGTACATGCTAGGCTCGCTAAGTTTAACCCGAGTATTCCGCATGTGCAAAACTGTCTTGCACTCGTTGTATGTGAACGTAGAGCTTATCACACCCGATCATCACATGGTGTCTCAGCACGATGAACTGTCGCAATGGTGCATACTCAGGGAGAACACTTATACCTTGAAATTTTAGTAAGGGATCATCTTATAATGCTACCGCCGTATTAAGCAAAATAAGATGCATAAAATATAAACATCACATGCAATCAAAATACATGACATGATATGGCCATCATGATCTTGTGCCTTTGATATCCATCTCCAAAGCACCGTCATGATCTCCATTGTCACCGGCTTGACACCTTGATCTCCATCGAAGCATCGTGGTCGTCTCGCCAACTATTGCTTCTACCACTATCGCTAACGCATAGTGATAAATTAAAGCAATTACATGGTGTTTGCATTTCATCCAATAAAGCGACAACCATAAGGCTCCTACCAGTTGACGATAACTTTTACAAAACATGATCATCTCATACAATAACGTATATCACATCATGTCTTGACCATATCACATCACAACATGCCTTGCAAAAACAAGTTAGACGTCCTCTACTTTGTTGTTGCAAGTTTTACGTGGCTGCTACGGGCCTCTAGAAAGAACCATTCTTACCTACGCATCGAAACCACATATCAAGTTTGTTGTTTTAACCTTCAACAAGGACCGGCCGTAGTCAAATTCGATTCAACTAAAGTTGGAGAAACCGACACCCGCCAACCACCTTTACGCAAAACTAGTTGCATGTCTGTCAGTGGAACCGGTCTCATGAACGTGGTCATGTAAGGTTGGTCTCGGCCGCTTCATCCAACAATGCCGCTGAATCAAAATAAGACATTGGTGGTAAGCAGTATGATGATAACCGCCCACAACTCTTTGTGTTCTACTCATGCATATCATTTACGCATAGACCTGGCTCGGATACCACTGTTGGGAAACGTAGCATGCAATTTCAGAATTTTCCTATGCTCACGCAAGATCTATCTGGGAGATGCATAGCAACGAGAGGGGGAGAGTGTGTCCACGTACCCTCGTAGACCGAAAGCGGAAGCGTTTGACAACGCGGTTGATGTAGTCGAACTTCTTCTCGTTCCGACCGATCAAGCACCGAATGTACGACACCTCCCAGTTCTGCACACGTTCAGCTCGATGACGTCCCTCAAACTCTTGATCCAACAAAGTGTCGAGGGAGAGTTCCGTCAGCACAACGGCGTAGTGATGGCGATGGTGAAGTGATCCGCACAGGGCTTCGCCTAAGCACTACGTGAATATGACCGGAGGTGTAAACTGTGGAGGAGGGTGCCGCACACGGCTAGGAATCAATGTTGTGTGTTCTAGCGACGCCCCCCTCATATATATAGGTTGGAGGGGAGGAGAGGCAGCCAAGAGGGCGCCCCAAGTAGGAGTAATCCTACTTGTGCGCCTCCCAATTCGGCCTCCCCCCTTCCACATTCATCCAGAGGGGAAAGGAAGGAGGAGGGAGGAGAGAAGGAAGGGGGAGGCCGAATCCCTCCCCTTCCTTTCTCTCTTCCCCTGTTTCCTTCCCCTTATTTAGGCTTACATGGGCGCACCAGCCCCTAGGGGCTGGTCTATCCCTTCTTGGCCCATTAGGCCCATGTAGTTGCTTGGGGATGCCCGAACCCCTTTGGTGACCCGATATGTGTACCCGTGCACTTCGAACATTTCCGGTGTCCGAATATCATCGTCCTATATATGAATCTTTACCTCTCAACCATTTCGAGACTCCTTGTCATGTTCGTGATCTCATCTGGGACTTAAAACAAGATTCGGTCACCAAATCACATAACTCATATAATACAAAATCGTCATCGAACGTTAAGCGTGCGGACCCTACGGGTTCGAGAACTATGTAGACATGACCAAGACACCTCTCTGGTCAATAACCAACAGCGGAACCTGGATGCTCATATTGGTTCCTACATATTCTATGAAGATCTTTATCGGTCGTACCGCAATGACAACATACGTAATTCCCTTTGTCATCAGTATGTTACTTGCCCGAGATTGGATCATCGGTATCTTCACACCTAGTTCAATATCGTTACCGGCAAGTCTCTTTACTCGTTCTGTAATACATCATCCCGTAACTAACTCATTATTCTCATTGCTTGCAAGGATTATTATGATGTGCATTACCGAGAGGGCCCAGAGATACCTCTCCGATACTTGGAGTGACAAATCCTAATCTCGATCTATGCCAATCCAACAAACACCTTTGGAGATACCTCAGAGAGCATCTTTATAATCACCTAGTTACGCTTTTGACGCTTGATAGCACACAAGGTATTCCTCCGGTATCCGGAGTTGCATAATCTCATAGTCAAAGGAATATGTATATGACAGGAAGAAAGCTATAGCGATAAAACTGAACGATCATTATGCTAAGCTAACGGATGGGTCTTGTCCATCACATCATTCTCCTAATGATGTGATCCTGATCATCAAATGACAACACATGTCTATGGTTAGGAAACTTAACCATCTTTTGATTAACGAGCTAGTCTAGTAGAGCCTTACTAGGGACATGGTGTTTTGTCTATGTATTCACACATGTATCAAGTTTCCGGATAATACAATTCTAGCATGAATAATAAACATTTATCATGATATAAGGAAATATAAAATAAAAACTTTATTATTGCCTCTAGGGCATATTTCCTTCACTCCCACATTTGAAAAAAACCAAATCGATGTGTTCTCATGGAAGATTCTTTTCATGAAATTTGCTCATGTAAGAATGAGAAAGCAGATGTGCACTTATGTAGCGATAGGGGCATGCTCTAAATTGATATTAGCTTCAAACAGACTGAATGAACTGATAGGGGAGACAAGGAAATGTTATGGCGTACCTGGGATTTGAGGAGGGGGCGATGCCCAACCTATGACTCCTCTATCTCCATAGCAAGTATCTAGTTGAGTTGGAAATTAATCTGGTCAATTCCCATAACTAGGCATCTAGCTAAGTTGGAAATTAATCTGGTCGGAGCATGTGATGTTTTCCTTTGTTCCAATTTCTGCTTCTGAACATATTCGGTAGTATTTGCCAGTCCGGTTGCAGGATGAATGGTGGATAATTTGATAAAATCTTCAGGCCATTAACACCACATCTAGTGAAATGCCAAGGAAATTTGTCTTAGCTTCAAACAGACTGAACTAAATTTTCTTAACTTCAAATAGTGCATCACATGATCATTCCAGTGGCCACTTGATTGTAATGTTCTGACCCGAATCAAGCTAATCATACACATCTGCACAATGCCAATGATTACTAGATTCAGCAGATTGACACAGAATTTACAAATGGATCAGTTGAATGATCCTAGAGTACTCCTGCATTTCTATATAAATAAAAGGAGGAGTACCATGAAGGAGCATTTTGTCTCTACAACAGCATTACTATGAATCTGTACAACCGCATCTAATGATACACCATAAATTTTTTTTCTCTAACAGAGTATTACAAAGAGTTCAAATTTATTTGGTCAAACTGGGCAAATGTATATGAATCTCGACAGCTGAATAAGCTAATACATATAAATTCACACTAGTCTGCATTACTACTCTTATTCAGAAACTACTCCATATAAATTCAGTAGGTAATTCTTCAAACAGGAACCATATTCACATTATCAAATGCTGTCCATTTTAAATGCATATATGATGTTTTAGCTTATAAACCTAACCAATTCTGAACCATATAAACTGAAGATTGTGTCATTTGATACATTTTTGTTCATGCAGATGTAAGCAAGAGCAGCATCGACACAACAACAGCAGCAACACAATGGCAGTAGCAGTCACTCAATCAAGTACTCCATCAACAAATTAGCAGCAGTAGCTCAAGCAAGTACTCCAAAGAACAAACACAAAGAAACACAGTAGTAGCAGCAGTAAATTAGCAGCAACATCAACAACATCATGAGGATGATGAACTTTGACCTGAATTGTTCTCCACCAGAAGAGGATGAACCTGTACCTCAAGCAAGTACTCCACTTGCAGGAGAAGAAGTTGATATGGAACTCCAAGAAGAAGTTGACATGGAACTCCAGGAAGAAGTTGATATGGAACTCCAAGTAGAAGAAGCAGTGCATGGTCAAGCAGCAGGTACTCCTGCTAGCCACTCTAGCTAGCTACCCACAACATGTGGTCTATCTTGTGATCATCAAGGCCTCCATCACTTCCCTAATTTTCCCTTTCTTTTGCTACTGTAGGTGGTCAGCAGTTACGTAGGCAAAGAAAGTCAATGCCAGATGAGCAGAGATATGCTACCTACATGGCACTACATACCCTGAATCTGGCTAGGGGTGGCAAATTCAAAAGAAATGACAAGAAGGATGTTGCTCGGATTTTTCAAGTTGGTGTTCAACATATTCGAAAAATCTGGACTATAGCGGAGCGACAAAAAGCACTTGGTCAGGAGGTGAATGTGTCCACCGAAAGGAAAGGAATATGCAGAAGAAAAGGAAAGGATGATACTCTATCCAAAATCCCCACATTTCCTTTGAATCGAAGGTCGACTCTTAGGTCACTTGCTCGCCAACTGGGTGTCAGTCATACTACACTCTACAAAAAACTCAAGCTTCGCAAGATTAAGAGGCACTCCAATCGTTTGAAGCCATTCTTGAAAGAAAAGAATAGAAGAGAAATGATCAAGTTTTGTTTGTCAATGCTTGATGAGACCACCTTAGCAGCACCAAGACCTAAATTCATCAGTATGCACAACATTGTGCATATTGACGCAAAGTGGTTCTATATGACAAAAAATGAACAGATGCTACTACCTCCTCCCTGAGGAAGATGACTCGGCAGAACTGTTCGGAACAAGAACTGTATTGGGAAAGTGATGTTTCTGACCGCTATTGCTCAACCTAGATATGACCCTGAAGGCAATATGGCATTATCGGGTAAAATTGGTGTCTGGCCCTTTGTGCAAGAGATTCCCGCTACCAGAAGAAGTGAATATAGAGCAAGAGGTACCATTGAAATCAAGTCCGTCAACGTGAACCGACGGGTAATGAGTAGGTATATGATAGAAAAAGTGGTTCCAGGAATAAAGGAAGTTTGGCCCGCAGATGATACTAATCCAATATTGATCTAGCAAGATAACGCGAGAACGCACATTCTTCCCGGTGATGCAGAGTTTGTAGAAGTTGTGGCTACAACTGGTCTGGACATTAAAATAATAAACCAGCCTCCAAATTCTCCTGATCTAAACGCACTTGATCTTGGATATTTCAGATCCCTTGAGTCTTTGACCGATTGCAGAGCACCCACGACTATCAAAGAACTGATTCAAGGTGTACAGGAAGAATTTGATGAGTATGATGCCGGGAAACTCAACCGAATATTTCTAACACTTCAGACCATCATGGTAGAGGTGATGAACCATGGAGGAGAAAATTCATACAAAATCCCACATTTGCGCAAGGAGAGATTGGAAAGGCAAGGAAACCTACCGCCTAGGATTCACTTTCCCCGTGAAGTTTATGAAAATGCCATGGAGATTCTAGAACAAGATATCATGGAGTAGTGGAGTGTGTCGAGACTTGGAATGCTTGCAACTCTTGTTGTGGAGTATGTTGAGACTTGTAGTGCTATGATGAAACTTGTTTGTGGAAATGCATTCATGAGACTTGTATTGTTTGAGGATATGGATTATTTGTAAGTATGAAATGGATTATATTGTGTTGTTTGAAATGGAGTACTCCATATGAGTTGTTTGAAGTGGAGTGTGCAAGTTTCTAAAATTATATGCAAGCTTCTGAAATTATATGCAAGTTTCTTAACTTTATGGAAATTTCCAAATTTTATGTGGAAGTTTCTATTTTTTTAAGTTTATGAATCTATTGAAGTTTTCTGAACAGAGAAGAGTGGAGATGAGAGGACAAGAGTGGAGAGGAGAGTGGAGAGGACAGGAGCATGCTCTACAACTACTCCATGAGCAACACTAGATTAGCTGCTTAGTCTATTTTCAATTAACAGTAAGCAAGCAATCCAGCAAGCAATATTCTACTCCAAGTACCAAATGAAAAATTTCTACACAAACATGCTCACTAAATATTCTTCTCTAGCAAGCAATATTCTAGTTTTATTTAGTCTATTTTCAATTAACAGTAGTCAAGCAAATAAACAGTGAACCATCAGTAGATTCATCCAGAAACTTTCATGAGTATTCCTTGTTGGAAAGCTTGCTGGTGAATTAACAACAAATAGTGAACCACCAGTAGGAGTAACTAGTGAAGCTTGCTGGAGTATTTTGAATCTCTGGTGAAGACTCTTGCAAAAATTGACTCAGGAGCAAAGACAAAACACAAAATTTGAAGTGACATCATCAGTAGTGCTCTGGTTGCTCTGTATACATCTACTACTCCCTCCATGTTCCTAATTTTTATTCAGAACATCATTTAATTTCTGTAAATAATCATCACTCTATAGTGCATGAAGATCCTATCCCAAGTCCGTCTTAACAACAAAGTGCAGAATTGAAATAATCATCAGAGCACACAATCTGAAGCAGAGAACACAAGCAGAGCATGAACAAGTTTTTCTTAGAATCTCTGAAGAAAAGCACACAATCAGAGCACACAAGGGGATGAAGATGAAGTCTGACTTGATCTGCAGATGAAGATGAAGTTGAAGTCGCCCGACAGCTCGAACTCCCCCTCGCCCGGCAAAGTAGCAACCGCATCTGCAGGACCTCCACATCGTGCAGACCCGTCAGTAGCAGCCGCATCTCCAGTACAGGTGCTCCTCCTTGCAAGTCAAGGAATATGAGGAGCGCCATTGCCGTCGTCGCCGGCTGCCGAGCCGCTGGAGAACATCACTACCATCGTCCCAAGAGGACAAGGCTGTCTGCCCTGCACTACTCCCGTTCCGCCTTGAATTCAGTAAAAAGCCACCTTTGGCTTGAGCAGGAGAAGGTGGTGCACGCGACGCCGGTGAGAGGGAGAGGCGACACGGGCGAAAGGGAGAAATGGCGACGTAGACACAGGCGAGCGGCATGGGCGAGAGGGAGAGCGGCGTGGGGGAGCTCGGATTTCAGAGTAAGTGAGGAGAGGGAGGGGAATCGCGAGTGAGTGAGGCAAGGGAGGGGAAAAATGGGAAACGACAAGATTTTCTTAGCGTTACAAAATTTGAACTACAATTCCTAAACGCTCTTATAAAAGTTTACGGAGGGAGTAAAAGATAATTTCTGGAGCCAAGAACCACCAGAGGAGGGCACTGGGTGGGCACAACCCACTGTGGCGCGCTTCTTCCAGCGGGCCTGGTGGGTTGTCCCCACCCGGTGGCCCACAGGCCTCAACCCTGATACTAGAAAATCACATTTTCAGAGAAAAAATCGGGGAGGAAGAATTATCGCCTTTCATGAGACGGAGCCACCGCCACCTCCTGTTCTTCATCGCGAGGCTAGATCTGGAGTCCGTTTGGGGCTCCGGAGAGGGGGATCTTTGATCTTCGTCATCACCAAACCTTCTCCATCGCCAATTTCATGATGCTCCCCACCGGGAGTGAGTAATTCCTTCATAGGCTCGCTGGTCGGTGAGGAGTTGGATGAGATTCATCATGTAATCGAGTTAGTTTTGTTAGGGCTTGATCCCTAGTATCCATTATGTTCTGAGATTGATGTTGCTATGACTTTGCCATGCTTAATGCTTGTCACTTTGGGCACGGGTGCCATGATTTCAGATCTGAACCATTTATGTTATCACCATTATATCTATATTCTAGATCCGATCTTGCAAGTTATAGTTGTCTACTACGTGTTATGATATGGCAACCCCGGAGTGACAGAAGTCGGGACACTTCCCGGTGATGAACGTAGTTTGAGGAGTTCATGTATTCACTATGTGTTAATGCTTTGTTCCAGTTCTCTATTAAAAGGAGGCCTTAATATCCCTCAGTTTCCAATAGGACCCCGCTGCCACGGGAGGGTAGGACAAAAGATGTCACACAAGTTCTTTCCATAAGCACGTATGACTATTTACGGAATATATGCCTACATTATATTTATGAACTGGAGCTAGTGCCGTATCGCCCTAGGTTATGACAGTTATATTATGAATATCATCCAACGAATTAATCAATCCAATGCCTACGAATTTCTCTTATATTGTTCCTGCTAAGTTACTACTGCTACTGTTACTATTGCACATGCTACAAAATCATTGCTATCATCAAGTATCGTTACTATTGCTACTACTATCAAAACTATCATATCGCTTACATCGATCACTTTGCTGCAAATAATTAATCTCCAGGTTTGGTTGTCGGTGTCCTAGGAACGGGGGTCCCCGGACTTGCCTGCCTGCGGCCCACTGCGTGGCTCCACCAGCGGCCTGGTACGGCCCGTCTTCACCAACAACCACTCAAGACCCTCGCGAGGGGCCAAGCCTCGCGAGGCGGATGACACAAGACCTCCTCGGGGGCAGCCTCGCTAGGTTGGCTCGCGAGGAACGGAGATATCAAGGCGGAGGGGCACCTCGCGAGGTTCGTATGACGTGAGCCATGAGGGCCGAAGCCAGGCGGGCGCGGGCAGGCGTAGAGTACCAGTTTCCTCTTTGGTGCTAAAGAGGCAAAGAAAGTAGGATTCCCGAGGCATCGTGCAAAGGTTTCCATATCGGTGCAACAAGACCAAGACCAGCAAAGACGACAGTATGGAGGTCATCACGGAGCCCACAACTACATCACCACCGTGAGCCTTTGGCAGGCGAAGACCACCTTTAGTCAGGATAACTTGTACTAGTTGTCCCCCTTCAAAATTGGCCGTTGTGGAATCCCTTCCTGCCTACATTTGGGAAGAGGACCAGGGCCTCTATAAATAGGACTAGCCACCACCGTAGGAGGCAACTCATCTGGGATCGGATCCATTCCATCCACACACACACACAAGCTCAACGAGCTCAAGAACACCTCTCCTCAGGAGGTTGTTCGTCCCTTGTACTTGTTCATGCCCATCCTACAAGGCAATCCACCACACCACACTGGAGTAGGGTATTACACCACAATGGTGGCCTGAACCAGTATAAACCCTTGTGTCTCTTGTTCCTTGGGTTCGACGAGCTAGGCCTTGAGATCGTTGCATGAGTGGGCTAGGGAAAGAGAGATCTTCGTGCGCACCCTAGTGTTCGAACCTCAAGGGTTTGCCGGAACCCACAATCTAACATTTGCCGTGCCAAGTAGGGGTGCGCTGAAGCCTTTCTTTCATCGATCCACGTTCCACTGCTCCATCGAATCCATGGCTGACGCTCACCGAGCTCGCCCTGAGCGCCGGGCTGCCCTTCTCGCCCGTGTCGCTCAAACAGCTCCTGTTGGTGGGCCTCCCCGTCGCTCTCCATCACCCGCTGCCAAAGCCGCCACTGGCCCGGTGGGAAACGAGCAGCAAGCTTCATCGTTGCACCCCTCTGTGCGGCAGGACAGCCGCATCGCTACCCCGTCGCTGACTCCGGCCGGCTCATCGTCCCACGCTCATCACGCGCCCACGGACGTGCAGGCCGCGCTGCTCATGGCACGCGAGCTCCTATGTTACCGCCCGGTCGACGACCTCTACGAAGACTGGCTAGACTGCATCGCCGAGCTCGTCAGCGCCGCTGGGGGCTCTCCTGTACCATCTCTCTCACTGCCTCGCCCTCCTCCAACTGCGGGCGAGTAGCTCACGGAGCGCCTCCATCACCTCCGCATCAAGACGGCGCCCTAGCACCAAGACATACGGCTCCTCGGCGCGACCCGCCGCGCCGGGCGCCCGTGCACGAAGAAGGAAGCTACCAAGAAGTCCCTCGACCGCAAGAAAATTCCCCTGCACTTCCAGCGCCGCAACGCCAAGAGCGCGCCGCTCGCGGCGGTGGCGCGAGGGTGCCAAGATCAGGCTCCGCCTCCTCGGCGGGCTCCGGTGACCACAGCAGGCTGCCGTGCCTTCACTCCAGAGCTGCATAGCATCGTTTGGCCCGGCAAGTTCAAGCCAGACCTGCCTCCGCGCTACAACGGCACTCCTGACCCTGTAGAGTTCTTGCATCTCTATGAGCTGAGCATCGAGGCGGCCAGCGGCAACGAGAAGGTCATGTCGAACTGGTTCCCCATGGCCCTCAAGGATGGCGCGCGTTCGTGGCTCCTGAACTTGCCCGCGGGGTCAATCTCCTCCAGGGGTGAGATGCGCGAGCGCTTCCTCGCCAACTTCCAAGGCACTCGCGACCGTCCGTCGGCCGCAGGTGACCTATGGCACATCAAGCAGCAGCCGGGAGAGACCCTACAGAAGTACATCCAACGCTTCAGCAACGTTCGCCTCAAGATTGCCAAGGTGATGGACGAGGCAATCATCTCAGCATTCTCCGATGGCGTCCGCGACATCAAGATGAAGGAGGAGCTCACCATCCACGAGGAACTATGCACGGCCCTGGAGATGTTCAACATGGCGACCAAGTGCGCAAGAGCCGAGGAGGGGTGCCTCTCCCTCCTCGAGCTCCCTGCTGCCGACCCAGAAGAGAAGAAAGCCAAGGCCAAGGACGTGAAGCGCAAGGGAGTAGCTGTGCTCGCGGCCGAGCCAGAGATGAAGTGTGGACGGGACCACCCCGAGTCGTCCAAGAGCAGCCGCCCATTCTGCGCCTTCCACAACGTACACAACCACAACACCAACGACTGCCAAGAGCTTAGGGCAATTCGTGATGGACGCTTCGGTCGACGCCCCGAGCGCAAGGACCGGAGCTACGGCCGAGGAGGAGGACGAAGTGGAGGACGCTGGGACGAATGCGGCCCTTGCCAGGAGTGGCGCGACCGGCCTCGTGAGGACCGCTAGCAGGACCAGCCTCGTGAGGGCGACTGGAGGGACCAGCCTTGTGAGGACCGTCCTCAGGGCAATGCCGACCTCCCTCCGCTGTCGCCGCCACCAAGGAGGAATGATGACCATCATCAGGATGAGGGGGCTGGGGGCTTCCAGGAGCCTCGTGCCATCGCCTGCATCTCGGGTGGTGCTTAAGTCCCAACCTCTCAGCGCATCTTCAAGCAGTTTGCTAGTGAAGTAACGCGCCCTTCCTGTGCTCGAGGCCACGCGCTTAGCTACCAGATGGTCCAAGTGCGCCATCACCTTGACTTAGCAGACAGCTCAAGTCTGCGCAGAATCGCCGGGCGCTCTCCGATGCTCTGCCGCCTGGCCATCAGCAATGTTCAAGTCACCCAGACCCTCATCGACGGCAGCACAGGGCTCAATGTCATGTCCGTCGAGACATTCGATAGCCTCCAAGTGCCTGTGACGCCCCCGATTCAATCGTACACTAATCATGCACGCAAATGTGTACGATCAAGATCAGGGACTCACGGAAAGATATCACAACACAACTCTAAAACATAAATAAGTCATACAAGCATCATAATACAAGCCAGGGCCTCGAGGGCTCGAATACAAGTGCTCGATCATAGACGAGTCAGCCGGAAGCAACAATATCCGAGTATAGACATAAGTTAAACAAGTTTGCCTTAAGAAGGCTAACACAACCGGGATACAGACGAAAGAGGCGCAGACCTCCCGCTCGGGATCCTCCTAACTACTCCCCGGTTGTCGCCGGTGGGCTGCACGTAGTAGTAGGCACCTCCGATTGTAGTAGGAGTCGCCGACGGTGGCGTCGGCTCTTGGGCTCCATCGTGCAGTTGCAGCAATCGGGTAAAGAAAGGGGGAAAAGGGGAACAAGGCAACCGTGAGTACTCATCCAAAGTACTGCAAGCAAGGAGCTACACTACATATGCATGGATATATGTGTAAAGGGCCATATCGATGGACTGAACTATGTAATGCCGTAATAAGAGGGGATAGCTAATCCTCGTCAAGACTACACTTAGGTAGCCTCCGTCTTGCAAAGATGTAGAAGAGAGTAGACCAAGTCCTCCAAGTAGCATCGCATAGCATAATCCTACCCGCGATCCCCTCCTCATTGCCTCAAGTAGAGAGCGATCACCGGGTTATATCTCGCACTTGGAAGGGTGTGTTTTATTAAGTATCCAGTTCTAGTTGTCATAAGGTCAAGGTACAACTCCAAGTCAGTCCTGCTATCAAGATCACAGCCTATTCGAATAGATAAACTTCACCGCAGGGTGCACCACATTACCCGACACGCCGATCCCATTTGGCGGACACACTTTCTCGGGTCATGCCCGCTCGAAGATCAACACGCCACAGCCCCACCTAGGCACATCAGAGAGGCCAAAGACGCCGGCCTAAAAACCTAAGCGCATGACAGTGCAGGCCCATCGCCTTAGCACACCAAGACGCTATGTGACGCGGCCGAAGCAGACCTAGCCTAACAAGCGTGCCCATCAATCCGGGCACGCCGCTTCGGGCCGCCGACGTCACGAAGTGCTTCGGTGATACCACGCCGGTTGCCCATATCTTGTCCCACGTGGCGGTTATCACAGATAAGGTCAACGACCCAACTCAGATCAAATACCAAGATCTCGTTAAGCGTGCTAAGTATCCGCGAACCCCGAACAGGCTGTGCCCACCTCTCTCCTAGGCGGTCTCAACCTGCCTGTCGCCCGCCATTAAAAGTACCAATGGGGCCGCCGGGAACCTGTGCCCACCTCTACCGGGATGGAGCCACCGTCTTTCAAATTTCCCCATCTCCGAACAAGATCACAGGTAATGTAATAGTGTAAAGTATATAGTACATGCCCGTCATCACCTCCGAAGTGATCACAGCCCAAGAGTATAGCATGGCATTTTACGGACAAGAGTGCAATACCGATGGAACACTAGCATCCTATACTAAGCAAGAGGGATAGCGGTAAAGGTAACAACATTAGTAGCAAGGACAAAGCTATGCAAAGGTATAGGATTAATCGAAAAGCAGTAACATGCTACACTACTCTAATGCAAGCAGTATAGAGAAGAATAGGCGATATCTGGTGATCAAGGGGGGGGGGCTTGCCTGGAAGCTCAGCCGAGAAGGAGGGGTCGTCAACACCATAGTCGTACTGGATAGCATTGGCGTTGGTCTCGGTTTCTAACGAGAGAAGAGGGGGAAGAAACAATAAATATAATGCAAACATAAGCACGATGGTGCATGACAAGACAATGCGCGGTGCTAGGTGTGCCCTAACGCGGTAGTAGGTGATACCGGCGAAGGGGGGAAACATCCGGGAAAGTATTCCCGGTGTTTCGCGTTTTCAGACAGATGAACCGGAGGGGGAAAGTTGCTTGTTTGCTACGCTAGGTATGTGTGGCGGATGAACGGGTTGTGTATCCGTATTTGTCACGTAGTTCTGAGCAACTTTCATGTTGAAAATAATTTAATCCGAGTTATTGATTAAAAGATATGATTTTCTAAAGATTTACTAATTTCTGGAATTTAATTAATTGTTTAGTTTAATTCGAAATTGGATTAATGACATCAGCATGATGTCATGATGACATCAGCAGTCAACAGGGATTGACTAAGTCAAACTGACAGATGGGGCCATTGATCGGGTCAACAACACGGTCCAACAGTCCAACAAGATCAACAGTTCTTTTGACTTAGTCAAACTTACGCGTGGGTCCCACTTGTCATACTCTGCTAGTTAATTAACAGTAGCTAATTAGGTTAATTAGTCATTAGGTTAATTAATCATAATTAGTTAATTTAATCAGAGTTAATTAAGATAATTAATTAATTAATTAATTATTTTTTATTATTAATTAATTATATATATATATATGTTTTTTTTTAAATTCCTTTTTTTATAAACGTTCTCGGGCGGGACCCCGTTTGTCATAGGGCCAAAGGCCTAATGGGGCGGAGCGGTTAGTGGGCGCGAAGGCCGGGCGCCTGATCGGGCAGAGCGCCAGATCGACAGTAGGGGCTAGCCATCGGCGTGGCGAGGTCAGCGTGGCCGCAGTCCCTCAGACGGGAGGCATGGGAGGAGCGGCCAAGCGCAGGTGGGGCGCCAAGGGCGCGACCAGTGCGGGCGGAAGTGGTGGCCGAAGGCCACGGTGGGAGTGGACGGACGGCGGCGGCAACACCCGCAACATCCGCCACCGCAGCAGACCAGCACCGGGGTTGAGCACGGCGAGGTGGTGCGGTGAGCGTGGCAAGGAGGCGAGACGAGTGGGGGCGCGCGGGGATGCCGGTGCAGAGCAGCAGGAGAGAGAGAGGGAGGAGAGGCCACGACGGGGGGAGGCTGTGGTGATGCGGGTTGTGCTTGGCGCCGTGGCCAGTGCGGCCGAGGCGGACATAGTGAGGCTGCACACACAGGGATCTGCGGCCGGCCAGCGTCAATCGCTTGAGCAAGATCGGGCGGGACCATGACGATTATGGGAAGGACAAGGCAGAGGGGGAGCTCACAGGGGGGGGGGCGTAGGGTTCTGGGCAGTGGGCTCGACGGAGGTCGGGGACAACGTGCGGAGGGGAAGCACGCCGGCGGTGAGGTCTCGGCGAGGTGTGGGGCTCTGGGTCGCGACAATGGCCGGTGACGGCGGGGCTGAGGAGGAAGCCCAGCACGGGGCGGCGTCATTTGGGGGAGGTGCTGGCGTCGGTGTCGAGCGGCTCCGGGCTCGGGGCGTTTCCGGTGGGGAGGAGGACGAGGAGGCGGCGCCGGTGAGGTAGAAGCGGGGCGACGGGGTCGCCTGCCCCCGATCCAGATCGGGACCGAGAGGAGGGGCACGAGGAGAGAGTGGGGGATCGGGCGAGAATGTGGGGCGGGTCGTGGGGGTAGGGTTTCCTCCCTGGTGGGGATATGGAGGAGTGGGTCGGCTGGCCGGGCCGGTCGGGCCTTGCATTGGTGGCCACCGGGCCAGATGGCCCAAAGGGGGGTGCCTCTTTTTATTTTTAGTTAGATTTGTCTTTTCCTTTTATTTATTTATTTATTTCACTTTTCTGTTTTATTTCATTTTAATATATTTAGACATTTTCAAAAAGGGTGTTCGTTGCACTATAATCACCTAGGCATTTAACTGCACACTCCGAACATTTTAGTTTAATATTTTGAAAACTTTGTCGTTTGACATTAATTTGAATTTGAATTTGAAAAGGTTTCGAATCATTGCGAGGTTAGCAACAGTAAGAGTGGTGACATGGCATCATTAACAGAGGTTACTGTAGCTTGATTATCCGGGCGTCACAATTCTCCTCCACTACAAGAAATCTCGTCCCGAGATATAAGAGGGGAGTAAGGGGGAAAGTTCTGATTAAGAAATTCTAGCGAGGGTTCTCAGTCTTCGTTACTCTTCTCAAAGAGGTTGATCCAATACATTGATGTCTTAATTTCTCTGCTTCAGGTCCTCATGATGAAGTTTGTCGTCCTTCCTTCAGGATCTTCACCGTACTTACGGAAGGGTGAGAAGGGAGAACCCTATAAGGATGGATTCTAACAAGATCGAGCATCGCATTTGTTAACCTGGGGAAGAAGCATAAGTATCTCTCGAATTGAAACTTAAGAAGATGTCGAGAGCAAAGTAAGAAGGTACCATAAGAAGTTTCAAACCGATAGGCAAGCGTTCAATGCCTATCAAAAGGTGAAGGGGTTCAGAGCAGCGAGAATAAGTATTGCGTCTGATACCCGAATAGATCACTTGGCAAGGGTCCCGTAAGTTACATAAGAAGTCAAGCGCGAGGAATAACTTTGGAAATTGGGGGTGTACAGGAGAGTCAGGTTTCGATCCTGTGGAACTGTGGGTTATGGGCCCACCATGTGGTTTTTTTTTGGAGTAGTGACATCTTGCACGGTCATGATAGCAAGGCATGTCAGGGATTACCATGTTAGCTATGTCGGCAACAACGTTGGTACCAAGGGCGAGGGACGAAGAGAACCATTTTCCTGCTCGTTGCAACGAGGCGGACCAATAGGCAAAGTTCTCATCCATCGGTGGTTACCGGAATGTCATCAACAAAAGTAACAGGTGGTCTTACCGATGTAATTGTACACCGAGGGGTTTACGTAAGGTGGAATTAATATTGCTTAGACCATAATGATCACCAGAAAGGTTAAACCAAATAATGGAAAGGAAAATATGATTATCAGATATTCCAGGGGTATATCCTTCCCAATGATAAGCAGAGCAGGATATCCATGACATGATATAATGTAGAAAACCTTTTAGGTAGGGAAGAGAAATTTCGTGACATTACCCATACAACGGTGTTTGGATAATTGATAAAGAAACATTTAGCATGGGGCTTTAAATGTTCTTGTTGAAAATCGGAGTATCACAGACATGCTTCGAGATAGCATTGACATGGTCTTCAAGCAAAGGTCGGGCTTGGATATACAAGGGATTCATCATCATTAACCCAAGGAGAGGATGAGGGGGGTGGCTGATGGAATCAGCGGCAATTTATCGAGATTAACAAAGATGGATTTCCATAATTATGTGAACAAGGAGATAACATTTGTCAGATCAAATGGTATAATGATGTATGCTCGAGGAAAACATAGACATTTAAACATTGGTTGAAAGGTGCACCTGAATATGGGCTGGGTTGCACGACCAACGCCGGAATGGTGATTCAATAATAAACGATCTAAGAATGAACGGCCGACCATTAACTTCAACACAAGAGGGTTGCTAGAAGGGCAGAATCCAAACAACACCGCTCACTTGTGGGTACCCCGGTTGGAATCAACACGAGGACCAAGAAAGAATGGTGATGGTGAGAAGTATCGTTATAGCAAGAATTCTGAAGAGGTGGAGCAATCCTCACAACATTCCTGACATCAAAGACGGTAATACTCCGCGGTAGAATCATAACATAAGTTGGATAGCAAGGAACTCAAGGTATAACATGAAACACGAACAAGTTTGTGTTGGAGGGAAGGCAATAAGTGGCCGATGATAACACAACTCATCGAGGGCAAGGATGGTATTTCTCTTCATGAATCCGGTTGATATCCTGGAAGAGCTCATAAGGTTGATGATGATCACGACACCTTTGTCGAGAGATTTCATGAAGATGTAATCAATCGATGACGACATCAAGTCAAAGGAATGATGAAGCAAGAGGTTATTGGAACCATAGCGATTCGACACAAACTCGAACTCAAGCTTGTTGTTTAAGGTGAAAGGGTATGACGAGGAAAATCGACGTAAGCTTAGCTATCATCGCAAATTGGTGCTCCGAGAATAAGGACCGTAGCACATTTAGAATCATCACGACAATGATATAGTCAAACAAGGCTAGGAATGGCGTGATCGGGTACAAACTCGTACTTATAGAAGCTATCGAAGAGTTGTTGAACCGTGAAAAGTGCGAGACTCGGGTTCGCTTATTGGTGTCTTTGTGTGTTTAAAACTTCGAGCCCGTGAAAAATTGGAATCAATGGGAATGTAGCACTTGATGAAGAACTCATAAGAAGTTACGCAGTCCCATGATAATCTCGAGATACCAGGGGGGTAATACTCGATTGCAGATCAAAGTAGAGGTTGGACTGGGGTATTGCTCTACAGAAGACAAGTGCTTAAACTTGCACGAGGAATGGTATTTAAAGGAGAACATGGTCGGAAACCTCGATCATAAATGATCGAACCACGGATACAAGATGAACTTGTAACAAGGGGGTAACTATTTTTATGAGCAGCTTCCATGATAGGTTATACATCGTGTCCATGGGCATGAACACAAAGTTCAAGGTCGACTCCCAGTTCTCCAATGCATAACCTTTCATTCACTTCTCGCTTTTCGAAAATGACATTAGTTGTTGAAAGTTTTTACATGGTGCAATACCAGATAAGTATGACACGTGAAATCTTTCAGGATCACACAGATTAAGAAAGGCATAGGTTCAACCCATCGGGGCATCGTAGAAACATATACCACAAACTTCAGGAGTAAATAACACAAGCTCGAAAGCAGAGCATGGTTGGTCAATCAGAGGATAGGATTTACCAATGGAGAAAGAACTTCCAAAGTGATTGAATATGAAGGACACTATGGGATAAAATCCAACAAAGGATCCGCCGGTCCATAACGGAGCTGATGTGAGCATCCACACATAACCAGAGGAAGTAACAATGCAAAGGCATTGGATTATAGAAACAACTATCTAATTCAGAGCTCAAATGGAAAGAAATTATGATTTTCAAATCAAGGGATTAGAAGCAATGTTCTGATTAGGGATGGATAAGTTGAATAGCCTTAGGGGTACAATCGACGGCAATTGGATTGGTTGAGAACCATCTCAAGTTTAAAATGACGTCTGAGCCAGAAAGATAATTTATAAGGATCAACCGATGATTGCGTGCATTCGCAACATATTGAATCAAGGGACGCAAAATGATAGTGACAAAAGATGCCAATAAGATTACTAGACTTATGGTATTAACCAGAATGCAAGCAAGCAAGAATTCCAAGAGCAACAGGCTACTCAGGGTTTTTGGAAGGTCGAATGGCACTTCGAAGACTTTTGTGAAACACCTGAACAACTGGGATACTCGATAAGTGCGAGGAATTATCCGTAGGGGGTATTCATTAGGCAAGAACTACAGGGCAGTAAGCTCAAAGGATTCTTGAAGCAACGGAGAGTAGTTCGGGGCATCTTGTAATAACAAGATCAATGAGATTGAATGTAGGCAAGTGTGTTCAGTTATCTATACAGATAATAGTGGTAGGGAATTTGCAAAAGCGGTCGGCACAAGCGTCTCGGGAAAACAACGAATAGCATCTTCTAACCTTCGGTGCAAAGAAAGCGATCAAAGTAATAAGGGGCTCTCCGGGAGGAAGTAGTTACGAGAACCTAGAGTCAGATTTAGTGAAATCATTTAACCCGAATAGAAGAGAGATCAGAGTCCCAGAGTATAGATCGAGGAATAAAAGATCCTAATACCACCCAATGGCGACGTGGGCCCGTAAGGCACACAACCATGTTAGTAAAAGTTTTGTAAAGTCTAGACTCGACTTCGGCCAAGAAGTGTGGAAGGGGATTCCTACAGCAAATAGCTCGATACCAACTTGTGACGCCTGATTCAATCAGACACTAATCATGCATGCAAATGTGTATGATCAAGACTGTGGACTCACGGAGGATATCACAACACAACTCTAAAACATAAATAAGTCATACAAGCATCATAATACAAGCCAGGGGCCTCGAGGGCTCGAATACAAGTGCTCGATCATAGACGAAGTCAGTGGAAGCAACAATATCCGAGTACGCATATAAGTTAAAACAAGTTTGCCTTAAGAAGGCTAACACAAACCGGGATACAGATCGAAGAAGCGCAGGCCTCCCGCCTGGGATCCTCCTAACTACTTCCCGGTCGCCGCCGGGCTGCACGTAGTAGTAGGCACCTCCGGTGTAGTAGGAGTCGCCATTGACGGTATGGCGTCTGCCTCCGGCTCCATCGTCTGTTGCAGCAATCGGGTAAAGAAAGGGGAAAAGGGGAACAAGGCAACCGTGAGTACTCATCCAAAGTACTCGCAAGCAAGGAGCTACACTACATATGCATGGATATATGTGTAAAGGGCCATATCATGGACCGAACTGCAGAATGCCGTAATAAGAGGGGCTAGCTAATCCTCGTCGAAGACTACGCTCGGCAGCCTCCGCCTTGCAAAGATGTAGAAGAGAGTAGATCAAGTTCTCCAAGTAGCATCACATAGCATAATCCTACCCGCGATCCCTCCTCATTGCCTCGTTAGAGAGCGATCACCGGGTTATATCTCGCACTTGGAAGGGTGTGTTTTATTAAGTATCCAGTTCTAGTTGTCATAAGGTCAAGGTACAACTCCAAGTCGTCACATCGAAGATCACGACTATTCGAATAGATAAACTTCCTGCAGGGTGCACCACATTACCCGACACGCCGATCCCATTTGGCCGGACACACTTTCCCGGTCATGCCCGCCTCGAAGATCAACACGCCGCAGCCCCACCTAGGCACAACAGAGAGGCCAAGACGCTGGTCTAAACCTAAGCGCACAGGGTCCGTGCCCATCGCCCTTAGCACACCGCCAGACGTTGTGTACGCTGGCTGAAGCGCACCTAGCCTAACAGCGTTCCAAATCAATCCGCGCTGGCGTCGGGCCGACGTCAGTGCTTCGCCGATACCACGATGTCGGGTTGCCCATATCTTGTCCCACGTGGCGGTTAGTGCGTATAAGGTCAACGACCCAACTCAGATCAAATACCAAGATCTCGTGTTGCAGTTAAGTATCCGCGAATCGCCAATCAGGCTGTGCCCACCTCTCTCCTAGGCGGTCTCAACCTGCCTGCCGCCTCCGCCAAGAAAGTAACAATGGGGCCATCGGGAACCCAGCCCACCTCTACCGGGATGGAGCCACCGTCCTTTCAAATTTCATCTCCTAACAAAGATTGGCTGTAATGTAATAGTGTAAAGTATATAGTATATGCCCGTGATCACCTCCTCAAGTGATCACAGCCCAAAGAGTATAGCATGGCGACGGACAAGAGTTTAGGGCCACCGATGGAACACTAGCATCCTATACTAAGCAAGAGGATAGCAGGTAAAGGTAACAATGAGAGTAGCAAGGACAGGCTATGCAGCAAAGATAGGATTAATCGAAGCAAGAATATGCTACACTACTCTAATGCAAGCAGATAGAGAAGAATAGGCGATATCACGGTGATCTAGGGGGGTCTTGCCTGGAAGCTCAGCCGAGAAGGAGGGGTCGTCAACACCGTAGTCGTACTGGGTAGCAGCGGCGTCGGTCTCGGTGTCTAACTAGAGAAGAGGGGGAAGAAACAATAAATATAATGCAAACATAAGAACGACGGTGCATGACAAGACAATGCGCGGTGCTAGGTGTGCCCTAACGCGGTAGTAGGTGATACCGGCGAAGGGGGGAAACATCCGGGAAAGTATTCCCGGTGTTTCGCGTTTTCGGACAGATGAACCGGAGGGGGAAAGTTGTGTGTTTGCTATGCTAGGGATGTGTGGCGGACGAACGGGTTAATGACATCAACATGATGTGATGTTGACACCAACAGTCAAGAGGGATTGACTAAGTCAAACTGATAGATGGGGCCATCGATCGGGTCAACAAAGACAAATAAGCAGGTCGATCGTGATCAACAGTTCTCGCTGACTTAGTCAAACTTACGCGTGGGTCCCACTTGTCATATTTCGCTAGTTAATTAACAGTAGTTAATTAGGTTAATTAGTCATTAGGTTAATTAATCATAATTAGTTAATTTAATCAGTGTTAATTAAGTTAATTAATTAATTAATTATTATTATTAATTAAATATTTATATATATTTTTAAAATTCCTTTTTTTATAAACGTTCTAGGGAAGGGCCCCGTTTGTCATAGGGCCAAAGGCCTAATTGGGCGGAGCGGTTAGCGGGCGCGGGCGTCGGCGCCCGATTGGGCAGACCGCCCAGATCGACAGGCAGGGGGGCCAGCCACTGGCGTGGCGAGGCCGCAGTCCCTGAGACGGGGAGGCATGGGAGGAGCGGCCAGGCGCAGGTGGGGCGCCAAGGGCGACCAGGTGTGGCGGAAGTGGTGGCGAAGGCCACGGTGGGAAAATGGTGAAGGACGGCGGCAACGCCCGCAACATCCGCCACCGCAGCAGACCAGCACCGGGGTTGAGCACGGCGAGGTGGTGTGGTGAGCGTGGCAAGGAGGCGAGGGAGTGGGGGCGCGCGGGGATGCCGGTGCAGAGCAGCAGCAGAGAGAGGGAGGAGAGGCCACGGCGGGGCGAGGCTGTGGTGATGCGGGTTGTGCCGGGGCGCCGTGACGATGCGTCGAGGCGGACAAGGTGAGGCCAGCGCACACAGGAGCGGCCGAAGCGCGTCAACCGCGGGCAAGATCGGCGGGGACCGCGACGATTAAGGGAAGGAGAAGTGTCGGGGATGTACCCCGCGGCGTAAACCGGCCGGAAGTATAACCCGCCGACCGGACGGCCATCGTAACCCGCCTGAGTTGGCGGTTCACGGGCTACCCGCCCGTCTTGGCGGTTCATTAGTAACCCTACCAAGTGGATCAAGGCCGGTTCAACTATTGTGGGCCGTTTAAGAGGAAAGGCATGAGGAATGTTTTACAAGGAGTTAAGACCAGGACTTGTATCCGGTTTGTATTAGAGATAGACTAGTCCTAATCCTAATAGGACTCCACATGTAAACCGCCCTTCAAAATATATAAGGAGGGCAGGGCTCCCAAAGAGGGACAAGTTCCACAAGTTGGACAAGTTAGGTTTAGACAATGGCTCTCGAGTTAGAGCACTCTTGTAACCGTGATCATCATCATCAATATCAATGAAGGTGACGAGGGCTTTTACCTCCACCGTGAGGGGCCGAACTGGTAAACTCGCCTCTCGTCCCGCTCAACCCCTCTCAAGCTACCACATAGATGCGTTGGCCTCGCGACTAAGTCCTAACACTAAGGACATCTCGACGTGTTAAATCCATGACAGCTTGGCGCCCACCGTGGGGCCTGCGGTGGTGATGAGTTCTTGGAGGGCGCTTATTCCAGAAATTGAAAAGTTTCACCAGCTGATTGAAAAGTTCCGATCGCTCGTCGGAGAGTTCTCTGCCGCTCACGAAAAGTTCCATCAGGCTCATCAAAAGGTTCCGCGGCTCGTCCGGAAAGTTCAGGCCGGTTCATTGAAAAGTTCCGACCGTCTTGACGAAAGGTTCTATTCGATCACCAAAGAGTTCCGATCGCCGATTTAAAAGTTCGTCCGAATCGCCAAGGGTTCCAAAGCAGAATCGCCGAAGGGTTCCAAAGAATCGCCGAAAGGTTCCATCCGAGTCATCAAAGAGTTCCGACTTAGGCTACGTAAAAGTTCCGCCGGATTATCAAAAGGTTCCAGCTCAAAGGTATCGGATTATCAAAGGTTCCGCCGGATTATCAAGAGATTTCGCTTTCAAAAGTTCCGGATTATCAAAAGTTCCGCCGGATTATCAAAAGGTTCCAGTTCAAAGGTACCGGATTATCAAAGGTTCCGCCGGATTATCAAGAGATTTCGCTTCAAAAGTTCCGGATTATCAAAGGTTCCTACGGATTATCAAGAAGTTACGGTTTCGTAAATTCGCTCAAAAAAGTACCGGCCGCGTTATGTGGAGAGCTCAGCACTAGAAGACAAAGAACCAATCAACTTTGCTGTCAAAAAAAAAGCAGCACTATGCATTGTCCAGCCAAAGACCCGGTCTACATCCACAAGCCGGGATTGCGCTTCGTGATTGACTCGCTGGCCCACCCCGGCCATAACACGTAGGGCAGCTTGCTCGCTTGCACCGCTTATAACGCCGCGGCCGGTTCATTCGTTTGCTTCGCGATGATGACTTGCCCGGTGATCATCAACTCCGGTGAATAAATTCGGTTTAACATATCAGCCCACGCGCCTCGCGGTCCGGTTTTACATCAACGCTACCGACCGCTCGCCTGCCGCCATTCACCTTACAACGCCACGGATGACTCGCTTGTCCGCCTCGCAGCCGGGTTCACGCGCCCTCACCGCTTACAACGTGGAGGACAACTTGCTCGTCCGCATCAGCCATAAACGCCGCGGCCGGTTCACCCGTAAGTTTACTTCAAATACACCTAGCGATCATAAATTTCATGGCGGATTATTTCCGCCTCGCACATCGTGTGATATCCATCTAAAATATATTTTATTAGTGCATGTTATTTTTGTCAAAGAGCAGTTTATCTTTGCCTTGGTCTGCAATATTGTATGCGTGACAATTATTCATTATAAACGCGGTTTATACCATGGGTATGAAGCACGCTACCGGCAGCGCCCCGCCCGTGTTCGCCCATGCCACATTACACGGTGAATGGACGCGTAAGACGCCGCTTCTTACGCCTTGTTTACATCAGCCTTGCCGGACCGTGCTCTCGTTTTGACTTCGCCTGGTCTGCGATCTTCCCCGTCCGCACCGGGTTTACAATGCCACGGCCGATTCATCTATCCGAAGCTGCCTTTTGATGTTGCGGTCGCTTTTGTCGTCCGTCTCGCGGCTGGTCTACATCGACATACCGGGCCGCACTCTATCTCGCATGAGCTATATATTACGTATGAACAAGTCACGCCTTGGGTAGCCCGGTTTTCTTCAAAGCAAATTGAGGCAAATTATCATCAAACCGCTGTTTGCACCGGATGGCTCAATAGGCAAAGCGCACAAGTCGCCGTCACTACAGCTTTGGTTAACTTCAAATCGCCATTGAAGGAACCATTGGCCGAAAGGTCGACACGGCTCATACGGGATCATTTATAACCCGCCACGCCACCTCAACCTTCCGTGGATTCACGCCATGCTATCAACATCAATGATGTACAAGTTATGCCGGTTTATATCATGGTCAAACACGGAGAATCTCAAGCCAACTCCTCGAGTCACCTTTGAGACTCGGGGCTACGATGACATAACTCAAAGAAATCTTGCCGCTTTCAACAAAGTTAAAAACCTCGTGGATGATGGAGGGAAAGATAACCCGTCCCGGAGGTTACCGTTGTATTGATGAAAATTTAAAGGCTGTCGAGAAAATTTCCGCTTAGAAAGTATATAACAATTACAAAATCCGGCTCAATGAAGAAGGTCCGGTCGCCGAAAAGGATTCCAGCTTTAGAATCCGGCTAAAGGGCGATCAGTCTCACTAAAACTCTCAAATATCCGTCTAAAAATCCGGTTCAAGGAAATCTGCTCTCTCAAGCTCAAGCTCTCAAATCCGTTTAAGAATTTCCGGTTCAAAAGGAATTAACTTCTCGCAAAGTCCGAGTTTAAAGGCCGTCGAAAATTTCCTACTGAAAATGAAGATTCCGGTCTAAAATCTGGTTCAAGGGAAAGATGTCTCCCACAAAGCTTTGAAGTTCTCAATATCCGGTTTAACATCCGGTTCAAGAAGGATTAATCTCTTACAAAAGTTAAAGGTGCCAAAGAGGACCCGCCGCCATGACGCGGTTCAAACATGGGTATCATGCCTTGATGGTTTATCATATTATTGATCACTTGGGGGCTTGGTCAGATCCGAACCATAGTCACACCTCTTGATCGGGCGCAATGCCACAATATCACTTGGGGCTTGGTCGTGTCCGAACCAATGCAACACCTCTTGATAGGCGAAAGCCACCAGGATCACTTGGGGACATGGTCATGTCTCGAACCAGCCACGCCTCTTGATCGGCCTAGTGCCACAAAGATCACTTGGGGGCTTTGGTCGAACCCGAACCATCGCTACACCTCTTGATCGGGCGTAATGCCAAAGCATCATTTGGGGACCTAACTGACTCGAACCATAGCTACGCCTTTTTGGGGGCTTGGTCGTGTCCGACCATGGTAATGCCTCTTGATCGGCTCAAAGCCTCATTTGCAATGGTTTTATATTTGCCCTTGCTTGAATTTTGTTCTCTTTTAAATTATTTCTTTTGTTGTGTTTTCAAACCGACATTATTAATCCGGTTCAAACTGTCAATTACAAATTGGCGGAACACGGTCAAATCCTAATCCGGAGACTATTTGCCCGGTTTGATGTTACCATCTTATTATGGAGTAAACCGTAGTTCATTAACCCGGCTTGACTTTCAATTACAAGTTGTCAGTACATGATCAACTCATAATCCGGAGACTATCAGCCCGGTCTGGTTTGACTACGAGTCGCCAGTATTGTATATGGTTAAACCGGTGTTTATTACAACCCGGTACGGTTTATCATAAACCGACACAGTATGAAAGGAGTTATCATTACTCAAGATTGGGGTCATCACCCTTACTACAAAAAATTGGTAAACCGACGATGTGATTCAATATCACAGGTATGATATATTTCATATTTGATTGTTCTTAAGTGCAGCCTTGGTTATAAACCCAGGTTATATGTTGGGCATTATGACCCGTCCGGTGGTAAACCGCCAGGACATTTTAAGCTTGTTGTATGCAGAGACAGGTTGAGTAAAGCATGATGATAAATTATCCGGTGTTTATTAAACCGGCTCGGCTTTAAGACGATAAGTCGCCAAAGATATGATGAGAAATTATCCGTGTTTGTTAACCCGGCACGGCTTTGGACTATAAGTCGCCAAGATTTATTTGGATTGGCGCCATTGGAATCATGCGCTTATAAATCATTGGGTTATATTACTCAAATAGCCAAACTTGGCTGAATTTTCATTATGGTATTGAATGAATAAGGTTTTTCATACCAGATTATGTTATCTTTAATAGCCAACATGGCTGGATTTTTATTATGGTTATCAATACCCAATATTATAATTGAGGTTCTCAAAGTCGCTTTTAGCGCAATGGTTATCATATTATTAATGGATATGATTTATTCTACAATTGAAGGAATAGTCCCAGTCGCCGCAGCTTACAACCCAAGCACTTGGGGGCTACATTATTTAAGTTGAGATTACATCCAATATGCAAGTCCATGTCGCCGCAAGCATGCACCATGACACTTGGGGGCTAATGCAAAGTCATTCTTTGTTTATCTTATTGAAGACCCGACTCATCACATTATAATGAGCCGCCCTTGGGGGCTACCAATTGCTCTGTCCAAACAATTCAAGGTACAAAGCTTTTATTCATTACATTGAAGGGTCCTTTGCTCGAGTTGGTAGAACACAAGGCTCTTAACCTTGTGGACGTGGATTCAAGTCCCATGATGGGGGTTACATCATATGATGTTATTTTCATTGAAATATATATCAAGTCCCCGCTTATTAGTGCATAATGACCCGCCCTTGGGGGCTACTTGGTTGAAGTTTTTATGAGCATCAGACAATTATAAGTCCTGTGTTGTTGCAAGCATGACAACCCGGCACTTGGGGGCTACATATGTGGAATACTCAATTCGACTAGTGATTGAGATGAACAACCTGGATTTCTTCAAGATTGTGATATTTAAGCAAGTCTCAAGTCTGTTGCTATGCTACCTTCTTAAGACTTGGAGGCTACAAGTGATAGGCATATAAGAGGTATATTTTCAAGTCGGATGTTAACTACAAGTATGACCCGTGTCATCAATATTTATAAACCGGTGATCTTAGCAAGGATAAACCGCAAGTTCTACGCCCTTAAACCGTGAAGATCGGATGAGTATTTCAAGGACCAATATTGTTTTTAAGCATTGGGAGCGGAATCAAAGGAATTATTCTTCACAATATATTTCCTATGAGAAACCAACATCAAGAAATCGGTTATGAAGTGGTTATTGACTCGGATTTTCTAGAAGAAGGAAATGACAAGGACGATCAAAAGCCGGTCTACAAGAATTCTTAACCCGGAGTACAACCCGCCAAATTTGTTACGGTGTTTATTTTTGCGTAAGTTTACTATGGATAAATCCAAGCTAAACTTGGGGGCTAATGTCTGGATGTACCTCATGGGCGTAAACCGGAAGTATAACCCGGCCGGATCGGACGGCTCATCGGTAACCCGCCGTGAGCTTGGCGGTTCACGGGCTACCCGCCTGTCTTGGCGGTTCATTAGTAACCCTACCGGGCGGATCAGAAGGCCGGTTCAACTATTGTGGGCCGGTTTAAGAGGAAAGGCATGAGGAATGTTTTACAAGGAGTTAAGACCAGGACTTGTATCCGGTTTGTATTAGAGATAGACTAGTCCTAATCCTAATAGGACTCCACATGTAAACCGCCCCTTCAACATATATAAGGAGGGGCAGGGCTCCCCAAAGAGGGACAAGTTCCACAAGTTGGACAAGTTAGGTTTAGACAATGGCTCTCGAGTTAGAGCACTCTTGTAACCGTGATCATCATCATCAATATCAATGAAGCAGATTTAGGCTTTACCTCCACCGTGAGGGGCCGAACCTGGGTAAAACCTCGCGTCTCTCGTCCCGCTCAACCCCTCTCAAGCTACCACATAGATGCGTTGGCCTCGCGACTAAGTCCTAACACTAAGGACATCTGACGTGTTAAATCCGCGACAAGAAGGCAGAGGGGGAGCTCACGGGAGGGGGGGCGTAGGGTTCTGGGCAGCGGGCTCGACGGAGGTCGGGGACGACGTGCGGAGGGGAAGCAGGCCGGCGGTGAGGTCCCGGCGAGGTGTGGGGCTCTGAGCGGCGACGATGGCCAGCGACGGCGGGGCTGAGGAGGAAGCCCAAAGACGGGCGCAAGGCTGCTCGGGAAGGTGAAAATCTTGGCGTCGGTGTCGAGCGGCTCCGGGCTTGGGGCGTTTCCGGCAGGGAGGAGGACGAGGAGGCGGCGTCGGTGAGGTAGAAGCGGGGCGACGGGGTCGCCTGCCCCCGATCTAGATCGGGACCGAGAGGAGGGGGCGCGAGGAGAGAGTGGGGGATCGGGCGAGAATGTGGGGCGGGTCGTGGGGGTAGGGTTTCCTCCCTTGTGGGGATATGGAGGGAGTAGGTCGGTCAATTTGGGCGATCGGCTAGGCCTTTCTTGATCAGGTGGCAATTTGGGCCACAGATGGCCCAGTGGGGGGGTGCCTCCTTTTATTTTTAGTTAGATTTGTCTTTTCCTTTATTTAATTAATTATTTCACTTTTTCTGTTTTATTTCATTTTAATATATTTAGACATTTTCAAAAGGGTGTTCGCTGCACTATAATCACCTAGGCATTTAACTGCATTAATTCGAACATTTTAGTTTAATATTTTGAAAACTTTGTCGCTTGACATTAATTTGAATTTGAATTTGAAAAGGTTTCGAATCATTGCGAGGTTAGCAACAGTAAGAGTGGTGACGTGGCATCATTAACAGAGGTTACTGTAGCTTGATTATCCGGGCGTCACTGTGCCATACGATCAGCTACAGCCTACCAAGCCTTTCTCAGGAGTGACCGACGGCTCCACCACCCCGATAGGGCAGGTCCGCCTCCCTGTCACCTTCTGCCAGCATAACAACTACGCACTGAGCTCATCGACTTCGACGTCACCCACATCCGTCTGTCGTACAACGCCATCCTTGGGTATCCAACCTTGGCCAAGTTTATGGCAATGTCCCACCACGACTACAACGTCCTCAAGATTCCAGGGAGCAGCGGCATCATCACGGTCCCCTGTGAAGAAAGGGATGCGGTGTGCTCCCTTGAGCATGCTTTCCAAGCTGCAGCCGTCGAAGACCCCGACAGTGAAGGTACCCTGTACCCTCCTGAGGGCATCCCCAAGAAGAAGAAGCAACTACTCCACCCAGGGCCTCAGGAGAGCGGCGTTTCCAGTGGCAACACCTCAGGATCTGCGCCCGCAACTGGGGCGCCTCCGTCCCTCGCATAGGAAGGCGCTCCCAATGCCCTCCCCGTGTAGGGCTCGGGGGCTCTCTTCTGGAGGGCCTCAGACATAGCCAACATCACGAGGGAGGCGCTCGGGCACCATGTGGAGGCGTGCTTCGCCGCATGTTTCCCTCAAGAGGGCACTGGGCGTGGAGCGCCGCTGCTTAGGAGTTCATCACCAAGGCGACCCAGGAGCTTCAAGAGCCAAGGACCATACGCGGCGACCGCCGCCCACCACCCGATGCAGCTCCCCATGTAAGTGCACCTAGTGCCACCCCTTGTTTGGTTTTGGAGTATTGACGACAAACGTGGTTGAGGGACTAATGTGTTTGTGAGAATTGCAGGATAACACAGGTAGTAGTCCCTCCTTGATTCGGTTTACCTACCGGAGATGACCCCTAAAAATGTGTGAAGACATTGAAGATAATGGTGGTACGTGAAGATATTCACATTGAAGACTATGACAGAAGAAGACATTGAGTGAAGACTATGGAGCGCGAAGACTTAGTAGTTTTCGTTGTTTCTTTTCTTCTTTGTTGAGTCATAGGAACCACCACACTGTTAAGTGGGGTCGAAGTGAACAAAGTCAGAGTGACTGAAGTGATGCTCAATCAAAATCCTATGTCCTTGAGCGAAGACAATGAGAGCAAATCTTATCCAGAGTCGGATAAGTCAGCTTTACTTGTAGCCCAAGTCAAGCTGTCGCGTGTGTTTGAAATCTGACCGTTATGACACGTGTCAGTTCCTTAGTGACCCAGGGTCATTTCGGACAAATTAGGTCGGGTTGCCCAGTGGCTATAAATAGCCCACCCCTACACCATAAATGGTGGCTGCTCAGAGTTAGTACATGACTTTTGTCGTTTGAGAGCAACCCACCTCCGAAGCTTTTGAGAGAGAGAAATCCTTGTGAGGACAAAGCCCAAACACCTGAGCCAAAGAGTGTTAGGCATCATCAAGTCTTTCCGTCGCGTGATCTCGAAGACTTGTTACACTTGAGGACTGTGGAATCCTCCGGCCGGTTAAGCGTCGCTCGAGCATCCAAGAGTAATTGTGGATTGCCGGTGAACGAAGTCTGTGAAGTTTTGGAAGTCTACCTTGAAGACTTACCAGAGTGATTGGGTGGGGATTGTGTGTCCTTAGATCAAGGGGAATAAGGTGAAGACACGGTCTTCAGAGTTCAATCTCAGCCTCCCTAACCATACGTACAGTTGTCACATCAACTGGAACTGGTCGAACAAATCCTTGTCTTCACAACACACTGGTTCTATCTCTTACTCTCCTTACTTGCAGTTTGTCTTTGTGAAATCATTGCCTAATTACTCTACCTATTTATCTTCACTGTGTGTCTACTTGTTCTGATTGGCTTCATACTATCTTCCATCCTGATCCTACTACATAGCTGCTATCAGTCATCATGCTTTAGCTTCATACTTGTTTGACTATGGCTTGTCTAGTGTAGTTCATCTTCCGCTGCATGTTTATAGGTCCAGTTTTCATGTTTGTCTTTGAAACTTTCATGTTTTGAAGACTTTCGTAAGAATCGCCTATTCACCCCCCCTCTAGTCGATAACTAGCACTTTCAATTGGTATCAGAGCAAGGTACTCGTTGTTCGTGGTGATTGATTTAACCACACGGAGTTTCAATATGTCGATCGTAGGGATAATCAAAGTCTCCGGCCATGCGTCTCGCTCTTCGATGGCACTAAATATCCCTACTGGAAGAATAAGATGCGTATGCATCTTGAAGCCATTGATGTTGATCTATGGTATGTCGTCAAGAACGGCGTTCCCAAGACTGGTGAAGGCGTCACCGCTGCTGATGTCAAGAAGTTCATTCAACTAGATCCTACTGCGAAGAACATCATCTGTGGTCATCTGACCAAAGGGCAGTATGGCCGTGTGAGTGCTCTGGAAACGTCAAAGCTAGTCTGGGACTGGTTCTCCAAGGTCAATGAAGGCGTTTCAACTCAGAGAGATCAAAGAATTAGTGTCCTACGCAACCTCTTCAATCGCTTCAAGAGAAATGACAATGAAAATGTCCAGCTCATGTTTGATCATCTCACTGACATCACAAAAGAGCTTCAGGCTCTCGGCGCCACTGAGATCACCAAGCATGAAATCGTCAAGACGCTTCTGATATCTCTTGATAGCTCATTTGACACTCTAGCTCTTATGATTCAAGAACGCATACGACTTCAAGACACCTCGATCCATCCGACATACTTGAGAGGCTCAACACACATGAGTTCCATCTATCCGAGAAAACAGATATCTATGGTCCCAACTATGTCCGAACTTCGCTTTGAAGGCAAAGGCTGTTTCCTCATCCGAAGAAGAATCATTGCAGCTCGTGTGAAGTCAAGACCTTGGAAAGGAGCTTGCTATGCTTGTGAAGTTCCAGAAGTTCACTAAGAAGAAAGGCTTCAGAAAGTCTTCACGATCAAGTTCAAGAAATGATGAAGCTTCTTCCAATGACCACAAGAAGAGAACCTGTCACAAGTGCAAGAAACCTGGTCACTACATCTCTGAGTGTCCACAGTGGGACAATGAGAAGAAAAAGAAGAAAAGCAAGGAATATGATTCTGATGACAAGAATAGGAAGAAATACTAAAAATCTTCTTCCAAGTCAACTTCCAAGTCTTCATCTCACAAGAAAAGTTCGTCTGGCAAGGCTCATGCTTTTGTTGGCAAGGAAATGGATTCAGAGGAGGAGTCTGCTTCTAAGGAGGCAGAAGTGGTGGAGTCTGAGGAGGAGTCTGACTTTGGCGTTGCAAGTCTGGCTTTAGCTTCAGCCTACGTTGCCAAGTCTATCTTCAACACTGAAGACAATGTATCCATCACCAACGCCGATGCAGGTGACAAGGACGACTCCGCCCCACTTATCGCTTCATGGCACGCGGTGCCAAGGTAAATTCACGCTGATGCTTACTTTCAAACATCAAGTGAAGATGACTCGATTGTGAATCCAAACCCAGCTACAAAACACTTGCTAAAATTGCAACTGAACAATGAAAGCTATGGAACATATTCAAATCTTTGTTAGACAAAAGCGATGATCTGTTGGACGCTGAAATGACCCGATCTCAGTACTTAATTGAAGATATAAAAAATCTTCATGTTAAGTACCAAGAGCTTGAAGGTCGTCATGAATCACTCTCAACAACCCATGAAAAGCTTTCCTGTGATTATCTTCAAAGGAAGCAAGATCTTGAGAAGTTGAGAGCGGCTCATGAAGATCTTCAAAAGAAAAGGAGTCACTTCGCGCTCAACAGATCAGTCCCGCTCAGGAAGGATTTGAACCACCATGTCTAAAATGTCTTGAGCGTGATAACACTAATTCTGTTGCTGAATGTTCTATTGCTGCCACTGTTTCAATATCTTCAACCATCGATGTGGTAACTAACCCCTCTGCGGAGGATGCCACTGCTGTTGCTAATGAAAATGCTAGATTGAAGACATTGCTTGAAACAGGAATGTACAAAAGCCTCAAGGGGCATCGGAATGACTGTGGTGATGTCCTCAAAGCAGATCTTGAACCGAAACCCTAGGAAAGAGGGTGTTGGGTTCGAGAGGAAAATGAATGTTGATGGATCTTATCGAAGCCCCGAGCAAGTACCCCAAAACCACATGGGTTGCTGCAAAGGAACCTTCAATGGATCCATCCACCTTATCTGGATTTACTTGTGCTAACCCAATTGCTATTGATGAATCCTTTGATGCAAACTATAAACTGTTTAAGAATGAAAATGGTGAAGTGTTTGCCAAGTATATTGGTACTAACTGCAGGAATGGACCACCTATGAAGAAGATCTGGGTGCCTAAACAGTGTATTGAGAATCTTCCTGTGAATGTCATCATGACACCACCAAGGAAGAAGACAAACCTGCACCTATGGCTTCATATGGCCCAAAGGCTTCATACAGATACATGACTCCCCTGAGTCACCCTAACGCCAATTTTTTGCAGGGAAACCATACTCAGACTTATGAATATGAGCGTGTGTCTTCAAATCGCTATGTTCATAGAACTAAGAACTTTTCTGCTTATTCATATGAGTATCGATCCTCTCCTGCAAGGCTATTTGCTAGGGCTCCAAAGCCGACGTTCTCAGATGCTGCACTTAGACTCATTGCTTCTAAGCCACCCCTGAAGATGGGGGTGGTTAAGAAGAATTAACTTTCTTTTGCAGGGAAAGGTCTCCAGCCGGAAATCAAAGGCGTCCGATGCTATTTCTGGGGGCCTAAAACACATTATGGGACGCAAAATAAAATGCCCAAATGGTCTTACTATGTATTTCGTTCCTGAACCGCTTGCCAGTCATACTATCGGTCCTAACCTTGATCTGAGCTTTAATAATCCTCTTGTGCGTCAAATGTTTATGCTTCAAAATACTCGTTGTGAAGCCTATCCTCCTAATCGACCTTTGTAGAGGGTACGACACCTCGTGCTTCAGAATGGATTATGGACAGCGGATGCACTAACCACATGACTAGTGATCGAAGTCTTCTCATGGACTCAACCTTACGTCCATGTGATAAAAGTCACATCACATTGGGCCTAGGTAGAGTTGCAATCTCAAGGATCAGCACATGGACAAAGTGATGCTTGTTGAATCCTTTGGTTTCAACTTAATGTCTGTCTCAATGCTTTGTGACTTAAACATGATTGTGCTATTTGGAAAATATCGTTGCCTTGTACTAATGGAATCTGACAAGTCTCTAGTCTTCGAAGGGTACAGAAAAGATGATCTGTACATGGTAGACTTCTCAGCAGGACCACAGATGGCCGTATGTCTTCTAGCAAAGGCTTCAGAGTGCTGGCTTTGGCATCGGAGGCTATGGCATGCTGGCATGCGGAACCTACGCACTCTCGCCAAGAAGAAGCACGTCATAGGCATCGAAGGTGTCAAGTTCAAGAAAGATCATCTATGTGGTGCTTGCGGTGAGAGAAGATGACAAGGGCCAAGCATCCTCGAAGACAATCATGACTACGTCTCGACCTTTTGAGTTGCTCCACATGGACTTGTTTGGTCCCACTCACTACTCTACTCTCCTTTGCAATCGCTTGTCTCTATGGTTTCGTTATTGTTGATGATTATTCAAGATACACTTGGGTGCACATAATTCTCTTCAAGAATTAAGTGCAGGATGTCTTCAGACGCTTCGCCAACTGCGCCATGAACAACTATGGCATCAAGATCAAGCACATTAGGAGTGACAACGGCACAGAATTCAAGAACACATGCCTCGACCTTTATGTTGACACCTTAGGCATCACTCATGAGTTTTCTGCTCCCTACACACCTCAGCAGAATGGCATCATGGAGCGCAAGAACAGAACCCTTATTGAGATGGCTCGGACGATGCTTGTGAATACAAGACTCCAAGAAAATTCGGCCCGAAGCCATTGATATCGCATGCCATGTCATCAACCGTGCTTATCATCACAAGCTTCGCAGAAAACATCCTATGAGCTTCTAACTGGTAAGAAGCCAAACGTAAGCTACTTGAGTATTTGGTGCTAGGTCTTTGGATCAAGGATCCACATCACACTTCAAAATTTGCACCGAAAGCACATGAGGGTTTTATGCTTGGTTATGGAAAGGACTCGCACTCCTCTGAGTCTTCAACCTCTTTCACTATAAAGTGGTTGAAAGCTGTGGATGTCTTGTTTGATCAAACTAACGGCTCGCAAAGAGAGCACACGCAAAATGTGCTAGATGAAGTACCGCCAGTTGAATCAATCAAGCTAATGGGAGCAGGAGAGATCATACCATCGGATGCCCGGCTGAAGAGGAACTTATTATTTACACTGATCAACTTTGAAGACATTGCTCACTGAAGATAATCCTCCAAATAATGACAATGTTCAAGAGGAGCAAAATCTTTGTCCGATTCATCCTCGCGTTGCAAATGAAGTACAAATTGAGAAGATAATCGATAGCATCAATGCACTGGTCCACTCACTCGTTCAAGAGCAACACAACTAGTAAATTTACGTGGGCACTTTGCATTTGTCTAAATCTCGAACCCAAGAAAGTTCTTTGAAGCCTTCATGGAACCCGAATGGATTCAAGCTATGCAAGAAGAGCTACAACAGTTTGAGCTGAACAATGTGTGGGAATTAGTCAAGCGTCCCCGATCCTCATAAGCACAACATAATAGGCACAAAATGGATATATCGCAACAAACAAAACAAGCATGGTCAAGTAGTCAGAAACAAAGCACGGCTCGTTGCTCAAGGATACACACAAGTTGAAGGAATTGACTTTGATGAAACATTTGCTCCATTGGCTAGGCTTGAAGCTATTCGCATACTATTGGCCTATGCAAATCATCATAACATCCTTCTGTATCAAATGGATGTGAAGAGTGCCTTTCTCAATGGAAAGATTGAAGAAGAAGTATATGTTGCACAACCACCTGGCTTTGAAGACCCAAAACATCCTGATATGGTGTACAAGCTCAACAAGGCAATCAGATGGCCTCAAACAAGCCCCTCGTGCTTGGTATGACACACTCAAAGACTTCACGAAGAGAAAAGGCTTCAAACCCGGTTCTCTAGATCCCACTCTCTTCACGAAGACATATGACGGTGAAGCTGTTTGTGTGCCAAATCTATGCGGATGACATTATCTTCGGTTGCACCAACAAGAAATACAAGTGATGAATTTGCTCACATGATGCAAGAACAATATCAAATGTCCATGATGGGAGAGCTGAAGTTCTTTCTCGGTCTTCAAATCCACAAGAACGCATAGCGACATCTTCATATCACAAGAAAAATATCTCAAAGATTGCCTGAAGAAGTTTGGAATGCAAGACTGCAAAGGATACACGACGCCAATGCCAACCAAAAGTCATCTAAGCCCCAACGCCAATGGTAAAGATTTCGATCAAAAGGTATACCACTCCATGATTGGCTCTTTATTTTACTTATGTGCATCTAGGCCAGATATCATGCTTAGTGTTTGCATGTGTGCCCGATTCCAAGCGGCACCAAAGGAGTCGCATCACTTAGCTGTGAAGCGAATTCTTCGATATTTGGCTTACACCCCGACACTAGGATTATGGTATCCAAAGGGCTCGAGTTTGATCTGGTTGGATTTTCGGATCTTGATTATCTTTGGTGACAAGGTGAATCGCAAGTCTACATCAGGCACATGTCACTTTCGGTCGATCTCTTGTGCATTGGTTTTCAAAGAAGTAGAACTGTGTATCACTCTCAACTGCTGAATCTGAATACATTGCTACTGGATCTTGCTGCGCTCAGCTTCTGTGGATGAAGCAAACTCTTAAGGACTATGACATCCATCTGAAGCATGTGCCACTCTATTGCGATAATGAAAGCTGTATCAAGATTGCCAATAACCCAGTTCAGCACTCGAAGACAAAGCACATTGAAATTCGTCATCACTTTCTCAGAGATCATGTTATGAAAGAAGATATTGATATCATTCACGTCAAGGCAGAAGATCAGTTGGATGATATCTTCACTAAGCCCTTGGATGAGAAAAGGTTTTGCAAGTTGCGGTGTGAGCTAAATATCTTGGAATCCTCGAATGTCATGTGATTAGGCACACATCCTAACACGTAGTTTGATGACTTAGATGCGCAACACACGAAGTAATGTATATCTTCAATCAATGAAGACATACACACTAAGTGTGAATACATTAATGGGGAAATTGACTTCAGAGCACCACGATAATTGTGCGCCCTGTCTGGGTTTAGTACTTCCTATACGGTGGGTAACGCCACCACCAAACTCTTATGAAGTGTTTCCTCATGGCGTCATATTTGCAAAGTCTTCGCAATTAATTTGACTTCAACATTAATTTGACTTCGTGATTACTGATTTGGATTTACTCTGTTGTATTTTGTCCTCTACAACATTCACTTATGGCTATGTCTTCTTGTTTGAATCTTTTGAACTAAGTGAATGTGATCGGACCCTAACCTCTCTATGCTTTCTACCTCAAGCTCTATCTATCCAAATCATATGCATTCTGTTGAAATCGCCGAATGTCTTCTCTGCGTCCTTGTCGCCAGAAGACACAGAGACAAACATTTATATCTAGTTTTAATGACATATCCTTTTGCCTGAAACCCGGAGAATTCGGAACGACCACCCCGACAATCCAGGCGCGCGTGGGAACGTGGAACAACTCTCATTGAGTTGCATGTTCGCCACGTGTCCTTCAGATGTGAACCACCAGGGGCACCTTCATAATTGCGCTGTGCTGTCTCTATGCTTATAAATACCTGTCTCGTCTCGGTCAAAAATCCTTCTTCCTCCTTCGCCATCTCTCGCAAACCCTAGCGTCTCCGCTAGCTCTCGACGATGCCGACGACGAAGCGCTTAGCTGCCGCAACTTCATCGACGCCGTCCTCACGCTGACCGCGGACCTCGTCTTCTCCGCCGTCGTCGTAGGTGTCTACCGTCGCAAAGTTAGGGCACGGGAGATCGAACTGCTCGGCATCCATCTTCGCTTCTTCTAGCAGTTCTTCGTGTGGTACATGTCCGTGGGAGAATCCCTTGGTTCTCATAGTCTGCATTCGTTTGCAGAATTCTTGCAGAGTCACATGAACTCACCTGAAGCGAGTTCCTGTCAGTCCAGCCGTTTGAAGCCATTGTACGTACTGAAGACTTTCAGTTTACACTTCATGGTAACTGAAAAGTCAGCAAGGAAGGGAGGCAGACATCATCGTGGTAACACTTCCAAGGACTTACCTCCAGATTTGCACGAGATGTACAAAACTGACCCAGAAGAAACCTATACTGAACGCAAGAATCGAATCCAATGGATTCGAAGATATTGGGCAGAAGAATGGTTTAGATATCGCTTCATCACTAAAGAATATGCAGAGAAGAATGCCATCAAGGCACCCTGGGGTGATATTCTGTACAAATGGTATCTTTCGCTTCAGTACAAGAAGCATGTAGCCAGGCTGAATGTGGCTGATGTGCAAAAGTTCAAGGTGATGCTAAATGACCTCAAAGAGTCATTTCAGAAGAAACGCGAGGAAGCTAAAGGCTCAAGAGAGCGCATGAAAGCACTCGCTGACAAATGCGTTCAAGCCTACAATGAAGCTGAAAAGCGCAAAGCACTTGGCCGCCCTGACATTGACCCCTCAATGGCTACCAAGAAAAAGAAGTCATCTGAAGCCAACACTGAAGCACCACGGCAGGAAGAACCTCACATTGTGTTCCCTCGCCAAAGATGCGCTGACTCGAAGCCCAAGGCTCCTTCGGTGGCTTCAATGTAAGAAAACCAAGGCAGTGAAGCCGAAGCCGTGAAGCGGAAAACCAAGCGCACCACCGATGAAGCACCACCCCTAAGAAGAGAAAACCAAGAAGAGAGATCGGGCTGCTCCCACGAGCCCCTTATTGTTGAACCCCTTGCTTTTGTTCCCTCCGTCGCAAAACCAAGAGCGTCAGATGATTGTTCATGAGCCTGCTTCCACAGAGGCTCCTGGAGCTCAAGAAGTTCCAGTCGTCGACCCCATCACGACTGAAGACATTGTACAAGATGATGTAGTTCTTCCTCAGATCGAGCGCCCAACGGTATCATCGCCTATTCAAACAAACAGTGAGCTTATCATTATTGGTCATCCTTTGACGCCAATCTCACAAGATGCATCGTGGGCTGATCGCCCCCAGCAAGCTACCCCACATCAAGACTCACCAAGTACACCCCAACCGTCATCTGTGCCCGTCATCAGCCCCATGTCCAATGATAACAACTACATGGAGACATCACCGTCACCAAAGGCGTCGCCCGTATTCCAACGGATTCGCAAAGGCCTAAGGCCATCCGTCTCCATGACCACCATCACACAAGAGGGCTCCAACTTGTCAAGTTCAGTGGCACGTCAAGTGTTCACTGAAGACAATGCTTCTGTGACGGTCCCTGTGTCTGAAGCCAATGCTATTGAAGACCCTCCGGCTGCATCAGCCGGAGCAACACAAGAAGAAGAGCGTGTCGCTACTCCCCCTATAATTCAAGAAGAAGTTCATGAAGAGAACCCATCTATGCCAAAACCTCCAGCTACTCAAGTGGAGGGTGAGAATCCTGAGGCTGCCACAAATGACATTCCTGAAGTCAATGACATTGTCATGGCTGAAGCCAATGCGGAGCCTACAGTGGCAAATGCACCAGTGGCCAATGAAGCCAATGAAGCTCATGAAGCAGATGAAGTTAATGCCGCTCCTGACACAAATCTGCAGTCTGAAGCCAATGCCACTGCTCCCGTTCCGCCTCCAAGGCCACATACTATCGAGCAAGCATACAACTATGGCCAGCTTGTCACTGTCAGATGGCCTATTCTGATTCCTCCACCTGCTGCCGGTCCTCAATTTGATTACCATGTCGAGCACATACCTCAGGTTCAGAAGCCAAAGCCAAGACTGCCCAGATTTCCGTGTAATGCGCCACTTCACCAGGATCTTTCAATGTCAACCGCTTCATTGCACACAACACCTTCTTCGATAGCGACAAGAACCCCTACACCAGGCCCAAGATTTCATCTGATCTGTTCTGGAGTTACCAGCAGCGCCGCTACTATTCATGCATTCTGTACAACCAAGGCCGCATATTTCCGCATATGCGCCTTTGATATCAAGCCATAATGGCATGCCCTCGCTTAGAAGAAGCTCTCGATTGCTTCGGAGAGGTGGCTTACTGCATTTTGTCACCGATAAGGAGACCGGAATGAAGAGTTGTCGCTTCAATTCTACGCCACTCTTCATATTAGAGGCTACAACAGGGATCCTAAGACTTGGGTCCTTGAGTGGATGATGAAATGTACATCATGAAGCCAAAGCATTTGATGTCATTGAGCTTCTTGGCCTGCCCACCTGTGTGATCTCTATGAGCACGGTTGTCGACTTCTGCTGCATCTTTGGAAAGCATCTTTCTCAAGCCAGAACCCGACATGAGCCAGATGCTAAGCATGATGAAGCCATTGCCTCCGGATGCAGAATATCTTACGGAGTTCTTTGTTGAAGACCTTGAGTATCTGCCATGCACAATCTATCACATCATAAGGCGAACTCTCTGGACCATCAAAGGATATTCTCCAAAGGCTAAGCTAGAAGGTGCAATGAAGACATTGGTCTTCCATATTCTTCATGGCAAATGCTTCAATGCACAAGATTTATTCATCCGCCAACTTGCTGCATCAGGATCTGACATTTTTGGCTTGAAGTTCTATGCTCCATGGATCATGCGTCTGATCAAGCTTCACACTGCTTTCAACTATCAGCCATCTGCTCGCAACCACATTATCTTCTTGCCAGATGTCGATATGTCTGTTGAAGCCATCTATCCAGAGCCTGACAAGGAGCCATTTTATCTTCATAATGCTGATCGTCAGAGCTTCACTCAGCCCATTGAAGGTGTACTGGCTGCCACTCGTGTCTATCCGTTGGCTGGTACTACACGTGCACCTCAGCGTGCCCCAACCGAAGCCACCAACAGCACAATTTCTCAACAGCCTCGAAAGCGATCTCGGGTTCTCAATGACCGAGAGCTTCTCGTTGGCCTGCATAAGAAACAGGATAGGCATCATGATTGGCTCAAGCGCCAGATGCAGAGCATCATGACTGATGTCAATCGCATTCGCAACCTTGCAACCAAGAATGCCTTTGTCGCGCATGAAACCTGTCGACGCACATGGAAAGGGTTGACGCTTATGTGTGCTGAGGAAGATCTTCAGGACGATGGCTTCTCAGAACGATTCAAGTTTGACTCCACTCCGCCCAGAAATGCTGTTCTGCGGCGCACTCCATCTCTTGAAGACTCGGAGTACTCCTCTTCTGCCGCAACCACGAATGCTCATGTGATCGATGATCAAGATGATGCTACTTCGCCACCTCCAACACGTATCGACACCTTTGCTCCAAGTTAAATGCGCACCGCCAAACCTCGACACCAACCCTGCATCTTCTCCTACTCCTTCTGGGAATGAGTAGAGGCTCAGTGTCTTCAACCCTTTTTGGTCCTTACTGACAAAAGGGGGAGAAGCTATGAGTTGATAGTCTTCGAGCGGGTTCATATGGGCGGTTGCGATGATAAATCCCGCATGTGCGACGATAACTTCCGCACTTAAATCATTTTGCTGACGTCCATTTCTCATTATGCATGTCATTATCTTCGTTACATCGGATCATGCATGATGAATTGTCTTCATAAGTTGAAGAGGATCTCCACAAGTAGAACCTGCCATATGCATTCGCATTCCAAAAGCAAATTATTTATATGCACATCTTCAGGGGGATCCTTTTTCTACTTACAAAGACAATACCTCATCCTTTACAATTTCACATACTTATATCCCCATTGAAAACTTCAACCAGTTTGTCAGCAATCACCAAAAAGGGGGAGATTGCAAGTACATCTAGTGCCACCCCTTGTTTGGTTTTGGAGTATTGACGACAAACGTGGTTGAGGGACTAATGTGTTTGTGAGAATTGCAGGATAACACAGGTAGTAGTCCCTCCTTGATTCGGTTTACCTACCGGAGATGACCCCTAAAACTGTGTGAAGACATTGAAGATAATGGTGGTACGTGAAGATATTCACATTGAAGACTATGACAGAAGAAGACATTGAGTGAAGACTATGGAGCGCGAAGACTTAGTAGTTTTCGTTGTTTCTTTTCTTCTTTGTTGAGTCATAGGAACCACCTCACTATTAAGTGGGGTCCAAGTGAACAAAGTCAGAGTGACTGAAGTGATGCTCAATCAAAATCCTATGTCTTTGAGTGAAGACAATGAGAGCAAATCTTATCCAGAGTCGGATAAGTCAGCTTTACTTGTAGCCCAAGTCAAGTCGTCGCGTGTTTGAAATCTGACCGTTATGACACGTGTCAGTTCCTTAGTGACCCAGGGTCATTTCGGACAAATCAGGTCGGGTTGCCCAATGGCTATAAATAGCCCACCCCCTACACCATAAATGGTGGCTGCTCAGAGTTAGTACACGGCTTTTGTCATTTGAGAGCAACCCACCTCCGAAGCTTTTGAGAGAGAGAAATCCTTGTGAGGACAAATCCCAAACACCCAGAGCCAAAGAGTGTTAGGCACCACTGAAGTCTTTACATCACGTGATCTCAAGACTTGTTACACTTGAGGACCGTGAATCCTCCACCAGTTAAGCGTCGCGCTCGAGCATCCAAGAGTAATTGTGGATTGCCGGTGAACAAAGTCTGTGAAGGTTTGGAAGTCTACCTTGAAGACTTACCAGAGTGATTGGGCGGGGACTGTGTGTCCTTAGCTCAAGGGGAATAAGGTGAAGACACGGTCTTCTGAGTTCAATCTCAGCCTCCCTAACCAGATGTACAGTTGTCACAGCAACTAGAACTGGTCGAACAAATCCTTGTCTTCACAACACACTTGTTCTATCTCTTACTCTCCTTACTTGCAGTTTGTCTTTGTGAAACCATTGCCTGATTACTCTACCTATTTGTCTTCATTGTGTGTCTACTTGTTCTGATTGGCTTCATACTATCTTCCATCCTGATCCTACTACATAGCTGCTATCAGTCATCATGCTTTAGCTTCATACTTGTTTGACTATGGCTTGTCTAGTGTAGTTCATCTTCCGCTGCATGTTTATAGGTCCAGTTTTCATGTTTGTCTTCGAAACTTTCATGTTTTGAAGACTTCCGTAAAAATCGCCTGTTCACCCCCCTCTAGTCGATAACTAGCACTTTCAATTGGTATCAGAGCAAGGTACTCCCTTGTTCTGTGTGATTCAGTTTAACCACCTGGAGTTTCAGCTATGTCGACTGTAGGGATAATCAAAGTCTCCGCTGCGTGCCCTGTCTTCGATGGCACAAAATATCCCTACTGGAAGAATAAGATGCGTATGCATCTTGAAGTCATTGATGTTGATCTATGGTATGTCGTCAAGAACGACGTTCCCAAGACTGGTGAAGGCGTCACCGCTGTTGATGTCAAGAAGTTCATTCAACTCGATTCTACTGCGAAGAACATCATCTGTGGTCATCTGACCAAAGGGCAGTATGGCCGTGTGAGTGCTCTGGAAATGTCAAAGCTAGTCTGGGACTGGCTCTCCAAGGTCAATGAAGGCGTTTCAACTCAGAGAGATCAAAGAATTAGTGTCCTACGCAACCTCTTCAATCGCTTCAAGAGAAATGACAATGAAAATGTCCAGCTCACGTTTGATCAGTGCGCGTCTGCATCGACATTGCAGGGCTCAATAGGGCCGCATCTCAAGAGCGCTTCTGGCCTTCACGCGTTGGTCGGTGCGAGGGTCCACCTCACAGCTATGTTCGCATGCCATTTGGCCTGCCAAACGCAGCTGTCACCTTCCAGCGCCACTTATAGAGCATCCTGGCGGCTCAGGAGGCCAGGCATCATGCAGTCCTGGCAGAGATGGCGACGGACCTCGAGGAACCACCCGAGCCCCCGGAGCCTCCTGAGGCTCAGGGCCCTGGTGGCTAGTGAGGAGCGACTCCTTCGGCACGCACCTTCAGCTACTTCAACACTTCGTCGACAACGGTACAAGGTGACATTTTCTGATTTACTCAGCTGGGAGCGCCCCTCGGGCTGCATCAGTCCCAGGTCTCACGGGCCTGTCCCTGCGGCATGTATCTTTTTGCATCTTTAGCTTACTCTATTGGGGGCGCCCCTCGGACCGCATCATCCCCAGGCCGCTTGGGTCCGTCCCAGTGGCATGTATCGTTCTTGCATCTATTCGAACTAGCTTGTCCCCTTGCCTGGGTTCCCTATGATTATCACTTGCTTGATTACATCTCGCGGCATCCCGTGTTGTTGACCGATCTCCTGTTTACCCCGCGATGAGAGCTCCACCTGTCGGCACGACGCTTGTCCCCGGGTCCGTCCCTGCAATGCTGATAAACCTGAGAGATCGAGCTCTGGCTCGTTGTAACATCCCAAATTTTCAATTTGGAATGTTATACATAGATCATCATTGCATATTATATTTTATTTGCATTTTGGCTTGATCCTAGAAGTTTCACGCAACTCAAGGACCCACGGAGGGATTTGGGGATTTCGTTATTTTCATATTTGAGTTTTCTCAAATTTTGAAAATAGGATCATTTGATTTTATTTATTTTATCTTCAATTTTTCCAATTATAAAAATAAGAGAGAGGGAATAAAATGACTTTACTAAAATAAAGGAATATTGAGGATTTAATAAAAAAATTAAATAAGATTTATTTCGGAGTTTTATTGCTATTTTAATTGAATTTAGGAAAAATGCGCCTTTAGGCCCCAAATAAATGTTCATCTTATCCGGCTTGATTTTAGAAGTCTGGGAAAATTTATTTCGGGATTTTTGGAGTCCGTTTAGTATTTCTTTTGTTTGTTTTTCTGTGCGTAATTATTAAAAAAAAGCGAACCGACTTTGGGCCGTAATCGGCGAGGACTCCGCCCGGCCAGGCCTTTATAAGGCGCGCCCCGAGCCCACTCGAGCCCCAGCCCACCCCACCGCTGAACCCTAACCCTAACCCGCGCCGCTTGATCCGATCCATTGCCGCCGATCCGCTGACGCCCACGCCGCTCCGCATGCCGGAGCCGCTTACGCCGCCGCCATCACGCCATTGCTGACGCCCGCGCCGCCCGTCGGAGCCGCCCGTCGCCGTCCGCCATCACGACCGCCGCCACTCGTCGAGCCGCCCTACCGCCGACCGAGGTCGGTTGGCCGCCATTGGGCGATTTTCTTCGAGAAAACCGTCCGGTTTTTCGTTCGTTTTTTTTAAAACCTAGATCGGTTTTCGTGTTTTTTTCCGGTTTAGTTTATTTAGCGGACGTTCGTCCGTACGTTCGTTTTAATGAACGGTTTTCGTTGTTTAGCCGCAGATAGCGAACATTCGTTCATTAGCCTGTTCGTTGTTTTTCTCTTTCTCGGATTTTCCGCGATTATTTCTGATCGTGATTTCTGATCCGATTTTCGTTTTAGTATAAGTTTTCGCTCGTTTATCGGAATCAGGCGATTCAAGCGCCTAAAATTTTGTCTCGAAACCCTCTTTCCGTTTAACCAACTCAAACACGTTTTTGCTTCTGTAAAATTTGACTTAGATCCAGATTAGTAAATGAAGCTTGTTTCTTTCACCGTTTGTTTTTCGTCGCTTCGTTTGATTTGATTCTTTTGCAAACCGAAGTTCTTAAGTTGAACTTTTTGGTTAGATCTCTTATTCGAGTTTTACCTATGCATTAGATGAGTACTTATGGTATGCTTGTTTGTTTGCGATAGAGTACCCGGAGTGCGCCGCTTGCTACTTCGAATCTCTAGGTTTCACGGATCATCAGCAAGGCAAGTAACACTTTGATCATACCTCTTTACTACCCAGTTTTATTGCATTAGATCAAGCCTCAAACAATTGCATGATTAGGATCTAATTAAATTGTGGGTTTTGGGAAGGTAGATGAGGTAGTAACTATTACCTGTTTTATTATCAAACCCTTGGGAGTTACTGCTATGTTTGCTTATATTGCCATGCTATGCTAGTAGACGTGGATTGGGTGAGTGTATCCATGACAGATGTGAGATTGTTAATTAATGGTTTATTTAAGGTGTCAACTTAATACACATCTGGGTGGATTGAGGCACCTGGGTATTCCAAATGATTACTGCTTTTTCTTTATGGACCACCACCCAGACTCAAAGGGATCATGAGATTATTCATGCTAGAAACTTCCGTGTGCAGCCACAAGCTACTATGGGCTCTAGCATAGTTGATTAAGTCGTGCGAACTCTTACAGTGGTAGACTAGCAGATGTAGGGGAAAGTAGGTGTAACGGTCTACCTGATCGTAAGGTGCTAGCGCTTCTGAAAGACTATGTCTCGGTCATTCGTTTCTCAAACACCATGTAGTGCGAGAATTCCAACGGAGGAGATCGAGTCTTGTGGGGAAAAGTGCGCAAACCTCTGCATAGTGTATAAACTAATCATGGTTAGCCGTGTCCCCGGTTATGGACATCTTGAGTATCTAGTACTTGGATTATCATGTGAATCTCATCATGTTAGTTTAAATTAATTTGTTGGGTTAATGTTGATGCTTAATTGGGATTGAGAATGCTGTCAACCATTCTCAATGTTTAACAACCACCATGATAGTTAAATAAAATTATTTCCTTTGCAGTAGGGAAAAATTGGCTTTACGCAAAACTGTAACCATAAAGCTTTCCACCAGCCATATATGCATGTAGTATAGCCTATTTACATTCATTACTCTCTATGTGTTACATTGCCAAAGATATTCCATGTGTAATTGCTTTTGGGCTGCAACGTTCATGTTGCAGACTTTTCAGACGACGAGTAAGGTGCTTTTAGGTCGTGGTTCTATACTCAGTGATGCCGTTGGATTTGATGGACTCACTTATCTTCGAAGCCTTCTGCTGTTATCGTTATTAGATGGACTTAAGCCATGTTTATTGTAATAAGTTCTCTTTTGAGACATTCGATGTAATAAGTGTGTGATTGCTACTCTGTTATAAATCCTTCAAATCGTATGCGTGTCAGCATTACTGATCCAGGGATGACACTGATGCACAGAGATCAGACTGTTTGAGGTCTGGTCGCTACAAGATGGAATCAGAGCACACACTGACTGTAGGACACGACCACTAAGCTAAAGCCCTACATCACTACTCACTCTTCTCATTTCTGACTCCTCATCTTTTCTACTCTTTTAGGATGGCAGATGCAAGGAACAAGTTCACGCAACCAGATGAAGATACACCCTTTGGATGCCACTTGAAGGAAGTCACTAGATACCTGAACATCAGAGTACCAAGCTTCACCGGGACCTACAACGCCACTTTACCCGAAGAGGAGCGCTGGATGATTCAAGTTCAAGTTCCAGGAAGGACATTCACGCCAGTCACTGAGCCCATAGAGTTTTCCTTTGATGCACCAACCTGGAGTTTAGGAAAGGGTATGGCAGCCCACATCAACATGGGACGCATTGGAGAAGTTTACCACAATGACCTCAAGGACACTATCTACCAGATTTGTGGGCGTCGAGATGAGCAATGGGAGATGATCAGCACCAGGAAGGATAGATCAATCACAGCTTTTATCCCGGAGTTAAACCAGCACATTCAACGCCAGGAAAATCAAATGTGCGCAGGCATGCTAGATCTGCAGAAGGCCTTGACGAAGATCACGGAGCTGGAGGAAGAACTCAAGGCTACACGCGAAGATTATATGGAGGAAATCGAAGTATTAGTGGAGAAGAATGACGACCTAACCAGGAAGCTAGGAGTTTTCATGGGAGACCCCGCGCCAGGAGAAGATGACGATTCCACTTGCCCGAAGAACTATATCATCATCGATGACACCGACTCGGACCTGCATTTACAACAATGATGACTATGTTGATGAAGTGGAGCCGGATATCATGGAGTCTTCATCGGATCAGTTTTTCTAGTCGACCACCATAACAGTAGTAGTATTTCCCCCATGTACCTAGTATAGTCCGAGCACTTTTATAACGATAGTTAGACCGTTGTATGACCTTGCTTGAATTGATTGGAGTGATATTGATTAAATTGGTCTCAAGTGCATATGGGTAGTGTTTTTCTCTCTAGACCTCATTCTATTCTATATTCTCATCTTTTCTAAACCCACCAGATGCCTCCGAGACGCGACACCGGATTTGTTTTCCCACCGGCGATGTAGCGACCAGACCTCAAACAGTCTGATCTCTATGCATCACTGTCATCCCTGGATCAGTAATGCTGACACACACAGTACTTGAAGGATTTATAACAGAGCAGCAATCACACACTTATTACATCGAATGCCTCAAAAGAGAACTTATTACAATAAATATGGCTTAAGGCCATCTAATAACGATAACTGCGGAAGGCTTGGAAGATAAGCAAGTCTATCAACTCCAACGGCATCACTGAGTATAGAACCAGGACCTAAAGGCACCTTACTCGTTGTCTGAAAAGTCTGCAACATGAATGTTGCAGCTGAAACGGGCCAAAGACATGGAATATGCCGCAATGTAACACATAGAGAGTAATGAATGTAAATAGGCTATACTACATGCATATATGGCTGGTGGAAAGCTCTATGGTTACAGTTTTATGTAAAGCCAAATTTTCCCTCGCAAAGGAAATAATTTTATTTAACTATCATGGTGGTTGTTAAACATTGAGAATGGTTGATGCATTCTCAATCCCAATTAAGCATCGACATTAACCCAACAAATTAATTTAAAGTAACATGATGAGATTCACATGATAATCCAAGTACTAGATACTCAATATGTCCATAACCGGGGACACGGCTAACCATGATTAGTTTATACACTGCAGAGGTTTGCGCACTTTTCCACACAAGACTCGATCTCCTCCATTGGAATTCTCGCACTACATGGTGTTTGAGAAACGGATGACCGAGACATAGTCTTTCGTAAGTGCTAGCACCTTACGATCGGGTAGACCGTTACACCTACTTTCCCCACATCTGCTACTCTACCACTGTAAGAGTTCGCACGACTTAATCGACTATGCTAGAGCCCATAGTAGCTTGTGGCTGCACATGGAAGTTTCTAGCATGAATAATCGCATGATCCCTTTGAGCCTGGGTGGCGGTCCATAAAGAAAAACAGGCAATCGCTGGAATACCCAGGTGCCTCAATCCACCCAGATGTGTATTAAAGTTGCCACCTTAAATAAACCATTAATTAACAATCTCACATCTGTCATGGATACACTCACCCAATCCACGTCTACTAGCATAGCATGGCAATATAAGCATAACGAGAAGTAACTCCCAAGGGTTTGATAATAAAATGTAATAGGTACTACCTCATCTACTTTCCCAAAACCCACAATTTAACTAGATCCTAATCATGCAATGTTTGAGGATTGATCTAATGCATAAAAGCTGGGTATGAAAGGAATATGATCATAGTGTTACTTGCCTTGCTGATGATCCATGAAACCTAGAGATTCGAAGTAGCAAGCGGCGCACTCCGGGTACTCTATCACAAACAAACAAGTATACAATAAGTACTCATCTAATGCACAGGTAAAACTCGAATAAGAGATCTAACCAGAAAGTTCAACTTAAGAACTTCGGTTTGCAAAAAGAATCAAATCAAACAAAGCGACGAAAAACAAACGGCGAAAGAATCAAGCTTCGCTTACTAATCTGGATCTAAGTCAAATTTTACAGAAGCAAAAACTTGTTTGAGTTGGTTAAACGGAAAGAGGGTTTTGAGACGAAACTCTAGGCACTTGAATCGCCTGCTTCCGATAAATGAGCGAAAAGTTATACTGAAACGAAAATCGGATCAGAAATCGCGATCAGAAATAATCACGGAAAATCCGAGAAAAAGAAAAATGAAGAACAGGCTAACGAACAAACGTTCGCTGGCTGTGGCTAAACGACGAAAACCGTTCGTTAAAACGAACGTATGGACGAACGTCCGCTAAATAAACTAAATCGAAAAAACACGAAAACCGATCTAGGGTTTAAAAAAAACCGAACGAAAAACTGGACGGTTTTCTCGAAGAAAACCGCCGGCGGTGGGGCGGTCAATCTCGGGCGGTGGGTCAGCGACGGCGGGGTGGCTCCGGTGAGTGGCGGCGGTGGCGGATGGCCGGGCGGCTCAAGGCTGGCGCGGCGGGAGCGACGCGGGTTGGGCGGCGGCGTGGGGTTAGGGTTAGGGTTCGGCGGCGGGGTGGGCTGGGGCTCGGGTGGGCTCGGGGGTGCGCCTTATAAAGGCCTGGCCGGGCGGAGTCCTGGCCGATTACTGCCCAAAGTCGGTTCGCTCTTTGTTTTTTAATAATTACTTGCAGAAAAACAAACAAAAGAAATACTAAACGGACTCCAAAAATCCCGAAATAAACTTTCTCCGACTTCTAAAATCAAGCCGGACAAGATGAACATTTATTTGGGGCCTAAATGCAATTTTGAAAAATGCGCATTTTTCCTAAATTCAAATAAAATAGCAATAAAACTCCGAAATAAATATTATTTGGTTTTTTATTAAATCCTCGATATTCCTTTATTTTGGGAAAGCCGTTTTATACCCTCTCTGTTATTTTTTGCTAATTGGAATAACTGAAGATAAAATAAATAAAATCAAATGATCCTACTTTCAAAATTTGAGAAAGCTCAAATATGAAAATAACGAAATCCCCAACTCTCTCCGTGGGTCCTTGAGTTGCGTGAAACTTCTAGGATCAAGCCAAAATGCAAATAAAATATGATATGCAATGATGATCTATGTATAACATTCCAAATTGAAAATTAGGGATGTTACAAACCTACCCCCCCTTAAAATGAATCTCGCCCTCGAGATTCGGGTTTGCTAGAAAATAGGTGAGGGTGGTCCTTCAGCAGATCTTCCTCTCGCTCCCAGGTGGCTTCATCCTCGGTATGGTGGCTCCACTGAACTTTACAAAACCTGATAACCTTGCTGCGGGTGACTTGGCTGGCATTTTCGAGAATCTTGACTGGTTTCTCCTCGTAGGTCAAATCACTATCCAACTGAATCGCTTCCAGCGGAACTGTATCTCTTAGCGGTATATCAGCCATCTCTGCGTGGCACTTTTTCAACTGGTAAACGTGGAACACATCGTGAACTCCTGACAATCCTTCGGGCAACTTCAACTTGTAAGCAACTTCTCCCATACGCTCCAAAACTTTGTATGGTCCCACAAAACGTGGCACTAATTTTCCATTAATTCCAAAGCGCTTAACTCCTCGAAGTGGAGATACACGAAGATAAACTTGGTCTCCGACTTTGTAGACTGTCTCCTTGCGTTTAGAATCTGTATAGCTCTTATGCCTGGATTGGGCTACCTTGAGCCTATCGCGAATCAACTTCACCTTCTGTTCAGACTCCTTAATCAAATCCGGTCCAACCAACTGACTGTCTCCAACTTCATCCCACAACAATGGTTCGCACCTCCTTCCGCATAAGGCTTGAAAGGGGCCATCTTCAAACCGGATTGATAACTGCTGTCAGAAGAGAACTCTGCATACGGCAAATTGTCGTCCCAACTAGATCCATAATCTAGCGCACAAGCTCTCAAAGATATCCTCCAAAATCTGATTGACTCTCTCGATCATCCATCCGTCTATGGATGAAAAGGCATCTTGAACTCTAGTCTGGTTCCCAAAGTTTCATGCAATTGATTCCAGAACTTTGAGGTAAACTGGGTTCCTCTATCTGACACAATGCTCCTCGGAACTCCATGCAGACATACGATCCTGGTCATGTATATCTTAGCCAACTTGGCGCTGTTGTAAGTAGTCTTCACTGGGATGAAATGAGCTACCTTCGTCAAACGATCGACTACAACCCAAATCGAGTCATAGCCTGAACGAGTCCTAGGAAATCCCGTGATGAAGTTCATGCCTAACTTATCCCACTTCCATTCGGGTATCGGCAATGGCTGTAACAATCCGACTGGCTTCTGATGCTTTGCCTTCACTCTCTGACATACATCACAAACTGCTACATACTCAGCAATATCCTTATTCATTCCTGTCCACCAGAAAGTATCCTTCAAATCCAAATACATCTTGGTATTTCCTAGGTGAATCGATTATGGTGAGTCATGGGCCTCTTGCAGAATCAACTTCCTGATCTCCGGATCATTAGGCACATAAACGCGGTCCTCGAACCATAGGGTATCATGCTCATCCTCATGAAATCCTTTAGCCTTTCCCTTGCTCATTTTCTCTTTAATAGAGGCAATCTCCTTGTCAGTTTTCTGAGCTTCTCTGATCTTATCCATCAAAGTAGATTGAATCTCCAATGCTGCTACATAGCCTCTCGGAACTATCTCCAAACATAGCTCGCGAAGATCCTCGGCTAACTCCTTTGGTAAATCTCCGGTCATGAGTGTGTTGACATGGCTCTTGTGGCTCAACGCATCGGCTACTATGTTAGCCTTTCTAGGGTGATAATGCAATCTCATGTCATAATCCTTGATGAGCTCCAACCATCTCCTTTTCCTGAGATTCAACTCCTTCTACGTGAAAATGTACTTCAAACTCTTGTGATCCGTGTACACCTCACAATGGTTTCCAATGAGAAAATATCTCCAAGTCTTTAATGCGTGCACTACGGCTGCTAACTCAAAATTGTGTGTAGCATAATTCAACTCATGGGGCTTAAGCTATCGTGAAGCATACGAAACAACTCTTCCCTCCTGCATAAGCACTGCTCCAAGTCATCGACATGAAGCGTCGCAATACACTTCATAATCCTTGCGCTGATCTGGCAGAATCAACACGGGCGATGTAACCAAACGTTTCTTCAACTCTTGGAAACTGGCCTCACATTCCTCAATCCAATTGAACTTAGTGTCCTTCTTCAACAACTTCGTCATAGGCTTCGCAATCTTCAAGAATTTTTCAATGAATCTTCGGTAGTATCCTGCCAGTCCATGAAAACTCCGGATCTCTCCAACTGTCGTTGGTGCTTCCCAGTTTGTCACAGTGACAACTTTGGTGGGATCCACTGCTATTCCTTCTCCAGATATAACATGTCCGAGGAATCCAACTTCCTTCAACCAAAACTCACATTTGCTGAACTTGGCATATAACTGATGTTCTCTGAGCTTCTCCAGTACCAAACGCAAATGCTCCTTATGTTCTTCTTCATTCTTCGAGTAGACCAAAATATCGTCAATGAACACCACGACGAACTTATCCAGAAACTCCATAAACACCTTGTTCATCATGTTCATGAAATATGCAGGTGCGTTAGTCAGACCAAATGACATAACGGTATACTCGTACAACCCGTACCTGGTGGTAAAAGCCGTCTTAGGTATATCCTGCTCTCGAATCTTCAACTGATGGTATCCTGATCGCAAATCGATCTTGGAAAATACCTTAGCTCCTTGCAATTGGTCAAACAAGTCGTTCATCATCGGCAACGGGTACTTGTTCTTGATAGTTACTTCATTCAATCCTCGATAATCAACAACCATCCTCAATGATCAATCCTTCTTCTCCACTAGAAGTACTGGCAACCCCGAAGGTGAAGAACTTGGGCGAATAAAACCTTTATCCAGTAACTCCTTAATCTGCTTCTTAATTTCCTCCAAATCTTGTGCGGGCATCCAGTACGGTCTCTTAGATATCGGCCCTATGCCTGGCAAAAGCTCAATAAAAAACTCAATGTCTCTATCCGGTGGCATGCCTAGCAACTCCTCTGGAAATACGTCCGGGTAATCCTTCACCACTGGTACTTCCTCCTGCACAACTCCTGATAAGGAATTTACTTGTGTCCTCTTCGCATCATGCCGTGACACATACTTGATCCTTCTTCCTTCTGGGGTGGTAAGCAAAATCGACTTACTGGTGCAATCGATATTTCCTCCATACATCGATAGCCAATCCATACCCAGAATCACATCCAAACCTTGCGATTCCAGAATGATTAAATCCGAGGGGAAAACATGCCTACCTATACTCAATGGCACTTGAAAACATCCTCGACTGGCCATATACTCCGCTCCTGGTGAGCTTACTAACATAGGTGTTCTAAGAACCTTGGTGGGCAGTTTATACTTATCCACAAATCCCCTTGATATGTATGAATTCGATGCACCAATATCAAAAAGAACGATTGCAGTAAATGACAACCAAAAACTTACCTATTACTGCATCTGGCTGGGCTTCAACCTCCTATACGTTAACGTGGTTCACCTGTCCCCTGTTGAAAGGGTTCGGGTTCTTCCCAGATCTTCCATTGCCATTTCCATTCTAGGCTTCAGGACATTCATTGGCATAATGTCCAGTCTTCTGACACTTAAAGCAAGTGACTTGGCTTAGGTCTCTCTTGGCTGGGGTTGACGGGTTGGTACGGTTCTGGCTGTTACTTCCTCCATTCCCGTTACCATTCTTGGAGCCATTATGATTATGCGAATTCCCTCCTCCATGGGTATGCTGAAATTGTCCTCCCGATTTCGGGGTAAAACGTGGCTTTTGAGCTTAATTGTACTTCCCTTGTCCATACTTCCTCTTGCGGTTTTCAATCTGCTGCTGCTTCCCTTCAATCATAAGAGCACGATCTACCAACTCCTGGTAGTTGTTGAAAGTTGCTACCATCAACTGCATGCTCGGCTCATCATTCAGTCCTACCAGAAACTTCTCCTGCTTAGCGGCATCTGTAGCAACGTCATCTGGGGCATAACATGCTAACTTACTAAAGTCCTCCACATCTTGGCCTCTGATCGTCCTCCTTGGCGTAAGTTGCGAAACTCACGCTTCTTCATGGCCATAGCTCCTGCTGAAACATGGGCGGTACGGAAAGCTTGTTGAAACTGGTCCCATGTGACAGTGTCAATAGGGTGTGTGGCTGTGTAATTCTCCCACCATGATGCTGCGGGTCCATCAAGCTGATGTGCGGCAAAACACACTCTCTCCGCATCTGTGCATCCTGCAGTGGTCAGCTCCCTTCCAACCTTGTGGAGCCAATCATCTGCAACAATCGGCTCGGTGCTACTGGAAAACAACGGCGGATTCAGCCTCAAGACACGACTCAAATGGTCAACAAGTGGGGGTGGTGGTGGGTTGTTGTTGTTGTTGCCTTGGTTCTGTACTAGTGCTTGCATCAAGACATTCTGCTGCTGAATCAACTGAGTGATCTCCGGTGGGAAAAAAAAATCCGGTGTTGCATCTCAGAGGCATCTGATGGGTTTAGAAAAGATGAGAATATAGAATAGAATGAGTGAGGGAGTCCTGGATTAGGGGGTGTCCGGATAGCCGAACTATCACCGTTGGCCGGACTCCTGGACTATGAAGATACAAGATTGAAGACTTCGTCCCGTGTCCGGATGGGACTTTCCTTGGCGTGGAAGGCAACCTTGGCGATGCGGATATGTAGATCTCCTACCATTGTAACCGACACTGTGTAACCCTAACCCTATCCGGTGTCTATATAAACCGGAGGGTTTTAGTCCGTAGGACGAACAACAATCATACCATAGGCTAGCTTCTAGGGTTTAGCCTCTCGATCTCGTGGTAGATCTACTCTTGTACTACCCATATCATCAATATTAATCAAGCAGGAGTAGGGTATTACCTCCATCGAGAGGGCTCGAACACAGGTAAAAACATCGTGGTCCCTTGTCTCCTGTTACCATCCGCCTAGACGCACGATTCGGGACCCCCTACCCGAGATCCGCCAGCTTTTGACACCGACATTGGTGCTTTCATTGAGAGTTCCTTCCGTCGTCACCTATAGGCCCGATGGCTCTTTCAATAAATCAACAACGATGCGGTCCAGGTGAGACCTTTCTTCCGGACAGATCTTCGTGATTCGGGCGGCTTTGCTGCGGGCCAATTCGCTAGGCCATTTGTAGCAGATCGAAGCTACGCCCGCCATCGTGTCAGGTTTGGAAGTTTAAACTACACGGTCGACATCGGCGGAGACTTGATCTTCGACGGATTCGAGCCGCAGCTGTTGCCGCACTATCTCAATGGGCACGATCTAACTCTGCCGCCGAACAGTGTCCTGGAGGCCGCACTAGTGTCCGCTCCGACCATTGAATCGGAGCCGATCTCGCCAATCGAGAATGGTTGGTTGGACACCGCCTCGGGTGCTACAATCTCTATGGCGATTGAGCCGAACTCCATCCCTGTCCTTTGCGAAGACCGTGACTCCAAGGCGCCGGACTCCTCTCCGGACTCCGATCCCTCCGCACCCCTGCCAATCGAATCCGATTGGGCGCCGGTCATGGAGTTCACTGCCGCGGACATCTTTCAGCACTCGCCCTTTGGCGGCATCCTAAATTCACTAAAGTCTCTCTCTTTATCAGGAGAGCCCTGGCCGGTCTACGGTCAGGAAGGTTGGGATGCGGACGACGAAAAAATTCAACGCCCACCCACCACCCACTTTGTAGCCACTGTCGAAAGCTTAAACGACGTGCTCAATTTTGACTCTGAAGACATCGACGGTATGGACGACGATGTAGGAGACAACCAGGAACCAGCACCTATAGGATACTGGACAGCCACCTCATCCCACGATGTATACATGGTGGATACCCCTAAAGGAAGTGACGACGAGGAACAACGGGACACTACGAAGGATAAATCCCTCGAAAAGCAGTCAAAACGGCAACGTAAACGACACACCAAATCCCGCCTCGACAAAGACCCAGCCATAGAGCAGGGCGAACCGGTGGACGCATTTAACATGCTATCGAAAGCAACCGTCCGAACAGGACAACTTGGATAAACAACCCGTCCCGGTGAAGATAATGATCCGGACGATCTCACGCCGGACAAATTGTTGGAGCAGAAGAACCTCCTCAAAGGCTCGTCGCCATGCGCATAGCCTGAAAAAAGTAGAAGCGGAAGCTCAAAACAGCGGAAGATGCACTCGAGAATCGATGGAGCAAAGTACTCAACACCGTTAGTAAATACGGCGACAGTCGCCGAACAAAGAGCTACCCAAAGAGAAAACTACTGCCCGAATTTGATGAGGTGGCCGTAGAGCCCCCACAATCAAAAAACAAGAAGGCCACCCGGTCGGATGGAAGGCCCAACGGCAAAAAAAAAGCGGCAAATGGCGCCGCACACAAGCCGATACGCGATCCGCATAAGGGTTCGCATCAAAAGGATGGCCCAGTTAGGTCCATCTATGGGCCAATAAAGCAAGCTCTTCAAAGCAATGCAACACGCCAAATATCCAAACATCACGGCACACCCAAATATAGGGGTGCCGCACACCCCCTGTGTTTCACCGATGAGGTGCTGGATCATGAATTCCCAGCGGGATTCAAACCCGTAAACATAGAGGCATACGATGGAACAACATACCCTGGAGTATTGATTGAGGATTACATCCTCCACATACACATGGCTAGAGGAGATGATTCCACGCCATAAAATACTTACCCCTCAAGCTCAAAGGGCTAGCCCGGCATTGGCTCAAAAGCCTCCCCAAAAATACCATTGGAAGTTGGGAAGAGCTCGAGGATGCTTTTCGGGCAAATTTTCGAGGGACTTATGTCCGTCCTCCGGATGCAGACGATTTAAGTCATATAACTCAACAACCCGGAGAGTCAGCCCGCAAATTCTGGAACAGGTTCCTCACCAAAAAGAACCAAATAGTCGACTGTCCAGACGCCGAAGCCTTAGCAGCTTTCAAACACAATGTCCGAGATTTAATGGCTTGCCGTGACACCTCGGCCAGAGAAGCCGAGAACCATGGCTGCATTAACAAGCCTCATGACCTGCTTTTATGCTAGGAGAGGATAGCTGGCTAGCAAGATGCGCACCAGCGACCCAAGTACATCCAAGTCGGGGATGGAAATGGGAAACCACGACGCAACAAGGACCAGCGCGGACCAGGGAAACAGTCCAAGAGCGTGATACCAATGCCGGATTCAAAAGCTCTCGGCAAAACAATAAAAACTGCCCCTTACGGATAATAGCGACGAAGCTATCCAACTTAAACAAAATCTTGGACAAGATATGTCAAATCCACAAGATACTGTGAAGCCCGCAAACCATACCCACGTAAATTGTTGGGTCTTCAAGCAGTCCGGCAGACTCAACGCTGAACACAAGGGGCTCGACACACCAAGTGAGGATGATGACGAACCCCACAAGCAGTAGCACCGGAAAACAAAAGAATTTCCCACAAGAGGTTAAAACGGTAAACTCACTTCACGTGACAAAGGGGAAAAAGCAGGCGGCGCCCACTAAAATGCGCTACCGCATGCACCACCCTAGCGGAGTACCAACATTGGTTGTCAAAACCAATCACCTTCGACCATCGTGACTACTCCGAAAGTATCCGAACGCAGGATGGACTGCCTTGATATTGGATCCTATAATCGACGGATTCCAATTTACACAAGTCCTCATGGACGGCGGCAGTGACATAAACTTGATATATCAGGACACAATCCGCAGGATGGGGATAGACCCAACCAAAATTAGCCATAGCAACACTTCCTTCAAAGGAATAATGCCGGGCACATATGCCCATTGTACGGGCTCCCTAGCATTGGAAGTTACGTTCAGTTCATCAGACAACTTCCGTCGCGAAAAGTTAATCTTCCATGTCGCCCCATTTAATAGTCGCCATCAAGCACTTTTGGGACGCGAAGCTTTTGCCCGCTTTAACGCAATACCGCATTATGCATCTCTTACACTTAAAATGCCCGGTCCACGCGGCATCATCTCATTAAAAGGGAGTATTAAGTGTTACTCGAGCACGGAAGAACGTGAGACTGCCTTGACAGCCCCACACCAATCCGGCTCCGCTAATCAAAGCACCTGAATAGGTCATTCAAACCCCGGACACGGCTAGACGAGTCCGGCGCATACTAGCGGCATACCCCCATACAAGGGGCTGCACGCACGTACAACAAGAGATAATAAAGCTCAATTTTATTTACCTTCCGAACCGTACTCTGTTTATTTAATATAAAGTACATTTCTTGCATGATATTTTTTCTTTTCAACTAAGTTCTTCTCTTTTACAGATGAACACCGTGCTACACCCCGTCCAGGATACGACACAACGGAGACACAGGCGCAGACGTGCAGCAGGGACCCGTCGCAAGGATTCTTTTCAGCTTAAGACCCTGCGTAAACCTTTTTTACTGTCTCTTGTTGATACACATCCCCCGGTTTCTTACTATAACCGAGGAGGAGGCTGGTGTTTTGGCATCGGCCGCACCAGAATTTTTTTGCTGCATTCTCGACACTGTGGGCTTAGGGCATTATTTTGCCCGTTTTTATAAAGACCGAATACCTTAGGGGGTGTTCGGCGTCTCGAGTCCTTATATGCATCAGCTCCGAATCATGTCTTTGGTCAAATGTTGGGTTTGCCCGGCTCCCATGTTTTGGTACCTTACGTTCCGTTATGTCGGCTAAGGTAGCACTGGGAGAACCACTGCGATTGTGCCCCGGTTGAGCTGGGTTGAGCACCTCAGTGGAGAAAGCTAAAACTGACTGTCATGATATAGCATGAGACTGGTCAACCACTCGATGACCCAGCGGAATGTTTAGAATTTCCCCGCATTGACGAAGGGCCGTTTCCCGGTCAGGCACATATGCGCCCTGAATCCGGGAGAGCGTGGTGCCCCTAGGGGCTATATAGTAGTCCCACCATCGAGCTCCTATGGCTAAGTGAAAGTGATAAAGCATTATAGTCCGGTTGCCTAGTTTGCTACGCTATCACCTCCTTCACAGGACCAAGACGTTGGATTAAGTGTGAAAATGCGCCTTTTTTGCAAACGCCCCCGCATTATGTGCGTGGGGGCTGAAGCCAAAGACTGCCATCTTTCAGGTTATATACACATATACATCAACGGCCACATAGGAGGCGTTTTAATACTTGAACGCACAAGTATAAAAGGCTCTTATATTATATTAAAAGATTGTTTTCACAAATCATACATGTCACTTAAACATAATATCCTTCGAGCACTGCGTCTCTATTAAACGAGCGCCCTGCAGGACTTCCTCAAAATAGTGCTCGGCAGGTACTCGGCTTCTGTTTGAATCTTGGGATGCAACGTCGGTGGCCTTCATCTCCGCCCAGTATGTCTTGACATGGGCAAGAGCCATCCGCGCTCCCTCTATGCATGCTGACCGCTTCATTGCATCGATATGCGGCACCGCACCAAGGAACTGTTGCATCAAGCCAAAATAACTCTTAGGCTTGGGGCTTTTCGGCCACAAATGAGTCACGACAGCCTTCATGGCAAGTCCAGACAACCTATTCAGCTCGGCCCATTCGGCCAACCGATCGGCTAACGGAAGAGGACGCTCTGGACTATGGAACTGCGACCAAAACAACTCTTCCCTTCTGTGCCCCTTCTGGCCTCGGAAGTGCTCGATCGCGTCCGCGACACTCGCCGCTAAATCCAGATAAGCATCCTCCGAACTCCACAACCGGTCCAACTGAGCATACTTCGGATCCATGAACTTCCTCCGCAGCAGAAAAGGCTTTCCAGCAGCAACATCCACAGCCTGACGCAGCTCCTCCTTTGCATCTCTCATTGCGGAGCGGGCATCCTGGCATCGGCTGTGGCCTTTTTTCAGTCCTCTTGCTCGCTGACGTTCTTTTTCAAGAACCCCGCAGCAGTCGGTAGCATTGTTCAACTTTATGGCCATATCGGCCATTTCCTCTTTGCTTCGGCAGTGAGCAGCCCGTTCGGCTTTTAGCTCTTCGGCCGCCCTTAAAGTGGCCACATTACTATTTCTGGCTTGCTCTTTAGCTCGGGCGAGTTCCGCCCGCAGATCCTCCACAGCAGCGGCACCACCTGCATTAAGCATACAAGTAGTAAGGCACGGGCGTCAAGCTCCCTTACCATGCGTCCGCGAAGAAGTCGCATACCTTGTGACTCGTCAAACCGCTTATTGACAAGCGCGATGTCCGCATCTGCCTCGTCAAGTTGCCGCTTTAGTTTGGCAAATTCATCAGTCCGGCTGGCCACCGGACGCCCCGCCACTTATTTAGGAGCGGTGATATGTTATAACTGAGATTATGATCCTCGGCATGCTGTCAATTTTGACAACATACCGAGTCTCAGGGGCTACTATCTATACAGTATGCATTCTATATGCATAAGCCGGAAGGTACATCATTTTTGCATACCTCGAACCCCGTCAGCAAGCTTCTGACGGCTTCATGCAATCCGCTCTCAGCGGACGCAATTCTTTCAATCACCGTACCCATTAGCGCATGGTGATCTTCTGAGATAGCCGCTCGCCCGAGCAGATCCTTCAGCTCCTCCGACCGCACGCCAGTTGGCGCCGGACCTTCCGGCCCCGCCGGACTCGAGGAAACCCTCCAGGCGCGACATGTGGAGGCATTTCTCTCTCCATTATCTCCGGAAGAAGATCCCCCGAAGACGAGCTCTGCTGAGAAGGGCTGAGATCCGAACTACAAGGTACAATTTCGGTTATCTTCAGAAATAAATACAGGGATGTTCTTTATTCACAGGACCCCTTATTTTTACTTACGGCTCGCTGGAGGGCTGATCCCCTTGGGGAAATAGTGCGTCTGGGGTACTTCCCAGCGCCAGACTCTCTGACGAAGATTTCTTTCCCCTCTTTGAGGCATTGACCTCCGGATCTTCCGAAGCAGTCCTCTTCTCTCCTTGGAGGGTGGGACTTTTGATCCCTCCTTCCTCGAAAGCCTCCTTCATGGAGGCAGTTGCTTCCCCGCTCCCCCTTCGCCTTCTTCAAAAGGTGCGGCCTTCAGCATCTTGGTCAGCACCGGATCCGACGTGGTCTCTGGGAGGGGAGCCGGACACCTTATCAACTTTGCCATGGCTATCCACTCCTGTTCAAGAAACGGCTCCCTTAAAGGGCATATATATGATAAATGAATGATCAGCCTGTCCGGTTACAGGGTTACTTACTTGAGTATCTGGGTGATGGCAGCTTAGACCTGCGTCCTCGGTCATGTCCGGACACTTCTCTTGTGATCCGAAGAACAGTTTATACATCTCCTTGGGCACCGCGCCCATAAAATGTTGGAGAGCTCGTGGTCCCTCCGGATTAAACTCCCACAGACAGAGAGGGCGATGTTTGCAGGGCAGAAGGCACCGAATCAGCATAACCTGTGCCGCCACGACCAGATTGATCTCCCTTTCTTGGAGATCTCGAATACGGCCCCGCAATGCAGGAACGCCCTTGGGCCGGCCCCAGTCGAGCCCCGGTTGACCCATGATGCCGGCCCATGTGGTGGACTGGCCGAAAGGCGGGTGGCGCCACCCATTTGGTGCCCCGAGCGGTGATATAAAACCACTCCCGTTGCCACAAACCAAGCTCCTCTTGAAAAGAGCCCTCGGGCCACGGAGCATCAGCACACTTGCTTATGACCGCCCCTCCGCACTTCGCTTGTCGCCTCGATCATCTTCGGCTCCACCTTGAAGGTCTTGAGCCACAATCCAAGTGAGGGGTAATATGGAGGAAGTCTTCACATACGACAATGAATGACGAGATATGGAGGATGGACTCGGATTCAAGTCATGGAAATCCAGCCATAATAAAACATGAGCCCCGCACAAAGGGATCCGTCGGAAGCCTAAACCCGAAGGAAGTGAGATACAAACACCATGCTCTCGCCGGGCTCGAGCTGGAATGACCTGCCACAGGCGGGCAGCCTATGCAAAATCTCGCGGTTAGATACCGGCGTCGCAGCTTTTAGCACATCTTCTTCGTGACGGAAGAAGACATCCACCGGCCGAGCTGGTCGGAGCCGGACATCATCGAAGGTCCGAAGCGCCTAAATCTGAAGCTTTGGGTGTTAGAACTTCGGCCGAGGCGAACTCGATGGAGGGTGGAAAAAAGAAGAGGGCCTTGGTCTCATTATAAAGAGGTTGAATACCAAGAGCCCTCCCCGTGGTCGATTGGGACTCGCCTTCGATAGAGGAGGCGTGCCAACAGGCACGGTTGGGTTACCCATGTCCGTATTTGATGAGAATCCCGGAATAAGGGGGCACGCTCTACGCTTTGATAAGACGGTCCAAGGAAACCGCCTCGCTAAAAGCGCTAAGGTGGAACAGTAAAAAAACGATTCATATAAAGGCCTGGCCGTGGTGTGATGTCACGCCGCGGAATATGTCAGCAGATCTGTGCAAAAGTTATTCTCTCTACGGTGGTATGTGGAACTTGTTTTGCAGAGCCGGACACTATCCTTGTGTTCACAACCTTCTATGAAGTATTCGGAGGAGGAACCCTCCTTGCAATGCCGAAGACAATATGCGCGTCGGACTCGTCGTCATTGAAGCCTGGTTCAGGGGCTACTGAGGGAGTCCTGGATTAGGGGGTGTCCGGATAGCCGAACTATCACCGTTGGACGGATTCTGGACTATGAAGATACAAGATTGAAGACTTCATCCCGTGTCCGGATGGGACTTTCCTTGGCGTGGAAGGCAAGCTTGGCGATGCGGATATGTAGATCTCCTACCATTGTAACCGACTCAGTGTAACCCTAACCCTATCCAAAGTGTCTATATAAACCGGAGGGTTTTAGTCCGTAGGATCTAACAACAATCATACCATAGGCTAGCTTCTAGGGTTTAGCCTCTACGATCTCGTGGTAGATCTACTCTTGTACTACCCATATCATCAATATTAATCAAGCGGGAGTAGGGTATTACCTCCATAGAGAGGGCCCGAACCTGGGTAAAAACATCGTGTCCCTTGTCTCCTGTTACCATCCGCCTAGACGCACAGTTCGGGACCCCCTACCCGAGATCCGCCGGTTTTGACACCGACAATGAGGTCTAGAGATAAAAACACTACCCATATGCACATGAGACAAATTCAATCAATATCACTCCAATCAATTCAAGCAAGGGCATACAACGGTCTAACTATCGTTAAAAAAGTGCTCGGACTATACTAGGTACATGGGGGAAATACTACTACTGTTATGGTGGTCGACTAGAAAAACTGCTCCGATGAAGACTCCATAATATCCGCTCCAGCTTCATCAACATAGTCATCATCGCTGTCGTCTGGGTCCGAGTCGGTGTCGTCAATGATGATATAGTTCTTCGGGCAAGTGGATGTTGGAAATATGCCCTAGAGGCAATAATAAATTAGTTATTATTATATTTCCTTGTTCACGATAATCGTTTATTATCCATGCTATAATTGTATTGATAGGAAACTCAGATACATGTGTGGGTACATAGACAACACCATGTCCCTAGTAAGCCTCTAGTTGACTAGCTCGTTGATCAATAGATGGTTATGGTTTCGACCATGGACATTGGATGTCATTGATAACGGGATCACATCATTAGGAGAATGATGTGATGGACAAGACCCAATCCTAAGCCTAGCACAAACATCGTAGTTCGTATGCTAAAGCTTTTCTAATGTCAAGTATCATTTCCTTAGACCATGAGATTGTGCAACTCCCGGATACCGTAGGAATGCTTTGGGTGTACCAAACGTCACAACGTAATCGGGTGACTATAAAGGTGCACTCTGGTATCTCCGAAAGTGTCTGTTGGGTTGGCACGAATCGAGACTGGGATTTGTCACTCCGTGTAAACGGAGAGGTATCTCTAGGCCCACTCGGTAGGACATCATCATAATGTGCATAATGTGACCAAGGGGTTGATCACAGGATGATGTGTTACGGAACGAGTAAAGAGACTTGCCGGTAACGAGATTGAACAAGGTATCGGGATACCGACGATCGAATCTCGGGCAAGTACAATACCGCTAGACAAAGGGAATTGTATACGGGATCGATTGAGTCCTTGACATCGTGGTTCATCCGATGAGATCATCGTGGAACATGTGGGAGCCAACATGGGTATCCAGATCCCGCTGTTGGTTATTGACCGGAGAACGTCTCGGTCATGTCTACATGTCTCCCGAACCCGTAGGGTCTACACACTTAAGGTTCGATGACGCTAGGGTTATAAAGGAAGTTTGTATGTGGTTACCGAATGTTGTTCGGAGTCCCGGATGAGATCCCGGACGTCACGAGGAGTTCAGGAATGGTCCGGAGGTAAAGATTTATATATGGGAAGTCCTGTTTTGGTCACCGGAAAAGTTTTGGGTTTTATCGGTAACGTACCGGGACCACCGGGAGGGTCCCGGGGGTCCACCAAGTGGTGCCACCAACCCCGGAGGGCTGCATGGGCCAAGTGTGGGAGGGAACCAGCCCCAGGTGGGCTGGTGCGCCCCCCACAAGGGGCCCAAGGTGCAAGGGAGAGTGGGAGGGGGCAAACCCTAGGGCAGATGGGCCCTAAGGCCCACCCCAGGCGCGCCTCCTCTCTCTCCTTGGCGCCACCCAGATGGCATCTGGGGGCTGCCGCCACCCTTGGGGAGGGAACCCTAGAGGGGGCGCAGCCCCCTCCCCTCCCCCTATAAATACTTGAGGCTTGGGGGCTGCCCAACACATGAGTTTCCCCCTCTATTGGCGCAGCCCTGCCTCTCCTCCTCCTCCTCTCCCGTGGTGCTTGGCGAAGCCCTGCTGGATTGCCATGCTCCCCCATCACCACCACGCCGTTGTGCTGCTGCTGGACGGAGTCTTCCTCAACCTCTCCCTCTCTCCTTGCTGGATCAAGGCGTGGGAGACGTCACCGGGCTGTACGTGTGTTGAACGCGGAGGTGCCGTCCGATTCGGCACTAGGATCTCCGTGATTTGGATCACGACGAGTACGACTCCTTCAACCCCGTTCTCTTGAACGCTTCCGCTTAGCGATCTACAAGGGTATGTAGATGCACTCTCCTTCCCCTCATTGCTAGTTTCTCCATAGATAGATCTTTGTGACACGTAGGAAAATTTTGAATTTCTGCTATGTTCCCCAACAGTGGCATCATGAGCTAGGTCTATTGCGTAGATTCTTTGAACGAGTAGAACACAAAGTAGTTGTGGGCGTTGATTTTGTTCAATATGCTTACCGTTACTAGTCCAATCTTGTTTCGACGGTATTGTGGGATGAAGCGGCCCGGACCGACCTTACACGCATTTACGTGAGACAGGTTCCACCGATCGACATGCACTTGGTGCATAAGGTGGCTAGCGGGTGCCGTCTCCCACTTTAGTCGGAACGGATTCGATGAAAAGGGTCCTTATGAAGGGTAAATATCAATTGGCATATCACGTTGTGGTTTTGCGTAGGTAAGAAACGTTCTTGCTAGAAACCCATAGCAGCCACGTAAAACATGCAACAACAATTAGAGGACGTCTAACTTGTTTTTGCAGGGTATGCTATGTGATGTGATATGGCCAAGTAGAATGTGATGAATGATATGTGATGTATGAGATTGATCATGTTCTTGTAATAGGATTCACGACTTGCATGTTGATGAGTATGACAACGGCGAGAGCCATAGGAGTTGTCTTTATTTATTGGATGACCTGCGTGTCATTAAACAACGCCATGTAATTACTTTACTTTATTGCTAACCGGTAGCCATAGTAGTAGAAGTAATAGTTGGAGAGACAACTTCATGAAGACACGATGATGGAGATCATGGTGTCATGCCGGTGACGATGATGATCATGGAGCCCCGAAGATGGAGATCAATGGAGCTATATGATATTGGCCATATCATGTCACTACTATATATAATTGCATGTGATGATTATTATGTTTATGCATCTTGTTTACTTAGAACGACGGTAGTAAATAAGATGATCCCTTACAACAATTTCAAGAAGTGTTCTCCCTAACTGCACCGTTGCTAAAGTTCGTGCTTCTAAGCACCACGTGATGATCGGGTGTGATGGATTCTTACGTTCACATACAACGGGTGTAAGACAGATTTACACACGCGAAACACTTAGGGTTAACTTGACGAGCCTAGCATGTATGCAGACATGGCCTCGGAACACGAGACCGAAAGGTCGAGCATGAGTCGTATAGTAGATACGATCAACATGAAGATGTTCACCGATGATGACTAGTCCGTCTCACGTGATGATCGGACACGGCCTAGTTGACTCGGATCATGTAATCACTTAGATGACTAGAGGGATGTTTATCTGAGTGGGAGTTCATAAGATGAACTTAATTATCCTGAAGATAGTCAAAAGACCTTTTGCAAATTATGTAAATGGCTCGCGCTTTAGTTCCACTTGTTTAGATATGTTCCTAGAGAAAATATAGTTGAAAGATGACGATGAGCGATTATGCGGACAGTAGAAAGCTTATGTCCCTAATGCACCGCTTAGTGAGCTGAACCCCAATCATCGTCTGTGGATGTTGCGAACATCGGACATACACGTTTTGATAACTACGTGATAGTTCAGTTAAACGGTTTAGAGTTGAGGCACCAAAGACGTTTTCGAAACGTCGCGGAACATATGAGATGTTTCGAGGGCTGAAATTGGGATTTCGGGCTCGTGTCCACGTCAAGAGGTATAAGACCTCCGATGATTTTCTTAGCTCGCAAACTAAGGGAGAAAAGCTCAATCGTTGAGCTTGTGCTCGGATTGTCCGAGTGCAACAATCACTTGAATCGAGTGGGAGTTGATCTTCCGGAGATAGTGATGTTTCTCCAAAGTCATTGCCACCAAGCTGCTAGAGCTTCGTGATGAACTATAACAAATCAGGGATAAATATGATGATCCTTGAGATATTCGCAATGTTTGACACCGCGAAAGTAGGAATCAAGAAGGAGCATCAATTGTTGATGGTTGGTGAAACCACTAGTTTCAAGAAGGGCACGGGCAAGAAGGGATACTTCATGAAACGGCAAATCGATTCTTTGCTCGATTGAAGAAACCCAAGGTTGAACCCAAACCCGAGACTAAGTGCTTACGTAATAAGGGGAACAGCCTTTGGAGCAGCATTACCCTAGATACTTGGTAGATGAGAAGGCTGGCAAGGTCGATAGAAGTATATTGGATATACATTATGTTAATGTGTACTTTACTAGTACTCCTAGTAGCACCAGGGTATTAAGATACGGTTCGGTTGCTAAGAGTTAGTAACTCGAAATAAAAGAGCTACGGAATAAGCGGAGACTAGCTAAAGGTGAGTGACGATATGTGTTGGAAGTGTTTCCAAGTTTGATGTGATCAAACATCGCACGCTCCCTCTACCATCAAGATTAGTATTAAACCTGAATAATTGTCATTTGGTGTTTATGCGTTGAGCATAGACATGATTGGATTATGTCTATCGCAATACGGTTATTCATTTAAGGAGAATAATGGTTACTCTATTTATTTGAATAACACCTTCAATGGTCTTGCACCTAAAGGAATGGTTTATTGAATCTCGATCGTAGTGATAAACATTTTCATGCCAAAAGATATAAGATAGTAATGATAGTACCACTTACTTGTGGCAATCGCCATGTAAGTCATATTGGTATAAAAGCATGAAGAAGCTCCATGTTGATGGATCTTTGGACTCACTCGTTTTGAAAAGTTTGAGACATGCGAACCATGTCTATTGGTGCATACGCATGAAGAAACTCCATGCAGATGGATCGTTTAGACTCACTTGATTTTGAATCACTTGAGATATGCAAATCATACCACATGGACAAGATGAGTGAAAAGCCTCGGTTTTAGTAAGATGGAACTAGATAGCAACTTGTTGGAAGTAACACATTTTGATGTGTGCAGTCCAATGAGTGCTTTGAGGCATCTGATGAATATCGTTATGTTCTTACTTCACAAATGATTCGAGTAGATGTTGAGTATATTTACTTGATGAAACACAAGTCTGAATTATTGAATGGTTCAAGTAATTTCAGAGTGAAGTTTAAGATCTTCGTGACAAGAGGATAGAATGTCTATGATATGATCATAGAGATGAATATCTGAGTTACGAAGTTTTGGCACACAATTAAGACATTGTGCAAATTGTTTCACAATTAATACCGCCGGAACACCATAGTGTGATGGTGTGTCCGAACATCATAGTTGCACTCTATTGGATATGGTGCGTACCATGATATCTCTTATCGAATTACCACTATCATTCATGGGTTAGGCATTAGAGACAACCGCACTCACTTTAATGGGGCACCACGTAATTCCGTTGAGACGACACCGTTTGGAGAAACCTAAGTTGTCGCTTTCTTGAAAGTTTGGGGCTGACGCTTATGTGAAAAAGTTTTAGGTTGATAAGCTCGAACCCAAAGCGGATAAAATGCATCTTCATAGGACACCCAAAACAGTTGGGTATACCTCCTAATTCAGATCCGAAAGCAATAGGGATTGTTTCTTGAATCGGGTCCTTTCTCGAGGAAAAGTTTGTCTCGGAAAGTTGAGTGGGAGGATGGTGGAGACTTGATGAGGTTATTGAACCGTCACTTCAACAAGTGTGTAGCAAGGGCACATGAAGTTGTTCTGTGGCACCTACACCAATTGAAGTCGAAGATTATGATAGTGATCATGAAGTTTTGGATCAAGTCACTACTGCACCTCGTGAGGGTGACAAGGATGCGTCTTGCTTGAGTGGTACGGTGATCCTGTCTTGAAGGTCATGTTGCTAGACAACAATGAACCTACGAGCTATGGAGAAGCGATGGTGGGCCCAAATTCGACAAATGGTTAGAAGCCATAAAATCCGAGATAGGATCCATGTATCATAACAAAGCATGGACTTTGGTGGACTTGCCCGATGATCGGCAAGCCATTGAAATAAATGGATCTTTAAGAAGAAGACGGACGTGGACGGTAATGTCACCGTCTATGAAGCTCGACTTGTGGCGAAGAGTTTTTCACAAGTTCAAGGAGTTGACTACGATGAGATTTTCTCATCCGTAGCGATGCTTAAGTCCGTCGGAATCATGTTAGCATTAGCTGCATTTATGAAATCTGGCGAGATGGATGTCAAGACGAGTTTCCTTACCGGTTTACGTAAGGAAAGGTTGTATGTGATACAATCGTAAAAGTTTTGTCGATCCTAAGGATGCTAAAAGGTATGCTAGCTCCAAATGATCCTTCTAAGGACCGGAGTAAGCATCTCGGAGTTGGAATATGCACTTTGATAGGATGATCAAAGATTTTGGGTTTATACAAAGTTTATGAGAAACTTGTATTTCCAAAGAAGTGAGTGGGAGCACTATAGAATTTCGATGAGTATATGTTGTTGACATATTGATGATCGAAATGATGTGGAATTTCTGGAAAGCATATAGGGTTATTTGAAAGATGATTTTCAATAGAAAACCTGGATTAGGCTACTTGAACAATAAGCATCAAGATCTATAAGATAGATCAAAATGCTTAATAATACTTTCAAATGAGCACATACCTTGACATGATCTTGAAGGTGTTCAAGATGGATCAATCAAAGAAGGAGTTCTTGCACGAGTTGTAAGGTATGAAGTTAAGAGTTAAAAGCTCGACCACGGCAGAAGAGAGACAAAGGATCGAAGGCCGTCCCTACGCTTCAGACGTAGGCTCTATAGTATGCTATCTTGTGTACCGCACCGAAGTGTGCCTTGCCATGAGTCAGTCAAAGGGTACAAGAATGATCCAGAACGGATCATTGGACAAATGATCAAAAATTATCCTTAGAAGAATAAGGAAATATTTCTCGATTATGGAGGTGATAAAGAGTTCGGGCGTAAAGGGTTACGTCGATGCAAGCTTTAACACCTATCCGAATGACTCGAGTAGCAAACCGGATACATATAGTGGAGCAACCATTTGGAATAGCTTCAAGTGGAGCGTGGAAGCAGCATTTACAATATGACATAGAGAATTGCAAAGTACATACGGATCTGAATCTGCAGACCCGTTGACTAAAACTTCTCTTACAAGCAAAACATGATCAAACCCTAGAAGTCATGGAGACTTAATCACATGGTGATGTGAACTAGTTTAAGACACTAGTAGACTCTTTGGATGTTGGTCACATGGCGATGTGACCTATCAGTGTTGATCACATGGCGATGTGAACTAGATTATTGACTCTAGTGCAAGTGGGAGACTGTTGGAAATATGCCCTAGAGGCAATAATAAATTAGTTATTATTATATTTACTTGTTCATGCTATAATTGTATTGATAGGAAACTCAGATACATGTGTGGGTACATAGACAACACCATGTCCCTAGTAAGCCTCTAGTTGACTAGCTCGTTGATCAATAGATGGTTACGGTTTCCTGACCATGGACATTGGATGTCATTGATAACGGGATCACATCATTAGGAGAATGATGTGATGGACAAGACCCAATCCTAAGCCTAGCACAAAGATCGTAGTTCGTATGCTAAAGCTTTTCTAATGTCAAGTATCATTTCCTTAGACCATGAGATTGTCCAACTCCGGATACCGTAGGAATGCTTTGGGTGTACCAAACGTCACAACGTGAATCGGGTGACTATAAAGGTGCACTATGGTATCTCCGAAAGTGTTTGTTGGGTTGTACGAATCGAGGCTGGATTTGTCACTCCGTGTAAACGGAGAGGTATCTCTGGGCCCACTCGGTAGGACATCATCATAATGTGCACAATGTGACCAAGGGGTTGATCACGGGATGATGTGTTACGGAACGAGTAAAGAGACTTGCCGGTAACGAGATTGAACAAGGTATCGGGATACCGACGATCGAATCTCGGGCAAGTACACGCTAGACAAAGGGAATTGTATACGGGATCGATTGAGTCCTTGACATCGTGGTTCATTCGATGAGATCATCGTGGAACATGTGGGAGCCAACATGGGTATCCAGATCCCGCTGTTGGTTATTGACCGGAGAACGTCTCGGTCATGTCTACATGTCTCCCGAACCCGTAGGGTCTACACTTAAGGTTCGATGGCGCTTAGGGTTATAAAGGAAGTTTGTATGTGGTTACCGAATGTTGTTCGAGTCCGGATGAGATCCCGGACGTCACGAGGAGTTCCGGAATGGTCCAGAGGTAAAGATTTATATATGTGAAGTCCTGTTTTGGTCACCGGAAAAGTTTCGGGTTTTATCGGTAACGTACCGGGGCCACCGGGAGGGTCCCGGGGGTCCACCAAGTGGGGCCACCAACCCCGGAGGGCTGCATGGGCCAAGTGTGGGAGGGTACCAGCCCCAGGTGGGCTGGTGCGCCCCCCACAAGGGGCCCAAGGCGCAGGTAAGAGTGGGAGGGCAAACCCTAGGGCAGATGGGCCCTAAGGCCCACCCCAGCGCGCCTCCCTCTCTCCCCTTCCGCCGCCACCGGATGGCATCTGGGGCTGCCGCCACCCTTGGGAGGGAACCCTAGAGGCGCAGCCCCTCCCTCCCCTATAAATACTTGAGGCTTGGGGGCTGCCCAACACATGAGTTTCCCCCTCTATTGGCGCAACCTGCCTCCTCCTCCTCCTCTCCCGTGGTGCTTGGCGAAGCCTGTTTGGATTGCCACGCTCCTCCATCACCACCACACCGTTGTGCTGCTGCTGGGCCGGGGTCTTCCTCAACCTCTCCCTCTCTCCTTGCTGGATCAAGGCGTGGGAGGCGCCGGAGCTGTACGTGTGTTGAACGCGGAGGTGCCGTCTGATTCGGCACTAGGATCTCCGGTGATTTGGATCACGACGAGTACGACTCCTTCAACCCCGTTATCTTGAACGCTTCCGCTTAACAATCTACAAGGGTATGTAGATGCACTCTCCTTCCCCTCATTGCTAGTTTCTCCATAGATAGATCTTGGTGACACGTAGGAAAATTTTGAATTTCTGCTACGTTCCCCAACAGTGGAATCATCATCTTCTCCTCCTAGCGTGGGGTCTCCCATGAAAACTCCTAGCTTCCTGGTTAGGTCGTCATTCTTCTCCACTAATACTTCGATTTCCTCCATATAATCTTCGGGTGTAGCCTTGAGTTCTTCCTCCAGCTCCGTGATCTTGGTCAAGGCCTTCTGCAGATCTAGCATGCGTGTGCACATCTGATTTTCCTGGCGTCCAATGTGCTGGTTTAACTCTTGGATAAAAGCTGCGACTGATCTATCCTTCCTGGTGCTGATCATCTCCCATTGCTCATCTCGACGCCCACAAATCTGGTAGATAGTGTCCTTGAGATCATTGTGTTAAACTTCTCCAATGCGTCCCATGTTGATGTGGGCTGCCATATTCTTTCCTAAACTCCAGGTTGGTGCATCAAAGGAAAACTCTATGGGCTCAGTGACTGGCACGAATGTCCTTCCTGGAACTTGAACTTGAATCATCCAGCGCTCCTCTTCGGGTAAAGTGGCGTTGTAGGTCCCGGTGAAGCTTGGTACTCCAATGTTCAGGTATCTAGTGACTTCCTTCAAGTGGCATCCAAAGGGTGTATCTTCATCCGGTTGCGTGAACTTGTTCCTTGCATCCGCCATCCTAAAAGAGTAGAAAAGATGAGGAGTCAGAAATGAGAAGAGTGAGTAGTGATCTAGGGTTTTAGCTTAGTGGTCGTGTCCTACAGTCAGCGTGTGCTCTGATACCATCTTGTAGCGACCAGATCTCAAACAGTCCGATCTCTGTGCATCAGTGTCATCCCTAGATCAGTAATGCGGACACACACAGTACTTGAAGGATTTATAACAGAGTAGCAATCACACACTTATTACATCGAATGTCTCAAAAGAGAACGTATTACAATAAATATGGCTTAAGGCCATCTAATAACGATAACAGCGGGAGGCTTGGAAGATAAGCGAGTCCATCAACTCCAACGTCATCACTGAGTATAGATCCACGTCCTAAAGGCACCTTACTCATTGTCTGAGAAGTCTGCAACATGAACGTTGCAGCCCAAAAACGGGTCAGCACATGGAATATGCTGGCAATGTAACACATAGAGAGTAATGAACATAAATAGGCTATACTACATGCATATATGGCTGGTGGAAAGCTCTATGGTTACAATTTTGCGTAAAGCCAATTTTTCCCTACTGCAAAGGAAATAATTTTATTTGACTATCATGGTGGTTGTTAAACATTAAGAATGGTTGATAGCATTCTCAGTCCCAATTAAGCATCAATATTAACCCAACAAATTAATTTAAAGTAACATGATGAGATTCTCATGATAATCCAAGTACTAGATACTCAAGATGTCCATAACCGGGGACACGGCTAACCATGATTAGTTTATACACTCTGCAGAGGTTTTACGCACTTTTCCCCAGAAGACTCGATCTCCTCCGTTGGTATTCTCGCACTACATGGTGTTTGAGAAATGGATGACCGAGACATAGTCTTTCAGAAGCGCTAGCATCTTACGATCACTTAGACCGTTACACCTACTTTCCCCTACATCTGCTAGTCTACCACTGTAAGAGTTCGCACGACTTAATCAACTATGCTAGAGCCCGTAGTAGCTTGTGGCTGCACACGGAAGTTTCTAGCATGAATAATCTCATGATCCCTTTGAGCACGGGTGGCGGTCCATAAAGAAAAAGCAGGCAATCGCTAGAATACCCAGTGCCTCAATCCACCCGGATGTGTATTAAAGTTGCCACCTTAAATAAACCATTAATTAACAATCTGTCATATGTCATGGATACACTCACCCAATCCACGTCTACTAGCATAGCATGGCAATATAAGCAAACGTAGAAGTAACTCCCAAGGGTTTGATAATAAAACATGTAATAGGTACTACCTCATCTACTTTCCCAAAACCCACAATTTAACTAGATCCTAATCATGCAATGTTTGAGGATTGATCTAATGCATAAAAGCTGGGTATTAAAGGAATATGATCAAAGTGTTACTTGCCTTGCTGATGATCCGTGAAACCTAGAGATTCGAAGTAGCAAGCGGCGCACTCCAGGTACTCTATCGCAAACAAACAAGCATACAATAAGGACTCATCTAATGCACATATAAAAATCGAATAAGAGATCTAACCAGAAAGTTCAACTTAAGAACTCCGGTTTGCAAAAAGAATCAAATCAAACGAAGCGACAAAAAACAAACGGCGAAAGAAACAAGCTTCGCTTACTAATCTGGATCTAAGTCAAATTTTACAGAAGCAAAAACTTGTGTGAGTTGGTTAAACGGAAAGAGGGTTTCGATACAAAACTCTAGGCACTTGAATCGCCTGCTTCCGATAAACGAGCGAAAAGTTATACTAAAACGAAAATTGGATCAGAAATCACGATCAGAAATAATCACGGAAAATTCGAGAAAAAGAAAAACGACGAACAGGCTAACAAACAAACGTTCGCTGTCAGCGGCTAAACTACGAAAACCGTTCGTTAAAACGAACGTATGGACGAACGTCCGCTAAATAAACTAAAATGAAAAAACACTAAAACCAATCTAGGGTTTTTTTTTTTAAAACCGAATGAAAAACTGGACGGTTTTCTCGAAGAAAACCGCCGGCGGCAGGGCGATCAACCTCGGGCGGCGGGTCGGCAACGGCGGGGCGGCTCAATGAGTGGCGGCGGTGGCCAGACGGCGGTGGTGGTGGGCGGCGGTAAGGCCATGGTCGCGGCGACGGATCGGGCGGCGGCGCGGGGTTAGGGTTAGGGTTCAGCGCGAGGTGGGTTGGGGCTCGGATGGGCCTGGACGGGCGGAGTCCTGGCCGATTACGGCCCAAAGTCGGTTCGCTTTTTTTTTTAAATAATTACACGCAGAAAAACAAACAAAAGAAATACTAAATGGACTCCAAAAATCCCGAAATAAAATTTCCCCGACTTCTAAAATCAAGCCGGACAAGATGAACATTTATTTGGGGCCTAAATGCAATTTTGAAAAACGTGCATTTTTTCTAAATACAAATAAAATAGCAATAAAACTCCGAAATAAATCTTATTTGATTTTTTTATTAAATCCTCAATATTCCTTTATTTTGGGAAAGTCATTTTATTCCCTCTCTGTTATTTTTTTATAATTGGAATAATTGAAGATAAAATAAATAAAATCAAATTATCCTATTTTCAAAATTTGAGAAAACTCAAATATGAAAATAACGAAATCCCCAACTCTCTCCGCGGGTCCTTGAGTTGCGTGAAACTTCTAGGATCAAGCCAAAATGCAAATAAAATATGATATGCAATGATGATCTATGTATAACATTCCAAATTGACAATTTGGGATGTTACAGTTCATCACTCAGTTCATTCAGCATCAGAATGTCTTGATGCAAGCACTAGTACAGAACCAAGGCAACAACAACAACAACAAAAACAACCCATCACCACCCCCACCTGTTGACCGTTTGAGCCGTTTCTTGAGGCTGTATCCGCCGGTGTTTTCCAGTAGCACCGAGTCGATTGTTGCAGATGATTGGCTCCGCATGGTTGGAAGGGAGCTGACCACTGCAGGATGCACATCTGCTGAGAGAGCGCGTTTTGCCGCACATCAGCTTGATGGACCCGCAACATTATGGTGGGAGAATTACACAACCACACACCCTATTGACGCTGTCACATGGGACCCGATTTGACAAGCTTTCCGCATCGCCCATGTTTCAGCAGGAGCTATGGCCATGAAGAAGCGTGAGTTTCGCAACTTACGCCAAGGAGGACGCACTGTAGGCCAGTACGTGGAGGACTTTAGTAAGTGAGCACGTTATGCCCCAGATGACGTTGCTACAGATGCCGCTAAGCAGGAGAAGTTTCTGGAAGGACTGAATGATGAGCCGAGCATGCAGTATGGATTGGCTATCGTTGTATGGAGCAAACATCGATTGCGCCAGCAAGTCGATTTTGCTTACCACCCCAGAAGGAAGGAGGATCAAGTATGTGTCACGACATGATCCGAAGAGGACACAAGTAAATTCCTTATCAGGAGTTGCGCAGGAGGAAGTACCAGTGGTTAAGGATTACCCGGACGTATTTCCAGAGGAGTTGCCAGGCATGCCACCGGATAGAGACATTGAGTTTTTGATTGAGCTTTTGCCAAGCACAGGGTCGATATCTAAGAGATCAGACCGGATGCCCGCACAAGATTTGGAGGAAATTAAGAAGCAGATTAAGGAGTTACTGGATAAAGGTTATATTCGCCCAAGTTCTTCACCTGGGGGATCGCCAGTACTTCTAGTGGAGAAGAAGGATGGATCATTGAGGATGGTTGTTGATTATCGAGGATTGAATGAAGTAACTATCAAGAACAAGTACATGTTGCCGATGATCAACAACTTGTTTGACCAATTGCAAGGAGCTAAGGTATTTTCCAAGATCGATTTGCGATCAGGATACCATCAGTTGAAGATCCGAGAGCAGGATATACCTAAGACGACTTTTACCACTAGGTACGGGCTGTACGGGTATACCGCTATGTCATTTGGTCCTACTAATGCACCTGCATATTTCATGAACATGATGAACAAGGTGTTTATGGAGTTTCTGGATAAGTTCGTCGTGGTGTTCATTGACGATATTTTGGTCTACTCAAAGAATGAAGAAGAACATAAGGAGCATTTGCGTTTGGTACTGGAGAAGCTCAGAGAACATCAATTATATGCCAAGTTCAGCAAATGTGAGTTTTGGTTGAAGGAAGTTGGATTCCTCGGACATGTTATATCCAGAGAAGGAATAGCAGTGGATCCCACCAAAGTTGTCACTGTGACAAACTGGGAAGCACCAACGATAGTTGGAGAGATCCGGAGTTTTCTTGGACTGGCAGGATACTACCAAAGATTCATTGAAAATTTCTCGAAGATTGCAAAGCCTATGACGGAGTTGTTGAAGAAGGACACTAAGTTCAAATTGGACTGAGGAATGTGAGGCCAGTTTCCAAGAGTTGAAGAAATGTTTGGTTACATCGCCCGTGTTGATTCTGCCAGATCAGCGCTAGGATTATGAGGTGTATTGCGACGCTTCACGTCGAGGACTTGGAGCAGTGCTTATGCAGGAGGGAAGAGTTGTTTCGTATGCTTCACGATAGCTTAAGCCCCATGAGTTGAATTATGCTACACACGATTTGGAGTTAGCAGCCGTAGTGCACGCATTGAAGACTTGGAGACATTTTCTCATTGGAAACCATTGTGAGGTGTACATGGATCACAAGAGTTTGAAGTACATTTTCACGTAGGAGGAGTTGAATCTCAGGCAAAGGAGATGGTTGGAGCTCATCAAGGATTATGACATGAGATTGCATTATCACCCCGGAAAGGCTAACGTAGTAGCCGATGCGTTGAGCCGCAAGAGCCATTTCAAAACACTCATGACCGGAGATTTACCAAAGGAGTTAGCCGAGGATCTTCGTGAGCTATGTTTGGAGATAGTTCCGAGAGGCTATGTAGCAGCATTAGAGATTCAGTCTACTTTGATGGATAAGATCGAGAAGCTCGGAAATCGACAAGGAGATTGCCTCTATTAAAGAGAAAATGAGCAAGGGAAAGGCTAAAGGATTTCATGAGGATGAGCACGATACCCTATGGTTCGAGGACCGCGTTTATGTGCCTAATGATCCAGAGATCAACAAGTTGATTCTGCAAGAAGCCCATGACTCACATACTCGATTCACCCAGGAAATACCAAGATGTATTTGGATTTGAAGGATACTTTCTGGTGGACCGGAATGAAGAAGGATATTGATGAGTATGTAGCAGCTTGTGATGTATGTCAGAGAGTGAAGGCAGAGCATCAGAAGCCAGCCGGATTGTTACAGCAATTGCCGATACCCGAATGGAAGTGGGATAAGTTAGGCATGTACTTTATCACGGGATTGCCCAGGACTCGTTCAGACTATGACTGGATTTGGGTAGTAGTCGATTGTTTGACGAAGGTAGCTCATTTCATCCCAGTGAAGACTACTTACAGCAGTGCCAAGTTGGCTAAGATATACATAACCAGGATCGTATGTCTACATGGAGTTCCGAGGAGCATTATGTCAGATAGAGGAACCCAGTTTACCTCAAAGTTCTGGAATCAGTTGCACGAAACTTTGGGAACCAGACTAGAGTTCAGTACAACTTTTCATCCGTAGACAGATGGACAGACCGAGAGAGTCAATCAGATTTTGGAGGATATGCTGAGAGCTTGTGCGCTAGATTATGGATCTAGTTGGGACGACAATTTGCCGTATGCAGAGTTTTCTTACAACCATAGTTGTCAATCCAGTTTGAAGATGGCCCCTTTCGAAGCCTTGTACGGAAGGAGGTGCAGAACCCCGCTGTTGTGGGATGAAGTTGGAGACCGTCAGTTGTTTGGACCGGATTTGATTAAGGAGTCTGAACAGAAGGTGAAGTTAATTCGTGATAGGCTCAAGGTAGCCCAATCCAGGCAGAAGAGCTATGCGGATTCTAAACGCAAGGAGACAGTCTACGAATTCGGAGACCGAGTTTATCTTCGTGTATCTCCACTTCGAGGAGTTAAGCGCTTTGTAGTTAAGGGAAAATTAGCGCCACGTTTTGTGGGACCATACAAAGTTTTGGAGCGTATGGGAGAAGTTGCTTACAAGTTGGAGTTGCCCGAAGGATTGTCAGGAGTTCACGATGTGTTCCACGTTTCCCAGTTGAAAAAGTGCCACGCAGAGATGGCTGATATACCGATAAGAGATACAGTGCCACTGGAAGCGATTCAGTTGGATAGTGATTTGACCTACGAGGAGAAACCAGTCAAGATTCTCAAAAATGCCAGCCAAGTCACCCGCAGCAAGGTTATCAGGTTTTGTAAAGTTCAGTGGAGCCACCACACCAAGGATGAAGCCACCCGGGAGCGAGAGGAAGATCTGATGAAGGACCACCCTCACCTATTTTCTAGCCAACCCGAATCTCGAGGGCAAGATTCATTTTAAGGGGGGTCGGTTTGTAACATACCAAATTTTCAATTTGGAATGTTATACATAGATCATCATTGCATATCATATTTTATTTGAATTTTGGCTTGATCCTAGAAGTTTCACGCAACTCAAGGACCCACGTAGAGAGTTGGGGATTTCATTATTTTATTGCTATTTTATTTGAATTTAGAAAAAATGCACGTTTTTCAAAATTGCATTTAGGCCCCAAATTAATTTTCATCTTGTCTGGCTTGATTTTAGAAGTCGGAGAAAATTTATTTCGGGATTTTTGGAGTCAGTTTAGTATTTCTTTTGTTTGTTTTTCTGCGCGTAATTATTTAAAAAAAAAGCAAACCGACTTTGGGCCGTAATCGGCCAGGACTCTGCCCGGCCAGGCCTTTATAAGGCGTGCCCCCGAGCCCACCCGATCCCCAGTCCACCCCGCCGCCGAACCCTAACCCTAACCTCTGCCGCCCGATCCGCCCGCTTGCCCGATCTGCGGCCGTCGCCGTATTGAAACCGCCCGCCGCCGTCGCCACCGCGCCCGTCGCCGTCGCCACCGTGCCCGCCACCGTCGCCACCGCGCCCGACGACGCCCGCCCGCCGCCCAGCTTGAAACGCCCGCCGCCGTCCGCCACCGCCGACCGCCGCCACTCGCGAACGCCCGCCGTCGCCGACCCACCGCCCGAGGTTGACCGCCCCGCCGCCGGCGGTTTTCTTCGAGAAAACCGTCGGGTTTTTCATTCGTTTTAAAAAAAAACCCTAGATCGGTTTTCGTGTTTTTTTCCCGGTTTAGTTTATTTAGCGGACGTTCGTCCGTATGTTCGTTTTAACGAACGATTTCCGTCGTTTAGCCGCAGACAGCGAATGTTCGTTCATTAGCCTGTTCGTCGTTTATCTTTTTCTCGGATTTTCCGCGATTATTTCTGATCGCGATTTCTGATCCGATTTTCGTTTTAATATAACTTTTCGCTCGTTTTTCGGAATCAGGCGATTCAAGCGCCTAGAGTTTCGTATCGAAACCCTCTTTCCGTTTAACCAACTCAAACAAGTTTTGCTTCTGTAAAAATTGACTTAGATCCAGATTAGTAAATGAAGCTTGTTTCTTTCGCCGTTTGTTTTTCGTCGCTTCGTTTGATTTGATTCTTTTTGCAAACCGGAATTCTTAAGTTGAACTTTCTGGTTAGATCTCTTATTCGAGTTTTACCTGTGCATTAGATGAGTACTTATTGTATGCTTGTTTTTTTGCGATAGAGTATCCGGAGTGCGCCGCTTGCTACTTCGAATCTCTAGGTTTCACGGATCATCAGCAAGGCAAGTAACACTTTGATCATACCTCTTTACTACCCAGTTTTATTGCATTAGGTCAATCCTCAAACGATTGCATGTTTAGGATCTAATTAAATTGTGGGTTTTGGGAAAGTAGATGAGGTAGTACGTATTACCTCTTTTATTATCAAACCCTTGGGAGTTACTTCTACGTTTGCTTATATTGCCATGCTATGCTAGTACACATGAATTGGGTGAGTGTATCCATGACAGATGTGAGATTTTTAATTAATGGTTTATTTAAGGTGGCAACTTTAATACACATCTGCGTGGATTGAGGCACCTGGGTATTCCAGCGATTGCCTGTTTTTCTTTATGGACCGCCATCCAGGCTCAAAGGGATCATGAGATTATTCATGCTAGAAACTTCCGTGTGCAGCCACAAGCTACTATGGGCTCTAGCATAGTTGATTAAGTCGTGCGAACTCTTACAAAGTGGTAGACTAGCAGATGTAGGGGAAAGTAGGTGTAACGGTCTACACGATCGTAAGGTGCTAAGCGCACGAAAGACTATGTCTCGGTCATTCGCTTCTCAAACACCATGTAGTAGAATTCCAACGGAGGAGATCGAGTCTTGTGGGGAAAAGTGCGCAAACCTCTGCATAGTGTATAAACTAATCATGGTTAGCCGTGTCCCCGGTTATGGACATCTTGAGTATCTAGTACTTGGATTATCATGTGAATCTCATCATGTTACTTTAAATTAATTTGTTGGGTTAATGTTGATGCTTAATTGGGATTGAGAATGCTGTCAACCATTCTCAATGTTTAACAACCACCATGATAGTTAAATAAAATTATTTCCTTTGCAGTAGAGAAAAATTGGCTTTATGCAAAACTATAACCATAGTGCTTTCCACCAGCCATATATGCATGTAGTATAGCATATTTCTGTTCATTACTCTCTATGTGTTACATTGCCATCATATTCCATGTGCTGACCCGTTTTCGGGCTGCAACGTTCATGTTGCAGACTTTTCAGACGACGAGTAAGGTGCTTTTAGGTCGTGGGTCTATACTCAGCGATGCTGTTGGAGTTGATGGACTCTCTTATCTTCCAAGCCTTCCGCTGTTATCGTTATTAGATGGCCTTAAGCCATATTTATTGTAATAAGTTCTCTTTTGAGACATTCGATGTAATAAGTGTGTGATTGCTACTTGTTATAAATCCTTCAAGTACTATGCGTGTCAAGACATCGATCCAGGATGACAACGATGCACGTAGATTAGACTGTTTGAGGTCTGGTCGCTACACTCGTGGCCCGCTCCGCGCACGTCACCTCATCAGATCCTCAGTGCCTTCGTCTCCTTGTGGAATAATCAGCAGCTGGGTAACAAACACGATCACGGGCTGTATCCCCTCTCCAACTAACTCACAAGAATCTCTAGAGCGCCAGCTACTGGTGGCCTCGTTAGCTCGTTCCTTCTTTCGTGCAATTCTCTTGCGCATGAAAGGGGGGGGGGGGCTCCTGGGCATCGTGCCTCAGAAGCTCTTACTGACTCTCCAGCCCTCACCCCCTGGCCTTGACCACGACATCGCGACCTGGCATACCAGCGGCGGCTGAGCCTTGCTCGAGGGTCAGGACCCGAGAACACAGAGCTCTCATGAGGGCACGAGAGGAGGAAGGATCCAACATGAGCTTGACCTAGTAGTACCACCACCGACACATGGGCCGGGCGCGACACAAGGACTCGACCCATGATTGCAAAAGATAGGTCACACATATGAGCCAGCCCGGCGCTATGACACAGAATTCCTAGCCTAGCAGCCTTGCTACTGCAACGCCACCTACCTTTCCTACCTCCAGGGAGTTTCTTGCACGCTAAGGGGGACCTCTTGAGCATCGCACCTCAGGAGCTCTCACCGGACCACGGGCCGCTCACCTCCTGGCCTTGACCACGACAACGCGACCTGGCATACCAGCGACGACTGAAGCCTGCCTGGGGACTGGGACCTGTCAGCGTAGAGCGCCAAGCTGCCGCGAGGTTGGAAAGGGGGGACCAAGCCGATGCAAGACACGCAACCATAAAACTTCATAATCAGGATGATACTGACACCTGTCGTGGAATTGTCACGGCAGATGTCCTTAGTGTTAGGACTTAGTCGCGAGGCCAACGCATCTATGTGGTAGCTTGAGAGGGGTTGAGCGGGACAAGAGACGCGAGGTTTTACCCAGGTTCGGCCCCTCACGGTGGAGGTAAAAGCCTACGTCCTGCTTCATTGATATTGATGATGATGATCACGGTTACAAGAGTGCTCTAACTCGAGAGCTATTGTCTAAACCTAACGTGTCCACCTAGTGGAACTTGTCCCCTTTAGAGCCCTGCCCCTCCTTATATATGTTGGAGGGGCGGGTTACATGTAGAGTCCTATTAGGATTAGGACTAGTCTATCGCTGATACAAACCGGATACAAGTCCAGGCCGTAGCTCCTTGTAAGATATATTCCTCCTGCCTTTTCCTCTTAAACCGGCCCACCGTAGTTGAACCGGCCTTCATGAACCGCCAGTCGGGCCACCGACTCTTATCGCTTCCTCGACCCGCCGGATTACCAATGAACCGTAAACCGCCAGGTCGCAAGTGAACCGCCAAGTGCCAGCGGGTTCTTCAGGTAAACCACCAAGTCCGGCCGGGTCCCACTATTGGCCGGTTTACATCACGGGGTATATCCCCGACAAAAGGCACTACAGATTCCTTACACACCCCCATGGGGTTCATCTCGATTCCTCGCAAGGAACAAAAGGAGAAGGCTATCAGAAGCAGTATCTACGGGCGTCGCCGCCGACACCATCATCAACAGTGGGCCACGGGAGGCTGACGCCAACCCCATCGAGATCAGCGGTGATGACGAGAAGACGCTGCTGCTGCGCTCCGGGCAAGACGTGAGCTCGGGGCACGTTGCTATCGTCGCTCATCTCCGGAGTCTCGTCAGGCTCAGGAGAGCTGCTAGCACTACAAAAAAATACACTTCCGTGATGATACGTGTTTGTCATAGTAGGTCGCGTTTTTTATGCATGTACATCCATGACGATTTTATGACAGAATCAAGAGTCATACCTGTGCTGTCGTAGAAGTGTTCCATGACATTACCAAAATTATCATCACGGAAGTGTCCACTTCCATGACGATAAATCGCGCGTCACAGAAGTTCTTTCGTCAAGGGTGACCGACACGTGGCATCCACCGTAACGGAACGCCGTTAAGCTATCGGGTCGGGTTTTGGATCAGATAACCCGTTAACAGCCCCGACCAATGGGGATTTTCCATGTGTAAAATCATCATTTGCTTGAGGAAACACGTGTCGGCTCATCGTTGGGACAGATGTCATCCACTCATTGGACAGAAGCCGCCTATGATAGGTCGACACGTGGCACGCCCAACAAAGGGCCCATTCTTGTGAAAAAGGCCGGCCCAAGAAAATTAGCAGGCCGACCCATATAAGGCCTACTTGTGTCAGGTCCATTTAAGCCCACGGCCCATACGAGATGTGCCAATTCGGCCCGTCAACGGCCCGTTAAAGATTTGACACCATTGCAGCCCATCGTCAGTTCGAGCCCGTTAATAGGCCGCTATATAATTGGACTCAATATCGGCCCGATGAGATTTCGGCCTGTTAACGACCCATTTAATGGATGGGCCAATTTTCAGGATGTACATCTTTCGGCCTTTTAGCGACCCATTTAAATGTTGGGCTAATTTCCGGCCCGGTGTGTCTTTCAGCCTGTTGACGGCCCATAAATCTGATGGGCCATTTGTAGCCGGACCTGAGTTTCGGCCTTTTAGCGGCCCATTTAAGTGTTGGGCCAATTTCGGGCCCGGTGTCACTTTCAGCCTGTTAACGGCCCATAAATCAGTTGGGCCATTTGTAGTCGGACCTGAGTTTTGGCCTTTTAGCAACCCATTTAAGTGTTGGGCCAATTCGCCCTACTGTGTGCCTTCGGCTGTTAACGGACCATAAATGAGTTAGGCCATTTGTAGTCGGACCTTAGTTTTGGCCTTTTAACGGCCCATGCCCTTCATGGTCCAATACCAGCCCGGTTTCTCTTCGGCCTGCTAAAGGCCCACAAACAGTTGGGCCATTTATAATAGGACCTGACTTTCGGCCTCTTAGCGGCCCATGCTCTTCATGGTCCAGTACAAGCCCATTTGTCTCTTTTCGGCCTGCTAAAGGCCTACAGTATAGTTGGGCCATATGTAGCCCAAACTTAGTAACAGCCTGTTAACGGCCCGTGAAATAAATTGGGGCCACCTGTTGCCCGCTTCAAGGTCGGCCTGTTAACGACCCGGGAGGTAAGAGGGCCGACCATTAACTTTTGGCCTAGTAACGACCCATTAACTTAATGGGCCCACTAAAGTTCGTACATGTCTTTAGGCCAATTTAGATAATTTGAGCCCATTACGACGAGCAATTATGCACAGGACCAAAACCGATCAAGCAGAGGTACGGCATACAGAGAATAACGTTGCACATCCAGCATATATTACAGGAAATTACATCCACTGGGCAATCAAAGCTTGATGCCAGTGCAAATAAATGAGCAGAACCTAACCATCTACAACGTCACAATCTGCAACCTCAGCAGAGATGACGCCGATAAGCATGTGGGCAAGTTCTTGCTGCTTTGCTACACTGTCTCTATAATCATTGATCAGTTGTTGTGTCGCACGACTCTGCACCTCTGATTCATCCACCATTTCCATCATTGCTTCAGCCATTAATTGGTTCACAAACATACATTTATTCCGTTGCATTCGAGGCAGAGGATACTGAACAGATTCAGATGGCAATTTTGGCAGGCTTGTATTATCGATGTGGAGAGTGTCTCGACCATCGTGATCATAACATAAATTAGGACGGAACCAAACAGATTAATCATGAGTTATTGCCATATTACGGCCTAGATTTACGGTGAAAGAAACAATGGGGTTGCCTTGCTTTGTTTTGAGTTTGGCTTCTTATCTTCAAAGACCTGCACAAAATTAACACACTAGCATTGCTATCATTGGCCAAGTCAGATAATAGGAAAGCAAGATTGACACAACGAACGTTTGGGCAACTAGCCTACACCAAATTAACACAATATGGCACAGCTATCATCAGCCAGGTAAGGTAGTACGAAAGCAACATTGACACAATGAATGAATGGGCAACCAGAGAAGCACTACAATTCGGTAATGTGCGTGATATGAGATAATACATTCATGCATTTCAAGATGCAAAACTACTGTGCAGTTTTCCTTACAAAAATCAACATTGGTGCCTTTAACATTTTGCTACAACTAATTTTAGATCAGATAAAGGTTAGATTCATGCCGATTAACAAAATACATGTTGATGTAAAAATATAGTGATATACAACAGTACTTACATCAAAGCATTGGAGCACAGAGAATTCCATAAGATATTTTCCTTGAATACGATCCCAATGGAGGAAGTCTTCTATCGTTTAACCTTATTTTCTAAAAGAGAGATGGGTAAGAAACATGTAGAAAATATGATCGGAATGCTATAAAATTTCATGATGCGAGGATACGCACACGCTTCTTAGAATGGAGTTGACATTCTTTTGCTGGACTGGAGCGGACTAGTTCTTTGGCCACTGGAATCTGCTTATTACTAGTGGGAGTTGGGTTTTTCTGTGCTGGAGCAGTATATATGAAAAATGGAGTTGGTTTATTATATCCTGGCGTTTGGATCTTTTGCAAAGACCTGGTTTGTAACCCTTCAGATTCTAACATAGCTGTCTTCCCCTTGCATGCCTTATATAGAAGAATGGTGATTCAGTTATAAAACATGCTACAACAAAGATGGAATAGGTACTGAAGAATAGAAAGGCATGACATATTGACATGTATTCCCTCCATCCAGAAATAAATGGATGGGTCTAGGCGTATTTCAGTTCTAGATACATCCAGTTTTATCCATTTTACGCAACATTTAATCTGGACGGAGGGAGTATGATGTCGAGCTAGGGATCTGACAGGACAACATAGTAAAAAACACCGAAAAACCCAACTGCAGAACCAAAGTATTCAAACCCACCGATATGAGATAGTACACTCATGCAGCTCGGGATGCAAAACTACTGTGCAGTTTTCCTTACAAAAATCAACATTGTGGCCTTTAATCATACATTTTACTACAACTAAATTTAGATCTGATAAAGGTTGGATTCACGCCGATTAACAAAATACATGCTGATGTAAAAATATAGTGATATACAACAGGCACTTACATCTACATTGGAGCACAGAGAATTCCTGCAAGAATCTTTCCTCATAAATGATACCATTGCAGAAATTCTTCTATCTGTTAAGCTTATTTTCTAAAAGAGAGATGGGTAAGAAACATGTAGAAAATATGATCAGCATGCTATAAAATTTCATGATGCAAGGATACACACACGCTTCTTAGAATTGAGTTGACATACTTTTGCCGGATCGAGCGGACTAGTTCTTTGGCCACTGGAATCTGCTTATTATCGTGAGGAGTTGGGTTTCTCTGTCTTTGGAGCAAGATCTATAAAAATTGGACTTGGTTTATTATCTCCTGGCGTTTGGATCTTTTGCAAAGGCCTTGTTTGTAACCCTTCAGATTCTAACATAGTCGTCTTCCCCTTGCATGCCTGTATAGAAGAATGGTGCTTTAATTATAAAACACGTGATGACAGAGAGATGGAATAGGTCTTGAAGAATAGAAAGGCATGACATATTGACATGTATTCCTCCATCCGGAAAAAATAGATGTGTCTAGGCGTATTTCAGTTCTAGATACATCCTTTTTATCCATTTCGGCAACATGTAATCCGGACGGAGGGAGTATGGTGTAAGAGCTAGGGATACGACAGGACAACACAGCAAAAAAAACACTAGTTGAATGTAAAACTATATGCTAGCGGAATACATACAGAAATAACTAAGGCAACATACACGTGTATGATTGGGAAAATAAGATGGCATTGCAACAGAGCACTAGAACAACACTACAATGTAAAAAAACATGGTATGGCAGACAGATGAAGTACATACAGATGAATAAAAATGCATAAGATATTCAGAAGCATGATGTCCAAATTAAGCAGATGGCATTGCGATAGAGTAGAATGACAAGATGCTTGAATTTGAGAACATGTTATCATGAATGGAATAGGTATTGAAAAACAGGAAGGCATGACATATTTACATGCATGATCAGCATGCTAAGCACATGGCATTGCAACAAAGTAGATACACTCCAGGACATTATATGCATGTTGTACCCATATCACAGGCCAAGTTAGAGCAAGGACCTTGTGGGGTGAAGAGGATTCATCATCTTTACGCAAGTCTTACGAAGAACTGCCTTTACATGTTCCATCATATTGGGTATCATTGACATCAAGTTTATTGGCCTTTACATTGCTCCGTGAGGTTCTTGTGGATATATCGGTGTGTGCAATTATATCGACATGCATGGAAGACAACTAGTAGTTAGATTTATGTAATGAGTGCTCAGAGAGACGACATAAATAGTAGGACTGGGGTTAACTAGCAGCAACAGGTCTCATAAACTAAAGGGAGAACACAGATGAAAGCTAGAGAATATGTATCGTTTGTACTCGAGATTAACTAGATGGCACACAAAAGTATTAAAGAACAACATATGTAATACTAGAATTGGTATAATACTATAATCACCAGCCTGTGGGATAGCATTGGCTGACGGATGATAACTATGGAACATCGTTACCTAAAGAACAAGTATCTTAGCTGAACTATGGAACAACGTGAACTCCTGAACAAGACCCGTAAGAGATCAGCATGAATATACAAAGTGAAATGTGATGATCTATTTTCCATGCTTAGATGAATAACAAAGCCATAAATGTTGCACACAAGTAAGATGAGGGTACAACCTATCCGGCTGCCATCCATAGAAGTGAGCATCATGTCCGACTTGTTGATGGCCTGCAGTTGTTGTGGCTGTCCATGTCGTGCACGCGTATTCGATGCGAGGAAGCTGTTGAGTGGGGACTATAGCTCCCTTCTGGTGCATGCTTCCCTTGTTGGAGCAGCTGCGGTGAGTCGGAAGACGGTGTGCTGAAGATGCAGAAAATGCATAATGTTAAGAATGACACATATCTCTGATCTGAAGAAATACCCTAAGAGATCAACAGTAGGTACGAGTGGTCACACATCTGAAAACTAAATTGGGGTCACACGATTTTACTTTATTTTGGCACTGTCCGATCTACGCCGGATGGCTTGATGGCCGTCTTGTGCTCCCGGCTGACACTGTTCGGAATCTTCCCCGAAGAGCCAGCGACCAACGGCAGAGCAGCCTGCCTCCGCCGTCCGTGGCCCTGGCCAAAACCTCACTCCCCGCCCCACCGCACTGCCGTGGTTGCGCCGCCCCCGGGCCAATCCACAAAGACTCCCCGTCATCCAGATCCGGTGGCGGCAGTACCTTCAACCCACGCAACTCTAAAAGATAGCTAAGCACTGCTTCCGCGGCGAACTTGCGGCCCCGCACCCTTGCGTTAGACACCAGCCAACCAGCAGCCTAGGAGCTCCGCCGCCTCGAGGGGTGCTGCTTCCCATTGGGAATCGATTGGCCCAGAATAAAAATTCAGAGAACTGACGCCTAAATAAAGTGATTTGAGATGAGGGTGCGACCTATCTGGCGGCATGGTGAAGTAGGCAGGTCCGATTGCCGAGTCGGTGAAATTTGGCGCGCGATTCTTGATGGCGACCGGCGGCAGGGAAAGAGCGATGTCGCGACAGTCGACGGCTACGCGGAAGCAGCGCCAGGATTCTGGACGGACCCGAAGGTGGAGCCGCTCCGGCGCTGTGAACAATGGCTGGGGTGAATCGGCTCCGGTATGGTTCACGCGGCCGTCATCGAGTCAGCACCAGCAGCACGGAGTAAGAGGCACACGGCCCAGTGCACGACGACAAATGGACATCGTCTCCGGCATTAGGGAGGAGGGCGGCTGTGAAATTGGTGCGGTGGGGGCGCCATGGAGGTGGGGCTGAGGTTTCGCGGCTCGGGAGAAGGGAGCTTCCTGGGGAGAAGGTGATTTGGCGCCCACGAGGTATGAATGGGGCGGCGGGGGGGAGGAGGGGGATTGGGAGGAGTGGAACCATGTCTTACGGACGCATTTATGCGAAATGTGAGGGGAGTTACAGTTCTACCCTTGCCTATAGGCTTCTCGGCTTGGGTCTGTGTACTGAGGGTTGGGGATAGTAGAGTAACTTTGCTTCTCCCCAAATAGTGGGCGGGAGCGATTTCGGGTGAGGAGGGCGTGTTTTGAACTATAGTGGGCGCGAACGATTTCGGGCGAGGAGAGCGTGTTTTCAAATAGTGGGCGCGAGCTATTTCGGGCGAGGAGAGCATGTTTTGCCGACCATGGTTTATGAATTATTCGGCACATGTCATTTCGGCCAAGGAGAAGGCGCGCTTGGATGAAGTTACAAACCTACCCTCGATGTACAACGGGCCAATTGATGCGTGTCCCACATAGGACGGTAATTTCGCGTCTCCCATTTATTTGCTCGGGCGAATTCCACCGAGCAGAGAGGATGTTTAACGGTTTGTTCAAATTTTGGGAGAACGAGCATCCACGTCTACCTTACCAAGTCGATTCAAATCAAATTTTGAAATATTAGCTTGCCACTTCTTTTTTAGATGGAGAGATGATGCTCGGGAGTAATGTGTTTTTACATGCTCGTTGCTAGAGATTTACTATATGACAAATAGTTGACCCACTCAAAAACGTGAATCAAACCCAAAATGAAATATCTCAATTCAATGAAATAGCTCGTTCGATGGGTCAAAATAGTGAACTAAATCCAAAATTGAACACCTCAATCGAGTAGCATGTTGTAGAGTATTATAGTACTCCATGAACATGTTGAAAGTCAAATTAATGAACTTGTTTGATATACGCATATATCCGTTCATGTGTGGATTGCAGACAACATGTTCTCCAATTTAAATATTTGAATGCAAGTTTATATCGAAACATGGTTTATATCAGTCTTTGATGTATAAAACGCGACCTCCCCCTCTCCCGCACTCCTGTTCTCTCTCTCTCTCTCTCTCTCTCTCTCGCCGACAATCTTCAATTCTGTCGCACGCATCTGACACAGAAACCTTGTTGGTCCCTCTCCCTTTCTCTCCATCTCTCTCTCTCTCTCTCTCTTTGTGTGTGTGTGTGTGTTGGGAGGGGTGGGGTCTTTCTAGTTTGCATGCATATATACACCATCTATAGGTCTCTCTCGCACACTATGTATGATACTCTAGCTAGTCCAAGCTAGATATCTTGGGTGCACTCATCATACACACACAAATTCCTTGGCTCTTTGCCTGTAACTCTCTCACGCACCACTATGTCATCTCGGAGCTCTTCCCCCCCTCTCTCAAACTCTCCATCCACCTGGGTCACACATACACATGCATATCTCACTCGCACTCGATAGGCCCATCTAAAACTCTATCTCTCTCCCTCGTTCTCTCTCCATCTCACACGCACACACACACACGCACACAATCTCATGACCAGCTAGCCAAGTATGATGGTCTCTCATTCTATTGTAGGCACACGCAGTCCCCCCTATATGTATATGACTAGCTAATCTTAGTCTCCATCACAAACATGTGCATGGTCTATCTCAATTTCTCTCGGGGCATCTTTCTATCGCGCACGCACTCCTCGATCTCCCACCCATATAGTCCTCTCACGATCTCGAGGGATCTCTCTATCACAAACACACCCTCTCTCCCTCCCCATGCGTCCATGCCATCCATGTGTCCCTCTCGACCTTTTTTCCTTGTTGGCCAGACCTCTATTGGACATGTGCTATCACACACTAGCTATCTTCGTGTATCTCCTCGCCTCGCTTTTCCATCTCGGAGATGCATGCGTGATATGTTCGCATAAGAAATGAAAAAACACACACTCTCTCTAATTTATCGCTTGTTGTCACTTTCTCTTTCACACACATACTCTTTTTGCACACTTACTCATTCTCCTTCACACGCACTTGATCTGTCTCGACCGAGGCACTCTCCTCGGTCCATAGAATATAGATTTGTTGAAAAGTCAAACATCACAAAGTTTGACCATGTACGTGGAGAAAAAGAATTACATCTAGTACGGCAAACATATATCATTAGATTCACCATGAGATGTAGTTTTGTATGATGTATCTTTGGTATTGTAGATATAAATAACATTTGCGTAAACCTGATCAAAGTTTCCAAAGTTTGACATCTAAAAAGTTTACATGCAGTGCATTATCGAGCGGATGGAATATCTCTTTCCCCCTCTCAGCTATCTGACGCACCACTCAGCCTTATCGGGGCTCCTCAATCTCTCTCAAACTTTATTGGTCAGTTTGGTTCGTGACCTGACCCTCATGCCTTGATGGCGGTCTTGCTGGTGTGGACGTGAAATGTAAAATATTTCTGCCTGGCCAGGCTTGTGTGGCGATGAAGCGTTTGGTCCATGCTTGGGCCAGGCAAAGCATCAACGTCCCATCAATCAATCCATGCATCTATTATGTAATGCTAATATCCATCCATGTTGCTGTTAGCCTCGTGGCCGCACGACCAGGCAAGGCCAGGCGTTCAAAATCGGTCACCTGGGCCAGGCTACTTGCGATTAAGGTGGAGTTCAGCCGAGCTAATTAAAGTGCAAGGGAACCCAGGCCAGGCGGGCTTTCTTTTTCACAGGGTAGCAACCAAACAAGCGTGCATGAAATCCAGCCACAACCCCAGGCCAGGAAAAAGATGCTCAGGACGCAAGCCAAACTTGCCTTATATCTCCCTGGTTCAAACATACACATGTCTCGCTCGCGCTATACATATAGACCCATCCAACACTCTCCGCCCTTGTTCTCTCTCCATGTGACACACACCCCCCTAAGTACCATAATCCCTCACTCCATCATAGGCTCTGTTTGGATCCATGGGTTAGAGTTAGTTTGGGTTAGTTTGGAGTCAACTAACCCAAAAAGATCCAAATAGGAGGGTTAGTTTGGGTTTGATGCATCTAACCCATCCAAAAAAACTAAACCATCCAAGAGGTGCTATTTGGGTTAGTTCTTCTCGGGGCCACTAATAAACACTTTTTTCTCTCGCTCTCCCCGCAGAAGATCCCTCCCCACTTCCTTGAAGCTTCTCGTCCTCTCCCTCCCTCCCTCTCGCACCGCCCGTGAAGGTGCCTCGCCGTATCCGTGCTCCATCTAACCCTGCCATCCAAACACCTCTTTACTTAGAGTTAGTTCAGGGTTAGTTCAGGGTTAGAATCTAACTCTAACCTCTAACTGAGTTAGAGTATCCAAACAGGGCCATAGGCGCAAGCACTCCCCCCCCTCCTAAGTATGATTATCTCTTACTAGCCATCAGGAACACACGTATTGTCTCCTTCCATCCATACATCTATCTCGATATCTCTCGGGGCATCTTCTATCGCGCACACACCTTGTCACTCGATCTCCCACCCATATAATCCCATCACGATCTCAAGGGGATCTCTCTATGAAAAACATACACTCTCTCCTCCCTGTGTCTGCATTTTCTCCGTACGTCTCTCTCGACCTCTCTCCCTTGTTTGTCAGACCCCTCTTGGCCACGTGCCAGGGGTCTTGCTCTCTCGGTTTCAAACAACCACACACTATCTCCTCACCTTGCCTCCGTTGTCGAAGATGCATGTGTGATATGTTTGCATAAGACACGCACGCTTTTTCTCCACTTTTATCGTGTGTTGTCCATGTCTCTTTCACACATGCACACACACTTCTCTCTCTCTCTCTCTCTCTAGTTAGGGACTCTGTCACGTCCATAAGCATATGGATGTTTTGAAAAGTCAAACCTCAGAAAAGTTTGACTAGGTATATGTGGAGAAAAACATTTACATCTGGAACGAACATTAGATTCATCACAACACGTACTTACTTCATACTATCATTTATCTTTGGTATTGTAGATATAAGACTTGGTCAAAGTTTCAAAAGTTTGATTTAAAAAAAATGTTGGAACTACATTATCGAACGGAGGGAGTAGCTCTTTCTCTCTCTCTGCTATCTCTCACGGGCCTCCCCTCTCACTCGAACTCTCTATACCGACGGATTATCGCTCCTTTGTGTCATCGTATAGCTCTGTATATTGTTTAGTTGACCGGTCAACCAATCCACATGCTGCCTTGTCAGCTCGTGTTCTGTATCTTCGCGTGCTGGCCCATGTGGCAGTGGGTGAAAATAAGTAAACTAGAGGCCCATCTGACACGCGGTGAAGTAAACAAAGTTGAAACCACTCGGGGTAGCACCCCGCACGGTAGTAAATTGAGGGCACATTGAGGACAAACTTCTTGCAGCGAAGGGCCTTTTCGCGCACAATTCACCCTTGTCTTGGCGGCATGCCTGAAGGACGCACTCGCACACCCAGCACACAACACACACCGACTGCGTGTACACCGGCGTCGCCACCGGTTGAGATGGACGGCGAGGCAGCCAACAAGCGGAGGCGTCTCGAGCCAAAACCGCATCCGGCGAGCCTAGACTTCATCAGCAGCCTCCCCGATGACATGCTGCTCACCATCATCGGCCTCCTCCCCACCAAATCTGCCGTGTGGACCGCCCTGCTCTCCCGGTGGTGCCGCCCCCTCTGGCGCTGCGTCCCCCTCAACCTCACCGTCGACAGCTGCCTCTGCGACGGGGATTGCGAACGCATGGCCGTAGTCTCCAAGATCCTTTCATCGCATCCTGGGCCAGCTTTGAAGCTGGTAGATCAGCTCGAGGAGCTCAGCTTTGAAGCTGGAAGATGTCGCTCTCTGCTGCCGTCCGTGCTCCGCCTCATGCCAACGCTGCGCCTTGCCAGCTTCAGCTCCTGCTATCTTCCCCAGATTAATGCCGCTCCCGCCCTTCTTCTCCCTCAACTCAAGCAGCTCGAACTCTTCGACATTGTCATCTTGAAGAAGGCTATGGAGCACCTGCTCCGCAGCTGTACTGCGCTCGAGTACCTTTGTCTTGAGCAGATCCACAGGTTCATTAGCCTCCACATCGCCTCGACGAATCTCCGATGGATTTATGTGTCTTGCTGGCCCCGCACCAAGACATAAATTGGGAAGAGATCACTCCAGTTGTTCCATGTTATGGTCATTGAGAATGCGCCTTTCCTTGAGAGATTGCTTCTATCGGATCTAGAAGGTCCAACAAAAATCAGGGTCATTGACGTGCCAAAATTGACAGTGTTGGTGTACTCGTCTGCCAAATTTTCCGAACTCTTTATTGGATCTGTAATCGTTTAGGTACAGCACTCATCTTCTTCTCCGTCTTCTTGAAATTCACATTTTTAAATTTCTTCTTGATGTATTTATGACCGTCTTCCAGAAAATGATTCCCACAAGTTTGACTCAGTCCATGCGCATACGGTGAAGATCTTAGAACTAAAATCTATCGGCCCGATCTGGATCAAGTTGTTGGATTCCTTACATGCTTTCCATGCACGGAGAAGCTACTCATCGAGGTGAAACTTCTTTCCTATAAGTAAACGGTAATCACAACGTAGCTCAATTTTTTCGTAATTTTCCCAAATTACGATGACAAATCTTGATGTTCAAAACTGCATCTACGCATCGCACCGAAAGAAATGTTTTTAGTATTTTTTCTCACGTGATCACTGCATCGTTTTTATGTTGTACTACTATAGTAGCCTAGGCTAGTCATAGTGGAAAGTAACTTAGACTACTCCGGTAACTCTATGGTTACCCTAAAAGCAAGTACTACCTCCGTCTGGTTTACTCTTCCAATTTTGTAGTATCAAAATTTGACCATAGATTTAATCGACAAAATGTTAATGCATGTCACTAAGTACTATATCGTTGGATTCGTATTTGAACATAATTTCAAATGGTGTAATTTTTAGTGACATGCACTGGCATTTTCTTAGGTAAATCTATGGTCAAAATTTTATACTAAATACGAGGTAGTATTCCCCAATATGGATCACCTACTTTGCTCCGGTGCCAAATTAACTCACGCAATGAAAAAACACTACGTGGGAGAGAGAGAGGACTGATGCAATAAAAACACTTGTTTGGGAGAGTGAGAGGCTGTTGTAGTTGGTTTGATTGATTTGTTTATACATGTGGGTCTGTGTGCACAGCGGTGCAAACTCTCTCACCGTGAGAGCGGTGCCAAAATCTTTTGATTTGACATCGATGCTTATTATGTGGCATACTTTTGCGAAATATGGCATCGGCCACATAGTGGAAGACAACAAATGCCCAAGCTCTTCACGTGCTCCTAGTTAAATGAGAGGAAACAGAGAGAGAGAGAGAGAGAGTGAAAAAATATCACTAGCCAGCCAACCCTATCGTATGAGCGAATGATATTGGTACCTCTTGATGACACGACAATCTTATGCAGCCAGCTACTCTAATATGTTCTCTTCTTTTGCAGATAAAAAAAGACCCGAAAGTGAAAAATGTGTTGCACTATAACAATCTCATCGAATGCCTTGATATCCATCTTACAGAAATTGATTTGATCGACTACCGAGGCAGCACATCTGAGATTAAATTGGCGAGTTCTTTGTTACGGAGGCAAGTGTGCTCAAGGTAATGAGGTTTGGCGTTCTCTGGCGCAACAATGAATGGCGTCTTGATCACATAAGCGTCTAAGCCTAAATGACAAAGTCTCATGAAGCTGAATTTGTTTTTGAAACATCAAGTGGCCAGAGACTCAAAAACTTATTTTCCCATTAGTGACTTGTCAGGGCGGTGGATTTTAGTTTGTACGATAATGCTGCATCCACCTAAAGTAACGAAAGTTCTTACATAAGCTTCCTAGTAATTCCCTCTTCGTAGGTGCAGCATTACTCCTAACATTTGTAGTATCAGTTTGAAACTTGTAATACTGCCATGTCCTATTCCTGCGTTTTCAAAATCCTGCGATTCAAACAGGTCCTGAGTTGGTGATGATGTTGTGCCTCCCATCTTTCACCAATAGCCGTCGGATCTAGATCTGACGCATACAAACCAAGCTTCTCCATTTTTACAAAAAGATGGCCGCACTTGTTCCCTATTTACAAACAACTCCTTGTCTCTCACAATCAGCACTTGTTCCAAGGCCGTGGAAAAATTTGGCGCGATGGCCGCTGTCGGAGCCGTCCACCCCCAATCTTGGTGTTCCATTTAATGCACGGGCATCTACGCACGGGAAATTATGTCGAACAGGGCTAGTTGTAAGCAGGCTAGCTCTACAGCCATTATGATAGTGACTGCAGACGGTGAGGCTGACTATGGTATGCCGAACACGGCGCCTATAATCAGTGTCATCTCCGGTATGAGGTCTTGTCACTTCACTGTGAGGAGCAGCACGTAATAATTTGACCAACGGATAGTACAGTGCTAGTACTACTAATACTACATTGGTAGTACTACTACTAGTACTAGTAGCACCACCGTCTGGATTTAGGAGTACTACCACATCCATCTGGATTTTAGTAGTATTTGACTAGCAATATCTAGTACTACTCCCTACGTAAATAAATACATGGTGTTTTATTCCTATCGTGAGAGAACTTAATGTTTTTTGCTAACTAGAGTACTAATAAGATTACATGCAATGAACTAAACACTTTGCATGTCATGTTTGGTAGTCTCAAGTCATTGAAAGCATGCACGACCCACATCTCTCATTGGTTGATATGTCACGAAATAAGAAACAAGGAGGGAGTTAATGCACCGTGCCTAGGTGTTTTGGGATTATTTGTTTTTCGTAAGGTGACTTACACAACATTTTTGTTTACATGCATTAACATTTTATTAGTTAGATCAAAGGTCAAAACTTGGCGCAAAATGCAAAGGGACCAATAAACGATAAACATGAAACTTCTCTCATTTGGCCCCAACTAGAGGTGCGGTGAGATGACTATCTTGCACCGCACGCGAGAGGGACACAACTTCATTGACTTACGGCAATCGCCTTTGGGTGAATGACACGTGGGCCTGTGGAGGTGGCTGACCCACCTATCATACTGACCAAAGGCAGGTCTTGATCTGAGGCCGAGGAGTAGTACGAAATCCTACGCACCTACGCACGCTAACCAAGGGCAAGAGTGATCATTCAAATCACAAGATCAGTTGACTAGAAGCTAAGCTAGACCCATGGAGGCGATGAGCGCGAGCATCAGCCGGCTGTGCCATATGGTCCACGACGCCGGCCTGCGGCCCGGCACCAAGGAACGTCTCTAGGTAGTATTGCTTGAGGCCGCCAGGGCGAGGGGCCGCTTGGACGACAACTTCTTCTCCTTGTTTGACGAGGTCCTCGTCGGTTTCCTCGACAAGTTCATCGTCGTCAAGAAGCTCGCGGACGACTTTGACGTAAGCCTCCAGCCGACGCGCCCATGCATGAACGGCGCCAGAACCAAACTTCTCATTACTCTAGGCAAAATTGTTATTTTCTATCTATCGGTCGTGCCATGGAGCAGAACCAAATTTTACAAGTTACGAGTTCAAAAGGAAAAGCCTGCCGCGTTAAGGCCGCACCCCCACACGGTTGGTCAAACACGCGCCCGCTCAAGCGGGAATGCATGCGGTGTTGCATTTTCACTTACAAGTGGGACCGCAGTTGAGCAAAACAACTATCGGCAAACCCCCACCCCTCTCACCGCGCGATGGCTGAGAAAACAGCAGGGAGAAGAGATTGTTGTAGCACGGACTCCAAGAAAATTGGTGTCGGATGGGACTCGTGTGGGTGGCGTGTGCCGTACTGCTAGACATGAATTCTAGTTATGGCCCATTCCACCCCACTATATCAAGCCTATATCGAGGTACGTAGAACAAATTTCCTGTAGTCCGTGCTCAGCCCTCCTCTATCTCTCTTCTCAGCCAGCCAATGGACGCCTTGGAGCCCATCGTCTGTTGCTCACATGCGCCCCATATGTCGGTGAACACGCAAGAGGACCCTTGAACACGGACATACATCACCTTGACGTCTTTGGTGATGAAAAACAAATCAATAAAGATATTCGGTGGCCGCTTTTGGAGTTACTCAAGAGTAGTAAGATTCTATTCTGATTTAACCCAAGATGCACATCTCGTGGCTTCAACTACCACTCTATTTTCTTTCATGACCACGACACGGATCTTTGGATGTCCCACGTGTCGGCAAAAGGAGGAAGAATCCGACCAAATCTTGGTTGTGCTCATGGATTAGAGTAGTTGTGCTAACTTAAATTTTTTATTGTGTACTCCTCCGTTCCAAAATACTTGACTTCCATTTGTCCAAAATGGATGTACCTATATCTTTGAAACATGTCTATATACATATATATTTTGACAAATAGAAGGCATGTATTGTGCAACGGAGGGAGTAGAATGGATGCAAGTTTTTCTATTGTGAAGAAGAGTACATACATATATTGATAGAGCGCAATTTAGTAGATGTTCTATCACTTTTAGCTAGCACAGAGGCTAGAGATGAGATTAGTGCTTGCCACGACCGGTTTTTCAATAAAATATTTATTGAGAAACCGACCTATAAATTCCAGTATGAGGAGAATCCTCCTCACTGGAGACAAAACTTTGATACAATAAGACAGTAGCATTACAATATTACAGGGTCGAGCTGAAGATGCCCAACCAATTATTACAAACGCGTCAATAATTATACATAATGGCGGATATGACACAATGGTGTGGGGTGGCAATACTACTGACTCGAGATATAAGTGATTGGTGGAATAACACAATGAGGTGGATGATAAGACTACTACCTTTGGCGGCTCATCGGCGTCGAGGTGAGGCTCGATGAATTTATTTGGGTAGCGAGCGGATATAACACAATGACCAAATCCGAGGTCGCATACGAGACTGGTAGGACTCCTCTAGGCGTCGGACTCGCTATCGAACTCTTCATCCATGAGATCGCCTTAAATCGACATCTGGCCAAATCAACAAGCCGGTGAGTACTTGAAAGTACTCGCAAGACAGTTCGGACAAAAGATATAACAAATGTACGCATGAATGCGACATGATTGATTTTTAACAATGTGCAATCAAATCAGTATAACAAAGTAAGTAAAAAGGGAATTGGCGGTAGTCAGCTCGAAAACCCAAAGAAGATAAACTCAAAACCGATCAGGTCTCTGAAGCGACGCCTCGAAGGGTGAACAAATAAGTAAAACATGCCTCAGTCGGGCGTCTAAGCGACACCTCATAAAGGGCTTATATTGAAAGAAAATACAAGCGTGCCGCAGTCGGACGTCTGAGCGACATCGCAGAAAGGGCTTATAGCAAAAGTAAATAATAACAATGCATGATCGGACGTCTGGCGACATCGCGAAAGGCCTTATCATAAAAGTAAATAATAACAATGCCGCGATCGGACGTCCGGCGACATCGCAGAAATGGCTTATAACAAAAGTAAATAGTAATACTTGATGCATGATCGGACGTCGAGCGACATCGCAGAAAGGGCTTATAACAAAAGTAAATAATAACAATGCCGTAGTCGACGCGTCGAGCGACATCGCGAAAAGGGCTTATAACAAAAGTAAATAATAACAATGCAGCGATCGGACGTCTGAGCGACATCGCAGAAAGGGCTTATAACAAAAGTAAATAATAACAATGCCGCAGTCGGACGTCTGAGCGACATCGCAGAAAGGGCTTATAACAAAAGTAAATAATAACAATGCCTCAGTCGGGCGTCTGAGCGGCATCACAGAAAGGGCTTATAATTCGTTATACATAACTGACAAGAAATGGTGTTCACGGAAAATATTCCTCACAAGGCAATAAGCGGGTTAGTCCATTCACAGGAAAATAAACATTTAACACTCATATGGTTCTCAGGAGTTTCTGTCACCGAGACTGTCACTTGACAAGATAGGATGAACACAATACTTGGACATGGATAATATGAAATTCAAGAATTTTGACTCTGCAGAGTTTGTACTAAAATTATCCACAGCCAATAGCAGTTCCGTAGTCGCAAAGGACTAGATTACATTTACGGTATTTCGGAGGAAACACAGCTAACGATACACACCCATCATACCTCACGTTGCAGGAATCACCCTAGACAGCGTTCAAGAAAAACTTTGAGACGGGGAGATCACAATCTCGAATAGCATGGGATCAAATTTATATATGCGCGCTCTAAGGGGTGCCCCCCTCTCGGTCCCAACCGGAAACACCCATGCCCCCTGACCGGATGAAAGGCTTTAATCCAGGGCCATGGAACCCTCATCCCGGCCTCTCGATTTGGTGTGTACCAGGAAGTGGTTTGCAACTTACTAAGCCGTATCCCTTGCGGGAAACAGGTGGTAGTACGAAAGGGGAGACGGACGGGAATTTGACGGATTTATGTTGACACTGGGTCAACGATCTAGCATAAGACTAGCATGCTACAACACTGCCATCTTACCCATTCTCATGCCAACTCATGGCCATGCAACATGTTTCCAACAACTCATGGATTTCCCGAAACTCACTTGCCTCAACTCTTACGAGATAAACTTTCATCGAGATGCTCATGAACATGCCATGATACAAAAATAATGCAAACATGCCCAAACACTCATCATATCAAAAAGTTCAGACATGCTTGCCTGGTTCGGAGTAGTCGGGGTCTAGCTCGGTGAAGTTCGCGGTTCCGTCACCTCCTTCGGTATCTACGGTACACAAAACACACGCCCTAACGTAAATAACGTGGGGTACAGAAAAGTAATCCAAATATTTTTCAAATAAATATGATAAAAAACTAGACAGAATTTTGAAGAGGACAGAAAAAGAATCACTCAAAAATTCCTTTCTGTTAAAGAGTTATAAGAATTTTGGTCCAAGGACCCATCTGTAATGGAATAGAAAACCCTCAGGGGCCTAAGCAGAAAAGTGCAGAAAAACGGTTCAGAGTAGAAAGCGTATTTGCCAGAGTACGCTTTCAGAAAACAGTTCAAAAAACACAACAGAGAGGCTGACGGGCGGGTCCCACCCGTCAGGTTTGAATATTTGAAAGAGGCGGCAGAGCACGACGGTGCCCGAGAGCCGCGGTGGTCGCCGGCGGCGATCCACGGCGAGGTAGGGAGATCGGAAGGTACCTCCATGCTCAGGGCACCATTCCGCGTCGGTGGGTGGTGGTGGTGGTTGCCGGCGAGCACCACGTCGACGGCGGCTCTTTCTCCGGCGGACGGCGGTTCGGGTGGTCGTGGGCCTCGTCGGAGAAGTCTTCGGAGGTTAAATTGAGGTGGGGGTTAGCCTCCTAGTGGTGCCACGAGGCTACGGGTAGGAGTAGGGCGGTGGAGGAGTTCTCATCGAAGAGAACGTTGCCGGAGCCCGAGGCGGACGGAGTTGGCCGGAGTTGAGGAAGAAGGGCCCCTCGAGGCTCTTCCAGTGGCTAGGCGGGGTCAGGTGAGGTGGTGGAGTTGTGCGAGGGCGAGAGCAAGCTCGGGAGGTGCTATTTATAGATGGCCCGAGAAGGTTGCCGTGAATGGATAAGTCCGGCGAGTGTTACGGCGGCGTAGGGCATTGGTCGGGGTGGTTTTAGGGTTGAGTGCCATCGTGGAGGTCAACTGATTCCGTTTAGGTGCTGAACGAGCCGGGATTGGGTGCTTTGGGTATGCTCGACGGAACGGAGCGGCGCGGACCCGTCAGCGGCAGAGAGCATGTTCTGTGCTTGCCGGGCCACAACAACGGTGCTGCATGCGTGCGCTGGCAAGGAGAAGGCCATGCGGAGCTCTCAGGAGGTTTGGGCGGTGCCGAACGGTGTTATGCCATAGGGTTGCCCCCTGTCGGCCGCTACGGTGGTTCTGCCGCCGTGGAACACGCCAGCCTTGGGGTGAGCAGGCGCCAAGCGCCGAACGAGAGCCAAGCGCTCGTGTGGTGCTCCGGACAGGGAGGAGGGCTATGAGCAACGTGCCAAGTGCCTTTGTCGACGCGTGACTGAACTTCCGACGAAGGGAAGCGACCTTGAACTCTGAACTTTTACGAAAATGCAAAGAAAGCAGTGCCGGCGGTGTTCGACAGAATGATTTTGGTATGTGGGAGTTTCTCCTTGAGCTGATTTTTGGTGGAGTGGCCTCTCATTGCATCTGGAGGCTGCCTGAATTTTTGTGGAATTTTTGGAGCAGAGAAGGTATGAATTTCACCAAATTTGACAAATCTGGTCCAAACTTGCAGAGACTGAAATTTGAAATTTTTGAAAAGAAGAAGAGTGGATCTTGATTGTTCTAGGTTGAGGGTACCAAGGACTATCCAGGGGAGTTGGTTTGGGGTCAAAACTCAATTGCATTTAGGTACTTGCTTTGCAAATCACCTAGGCTCAAAATAATGGACAAAAAAGATTTGGGAGTAGAAATAAATGAAATAAAATTCAGAAATGGATTGAACTTGTTGAGACAGAATGTTTGGATTGCCCCAAAGTGGAAGGAGAGATTTTGGGAAGATTTTACCATGTGGTGCATGGTAAAATCATGAGTGGTCTCAATATTGGAGAAGATGCAAAACTCCTAGGGTTTTCTTTTTAAAAGAAAAATAGAACCCAAAAATTTTGAATTTTGAGAAGAGTGCAATCATAAGAAAAGTTTTTAAAAACCAAACACCAGAGTTGAAGGGGATGCCAAAATAAAATCCTTGCCAAAGGCAAAAAGTTTTTGAGAGAGAGATTTTTTGGAAGGGTTTAAATGACCTTCTTCAAATCCAACAAAGTTTTTGAAGAAAACCAAAAGAACATTTTTTGGAGTGTCACAACACCTACCCCCTTAGGAAAAATCTCGTCCCCGAGATTCCAGCCGATCCTCAAATAAATGTGGGTGCTCTGTCCGAAGAAAATCCTCTCTTTCCCAAGTGGCTTCACTTTTGGTGTGGTTGCTCCTTGAACTTTGAAGAACTTGATGGTTTTACATCGGGTTCTCCTTTCAGACTCTTCCAAGATTTTTATTGGATGCTCCCGATATGTAAGGCCTGGCTGCACGTCAATGTTTTCATGGGGTACTTGTTTCTCTGGGTTGCTCACACACTTCCTCAATTGTGAGACGTGGAACACGTCGTGGACGTCGGATAAATCTTCGGGTAAGTCTATTTGGTAGGCTACCGTGCCTTTCCGTGCCACTATGCAGAATGGTCCGATGAATCTTGGGGCTAGCTTCCCTTTAATCTTGAATCGATGCAGGCCTCTCATAGGGGATACTCGTAGGTACACAAATTCACCGGGTTCAAAATTGACTCCACAATGTTTCTGATCGTAATAACTCTTCTGTCAACTTTGGGCTGTCTTGATTCTGTCCTTAATTACCTTGACCTTATCTTCAGCCTCTTTGAGCATGTCTGGGCCGAAGATATGGCTGTCTCCGGTTTCCGACCAATTTAGCGGGGTACGACATCTTCGCCCGTACAGAGCTTCAAATGGTGCCATTTGCAGGCTGGCCTGATAACTGTTGTTATATGAAAATTCTGCGTCTGTTAAGCTCTCTTCCCAATTGGTCCCATAGGTGAGGACACATGCTCTCAGCATATCTTCTAGAATATGGTTTACTCACTCGGTCGCCCATACATGCAGGGATGGTATGCGATCTTGAATGCCAGCTGAGTTCGAGGCCTGTTGTAAGTGATCCCAAAATCGGAGGCAATTGAGTGCCTCTGTCCGAGATTATTTTCTTTGGGACTCCATGTAAGCAGACGATATAGGAAAGGTAGAGCCTAGCAAGCTTCTGAGTGGTGTGGGTTGTCTTCACGGGGATGAAGTGTGCTACTTTAGTCAGTCTATCAGTGATGACCCATATGGCATCATGTCCGTGTCGTGACCGAGGTAGTCCAACAATAAAATCCATTCCAATCTCGTCCCATTTCCACTCAGGTATCTTATTTGGTTGCAATAGTCCGACCGGTTTCTGGTGCTCGGCCTTGATGCGTTGACATGAGTCACAACATGCAATAAACGTGGCTATGTCTCTTTTTATACCATGCCACCAATATGTTTCTTGAAGATCTTTGTACATTTTTGTTCCTCCAGGATGGATTGAATACGAATGGTGTGGCCTTCGCCAAGATTTGTTGTTTAAGGTCATGGATATTTAGTGCATAAAGTCTATTCTCCTACCACAATATTCCTTGCTCATCGATAACGAATTACGAAGCCTTGCCCAAATTCATCTTCCGTTTATGCCTTCAATCTTTGGGGTGTCCACGTTGAGCCTCTTTAACCTTCTCTATCGGGGTGGGCTGTAACTCTAAGTTCGACACTGCGCCTTCGGTGACCACCATCGATTGAGCTTAGCAAATTCCTGCTGAAATTCAGGTCTCAAGTTTGGCATGTTGTCGTTGTTCGGACTGGGGTTCCGACTTAGAGCATCTGCTACAACATTTGCTTTGCCTGGGTGGTAGTGGATTCCAACATCATAATCCTTTACTAATTCCAACCAGCATCGCTGCCGTAAATTGAGTTCTGGTTGTGTGAAAATATACTTGAGGCTCTTGTGGTCCGTGTATATTTCTAGCGATTTCAAGTAAGAAGTGTCTCCATTCCTTGAGTGCATGAATTACTCTGCTAATTCCAGGTCATGAGTAGGATAATTTTCCTCATGCTTGCGAAGTTGTGCGGAAACATATCGTCAACCTTGCCTTCTTGCATTAATACGCACCGAGGCCCTTCGAGATGCGTCACAATATACCTCAAAATTCTTGTGTATGTACGGCACAATTAATCTGGTGCTATCGTCGGTTTCCTCTTGAGTTCTTGGAAACTTTTCTAAGCTTCCGTCCATTCAAACTTCCTGTCTTTCTTGAGTAGTTGCGTCATTGGCTTTGCTATGGTGGAGAATCCTTCAATAAATCTTCGGTAGTATCCTGCCATTCCCAAGAAACTTCGTACATCCGTCACGCTGGCTGGTGGTTTCTAGCCAAGTACGACCTTGACTTTTTCCGGGTCTACGGCAATGCCTTCTTGGGTTAATACATGGCCCAGAAAACCTACTTGTCTTAGCCAAAATTCGCACTTGCTGAACTTAGAGTACAATTGATGTTTCCTGAGTTCCCCTAGTACAATTCGGAGATGTTCAGCGTGCTCTTCTGGTGTCCTGGAGTGTACCAGAATATCATCGATAAATACCACAACAAACTTGTCCATAAACTTCATGACTACTTTGTTCATGAGGTGAACAAAATATGCGAGGGCGTTTGTTAGCCCGAATGGCATTACGGTGAGCTCATACAATCCGTATCTGGAGGTGAAAGATGTCTTGGGGATATCTTCGGTTCGCACTTTCAATTGATGGTATCCTGACCTCAAGTCAATCTTTGAGAATACCTTGGCCTGAGCGAGTTGATCGAATAAATCATTTATTCGTGGCATCGGATACTTGTTCTTGATTGTGACCATATTTAGCGCTTGATAGTCTATGCACAATCTCAATGTTCCATCCTTCTTTTTGGCAAATAAAATTGGTGAACCCCAAGGTGAGGAACTGGCTCGTATATACCCTTTTTCCAATAATTCCTTTATTTGCTTCTTCAATTCTACCAATTCAGATGGTGCCATTCTGTATGGTTTCTTGTATATGGGGGCGGTTCCAGGTGCTAGCTCAATGCTGAATTCTATCTCTCGATGCGGTGGCATGCCAGTAGTTCTTGAGAAATACGTGCGGAAATTCACACACTCTGGAACCTGTTGGGGAGCGTAGTAATTTCAAAATTTTCCCTACGCACACGCAAGATCATGGTGATGCATAGCAACGAGAGGGAGAGTGTTGTCTACGTACCCTCGTGAGACCAAGCGGAAGCGATCACAACGTAGAGGAAGTAGTCGTACGTTCTCCTCGCGATCCAACCGATCGGTAGCGTTACTCCGGCGCCTCCGAGTTCTTGGCACACGTTCAACTCGGTGGCGCTCCTCGAGCTCCGATCCAGCAAAGCTCGGGAGAGAGTTCCGTCGGCCTGACGGCGTGGTGGCGATCTTGATGTTCTACCGGCAGGCTTCGCCTAAGCACCGCCACGATATGACCGAGGTGGAATATGGTGGAGGGGCACCGCACTGCAGCTGAGAGCGATCTCAAGGATCAACTTGTGTGTTCTAGGGTGCCCCCCTGCCCCCGTATATAAAGGAGCAAGGGGGAGGGCCGGCCGGCCCTCGGAGGCGCGCCAAGGGAGGGGGGAGTCCTCCTCCTAGTGGGAGTAGGACTCCCCTTTCCTAGTCCTACTAGGAAGAAGGAAGGGGGAAGGAAAGAGAGGGAGAGGAAGAGGGAAAGGGGGGCCGCGCCCCCCCTCCTTGTCCAATTCGGACTGCCCATGGGGGCGCCACCTCACAGTGCGGCCTCTCTCTCCCTCTTGGCCCAATAAGGCCCATTACTTCCCGGGGTTCCGGTAACCCCTCGGCACTCCGTTTTCTCCGGAAACTTCCGGAACCTTTCCGGTGTCCGAATATAGCCGTCCAATATATCAATCTTTATGTCTCGATCATTTTGAGACTCCTCGTCATGTCCGTGATCACATCCAGGACTCCGAACTCCTTCGGTACATCAAAATACACAAACTCATAATATAACCGTCATTGAAACCTTAAGCGTGCGGACCCTACGGTTCGAGAATAATGTAGACATGACCGAGACACGTCTCCGGTCAATAACCAATAGAGGGACCTGGATGCCCATATTGGCTCCTACATATTCTCTGAAGATCTTTATCGGTCAGATCGCATAACAACATCGTTGTTCCCTTTGTCATCGGTATGTTACTTGCCCGAGATTTGATCGTCGGTATCCAATACCTAGTTCAATCTCGTTACCGGCAAGTCTCTTTACTCGTTACGTAATGCATCATTCCGTAACTAACTCATTAGCTACATTGCTTGCAAGGCTTATAGTGATGTGCATTACCGAGAGGGCTCAGAGATACCTCTCCAGAGCAATCGGAGTGACAAAACCTAATCTCAAAATACACCAACCCAACATGTACCTTTGGAGACACCTGTAGTACTCCTTTATAATCACCCGATTCGTTGTGACGTTTGGTAGCACCAAAGTGTTCCTCCGGTAAGCAGGAGTTGCATAATCTCATAGTTACGAGGAACATGTATAAGTCATGAAGAAAGCAATAGCAACATACTAAGCGATCAAGTGCTAGGCTAACGGAATGGGTCATGTCAATCAGATCATTCTCCTAATGATGTGATCCCGTTAATCAAATGACAACTCATGTCTATGGTTAGGAAACATAACCATCTTTGATTAACGAGCTAGTCAAGTAGAGGCATACTAGTGACACTCTGTTTGTCTATGTATTCACACATGTATTATGTTTCGGTTAATACAATTCTAGCATGAATAATAAACATTCATCATGATATAAGGAAATAAATAATAACTTTATTATTGCCTCTAGGGCATATTTCCTTGATCTCCCACTTGCACTAGAGTCAATAATCTAGTTCACATCGCCATGTGATTTAACATCAATAGTTCACATCTATATGTGGTTAACACCCATAGTTCACATCGACATGTGACCAACACCCAAAAGGGTTTACTAGAGTCGTAATCTAGCTCACATCGCTATGTGATTAACACCCAAAGAGTACTAAGGTGTGATCATGTTTTGTTTGTGAGAGAAGTTTAGTCAACGGATGCCACATTCAGATCCGTATGTATTTTGCAAATTTCTATGTCTACAATGCTCGCACGGAGCTACTCTAGCTAATTGCTCCCACTTTCAATATGTATCCAGATTGAGACTCGAGTCATCTAGATTAGTGTTTAAAACTTGCATCGGCGTAACCCTTCTGACGAACCTTTTTCACTTCCATAATCGAGAAACACATCCTTATTCTACTAAGGATAATTTTGACCGCTTGTCCATTGATCTACTCCTAGATCACTATTGCACTCCTTGCCAAGCTTAGTGGTAGGGTATGCAATAGATCTGGTACCTGATATGACATACTTTATAGAACCTATGGCTGATGCATAGGGAATGACTTTCATTCTCTTTCTATCTTCTGCCGTGGTCGGGTTTTGAGTCTTACTCAATCTCACACCTTGTAACACAGGTAAGAACTCTTTGTTTGACTGTTCCATTTTGAACTACTTCAAAATCTTGTCAAGGTATGTATTCATTGAAAAAACTTATCAAGCGTCTTGATCTATCTCTATAGATCTTGATGCTCAATATGTAAGCAACTTCACCGAGGTCTTTCTTTGAAAAACTCCTTTCAAACACTCCTTTATGCTTTGCAGAATAATTCTACATTATTTCCGATCAACAACATGTCATTCACATATACTTTATCAGAAAGGCTGTAGTGCTCCCACTCACTTTCTTGTAAATACAGGCCTTTCCAAAAGTCTGTATAAAATCATATGCTTTGATCAACACATCAAAGCGTATATTCCAACTCCGAGATGCTTGCACCAGTCCATTGATGGATCATTGGAGCTTGCACATTTTGTTAGCTCCTTTAGGATTGACAAAACCTTACGGTTGCATCATATACAACTCTTCTTTAATAAATCCATTAAAGAATGTAGTTTTGACATCCATTTGCCAGATTTCATAAAATGTGGCAATTGCTAACATGATTCAGACAGACTTAAGCATCGCTTCTGATTGAGAAAATCTCATTGTAGTCAACACCTTGAACTTGTCGAAAACCTTTTTGTGACAAGTCGAGCTTTGTAGATAGTAACACTACTATCGGTGTCCGTCTTCCTCTTGAAGATCCATTTATTTAACATGGCTTCTTGATCATCGAGCAAGTCAATCAAAGTCCATACTTTTGTTCTCATACATGGATCATATCTCAGATTTTATGGCCTCAAGCCATTTCATGAGTCTGGGCTCATCATCGCTTCCTCATAGTTCGTAGGTTCATCATGGTCTAGTAACATGACTTCCGAACATGATTACCGTACTACTACAGTGCGGATCTTACTCTGGAAGACCTACGAGGTTTGGTAGCAACTTGATCTGAAGTTTCATGATCATCATCATTAACTTCCTCACTAATTGGTGTAGGAATCACTTTGGAACTGATTTACGTGATGAACTACTTTCCAATAATGGTTAATGTATAATTAACTCATCAAGTTCTACTTTCCTCCCACTCACTTCTTTCGAGAGAAACTTCGTCTCTAGAAAGGATCCATCTTATCAACGAAAAACTTGCCTTCGGATCTGTGATAGAAGGTGTACCCAATAGTTACCTTTGGGTATTCTATGAAGACGCACTTCTCGATTTGGGTTTGAGCTTATCGGTGAAAACTTTTCACATAAGCATCACAACTCCAAACTTTTAAGAAACGACGACTTAGGTTTCTTGTTAAACCATAGTCCATATGGTGTCGTCTCAACGGATTTAGATGGTGCCCTATTAAGCGTGAATGCAGCTGTCTCTAATGCATAACCCCAAAATGATAGTGGTAAACCGATAAGAGACACCATAGATCGCACCATATCAAATAAAGTGCTTGATTCTGACGTTCGGACACACCATAACATTGTGGTGTTCCGTGTGGCCTTGAGCTGTGAAACTATTCCACATTATTTTAATTGAAGACCAAACTCGTAACTCAATTATTCGTCTTTGCGATTAGATCGCGAAACTTTATTTTCTTGTTACGATGATTTTTCCACTTCAATCTGAAATTCTTTGAACCTTTCAACTATTTCAGACTTATGTTTCATCAAGTAGATATACCCATATCTGCTCAAATCATCTAGTGAAAGTCAGAAAATAACGATACTTGCCACGAGCATCAACACTCATTGGATCGCATACATCGGTATGTATTATGTCAAATTATTCAGTAGATTGTTCCAATGTTAATGAGAAAGGCGTTTTAGTCTTCTTGCCCAAAGCGGCACGGTTACTTAAGCATCAAATGATTCATAATCAAGTGATTCCAAAAGTCCATCAGCATGGAGTTTTCTTCATGCGCTTTACACCAATATGACCTAAACGGCAGTGCCACAAATAAGTTGCACTATCATTATTAACTTTGCATCTTTTGGTTTCAATATTATGAATATGTGTATCACTATGATCGAGATCCAATGAATCATTTTCATTGGGTGTGTAACCATATAAGGTTTTATTCATGTAAGCAGAACAACAATTTATTCTCTTACTTAAATGAATAACCGTATTGCAATAAACATGATCAAATCATACTTATGCTCAACACCAAATAACACTTATTTAGGTTCCATACTAATCCCGAAAGTATAGGGAGTGTGCGATGATGATCATATCAATCTTGGAACTACTTCCAACACTCATCTTCACTTCCCCTTCAACTAGTTTACATTCATTCTGCAACTCCTGTTTCAAGTTACTACTCTTAGCAACTGAACCAAGATTATCAAATACCGAGGGGTTGCTACGAACACTAGTAAAATACACATCAATAATCTGTATCTCAAATATACCTTTGTTCACTTTGCCATCCTTCTTATCCGCCAAATACTTGGGGTAGTTCCGCTTCTAGTGACCAGTTCCATTGCAGCAAAAGCACTTAGTCTCGGGCTTAGGTCCAGACTTGGGTTTCTTCACTCGAGCAGCAACTTGCTTGCCGTTCTTCTTGAAGTTCCCTTCTTCCCTTTGCCCTTTTCCTTGAGACTAGTGGTCTTGTCAATCATCAACACTTGATGCTCTTTCTTGATTTCTACCTTCGTCGATTTCAACATCACGAAGAGCTCGGGAATCGTTTTCGTCATCCCTTGCATACTATAGTTCATCACGAAGTTCTAGTAACTTAGTGTTGGTGACTAGAGAATTACATCAATCACTATCTTATACGGAAGATTAACTCCCACTTGATTCAAGCGATTGAAGTACCCAGACAATCTGAGAACATGCTCACTAGTTGAGCGATTCTCTTCCATCTTTTAGCTATAGAACTTGTTGGAGATTTCATATCTCTCAACTCGGGTATTTGTTTAAATATTAACTTCAATTCCTGGAACATCTCATATGGTCCATGACGTTCAAAACGTCTTTGAAGTCCCGATTCTAAGCTGTTAAGTATGGTGCACTAAACTATCAAGTAGTCATCATATTGAGCTAGCCAAAGCGTTCATAACGTCTACATTTGCTCCTGCAATAGGTCCATCACCTAGCGGTGCATTAAGGACATAATTCTTCTGTGCAACAATGAGGATAAACCTCAGATCACGGATCCAATCCGCATCATTGCTACTAACATTTTTCAATACAATTTTCTCTAGGAACACATATAAAAACATAGGGAAGCAACAACGCGAGCTATTGGTCTACAACATAATTTGCAAAATACTACCAGGACTAAGTTCATGATAAATTTGAGTTCAATTAATCATATTACTTAAGAACTCCCACTTAGACAGACATCTCTCTAGTCATCTAAGTGATCACGTGATCCAAATCAACTAAACCATAACCGATCATCACGTGAGATGGAGTAGTTTTCAATGGTGAACATCTTATGTTGATCATATCTACTATATGATTCACGCTCGACCTTTCGGTCTCCGTGTTCGAGGCCATATCTGCATATGCTAGGCTCGTCAAGTATAACTTTGAGTATTCTGCGTGTGCAAAACTGGCTTGCACCCATTGTAGATGGACGTAGAGCTTATCACACCCGATCATCACGTGGTGTCTCGGCGACGAACTTTAACTTTGGCAACGGTGCATACTCGGAGAACACTACTTGATAATTTTAGTGAGAGATCATCTTAAAATGCTACCGTCAATCAAAGCAAAATAAGATGCATAAAGGATAAACATCACATGCAATCAATATAAGTGATATGATATGGCCATCATCATCTTGTGCTTGTGATCTCCATCTCAAGCACCGTCGTGATCACCATCGTCACCGTAGCGACACCTTGATCTCCATCGTAGCATCGTTGTCGTTACGCCATCTATTGCTTCTACGACTATCGCTACCGCTTAGTGATAAAGTAAAGCAATTACAGTATGCGTTGCATTTCATACAATAAAGCGACAACCATATGGCTCCAGCGGTTGCCGATAACTTCGGTTACAAAACATGATCATCTCATACAATAAAATATAGCATCACGTCTTGACCATATCACATCACAACATGCCTGCAAAAACAAGTTAGACGTCCTCTACTTTGTTGTTGCAAATTTTACGTGGCTGCTATGGGCTTAAGTAAGAACCAATCTCACCTACGCATCAAGACCACAATGATACTTCGTCAATTAGACTCCGTTTTAACCTTCTCAAGGACCGGGCGTAGCCTTTTCAGTTCAACTAAAGTGAGAGAGACAGACACCCGCCAGCCACCTTTAAGCACGAGTGCTCGTAGCAGTGAAACCAGTCTCGCGTAAGCGTCTGGCGTAATGTCGGTCCGGCCGCTTCATCTCACAATACCGCTGAACCAAAGTATGACATCTTTGGTAGGCGGTATGACTTGTATCGCCCACAACTCACTTGTGTTCTACTCGTGCAAAACATCAAACCATAAAAACCTAGGCTCGATACCACTGTTGGGGAACGTAGTAATTTCAAAATTTTCCCTACGCACACGCAAGATCATGGTGATGCATAGCAACGAGAGGGGAGAGTGTTGTCTCGTACCCTCGTGAACCCGAAGCGGAAGCGATCTGGCGTAGAGGAAGTAGTCGACGTTCTCCTCGCGATCCAACCGATCCCAGCGCCCGTTACTCCGGCGCCTCCGAGTTCTTGGCACACGCGTTCAGCTCGGTGGCGCTCCTCAGGCTCCGATCCAGCAAAGCTCCGGGAGAGAGAGTTCACAAGACGACGGCCAGGCGTGGTGGCGATCTTGATGTTCTACTGACGCAGGCTTCGCCTAAGCACCGCCACGATATGACCGAGGTGGAATATGGTGGAGGGGCACCGCTGCAGCTAAGGAACGATCTCAAGGATCAACTTGTGTGTTCTAGGGTGCCCCTGCCCCGTATATAAAGGAGCAAGGGGAGGGCCGGCCGGCCCTAGGAGGCGCGCCAAGGGAGGAGTCCTCCTCCTAGTGGGAGTAGGACTCCCCTTTCCTAGTCCTACTAGGAAGAAGGAAGGGGGAAGGAAAGAGAGGGAGAGGAAGAGGGAAAGGGGGGCCGCGCCCCCCCTCCTTGTCCAATTCGGACTCCCCATGGGGGGGGGGGGCGCGCGCCACCTCCTGGTGCGGCCCTCTCTCTCCCCTCTTGGCCCAATAAGGCCCATTACTTCCCCGGGGGGTTCCGGTAACCCCTCCGGCACTCCGGTTTTCTCCGGAAACTTCCGGAACCTTTCCGGTGTCCGAATATAGCCGTCCAATATATCAATCTTTATGTCTCGATCATTTTGAGACTCCTCGTCATGTCCGTGATCACATCCGGGACTCCGAACTCCTTCGGTACATCAAAATACACAAACTCATAATATAACCGTCATCGAAACCTTAAGCGTGCGGACCCTATGGTTCGAGAATAATGTAGACATGACCGAGACACGTCTCCGGTCAATAACCAATAGCGGGACCTGGATGCCCATATTGGCTCCTACATATTCTCACGAAGATCTTTATCGGTCGAGACCGCATAACAACATCGTTGTTCCCTTTGTCATCGGTATGTTACTTGCCCGAGATTTGATCGTCGGTATCCAATACCTAGTTCAATCTCGTTACCGGCAAGTCTCTTTACTCGTTACGTAATGCATCATTCCGTAACTAACTCATTAGCTACATTGCTTGCAAGGCTTATAGTGATGTGCATTACCGAGAGGGCCCAGAGATACCTCTCCGACAATCGGAGTGACAAAACCTAATCTCGAAATACGCCAACCCAACATGTACCTTTGGAGACACACTGTAGTACTCCTTTATAATCACCCGATTACGTTGTGACGTTTGGTAGCACCAAAGTGTTCCTCCGATGGCAGGAGTTGCATAATCTCATGAATTACGGGGAACATGTATAAGTCATGAAGAAAGCAATAGCAACATACTAAGCGATCAAGTGCTAGGCTAACGGAATGGGTCATGTCAATCAGATCATTCTCCTAATGATGTGATCCCGTTAATCAAATGACAACTCATGTCTATGGTTAGGAAACATAACCATCTTTGATTAACGAGCTAGTCAAGTAGAGGCATACTAGTGACACTCTGTTTGTCTATGTATTCACACATGTATTATGTTTCCGGTTAATACAATTCTAGCATGAATAATAAACATTCATCATGATATAAGGAAATAAATAATAACTTTATTATTGCCTCTAGGGCATATTTCCTTCAGAACCTTGCTCAATTCAGGAATATCCACCTTGTTCAATCTCGGTTGCCGTGATATTTTTCTTTCCTTGGCTGAAACCTTTATGGTCTTCCCGTGGTGGTGGGTGAGAATTACGGTCCTGTTGAAGCAGTCAATAAAACCTTTGTTGGTGGTTAACCAATCCATCCCTAAGATGACATCCAGTCCTTTATTTTCCAACACGATAAGATTTGCGTGAAACGTCAACCCTTCAAACTCGATAACCACACCCTGGCAATAACTTTGGGTAACTTGCTTAATTCCAGGTGACTTGACGATCATAGATTTTTCCAAGGGAAGCATCGAAAAATTATTTTGCAAGGCAAACCTTTTCGAAACGAATGAGTGAGAAGCTCCAGAATCAAACAAAACCATGGCAGGGATTGTGTTGACGGAAGCGCATGCAGTCACGATATCTGGGGCATTTTGTGCTTCCTCTTTGGTCACGTGGTTCAGATGACCCTTCCTGTGGTTGTTATTTGGGTTGAAATTGTTGCGCTTTGGCGCCGAACCATTGCCTCCATTGTTCGGCTTTGGGGTCGAGTTCCTTGGCTTGGGGCACTGCTTGGCATAGTGCCCTTCTTCTCCTAAGCGTAACAGTAACGCCTGGGCGGTATGTGAACTCCTTGTCCCTTGCATGAAAATTCTTGATTGGGCGTGAGGCGCTTGTCGTGGGTTTGGGTGTCCAGTTTTTACGAGCGTCTGTCCTGCTGCGGTGGTTGCGGGCATGATTAGTCTGGTCCCTCTTCCGCTTGCGAAAATCTTCTAAGCTGCGTCTCTCATTTTCCAAGGTAATGGCCTTATCCACCAGCGTCTTAAAATCTGGAAAGGTGTGCACGACCAATTGGCATTTAAGCACGGGTGTCGTAATCGTCTAGGAATTTCTCCATCTTTTGTTTTTCCGACATACGCTCCTCGTTGGCGTAGCAAGACAATGAGAGTAAACCGATTTGTTGTATTCTCGACACCGTCATTGTCCTTTTGAGGTCATCAAATTCTCTCTTTTTGATCTTCATAAGACTCTTAGGAATATGTGCCCCACGAAAACCTTCTTTAAATTCCTCCCATGTTATATTATTTTCGTTGGGGTGCATGTGTAGGAAATTTTCCCACCACGATGCGGCTGCTCCAGTGAGATAGTGCGGAGCATAAAGCACTTTCTCAAGATCTGAACACTGGGCAATAATTAATTTTCTTTCCATGTCTCGAAGGCAGTCTTCGGCTTCAAGAGGTTTGTCAGTGTGTGAAAAAGTTTGGGGACGTGTCTTACATGGCTCGAGATAACTTTGATTGCTGCTGACATCTGTCCATGGGGATTCCCCATATTGTTGACTTGGGTCATTATTTCCTGATGTTGTTGCTGACTTTGCTCGTAATGACGGCTCGTTTGGGAAGGTGTCGTTTCACCGTCCTGTTGACCTGGCCCTGTGTGAAATTGTTGCTTGGGGGTGTGCCAAAATTTTCCTCTGACGGAGTTGGCATGGAGCGCGTCCAAGGACGAGACATTGTTCACTCTGGGGATATATTTTGTAACACTCATAAGAAAATAAATTGAGTCGCAAAAATCAATAAATTCATGAAGACGGAAAAAGTCGCAAATACTCCAAGATTTTTCAAGAGAATAAACGTTTGCGCACGGAGAAGGACTGCTCATTACATATCTTACATGCAAGCAGTAATTATACAATACATCACTCAGGATATGCGTACATAATCCTGACATGTTATTTAGGCTAGTGCACTCCTCCAGTTCCTACATGATGCGCAAACAAGCTACTTCTCACAGCCTATGTACATATAAACATATCGTACAAGTTGGTACATCGCATGGCGGCTAAGCGTACTTAGTCGGAGATGGTAAGGATTTCCCTTGGCCTGCCAAGGGTGAGGCGCAGTGAGGCTGGGGACTCAACCTCCTCTTCGGTGATAGGCTCCAGACGTGAGGTGCTGCGCTGAGTTGGTGGAGCAGGTGCCCTATGTGGGACAACTCGAACATGAGCGGGAACGAGGGGTGGTGCAGAACAAACCGGAGTAGGCGCAATGACATGGTTGAACTCCTCCGTGGTAGGCAGGCGACGAGTAGTGGTGAGAGCAGTAGGAGCAAACGATGCTAATGACGAGACGAAAGTCAGTGGCGGTGCGGCGCGCAGGAGCTCCCTCTGTTGGCGGCACAACCATGGATCGAGTCCATGCGGGCAGCTACAAAGTCGCCCACCGGGTTGTCGAAGGCTGCTTCCAAAGCCGGAGATACTCGATAAGCATCTCAAAAGCTTCGTCTCGTTCTCCTCTGGGGCAAGAGAACGCGTAGTGGCAGGTGTATGGCACGTGACATGGCAGGTAGCGGTAACGACGAGTCTTCATTGAAGGAAGGATGTCCCTGAGACGAGCTATCGCCTTACGGGCTGCCATCTGCAGTGCATGCTTCTCCATGGGCATGGCTCTCCCCAAGAACCGGAAGCGGCGTAACTCAATACGCCCTCCCTTGAATTGCACCACGGCTTGGTGCATGGATAGACGGTCATTGACCTTGTCTTTGAGAAAGTGAAAAAAGGGCATGGTGGCCCCATCGCGACTTAGACGATGAAGGAGAGGAGCTTGACGAACCCATCGGGCATGTTGGCGAACATCTGTGACTCGCAGTCGTTGCCAGCCATCTACAAAAGTAGGAAAAATCCTGAGTAGTCAAATCATAAATTTATGCTGACTGTCAGAAATTGACTACATTTCCAAAAATAATAAACAGCTCTATTTTGCTAATATCCGATTAGCGATCGCACCTAGTGGCTTCCTACAATCAGCCTGGCTCTGGTACCAAGCTTGTAACGACCGGTTTTTCAATAAAATATTTATTGAGAAACCGACCTATAAATTCCAGTATGAGGAGAATCCTCCTCACTGGAGACAAAACTTTGATACAATAAGCCAGTAGCATTACAATATTACAGGGTCGAGCTGAAGATGCCCAACCAATTATTACAAATGCGCCAATAATTATACATAATGGCGGATATGACACAATGGTGTGGGGTGGCAATACTACTGACTCGAGATATAAGTGATTGGTGGAATAACACAGCGGGGTGGATGATAAGACTACTACACTGGCAGCTCATCGAGCGTCGAGGTGAGGCTCGATGAATTTATTTGGGTAGCGGAAGCGGATATAACACAATGACCAAATCCAGGGTCGCACGAGACTGACTGGGAATCCTCTAGGCGCCGGACTCGCTATCGAACTCTTCATCCATGAGATCGCCTTCGTCAGCATCTGGCCAAATCAACAAGCCAGGTGAGTACTTCGAAAGTACTCGCAAGACAGTTCGGACAAAAGATATAACAAATGTATGCATGAATGCGACATGATTGATTTTTAACAATGTGCAATCAAATCAGTATAACAAAGTAAGTAAAAAGGGAATTGGCGGTAGTCCGCTCGAAAACCCAAAGAAGATAAACTCAAAACCGATCGGGTGTCTGAAGCGACGCCTCGAAGGGTGAACAAATAAGTAAAACATGCCTCAGTCGGGCGTCTAAGCGACACCTCATAAAGGGCTTATATTGAAAGAAAAGACAAGCGTGCCGCAGTCGGACGTCTGGGCGACATCGCAGAAAGGGCTTATAGCAAAAGTAAATAATAACAATGCCGCAGTCGGACGTCTGAGCGACATCACGGAAAGGGCTTATCATAAAAGTAAATAATAACAATGCCGCAGTCGGACGTCCGGGCGACATCGCAGAAATGGCTTATAACAAAAGTAAATAGTAACTTGATTACGCGATCGGACGTCCGAGCGACATCGCAGAAAGGGCTTATAACAAAAGTAAATAATAACAATGTCATGATCGGACGTCTGGCGACATCGCAGAAAGGGCTTATAACAAAAGTAAATAATAACAATGCCGCGATCGGACGTCTGAGCGACATCGCAGAGGGCTTATAAGAAAAGTAAATAATAACAATGCCGCAGTCGGACGTCTGAGCGACATCGCAGAAAGGGCTTATAACAAAAGTAAATAATAACAATGCCGCAGTCGGACGTCTGAGCGACATTACAGAAAGGGCTTATAATTTGTTATACATAACTGACAAGAAATGGTGTTCACGGAAAATATTCCTCACAAGGCAATAAGCGGGTTAGTCCATCCACAGGAAAATAAACATTTAACACTCATATGGTTCTCAGGAGTTTCTGTCACCGAGACTGTCACTTGACAAGATAGGATGAACACAATACTTGGACATGGATAAGATGAAATTCAAGAATTTTGACTCTGTAGAGTTTGTACTAAAATTATCCACAGCCAACGGATTTCCGTAGTCGCGAAGGACTAGTTCCGTTTACGGTATTTCGGAGGAAACACAGCTAACCAAAGACACACCCATCATACCTCACGTTGCTGGGAATCACCCTAGACAGCGTTCAAGAAAAACTTTGAGACGGGAGATCACAATCTCGAATAGCATGGGATCAAATTTATATCTGGCAGCTCTAAGGGTGGCCCCTCTCGGTCCCAACCGGAAACACCCATGCCCCCTGACTGGATGAAAGGCTTTAATCCAGGGCCATGGAACCTTCATCCCGGCCTCTCGATTTGGTGTGTACCAGGAAGTGGTTTGCAACTTACTAAGCTGTATCCCTTGCGGGAAACAGGTGGTAGTACGAAAGGGGAGACGGACGGGAATTTGACGGATTTATGTTGACACTGGGTCAACGATCTGGCATAAGACTGGCATGCTACAACACTGTCATCTTACCCATTCTCATGCCAACTCATGGCCATGCAACATGTTTCCAACAACTCATGGATTTCCCGAAACTCACTTGCCTCAACTCTTACGAGATAAACTTTCATCGAGATGCTCATGAACATGCCGTGATACAAAAGTAATGCAAACATGCCCAAACACTCATCATATCAAAAGTTCAAACATGCTTGCCTGGTTCGGAGTAGTCGGGGTCTAGCTCGGTGAAGTTCGCGGTTCCGTCACCTCCTTCGATATCTACAGTACACAAAACACACGCGCTAACATAAATACCGTGGGGTACAGAAAAGTAATCCAAATATTTTTCCAATAAATATGTTAAAAAACTAGACAAAGTTTTGAAGAGGACAGAAAAAGAATCACTCAAAAATTCCTTTCTGTTAAAAAGTTATAAGAGTTTTGGTCCAAGGACCCATCTGTAATGGAACAGAAAACCCTCAGGGGCCTAAGTAGAAAAGTGCAGAAAAACGGTTCAGAGTAGAAAGCGTATTTGCCAGAGTACGCTTTCAGAAAACGGTTCAAGAAAAAAACAGAGAGGCTGACGGGCAGGTCCCACCCGTCAGGTTTGAATATTTGAAAGAGGCGGCAGAGCACGACGGTGCCCGAGAGCCGCGGTGGTCGCCGGCGGCGATCCACGGTGAGGTAGGGAGATCGGAAGGTACCTCCGTGCTCAGGGCGCCATTCCACGTCGGTGGGTGGTGGTGGTGGTCGCCGGCGAGCACCACGTCGATGGCGGCTCTTGCTCCGGCGGACGGCGGTTCGGGTGGTCGTGGGCCTCGTCGGAGAGTGCTGCGGAGGTTAAATTGAGGTGGGGGTTAGCCTCCCTAGTGGTGCCACGAGGCTACGGGCAAGAGTAGGGCGGTGGAGGAGTTCTCATCGAAGAGAACGTTGCCGGAGCTGGAGGCGGACGGAGTTGGCCGGAGTCGAGGACGAAGGGCCCTCGAGGCTCTTCCGGTGGCTAGGCGGGTCCGGTGAGGTGGTGGAGTTGTGCGAGGCGAGAGCAAGCTTCGGGGTGCTATTTATAGATGGCCCGAGGCGGTTGCCGTGAACGGATAAGTTCGGCGAGTGTTACGGTGGCGCAGGGCATTGGTCGGGGTGGTTTTAGGGTTGAGTGCCATCGTGGAGGTCAACTGATTCCGTTTAGGTGCTGAACGAGCCGGGATTGGGTGCTTTGGGTATGCTCGACGGAACGGAGCGCGCGGACCTGCCGGGCGGCAGAGAGCACGCGTTACGTGCTTGCCGGCCACGGCGACGGTGCTGCATGCGTCTTGTTGGCAAGGAGAAGGCCACGCGGAGCTCTCAGGAGGTTTGGGCGGTGCCGAACGACGTTATGCCACAGGGTTGCCCCCTGTCGGCCGCTACGGTCGTTCTGCCACCGTGGAACACGCCGGCGCAGGCGGGCCAGGGCGCCACCGACGCCAGGAACGAGCCAAGCGCTCGTGTGGTGCTCCGGACAGGGAGGAGGGGCTGTGAGCAACGTGCCAAGTGCACTGTCGACGCGTGACTGAACTCTGACGAAGGGAAACGACACTGAACTCCGAAACTCTGAACTTTTCTAAAAATGCAAAGAAACAGTGCCGGCCAGGTGTTCGACAGAATGATTTTGGTATGTGGGGGTTTCTCCTTGAGCTGATTTTTGGTGGAGTGGCCTCTCATTGCATCTGGAGGCTCCCTGAATTTTTGTGGAATTTTTGGAGTAGAGAAGGTATGAATTTCACCAAATTTGACAAATCTGGTCCAAACTTGCAGAGACTGAAATTTGAAATTTTTGAAAATAAGAAGAATGGATCTTGATTGTTCTAGGTTGAGGGTACCAAGGACTATCCAGGGGAGTTGGTTTGGGGTCAAAACTCAATTGCATTTAGGTACTTGCTTTGCAAATCACCTAGGCTCAAAATAATGGACAGAAAAGATTTGGGAGGAGAAATAAATGAAATAAAATTTAGAAATGGATTGAACTTGTTGAGACAGAATGTTTGGATTGCCCCAAAGTGGAAGGAGAGATTTTGGGAAGATTTTACCATGTGGTGCATGGTAAAATCATGAGTGGTCTCAATATTGGAGAAGATGCAAAACTCCTAGGGTTTTCTTTTTAAAAGAAAAATAGAACCCAAAAATTTTGAATTTTGAGAAGAGGGCAATCAGAAGAAAAGTTTTTAAAAACCAAACACCAGAGTTGAAGGGGATGCCAAAATAAAATCCTTGCCAAAGGGAAAAAGTTTTTGAGAGAGAGATTTTTTGGAAGGTTTTAAATGACCTTCTTCAAATCCAACAAAGTTTTTGAAGAAAACCAAAAGAACATTTTTTGAGTGTCACAGTGCACTTGTTGATACTCCTACTAGAATAGAGGCTAGACATGAGACTAGATGCGAGGAAGCAACGTCTACTTCTTTACACTCGAAGAAGAAAGAAGCACGCAAGATCGAGCCTCCGCAGATCAATAATGAATGCATCGAGAAGGCACTAATCCAACTTATAGGAGTAGTAAAATGTATTCTTGTGGTTCTTGTTTTCTTTGGTCTTGCTTTTCTAGTCAAAATTATTGCTGGAGTTCGTGCAAAACGGAGGTTTGTTTGGGGTCGTGTGTTGGAGTTGGCCTTACAAGTGGGACCGCAGTTAAGGAAACCGACTATCGGCAAACCCCCACCTCGCCGCTTGTATGATGGCTGAAGTTAGAGAAACAACGAGGTTGAAGAGATTGCTCTAGCACGGACTCCAAGAAATAATATGGTGCCAGATGGAAGTCGTGCTGGTTGTGTGTGTCGTACTCCTGGACGTGAATGCTTGTTCTGGCCCATGCCACCCTACTACTCCTACTACTTACTCCTACTATATAGTATCAAGGATTCGAGGTGCTGGTTACATACAGCGAACACATTAACATATGGCTACAAAGAAAACACCCGCGACGCAGCGAAGCATGTGAAGCTAGTACAAATAGTGTACTACTATTGTTGATTGGCCTCATCCGATAACCTGTTGCAATGCACGCATTACAATTATGTATTCGGAAAATATTTTTTTGCCTCATCGCACCACTCACTCGGAGAGAAGCGACCGAAAGCCATTCATAAATTTAGTAAGTTTATCACGGGCATATCATTTTTTTACATACAACAGGTCATCAACCCACATCGACAACGAGGATACATTATAAATACTAAAGTTTTCACCACACAACAAATAACAAGCAATGAAATGAACTTCAACTCAACCATTCCTCGGTGTTGGAAACGCTTGCTTTGAACCACAAGTGATTCTCTCGGGACGGGCCATCCATTGTCGATCCGGAGACCAACGCAGATCGATCATCCAGCTGAAGCGGCCTACTATATCGATGCAGTGGTAGGGAACCACCCAAATGTCCGAGGTATAGACATAGTTGCTTCTCATAAATGGTAGTAATGTTGTGTCAATGCAGTTGGATTGCCTTTCACCATCATTGGATAGTTTTGTCCAAGGAAGAGCGAAGTTTTCTCCAAGACTATCAATTCTGCATCAGGGGAGAAGGAGTTGGCGCTAGCACACTAGTATCCATCCGAATACCATGCAACGGGTGTTGGAATAGGTCGAAGAGTGCGACCATGGGAGACTACACCTGCTTCCTTAGCGATAACATCATCGATGGGCTGTATACACACAAGAACAGGTGATCCATCGGAATTAGTTGCCAGGCGCCAAAGAGTATATGGGCGCTGCTCGTCCTCATGCTCGTGATCATCACCATCGTCATCTCCCCCTTGGTTATAAATTTTTTCAAGTATAGGTGGTGGAATGTTCACAGGACCTTGGAAACACAAGAAGAAGGTTAATTAGTAAAGGGAAACTTGCTAACCCGCATGCATGTGGATGAAACAATTATAATTACGGTGGAAGACAAACGTACCGAAACTACGAGGATGCCATGCAAAAACAGTGCCATGAGTGGTGGCAGCAAACACAAGGCCCTCGTATTGAATTGCATCACAGTACTCATCCGTGTACAGAAACTGATTTTCGAGCAATATCCATCGAGTCAAACCACCGCATGGCAACAAGCTTGTCGAAGATAGCAACAACTTCATAGTTGTTGTAATTCCAAGAGCGGTTGGGAACTCGACAAATTGCTATCTTCCATAGAAGACAGTCACCATGATTGTATTTGAAGGTGCGTACAATACCGGTATGCTCAACCTCTGGGCAGTCTGCTGAGATTTTTGGAAGTGGAACCCGGTCACGAGTGTACACATTCACAAGTTCCCACTCGCAGTTGGACCCAATGTAAACAACCCAATCTCCATTTGCGCCTGCCCAAGCCTTGCCCCCAAGCGATGGCATCTTAACATCATACATATCATTATCGAGCGGCATCAACTTTCACAGGGCGAGGTCTCCATCGTGATGGCGCCAGTCATCAGGGTCACGACGAAGAAGATAGGGGAGATCAATCCGCTCTTTGACTCTTGGGTTCCTTGTAATGATGTTATTAGTTGAGTCGAGAATGGGATTGAACGAACCTGCCATGCTAGCCGAGGTGATGACGTCGCACCGATCAATGAGTTCCTCCACCACGTCATCTTTCAGATCGGGGCAAGAATAACGGGGTCGTTTCCGGCCTGTTCCCTCCATGGAGAAGACGATCGAACAATGGCAGAAGAAAGGGTGAAGGGCTGAAGGAAAATGGAGGAGGGAGAGGAAGAGCGTGCGACAGCAGTTCCAAATCGAGAGGGAAAGGCGAAGAGTTGGTGGACGGTTGCCAGTTTGCCACGGTTCACGAAGAGGCGCCCCGGCCTACACGTCCGTTCGGAAATACTCCTACTACTCGCCGTCGTCTCACTGATATGTTCGAACGGGACTACATGCCAACGAAACATGGTGTGTAATTTCTCGTGCAAAATGCGATCTGGCCGCGTTGGCCCGAGGTGCCGCATTAGTTATCGACCTTTATTTTTTTAACGGCGTGCCATTCAGTTTTGAAGCACGACTAATCGGATGCTTTCAGAGAAAATATAAACTACTCTACCACTAGTCCACCTCCGATTACTAGTAGTATAAAAAGATATATAAATTGGAGCTTTAGCGCTTTCTTGCCATGGGCTGCCGACTTGATTCTCACACTACCACCCTCTCTCCAGATCTAAAAAAGACGGCCCCTCTCTCCCTCCTCACCGGTGGTCACAGATCCACCGGGGAAGTAAAGGACGTGCAGCGTTGACGCACTCGTCGTCGGCGAGCGAGGTCACGCTCTGACGACAAGGCCGTCCTCTCAGACCTAGCGCCCGCGCGGGATGGCCTTTGTCCCCAAGCTCGCTGTCGTAGTGTGTGCGGAGGACGACGACCACGAGCAAAGCCACTTCCCACCGACCCTCAGGTATGCTACCTCTTTTCGTACCATACCCTTGTTCTATTGCCCCATCTGCCACGTCGTTGCATGTGGATCTTTTTCCACTCCACCATCTTCCCAATTTGCTATCCTCGCTTTCTGCCACGCAGACGAAAACCATAATTTGCACTATTAAAGGAAACCCTACTTCATGCATACTAATCCATGTCTAGGTTGAATAAGGAAAGGAAGGGAGACTGTACTATCCAAGAGAGTAGGCATCGAACCCGCATCTAGGTTGAAAAGGGGAAAATCAGTAGCTAAGGAACGAGTCTCGTGTCTCTTGGTTGAAGAAGGGTAGAAAGGCATGACAACGCATAATAGAGAATGACCAGGTCGATCGGGTTGTTGTCCTCACATAGGAAAAGGTGGCTAAAGAGAACAAAAATGGGACGTAATCCACATATGCTGCTGGATATTTGTTGCTCGGGCAACCATACCTCCCTCACCACTCTGCATCCGTGGAGGTACATCGTCTTGGTGCGCCTTGTCGAATGGGCCTCCCATGCTCTTATTGCCACTTTTTTTGCTGTTAGTATAACACCAGCAGTCAAGTCAAGCAATGCTACTACTAAAGTGATGCCACATTTAACTAATGCCGCTCTCAGTCTAATGCCACCGATAAATTTAAGAAATTCCATTTAATGTCACTGGATTATTTCAGGGTTAGCTGTTGATTGTGGATGTATTAAAGATTTTTTGGCTCTGAGTGAGCTCTTTTTTCACTTTTTTCAGTTGGAGACTTTGAGACGTTTGAAAGGATCGATATGGTTGACTAGAGGGGGGGGGGGGTGAATAGGCAACTAACAATTTTAAGCTTTTCTTTACCGAATTAAACTTTGCAACAAAATAGGTTGTATAGATGTGCAACTAAGTGAGAAACCTATATGATGCAATAACAACTAGCACATAAGCAAGCAATGGAAGTAACACAAGTAGGCTTGCAAAAGTAAAGGCACGAATTAACTAAGAGTGGAGTCGGTGGAGACGAGGATGTGTTACCGAAGTTCCTTCCTTTTAAGGGGAAGTACGTCTCCGTTAGAGCGGCGTGGAGGCACAATGCTCCCCAATAAGCCACTAGGGCTGCCGTATTCTCCTCACGCCCTCACACAATGCGAGATGTCGTGATTCCACTATTGGTGCCCTTGAAGGCGGCAACCGGACCTTTACAAACAAGGTTGGGGCACTCCACAACAATTGGAGGCTCCCAACGAAACCACGAAGCTTCACCACAATGGAATATGGCCTCGAGGTGACCTCAACCGTCTAGGGTGCTCAAGCACCCAAGAGTAACAAAATCCACACTAGAAAGTATGGGGGAACTAAATATCCTTTGGTGGAAGTGTAGATCTAGGTCTCCTCCTTCAAACCCTATCAAATCAACAAGTTTGAGTGGCTAGAGAGAGAGATCGGGCAAGAGAGCTTGAGAGCATTAATGGTGGAGTGAAAGAGGTAAGAGGTGGGCGTGGTAGGTGGAGGAACCACCTTATATAGCAGCCCACATAAATCCAACCGTTACTGCATTTTAGTCTCGCAATGTACAACCGCTCCTTGTCCCGGTACAACCGGGACTCACGACGTAGCTGCAGAACCCTACCAGGCGGTACAACCGGGCCACCGGGCGGTAGTACCGGTCATTAGCAAATAACCGGACCAACCGCCCAGCCACCGCACAACTACCGCACCGAAACAGAACGGAGTCACCCTTGAGGGCGGTACTTGGGCGGTGCAGGGCCGGTGCAACCGCCTGGCCTTGAGCGCTTGAGCGGCTAAGGTATGAGCGGAAGAACCGCTCGAACCTCCGGTTGTACCGGTTGATAAGGAACAACCGGACCAACCGGGCCACCACCGCCCAGCCACCGCATCAAAAATGTAACCGTGGTCGGTACATGGGCGGTGCATGGCCGGAACAACCGCTGCTGGTCTTTGTAGAGTCAGGTGGCGGTACCACCGCCCGGAGGCAGCGGTACCACCGCTCGACAAAGGCAGAGAAGCGTCAAGAGCCAGCGGTACAACCACTCGGACGAGCGGTACAGCCGCTGGGAAAACACAACAAAGATTAGATTAAAATGGAGGCACTCTCTCGACAAAAGAGGGGTGAAGGAGGTGTACGTGAATGGAATCCCCTATACTTCCCAAAGTGGATTCCCTCTTGATAGTACGGGATCCCTACGACCAAAGAGATAAAAGCGTAGAGGATTCCGTCTTCAAACGATTCCTTCGAGAGAGAACCACTAACCGATGAAAGCCTAATCATTGAGAACACAGAAACATTTAGCACAGTGATTAGGCCAACAAAGGGTTGTCATCATCATCCAAAACATAAGGTAGGGAAATGCCCTTTCAATCTCCCCCTTTTTGGTGGATGATGACAACAACATGATATAAGATAGAAGTCTATAGAATCTAGACGGAGCTCCCCCTAGATGTGAGCCCCAGGTCGAGACTCCCCTTAGATTTTATAGGCTGGCCACATACATGAAGGTAGCCAACACAATGAAACAAGAGAAATACTACCAATAAAGACCAACAAGCATAAAGATAAGATAGCAGGAGTGGCACAAAATCCACACAAAGCAAACAAGAACGAACCAAAGTTCAACTGGAGACCACAGACAAGTTCAACACGAGACACACACTACGCAACCACCCATGCAACTCCCGAGTCCTATACACTCTCTCCCCCTTTGGCATCAGGACACCAAAAAGGAAGAGAGCGAAGCTATCGCCCCAGGCTCAGTCGTCCTCCTCTGACTCCTCGGTAGCATCTGGATCTTCATCATTGTCAGAATCTTCACCATTATCAGAAACTTCATCATCGTGCCGATCTGAGTCCTCCATGATATCATCAGCAGCAGTAAACGGTGGTGGAGGGCTGAGGAGGGCTTCATCATCGATCCAGTCTTTGTGGGAAGATATCCAACGCTCCTCGGTGTGATGCTCTTCTCGTAACCACTCTGAACCGACATATGCTGAGGTGCCTCATCATAGCAATTTGGCGATGCCGCGCAAGCTTCTCATTGACATGTGCCTCATACATCCTCTTCTGGATGTCAGACTGAAGGCAGAAAGTCTTCTTCACCTTGGCAGCGAGCTTGTCCACCCACGAGGGCTTGGCCCCTGGTTACAACTCAAAATCCTCATCATCAGAAGTGGCATAGACATCCTCAGGAGCATCAGCAGGGAAACGTGGCTCGGCGTGCTTCTTCTTTCTAAGGAGCTTGACTTCATGAATGGTAAGATTGTCAGGAGAGGTGAGGGGCTCTCTAGGACGGCGAACTTCCCACACGGAGTTCAGAAAGCACATGATAAATGGAGCATAAATGGGGACCTTCCTGTAGATGACCATGTTGTACATCTCGTGCCACAGCCAGTTGGACACATCAAACGTCTCCCTAGATCCCACCTTGGTCTTCATAGCAACCAACAAGTTAACAAGATAGCCATGGATTTCATCTTGATTCCCCACTTTGGGCAGAAGCACATTGCGAAAAACACGATGCATGATGTCATAGACCTTCACCAAATCCTTAGATTCACCAATAATACCACGGCCCCAAATGTACAGAGGGCAAGCTTCTCCTTAGGCATGGGCTCGGGATGATCATGGGGGCGAATGCCACCTTCCTTCCAGACCGGTATCATCGCACCCAATAGCATTGCGTAAGGTCCTCGAGGGAACTTGAAAAAGCTCATCACGACACATGAAAGTGAGGGTGCGCGTCATCTTCTCCAAAGTGAACGGTGGCATAGAACTGATGGATGAGTTGAACATCAAAGTCACGGTGATGGACATGAGCTTGACAAGATCAAACTCCTCACAGAGAGCCAAAGCCTCACCAAAATACTCCAGGTTGTTACGCCAATGATCAAGATCGATGGTCCTTTGCTTGGCATATCTGTTCTTGTTGTGCTCAAAGAGTTCATGAACAATTCGTACTTGCATCTCATTCCAAAACTGAACAGTGGTCCAACGAGGAGCTACGGGAACCACATAAGGATTCTTTGAGCGGAAGGCTTCCCAATCCTTGGCTTTCCAATGGTGGAGTGGCATTACCACACGTTGCTTGGCAGCGGCAGACTTTTCACGGCGAGTGGGCTTGGTGGGGATCACAACTTCCTCTTCAGACTCAGCCGGGCACGGAGCCCTTTGAACCCTCTTCTTGGTCTTGCGAGGAGCAGGGCGAGAACTGGAGCCACCTAAACACAAACACGAAGGGGACACACGAAAACCAACAAGAATGAGAGGAAAGCAAACAAAAAATGCAACACCATAGAAACCAGAACAGTGATGTGTGGTGCAGACATTCCGGTTGCACCGGATCTCCCACCGGTAGAACCGCCCCACCGGTTCTACCGCCTATCTGGGCGGTAGAACTACGATGGGCACTACCAGGTAGTTAGATCTGTTCAAGACGTGCAAATCACCCAAGCAATATTCGGAGTTCTAGGTACTTGCACGAGACACAAGAAAAACAACGATCTCTCCCAACCAAAGAACTAACACTAAACTAGGAGGGTAAAGTAATGCCCTAAAACAAGATGAAAACCTAGAACAAAGAACGAAGAACAAGGGCATTACCACCATCCATGGGAGAAGACCGGAAGGCTTCCACGGAGAGAATCCACGGAGAGCCCTCGGGTCCGGCGGGCGCACTCAAGGCGAGGGCAGAGGTGACCGACGGCTAGGGCAAGGAGGAGGCGAACGGGGACGAAGGGAAAAAAGAAAAACCCTTCGCCCCGTCGGATATAAATAGGCCCATAGCCGCGCGGCAGTAGAACCGCTCATAGGACCGGTTGTACCGCAAGTCAGGTGCTGACAGATTGTATCGGGCGGTACTTCCGTTTCCTGAAGGGCACCGGAAGTACCGCCCGGAGACAACCGGTAGAACCAGACGGAGAAGCCCCAGTGAAAATGGTCGGCATAACCGCCCAAGCACCGAAAGCAACCCAACTGGGGCAGCACAACCAGGTATCAGCGGTAGAACCGCCCGTGACACCGGTTGTACCGCCCGACCACCAAAGCCCAGAACAAAAGGAAGAGAACAAGACAAACGGGACAACAAATAAGAGAAACCAAACACTAAGAACAGGGAAAAGAATGAAGGGAAAACAAAAGCAACCGCACACAAGCAGAGCGAGCTCAGTCCTCTCTCTTAAGAGAGGGCGATGGCCGAAGCCACCTATGTTTGAGTCAAATGGTATGGCACCGCGAAGAATTATCCTTGGGCCCATGACCAAAACTCGTCTTTGAAGCACAAGTACCATCAAAATGGCTAATGTGAAAGAGGTGATCGATTTATGCATGATGGGGGGAGGGAGAGCTCATTGAGAGAACAACACTCCCCCTATGTCCATGCCTACACTTAAACTAGACAACAAGTTGAGTGTGGTGGGGGGTGCATGGGTTCAAGTCACATTGCTCAAATCAATGATATTTAGCTCATGCCTTAACTCATGAAATCTTGCTTCATCCAAGGGCTTCGTGAAAATATCTGCAAGGTTATCATGAGTGTTGACATACTTGAGCTCGATCTCCCTCGCCTAATGTGATCCCGGATGAAGTGATACCGAATCTCAATGTGCTTCGTCTTGAAGTGTTGTACCGGGTTGAGAGAAATCTTGATGGCACTTTCATTATCGCACCAAAGAGGCACTTTGTCACAAATGACACCGTACTCCTTTAGAGTTTGCCTCATCCATAGGAGTTGAGCACAACAACTACCGGCCGCCACATACTCCGCTTGGTGGGCAGAGAGACACACAACTTTGCTTCTTGGAAGACCAACTTACCAAAGAGCAACCAAGAAATTGGCACCCTCCGGAAGTGGACTTCCTATCCACTTTGTCCCCCGCCCAATCGGAATCTGTGAAACCTTCAAGCTTGAAATTTGCTCCTCTTGGGTACCATAAGCCAAAGTTTGGGGTATGAGCCAAATATCGAAAGATTCGCTTGACCGCCACATAGTGGCTTTCCTTCGGTGCGGCTTGAAACCGTGCACACATTCCCACACTCAACATGATATCCGGTCTAGATGCACAAAGGTAAAGCAAGGAGCCAATCATGGAGAGATATACCTTTTGATCCACCGCTTTACCATTGGGATCAATGTCAAGTTGGCACTTGGTAGGCATTGGTGTAGTAGCCGGCTTGACATCACTTAGCTTGAATCTTTTGAGCATGTCTTGAGTGTATTTGGCTTGGTTGATGAAGGTACCTTATCTTCTTTGTTTGATATCAAAACCAAGGAAGAACTTCAACTCTCCCATAGAAGACATCTTGAACTTGGAGGTCATGAGAGCGGCAAATTCCTCATTGAAAGCTTTGTTAGGGGAACCAAAGATAATATCATCAACATATAGTTGGCATACAAACAACTCCCCATTAACCTTAGTAAAAAGAGTGGGGTCGATTTGCCCTACTTCAAAACCACGATCTTGTAGCAACTCGGTAAGGTGGTCATACCACGCACGTGGGGCTTGTTTAAGGTCATAGAGTGCCTTATCGAGTTGATACACATGATCCGGGAAGTAGGGGTCCTCGAACCCGGGGGGTTGCTTGACATAGACCAACTCATTAATAGGACCATTAAGAAAAGCACTTTTCACATCCATTTGTTGCAATTTAAAGTTGTGATGGGCAGCATAAGCAATCAACAAACAAATGGATTCAAGACGAGCAACGGGAGCAAAGGTTTCATCGTAGTCGATACCCTCGACTTGGGAGTAGCCTTGTGCTACCAATCTTGCCTTGTTACGAATGATGTTCCCATGAGCATCTTGCTTGTTCTTGAAGATCCACTTGGTCCAATGACGTTGTGGTTCCCCGATGGCCTTGGCACCAATCTCCACACCTTGTTGTACTCTAAATTGTTGAGCTCTTCATGCATGGCATTGAGCCAATCCGAGTCTTCGAGCGCCTCATAGACCTTTTGGGGTTCAACACAAGAGACAAACGCGTGATGTTCACAATAGTTTGCCAATTGTCTACGAGTGCTTACCCCTTTCATTTGGCTTCCAACCACATTCTCCATGAGATGGCCTTTGGTAGTAAGTTTGGATGCAATCTTGGCGGCACGACGCTCTAATTCTTCCTCGGTGGTGAGACGAGGAGGAGTCACTTGATCATCTTGAGCGTTGTCTTGAACATGTTCTTGATCTTGAGCATGCTCGGGGAAGATAACTTGACCTTGGGCATCATTTGGTGTATCACCATCGTCTTGAGCACGATCTTGCCCTTGGTCTTGTTCATGAGGTTGAGGGCCTTCACTTTGTTCTTCTAAGCGTGTGGGCCTTGAGTTGGTTATGGCTCCACTTGAGTGGAGCATTGTCCTTCTCCTTCGCCACAAGGGGTTCCTCAATGGGTAGGATAAAACCAACACCCATTCTTCTTATGGCTTGAGGAGGAATTTCATCACCTACATCACAAGTGCCACTTTGCTCCACTTGGGAGCCGTTATTCTCATCAAACTCCACGTTACATGTCTCCTCAATAAGTCCCGTGGATTTATTGAGGACACGGTAAGCATGAGACTTTGTAGCATAACCAACAAATATGCCCTCATAGGCTCTAGCTTCAAATTTAAACAAACGAACACCTTTCTTGAGAATGAAACACTTACACCCGAACACCTGGAAATACTTGAGATTGGGCTTGTTACCGGTGAGTATCTCATAGGGAGTCTTGTTCAAGCCTTTGCGGAGATAGAGCCGGTTGGATGCATGACATGCGGTGTTGATGGCTTCGGCCCAAAAGTTGTATGGAGACTTGAACTCCGCCATCATGGTCCTTCCCGCATCCATCAACGTCCGGTTCTTCCTCTCCGCAACACCATTTTGTTGAGGGGTATATGGTGCCGAATATTGATGCTTGATCCCCTCTTCACTTAGAAACTCATCCAAGGTGTAGTTCTTGAACTCGGTGCCGTTGTCACTTCTTATTGTCAAGATCTTTGCATTATGTTGACGTTGAGCTTCATTTGCAAAGTCGATAACAGTTTGTTGAGTCTCACTCTTCCTCTTGAAGAAGTATACCCAAGTGTATCTTGAATAATCATCCACAATCACTAAGCAATACTTTCTACCCCCAAGACTATCAAAGGATGGAGGTCCAAAGAGGTCCATGTGCACGAGCTCCAAGGGTCTCTTTGAGTAGATGATAGTCGTGGGAGGGTGAGCCGTTTCATGAAGCTTTCCTTTGATACAAGCACTGCAAGCATGATCTTTGGCAAAGCTAACATTTGTTAGTCCACGGACATGGTCCCCCTTGAGAATACTTTGCAAAGATCTCATATTGACGTGGGCTAAACGGCGATGCCAAAGCCATCCCACGTCAACTTTAGCCATTAGGCATGTCGCGGTCTTAGTGGGTCGCTCCGAAAAGTCTATCACATAGAGACCATTCTCGACATGCCCAACAAAATCTACTTTAAGAGTCTTGCTCCACAAGAGGGCCACGGTATCAATGTCAAAGAAGGTGGCAAAGCCCATGAGTGCAAGTTGATGAACGGAAAGCAAATTGTATGCAAGGGACTCAACAAGCATGACTTTCTCGATCGTTAGATCATGAGAAACGACAACCTTGCCAAGACCCAATACCTTAGAATGTGAGGCATCACCCCACTCGACATTGGTGGGCATAGATGGGATCCTTTGCACGTCTACCACCATGTCCTTGCTCCCGGTCATATGATTTGTTGCTCCACTATCGAGCAACCAAGATCCCCCCGGAAGCAAACCCTACAAGAGATCAATGCTTGGTTTTAGGTACCCATTTGGTAATGGGTCCTTTGATGTTAGTAACGAGGGTCTTAGGAACCCAAATAGACCATTCAATGTAATCATAATAAGAACCAACAAATTTAGCATAAACATGCCCATCACTAGCACGGCACAACACATATGAGGGGTTAAAGTCACCGGCTATGTTCAAGGGGATGACGTTGTCCTTCTTGGCATTGCCACCCTTGGCACGATTCTTCTTCTTCTTGGAAGCACCCTCTCCCTCCCTCACAAAAGTTTGCTTGAGAGGAGGAGGTTGCTTGGTCTTGTCACTCTTCTTCTTGCTCTTGGGCTTGGGCGTGAACCCAATCCCCTCCTTGGCCACAACTTCCTTTTGATTACTCAAAAGGTCGTTAAGTTCTTCTCACCTTGTATGCATGTGACAAGTCCCTTTTCAAGTTGCTCCTTCAACTTAGCATTCTCCTCAACAAGATGCACATGCTCACAACAAGGGTTAGTAGCATTTTCATTATCAATCAATATCATATGAGGAAAGGTGGCTTTCTCCTTGGTTAGCTTCACTTGGAGTTGTTCATGAGACTCTTTGAGACTAGCATGAGCACCCTTCAAGACTTTGTGAGCCTTGTCGAGAATGTCAAAGTCCTCATTGAGTCTAGCAAGATCAACTCCAAGCTTTGCCTTCTCGGAGCTAAGCACACGAGCCACAACAAGAGCATGATCAAGGTCTTTCTTTAATTTAGCATGATCATCGTTGTATGACTCCTCAAGAGCCAAACGAAGACCACGCTCTTCCTCAAGAGCATTGGAAAGATCCGAAATCTCACCGGCATAGTCACGACTATGCCCTTCAATCTTAGAGATGGTTTCTTCATGAGCCTCGATCATGACATTGGCTTCACCAAGTTGTTCCAAGAGAGCAACGAAGTGCTTCTTGGATTTGCCCTTGAGTTTACCCATAAAGATCTCAAACTCATTCTCCTCCACATTAGTCCCTCATGTTCATCAATGCAATCCGTGAAAGAAGAATGATTGATGATGGTAGTTTTGATATTGGGGTTACCTTGTTGGTGGCTTTAGCCATGAGGCACTTGGCGATGATGCTTTCATTGGGTGAATCGAAGAGACACCGAGGAGTCGATGCAATGGCAACGGAGGCCATGGCCACCGACTCACCATCTTCATCATGATCATCATCCTCATTGTACTCTTCTTGGACCACCAAAGCTTTGTGAGGAGCCTTCTTGGTGAAGTTGCTCTTGTTGGGGAAAGACTTGGCCTTGTCTCACGGATGAGCTTTCCACCATTGTCTTCCCTCTTCTCATATGGGCACTCCGCAACAAAGTGACTCACATTGCCACAATTGAAACAAGTCCTCACTCGTTGCTTGCCCTTAGTGCCACTTGAGTTGCTCTTGTTGAAGTTGGGCCTTGAGTTCTTCTTGCTCCAAAATTGCCTTGAAGCAAGGGCCATGTGTTCATGATAGTCATACTTTGTATCTTCGAGGTTGCTCTCTTCTTCTTCCTCCTCTCCATCTTCTTCGACACAAATCTTGGCTTTCAAGGCGAGGTTGGGCTTCTTTGCTCTTTGGGAGCGAAGCACCGCATTGTCGGCGGTCTTGTCCAATATGCTCATAGCCACAAACTCATCCAACACATCACTTGAGGACAGGGTGTGGAAGTCCGGCCGTTGACGGATGACGGAGGACATGGCTTTGTGGTAGGGCATCATTGCCTTGAGGAATTTTCGCTTGATCCAGTTGTCATCCGTGTCCTTACTTCCATAATCCTGGAGGGAGACTGCAAGCTTGGTTACTCTCCGATAGAGCTCACGAGGTTCTTCTTCTTCTTTCATTGCAAACTCATCGGCTTCAAAATGGACCACTTCATAACTGGAACGTTGAATGCTTGCGCTTCCTCGATAAAGGGAAACCAACTTGAGCCAAGCATCTTTGGCAAGGGAGTAGGGCCGGAGATGAGGGAGGTCTTCGAGAAGGATTGCTTCTTGGATGATGAAGAGAGCATTCTCATTGAATTGATGGTCCACGACTTCTCTTGGAGAAAAGTTGCTCGAGTCATGCGGATAGAAACCTTCTTCAATGATTCTACAAAGGTTAGTGTTCACATGATTTAAATGACGCTTAAAACGATAGACCCAAGAATCAAAATCCTCCTTTTATCAACCTTAGGTGGTGGACCGGCATGATTCAAATGAGTGGAAGGAATCGGGTCCACCATAAACGGGAGGAGGTTGCACATGGGCGAGAGATGCCGGTGCCATTCTTACCACTAGACGAGGGGCTTTCTCACTAGTAGCTTCCCCTTATCGGAGTTAGCATCCGCCTCCCGTGTTGGCGGGATCACCCACTTTCACGGTGCGGTGGAAAGTTTAAGCCCTTCTAGGAATTCCTTAAACATGTCCTTGACCTCGGTCGTCATGGAGGTTTTCAATGTGTCCAACGCCACATTGAATTCCTCACGAGAGATCGAGGTACCCCATCTCCCGTAGATGATATCGGATTCGCACCGGAGTGCTCCCCCACATCATCTACGACGTCAACCGTACTCTTCGGACGGTAAAGTCCTTAAAAAGAGACGAGGCTCTGATACCAATTGTCGGATCACGGGTTCCGGCAGACCCTTAAGGTTCGAACTCTGGGGTGCGCATGGAGACCCAACCCTCCACCGTCTCGTACCTCGCCAAATCGCAGGGACCTAAACTACTAACAAGAACAACACAAGAGACGCAAGATTTATACTAGTTCGGGCCACCTTTGTGGTGTAATACCCTACTCTAGTTTGTGGTGTGTGGATTGCCTCTGGGGCTGACTAAGAACAGTACAGGGAAGAACAGCCTCGCGAGGGTCTGTTCTTGGTGGGTGCGATGAACTGCTAAGTGGTGCCCGTCGCTCTAGCTTGAGGAACGGTTTCTCTCTCTCTCTGGATTCCGAATGCTCAATCTGATCGTCCCCTGTCCTTGAGTGTGGCTACCCCTATTTATAGGCAAAGGCCCTGGGCCTCTTCCCAAATATTGAGCGGGAAGGGCGCCAACAGTTGGCCATTTTGAAGGGGAACAGCGGGTACACTTATCCTGACTAAAGTTGGTCCTCGCTTTGCCAAAGGCTTTGGTGATGACGCTTGCTTGGGCTCCACGATGATCGCATTCCAGCCGTTGGGGCTGGTCTTGGTCTTGTTGCAATCAAGCAGATGCCTTTGCTTGATGCTCTTGCTGCGCTTGCCCTTTGCACCAAAGAGGAAAGGAGGACGCCTTCTGTGGTCGGCGCCCGACCGCGCCCTCGGTCGTCATGGCTTGCGTCCACGGGAACCTCGCGAGGTACCCGCCTTGAGTTCTCCGCCTCCTCATGAGCCACTCGACGAGGCGGCGCCGAGGAAGCTCTTGGTCGTCCGCCTCATGAGGCTTGGCCCCTCGCGAGGGTCTTGAGCTTGTGTTGATGAAGATGGGCCGTCCTGGCCTCCTTTGAAACCACGCCGCGGGCCGCAGGCGTGCAAGTCTGGGGACCCCTGCTCCTGAACACCGACAGTAGCCCCCGGGGCCACGACGCGCCCGGACTTGGTCGTGCAGAGAGGCGAAATGGCAAGTGCGAAGCGTTGTGGGCCCTAACAGCCTGCGGCCTTGGATGCCGCGTGGCGGTTGATTGGATGTGGGCGCACTGTATCCCCCACGACGCCTTGGTAACCGCCCGGATTCGACATGTCCTTGCATGCAGAGTTGGGCATGATGACTGGCGATCGTGGAGGCCGACGGTTGGCCTTCGGCCGGCTTATAAGTACTAACGGCGCCGCCCTTCCGAGTCCTATCCTTTCTTGTTTCTCCTTCCTCTCCATGGCTCCACCAAGGAAGTTCTTGGCTACAGAGAAGGGGAAGGGCCGCCAGGTCGAATCTTCCTCTCCTCCGCCTAAGCGTGGTCGAGGTCCCCTCGCAAGCACCCCGTGGCCTCCACGATGGTCTCCCGCGGTCGTGAGGGAGGCTCTCAACATGGCGACGAGCGGCTGGCCATGGTTGGAGGGCGTGCCCCGGCCGCTCGTCCCCCGAGGCCGCGCCTCCACGCTGCTGAAGCGCTGCCGGAGTTCTTGGTGAGCGTAGAGGAGCCGTTCAGCGTCCGGCTTCAGCTCCCGCTTCCTCCTGGGTGAGCTCCAGATGGCGCCTGAGTGGCCTCGGCCTGTGCAGATGGCTGTTGCAGCCGGGCTTCGTGGGCTTCTCTGGAGGTCTCTGCTGCAGGGGACTTGTTCCTGGCCCGCGGCTAGCAGACGTTCGCGCGTGCGCGTGGTCTCCGCCGCCGGTGCTCCCTGCACTTCAAGTATGATGGCAATGCCACCCTCTACGTGAGGGTGTTCGGGGAAGACGGCCGCCGCAGGGGGTGCTGCCTTAAGGACGACGACCGCGGCCGAGGACTCAGCCCCGGCGCGGGCGGAGGGGGCAGCGCGCGGGCAGCTGGCGATGCCCGCGACTCCCCACGCTTCACCAGCTCTTCTTCGGGTGGCGATTCTTCCAGCAGCGGCCGCGGCCAGCCCCCACGCCGCCGCGCCTGCTTGGGGGGTGGCAGCGGGTCCGCTCGTCGCCACGCCCCGGTGAAGCGCGAGATGGAGTCCGACTGAGCTCCGGAGGCGGCTCGGGCCTCCCAAGAGAGCCGGCACGGGGCGTGCTTCACCTGCTTTTGTCCTTTTCTTTCCTTTTCTCCTGCGTAAAAAGGGAACAATGTTCGGCCCCGTGGGGGCGTGTTTAGGGCAACGCCGTTAATTAATGTACTGCTTTTGTTATCCTCACATCGTTCCCTTCGCCAGGCGCGCTCATTCGCAAGCGAACCCCGATCGTGGTCAGCGTGGGCGGCCGACCCCGGCCCGTGTTCGCGTTGAAGCTGCCCGTGTGAGGCATGGTCGGAGGGGTGCTCCACTGCACCGTGGTCATGAAACCCGAGCGATAAGGGTAGGAACACCATGGGGCTCCCGAGGCTTCGCCGCGAGCCCCCGCAAGAGAAACCGAGGCAGGAGGGCGAAAAGATCGAAGGACCACGGACCAAAAGCGGGCGATAGTTTCGATAAAAACTTCAAATGGGAATAACCAAATCAACTGCAGAAGCAAATGAAAAAGCCGCGTCCGGCACCTAGTCTAGTCTTAGACGTCTTCTCACCAGGAGCTAAGTGCTGCTCTTTGGGCGTAGGAGGGAGCCCAGACTCGAGGCCGGGCACCCTGAGACTCCGGGCGTGTACAGCCCCACTCATTGTTACGTGAGAGTGTCACGGGCGGCGAAGCTTCATGTGCACTGGGCCTTCTTCACAGGCTCCGGGCCTTTCCTCTAGTAAGCAAGCTTCACGGGCGTTCGCCCTCTTCACAGGCTCTGGGCCTTTCCCAAGAGGTGAGCTTCACAGGCATTCGCCTTCTTCACAGGCTCCGGGCCTTTTCCAAAAATATGCACTTCACAGGCATTCGCCTTCTTCACAGGCTCTGGGCCTTTTCCAAAAAGATGCACTTCACAGGCATTCGCCTTCTTCACGTGCTCTGGGCCTTTTCCAAAAGATGCACTTCACAGCATTCGCCTTCTTCATGTGCTCTGGGCCTTTTAGGGTAGAACCTCCGGAGGTGCCGGATGTTCCACGTGTTTTGTATAGGTACTCCTCTTGCGTCTCCAAGCGCACGGAGCCAGCACCGAAACATGAACAACCTTGAATGGCCCCCCCCACATGGGAGAGAGCTTATGCAGTCCCTCCCTGGAGAGGACCCGTCGGAGCACGAGGTCTCCTACCTCGAGAGTTCTGGGGCGGATGTTGCGGTAGTGGTATCGCCGGAGGGTGACTTATCTCGAGGGTTAGGGCGATGCTTCCTGGCACGGTCCCAGGCCCGTGCCTTGGCTGAAGGGAGATTACGCAGCGAGGTCGCTCCGTGCTTATCGGAGGGGCCCTGCAGGTTCACCACAAAGGGAACAAGAGCTCGCCGGGGCGATCGTTAGTCCTGCTGTTAGTTGCTTTGGAGCGGCGCGAGAGGCCTCGCGAGGTGTGCCGGGGCACTCGTGATCCAGCACGGGACTCACGAGGCCCTACCTCAAGGCGGATTGCGCCTGGCTCTGGGCCTTATCTTCGAGTGTGTCCTCGCAAAATGGCTAGATGCCGGGTGCTCACGTCTTGGGTCCCAGCTCTCGGGCTGGTCTCTACCGTCACTGGCAAGCCAGTCGCGATGCCATGGACAAGACCAGAGGGTGAGGGCCGAGAGCCGGTAGGAGCCCCGAGTCGTGATGCTCAGCACCCCCTTTAACGCATAAGGCTGGATTAGATGACACAACTCTCACGTCCTCGGGTCCCGGCTCTCGGGCTGGTCTCTACCGTCATTTGGCAAGGCAGGTCGCGATGCCATGGACAAGACCAGAGGGTGAGGGCCGAGAGGCCGGTAGGAGCCCTGAGTCGCGATGCTCAGCCCCCCCCCCCTTTAACAGGCAAGATTTCGCCACCCAGGAGAAGGCACCAAATAACAAGCATGGTGGAGCATAATCCTAAGGAAAACGCATGAAAGATACATGCCGCTGGGATTGGCCCGAGCGGCTTGGGGATGATGCAGCCCGAGGGGCGCCCCCAACAGGGTAAGCTAAGGACATGAAATAAAAGGGATACATGCCGCAGGGACGGACCCACGCGGCCTGGGAATAATGCGGCCCTGAAGGCGCTCCCAGCCGGAAATAAAACTTAAAAATGTCACCTGGTGATGTTGGGGATGAAGGGCCGTTGATGTAGCAGACTCGGTGGGCTGCGGGAGCCGATCCTCACGAGCCCCCCAGGCTTAGGGGCCTCGGGAGGCTCCGGAGGCGCTGGCGGCCCCTCACAGGCCATCTCCATCACCGCCAGGGCTGCGACGTGCCTGACCTCTTGAGCCTCCAGGATGGTCCTCATGAGACGCTGGTGTGCAGCAGCCGCGTTTGGCAGGCCATAAGGCATGCGTACGTAGCTGTGGGGCGGGCCCTCGCAACGTCCCACTCGCGAGGGCCAGAGGCGCTCTTGAGATGCGGCTCGGTTGAGCCTGCACGCGTCGATGCAGACGCGCAGCCCACCATCCTCGCCTGGATGGGGGGCCACAGCGGGTAGGCGGCGGCTGCCCCTCATGACCCCTGACTCCTGTAACTCCTGAATGGCCTTGTTGATGAACTCTCGGGGGTTCTGTCCTCCTGGTCTTGCTCCTGCTTGTGGGAAACGTGCTTCGAAACACGCCTCCACGTGGTGCCCAAGCGCCTCCCTCGAGACCTTGGCGAGGCCAGTGGACCTCCAGGGGAGAGCCCCCGAGCCCTGCCTGAGGAGGGCGCCGGGCGCGCTTTCCTATGCGATGGAAGGAGGCTCCCCGCCCTAGCATGGCCCCGAGGGGCCTGTCTCTTGATGAGCCGGGCGGTCGATGTCTTCTTCTTCTTGGGTGCTACCTCGGGAGGCGCCCCGCCATTGTGGTCTGGGTCTTCCAAATGATGCGGCTCAAAAGCTCGCTCCAAGGAGCACACTGCATCTCTCTCTTCATTGTGGCACCGTGATGACCCTGCCGCTTCCTGGCATCTTGAGGATGTTGTAGCCATGGTGGGTCACGGCCATGAACTTGGCCAACGCTGGGTTCCCGAGGATGGCGTTGTACGGCACGCGAATGTGGGCGACGTCGAAGTCGATGAGCTCGGTGCGGTAGTTATCGCGGGCCCCGAAGGTGACAGGAAGGCGGACCTGCCCGATCGGGACCGTGGAGCCGTCGGTGACTCCGGAGAAGGGCTTGGTTGGTGAAGCCGGCTGTAGGGCACTTGAAGACTGTTGAAGGTCTCCACGGACAGGACGTTGAGCCCTGCTCCGCCGCCGATGAGGGTCTTGGTGACCAGCACATTCTTGATGATTGGGGAGCAAAGCATTGGGAGAACTCCGCCAGGTGGCAAGACTTGAGCTGATCCGCTGAAATAACGCAGCGATGGCGCACGCCGACCACCCGAGAGGGCGCGTGGACTCGAGCTTGGGGAGGGCTGCATTCACTTCACGCGAACCGCTTGAAGATGCGGTGGGAGGCTGGGGCTTGGCTCCGCCAGGATGCGGCGATCGCGCTTCCCGGAAGCCCCAGCCCCTAAATCCGATGACGGTCTTCGATTCTCCTTGGTGGCGGCGGCAACAGTAGGGAGGCTCATGCGTTCCCTTGCGGGCGATCCTCACAAGGCTGATCCTCCAGCCCCTCGCGAGGGGGGTCTTGCCAGCGTCCTCGCGAGGTTGGTCGCGCCACCCTTGGCGCGGCCGCGGTCTTCCCAGCGTCTGCATTTCTTCCTCCTCCTCGGCCGTAGCTCCGGTCCGCTGCGCTCGGCGTCTGCCGACCCTTCGCCGTGCACGCCCGGAGCTCTTGACATTCATTGGTGTTGTGGGTGTGGAGGTCGTGGTACACGCAGATGCAGTTGCCCTTGGAAGACTCGGGCTGATCTACGCCCGCTTGGTGTCTGGTTCGCCGCGAGCACGGAAGCCCCCTTGCGCTTTTACGCCCTTGGCCTTGGACTTCTTCTCTTCGGGATCCACGGCAGGCAGCTCGAGGAGGAGAGGCGCCCTCAGCTCGGCGCACTTGGTCGCTAAGTTGAACAGCTCCGTGGAGGTGCATGATCTTCATGCATCGCCCGGCTACTCCTTCATCTTGACGTCGTGCACGCCGGCCGGAGAAGGCAGAGATGATGGCCTCCTCCGTCACCCCGGGATCTTGAGGCGCACGTTGTTGAAGCGTTGGATGTACTTTGCAGGGTTTCCCTGGCTGCTGCTTGATTACATGCATGTCGCCACGGCGGGTGGCCGGTCGCGAGTACCACGGAAGTTGGCAATGAAGCGGGTGCGCATCTCGGCCCAGAAGAGATCGTGCTCGGGGCCGATTCAGAGCGTGCGGGCTCCGTCCTTGAGCGCCATGGGAAACCAGTTTGCCATGACCTTTTCATCTCCGTTGGCAGCCTCGATGCCCAGCTCGTAGAGCTGGAGGAACTCCGTAGGGTCTGCCGTGCCTTCGTAGCGTGGGGGCAGGTCTGGCTTGAACTTGGCGGGCCACGCGACGCCGCGCAGCTCAGTGGTGAAGGCGCGGCAGCCCGCCGTGGCCGCGGGGGGCCTCGGATGGCAGAGAGCTTGGTCTTGCAGGCCTCCCTGCGCCGCGGCTGGGGGCAGCGCAGGGTCTTGACGTGCTGGAGCGGGGAGCGCTCAGGCAGCTTCTTGCGGGCGAGGAACTTCTTGGCAGCTCTGCTCTTGCTGCGCCGGCGCCTGGCGGAACGGGTTCCGCCCAGGGGCCGCGCGCCTTGGGGCCAGGGCGCCGTCTTGAGGAGGAGGCGGCTGAGGCGCCCCGGGAGCTTCATCGCCCGCGCGGGGCGGGGTGCGGTGCAGCGAAACGGACGGCGCGGGGTCGCCTCCCGCAGCACGGACGAGCTCGATGACGCGGTCGAGCCATTCTTCCTAGACGTCGTCGACGGGGCGGTAGCGCAGGAGTTCGTTGGCCACGATGAGTGCAGCTCAGGCCTCCATGGCCGCGCGGGGAGCGCGCGACGAAGAACCAGCGGGGGTGAGCGAAGGTGTGGCGGTGCGGCCGTCCCGCCTCATGGACGAGTGCTGGGACGACGCTTGTTGCTCGTTCCCCGCCGGGCCGGTGGCGGCATTGACAGCCGGTGACGGGGAACGACGAGGACGTCCACCGACGGGAGCCGTCTGGGCGACGTGGGAAGCAAGGGCGGCTCGGCGCTCGGCGCGAGCCCGACAAGCGTCAGACATGGTGGCGGTGGTCGGGGAAGAACGAGGCGACGAAAGGCAGATTCCGGCGCACCCCTACCTGGCGCGCCAAATGTCGGATCACGGGTTCCGGCAGACCCTTAAGGTTCGAACTCTGGGGTGCGCACGGAGATCCAACCCTCTACTGTCTCGTACCTCACCGAATCGCAGGGACCTAAACTACTAGCAGGAACAACACAAGAGACGCAAGATTTATACTAGTTCGGGCCACCTTTGTGGTGTAATACCCTACTCTAGTTTGTGGTGTGTGGATTGCCTCTTGGGCTGACGAAGAACAGTACAGGGAAGAACAGCCTGGCGAGGGTCTGTTCTTGGTGGGTGCGATGAACTGCTAAGTGGTGCCCCGTCGCTCTAGCTTGAGGAACGGGTTTCTCTCTCTCTCTTGGGATTCCGAATGCTCGATCTGATCGTCCCCTGTCCTTGAGTGTGGCTACCCCTATTTATAGGCGAAGGCCCTGGGCCTCTTCCCAAATATTGAGCGGGAAGGGCGCCAACAGTTGGCCATTTTGAAGGGGAACAGCGGGTACACTTATCCTGACTAAAGTTGGTCCTCGCCGCCAAAGGCTCTCGTGATGACGCCTCCTTGGGCTCCACGATGATCGCATTCCAGCCGTTGGGGCTGGTCTTGGTCTTGTTGCAATCAAACGGATGCCTTTTCTTGATGCTCTTGCTCGCGCTTGCCCCCTTTGCACCAAAGAGGAAAGGAGGACGCTGGGCTGGCGCCTCGGGCGCCCTCGGTGCGTCATGGCTTGCGCCACGGGCACCTCGCGAGGTACCCGCCTTGAGTTCTCCGCCTCCTCATGAGCCACTCGACGAGGCCGCGCCTGAGGAAGCTCTTGGTCGTCCGCCCCGCGAGGGTCTTGAGCTTGTGTTGATGAAGATGGGCCGTCCTGAGCCTCCTTTGAGCCACGCCGCAGGCCGCAGGCAGGCAAGTCTGGGGACCCCCGTTCCCAGAACACCGACACCAATTGAAAGGATCGATATGGTTGACTAGAGGGGGGTGGGGTGAATAGGCAACTAACATATTTTAAGCTTTTCTTTACCAAATTAAACTTTGCAACAAAATAGGTTGTTTAGATGTGCAACTAAGTGAGCAACCTATATGATGCAATAACAACTAGCACATAAGCAAACAATGGAAGTAACACAAGTAGGCTTGCAAAAGTAAAGGCACGAATTAACCAAGAGTGGAGCCGGTGGAGACAAGGATGTGTTACCGAAGTTCCTTCCTTTTAAGGAGAAGTACGTCTCCGTTAGAGCGGTGTGGAGGCACAATGCTCCCCAAGAAGCCACTAGGGCCACCGTATTCTCCTCACGCCCTCACACAATGCGAGATGCCGTGATTCCACTATTGGTGCCCTTGAAGGCGGCAACCAGACCGTTACAAACAAGGTTGGGGCAATCTCCACAACAATTGGAGGCTCCCAACGAAACCATGAAGCTTCACCACAATGGAATATGGCCTCGACGTGACCTCAACCGTCTAGGGTGCTCAAGCACCCAAGAGTAACAAAATCCACACTAGAAAGTATGGGGGAACTAAATATCCTTTGGTGGAAGTGTAGATCTAGGTCTCCTCCTTCAAACCCTAGAAATCAACAAGTTTGAGTGGTTAGAGAGAGAGATCAGGCAAGAGAGCTTGAGAGCATTAATGGTGGAGTGAGAGAGGTAAGAGGTGGGCGTGGTAGGTGGAGGAACCACCTTATATAGCAGCCCACATAAATCCAACCGTTACTGCATTTTCAGTACTGCAGCGGTACAACCGCTCCTTGTCCCGGTACAACCGGGACTCACGATGTAGCTGCAGAACCCTACCAGGCGGTACAACCGGGCCATCGGGCGGTAGTACCGGTCATTAGCAAATAACCGGACCAACCGCCCAGCCACCGCACAACTACCGCACCGAAACAGAACGGAGTCACCCTTGAGGGCGGTACTTGGGCGGTGCAGGGCCGGTGCAACCGCCCGGCCTTGAGCGCTTGAGCGGCTAAGGTATGAGCGGAAGAACCGCTCGAACCTCCGGGTTGTACCGGTTGATAAGGAACAACCGGACTAACTGGGCCACCACCGCCTACCACCGTGATCAAAATGTAACCTGGCCGGTACATGGGCGGTGCATGGCCGAACAACCGCTGCTGGTCTTTGCAGAATTAGGTGGCGATACCACCGCCTGGGGCAGCGGTACCACCGCTCGACAAAGGCGTAGAAGAAGCCAAGAGCCAGCGGTACAACCGCCGGACGAAGCGGTACAAATTACTGGGAAAACACAGGAAATATTAGATTAAAATGGAGGCACTCTTTTCGACAAAGAGAGGGTGAAGGAGGTGTACGTGAATGGAATCCCTATACTTCCCAAAGTGGATTCCCTCTTGATAGTACGGGATCCCTACGACCAAAGAGATAAAAAGCATAGAGGATTCCGTCTTCAAACGATTCCTTCGAGAGAGAACCACTAACCGATGAAAGCCCAATCATTGAGAACCTGAAACATTTAGCACAGGATTAGGCCAACAAAGGGTTGTCTTCATCATCCAAAACATAAGGTAGGGAAATGCCCTTTCAACCTTGTTGGAACCTATTTATTTGGTTTAATAAGATGGCCGTATGCATCGCTCTGATGCAGAGGCCGGGGAGATCCCCCCTTTAAAAAAAAGGCATTCTAATGTTGTTGCACAGCCAGTATACCAACGATGAAACTTGTTACTACCTTCAGATTTTTGCACTGTTAATGCTTATAGATTACATACCAACGATGTGGAGGTGCAGGACATGATTCAATGATTGGATGCTCAATTTCGGTTGTATCAATTTCACCTCTTCCATCACTGCGAACATGGTGTGGTATATGTTTACTAGCTGCTTGATATTTGTGCAGACAGAGAACGTTGCTATTTTGGTTGAACTGCACAAGAGAATAGTATAGTCATTGCATGCAGTGCCATTTGAAAATAGACACAAAGATTGGATAGTCACTTCATGGACTGCAGAGAAAAGTAATCTTGTACTATTTATCGCCAACACTAGGTGCTTCATTGCTTTGGTCTGATTATACAATGGGCATCATTTTGCCTAAGTTAAGGTTTTATTCCGAAAATAGTCTCGCGGTGTGATCGAGAGATGACCAAATCATATTGCAGTGGATGTTCCTCCATCATGTGTGGTTCATTCTCATGGTTCCAGCTGTTGGTGAAACCACTTACGTTTGCAAGAGGAATTGTAGACTTCACAAACAAATTTGTCTTTCGATGCATCTTTGAATGTTGGCGAAGAGAAGCATCCATGTTAGTAGGAAGAACAATTGTTTTTTCTACATCTTTGCTTTTGGAGCTACATATTTGTATATGATCTGTGAATCATTGAGATGCATTAACATGTTGATCTTATGTATGGGAATCGTACTAGTTAGTTTTAGTTGCGACGCAAGATCCGAAGTGGCTGATCTTTGCTTTTGGAGCTACATATTTGTATATGATCTGTGAATCATTGAGATGCATTAACAATTACTTATTTCTGTTCGCTCAGTGTTTACTAGTTACTGATCAATCACTAGCTAGCCTACAAATGCGCCTCTGGCAGTTTTATTTATGACGAAGATGCGAAGTGGCAGTTTTTTGAATAAAAATGCCTACCTCTGGAGAAACTGACAAGCTACACTATCGATCCTACACGGATAAAAATGCCTACCTCTGAACAAACTGACAAGCTACACTATCGATCCTACACGGATAAATAGCGGATCACGCACGTACTACCTCCTTTCCGGTTTACAGGGCTCAATTCAAGAAACGACTTACTCGATCCTACACGAATAAATAGCGGATCACGCACGTACTAGTACCTCCTTTCCGGTTTGCAGGGCTTAATTCAAACCTCTCACCAACCAAGGTACTCCCTCCGTCCGGGTTTATTAGTCCCATGAGCAAAGCCGCAAGACCGAGGCATGGCAATAATTGACGGCATGCAGAAGTTTAAGCCTAATTAATTCCAGCGATTTAAGTGGCTGCATGCGCGTTCTCGGCTGCGACTTCGTTGCATGCTGCTTCACAGATTTACCTGCGGCGATTCTGAGTGCCTGCATGCAGCTGGCCGTAATTAAGGCAGCAAACTGATGCGAAAAAGACACGCTTTAACTGTTGCGGGCTTTTTAAATCCGTGGAATCATTATTGACAAGGAGGGAGATGATTCAAGTGCACTCATTTGACCGCCATGCCGGCGTGCGACCCAGATGGGATGGGACGACACAGTCATAATTTCAGTTTCCCTAGTTTTCCACGGCAAGCTGGCATGCTAAGCCATTATGCATTGAATTCCGATGACCGTCGCGCTACCTTCCCCTATAAGTACTGTTTCACGGCCTTCTCCGGTGCCACCGTGACCCAACTCGCCATATCCTCATAAGCCCCCACCGGCCTGACGTCGCTCGCCACGTCCGCCATGCCCTCGCCCGTCCGCGGTAGGCGACGCCGGAGGCGGTCACCGCTGGAACTAGTGTTCGGTTTTTCACCAGAAGGCAGACGGAGGGAAGAGGCATTCTACCTGTCTTTAGATGGCAATGCGCAGATCGAGGAGTTGTTGGAGCACGACCGCATGGCGGAGGAGCAGGAGTTGTTGAAGCGCGACTGCCTGGCGGAGGAGCAGCATATTGCCGATTTGCACAGCCAGCGGGACATGGAGCAGCAGCGCACCGACGCTCTGAGTCATGAGCAGAGCGCCCGCAACAGGGCCAACTACGTGGAGGCCGGCGCCCGGCAAATAGCCCTGGAGGCTGCCGGGCATGCACGCGTTCGCGACGCCGATTTTTACTACCATCTTGTCAAGTGGGTTTCCCTCTTGGAAGCCAAAGCTTCGGTGGACCACGCCGGCATGGAAAGGGCCAACGCGCGTGAGCAACGCGCCCTATCGCACCTCTGGCAAGTCCGAGGCGAGGCGTAGGACGTCGGTGCCGGCGTTTAGCGTGTACCACAGATGGCGGCCGGCATCATCTAGTTAGCTAAGAGTAAGTTAGTACTTGTACGCTACTAGAGTATTAGTGGAAGTAGATAGTTAACTTGGCTATGATGGTTGTCAACGTGGAAGTTCAAGACTCTATATGTGGATCGGACTGTTACTTTGCTCAATGTTGAACTTTCTGTTTGAACGTATGGAATGGGCTGTTATTTTTTAAATGGGTTGTATTTGTCCTCCACGGGTTTAGAGGCTGACTTGTGGGCCTAGCAAGTTGATGCGCACACAATCAAGAGATGATTGTACGTGGAGAGGATGACAGCGAGGACCCGCTAAGGTCATGGCGACGCAAGAAAGTGCCTCCTTATTTCAAGCCAATAAAAAATGGCTCCTCCTAGTGGATTTCTCGACATCTGGGTCCCATGCCATTATCAACGTAGTCAATAAGCGAGAGAATTGCACAACGGCGGTTGACACCGAGGACCCAACAGCTCGCCCGATTATTTTTGTTTTGGGTTAATTTGATAAATGCCTCCGAGAAATGCCACTGCAATTTCCAAACTTTGAAAAATGCCATTCCATGCCATTTCTAGTGGCATTTTTCGAAGTCTGGAGTGGCGTTTTTCAAAGTTTGCAAACTCCAGTGGCGTTTTTCAAAGTTTGCAAAAATTTCAGTGGCATTTTTCAAAGTTTGGAAATTGCAGTGGCATTTTTATGAATCACCATAATTGGAGTGGCATTTATCTAATATTTTTTTGAGACAGAAGCAGGGTGTCAACAGGGCTGCGGGACACTCGCCTGTCTAGACAACCTTTTCTTTTGAGTTTACCACAGACCAGCCCAGTAGTTTTTTTTCTTTCTGAAAATGGCTAGCCCAGTTTTTTTGTGATTTGTCAAGTAAGTCGCTTTATCAGGCCTGTTGGGCTGCAAATCTTTCAAGATGAGGAGAGCTTCATTTGGCTGGCCGAGAAAATGGCCTATCAGTAATGAGAAATGGGTTGTACATTTTTAAAACACATCAAACCGGTAATTAGTTTCAAATATCTTTTTTTCATTTCGATATTTTAAATTGCATTGATTTTTATGCGTGGACAATTTATTGGATTTTATATGGATATACATTTATTTTTAAAATCAGTCTGAATGTGACTCAAAATTTCAGGATTAAAAACAGTTCAGACCGCACCGACATATGCAAAATTTTGTATAATTTTTTAACCATGGCCACAATATGGGCTGTAATGTTAACAAAAAGAATACGGGCTCCAAAAAAACCCGTTAGAATTAGCAAATGGGCTGTAAACTATTTGAAATAATGGCAGATGGGCTGTATGCTGTTTTCCACAGATTTGAGGCTTTCCACAGATGGCCTGTATACTGTTGGGTGTCAATCCAACGGCCGTCGTGCTTGTTCAATCTCTGCACTTACTGCTCCATTTCAAACAAGCGCCGACGGACTGCTCGCTCCCTCCTCCTCATGCGGGCCGTGCTACTGCCAAGCAGACTCATCGCCCCACCATACTCCCATCGCTAGCCTAGCCATCCTCTACTCAGCCACAGTCCCACACCTGCTGTTATTCTCCGGCGACGTCAGACGAACCAGTAAACCCTCGTACAGTCGTACTCCCCTCCGCGTGGGAAACAATCGCCAGTCTTCCTCGCCTCGTGTCGTTCCTTCCTAGGCCTCGCCGTTGTCCACCGCCTCGGTGCTCTCGGAATGGCGTGGTCAACGACCGACATGCATCTGAAGTGGATCGTATGTGGAGAGGCCGATACTGGTCCACGCCGCACGCTGAAATGCCTCCTTATTACGCAGCGCAAAATAATGATTCCTCCACCGACGCCTGGGACCCACCGAAAGGGCCTCTCAGATTTCATTTAAAAAACGTTATCGCCGCAGTAGAGCTCGGACCCACCAGCTATATCTTCGCACGCAAGGAAGTGCCTCCTTATTACGCCCAAAAAAGGATACTCCCCACGCTAGCCGGGACCCAAAGTATAGTGGGCCTACTAAGTTGACGGGGACGAAGGGCTTTGTCAACTTAGTCAATATGCACGATTCTAGCTCGACTGACCGTATGATGTCCATTCAACAGCCGTAGTGCTTCTTCAACCTCTGGTCTTCTTGCTCCAGCCGCCCAAAGCAGCGCCGGTCGTGCTTCCTGCTCCTGCCTCCCGTGGTCGGCTGTGCTGCTGCGGAGGCCTCACCGCCCCCATACTACTCCCACCGCCGGCCAGGCCATCCCTCCACTCGACTCACCCACACCCCCTGTTATTCTGCGGCGACGACAGCGCAGCCGAACCAGTGAACCCTCATACTCCTCTCCACATGGGCATCCACTGCCGCGTCTTCCCCGGCTCCGCATCGTCCCCTTCCTAGGCCTCGCCTTTGTCCACCGCCGTGGTGCTCTCGGCGCGGCGTGGTCAATGTGGTTAACAACTGAATTCCATCGGAAGAATACTGTACGTGGAGAGGCTGACAGTTGGGTCCACGGCAACCGCAAGGAAGTGCCTCCTTATTACGCGGAAAATAATTATTCCTCCACCTGAGAGCAGGGACCCACCGTATGGTCCACCAGTATTTCATGAAAAAAAAACGTTTGCCCCTGACTGCTGGGACCCACCCGACGGGCCACCGTATTTCACGAAAAAAACGTTCCCCCTGCTGTCAGCTCGGACCCACTGGAAGTGCCTCCTTATTACGCACAAAAAATGAATACCCCCTGCTAGCTGGGACCCACCTTGGTGGGAGGCTGACTTGTGGGCCTAGTAAGTTGACGGGGACGGAGTGCTTTGTCAACTTAGTCAATATAAATGATTCTAGCTCCAGTGACCGTACGATGTCCATCCAACGGCCGTAGTGCTTCTTCAACCTCTAGTCTTGTTGCTCCAGCCCACCCAAAGCAGTCACTGGTCGTGCCGCATGCTCTTGCCTCCGTGGCGGATGTCTTTGCCGTGGAGGCCTCACCGCCCCTACTATTCCCACTGCTGGCGAGCCTCGCGGCGACGGGCGGCCTCACACCGCAGCCGAGCCAAGTTGAACCCTTGTACTCCTCTCTCCGCGAGGGCTTCCATCGCGTCTTCCCGGCTCCCGTCGTCCCCTTCCTAGGCCTCGCCGTCGTCCACCGCCTGGTGCTCTCGGTGCAGCGTGGTCAACGTGGTCGTGGAACGACTTCCATCGGACGTGGATCAGACGTGGAGAGGTCCGGCAGTCGGGTCCACGGCCGCAGCAAGGAAGTGCCTCCTTATTACCAGGAAAATAATTATTCCTCCACCTGACAGCGGGGACCCACCGGACGGGCCACCGTATTTCACGAAAAAAGTTTCCCCCTGACTGCTAGGACCCACCAGCTACACCTTCGCACGCAAGGAAGTGCATCCGGGCAAAAAAAAAGAAACGATTCGCCCCCTGACTTCTGGGACCCACCAGCTACATCTTCGCACGCAAGGTAGTGCGTCCGGGCAAAGAAAAAATGATTCGCTTCTAACAAATTGGGACCCACCAGCTACATCTTCGCATGCAAGGAAGTGCTCGATACGGGACCCACCTGGTCGAAGCGTATGTAGCGTTGTCATTCTGGTCGCGAACATGTACATACATACTGGTCGATGTAGAGGCGCGCACGTAGCATGTACACGTACGTACAACGGCCAGGGTGCAAGAAAGAAAATATGGCCATGTATGTGTACGTACGGCCAGGGCTCGTGTACATGGCTGGGTCGGAACGGAGAAACAACGTCGCCGTCGTATTCATGGGGAGGCAACGGAATGCGTCGTGTTCATCGGGAGGCAATGGAACGCGTGGGAGCCAACCGGCTGGGTCGGAACGGAATGCGTGGTCATATTCATCGGGAGGGCTTGGACGGAACATGCGATGGAAACGAGGCCTGGCGTACCGCACAACAGAGGAAACAGACCTCCTACGTTCGGAACGGGGTCCTGTTGATCGGGAGGGGTGTGGCGTACCGCAAAACGAAGGAAACGGACCTCCTACGGTCGAAACGGGGGTCCTGTTGATCGGGAGGGGTGTGGCGTACCGCAAAACGGAGGAAACGGACCTCCTACGGTCGAAACGTGGTTACATTGATCGGGAGGGTGTATGCATCAAGAAATCTAATCTAAACGGACCTCCTACGGTCGAAACAGGGGTCCTGTTTATCGGGAGGGGTGTGGTGTACCACAAAACGGACGAAACGGGCCTCCTACGGTCGAAACAGGGGTCCTGTTCATCGGGAGGGCTGTGGCGTACCGCAAAACGGGACTCCACGAGATACTGTTCATCTCCATCGTCGACCTCCTCCAGCCTCCACGGGCTACCGTCGACCTCCTCCAGCCTCCACGGGCTCCTGTTCATCCAGCCTCCACCGCGCTACTCCACCGACTCTTGTTCAACCACCCCTCCACCATCTACTGTTCATCCAGCCCTCCACACCACGGGGTCCTGTTCAACCACCCCTCCACGGGCACCCCTCCACCATCTACTGTTCATCAAGCCCTCCACACCAAGAGGTCCTGTTCAACCACCCCCCCACGGGCATCCCTCCACCGTCTACTATTCATCCAGCCCTCCACGACACCACGGGGTCCTGTTCATCCAGAGGCAAATACCACAGCTCACTGTTCATCCAAACTCCCCCGCAACACTCACCGCTCATCCTGCAGACAAAGATCGATAGGCTTCGCTTAGCGCAGAAGGAAGGCGAATCGCTCGATCGGGTTCAGCTAATAACCATCGATCGATCGCTCGGGTTCTGTCAGGACCCCGATTCCAAGTCACGTCGATCTAGCCGGTAACACCTCATATCACTTTGCGGCCTCACGCACGTTATTCCCACGGGTGTCGCCTTACCATGGCTCGGGACCGTTTGCGCCTTTTGGCTCACGTATATGATAGTGTCTCTAGCATCCATATGACAGAGAACCCGGGCCGACATGACTAGTCGTGAACCCAAAGTGTCACTAACCCATGGGGACATGCATACATGAATCAACTTCGAGCATGTCGGTCAGCAGCTTGTGAATCTGGGCTGTAGCACTGGGCTAACAGGACTCCGGGAACCCGGTATAGCAGTGCTAAGCAGGACTCCGGATGTCAACGCTGCGACATTTCCCGAAGGGACATACACAGTGAACGAAGTGAAACACATGTCGGTCCAACCAAGAATCCTGAGCAGTAGTGTTGGGCTAGCAGGACTCCGGTGAACTGGTCAGAAGCGGACTACTATGGCTCAAGGAAGCACTAGACTACATTTCCCCATAAGAGAGGCTGCCAAGGATAAACAACTAGATTGTCGGATCCCACACATACCAAGCATTTCAAACATACACACAATATGCTCGATATGTGTAAATACAACATGGCATCACAACATAACTCTACGACTCAAGTATTTATTCATTAGGCTCCAAGGAGTGAGATATTACAAACATGGGTCTCATGACCCAACATTCAGAGCATACAAATCAAAGCACACGCGAAAGCTTAACATGTCTGAGTACAGACATCTACAAATGAAAAAGGCTGAGAAGCCTGACTATCTACCAGATCCTGCCGAGGGCACAAGATCGTAGCTGAGGTATCAAGCTAAACGTCGAAGTCCACGCGGAACTACTAGCGAGACCAAGTCTCTCGCAAAAACATAAAATAGGCAAACGTGAGTACAAATGTACCCAGCAAGACTTACATCAGAACTAACTACATATGCATCGGTATCAACAAAGGGGGTGGTGGAGTTTAACTGCAGCAAGCCAGCTTTGACTCGGTGGCTATCCTAAACTACGACTCCAAGTAACTCTTTTAAGGTGGCGCACACGAGTCCACATATTCACCATTTCAATACACCACTATGGATCCGCTCCCGTCTCCCTATGAGAACGCCATCCATAGCACTCACGCTTATCTTGCGCATTTTAGAGTATCCACTTTCACTTATCTATGAACTGATATAGGCAACCCAGAAGTCCTTTATCATGGACACGGCTATTCGAATAGATCATTTATAACCCCGCAGGGTGTACTTCTTCACACACGCCTCGCCACTTACCACCAAGACATCGCCGTGGTATCTCGGCAACCTTCAAGCGGAAGCCTCGGGCGAGGGAGTCGGCCACGACCGACTAACCACACAAGTCTCTAGTCCAGTTTATCGCCTATTCGGGTTCCATCCGCGAGGAGATCCGGCCGGGTTTCGCTCGCAGCCCCAAACGATGTGTGCAGTGGTTCCCGAGACACCAAACGGGCGCCGCAGACACCGGGCCATGGTGTATCTACCGCATCATAGCTCACCCTAGGGTCAGCGCCACGCACGCACCTCCAACACATATCCTACAAACACCGTAAACTAGTTGCAACTCCCCGGACAGAGGACAGGGGCGGTTAATAAGTCGAGAGAGTCAATTAAGGATCCCAATGTGTGGTAGTAGCTGTTCATGGATCACAAACACGTAACTCAGCCTCGAGGACGGCTTCAATGAGACAACCCACCTTGTACTCCTACATGGCCTCTCACCGCCACATTTACCAAATCGTGTTCACACACTTAGCTCTCAACAGTAGGACATGTTCACACACCTCCGATTCATCCCTGATGAATCAGACCCGACTCAACTCTAAGCAGTAGCAGGCATGACGCACAAGCATGAATGAGTAGGCACATTAGGGCTCAAACAACTCCTACTCATGCTAGTGGGTTTCATCTATTTACTGTGGCAATGACAGGTCATGCAGAGGAAAAGGGGTTCTTCTACCGCAGCATGTAACAGTTTAATCGTTTATGTCCTAATGAAGTAAAAGAGAGCAGGAGCGAGAGAGTGGGATTGTATCGGAATGAAAAAGGGGGTTATGCTTGCCTGGCACTTCTGAAGATAGCATTGAGTCTTCATCAGTGTCAACGATCACAACGTCGGTGCAACGTCTATCGAGGGGGAACAACACCGGCAACAGAGAGAAGGCACAATCAATGCAATGCACAATATGAGGCATGATCATGACGGGGCAAGATGTTGTGATTTGAGCTAATGCAACTAAAACCAGATTAAATGAAGTTGGTTTGAACCAAAGATTCAAATTCAACTCCACATGTGATTATTTAAATGCCACTTATTTGATTTGACCCGATCAACAGGCATAAGTTGTTCAAACATGCATGATAATGCCATAATCAGATTCTTTGGAATTTTCTGATCATTTTTCATATATAAATTATTTGATTTGGAGTTGAAGTTGATTTTCTATGATTTTTAGAAGTTTAGGACATTTTCTGGAATTTCCTGAATTATATGAAATCCAGAAAATGATTAACTGCATCATCCTAGCGTCATGCTGACCTCAGCAGGTCAACGGACCCGATCCAGTCAAACCTGACCAGTGGGGCCCATCGGTCGCTGACTCACTATAAACCCGTCAAATCCAGCGCTGACTGGGTTTGACCGGTGGTGGGGACCACTGTAAGTGCCAGTGAGGTGGCTAATTAGGTGGGGTTAGTCCTAATGACGACGCTACCACGCCGGCACCGCCGAGCACGGCCGGGCGATTTACCATATCACGCGGCGAGGGCTAACCGGAGTGGCTCGGGACGGCGCTACAGAGGGTAGTTTGCGACGGGGTTTGGCTCTACGGGGAGCTGGAGGAGTGGCGCATCCACTGGTGGCAGCGACTGGAGCTGGGGTGGCCTTTTGCGGCGGCGGCGGTGAGTTGGGTGGCGGCCGGAGTTCGGCCAGGTGCGCGCGGGGTGCTGCGGGGCACGACAGGAGCTGTGGGCAGCGGCGTTGGTCTTCTGGGAGGTTGCCGAAAGCGGCGACGCGGCGCGGGTATGAGCTGCAGTGGCCCTGGCCACGGCGGCGACATGGCCGGCGGCGTTGCGCTTGCGGGTTCGACGGCTAGCAGGGCTACAACACGAAATCGGGCACGGGGAACGAGGGGAAACAGAGGAGAGCTCACAGCGGTCTCGACGGCGTCGACGGCGAGCTCGGGGAAGCTCGGGAGGCGGCGAATCGACGGCGACGATCTTCGGTGGCCGACGAGGGGAACAGCGGTGCTTGCGGCGTCCAGGGGCTTCCAGCGTCGGGCGGCTCGGTGAGGAGGAAGGAAGGGACGAGGCGGAGCTCGTGGGCGCGTCGGTGAGGCGTGGGGTGGCCGGTGGCCACGGTGGTTCTCGTCGGCGGTGGCGGGCGCGTTCGGTGAGGAGAACAGAGGAGGGGAGAGCGTTCGGGAGAGAGAGGAGAGGTGCAGAGGGTCCTGGGGTGCGTGGCGACGCCCCGGGCGCCGAGGCAACAAGGGAAGCAGCAGGTGGCCAAGGCGCTGGGCACAAGGCGGGCACACACCTCTCGCCCTTCGGGCGAGAGGAAGGGGACGATCGGCATCGGCCACCACCGGGTTGGGCCATGCTGGCCAGGCTGTGAGCGCCTGTAAAAACCCTCTCTCTTTTATTTCTGCTTTTCTATTTTCTCAGAATCTTGTGTCTTTATTAAAAATGCTGTAGCATTTCCAAAAATCATGAAACTAATCATGGTTACTGTTTAGAATATATCCAACAGTAAACATTTTAGTTTATGATTATTTGAGCATTTAAAATATTTTATAGCATTTAAATGCCCAAATGCAAATACTATATGATTTAATTCAGAAATCCAGAATGGCCTAGAAATATGTGCATGACTTTTGGCACAGGTTTTCACCTTTGACAGAAATCATGAACTTTTCTAAAGGGCATTTGGGATCATTGAAAAAATATATTTTTTGAACCTAGTTGAATTCATTTGGTGCTAGGGTTTCAACAATCCCCATTTCAAATTTCATGAAATTTAAACATGATGCATGGATGCGATGCCACTAGTTACAAGCAAACTCTAGGGCTGTGACAACTCACCCCCACTAAACAAGAATCTCGTCCCGAGATTCAAGACGTGAGGTAAGAAGACAGAGGGGGCACAAGACAAACACCATGTTCACGATCCAGGTTGCACCTCATAAGGTTGTTGATTCGTTGCATACGTTGATCTTGACATCCTCGCTTTTGAGATCTTCATCCACGCTGGCGATGACGCATTTAAAAAGAACTCTACTAGGATTGATCTTCTCAAAGATCAACTATACAATCTCAATCATGGAAAGAGATGTTGAAACATCTTGAGTTGTGATAAAAAACACCTCGAGAGGGATGGAAGAACAAACGACGGGGTTTGTTTTGGTGGGCAACAATTCCATGCTTAGAAAGATGGTGGATGGTGTCAAGGTGGCGAGGAAAAAATTGCCACGATCCCGTAACAGGGCACCTTGGAAAAGGTGACTCATTGAACTGCTCCCTTAAGTGGCAAAAAGAATTACTTTTGATCCATAGATCATTGAAACTCTTCATACCAGCTTAAGGCAATTTACAATTGATCGTTCGAAAGAGCTCGAAGGAATGGCATACTCAGACTAGGATGGATGATGTGGACTTCCTTGTTGAAGACAACGCAACGGATGACTTTTTCTTATCACCGGAAATGGATGGGACCCATGACAAGTCCACTTTTAAAGCTGATCTTGGACAACAACTGCTGAGAAGGGCAGCCCATGGGAAATTAGCACAATGACGGTGCAAGCTGGGAACAGAATGCAACTGTTGGGAATGTTCCAACCATCATATCTGCCTGAGATTCAGATCCGATTGGTGATAGGATACTTCAGACTCAGCATCTCTGAAAGAAAGTTTGCAACACGATTCGACGAGATGGCGTTGCGGGATTCTCGAGGAATGAACTAAGATAGCAAGCTCCAAAACATGAGCTGGTTCTGCTAAACACATGTGAACACGCCGTCCTGCATAAGCATGACCACATGGTAGTCTTATAATAAAACACTACCAAGTTCGGTGGGGAACCATCTTCGAGGATATTGGAATCTTGTGCATGAACTAGTATTCGCACATCAACTCCTTTTCCTCGAACAAACCAATCACTGGCTTGATGTGCTAGGAAATTCATATGGAATGAAGATGATCAGTCTATCAGACCATAGAATACTTCGCACATGCATGACTGACTTGGGATGATTCCAGAGGAAGCAAAAACAAACTTTCTCGAACTCACGACGGCAACTTGCACCAAATGCACATGAATTCGAGGAAGTCACTTCTTCCATCCAAGCATAAGCTTCATGAACGGAACACGAAGGCATTGCTTACAAAAGTTTCCAACACTAACTTGATGTTCAACATGAATCATGGAGGAGACAAGATGCCGCTGATGGGCTCAACAGCAACTCATCGGAATTTCCATATCACTGGACTTCCACCATCATGTGAACAAGGTGATAGCATTGGTCAGACCTAAAGAGTATAATGGTGTATGCTCGAGGAATCAACCACGAGTAAGACAACATTATGAATATCGTTGGTTCTGATTTGACTTGACAATAGCCCATGCTCAAATCAAAGATTGTTTAAGATAATAGATCCAACAACTGATCACAGGGTCCAATCGATGAAGATATCATCTTTCTTCAACACACACACCTAAGGATATCCCTTTGAATGAACCGGGTCAAATGAAGCTTTTATCTTCCAACTCTCCAATTTATTGTTTAGCTTATCCAACTAGTTCAGGGGTATCCAACACAGATCCTTGGGGAAAGGGTGGTTTATGGAAAACCAACTTGATCACGAACCCAACATAGTAGTCAGGTGACAACCTAGTAATATTTCCGAGAAGATATTCGGAAAATCACGAACCACCGATATGTTATTAAGCTCGAGAACAATCTTGCTTTCCAGAGCAAGACGATACGATCAAATAAGCAAGGGATTGAATAATCCTAACTTATTAATCGAGGAGTGCACCGTAAATAAGGACTAGGTAGCACGATCAATCTTAGGATGATGATTTAATAACCAACACGCTAAGAATGAGAATATTATCCATTAACTACCAAGCAACGAGGTTGCTAGGAGTATCGATTTCACACATCACAGTTCACTTGTCGGCATTCCGGTTACAACAACACAGAACCGAGGAATGAATAATGATGGTGAGAAGTATCACTACATCAAGAATTCATAAGAGATGGTGAAATTCTTATGACATTCTTGACATAAAGATGGTAACACTCCAAGGTAGAACAGAGCAAAGGATGGATTGGCATTTGATCTGCAGAGCACAACTACTTTGACCCAATCCTGGATATGAATGAGGTACTGGAGTTTGTTTCTCCTAGTCATTCCGGAATAGAATGGCTTGATGGACCACAAGGATAATAGTCATCGATAACACGAATGCACAACTACTCCTGACTATCAATTGGTAGACGAAGGTCGGAATACAACTGAAGAGGGACAACTCAAAGGAACATATAACTTTTCAAGTTGTGGAGGCATGGATTAGTATGCCGAACAAATTCAACATATTTCTTCCGGATAACCCACGCAAAGAGGTAGGATTGGCAGAGTCACAATATAGAATGGGGAACTCATCGAGAGCACTCTTGTTGTGACCTTTTGGTTCAATGAGGAACTTCTGCCAAGGATGGTTCATGGTATTTGGAAGAATGATATACCACGGACCTCGAAGACTATCACAAGGTCACTAATATCCTAAAGGAACGAGCAAACACTATCAACAGGATGTAAGTAGGGTGAATCTCGGGTTCAAAACCCCAGGAATAGAATGCCTACTAATTAAATGGCATCACGAGATGCTTTCGAGAATAATGGCCAGAACCATCACACTGGAGACACAGATCATGGCTAGATCACTAGATGATCCCCTAAAACATCTAGGGTCATAAAAATAACTCCAACATATATGTCGAGGTAATAAAGTACCTCAACTCACTGATTTGTGTGATTGAACTGGCCCAAAGGGACATCGGAAACGGAAAGAAGGGATTTGCAAATGCATCAGACTATTTAGAAACCTGGGATGACTCGGACATCATAACGGCTGTAAATGCTTGAAAATATTTGAGACATCCTGCAAAATAGTGGCATGACCACTCAACATCATGATATCAAGGTTCTGAGGCCAGCTATGGACATACGGAAGTAGTAGAAACTGAACTGGGGCTTGAGACCAACAATCCTAAGAGTCTACGGATTAGTAACACGTGATCCTGATAGAAAGACGAGGAAGCCTAGTTTCTTAACCCCGTAGAAGAGAAGAGGATGACTCAGATCAGAAGGGCATAAGGTAAAGGAATAAAAAGAGCCTTATGTTCCCTTCCACAATCAATTCCCTTATATAACTAAAGCATTTCTAGACACGACTTCGACCAGTTTGGCTTGGTAATCCTACAGGAAGTCAGGCTCTGATACCAAAGCTGTCAGGACCCCGATTCCAAGTCACATCGATCTAGCCGGTAACACCTCATATCACTTTGCGGCCTCACGCATGGTATTCCCACGGGTGTCGCCTTACCATGGCCCGGGACCGTTTGCGCCTTTTGGCTGACGTATATGATAGTGTCGCTAGCATCCATGTGACAGAGAACCCGTGCCGACATTGCTAGTCGTGAACCCAAAGCGGCACTAACCCATGGGGACAGGCATACATGAATCAACTTCGAGCATGTCGGTCAGCAGCGTGTGAATCCGGGCTGTAGCACTGGGCTAACAGGACTCCGGGAACCCGGCTGTAGCAGTTAGGCAGGACTCGGATGTCACCACGTGACATTTCCCGAAGGGACGTATACAGGAACATAGTGAAACACATGCCGGCCACCAAGCATCCCGAAAGCAAGATTAGCAGGACTCCGGTGAACCGGGTCAGAAGGACTACTATGGCTCAAGGAAGCACTAGATTACATTTCCCCATAAGAGAGGCTGCCAAGGATAAACAACTAGATTGTCGGATCCCACACATACCAAGCATTTCAAACGTACACACAATATGCTCGATATGTGTAAATGCAACATGGCATCACAACATAACTCTATGACTCAATTATTTATTCATTTGGCTCCAAGGAGCGAGATATTACAAACATGGGTCTCATGACCCAACATTCAGAGCATACAAATCAAAGCACACGCGAAAGCTTAACATGTCTGAGTACAGACATCTACAAATGAAAAAGGCTGAGAAGCGACTATCTACCGCATCTCCGCCGAGGGCACAAGATCGTAGCTGAGGTAACAAGCTAAACGTCGAAGTCCACACGGAACTACTAGCGAGACTGAAGTCTCTCTGCAAAAACATAAAATAGGCAAACGTGAGTACAAATGTACCCAGCAAGACTTACATCAGAACTAACTACATATGCATCGGTATCAACAACGGGGGTGGTGGACTTTAACTGCAACAAGCCAGCTTTGACTCGGTGGTTATCCTAAACTACGACTGCAAGTAAATCTTTTGAGGTGGCGCACACGATTCCACATATTCACCATTTCAATACACCACTATAGCAACCTTCAAGCGGAAGCCTGGCGAGGGAGTCGGCCACGACCTGACTAACCACACAAGTCTCTAGTCCAGGTTTATCGCCTATTCGGGTTCCATCCGCGAGGAGATCTGGCCGGGGTTTCGCTCGCAGCCCCAAACGATGTGTGCAGGGTTCCCGAGAAACCAAACGGGCGTTCGGTACACCGAGCCACGGTGTATCTACCGCATCATAGCCCACCCCTAGGGTCAGCGCTACGCACGGCCTCCAACACATATCCTACAAACTCCAGCAACTAGTTGCAACTCCTGGATAGAGGACATGGGCGGTTAATAAGTCGAGAGAGTCAATTAAGGATCCCAATGTGTGGTAGTAGCTGCTCATGGATCACAAACACAGAACTCAGTTCCTGAGGACGGCTTCAATGAGACAACCCACCTTGTACTCCTACATGGCCTCTCACCGCCACATTTACCAAATCGTGTTCACACACTTAGCTCTCAACAGTAGGACATGTTCACACACCTCCGATTCATCCCTGATGAATCAGACCCGACTCAACTCTAAGCAGCGGTGCATGACGCACAAGCATGAATGAGTAGGCACATCAGGGCTCAAACAACTCCTACTCATGCTAGTGGGTTTCATCTATTTACTGTGGCAATGACAGGTCATGCAGAGGAAAAGGGGTTCTTCTACCGCAGCATGTAACGGTTTAATCATTGTTGTCCTAATGAAGTAAAAGAGAGCAGGAGCGAGAGAGTGGGATTGTATCGGAATGAAAAAGGGGGTTATGCTTGCCTGGCACTTCTGAAGATAGCATTGAGTCTTCATCAGTGTCAACGATCACAACGTCGGTGCAACGTCTACCGAGGGGGAACAACACCGGCAAAAGAGAGAAGGCACAATCAATGCAATTCACAATATGACGCATGATCGTGAAGGGGCAAGATGTTGTGATTTGAGCTAATGCAACTAAAACCAGATTAAATGAAGTTGGTTTGAACCAAAGATTCAAATTCAACTCCACATGTGATTATTTAAAAGCCACTTATTTGATTTGACCTGATCAGCAGGCATAAGTTGTTCAAGCATGCATGATAATGCCGTAATCATATTCTTTGGAATTTTCTGATCATTTTTCATATATAAATGATTTGATTTGGAGTTACGGTTGATTTTCTATGATTTTTAGAAGTTTAGGACATTTTCTGGAATTTCCTGAATTATATTAAATCCAGAAAATGATTAACTGCATCATCCTAGTGTCATGTTGACCTCAGCATGTCAACAGACCCGGTCCAGGTCAAACCTGACCAGTGGGGCCCACTGGTTAGTGACTCACTAGGCAAACTCGGTCAAATCCAGCGCTGACTGGGTTTGACCGGTGGTGGGGACCGCTGTCAGTGGCAGTGAGGTGGCTAATTAGGTGGGGTTAGTCCTAATGACGCGCCACGTCGGCACCCGCCGGAGCACGGCCGGCGACGACCATATCACGCGGCGGAGGCTCACCCTAGTGGCTCAGGACGGCGCTACAGAGGGTAGTTTGCGACGGGGTTTGGCTCTACGAGGAGCTGGAGGAGTGGCGCATCCACTAGTGGCAGCGACTGGAGCTGGGGTGGCCTGTAGCAGCGGCGGCGGCGAGTTGGGCGGCGGCCGGAGTTCGGCCAGGTGCGCGCGGGGTGCTGCGGGGCACGATAGGAGCCGTGGGCGGCGGCGTTGGTCTTCTGGGAGGTTGCTGAGTGCGATGACATGCGCGGGTATGAGCTGCAGTGGCCCTGGCCACGGTGGCGACATGGCCGGCGGCGTTGCGCTCGCGGGTTCGACGGCTAGCAGGCTACGCACGCGAAATCGGGCACGGGAAAGGAGGGGAAACGGAGGAGAGCTCAAGCGGTCTCGACAGCGTCGACGGCGAGCTCGGGGAAGCTCGGGAGGCGGCGAATCGACGGCGACGATCTTCGGTGGCCGACGAGGGGAACGGCGGTGCTTGCGGCGTCCAGGGGCTTCCGGCGTCGGGCGGCTCGGTGAGGAGGAAGAGAGGGACGAGGCGGAGCTCGTGGGCGCGTCGGTGAGGCGTGGGGTGGCCGGTGGCCACGGTGGTTCTCGCATGCAGCGGGCGATTCGTAAGGGAGAATGCAGGAGGGGAGAGTTCGGGGAGAGAGGGAGAGGTGCAGATGGTCCGGGGTGCGTGGCGACGCCCCGGGCGCCGAGGCAACAAGGGGAAGCAGAGGTGGCCAGCGCGTGGCGCTCAAGGCACACGCCTCGTCCCTTCCGCGAGAGGAAGGGGACGACTGGCATCGGCCAGCTGGGTTGGGCCGTGCTGGGCCAGGGCAGGTGAGCACCAGGTAAAAACCCTCTCTCTCTCTTTTATTTCTGTTTTCTATTTTTCTGTAACTTCAGGGCTTTATTAAAAATGCCAGGGCATTTCCAAAAATCATGAAACTAATCATGGTTACTGTTTACAATATATACAACAGTAAACATTTTAGTTTATGATTATTTGAGCATTTAAAATATTTTATAGCATTTAAATGCCCAAATGCAAATACTACATGATTTAATTCAGAAATCCAGAATGGCCTAGAAATATGTGCATGACTTTTGGCAGAGGTTTTCACCTTTGACAGAAATCATGAACTTTTCTAAAGGGCATTTGGGATCATTGAAAATATATTTTTTTGAACCTAGTTGAATTCATTTGGTGCTAGGGTTTCAACAATCCCCATTTCAAGTTTCATGAAATTTAAACATGATGCATGGATGCGATGCCACTAGTTACAAGCAAACTCTAGGGTTGTGACAGGTTCAGTAACGCGTAGCCTGCAGTGCAATCGCTCGGGTTCAGTTAGAGCCCAACGCCTCGCTCGGGTTCAGTTAGAGCCAACGCCTCGCACACACGCGCGTACGTGTACGAGAGAAACGTGCATCGCTCGGCCCCCGACCTCCCACCGTAACCGGCAACTCCCCGAAATTTTCCTCCCCCTCGCTTCTACCATGGTTTTTTCTGTCATGGACGACCCAAAGAATGTCATGCAGCTGCATCTCCAGCCCGCCCAGGACGAAAAGCCCATTTTCTGTCATAATTTTTTGTCATAGAAGTAGGAGCCCACCACATCTATGATGATACCGGGTTTTGTCACAATTATCGTCATAGAAATGTCATACGTATGACAAATTTTTTTTGCGTTCGGCCCAAAATGTCACGGATGTGTCTTTTTTTGTAGTGTAGACTCCCAGGCGCAATCGCTGCTGCTGGAGGGGATTGCCGGCAGGACCAATGGCGGGGCCAGCGCCAGTCACCGCGCCATCCTGGCGGCCCCCTCCCGAGCAGCATTCCAGCCGGCGGCCTTCCTCATCGAAGACCTTGAGGAATACCGTGGAGGCGCCGTCGTACTCAAAATGGATGGGGAGGGCGCCCTCTACGCGGCAGACGCGGGCGACGTCACCCCATCCGCGGGTCATGAAGATCTTGCCCGGGGAGACAACCTCGACCTCTGCTCCTGTCGCCGGGGAGTCGCACTCAGCATGCTGCAGCCACGGCTTGAGTGGCCCCTTCGGCGGCATCTCTGTGGTGAAGAATTGCAGGAATTGGATCCACATGCGCGGTGGCATCACCGCCCACACCACGAGTTCACGCGAGGAGCCCTCGGCATGGGTTCGTGGGGTGGCGACACGCATCGCCACAGCATGGCTGCCACGGACGTGGCGCGAGCGGCGCGAGCCGCTGCCTCCCTCTCCGGGGCCTTGCGCCTGGGCGTACAAGGGCAGCGGGTAGCTGGGAGGAGGTCGCTCGTACCAAGGCCTTGTCACCTCTCGTCGCACGACAACTTCTCGGGAGCGGGCCAGCCTCTTCTTCGGTGGGAGCGGCCCTAGCTCACCACGGGGGTTTTTTCCATTCTGAGCGGCGGAGAATCTCCGTATCGGCGCCATGGATGTCGCGGCAAGACAGTGAAGCAAGGAGGAAGAAGAAGAAGCTGACTGAATGGAGGAAGAGATGGGCAACAGGGGCTCGGCCCCTCTCCTCATTTATAGTCGGAAGGAGGCCAACCGTCAGCCTCCACGATCACAGGTAATGATTGCTTTTCTGCATGCACCAGGGACTCGTCAAGTCGGGCAGTTGCCGAGGCAGCGTGGGAAAGCGGAGATGCCCATGTCCTGTCAATTGCCACACGTCAATCAAGGCCGCATGCGGTTGGGGCCCGCGACGCTCCGCACTTGCCCCTTGGCTTCGCATCGAAGCCAAGTACAAGCACACCTTGGGACCGGGGGCTACTGTCGGCGTCCTGGGAATGGGTGTCCCCAAACTTGCCTGCCTGCAGCCCAAGACATGGCTCCACAAGCGGCCTGGTACGACCCATCTTCACCAACAACCAGTCAAGACCCTCGCGAGGGGCCAAGCCTCACGAGGCGGACGACACAAGACCTCCTCGGGGGCAGCCTCGCTAGGTTGGCTCGCGAGGAGCGGAGATATCAAGGCGGAGGGGCACCTCGCGAGGTTCGTATGACATGAGCCATGACGACTGAAGCCAGGCGGGCGCCAGCGGGCGCAGAGTACCAGTTTCCTCTTTGGTGCTAAAGAGGCAGGCGCAGGCGAGGAGTCCCGAGGCATCAGGCAAAGGTTTCCATATCGGTGCAACAAGACCAAGACCAGCAGGACAGCAGGGCGGAGGTCATCACGGAGCCCACAACTACATCACCACCAGAGCCTTTGGCAGGCGAAGACCACCTTTAGTTAGGATAACTTGTACTAGTTGTCCCCCTTCAAAATTGGCTGTTGTGGGATCCCTTCCCGCCTACATTTGCAAAGAGGACCAGGGCCTCTATAAATAGGACTAGCCACCACTGAAGGAGGCAACTCATCTGGGATCGGATCCATTCTATCCACACACACACAAGCTCCACAAGCTCAAGAACACCTCTCCTCAGGAGGCTGTTCGTTCCTTGTACTTGTTCATCCCCAGCCTACAAGGCAATCCACCACACCACACTGGAGTAGGATATTACACCACAACGGTGGCCCGAACTAGTATAGACCCTTTTGTCTCTTGTTCCTTGGGTTCGATGAGCTAGGCCTTGAGATCGTTGCGAGAGTGTGCTAGGGAAAGAGAGATCTTCGTGCGCACCCCAGTGGTCGAACCTCAAGGGTTTACCGGAATCCACAATCCGACAGTGGTTGAATCGACAACTTAGTTGCGAATACTTGCAAATATTCTTTGGCTCCCCTTGCGTCAAATCAATAAATTTGGGTTGAATACTCTACCCTAGAAAACTATTGCGATCCCCTATACTCGTGGGTTATCAAGACCTTTTTCTGACGCCATTGCCGGGGAGCATAGCTGTTTTTGTTGAGTCACTTGGGATTATTATCAAATTATCACTATGAAGAATCTGAAGGACGCTAAGACTAAGATTTTTCCTTCCAAGACGAGGGGAGGTAAGGACTTTCCATCTAGCTCTGCACTTGATTCACCTTCTGTTATAAGTAAACTTGCAACACCACCACATGCTATTAATCCTGATATGTTGCAAGTTATTAATGATGCTACTTCTGCTATGAATGAGATAAATGATGATGATAGTACCTTGCTTGACGATAATGTGCCACTAGGTGAATTTCTTGATGAACAACTTGCTAGAACTAAAGCTTTTGAGAATGCTGAAACTGATGAAATTGTTCAAACTGATGTAGAGCTTGAAACTAAAAATCTTGAAACACCTATTAGAACTAGTTCTCCTAGATATGAATTGCCTAAGATACCTGAAGGTTATGTTATGGATGAGGAGACAACTAGAGACTTTCTTGCTTGCAATGATGAAGATGATCTTAAGAAATTATTATGCAAACTGAAAGAAAAATCTTTGAATGATAGAATGAAATGTGATCCTAAGTTTACTACTTCACCTATCTTTGTAGATGACAAGGATTATGAATTCTCTGTCGATCCAGAGTTAATTACTTTGGTTGAATCTGATCCTTTCCATGGTTATGAAACTGAAACTATTGTGGCACATCTTACTAAGATGAACGACATAGCCACTCTTTTTTCTCATGATGAGAAAATTCGCTACTATTATATTCTCAAATTATTTTCATTCTCATTAAAGGGTGATCCTAAGACTTGGTATAATACTCTAGCTCCTGGTTGTGTGCATAGTCCCCAGGATGTGATTTATTACTTCTCTAGAAAATATTTTCCTGCTCATAAGAAACAAGCTACCTTACAAGAAATATTTAACTTTGTGCAGATTGAAGAAGAGAGTCTCCCACAAGCTTGGGGGAGGATTCTCCAGTTGCTTAATACTTTGCTTGATCATCCTCTTATGAAAAATGAAATACTTCATATCTTCTTTAATTGACTAACCGATGCTTTTAGAGATTTCCTAGATAGTTGTGCTGGTTGTGTTTCTGGGAAAGGAACCATTGAACAAGCTAAAGAATTACTGAATAACATATTCAAAAATTATGATGATTGGACTCTACCTGAACCACCGCTCAAACCTACTCCAAAGAAGAGGGGTATCTTATATCTCAGTCCTGAAGACATGCAAGAGGCAAAGAAATCTATGAAGGAAAAAAAGGATTAAAGCTGAGGATGTCAAAAATTTACCTCCTATTGAAGAAATACATGGGCTTGATACACCACCACCACCTAAGGTGGTACAGGTAAATTCTTTAATGAAATTCAATGACAATGACATTCCTTACAATATGCATCCTAGTCAATGCGTTTATGAGTTTGATAACTACATTAGAAAGCAAGATCACTTCAATGCAAATGTTATGAAACAATTGAAATACAATTCTGATATGATTGCTTGCTTGAGTGACTTGTTATTTAGAATTGCCAATGATGTTAGAGGTGTAGGAAAATATGCCTCTATGGTTCAAACTCAATTGGAACAAGTTGCTAAATCTCAAAGAGAATTGCTTGATGAAATGAACAATAATATCAATGATCATGTTGTTAGAGTAATGACTAGAGGAGGTAGAATGACTCAGGAACCACTTTATCCTGAGGGACACCCAAAAATAATTGAACAAGACTCTCATAGAGTTAATGCTGATGCACCTAGTCCTTCTAAAAAGAAAAAGAAGAAGAAAAATGATACGACTTTGCATGCCTTTAGTGAACCTGAAGTAGAAAAACCTCCTGATAATGAAGTCTCCAGCTCTGATGCTGAAACTCAGTCTGGTAATGAACACTCACCTTTTGTTAAGGAAAAAGATAATGATGAGGTTCATGAAGACACTCAAATAAATAATAAAGAACCAGACAATGATGTTGAGATAGAACCAACAGTTGACCTTGATAACCCACAACCCAAGAATAAAAGATATGATAAAAGGGACTTTGTTGCTAGAAAACATGGTAAGGAAAGAGAACCATGGGTTCAAATACCTATGCCCTTTACACCTAAATCAACTAAGAAGAAAGATGATGAAGAATTTGAACGCTTTGCTGAAATGCTTAGGCCAGTCTTTTATCGTACCTGCTTGACTGATATCTTAAAAATGCCTCCTTATGAAAGTACATGAAAGACATCATCACCAATAAGGGAAAAATACCGGAAGCTGAAATCTCCACCATGCTTGCTAATTATACTTTTAAGGGCGGAGTACCTAAAAAACTTGGAGATCTGGGAATACCAACTATACCTTGCTCCATCAAAAGAAACTATGTGAAAACTACGTTATGTGATTTAGGAGCTGATGTTACTGTTATGCCTTTCTGTTTATATAAAAGACTTGATTTGAATAAACTCACACCTACTGAAATATATTTACAAATGGCTGACAAATCAACTGCCATACCTATTGGTATTTGCGAGCATGTGCCCAATTGTTGCTGCTAATGTTACTATCTTAACTGACTTTGTTATACTTGAGATGCCCGAGGACGACAACATGTCGATTATCCTTGGTAGACCCTTTTTGAATACTGCAGGGGCTGTTATTGATTGTAATAAAAGCAAGGTCACTTTTCATATCAATGGTAAAGAGCATACGATGCACTTTCCGAAGAAACAATTCCAAGTGAATGGTATTAATGTTATTGAAAAATCTCCGACAATCACTATTGGAAGTTTTCAACTACCTCTACCTACTGCCAAAAAGAAATATGAAGTGATTATTGTTGGGGACATTCATATCCCCGTTGAGGTAACTTAGTGATTTACGAAAGTTCTTCGGTTTAATGCTAATCAAAAGTGGTTATTAATAAGACTTGATCAACCTTATTAATGGATCATTTTTTAGAGGTATGAAGTTTATGAATTTAGCGAGGACTACCTTCTATCCCTACCTTTTTTTTATTAGTTAAATAAAATAAAATGCCATGTTTTTTCTGTTTTTTGAATTTCCCGTGCAATAAAAAAATGACCCCAAAATAGAAGTTCTCAGAATGCTCTGAAAATTTAATATGATTTTTTCTGATTTTTTCTGAATTTTTGATACAAATAACATCAGAGGGGGGGTGCACCAGTGGCACAACCCACTGGCGCACTAACACCCCCAGCGCCGCTCGGTGGGTTGTGGTCCCCATGTGGGCCCCTTCACTTATCTCTTCATCCCATGTCACCACCTACCTCTAGAAAAATTCACCATTGCTCTCTCTCTCTCTCGTGTTCTTGCTCTCAAACCCGCAGATTTCGATCTCTTTGCTCGAAGCTCCGTTTCCAAAGCTGTTTTGGGGGATTGTTGCTTGGTATGTATGTGACTCCTCCATTGGTCCAATTAGTTTTTTGCTTTAGTGGTTTATATTTTGAATAATTAGTTACTCTTGGTGCTGCTGTAGATGAGCTTGATGTTTAATTATTAGAGTTCTAAGTAGTTTGAATGCTTGATATGGCCTCTATGCATCCCTATGAGTTGTTGCTAATTTTGTGAAGTTTTGTTGAGAAAAATTTTGTGGACTAAAAATTTCAGAATTTTGTTCGTAGGAAAATGATGAGTATCTTTAGGAAGTTTGCTTCCAAGAAACTACAAGGGAGTTATTGGGGAGTTGCCGGACAATGACCTCCACACCCGGAGAATGGCGGAGGTACGGCCATGCGAATGGCCGCACAACCCATTCATGGATGGAGCCGGAAACCACCAAGAGTTTGCACAATATGCTGCTAATGCCGGCCTCACCGACTTCATCGCAGCTGAGTGTGAAAAATATCATCTCCTCACAAATACCTTTGTGCAAAGTTTTCATTTCATAAGTAGGAATAATCCTCTTGAGGTGGAGTTTAATTTATATGCTGAAACCCGTCAGATACCACTCACTGAATTTTGTGACATATGTTTGATCCCTTCTGACGGCGGTTTAATAGAGCCTAGGCCCGCAGAGTTTGATGCTTTTATCGAACTCTGATAGTGGGAGATGAGAGAGGGGTGTCAGGTGTCACCGCCACTAGCTTACATTTTCCTGCCGTGCATTATTTTGTTCTATTCATTGCAAAGTGTTTGCTTGCTAGAGAGAAGGTAGGTGCACCCAGTGCCCTGGACTTCGCTGTCTTACACCGTGCACTTTACGGCGACAACACTTATAGCTTGGGAGCTATTGTGGCACGTCGCCTCCACATTAACAGATCCAAGGGTAAAATACATGGTGGTATTTATGCTACTCGTTTAGCGAGTCACTTTAACATTCAGATACGCCAGCATGATTATCCCTTACCCAAGTTTTATTTAGATTGTCAGGCTATGGCACACCACCAGTTTATTGATGGCGAGAACACTGACATTCCCATTCCTTATAACCTGGTTTTCAGTGTGAACACTCGTGATATTATCCCATTGCATGCACCTGCTTTATTTGATCCTATTGCCAGGGGAGGATACAGGATTATGCCTGAGGACATTGTCGCTTACCGGAAAAACTTGCCTGCGGCAGAGGAGGAGCCTCAGGAGTGGGACCCTTAGGTACCCGCTCCCCAGCACTTCAACGTTGGACCTGTTGGTTTCTTCGAGTGGTGATTACCAAGTTAGGCCAAAATCCTAAGCTTGGGGGAGTACGTATTTCCGCCGGCATTACATTCATGTTCACACATTTCATTCCAATTGTCGGTCTCCACACTTTTTATTGTACAATCCATGTTAGATTTATTTTCTCACCTTCTTCTTGTATGTTAGAAAAACTTTGAGAAAATCCAATAATATTTCCTACTTCCTTTTGGTTTTTCTTCCTAGTTTAATTAGTTGTAGTATTAAAAAGAAAACCCCAAAAGATTTCCTTGTTCTTATTTTACTTGTTGGGAGCTTTCCCGTGTAAATAGGGTTTTTTCATTTTTTGTTTTTCCCTTTTATTTGCTTGTTCAAGAAAAACCAAAAACTCTAAAAATATTTCAGTGTGTTTCTATGAATTTCTTTTCCCTTTTACTGAGTCATACCAAGGAGAAGACCACGATGAAAATGTTGAGTGGCTCTCATATGCATTATTGTTGATCTAACGAAGAGCCCATATTACCTTGTCTTCTCCTTTTTGAATAAAATGCTTGCATATTCCAGCTTAATCCAGAGCACTCTTGCACTATTATTATTTTCAAATTGTTCGGTCGTGCAAGTGAAAGACAATAATGACGATATTTTATGAACTGGCTGTGGCAGAGAGAAATGGGTATGAACTCAACTTGTTCTGTTTTTGTAAATATGTTTAACCTAGTATCCATGATTCAGCCTTTATGATCAATCATGTTTGCAATGACAATTAGAGATTATAGTTTCTCATGCCATGCTTAAGTAGATAGGAGTGGATAATGTTTTATCTTGGATGCCAACATTGTGTGAAAATGATTGTGATGTAGTATGATGATATGGTATCTTCCTCTGAATGTTTGAGTGGCTTGACTTGGCACATGTTCATGCATGTAGTTGCATCAAAACCAACATAGCCTCTATGATATTTATGTTCATGGTGTTCATATCCTACTCATGCTTTTATCCAATGTTACTTATGCACAATGCATGCGACCATTTTCGCTCTCTAGCTCGCCGCTTCTCAACCTAATTGCTAGCCTTCGCCTGTACTAAGCGGAATTACTGCTTGTGCGTCAAAATCCTGAAACCCAAGTTATTCCTGATGATTCCACCATACCTACCTATATGCGGTATTACCCTGCCGTCCTAAGTAAATTTGCATGTGCCACCTCTAAAAACTTCAAATAAATATCCTTTTTTGTGTGCATGGATTGTTCATAGAGTGACAGGAGGTAGTCAATATCTTCCATGCTAAGCGGGTTATTCTCATGATGAGTGTTTAATCACTCGTCCTTGCATGAGAGGGGCGGTAATAGGGATTCCTAGTCCCGAATTCAAATTGCAATTTTTTTTAAAAGAACTCCCCCGGGACTGTTGTTGGTATGGACGGTGCCCGTTGTTTTGGAAAAGCCGTGGAGTGTGATTGTTGGTGGAGGGGGAGTAAACCTTTACTTTTATCGCTTGGGAACCGCCACTAATGTGTTTAGCATGGAAGATACCGATACTAATAGTCGTGAAGTAAACAAGAAGGGTGCATTTCTCAAAATTTCATTTACCTCTGTTGTAAAAAACTTGAGCTCTAGCACCACTACAAATCACTGCTTCCCTCTGCGAAGGGACTACCTATTTACTTTTATGTTGTGTCATCACCTTCTCAAATAAGAACCAGAACCTGAGAGCATTGTTGTCATCCTCATGCATTGTGTGTAGCTAATGTTGGGTGCATCATGACTGGACCTTTTCTAACATGAATTACAATGTTTAGTCACTGCTTGAACTTTGGAGGTGCTCTGCATTTATGTATTGCGGTCCCAGAAAGGGCTAGCGAGATACCAATATTGCCATATTATATCATGGTTGTTTTGACAAAGTGTTGTCATTTGAGGTATCTTATTATTGCTCGCTAGTTGATTATGTCATTGATATGAGTTAATATAATTTTTAATAGTTATTGTTGACATGGTTAGTTATAATCTTGGCTGAAAACCTGGGTGCTACTTAAGCTTATTTATGTAAACAAGAGCAAAAGAGTTCGAAAAGTTTTTGTTTCTCACTTTCAGTTTATCAACTGAATTGCTTGAGGACAAGCAAAGGTTTAATCTTGGGGGAGTTGATACGTCTCCATCGTATCTAATTTTCCTAACGCTTTTCCTCTTATTTTGGACTCTAATTTGCATTTTTTGTATGAAACTAACCCGGACTCCATTAATCGCTTTCAAAGCAGAACTACCATGGTGTTGTCTTTGTGCAGAAATAAAAGTTCTCGGATTGCAATGAAACTTTGCGAGGAATTTTTATATAATAAAAGATAATTTCTGGAGCCAAGAACCACCGGAGTGGGGGCACCTGGGTGGGCACAACCCACCAGGGCGCGCCCCCCTCCAGGCGTGCCCAGGTGGGTTGTCCCCACCTGGTGGCCCTGCAGGCCTCCACCCTGATACTATAAAATCACATTTTCGAAGAAAAATTCGGGGAGGAAGAATTATCACATTTCATGAGACGGAGCCGCCGCCACCTCATGTTCTTCATCGTGAGGTCAGATCTGGAGTCTGTTTGGGGCTCCGGAGAGGGGGATCTTTTATCTTCGTCATCACCAACCCTTCTTGATCGCCAATTCCATGATGCTCCCCACCGGGAGTGAGTAATTCCTTCGTAGGCTCGCTGGTCGGTGAGGAGTTGGATGAGATTCATCATGTAATCGAGTTAGTTTTCTTAGGGCTTGATCCCTAGTATCCATTATGTTCTGAGATTGATGTTGCTATGACTTTGCCATGCTTAATGCTTGTCACTTTGGGCCCGGGTGCCATGATTTCAGATCTGAACCGTTTATGCTATCACCATTATATCTATGTTCTAGATCCCATCTTACAAGTTATAGTCACCTACTACGTGTTATGATCCGGCAACCCCGGAGTGACAGAAGTCAGGACACTTCCCGGTGATGATCGTAGTTTGATGAGTTCAAGTATTCACTATGTGTTCTTTGTTACGTTTGTCTATTGAAAGGAGGCCTTAATATCCCTTAGTTTCCAGTAGGACCCCGCTGCCACATGAGGGTAGGACAAAAGATGTCATGCAAGTTCTTTCCATAAGCACGTATGACTATTTACTGAATACATGCCTACATTATATTTATGAACTGGAGCTAGTGCCGTATCGCCCTAGGTTATGATTGTTATATGATGAATATCATCCAATGAATTCACCGATCCAATGGCTACGAATTTCTCTTGTATTCTTCCTGCTAAGTTACTACTGCTCCTGTTACTATTGCACTTGCTACAAAATCATTGCTATCACTATTATCGTTACTATTGCTACTACAATCAAAACTATGATATTGCTTTGCTACTGATTACTTTGCTGCAGATAATTAATCTCTAGGTGTGGTTGAATTGACAACTCAGCTGCTAATACTTGCAAATATTTTTTGGCTCCCCTCTAGGTGTGGTCGAATCAATAAATTTGGTTTGAATACACTACCCTCGAAAACTGTTGCGATCCCCTATAATTATGGGTTATCAATTATCCTTTCCGATCGATCTATCAAGAATTTGTACTAAGATAACACCAAATAATTTCAAATTCATAATACTCAATCCAACACAAAGAACCTCAAAGAGTGCCCCAAGATTTCTACCGGAGAAACAAAGACAAGAACGTGCATCAACCCGTATGCATAGATTACCCCAATGTCACCTCGGGAATCCACGAGTTGAGTGCCAAAACACATATCAAGTGAATCAATATGATACCCCACTGTCACCATGGTATTTATAGCAAGACATACATAAAGTGTTCTCAAATCCATAAAAGTATTCAATACAATAAGAACGAAATCTCAAAGGGAAAACTCAATTCACAACAAGATAGAGAGGGGAAAACACCATATGATCCAACTATATTAGCAAAGCCCGCGATACATCAAGATCGTGACATCTCAAGAATAGGAGAGAGAGAGAGATTAAACACATAGCTATTGGTACAAACCCTTAGCCCCGAGGGTGAACTACTCCCTCCTCATCATGGTGGCCGCCGGGATGATGAAGATGGCCACCGGTAATGATTTCCCCCTCCAGCAGGGTGCCGGAATGGGGTCTAGATTTAGTTTTTCATGGCTACAGAGGCTTGTAGCAGCGAAACTTCTGATCTAGGGTTATTTCTGATGGTTTCTCTATTTATAGGATTTTTCAGTGTTGGAATCATGGTAAGATGGGCCTCGAGGTGACCACAACCCACCGGGACAAGCCAGGCCCCTCTAGCGCTGTGACGCCCAGATAATTAAGCTACAGTAAACCTCTGCTGATGATGCCACATCACCTCGGTGGCTGTTGTTAATCTCGCGTTAGTTCGAAACTGATTCAAAATTCAAGTTTAAAATAAAGGCAAACGACAAACATTTTCAAACATTGAAACTAAAATTTCTAAAGGTAATTGTGATGGTGAAACCAACTTTTAATAAAGTATTAAAATACCATAAATAATTAAAACAGGGGCCAAAACAATATTTTAATTGATTTTTATCAAAAAAAATGCTAACTACTTTAACTCATTCCCAAACTTGGTGGCACTGTAAATATGTGCATCTCTAAATATGGGCCAAGTCTCATATTTCATAGAAGTCGTTTGCTTTTAAATAAAATTTGTAACAGTAACAAATAAAAGAAAACACAGAATTCAAAAGGTAAGAGAAAAGAAAGTAAAAGGCCGAAGTGCATTGTGCACCTAACGGCCTGCCCAACACAGTACGGCCCAGCCCAAGTTGCTCGGCCTTTCTTCAACCTCCTGCTCCTCCCCATCGCACTGGAGCTCGCGCGTCCGTTCCCGTGCCGATCTCCACGCGTCGACCATCCGTCGGCCCTGAGCGTGGATAAGGATACCCCGCTGCCCCCTCTATCGAACCCTAGCACCCCCACTCCCCTCTCTTCCCCTTCCCCTTCTCTCTGAGACGCCGCTCGACCCCCCTCCTCACCGAGCGCCACTGTGGCCATGGCCGCCTCGTAGTCGCGGCCACCGCCTTCCCTGAGTACCTCCGACCAGCCCTGCAGCACCTCCACCATCCTCTGCTTCGACTCCACCACCTAGCGCCCGTCCGGAGCACCTGCATCGACGCTGACGACCCCTTGTCCAACCTGGGACCTCCATCGTCGCCGCCGTCGAATTCCGTCCACACCGAGCCTCCCACGAGCACGCTATGCGGACGTGCAGGCCCGCTGTGAGCTCCCCGTCCCCTCTGCCCTCTTCCCCTCGTAGGTCCGTGGCCGTAGCCGTCATCTCCATTGTGGCCGAGCGCGCCGCCGCCTCCTTTGGTCGCCGGCGTAGCTCCAGTGACCGAATTGCCATGCACGCGCGACCGTAGCCTTGCCGCGACGCGTAGGCCCTCGCTAGCTCCTTACTCCGCTCGTTTGCATGTTGCTGCTACTATCATTCCTTCTTCACCCGAATGCCGGCGTTCGCTTCACCCATCGTCGGCGCCTACTCCGGCAGCCCGGCTCGGCCACCCTTTGCTTTCCCAAAAGCTTCACAGACGCCGGCGCGCTCGCCCTGCAGCCACGGCAGCCCTCGCCGCACCTCGCGCCGCTTCGTTGCCCCAGCGCGGCGCCGGCCACCACCCCCGCTACCTACTCGAACGTGACGCCGTCGTCCACCTACCGGCAACCCGGAGGCCCCCATTCGCCCCTCCAGACGCGCGCGAGCGTGGGATGCTCGCTGGTGCCCTCCATTGCCGCCGTTCCTCGAAGCCGCCTTTCACCGGGCGTCACGCTGCAGATGCGCCCACGCATCCCATGCTGATGTGGTGGGGCGTGCCCCCCCTATGCCACTGACAATGGGCCTCATGTTCAGCTTGATCGGTCAATCGACCGATTGACCAGTTGATCGGGCAGTTGACCCAGTCAGCGAGGACCCACTAGTCGACCTCATCGGTGCCTTTGCACCGGGTGCCCCCAGTCTTTAACTGCAGATTTTCGAAATAAAAAAACAAATAAGAAAGTTATAGAAAATGATTTAAAACTTTGAAAATCAATAGAAAATAAACCGTAAGTCAGATTAAATATTATATATGAAAGTTGCTCAGAACGACGAGACGAATCTGAATACGCGGTCCGTTCGTTCGCCACATGTCCCTAGCATAGTGAACATGCAACTTTCCCCCTCCGGATCATCTGCCCGAAAACGCGAAACACCGGGAATACTTTCCCAGATGTTTCCCCCCTTCGCCGGTAGCTCCTAATACTGCGTTAGATCATTCCTATCACCGTGTATTGCCATGTTATGCTTTGTGATGCTTTGATTGCTCTGTTATTTATTGTGTTCCCCCTTCGTTACTTCTTTCCGGTAGACCCCGAGACCGCGGTTGAACCAGTGATCGACTACTTCACCTTCGAGGGTCCGTTTCTGTCTGCAGAGCAACCAGGCAAGCCCCTCCCTTGATCACCAGATATCGCCTATTCCTTCTCTATACTGCTTGCATTAGAGTAGTGTAGCATGTTACTGCTTTCGGTTAATCCTATTCTGATGCATAGCCTGTCATTGTTGCTACAGTTGTTACCCTTACCTTCTATCCTACTGCTTAGTATAGGATGCTAGTGTTCCATCAGTGGCCCTATACTCTTGTCGGTCTGCCATGCTATACTACTAGGCCGTGATCACTCGGGAAGTGATCACGGGCATATGCTATATACTTTATATTGTTACATTACTTATGATATTGTTCGGAGATGGGGGCTGAAGGGGCAGGTGGCTCCATCTCGGTAGAGGTGGGCCTGGGTTCCCGACGGCCCCTGACTGTTACTCTGTGGCGGAGCAACAGGGCAGGTTGAGACCACCTAGGTGAGAGGTGGGCCTGGCCCTGGTCGACGTTCGCGGATACTTAACATGCTTAACGAGATCTTGGTATTTGATCTGAGTCTAGCCACTGGCCTATACGCACTAACCAACTACGCGGGAACAGTTATGGACCGTAAGCTCGCGCTTCTATTAATGGGGCTAGGTCTGCTTCCGGCCGCGTACGCAACGTGCAGGTATGCAATGGGCAATGGGCCCAGATCCCTACGCGCATAGGATTTAGACCGGCATGCTGACCTCTCTGTTGAGCCTAGGTGGGGCTGCAACGTGTTGATCTTCCGAGGCCGAGCATGACCCAGGAAAGTGTGCCCGGCCAAATGGGATCGAGCGTGTTGGGTTATGTGGTGCAACCCTGCAGGGAAGTTTATCTATTCGAATAGCCGTGATCTTCGGTAACAGGACGACTTGGAGTTGTACCTTGACCTTATGACAACTAGAACCAGATACTTAATAAAACACACCCTTCCAAGTGCCAGATATAACCCGGTGATCGCTCTCACACAGGGCGACGAGGGGAGGATCGCCGGGTAGGTTTATGCTATGCGATGCTACTTGGTGAACTTACCATCTACTCTCTTCTACATGCTGCAAGATAGAGGCTGCCAGAAGCGTAGTCTTCGATAGGACTAGATATCCCCCTCTTATTCTGGCATTCTGAAGTCCAGTCCACCGATATAGCCCCTTTACACAGATACCCATGCATATGTATTGTAGATCCTTGCTTGCGAGTACTTTGGATGAGTACTCACGGTTGCTTTTCTCCCTCTTTCCCCCTTTCCATTCTATCTGGTTGTTGCAACCAGATGCTGGAGCCCAGGAGCCAGACGCCACCGTCGACGACGAATCCTACTACACCGGAGGTGCCTACTACTACGCAAGGTGTCACCGACGACGACCAGGAGTAGTTTAGGAGGCTCCCAGGCAGGAGGCCTGCGCCTCTTTCGATCTGTATCCCAGTTTGTGCTAGCCTTCTTAAGGCAAACTTGTTTAACTCATGTCTGTACTCAGATATTGTTGCTTTTGCTGAATCGTGTATGATCGAGCACTTGTATTCGAGCCCTCGAGACCCCTGGTTTGTATTATGATGCTTGTATGACTTATTTTATTTTTAGAGTTGTGTTATGATATCTTCCCGTGAGTCCCTGATCTTGATCGTACACATTTGCGTGTATGATTAGTGTACGATTGAATCGGGGGCGTCACAAGCGTGCCCTTGTGGGTTGTGCCCACCTCATGGCTCTTCTGGCCCTCGCACAAAGTTTCTAGTGCCTCTTTTGTTCCAAAAAAAAATCGTCAAAAAGTTTCGTTGCATTTGGAGAACTTTTATTTCTACACAAAAAAACAACACCACGGTAATTCTGCTAAAAACAGTGTGAGTCCGGGTTAGTTCCATCCAAATCATACCAAAACCATATAAAATTCTTGTAAACATGGCATGAATACTTGATAAATTATAGATACATTGGAGACGTATCAGCATCCCCAAGCTTAAATCCTACTCGGCCTCGAGTAGGTAAATGATAAAAGAAATAATTTATGAACTGTGAATGCTAGCAAAGTGCATAAGTTTGATCAATGATAATTTCAATCACTTTTCCTAACATCATAACAACAACTCTTTCTCATAAAACTCATCATGATATAGTAGCAACCAATTCACATGTTAAGGTTCAAACAATGAATTCTCTTGTAACTTAACAACCTCTGTTCTCAGTCACCAACCAATTGCAATTCAACTTATTCAACAAAGTCTAAGTAAGAGCTCGACATACTCAATCATCATATAGTATTCTATTATTGCTAGTACTCAAAGCATATTCTTAGAAAAAATGGCATCCATCAAACACAGAGAAATATAGGGGCTTAATGTTTCGCCTCCCAACTCATTTATCATGGAGATAATTGTCAACAATAATAATTCATGATCGAATATATTTGACTGGTCATATGTGCCTATATCTTTCCCCATCACATGATGCTTGCCAACTAGAGAATAATTGAGGTTGAAATGAGAATGCATACTATTGACTCTTGCATAGAAGTAAATACTGGAAAGCTAAAGATAGGCCCTTCGCAGAGGGAAGCAGAGGTTGTCATGCGTTTTTTATTTGGATCCCCAAGCTCTTAATGCAAAGGAACGTCACGTTATATTGCCCCTTATGATAGCAACCTTTATTATGCAGTCTGTCGCTTTTATCACTTTGCCATCACAAGTTCGTACAACGCTCAATTTTCCCTTACAATAAAATATCAAACATATTTAGGAGCAATTTTTATTGCTTTATGCACCGATGAAAACTTACTTGAAGGATCTTATTCAATCCATAGGTAGGTATGGTGGACACTCATGGCAAGAAACTGGGTTTAAGGGTTTTGGATGCACAAGTAGTATCTACTTAGTACGGATTTTTGGCTAGCAAAAGATCCTAGGCAAACACCACATGTTGGAATATCCATGACAATATAACTTCTATGCAAATATACACAACCATAACTCATTACGTTGTATTCCCTGTCCAACTTCAACTAATTTGCTCAAGTTTGAAAATAAACAATGGGTATTCACAATCATAGAAGATGTCAAATATAATATATATATATTTGTATGTGAAAGTTCTCTTCCTTATACTAATCATTCATGAATTGCTTGTATGACCAATATTGTGATTGTCAAGATTCAAAAGGTTTCACTTTCTGAACCCAATGTGAAGCTACTACTAGGCATAATATGAACATATAATTACAACTTCATGATATTCAATTCATTCAACAATTTACTCATAGTATATATGTGAAGCACAAGAGTAAAAGGCAAACTACTCCAAAAGGATATAAGTGAAGTTCAAACGAGTAGTTAAGTAAATGGGTAGCTATGTCAGGACTCTCTCTTATTTAAAAACTTTCAGATATAAGTATTTTATTAAAACAGTAAGCAAAACAAACTAAAATGTCATTCCAAGAATAATACGCATCATGTGAAGAAGCCAAAACTTAGGCTCAACCGATACTAACCGATAATTGTTGATGAAGAAAGATGGGATGCCTACCTGGGCATCCCCAAGCTTAGATGCTTGAGACTTCTTGGAATATTATCTTGGGGTACCTTGGGCATCCGCAAGCTTGAGCTTTTATGTCTTCCTAATTCCTTTTATATCACGGTTCCCATAAATCTTAAAAACTTCATCCGGACAAAACTCAACAAGAACTCGTGAGATAAGTTAGTATAAATCAATGCAAAAACCTTATCATTCTCTACTATAGATAATAACTAAAATTATTATTTAACATTGCATACTAAATGCCTCTGCATATTTGATAGTCATATCCTCAAATAGAATCATTAAACAAGCAAACATACACAAAAATAATAGCAATATGTCAAAATAGTATAGTGTATAAAGAATGCAAGAAGATTCATGCTTCTGTAACTCCAAAAATTCTGAAAAATTACCACACTGTAGAATTTTTTTGTACCTTATTGTGTCAAAATTTTAAGATTTTATCGCATTATGACATTTTTTAACAATTCATACAATGATATAAAACTTTCTGTTATCAAAAAAACAACATATAGACTTGCAAAATAAACACGGTAAAGGCTATCCTTGACATTTTTATGAAATGAAAGATGCAAAATATTATTCTAAATATCAGCAAGCAAATACAAATAAAATAAAATAATGCTCCAAGCAAAACACATATCATGTTACGAATAATAATATAGCTCCAAGTGAGGTTACCGATAATGTTGGAGACGAAAGAGGGGATGCCTTCCTGGGCATCCCCAAGCTTGGTTGGGCATTCCTTGAATATTACCTTGGGGTGACTTGGGTATCCCCAAGATTAGGGTCTTGACACTCCTTATTCTATTCTCCTTATATCGATATCTCACCCAAAACTTGAAAACTTCAATCACACAAAACTTAACGGAACTTTGTGAGATAGGTTGGTATGATAAAGACAAATCATTCACTTTGGTAATGTCAAAATCAAGGTTCATAATTGTTCTCACACAATTCCCACTATACCTTATCATTTCCACCATTTATATCACTTAATATAGGCTATGGAAGCAGTAAAATAAGCAAACCATGCACTAAAAACAGAATCTGTCAAAAATAGATCAATATGTAATGATCTGAACAATGACCATATTTCTCTTACTCCAAAAATTATGAAAAATTAGGACAACGTATGAAATTTGTATATAAATGATCGTTAAAAATCCAGAATTTTATCACATTCCACTGAATTTAAACAATTCAGTTACTAGAAGCAAATGTTTCTGTTTTGGCAGAGAATCAAGTCAACTATCATCCACACTATCCCAAAGGCTTTACTTGGCACTTTATTGAAACTAAAGCTATAAAACATGATTACTACAATAGCTTAATCATGTTAACACAAAAAAATAGTTGGTGTAAATTTTGGGTTGGCTACCAACAAGCGCTTTTCTTTAATGCCTTTTTAGCTAGGAATGATGATTTTAATGATGCTCACATAAAAGATAAGAACTGAAACATAACAAGAGCATCATGAAACACATGACAAGCACATTTAATCCTAACCCACTTTCTATGCATAGGTATTTTGTGAGCAAACAACTTATGGGAGCAAGAATCAACTAGCATAGGAAGGCAAAACAAGCAAAACTTCAAGATTTTCAACACATAAAGGGGAAACTTGATATTATTGAGATATGTAGAAGCATAAGTTCCTCTCTCATAATAATTTTCAGTAGCATCATGAATGAATTCAACAATATAACTATCATATAAAGCATTCTTTTCATGATCCACAAGCATAGAAATTTTATTTTTCTCCACATAACAAATTTATTGTTATCAATAGAAGTGGGAGCAAATTCAACAAAATAACTATCATGTGATTGAAAATTAAAATCATAATGACAAGTTTCATGGTTATCATTATTCAATATAGCATACATGTCATCACCATAATCATCATAGATAGCAACTTTGTTTTCATAATCAATTGAAACCTCTTCCAAAATAGTGGATTCATCACTAAATAAAGTCATGACCTCTCCAAATCCCTTTCATAATTATTACAATAAGATTCAACACCCTCCAAAATAGTGGGATCATTACTTCCTAGAGTTGACACTCTTCCAAACCCACTTTCATCAATATAATCATCATAAATGGGAGGCATGCTTTCTTCATAATAAAAAATTTCATCAAAACTTGGGGGACTAAAAATATCTTCTTCATCAAACATAGCATCCCCAAGGTTATCGCCTTGCATATCATTAGCATCATGGATATTCAAAGTATTCATACTAGCAACATTGCAATCATACTCTTCATTCAAAGATTTTATGCCAAACATTTTATTGAATTCTTCTTCTATCAATTGAGCACAATTTTTCTTTCCATCATTTTCAAGAAAGACATGATAAAGACGAATAATATGAGGCCACCTCAATATCCATATTTTTTTGTAGTTTTCTTTTATAAACCAAACTAGTGATAAAGCAAGAAACTAGAAGATTCAATTGCAAGATCTAAAGATATACCTTCAAGAACTCACCTCCCGGCAACGGTGCCAGAAAAGAGCTTGATGTCTACTACACAACCTGTTCTTGTAGACTCGTGTTGGGCCTCCAAGCGCAGAGTTCTGTAGGATAGTAGCAATTTTCAGGCGCGGAGCCCTGTAGGATAGTAGCAATTTTCCCTCAAGTGGATGACCCAAGGTTTCTCAATCCGTGGGAGGCATAGGATGAAGTTGGTCTCTCTCAAACAACCCTACAACCAAATAACAAAAAGTCTCTTGTGTTCCCAAAGTTCCTATCTAGCGGAGAACATAAGTGCACTAGTTCGGCGAAGAGATGGTAATAAAAGCATAGTAATGATAGTATATATTGATTTTTGTAATAGGAACAATAAAAAACAGCAAGGCAGCAAGTAACAAAAGTGAGAACAAATGGTATTGCAATGCTTGAAAATGAGGCCTAGGGTCCATACTTTCACTAGTGCAATTTCTCAACAATGCTAATATAATTGGATCATATAACCATCCCTCAACGTGCGATGAAGAATCACTCCAAAGTTCCTATCTAGCGGAGAACATAAGAATAAATTGTTGGTAGGGTACGAAACCACCTCGAAGCTATTCTTTCCGATCGATCTATCTAAGAGATCATACTAAAATGACACCAAGTTATCCTTTCCGATTGATCTATCCAGAGTTCGTACTAAAATAACACCAAGTTATCCTTTCGATCAATCTATCAAGAGTTCGTACTAAGATAACACCAAATAATTTCAGATTCATAATACTCAATCCAACACAAAGAACCTCACAGAGTGCCCCAAGATTTCTACCGGGGAAACAAAGACAAGAACGTGCATCAACCCCTGTGCATAGATTACCCCAATGTCACATCGGGAATCCGCGAGTTGAGTACCAAAACATGTATCAAGTGAATCAATATGATACCCCATTGTCACCACTGGTATTCATAGCAAGACATACATAATGTGTTCTCAAATCCATAAAAGTATTCAATACGATAAGAATGAAATCTCAAAGGGAAAACTCAATTCACAACAAGATAGAGAGGGGAAAACACCATATGATCCAACTATATTAGCAAAGCCCGCGATACATCAAGATCGTGACATCTCAAGAACAGGGGAGAGAGAGAGAGAGAGAGAGAGAGAGAGAGAGAGATTAAATAGCTATTGGTACAAACCCTCAACCCCGAGGGTGGACTACTCCCTCCTCATCATGGTGGCCGCCGGGATGATGAAAATGGCCACCGGTGATGATTTCCCCCTCCAGCAGGGTGCCGGAATGGGGTCTAGATTGGTTTTTCGTGGCTATAGAGGCTTGCAGTGATGAAACTTCTGATCTAGGGTTATTCCTGATGGTTCCTCTATTCTTAGGATTTTCAGCGTTAGAATCACGCGAAGATGGGCCTCGAGGTGACCAGAACCCACCGGGGCAAGCCAGGCCCCTCTGGCGCGCCCTGGTGGGTTGTGCCCACCTCTTGGCTCTTCTGGCCCTCCCACAAAGTTTCTAGTGCCTCTTTTGTTCCAAAAAAATCGTCAAAAAGTTTCGTTGCATTTGAAGAATTTTATTTCTGCACAAAAAACTACACCACGGTAGTTCTACTGAAAACAATGTCAGTCCAGGTTAGTTCCATCCAAATCATACCAAAACCATATAAAATTGTTGTAAACATGGCATGAATACTTCATACATTATAGATAATTTGGAGACGTATCATGCATGTGCACATGTCTGGGGTACTAAAGGACCACTATTTTAGTACACAGACAGGAGCCCCCGGGCCTGGGCCGTACATGTATGCGAGGCGTCGTTGGGCTAGGCCCAAACATTGCATAAGCACATGTGGCAGGGAATAAATGTGGCAATCTTCTCTCTTACCATGCCCCCATGATGCACATTAAATGCGACACGTGGGAGAGGTGGAACGAAACGGTTGTCGAGGCGGTCTTTGAAAAGCGCAACCACGTAGGATGGAAAAGAGCCAGCCTCTGCGCCTTCCCCATAAAAAGGAAACCGCGAGGGCGCTTCTCATTTACCATTTTCGCTCCCAATCTAGCAACCACCCCATTCGTCTTCTTCCTTGCACAAGAATAGAGCGCTCTGCCCCTTTTCGCCGCTGCTTCACTGCACCATTCCTCAATCCCCTATATCTGCATTCTCCATGGCCCCGAAAAGAGCGAAGAAGGCAATGGAACCAGAGGCTGAGAAGAAGAAGCTCGAGAGGGAGAAACAACAGCGGGAGAATGCCGTCTTCCCGCTGGTGCTAATGACCGATGATCCGACCACAAGATATTCGTACGTCTGGTCGAGAAAGAACGAAAATCATTCGGCATAGATGTCCTCTCGGGGTCGCTTGATCCAGCGGACAACCAATTTGACTTCTTTGCCAGGTATTTCTATGGCGGGCTCTGCCCGTCTTTCTCAGATTTCTTCGTAGAGGTCATGCAGTCCTATGGATTTCACTTGCTGGATTTCGCTCCCAATGGTATCACCTGCATGTCCATGTACGCACACCTGGGCAAAAACTTCCTGGGGATAGCACCCAGTCTTGACCTATTCTGGCACTTCTTCATCCCTCAGATTGAGAACAACGCTCTCTCTGGTAGTGTTACTTGGATTCCAAGAATGCGGATGAAGGAGCACTATGTTGACGGCAAGCTGCACACCAAGTGGAACAAGTGGAGGGCAGATTAGTGTTGGATCAAGCAAGGCCAGCAAGAGGAAATTCCTCCCTTCTGCTGCCTCCGGACCCAGAGGATCGGGAAGGGGAAAACTAGGAGCAATTTCGGGCCCATCGACGCCAAACTAGGATGGCGTTGTACAGGATCCACACCCTCAAGACGGTCGGGCTGACCATAGAAATGGTGGGGGTAGATTTCACCTGTCGTCGGATCGCCCCGCTGCAGCACAGAGGAGGCCGAAGGGCATGGGAGTACCAGAACCCCGACGATTCAATGCGCCTGCATCCTGGGTCCGACAACAACTTGTCAGTGATGGAGCACTACTTGCTCATCTGACAACTTTTTAATAGAGGTTGCAAATTTCACCTGTCAAAGAGGGTGGTTCCGCTATACAACAACTCCGCCAAGGGCGTGATATGTCTCCAATGTATCTATAATTTTTCATTGTTCCATGCCATTATATTATCAATCTTGGATTTTTATATACATTTACAAGCAAATTTATATCATTTTTTGGGACTAACCTACTAACTTAGTGCCTAGTGCCAGTTGTTGTGTTTTGCTTGTTTCTTACTTTGCAGAATATCAGTACCAAACGAAGTCCAAATGCCATGAAACTTTTTGGAGATTTATTTTTTGGCAATAAGGGACCCTGGAAGATTCTAGAGGCCATGAGAAGACGAAGGAGTGGCCCACTAAGCACTAGGCGCGCCAAGGGCCTCAGTGCATACAGTGGGTAGTGGGGCCCACAGTCCTCCATTTGACCTACCTCCGCCTCTATAAATACCCTAAAATCACAAAACCTACCACGGAGTCCACGAAATACTTCTCCGCCGCTGCAAGTTCCAGAACCACGAGATCCCATCTAGAGGCCTTTTCCGGCACTCTGCCAGAGGGGGAAACGATCACGGAGGGGTTCTTCATCATCCTTGTTGCCCCTCCGATGATGCGTGAGTAGTTTACCACATACCTATGGATCCACAGTTAGTAGCTAGATGGCTTCTTCTCTCTTTTTGATCTTCAATAGAATGTTCTCCTTGGTGTTCTTGGAGATCTATTTGATGCAATGACTTTTTGCGGTGTGTTTGTTGGGACCTGATGAATTGTGAGTTTATGATCAAATCTACCCATGAATATTATTTGAGTTTTCTCTGAACTCTTTTATGCATGATTGCTATGGCCTTGTATTTCTTCTTTGGTTTATTGGTTTGGTTTGGCCAAGTAGATTGATTTATCTTGCCATGGGAAGAGGTGTTTTGTGATGGGTTCGATCTTGCGGTGCTCAATCCCAGTGGCGGAAAGGGACATCACACATATTTTTATCGTTGCCATTAAGGATAAAAAGATGGGGTTTATTCATGCGTGACTTTACTTTGTCTACATCATGTCATCTTGTTTAAGGAGTTACTCCATTGTTTTTGAACTTAATATTCTCGATGCATGCTGGATAGCGGTCGATGTGTGGAGTAGTAGTAGTAGATGCATAATCGTTTTGGTCTACTAATCTTGTACGTGATGCCTATATACATGATCATTGCCTTGGATATTGTTATAATTATTTGCTTTTCTGTCAATTGCCCAACAGTAATTTGTTTACCCACCGTATGCTATTTTCTCGAGAGAAGCCTCTAGTGAAAACTATGGCCACCGAGTCTATTTTCTATCATATATTAACGTACCTTGCTGCAATTTTCTTGTTTTTATTTTGTATTTTTATCAGATCTATCTATCAAAACCTATACAATTTAATCTTGCTCGTAACCGTTGAGGGATTGACAACCCCTCTACGCGTTGGGTTGCAAGTATTTGTTGTTTGTGTGCAGGTGTTGCTTACATAGTGTTGCTTAGTTCTCCTACTGGATTAATAACTTTGGTTTCATAACTGATGGAAATACTTATCTCTACTGTACTGCATCATCCTCTCCTCTTCAGGGAAATCCCAACGTAGCTCACAAGTAGCAAGCAGAATTTCTGGCGCAATTGCCGGGAAGACATCATCAACATCTATCAAGTACCTACGCATAAAATTTCATCTCCTTGCATTTACTTTATCTGCCATTTTCCTCTCGTTTTCATCTCCCCCACTTCTAAAAAGTTTTTACAAAAATACAAAAATATTTTCCGTTTGCCTTTTTCATGTTTGATCTTTTGTTTGCTTGTGATCTTGTTTGTGTAGTTACGATGTCTCAAGAAAATACAAAATTGTGTGATTTTTTCAATAGTAATAATAATGATTTTATTAGTAGTTCTATTGCTCCTGCCGCCGCTAGTGCGGAGTCATATGATATTAATGCCGCTTTGTTGAATCTTGTTATGAAAGAAAAAAAATCCGGTAATCCTAATGAGGATGCCTTGTACATCTAAACACTTTCGTGGAACTATGTTATATGCAAAAGAAAAAGGATGTGGACAATGATATTGTGAAATTGAAATTATTCTCATTCTCTTTGCGGGATCGTGCAAAAATTTGGTTTTCATCTTTGCCACGAAATAGTATTGATTCTTGGGACAAGTGCAAAGATGCTTTTATTACTAAGTATATTCCCCCATGAAAATTATTTCCCTTACAGATCAAGTTATGAATTTCAAGCAACTTGAGCATGAACATGTTGCCCAATCTTTGGAAAGGATGAAATTGATGATAAGAAATGGCCCTACTCATGGTTTAAATTTGTGGATGATCATACAATTTTTTTACGCGGGATTGAATTTTGTTTCTAGAAATCTTTTAGATTCTATCATGGGTGGTACTTTTTTGGAGATTACTTTGGGGAAGCTACTAAATTGCTTGATAATATTATGGCAAATTATTCACAATGGCATACTAAAAGAGCACCTACTAGTAAAAAAGTGAATTATGTTGAATAAATTAGTACTTTGAGTGATAAAGTTGATGCTCTTATAAAATTGGTTGCTAGTAAAAATGCTCCTATTGATCCTAATGATGTGCCTTTGTCCACTTGGATTGAGCAAAATAATGACCTCGTACATGTGAATTTTGTCTCGTGAAACAATTTTAATAGTAATGCTTATAGAGGAAATTTCAATCCTTGGCCGTTTCCTGGAATGTCCTCAAATAATTATGGCAATTCCTATGGTAATTCTGATAACAATAATAATAGGATGCCCTCTGATCCTGAAACTAATATTAAATAATTTATCAATGCTAAAGTTTTCAACACTACGATATAGGAAAAAATGAGTGAACTTAATGATATGTGAGCATCGATAGAATTATTCATCAAGTGGAAAATCTTAAGACTAAAATTTTGCCACCCTAGGTTGATATTAATGAATAAATTAAAGCCTTGTATGTCTCTATGGATGAAAGTAAGAAAACAATTGTTGGGGAACGTAGTATTTCAAAAAAATTCCTACGATAACACAAGATCTATCTAGGAGAAGCATAGCAACGAGCGGGGAGAGTGTGTCCATGTACCCTCGTAGACCGAAAGCGGAAGCTTTTAGTAACGCGGTTGATGTAGTTGAACGTCTTCGCGATCCAACTGATCCAAGCACCGAACATACGGCACCTCCGTGTTCAGCACACGTTCAGCTTGATGACGTCCCTCGAGATCTTGATCCAGTTGAGGCTGAGGGAGAGTTTCGTCAGCATGATGGTGTGGAGACTGTGATGATGAAGTTACCGGCGCAGGGCTTCGCTTAAGCACTACGACGATATGACCGAGGTGTGTAACTCTGGAGGAGGGCACCGCACACGGCTAAGAGAAACCTGTGTGTTCTAGGTGCCCCCTCTCCCCACATATATTGGTTGGAGGGGGGAAAGAGGCAGCCTTAGGGTGCCCCCAAGTAGGCCGAATCCTACTTGGGGTGCAAGCCCAATTCGACCCCCTTTCTTATTTCAGCATATGGGAAGGAAAGAGAAGGGGGAAGAGAAGGAAAGGGTGGAGGCCGAACCCTCCTCCTTCCTTCCTTCTTCCCCTTTCCTTTCCTCCTACTCCTATTCAGCCTAGGAGGGGCGCACCAGCCACTAGGGGCTGGTATGTCCCTCACTTGGCACAATAGGACCATTATTTTGCCGGGGGGGGGGGGGGGTGCCCGGAACCCCTTCAGGTGACCCGATATCACCCGGAACACTTCTGGTGTCCAAATATCATCGTCCTATATATGAATCTTTACCTCTCGATCATTTTGAGACTCCTTGTCATGTCTGTGATCTCATCCAGGACTCTGAACAAACTTTGGTCATCAAATCACATAACTCATAATACAAATCGTCATCGAACGTTAAGCGGGCGGACCCTACGGGTTCGAGAACTATGTAGACATGACCGGGACACATCTCCGGTCAATAACCAATAGCGGAACCTGGATGCTCATATTGGCTCCTACATATTCTATGAAGATCTTTATCGATCAAACCGCATAACAACATACGTTGTTCCCTTTGTCATCCGTATGTTACTTGCCCGAGATTTGATCGTCGGTATCATCATACCTAGTTCAATCTCGTTACTGACAAGTCTCTTTACTCGTTCCGTAATGCATCATCCCGCAACTAACTCATTAGATATATTGCTTGCAAGGCTTATAGTGATGTGCATTACTGAGAGGGCCCAGAGATACCTCTCCGATACTTGAAGTGACAAATCCTAATCTTGATCTATGCCAACTCAACAAACACCATCGGAGACACCTGTAGAGCATCTTTATAATCACCCAGTTACATTGTGATGTTTGATAGCACACTAAGTGTTCCTCCGGTATTTGGGAGTTGCATAATCTCATAGTCAGAGGAACATGTATACGTCATGAAGAAAGCAATAGCAATAAACTAAACGATCATAATGCTAAGCTAACGGATGGGTCTTGTCCATCACATCATTCTCTAATGATGTGATCCCGTTCATCAGATGACAACACATGTCTATGGCTAGGAAACTTAGCCATCTTTGATTAACGAGCTAGTCAAGTAGAGGCATCCAAGGGACACTTTGTTTGTCTATGTATTCACACATGTACTAAGTTTCTGGTTAATACAATTCTAGCATGAATAATAAACATTTATCATGATATAAGGAAATATAAATAACAACTTTATTATTGCCTCTAGGGCATATTTCCTTCAGTCTCCCACTTGCACTAGGGTCAATAATCTAGTTCACATTGTCATGTGATTTAACACCAATAGTTCACATGGTCATGTGACCAACACCCAAAGGGTTTACTAGAGTCAATAATCTAGTTCACATAGTTATGTGATTAACACCCAAAGAGTACTAAGGTGTGATCATGTTTTGCTTGTGCGAGAAGTTTAGTTAACGGTTCTGTCACAATCAGAGCCGTATGTATTTTGCAAATATTCAATGTCTACAATGCTCTGCATGGAGCTACTCTAGCTAATTGCTCCCACTTTCAATATGTATCCAGATTGAGACTTAGAGTCATCCGGATCGGTGTAAAAGCTTGCATCGACGTAATTTTTTATGATGAACTCTTTATCACCTCCATAACCGAGAAATATTTACTTAGTCCTCTTAGGTAACTAAGGATAACTTTGACCATTGTCCAATGGTCTATTCCTAGATCACTATTGTACTCCCTTGCCAAACTCAGGGCAGGGTATACAATAGGTCTGGTACACAACATAGCATACTTTATAGAACCTATGACTGAGGCATAGGGAATGACTTTCATTCTCTTTCTATTTTCTGCCGTGTTCGGGTTTTGAGTCTACTCAACTTTACACCTTGCAATACAGGTAAGAACTCCTTCTTTGACTATTCCATTTTGAACTACTTCAAAAACTTGTCAAGGTATGTACTTCTTGAAAAATCTTGTCAAGCGTCTTGATCTATCTCTATAGATCTTGATGCCCAATATGTAAGCAGCTTCATCGAGGACTTTCTTTGAAAAACTCCTTTCAAACACTCCTTTATGCTTTCCAAAAAATTCTACATCATTTCCGACCAAGAATATGTCATTCACATATACTTATCAGAAAGGCTGTAGTGCTCCCACTCACTTTCTTCTAAATACAGGCTTCACCATAAGTCTGTATAAAACTATATGCTTTGATCAACTCATCAAAGCGTATATTCCAACTCCGAGATGCTTGCACTAGTCCATAGATGGATTACTAGAGCTTGCACACTTTGTTAGTACCTTTAGGATTGACAAAAACTTCTGGTTGCATCATATACAAATCTTCGTTAATAAATCCATTAAGGAATTCAGTTTTGACATCCATTTGCCAGATTTCATAAAATGCGGCAATTGCTAACATGATTCGGACAGACTTAAGCATCACTACGAGTGAGAAAATCTCATCGTAGTCAACACCTTGAAATTGTCAAAAACCTTTTTTGACAAGTCGAGTACATAGTAACACTACTATCAGCATCTGGCTTCCTCTTGAAGATCCATTTATTCTCAATGGCTTGCCGATCATCGGGCAAGTCCACCAAGGTCCACACTTTGTTCTTATATATGGATCCTATCTCAGATTTCATGGCCTCAAGGCATTTATCGGAATCTGGGTTCATCATCGCTTCCTCATAGTTCGTAGGTTCGTCATGTTCTAGTAAAATGACTTCCTGGACAGGATTACCATACCACTCTAGTGCAGAACGTGCTCTGGTTGAACTACGAGCTTTGGTAGTAACTTGATCTAAAGTTTCATGATCATTATCATTAGTTTCCTCTCTAGTTGGTGTAGGCATCACGAGAACGGTTTTCTGTGATGAGCTACTTTCCAATTCGAGAGAAGGTACAATTACCTCATCATGTTCTACTTTCCCCCCACTCACTTCTTTCGAGAAAAACTCCTTCTCTAGAAAGGATCCATTCTTAGCAACAAAGATCTTGCCTTCAGATCTGTGATAGAAGGTGTACCCAACAGTTTCTTTTGGGTATCCTATGAAGATGCACTTCTCCGATTTGGGTTTGAGCTTATCAGGCTGAAACTTTTTCACATAAGCATCACAACCCCAAACTTTAAGAAACGACATCTAAGGTTTCTTACCAAACCATAGTTCATACGGTGTCATCTCAACGGATTTAGATATGCCCTATTTAATGTGAATGTAGCTGTCTCTAATGCAAAACCCCAAAACGATAGTGGTAAATTGGTAAGAGATATCATAGATCGCACCATATCTAATAAAGTACGGTTATGACGTTCGGACACACCATTACGCTGTGGTGTTCCAGGTGGCGTGAGTTATGAAACTATTCCACATTGTTTTAAACGAAGGCCAAACTCGTAACTCAAATATTTGCCTCCGCGATCAGATCGTAGAAACTTTATTTTCTTATTACGATGATTCTCCACTTCACTCTAAAATTCTTTAAACGTTTCAAATGTTTCGGACTTGTGTTTCATTAAGTAGATATACCCGTATCTGCTCAAATCATCTATGAAGGTCAGAAAATAATGATACCCGTCGCGAGCCTCAACACCCATCGGACCGCATACATCGGTATGTATTATTTCCAATAGGTTAGTGGCTCACTCCATTGTTTCGGAGAACGGAGTTTCAGTCATCTTGCCCATGAGGCATGGTTCGCAAGCATCAAATGATTCGTAATCAAGTGATTCCAAAAGTCCATCCGCATGGAGTTTCTTCATGCGCTTGACACCAATATGACCTAAACGGCAGTGCCACAAATACGTTGCACTATCATTATCAACTTTGCATCTTTTGGCATCAATATTATGAATATGTATATCACCACGATCGGGATTCAACAAACCATTCACATTGAGTGTATGACCATAGAAGGTTTTGTTCATATAAACAGAACAACATTTATTCTCTGACTTAAATGGATAACCGTATTGCAATAAACATGATCTAATCATATTAATGCTCAACACAAACACCAAATAACATTTATTTAGGTTCAATTCTAATCCCGAAGGTAGAGGGAGTGTGCGATGGTGATCGTATCAACCTTGGAATTACTTCCAACACACATCGTCACCTCGTCCTTAACTAGTCTCTGTTTATTTTGCAACTCCTGTTTCGAGTTACTACTCTTAGCAACTGAACCGGTATCAAATACTATGAACACTAGTAAAGTACACGTCAATAACATGTATATCAAATATATCTTTGTTCACTTTGCCATCCTTCTTATCCGCCAAGTATTTGGGGTAGTTCCGCTTCCAGTGGCCATTCCCTTTGCAGTAGAAGCACTTAGTTTCAGGCTTGGGTCTAGCTTTGTGCTTCTTCACGGGAGTGGCAACTTGCTTGCCATTCATCTTGAAGTTCCCTTTCTTTCCCTTGCACTTTTACTTGAAACTAGTGGTCTTGTCAACCATCAACACTTGATGCTCTTTCTTGATTTCTACCTTCGCCGATTTCAGCATCGCGAGGAGCTCGGGAACCGTTTTCGTCATCCCTTGCATATTGTAGTTCATCACGAAGTTCTAGTAACTTAGTGATAGTGACTAGAGAACTCTGTCAATCACTATCTTATCAGGACGATTAACTCCCACTTGATTCAAGCAATTGTAGTACCCAAACATTCTTAGCACATGCTCACTAGCTGAGCTATAATCCTCCATCTTGTAGGCAAAGTACTTGTCAGAGGTCTCATACCTCTTAACATGGGCATGAGTGTGAAATATCATTTTCAGCTTCTTGGAACATCCCATATGCTCCATGGCATTCAAAACATTTTTGAAGTCCTGGTTCTAAGCCGTAAAGCATGGTGCACTAAACTATCAAGTAGTCATCATACCGAGCTTGTAAAACGTTCATAACGTGCGCATACCGCTCCTCGCAATGGGTTCGTCACCTAGTGGTGCATCAAGGACATAATTATTCTGTGCAGCAATGAGGATAATCCTCAGATCACGGACCAAGTCCGCATCATTGCTACTATCATCTTTCAACTTATTTTTCTCTAGGAACATATCAAAAATAAAACAGAGAAGCTATACGCGAGCTATTGATTGATACATCTCGAATGTATCTATAATTTTTTATTGTTCCATGCTGTTATATTATCAATCTTGGATGTTTTATAATCATCTTATATCATTTTTTGATACTAACCTATTGACATAGTGCCAAGTGCCAGTTGTTGTTTTCTACATGTTTTTTACATCGCAGGAAATCAATACCAAACAGAGTCCAAGCGCAGCGAAACTTTTTGGAGATTTGTTTTGGACCAGAAGACATCCAGTGGGCCGGAGAAGCACCTGGGGGGGGGGGTGCTCCGAGGGGAGCACAACCCACTAGGGCGCACACTGGGGTCCAGCGCGCCAGTGGGTTGTGCCCACCTCGGGTGACCCCGAACCGCCTTTTGCTCTATAAATACCCCAATATTCCGAAACCCAAGGGAGGCAGCGAAAATCAATTCCAGCCACCGCAGATGCAGAACCACGGATCTAATCTAGACACCATCACGGAGGGGTTCACCACTTCCATTGGTGCCTCTCCGATGATGCGTGAGTAGTTCTTTATAGACCTTCGAATACGTAGTTAGTAGCTAGATGGCTTCCTCTCTCGTTTGATTCTCAATCTGGTGGTCTCTTGGAGATCCATATGATGTAACTCTTTTTGCGGTGTGTTTGTTGGGATCGGATGAACTGAGTTTATGATCAGATCTATCTTTTTATATCCATGAAAGTTATTTGAGTTTCTTTGATCTCTTATATGCATGATTTCTTATAGCCTCATATTTCTTCTCTGATATGTGGGTTTTGTTTGGCCAACTTGATCTATTTATCTTGCAATGGGAAGAGGTGCTTTGTAGTGGGTTCGATCTTACGGTGGTTGATCCCAGTGACAGAAGGGGAACCGACATGTATGTATCGTTGCTACTAAAGATAAAGCGACGGGGTCTATTTCTGCATAAATAGATCTTGTCTACATCCACTACAAAAAAAAGACACATCCGTGACATTTTGGGCCGAACGAATTTTTTTTTGTCATGCTTATGACACTTCTATGACGATAATTGTGACAAAACCTGGTATCATCATAGATGTGGTGGGCTCCTACTTCTATGAGAAAAAATCATGATAGAAAATGGGCTTTTCATCCTGGGCGGGCCGGAGACGCAGCTGCATGACATTCTTTGGGCCGTCCATGACAGAGAAAACCGTGGTAGAAGCGAGGGCAAGGAAAATATTGGGGAGTTCCCAGTTACGGCCGGTGGTCGGGGGCCGAGCGATGCGCGTTTATCTCATACACGTATGCACGTGGGTGCGAGGCGTTGGGCTCTAACTGAACCCGAGCGAGGCGTTCGCCTACTGAATCTGAGCAATTGCACTGCAGGCTATGCGTTACTGAACCTGAGCGATCGATCGATGGCTGTTAACTAAAACTGGTCGAACGATTGCTTCGCTACTGCTGCTAACTGAAGCAGATCGAACCTGTTGCCTCTTGATGAACAGTGAGCGTTGTTGGGGGTTTGGATGAACAGTTCCTGGTGGGGGGTTGGGTGAACAGGAACCCGTGGTAGTAGAGGCCATTGCCGCTGGATGAATAGGACCCCGATCGATCGAGCCAGTGGATGAACAGGACCTTGTGGAGGGCTGGATGAAAAGGACCCCGTGGAGGCTGGATGAATAGGACCCTGTGGAGAGCTGGTTGAACAGTAGCCGGTGGAGGGCTGGATGAACAGTAGCCCATGGAGGGGTGGTTGAACATGACCCCGTGAAGAGGGTTGGTTGAACAATAGCCGGTGGAGGAGCGCGCGGTGGAGGCTAGATGAATAGGAGCCCATGGATAAATAGTCGCAGGTGGAGGCTGGAGGAGGTCGACGGTGGATGAATAGTAGCCCATGGAGGCTGGAGGAGGTCGACAGTGGAGATGAACAGTATACTGTGGAGTCCCATTTTGCGGTACGCCACACCCCTCCCGATGAACAGGACCCTCGTTTCGATTGTAGCACTCCAACACAAGTCCGTTTCCTCCGTTTTGCGGTATGCCACACCCCTCCCGATCAACAAGACCCCGTTTCGATCGTAGGAGGTCCAAGAGAAGTCTGTTTCCTCCATTTTGCGGTACGCCAGACCCCTCCCGATGAACAGGATCCCGTTTCTACCTTGGCCGGTCGAACACAAGGCCGTTTCCTCCGTTCTGTGGTACGCCAGGCCACGTTTCCATTGGCTATTCCGTCCAAGCCGCTTGGCTCCCGATTAACAGCAGGCGTTTCGTTGCCTTCCGATGAACACGACGCATTCCGTTGCCTCCCCATGAACACGACAATGATGCAGTTTCTTCGTTCCGACCCAACCATGTACACGAGACCTGGCCGTACGTATGCGCGAGTAGGCATTCGAGACCCCGCCCGTATGTACGTACGTGGCCATATTTACTTTCTTGCACCCTGGCCGTTGTACGTACGTGTACAAGCTACGTGCGCGCCTCTACTATGACACATGCGTGCCTCTACTAGGACACATTCCCTTCCTTACACGGCCACGGTTCATCGATGCAGCCTGTAGACAGACCGATCGTATGTACGTACACATTCGCGACCAGAATGAAAACGCTACGTACACTTCGACCAGGTGGGTCCCGACTGTCAGGCACTTCCTTGTGTGCGAAGATGTAGCTGGTGGGTCCCAGCAGTCAGGGGGCGAATCATTTTTTTTTGCCCGTAATATGGACGCACTTCCTTGTGTGCGAAGATGTAGCTGGTGGGTCCCATCTGTCAGGGGGGAACATTTTTTCATGAAATACGGTGGCCCGTCTGGTGGGTCCTTGCTGCCAGGTGGAGGAATCGTTATTTTCTGCGTAATAAGGAGGCACTTCCTTGCTGCGGCCATGGACCCAGCTGTCAGCCTCTCCACGTACAGTACTGTTCCGATGGAAGTCGTTCGTTGACCACATTGACCACGCCGCGCCGAGAGCACCAAGGCGGTGGACGACGGTGAGGCCTAGGAACGGAACGATGTGGAGCCGGGGAAGACGCGGGAGTGGATGCCCACGCGGAGAGGAATACAAGGGTTCACTGGTTCGGCTGCAGTGTGAGGCTGCCATCGCCGCAGAATAACAGGGGGTGTGGGTGAGTGGAGGGATGGCCTGGCCAGCAGTGGGAGTAGTAGGGGGGCGGTGAGGCCTCCGCGGTAGCACAGCCAGCCACGGGAGGCAGGAGCAGGCGGTACGACCGGCGCTGCTTTGGGCGGCTGGAGCAAGAAGACCAGAGGTTGAAGAAGCACGACGGCCGTTGGATGGACATCGTACGGTCACTGCAGATAGAATCGTTTATATCGACTAAGTTGACAAAGCCCTTGGTACGCGACAACTTAGTAGGCCCACAGGTCAGCCTCCGAAACGGTGCGCCCCAGATGTCAGGGGGATGAATCATTTTTTGGGCGGGTGAAGCTAGAATATCCGAGATTGAAGAAGAAGCACGACATCTGTTGGATGGACATCCAACGGCCACTGTTGCTAGAATCGTGTGTTGACTATAAGTTGATAAAGCCTTGCATACGCGTCAACTTATTTTTTTTGAGGGGACGCGTCAACTTAGTAGGCCCACAAGTGTGTGGCAGAGAACTTATAGCCCATTTGAGATTTGTAAGAATGTACATCCCATTTTTGAATTCTAATGGAATTTACTACATCCCATTTATAGTTGTTAAAAATACAGCCCATTTTCTAGCTAGAACAACGATTAATAATTTCAACCAACCGTTCAAAATAGAATTCAATCAAATTTCCCACATTTTGATGGGATCCAAAATATTTTTATCCCGAAATTTCTAGTAAGATTAAATACAGTTTCAATATAAATTTGTATTATGTAAAAATCCAACAAAACATTGCGCGCGCAACAATTAATGAAATTAAAAATTTCAAAATCCAAAGTTAATATTTTATAAACTAATTACGTGTTTGGTACATTTTTTATAGTTATAGCCAAGTTTTTATAATTACATCCCATTTATTATTTCTTAAAGCCCATTTTCTTGTTAAGCCTAATGCATCCCTCCTAGGAAAGATTTGCAGCCCAGCGGGGCGGAGAATAACAAGTTGACCTTGCACAGGTATTCCTCAAAAAAGTATAAATTTGGGCTAGCCATTTTTAGCTTGAAAAAAATTAATATCTGGGCTGGATATCTGGCCTGGACTAGACGGGCCACAGCCCGCCCAGTTAATACCCTGCTCTCCTCTGAACAACAACGAAAACATCACTCTTGTCTAAACAAAAACGAAAACATCGCTCAAGAAAAACTCTGAAGTGCTCACACCTCAAAAACACAAATACTGCTCGAGCTGCTTGGTCCCAGCTGTTGGCCGCTCCTTGTGCAATTCTCTCGTTTATTGACTACACAAGTTGACAATGGTGTGGGACCGTGATGTCAGGAAACCAGGACGAAGCAAAAAAAATTACAGTTGTATATAATAAGGAGGCACTTGCGTATGTGCGGCTATATGGCCCTGGTGGGTCCCCACTGTCATCCTCTCCAAGTAAAGTCATCTCCTCATTCTTCATGTCTGTTGACCATGTTGACAACGCGAGATGGCGGCGCCACGGCGAGCGCAACAACTCGAAGGACGACGGAGAGGGCCTCGCGGGCCCTACGAATGGTCTGATACAGCACCCGCTACTCATTCGGGAAGCCAGGATCATAGGGGCACATGTCCGCGACGACATTGTCATTCGCTTGTTCACCGGTGCTCGTTGAGGAGACGGAGGTTGCAGCACAGGTCCTCCTACGCTGGTAGCTCTTCCGCCATTAGGGCGTCGAAGTGCGGCCGCACCTTCTCTATGGTGAACACGGCATGAACCGGCTTGGACAGTGGCGCCGGCTCCTGGTCGGAAGCTACATCCATCGTCTGATTATCGTCGCTCAGCTTGGTGAGCTCGCTGGCAAGCCAGCATGTCCGGCTGCTGGACCGACCCGCTGCCAAGCACGAGTCTGACTGCCCTAGCCCACCCAGACCACCTCCCTCGCCCGCGCGCGGTTTACGCCCGGAACGGTCAGCGCTGCCCTCCCCGCTTCCCGGTGCAGGCGATTGCTCCGCCTTCAAACGACACAAGTCCCGTCCGTCCGTCCGTCTGCCGCCCACATTAATGATACACGGTTGCCGAGGCGGCTACTCCGGCGCCACACGTCCGTCCCTCCATCGCCCACCATTGCTAAATAAACTGCTGCGCCGGCCATAGCCGTAGTCATCCGCCTCCGTTCCCTTTCTCCTATCCACACCACTACTACCCACCATGGCTTCCTCGCACTCCAGCGCTCTTTGGGACGGGCGGACGATGGAACACAAGGAGATGTCAGTCATTGTTGCCGACTGGCTGGCCGGCAGGCAGCTGGAGGACGACGACGTCCCAATGGAGAACATGGTAGTCGACGATTCGGCGCCAACCCCCTCCTCCACGCCATCCCCGTGGATGCATTGCACCATGACCATCGGTGAGGCCCGTGCCCAATACATGGACACGGTGAGGCAGAAGCGTCAGGAGAAGTTTCGGTAGGTGCAGGCCGCCGCCGCCTACAACCACCATATCCTCGAGGAGCACCTGCAGGCGGAGGAGTAGATCGCCACAGAGCGGGCGGAGCAGGAGGCGCTGCTCGACTCATACCGCTCCGCCCATGAGGGCCGCCTCGAGCGTTGGCGGTACCGCATGCGGGTGGTGGAGGCTGCGACCGCCTACAAAGAGGGCGATGAAGTGGGCGAGGCACTGTTTGGCGAGACCGAGGACGAGGCAGAGGATAATGCCGGCTTCGACGAGTCCCCGCTCCGCTGGCATCAACGAGGCCCTGCTCCACCGAGGCCCCGCAGCGCCACCAACGAGGCAGAGGACAGCACCGGCTTCGCCGAGGCCCCACCCTACCGACACCGAGGCGGAGGCCCTACTCCGCCGAGGCCTCGCCCCGCCAACAAAGAGGCAGAGAAAATCACTGGCTCAGCCGAGGCCCCACCCTGCCGGCAACAAGGGGGAGGATCCCCGCTCCACCGAGGTGCCTCCTCGCCGGCAACGAGATAGAGGACATCGTCGGCTCCATCAAGGCCCCGCCCCACTGCCAACGAGGCCGCGCCACACAGAAAACGAGGAAGAGTAGAACACGGTAGGTCACGCCGCTCGGGTCCAAGTAAGGCCACCGCTGCTACCCTGCGGTTGAAGCCAAGCTAGGCGGGTTGACCATTGACGACCGATTAGCTTCTTGGCGGTGACGTGGAGTCGGAGAGCTATGTTGGAGAAGGATACTGCTTCTACTTAACTGCTGGTGCAGTTGGCTCACTGACACGTGGGCCTAACAGGCATTTGGGAGACATGTCAGTTACGCAACTGCACCTGCAGTTAAGTCATTGAAGCTCAGTCCGCTGGAGAAGAAGCTTATGTTCAGCTCAGCCGGACACAAGTGGGTAGCTTCGGTTAATTAATTATACCTCCAGCGCACCCCTTTTTAGTTGAAGAATGTATGAAATGTAATGAAATACGGCTTGTTTATATGAAATCCGACCGTGTATGAATGAATTTAGTTTGATTAGTTCGAATTCTTGTATCACCGGTATTGGATGAACATGCAAAACAATACGTACTAGCATTATTCCCTGGGTGATCACCTCGTTGGCAGCTGTTTCACATGTACTCCCTCCGGTCCTTTTTAGTCTGCATACAAGTTTTGTCTGCAGTCAAAGTATCTCTACTTTGACCAATCTTATAGAAAGAAGTATGAACATTCACAATGTGCGAAGTAAAAAGGAACAGAGGGAGTACAAAGCGTTTGAGCAGCCTTTTAGCGTTCCCGTTCATTGCATTCAAACACACATGCCTGGCAATTCATAGAGAACATTCAAAACAATGGATAATTATGCATCTCAGCGATTCACATGTCAGAGCCAAGATTTACTTCACAACTAAAGAATAAAGAAAAATCGATCGACGCTGCTGACAGCAAAGGGCATCCGGTTCGAAAATATCAAACGCATGTCTTCTTGCTAACATCAATGAGCAAAATTTGACAAGGTTGTCCCATTCCGAAATGTCAAATGCTTGTTGTTTTGTGTACATCAATGAGCAAACTTTGACAAGGTTTTCCCATTCCAAAATATCAAGTGCCTACGATTGTGGAATGGGCAGGGTTTGCCATCAGTTCGGACATTGACATCGCACCTCGTGCTAAATAAACCAGCTATTCTTTTTGTGCAGTTGCAGCAAAATCAACCAAATTCGTGCGTAGCTTGTATGATTTCACCCTTATATGTTGCAACACCTTGAACATATCGGCACCTCCTTTCTTGTGGTGGAAATGAATGATTCGATGTATTCATGAACATTTTGTGCAGTTCCCATTGAAATCAAGCTGAGCACCCCTGTTTGCACAAATACAAAAAAGTGATTAGTATAAAGCAAAATGTACTATGAATTGACAGTTTAAACAGGCACCTACATGGTCCATGTAGAGCACACTTTTAAAAAAATGGAACTCACCGGAAAGAATCCTAGAACAACATTGTACTTGCGCATCACAGCAAAAAGATGGAGATATGTCAGTCCTTCTGAGCTGAAGTTTGTTTGGTCTTGTGGGGAGTAATGCAACCATCCTTCAACTGCTCCTTCTGATGATAAGATAGACATGGCTTCTTCATCCTAGCATAATCGGAACTAGTCACTTCACATACTCCGTATTCTTCAGAGCAGGATGATCCTATTGTACAAAGACAAGAGGACAACTAAATGCTAGCATCTCTGTTTGCTCGGAAAAAAGGAAAGGAAATATTTAAAACAACACAGATGAAGCACTTCTCAAGGACAATACCACTTTCTCATGACAGTATCTAACAGTAGCACAACACCAATAGAGATGACAAAGCTCAATCATATGGATGAAATCCGTGGGCGAGTACCAACCTTTGTCAGGAGGCTTATTGTGTAGAGCATACAGATCAAGCACTTCTCTGGAACCATCTGTTGTTATCTACTGTGGTTGCCATGCTTACTATATACTCCTCGATTAGTTTAATGTTTCCAACATCTTCTTGTGCAGTTCCACTAAAATATATGGTATCTTCAAAGAAGATCCCTGTTTGCACAAGTAGAGACAATTACATATTACATTAAGAGTGGCATCAAATCAGTGGCAAAACAATTACTCGTTCCGGCCATAGCAATAAATTAAGATGCAAAACTATATCATTACTTGTGTCATCACAGTTCCAATGCTTCATTACAGCACCGGGAGTTGATTTTTGTTTTTCTTCCGCTTGTTCTTCCCCTTCATCACTTGGTTCAATAACAGACAAGCTTCGCCTTCAATGTAAGATTTGGCATGTCAATTAGGGAGCACAAGTATAGCACTAAACAATGACATTAATTTTCTGATGAAAGTGGCAAAATACAGGCCAACGGTTGTGAAATATCCTTATCTTACCTCAATGGGATATTACGGTGCACATATAGATTGGAAGTCTTGTCTCCATTTGTGCAATTCACTAAAATCAAGCAACATTACTGTACAAGTAGCACAACATAAGAAAGCACACTGCACAATCATGTGAAAGAAGGCTAGGACTGACCTCTCATGACGCGAATTCAAACAACTCACAAGAAGAAGATCTAAACCAAATTTGCCAACATGGATAGGAAGTAAGATCTCCTCTTGTGCAGTTCCACTAAGATCAAGCAATCAAGAAACGTTGTCGGTGTGACATTTTGGTTGAACTACAAAAAACACTCTTAAAACAAAAGTGTTTTGTGCAGTGCAACAAAAGGTCACAATAGCAACGAGGTGAAGTAGATAACCCTATTTACACAGAGGTGCAAAGGAAACAACTAGTGGTCAATAACAGTGAATGACACAGAAGCCAACAAAAAGAAGCATCTAACTTATCTAAATGGGAAAGAAAGCAAGATAGTAGCATTTCTCAAACGGTGGCATTGATTAATATTAATAGAGAGATTATATTAACAATAAAATTCATTAAACATGTAATTTGCTTTTAACCGTGGCACTGCATCAATTTTCCAGTGGCATTGTTAGAGGGTGTTTGTTTACAGGGACTTTTTGGTGTAGGGACTAAAAAAAGTCCGTGTCAGTCCCATCTAAACCAAACAGGAGGGACTTTTAGGGACTAAACGTGGGCATTTGGGACTAAAGAAAGAAGACCCCGAGGGAGAGTCTTTTTGGGACCTTTTCCAACAGTTGGCCCAGCCCCGCATCGCACCTTGTCTCTATTAGTTCATTACTAGGGGTAACATGGTCTTTTAGCATGTAATTTAATAACCTCTAGTCCTTGTTTAGTCCGTAGAACCAAGCAGGTAGGGACTAGGGACTTTTTAACCAAACAGGGCCTTAGATTAACAACAGCTAAAGAGTTGCACGAGACAGTGGATGCACCAGCACCATGTGCATCTACCGATGTATGAAGGGGTGATGCACAGTCTGTTGCAACAAAGAACAAACAACCAAGGAGCATATTTGTGTTGGTCCTAGTTTTGTTATCTTTAGACACCTTTCCCTATGTGAGCGCAACAAATCTACTCCTGCTCAAACTCTACAGCCTTGTCCCCCAAAACGAAAAGATCAATTTGTTACAGAAGTGCATACTCAATTTGTCATTGTTTTCCCTTTTCGACCAACATAGGTGCTGGATAGCCAGTCTGTACTAGTACTTTCCCCCTTCCTTTCCTCTTTGAACCACGTCCTAGATTCATGCTATACAACTTTCCCCACTACTTTCCCCCATTCCTTTCCTCTTTGAACCACGTCTTAGATTCATGCTATACAACTTACCCCACTACTTTCCCCCTACCTTTCCTTTTTGAACAACGTCCTAGATTCATGCTATACAACTTTCCCCACTACTTTCCCCCATACCTTTCCTCTTTGAACCACGTCCTAGATTCATGCTATACAACTTTCCCCACTACTTTCCTATTTGATCCAACACCTAGATTCGAGTGCAGAAGTGGAAAAGGCCCACATGCAGCTAGAGCAAGGCATGTGGAATAAGTAAATTATACCTTAAGGTTCTTGGGGTGTGGTTCGGTGGGCGATCGGAGGCCGTTCGGCCCACACTATGTATGGTGGTGAGGAAGAAGGGGTCAGAGGCCCTCCCGTGCCGCCGCTGGGTGAAAGAGAATAGCTGCGCCGGTAGTGGATTCCCTCCCTCGCCGACGGCGACAACGTTAAGCCTCCTTCCCTTCCCGGTGGACGGATCCTGCCGGCTCTTTGACCAGCTGTGAGGGGAGAGAGAGAGGCCAACGAAGTCTTGTTTAGATCTGGAGAGGGTGAGAGAGTGTGAAGAGAACAACTACAAGCGTTGAGGCTCCAGCGTGTATATATATACTGGAGAGAGTGTGTGAAGAGTGCAAACCCTGGAAAACAAGCGCTGAGGCTACATCGTATACGTGATGAGGTGATTATATGGTCACTACGAGATCGTATAGCTTCGTATCCGTCCATTTTGACCATTCAAAGAATCCTCCTGGCACCGCCCCAGATCACTTTCTCTCTCTGTCATGCGGGGCCTACCTGTCATTGGGTGGAAGAGGTCGAACAAAAACAAAATTATTCTCAAGTGTTGTTATCGAACCCAAGACCTCAAGTTTGATGAGCGAACAGGCTAACCAGCTACACCACCCTCCCGTTATGTTCAACGAGAGGAAAATAACCTTTTATACATTCCTGCATTCGTGTAACAAGCATGCTGTGTTTTTTGCGTGGGAGTCATTGGGATTTAAATCATAATCGTGTCATGTGGCTTTGGTGGTAAGGTCTTTTGGGATTTAAAGCAGTGTTGGTAGTACAGAAATAATGCAGCCTTAGTCACCTTACCTCTCTCCACGCAGTACATTGGGTCCCACCAGTCAGAGGGTGAAACAAAAAAATTAATAAGAAAAATTAAAAGCGACAGCGGTGTATCTTACCTCACACATCTCACTACTGCTCGTGAACACTGTCCAATTGATCCCTCTATTCGCTCACATACTATTTTAAGTGAATCCTTATTACAACATGCACACAATTTTGGGCACTTGTATTCGACCTAAGTCGGTGTGCCACTGTATCTCGTACTACTCCCTCCGTCTAGGTGTAATAAGTCACGTTAGAAGGTGCAGCGGACCAAGGTGCAAGCAGATTGGAGGAGAAGGAGAAACTTGACCGGTCCTTCGTCCAATCAAAGCCCTGATTTTTGTCTCTAAACGCAACAATTAACCCCAACAACTAAGAGATGCTGTTTTAGCTACCATGCAGGGCCACGTATTAACTCGCATGCAAGCCGAATTTGATTTCTTGACTGATCAACGCGTAGTGCGCTCCATGCATTGGGTTTCCGGGGGAGATAACAAGGCAGAGTAAGGAGTGTTTGGTTACATTGCTTAGGTTGGTCATAGTGGTGAGTAACTTGGACTAGTAACATGCATATGTTACTAGTCTATGTTACTACCACCTTCGTCCGGGTTTATAGGTCCCTTTTGTAGTTTGTGCAAAATTTTGACCAAAGATTTAACTAACAAAATGTTAATTCATGTCAACAAAAATTATATCGTTGGATTCGTATTTGAACATAGTTTTCAACAAAAATCATAATTCTTTCATACATGTCACTCTTGATTCATTGCACATCCTGGTACACCGCCGGAGGCACTCATATAGAGTCATATTTTGTTCTAGTATCGAGTTGTAATCCTTGAGTTGCAAATAAATAGAAGTGTGATGATCATCATTATTAGAGCATTGTCCCGTGTGGGAAATAAAAAAAGAGAGAAAGACCAAATAAAAAAGGGAAGGCCCAAAAAAAGGGAGAAAGGCCAAATAAAAAAAGGAGAAGGCCCAAAAAATGTGAGAAATTGTGACGCCCCCGATTCAATCGTACACTAATCATGCACGCAAATGTGTACGATCAAGATCAGGGACTCACGGGAAGATATCACAACACAACTCTAAAACATAAATAAGTCATACAAGCATCATAATACAAGCCAGGGGCCTCGAGGGCTCGAATACAAGTGCTCGATCGTAGACGAGTCAGCGGAAGCAACAATATCTGAGTACAGACATAAGTTAAACAAGTTTGCCTTAGGAAGGCTAGCACAAGCTGGGATACAGATCGAAAGAGGCGCATGCCTCCTGCCTGGGATCCTCCTAACTACTCCTGGTCGTCGTCAACAGGTTGCACGTAGAAGTAGGCACCTCCAGCGTAGCAGGAGTTGTCGTCGATGGTGGCGTCTGGCTCCTGGGCTCCGATATCTGGTTGCGACAACCAGGTAGAAGGGAAAGGGAGAAAAGGGGGAGAAAAGCAACCGTGAGTACTCATCCAAAGTACTCGCAAGCAAGGAGCTACACTACATATGCATGGGTATATGTGTAAAGGGCCATATCGGTGGTGAGCTGCAGAATGCCGAGAATAAGAGGGGATAGCTAATCACGCCGAAGACTACACTTACGGCAGCCTCAGTCTTGCAGACATGTAGAATAGAGTGGTGAAGTCCTCCAAGTAGCATTGCATAGCATAATCCTACCAGCGATCCCCTCCTCATTGCCTGTTAGAGAGCGATCACCGGGTTATAACTGGCACTTGGAAGGGTGTGTTTTATTAAGTATCCAGTTCTAGTTGTCATAAGGTCAAGGTACAACTCCAAGTTGTCCTGTTACCGAAGATCACGACTATTCGAATAGATTAACTTCCCTGCACGGGTGCACCACATAACCCAACACGCTTGATCCCATTTGGCCGGATACACTTTTCTGGGTCATGCCCGGCCGCGGAAGATCAACAAGTCGCAGCCCCACCTAGGCCACCAGAGAGGTCAGCACGCCGGTCTAAACCTAAGCGCCACGAAGTGCAGGGCCCATCGCCCTTAGCACACCTGCACGTTGCGAACACGGACGGAAGCAGAACTAGCCCCCTTACTACAAGAGCAGGCTTACGTTCAATCCGGTGCGCGCCGCTCAGTCGCTGACGTCAGAAGGCTTCGGCTGATACCACGACGTCGAGTGCCCATAACTTTCCCACTTAGTTGGTTAGTGCGTATAGACCAAATGGCCAGACTCAGATCAAATACCAAGATCTCGTTAAACGTGTTAAGTATCCATGAATGCCGACCAGGGCCAAGTCCTCCTCTCTCCTAGGTGGTCTCAACCTGCCCTGTCGCTCCGCCACAAGTAACAGTCGGGGGCCATCGGGAACCCAGGCCCACCTCTACCGGGATGGAGTCACCTGTCCTTTCAGCCCCCATCTCCGAACAGTATCACAGGTAATGTAATAGTGTATAGTATATAGTATATGCCCGTGATCACCTCCCGAAGTGATCACAGCCTAGTAGTATAGCATGGCAGACGGACAAGAGTGTAGGGCCACTGATGGAACACTAGCATCCTATACTAAGCGATAGGATAAAGGTGTAAAGGTAACAATAGTAGTAGCAAGGACAGGCTATGCATGAGAATAGGATTAACCGAAAGCAGTAACAAGCTACACTACTCTAATGCAAACAGTAGAGAAGAAAAGGCGATATATGGTGATCAAGGGTGGGGGGGCTTGCCTGGTTGCTCTGGCAAGAGAGAGGGGTCGTCAACACCGTAGTCGTACTGGGTAGCAGCGGCGTCGGTCTCGGTGTCTACCGAGAGAAGAGGGGGGAGGAAACAATAAATATGATGCAAACATAAGCATGACGGTGCATGACAAGACAATGCACGGTGCTAGGTGTTCCCTAACGCGATAGGAGGTGATACCGACGAAGGGGGAAAACATCCGGGAAAGTATCCCCGGTGTTTCGCGTTTTCGGACAGATGAACCGGAGGGGGAAAGTTGCGTGTTTGCTAGGTTAGGTGTGTGTGGCGAACGAACGGGCTGCATGTCCGGATTCGTCTCGTCGTTCTGAGCAACTTTCATGTATAAAGTATTTTCATCCAATATACGGATTAAAAGATATGATTTTCTAAAGATTTTATTAATTTCTGGAATGTAATTAATCCTTTAATTTAATCCGAATTGGACTTATGACATCAGCATGATGTCATGCTGACATCGATCAATGAGGTTGATCGTCAACTGACCAATGGGTCTCGTTCGTCATTGACTAGACTAACTAATCATGATTAATTAGTTTAATTAGTAGTTTAGTTTAATTAATCAAAATTAATTAAGTTAATTAATTCTTTAATTAATTAATTAAATTATTATTAATTTATTATTATTATTATTATTATTATTATTATTTTTATTTTCCATTTTCGTTTTAATCAAAAGGGGCGTGGGGCCCCTGGCAAAGGGCTCATCGGGCCAAGCGAGGCGGACACTAGCGGCGATGGCGTGGCGCCCGAGCACGAGCCCGAGAGGCTGGCACGCACGACGCACACCGAGCCGCAGCGAGCCACTTGTTGGCGCGGAGCGGCAGCCATGAGGGGTTCGGGAGGAGGCGGGTGCACGCAACCGAGGATGGCCGGGCACGAAGCGGGACGGCCCGGCCGTGGCGGCCGGAGATAAGCAGGTGCGCCCGGCATGAGGGTGCCAAGTGCGGCGAGCTATAGGGAGGAACAAGGCTGGCTGTGGCGATGGTGGCTGGGCACGCAGCGGCAGTAGCGAGGAGCAGCGGCGGCGTCGGCGTTGAGCGGGCGGATGGGTCGGACTTCGCCGTCCGGCGATGGATTAGCGTCTTTGAAGAGCGTTCAAGCGGGCGCTTCGTGGCGCATCCAACAGGCAAGCGGTAGCGATGGGGGGTGGCCGGAGCATGAGGGGGAGCAGAGCTCCGGTGCGGTCATCGATGGGGGAGAGGGAGGAGATAAGGTCGGAGCCTCACCGCGGGCCATAGGGTCAAGGCAGCGGTTGTCGAGGAGGAGACGGAGACAACGGCGACGCGATGACAAGGTGCAGGCCGGTGAGGAAGCGTTCCGGAGACGTGGCCTTTAGCGAGGCGGCGGTGCACGGCGGCGTCATGGTGGTGGCGACGGGGTCGGGGCGCGGCGTCGGGGCGGCCTTGGTCGATCCGGCCACGGAGCTATACGACGGGGATGAAGGGGGCAACGGCGACGAGGGTGGGGCGTGGCGACGTGGTTCGTTCCGGGCGGCGGGGTCGTTCCCCCGATCCAGATCGGATCGGGAGGGGGAGGGAACGAGGGAGTGGGGGTCGTGGGGGTGGGTTAGGGTTTCAGGGGAAAGTGGGGAGGGGGTCGCTAGGTTTGGTTGCCCAGTGGCAATAGGCGCTTGGTGGGCCGGCCTGGTAACTCTTGGGCTGTTGGCGTGATGGGGGGCTTCTCTTTTTTTTGTTTAGCTTTGTTTTCTGTTTTTGTGTTTTCTTTTCTTTTATTTATTTTCCTTTTCTGTTTTATTTAATTTAGGGCATTTAAGTATTTTCTAAACATGTGCTTTCTTCACTATAATTACCTATGTAATATTTGGCACAGTCCGAACACTTTTATTTTAATATTTGAAAACTTTTATCGTTTGACTTATTTAGGATTTAAATTTGAAACGGTTTTGAACTAACCCGAGATTAATTACAGTGACAGAGGTGACGTGCCATCATTAAAGTGAGATTACTATAGCATGATTATCCGGGCGTCACAATTCTCCTCCACTACAAGAAATCTCGTCCCGAGATTTAGGAGGGGAGTAAGGGGGAAAGGTCTTGTTACGAAATTTCTAACGAATCTTCTCAGTCTTGGTTGCTCTTCTCGAAGAGGTCGATCCATTACATTGGTGTCTTCAGTCCTCTGCTTCAACGCATCATGATGAAATTGTCGTCCTTTCTTCAGGATCTCCATCGTTCTTACGAAAGAATAAAGGGTGGTTATTCCGAAAGAACAGACCTCTACAAGGTTGACTACCTGGTCGATAACATCGGGGAAGGTGGAAGAAAGTAACTCTCAAATTGAAACTGAAGAAAATATCGAGAGCAAGGTAAGAAGGTGCAATAAGAAGTTTCAAGTGGATAGGCAATCATTTGTTGCCTGATACGAAATGTGAAAGGGGTTCAGAGCAATGGGAATAAGTATTGCATCTGATACCAGAAATAGATCACTAGGCAGGTGGCCTGTGAATTACATACGAAATCAAGCATGAGGAATAAATTTGACAACAGGGTGTACAGGAGAGTCAGGTTTCGATCCTGTGGAACTATGGGTTATGGGCCCACCATGTGGGTTAAAGGTAGGAAGGGGGATGACGTCTTGCATGATCATGTAAGCAAGGCATGTGAGAGAATAACCTGTCAGTTATGGCGGCAACATCCGTACCCAGGGCGAGGGACGAAGAGAACCAATTCCTGCTCGTTGAACGAGGCGGACCAATAGGCAAAGTTCTTATCCATCGGTGGTTAACGGAATGCTTTCAACAATAGTTACAAGGTCTTACTGACAGAGTTGTACGTCGAGATGTTTACATAAGCAGGAGAATATCACTTCTTAGATCATATGGATCACAAGCAACGTTAAACCAACCAATGGAAGGAAAATACGGTTATCAGATTAAACAGAACAATGGAAAGGAAAAATGTGTTTAAACACATATTTCAGGGGTATATCCTTCCCAAGGACAAGCAGAGTATGATATCCATGACAGGATATAATGTAGAAAACTCTTTAGGTAGGGGAAGGAATTTTCATTACATTACCCATACAACGGTGTTTGGATAATTGAGCAGAAACCATTTAGCATTGGGCTTCAAATGTTCCTGTTGAAAATCGGAGTACCATAGACATGATTTAGGATAGCATTGACATGGTCTTCAAGCAAAAGGTCAGACTCTGGATACACAAAGGATCCATCAGGATAAACTTATTAAACAAGGCATTCAATTTCCTCATGGAAAAAATGGTTAACCTTGTTAAGAAGGAAACTATAACAGTAGGCCCTTCGGCCAGGTGTGCTGGGCATGACATCACCTTACCGGGTCATAAAAGACCAGTGTTATAACTCTTGGAAATATGTTACAACCATTATATCTGACCGAGATTCAGATCTGATCGGTGTTAGGATACCTCAGACTCAGGATGCCCGAGAAGAAAAGGTGCGACACAATTTGACGAGATGACATTGTAAAATTCTCGGGAAATGAACTAAGGGAGCAAGTTCCAAAACAAAAGTTTATCATTAACCAAGGAGAAAATGAGGATGTGGTTAATGGAGTCAGCGACAATTCATCGAGACTTCCAAAAGATGGGTTTCCACAATTATGTGAACAAGGAGATAACATTTAACAGATCAAATGATATAATGATGTATGCTCGAGGGAAACATACACAATTAATCACTGGTTGAAAGGTGCACCCGGAATATGGGCTTAGGTAGCAGGATCAATGTTAGAATGGTGATTCGATAACCAATGGTCTAAGAATGAAATGTGGACCATTAACTTCAAAGCAATAGGGTTGCTAGAAGTAGAGAATCCAAGCAGCATGGTTCACGTGTTGGTATCCCGGTTAGAATCAACACGGGGACCAAGAAAGAATGGTGAGGGTGAGAAGTATCACAATACCAAGAATTTCTTAAGAGGTGGAGCAGTCCTCACAACATCCTTGACATAAAAGATGGTAATACTCCAAGGTAAAGAAGAACAAATGCTGGATAGCAAGGAACTCAAAGGTATAACACAAAACACGAACAAGTTTGTGTTGGAGGGAAGGCAGTAGAGTGGTCGATGATAACACTAATCATCGAGGGCAAGGATGGTATTTCTCATCATGAATTCAATTGATATCCTGGAAGAGCTCTGAATGCTGATGATGATCACGACACTATTGTCGAGAAATTTCATGAAGATGTAATCGATCGGCGAAGACATCACATCAAGGGAATGGTGAAGTAAAAGGTTACTATAACCATAGATAAGATGCCATCTCAGAATTCGGAGTTGTCTCTCAATACAAACAATATGATACGGAAAGTTCGATGTAAGCTTAGAAACCTTGTCGGGATTGTGTCCCGGGATGAAGGACATAGGTAGAATGGTCAAGCGATCGGCTGACGATGATGATGTAGTCAATTCGTTGTGAATGACATGATCAAGTGCAAACTTCGTAAGCAATGAAGATTACTAAAAGTTGTTGAATCGCGATGCGGACTCGGTCCACTATTCGGTGTTCTCGGTTGACGACAATCCAGAACTTCGTGGGGTGACTATGACAGGAAAGGTATTACTCAATACAAACTCATAAGATGTAGTGCAATGGCATGATATCCTCGAGATACCAGGTGGATAATACTCGAAGGCATATCAAATTAAAGGTTGAAGTGGGGTGTATGGATCTATAGAAGACAAGGGCTTTAACTTGTCAGAGAAATGGAATCAAAGGAAGAAATTATGGTCGGAACCACAATCATGAATGATCACACCACGGATACAAGATGAACTCATAACAAGGGGGTAATTATTTTCACGAGCAGCTTCCATGATAAGTTCTACATCGTGTCCATGGGCATGAACGCAAAGTTCAAGGTCGACTCCCACTTCTCCAATGCATAACCTTTCATTCACTCCTCAAAATAAAAATGGTTTCAGTGTCAAAACCTACGGTGCATTACGGAGGAGTATGACCCGTGAAAACTTTCGGGTTCACACAGATTATGGAAAGCATAGGTTCAACCCATTGGGGCATCTTAGAACATATACCATGAACTTTAGGGTCAATTACCACGTGGTCGAAGCAGAGCATGGTTGACAAGGCATAGGTTATAACTTGCCAAAGGAAGAAGACATAATTTACCAAAGGCATTATGTATCAGGGGAGGAACTCTCAAGGTTATTGGAAATGAAGGACGCGGTCGGATAATAACCAAGCAAATGGTCTCGCGGACCACAAGGAACCTGATGTGAGTATCGGTACTCAACCAGAAGGGAAAAGAATGCAAATGCAACAGGTTATGGAATCATCTGTATAATTTGAAACTTAAATGCAAAGGAATTATGATTCCAAATCAAAGGATCAGAAGCAGACGCTCTGATTAATCATGGATAAGATGAGTAGGCTTAGGGGTAAATCGAAGGCAAATTGATTGGTCGATAACCAGCTCAGGTTCAAAATGACATCTGAGCTGGAAAGATAATTTATAAGGATCAACCGATGATTGCGGGCACTCGCACTCATGTTGAATCAATAGGATCAAAAATACGGCGTCAACGGAGACTAATGAATATAGCCACACAAATGGGAAGCATCCATAATGCAAACAGACAACTATTTGCAGAGCAATAAGCTGCTAAGGATTTTCGGAGGATCGAATAGTATTTTGAAGACTTTTGTGAAACAGAAGAACAACTGGGGAGAAATACCAACTTGTGACGCCCCCGATTCAATCGTACACTAATCGTGCACGCAAATGTGTACGATCAAGATCAGGGACTCACGGGAAGATATCACAACACAACTCTAAAACATAAATAAGTCATACAAGCATCATAATACAAGCCAGGGCCTCGAGGGCTCGAATACAAGTGCTCGATCATAGACGAGTCAGCGGAAGCAACAATATCTGAGTACGGACATAAGTTAAACAAGTTTGCCTTAGGAAGGCTAGCACAAACCGGGATACAGATCGAAAGAGGCGCAGGCCTCTGCCTCGGGATCCTCCTAACTACTCACAGTAAATCGTCGCGGGCTGCTGCGTGAGAAGTAGGCACCTCCAGCGTAGTAGGAGTCGTCGTCGATGGTGGCGTCTGGTTCCTGGGCTCTGACATATGGTTGCGACAACCAGGTAGAAGGTAAATGGGGAAAAGGGGGAGAAAAGCAACCGTGAGTACTCATCCAAAGTACTTGCAAGCAAGGAGCTACACTACATATGCATGGGTATATGTGTAAAGGGCCATATCGGTGGACCGAACTGGAGAATGCCAGAATAAGAGGGGGATAGCTAATCCTGTCGAAGACTACGCTTCTGGCAGCCTCCGTCTTGCAGCATGTAGAAGAGAGTAGACTGAAGTCCTCCAAGTAGCATCGCATAGCATAATCCTACCCGGCGATCCCCTCCTCATTGCCCTGTTAGAGAGCGATCACCGGGTTATATCTGGCACTTGGAAGGGTGTGTTTTATTAAGTATCCAGTTCTAGTTGTCATAAGGTCAAGGTACAACTCCAAGTCGACCTGTGACCCGAAGATCACGACTATTTGAATAGATTAACTTCCCTGCAGGGTGCACCACATAACCCAACACGCTTGATCCCATTTGGCGGACACACTTTCTGGGTCATGCCCGCCGCGGAAGATCAACACGCCGCAGCCCCTCCTAGGCCAACAGAGAGGTCAAGACGCCGGTCTAAACCTAGGCGCGACAGTCTGGGCCCATCGCCTTAGCACCTGCAAGATTGCTATGAACGCGCCGGAAGCAGAACTAGCCCCCTTACTACAAGAGCAGGCTTACGTTCCAATCCGGCGCGCGCCGCTTAGTCGCTGACGTCACGAAGGCTTCGGCTGATACCATGATGTCGAGTGCCCATAACTTCCCCACGTAGTTGGTTAGTGCGTATAGACCAAATGGCAAGACTCAGATCAAATACCAAGATCTCGTTAAACGTGTTAAGTATCCGCGAACGCCGACCAGGGCCAGGTTGTAACGCCCCGGATCCGATGCGCCAGGTGTCTACCAGTTATTCGCCGTTGTTGCCATGTCATTTGCTTGCGTGTTGCATTTTGTCACGTCATCATGTGCATTTCATTTTGCATACGTGTTCGTCTCATGCATCCGAGCTTTTTCCCCGTTGTCCGTTTTGCAATCCGGCTCTCCTATGCCCTCCGGCGTTCCCCTTTTGTCTCTCGTTGTGAGCGGGTGTTAAACTTTCTCGGAATGGACCGAGGTTTTCCATGCGGCCTTGGTATAGCACCGGTAGACCGCCTGTCAAGTTTCGTGCCATTTGGAGGTCGTTTGATACTCCAACGGTTAACCGGGTAACCGCAAAAGCCCTCTTTTGTGTGCAGCCCAACACCCCTTCAAAGTGGCCCAAAACCCAGCAAACGCCCCTCCATGCTCTCGGTCGTTCGATTACGATCGTGTGGGCGAAAACCGCTCTCCATTTGGACTCTCCTAGCTCCCTCTACCTATAAATATGTGCCCCTCCCGGATTTTTCGCGCAGTCCAAACCCTAGCCATCTTCCTCCTCCATGACGGACATGTCCGCAGCCGGACGCGTCCCACCACCGCCCAGCCACGTCGCCCGACCAATCGGAGGACGCCACCTCAGCAGCCGCCTCCCTCCTCCTCTAGCCGCGCCACGCGTCCCCGCCTCCGCGCCGCCCGCCTTGCCCTTGAGCCGGGCGAGCCCTTGGAGCCCATCGAGGCCCAGGCCCATCGTGCAAGCGCCGCTGTGCTCCCGCCGCCGGCGGCCCGTCCTCGCCGCCAGCAGGCGCCCTCGCCCGGCCGGCCACCCTTGCAGTCTCGCCACGGCCTCGGCCTCATGCCGCGCGCCTTCCTCCAGCGCCGCCCGGATCTCCGCCAGCCCGTGCTCCTCCGCCGCCTGTGCCCCGCCCAGCGAGCTCCTGCCGGAGCCACCGCGCCTCGCCGCGCGCCTCCGCGGCTCGGCGCCTCAAGCGCCTCCAGCGCCCGCTGGTGGAATCCGGCGGATCCGGTCCGGGAGCACCTCCTCGCGTCGTCCTCGACCTCGCCGGAGACCTCCTCGGCCACAACTCCGGCGAGCCGCCTCCTGCCTCAAAATCCGTGCAAAACGAGGTTGACCCCGAAAACGCCTAAGTCCCGAATATTTTTGCATAATCATGCCATGTTCATCGCAACGTATCTCTGCATCCGTAGCTCTGTTTTGTGCGTGTAATATGTCAAATTGTTCGCCTCGAAGAGTAATTCATTTCATTCCATTGCACCATATTCATTCGAGTTCATCTTGATGCCTGAGTCATCATTGCAAAAATGCTTCATGATGTTATCTGCTGTCTGTTAACAGAACTAGCTCTTTCGTCATTTTTGCCATGATTGATGTGTGCATCCTATGAGGTTGATGTCTACATGTGTTTTGATTTATTCCATGCCATCCTTACAGTGGTTCTATCCATGTATTTTTGTGATTCCTGTAGTGAGTGCATCAAGCTTGTTAAGTAGGGTACTTGCTGTTGCTGTTTTGCATGTCTGAATCTGCTATATCATGATGCTATGTTAACCTGCTTCTACAAGTCATTATATGCATAATATGGAGATGTTCACTAAGAATGTTTTGTTATATATGTCATGCTCTATCCATTCATGTCCCTGGTTGCATTTGTAGCCTCCCATAACTTGTTGTAATCTTGCTCTCAAAGTTGATAAATAATGTTGCTGTCAGCCTGTTAACATTAAGTTCAGTTTTGCCATGAGCTTTGCTAGTGATCCATGCACCCTATGAACTTGTTCTTGCCGTGTTTAGCTTCATAAACATGCCTTCTTACTGTTAGTTGCCTTGCCATGCCATGTATTGCTCTGTGGTGAGTGGTTCAAGCTCACCAACATGTCTACTTATCGTTGTTCCTGCCATGTATGAATCTGTATTATAACTTGCTATGTTTACATGGGTGCCATTATATTTTCTGTTCCTTTTTGGCTCATGGTCAGTAAAGGATTTTTGTTCTATGCATTTAGTAGAGTTATTCCATGTCTTTGTTTGCCATGATAAGTTCCTGTAACATGTTGTTTGGTAGTTCTAAACTTTGCAACCTGATGTTATTTCTGCTAAGCCTGAAACTGTTATCATTTGCAATATCTCCATGTCCTTTTGAGCATGTTATAGTGATTTATGGAGATAGCTCAGTGTTCATGTTTTGTCGTGCTTTACCTGTACATCACGTCCATGCCTTTTGTTACCATGTTAAGATGCTGTGGCTTGTTGTTTAGGTGCTTGCAATATGCCTAGTTGCTGTTTTGGACAGATTGTTGCTATAACTTGTAGTGTATGTGTTGAACTGTTGCTCCGTTTTGAGTGTGCTCTATATGAAACTTGCTTGATTTTGCATGTAGTTTCATATTATCATGTTGCATCCTTGTTTTGAGAGATTTTGCTTGAGGTTTGTATGCATTTTGCATCAATGCCATGTTTAACTTGTTTTGCTCATATCTTCTAGGCCGTAGCTCCGAATTAAATGAACTTTATATGTAACTTGACTAGAATTTCGTGTAGATCATCTTGGTGCATCTTAACTTGCTGTTTAACAACTTGAACTTAAGGTTTATTCAGATCTGGAACAATTTCAAAATTTGCATATGAGGACTTACCAGAATTGTTCTATGTTGTTTCCGGCCTCATTTAAACTTGCTTTGATGTGTTGCTCTTGTATGCATCATCTCTTGCCATGAGTAGCTTCATGTAGCCTTGTCATGCATCATGCTTGGTTGTGCATCATTCCTTGTTCACATGTGGAGTGTTTACCATGTTGTGTGCTTCTCTCGATAGTTCCCGTTTCGTTGCGATCGTGAGGATTCGTTCGTCTACGCTTGGTTCGTCTTCGTGGCTTCATCTTCTTCATGAACTCGTTCTTCTTCCTAGCGGGATTTCAGGCAAGATGACCGTCACCTTGGATCTCATTACTATCATTTCTATGCTAGTTGCTTCGTTCTTTCTCTATGCCGCGCTACCTATCTCTTGTTGATCAAGCCTCCCAAATTGCCATGTCAGCCTCTAACCGTTGTCACCCGTCCTAGCAAACCGTTGTCTGGCTATGTTACCGCTTTTGCTCAGCCCCTCTTATAGCGTTGCTAGTTGCAGGTGAAGATGAAGATTGCTCCATGTTGGATTATGTTTATGTTGGGATATCACAATATCTCTTATATTTTTAATGCATCTATACACTTGGTAAAGGGTGGAAGGCTCGGCCTTATGCCTGGTGTTTTGTTCCACTCTTGCCGCCCTAGTTTCCGTCATATCGGTATTATGTTCCCGGATTTTGCGTCCCTAACGCGGTTGGGTGATTTATGGGACCCCCTTGACAGTTAGCTTTGAATAAAACTCCTCCAGCAAGGCCCAACATTGGTTTTACCATTTGCCTACCACCTATACCTTTCCCTTGGGAGTAGCTAACCCGAGGGTCATCTTTATTCAGCCCCCGGGCCAATGCTTGTCTAAGTGTTGGTCCAAACTAGAGTCCTTGCAGCGCCACCTTGGGGAAACTTCGAGGGCTGGTTTTAGTTGTATGGTGTGCTCATCCGGTGTTGCCCTGAGAACGAGATATGTGCAGCTCCTATCGGGATTGTCGGCGCATCGGGCGGTCTTGCTGGTCTTGCTTTATTACTGTCGAAATGTCTTGTAGCCGGGATTCCGAGACTGATCGGGTCTTCCCGGGGAGAAGGAATATCCTTCGTTGATCGCCAGAGCTTATCATGGGCTAAGTTGGGACACCCTTGCAGGGTTTGAACTTTCGAAAGCCGTGCCCGCGGTTATGTGGCAGATGGGAATTTGTTAATATCCGGTTGTAGCAAACTTGAAGTAAACTCTTCTAAAATACACCAACCAGGTAATGCGTAACCGTGAGTGTCTCTTTTCGGGGTTGATCGAGAGGAGAACACGGTTTCTGGGTTATGTCTGACGTAAGTAGGAGTTCAGGATCACTTCTTGATCATTACTAGTTGTCGACCGCTTGCTTTGCTTCTCTTCTCGCTCTCATTTGCGTAAGTTAGCCGCCATACTCTGCTTAGTCGCTGCTGCAACCTCACCACTTTACCCCTTCCTTACCCATTAAGCTTTGCTAGTCTTGATACCCATGGTAATGGGATTGCTGAGTCCTCATGGCTCACAGATTACTACGCCAACAGTTGCAGGTACAGGTTTATGCGATGATCATGACGCGAGAGCGATGTTTACTTGTTTTGGAGTTCTTCTTCTGCTTCTTCGATCAGGGGATAGGTTCCAGGTTGGCAGCCTAGGCTAGCACGGTGGATGCTTTGAGTTTCTGTTTGTGTTTCATCCGTAGTCGGATGATGCTCTTATGTATTGTGATGTTGTATTCATGTGTCATTGTATGTATTGGATGTATCCCCACTATTATGTAATGTTGATGTAATGATATCCACCTTGCAAAAGCGTCTTCAAGATGCGCTTCTATCCTTGGTGGGACCTTCGAGCTCCTTTAGGATAGGGTTGCATCTTGGGCGTGACACAGGTCCACCTCTCTCCTAGGTGGTCTCAACCTGCCCTGTCGCTCTGCCACAAGTAACAGTCGGGGGCCGTCGGGAACCCAGGCCCACCTCTACCGGGATGGAGCCACCTGTCCTTTCAGCCCCCATCTCCGAACAGTATCACAGGTAATGTAATAGTGTATAGTATATAGTATATGCCCGTGATCACCTCCCGAAGTGATCACAGCCCAGTAGTATAGCATGGCAGACGGACAAGAGTGCAGGGCCACTGATGGAACACTAGCATCCTATACTAAGCGAGGATAAAGGTGTAAAGGTAACAACATTAGTAGCAAGGACAGGCTATGCAGCATTATAGGATTAACTGAAAGCAGTAACATGCTACACTACTCTAATGCAAGCAGTATAGAGAAGAATAGGCGATATCTGGTGATCAAGGGGGGGGGGGCTTGCCTGGTTGCTCTAACAAGAAAGAGGGGTCGTCAACACCGTAGTCGTACTGGGTAGCAGCGGCGTCGGTCTCGGTGTCTAGCGAGAGAAGAGGGGGAGGAAACAATAAATATAATGCAAACATAAGCATGACGGTGCATGACAAGACAATGCACGGTGCTAGGTGTGCCCTAACGCGATAGGAGGTGATACCGACTAAGGGGGAAAACATCCGGGAAAGTATCCCCGGTGTTTCGCGTTTTCGGACAGACGAACCGGAGGGGGAAAGTTGTGTGTTTGCTAGATTAGGGGTGTGTGGCAGATGAACAGGCTGCATATCCGGATTCGTCTCGTCGTTCTGAGCAACTTTCATGTATAAAGTATTTTCATCCGAGATACAGATTAAAAGATATGATTTTCTAAAGATTTTATTAATTTCTGGAATGTAATTAATCATTTAATTTAATCCGAAATTGGACTTATGACATCAACAGTCAACAGGGTTGACTAGTCAACCTGACCAATGGGTCCCGTTCGTCATTGACTAGACTAACTAATCATGATTAATTAGTTTAATTAGTAGTTTAGTTTAATTAATCAAAATTAATTAAGTTAATTAATTCTTTAATTAATTAATTAATTAATTAAATTATTATTCATTTATTTTATTATTATTATTTTTTAAATTTCCATTTTCGTTTTAATCAAAAGGGGCGTGGGGCCCCCTGGCAGTGGCCCATCTGGACCAAGCGAGGCAGACACTAGCGGGCAGTGGCGTGAGCACCCGAACGGGCACAAGCCCGAGAGGGCGCTGGGCACGCACGACGCACACCGGTCCGGCAGCCAGAGCCACTGGCAGGGCGCGGCGGAGCGGCAGCCAGTGAGGGGGGTTCGGGAGGAGCGCCGGGCGGGTGCACGCAACCGAGGATGGCCGGGGCACGAGCGGGCGGGACGGCCGGAGATGGGGCGCGGTGCGCCGGATGAGGGTGCCAGAAGTGCGGCGAGCTACAGGGGGAACCGCGCCGCGGGGCTGTGGCAGTGGTGGCTGGGCACGGCGACGGTAGCAGGGAGCAGCGGCAGGGGTCGGCGGTGAGCGGGCGGATGGGGTCGGGACTCGCCGTCCGGCGATGGATTGGCGCGCTGAAGAGGGCGTTCAAGCGCTGGCGCTCGTGCGCATCCAACAGGGCAAGCGGTAGCAGTTGGGGGGTGGCTGGAGCACGAGGGGGAGCAGAGCTCCGATGATCGTCGATGGGGGAGAGGGAGGAGATAAGGCCGGAGCCTCACCGTAGGGTCAAGGCAGCGGTTGTCGAGGAGGAGACGGAGACGACGGCGACGCGGTGACGAGGTGCAGGCCGGCGAGGAAGCGTTCCGGCGACGGGGCGGCCTTGGTCGATCCGGCCACGGAGCTAGATGACGGGGATGAAGGGGGCAACGACGACGAGGGTGGGGCGTGGCGACGTGGTTCGTTCCGGGCGGCAAGGTCGTTCCCCCGATCCAGATCGGATCGGGAGGGGGAGGGAACGAGGGAGTGGGGGGTCGTGGGGGTGGGTTAGGGTTTCGGGGGAAAGTGGGGAGGGGGTCGCTAGGTTTCAGTCACCCCAGGGGGCTAGAGGCGCCGGCTGGTGGGCCGGCCTAGTAACTCTTTGGGCCGATTGGCCCGATGGGCGGGGGCTTCTCTTTTTTTAGCTTTGTTTTCTGTCTTTGTGTTTTATTTTCCTTTTCTGTTTTATTTAATTTAGGGCATTTAAGTATTTTCTAAACATGTGCTTTCTTCACTATAATTACCTATGTAATATTTGGCACAGTCCGAACATTTTTATTTTAATATTTGAAAACTTTTGTCGGTTGACTTATTTAGGATTTAAATTTGAAACTATTTTGAACTAACCCGAGATTAATTACAGTGACAGAGGTGACGTGCCATCAGTAACGTGAGATTACTGTAGCATGATTATCCGGGCGTCACAGAAATAGAGAGAAGGGGCAATGTTACTATCCTTTTTCCACACTTGTGCTTCAAAGTAGCACCATGATCTTCATGATAGAGAGTCTCTTATTTTGCCACTTTCATATGCTAGTGGGAATTTTCGTTGTATAACTTGGCTTGTATATTCCAACAATGGGCTTCCTCAAAGTGCCGTAGGTCTTCGTGAGCAAGCAAGTTGGATGCACACCCACTTAGTTTCTTTTGTTGAGCTTTCATACATTTATAGCTCTAGTGCATCCGTTGCATGGCAATCCCTACTCACTCACACTGATATCTATTGATGGGTGTCGGTGTCAAAACCGGCGGATCTCGGGTAGGGGGTCCCGAACTGTGCGTCTAGGCGGATGGTAACAGGAGACAAGGGACACGATGTTTTACCCAGGTTCGGGCCCTCTCAATGGAGGTAAAACCCTACGTCCTGCTTGATTAATATTGATGATGTCTGTTACAAGAGTGGATCTACCACGAGATCAAAGAGGCTAAACCCTAGAAGCTAGCCTATGGTATGATTGTTGTCCGTCCTACGGACTAAAACCCTCCGGTTTATATAGACACCGGATAGGGTTAGGGTTACACAGAGTCGGTTACAAAGGTAGGAGATCTACATATCCGTATCGCCAAGCTTGCCTTCCACGCCAAGGAAAGTCCCATCCGGACACGGGACGAAGTCTTCAATCTTGTATCTTCACAGTCTTGGAGTCCGGCGGATGATGATAGTTCGGCTATCCAGACACCCCCTAGTCCGGAACTCCCTTAGTAGCCCCTGAACCAGGCTTCAATGACGATGAGTCCGGCGCGTTGATTGTCTTCGGCATTGCGAGGCGGGTTCTTCCTCCGAATAGTTTATAGAAGATTGTGAACACCAGGATAGTGTCCGGCTCTGCAAAAATAAATTCCACATACCACCGTAGAGAGAATAACATTACACAAGATCAATCTGCTGACGTATTCTGTGGCGTGACGTCGCACCACTACCAAGCCTTTAATCAAATTGTTTTTATTGTTCCACCTCAGCGCGTTTAGCGAAGCGGTTTCCTTGGCACGTCTTGTCGAGCGTAGATCGTGTTCCCCTTATTCCGGGATTCCCATCAATACGGACGTGGGTAACCCAACCGCGCCATTGATTGTGACGCTTGGGAGATAAGCGAGTTTTACCAGGCTGGTGGGGACACATGTTTCTGTCCGCCCATATAAGGGGATAAAGATCCAACCCTTTTACCTGCGCCTTCTTCCTCCTTGGCTTATCTATCTCCGCGAACTCGGGCTCCAGCGCCCAAGTCCGCACTTCTCACCTCAACCTTCTCCAACTATGTCCGGAGCGGGAGGCAAGTGGATGGCCTCCTCCGCCACGGAGGGGCAGATCGAAGGCTGCGCTGACGCCGGATATTTGTCCAAAGCAACATCGCATCGGCTCCCCGACGAGGGAGAGCTCGTCCCCAACCCCAGGCCCCATGAGAGGGTAGTATTTCTTCCCCATTTCCTCCGCAGACTGGGCTTCCCGCTTCATCCCTTTGTCCGGGGGCTCATGTTCTACTATGGCCTAGATTTCCATGATCTGGCCAATTTCATCCTCAACATCTCGGCGTTTATCGTCGTGCGTAGGCCTTCCTCTGCATCCAGCCCCACTTCGCTTGTGGCTCAAGACCTTGATGTCAAGCCGAAGGTTGTGAAGGGCAGCCAAGCGGAGTGCGGAGGCGCCATGGTGGGCAGGATGTCCCACGTTACGTGCTCGGAGGGTACTTTCGTGGCAACCATCAAGGGGTGGCAATCGGGTGGTTCTACATCACCGAGCCGCGTGACCTGATTGGGCAAAGTGGCCCCAATTCAGATCTGGCATTCCTACACGGCTCACCTCACGGAGAGAGAGTGGCTGGATTTGGGGATTCGGAGGAGCTGACCGGACTCCAAGCCTGTATCCAGAAGCTGGTGGACAAGAAGCTCAAGCTTGTCAACGTAGTCCAGGTCATGCTCATCCGCCGGATTCTCCCGTGCCAGCGACGGGGCTTCAACATGTGGGAGTTTGATCCGACGCAGCACCAGACCCTAAGCGTGCTCTTCGACACTACGTACGAAGATGTTTGGAAGGTGATGTTCAAGGGCGCCGAAGCTCCCACATCCGCTACCGAAGATCGCGGATTCCGCTCGCAGCGTCCAGCTGATGATAGGTGATTTCACCACTTGTTTTCCATAGTTTGGTTCTATGCGGGATCTAAACTCCCTTTACCTTTGACAGGAATGGCTGGCGAAGGCCGAACGGATTACCTGTCCGACCCCATTGCCAGAGGACCCAGCGGACGCCCGCCTAACGGGGCTGCTGGCTCCGGCACCCCACGTGGTGCCGGAGAAGAAGGCCAAGAAGACGGCCACGGGGACTCGGAAGAGTTCCCGTTTTCAGGAGCTATCGAATGATGAATCCGAGGCCGACTCCTCCTACCAAGGCGAGGAGGAGAAGAAGAAAGCCTCTCCCCCAGCGGGGGGAGGGAAGAAAAGGAAGGCCTCCCCAACCAGGGAGGCCGAAGGGTCCAAGAAGGAAAAACTCTTCCCGGACTGCTCCGCCAACGCCAGATTTACGACGAGGATCGGCCTCCAAGGGCCAAGCCTCGGCGAGATCGTAAGTATCCGGACTCCCGAATAACTTCAAGGTTTTTATTTTCGCCACATACTGTCTTTCTAATGCCGCATACAACCCCGCAGTCGGCCCAAGGATGATCTTCCCGTTTCGTCGAGCGGGTCCTTGGGTGCGTCGGATATGGATTCCCTTCCGACCGCCTCCACCCCCCGTGCCACGGACGACGCCGAGGTGGGATCCTAGAAAAGGACCCACCAGGAGGAGGAGGCCCCGGAGGTGTCACAGGACACCCTCCCGGACTGTGCACGGACTCAGCCCGGAGGCCACGGTGGCTCGAGTCCGTGGCGACCCCTTCGTAAGAAGGGCAAGACCGCGACGCCGGCTGCCTCCGCCCAACTGGAGGTGCCGGATAATTTGCTGGAGGCGCTCAACGGTGCCTCCATCGAAGAGGAACACCGCACTGTTATGAGTGCGGTGATTCAGAAGGTTCAACTCGCCAAGAGCGGGCTGACCGAAGCCTGCAGTAGCCTTCTAACAGGCTTTGAGGTAAGAATTTCAATATATGTAAAATGGTACCGCATAGACAGTAGCCCACGATGCTCGGTTTGGTGTTCGGAAAGAAAAGCGGACCGAGGATCTTTAGAAAGATAAACGCAGGAGTCCTAAAAATATGTCAATATGGGATTGCAGGTTGTGTCTTGACCTCCGCCGCACTGACTGCGGAGGTCAATATTTTGAAGGAAAACCTCGAGCGGTCCGAGAACGAGCTCGGCCATGCCAAGAAGCAGCTCGAGGAAAAAGAAGGTGAGTAATACCTTATGAAAATTGTACCTTACAGAAAAGGATTTGGTTGCAAGAAAAATGACAAGGATAACGTGGGTATTGTAGGGGCCACTAACGAGGTGGCGACCCTGAAGGAGATGGTGGTCGCGGCCGAACGTAATGCGGCCACGGAGCGCACCGAGCGAGAGAAGCAGGAGGCGCGGGTGGCGGAGGTACAGCAAGAGCTCCAGGATCTCGTGAAAAAACATGAGAGCTTGGAGCGTGACTCGAAGACTCGAGAGTCTGAGCTTGCAACGGCTCTTGAGAGTGCCAAGGCCGCTAAGGCCGAAGCCTGCAAGGCCCTGCAGGAGATTGAGGCGGTGAAGAAAATAGCAGCGGGTAAGGCATTTTTCATGCAAAGTAAGCATGTGAGTGTTAATTACCTGTTGCTTACCCGAATTCGGAGCTCTCCAGGGGCGTTTGCAGATCTTCCTTGCAGCGTGTCCGATGCTGCCGCATTCTACCGGGCCGAGGAGGGAGCTCGACGGAGAAGGTCTTACGGTCTCGGTATCGAGGCCGGACATCCGGTGCCTTATAGCGACCAGTGAAGCAGCTGGTCGAGCTCCACAAGGCGGCCGAGCAGGCCATGAAGGGCCTCATAGTTTGGCTGTGGCCTAAGGAGGCCATGCACAGGAGCTACCGGCCTGGTGCGGCGGCTGATGGATGCGTGCCCGTGGGTAGAAGTCATCAAGCATTCCGCTTGTATTGAGGGTGCCCGTTGGGCCCTTGCCCGCGAAAGGTGCACTGGGGCAAGATGGATGCCCTGAAGCTCGTGACGGACCCGCCACGGAGGGCAAGGAGCATCGCATGCCCAAGATGTATTATAAGAGTGTGCTGAAGGGCGCCCGCACTATTGCGGGTGAGTGCTCCAAAGATGTAATATTTGAGTAGACTCGCATTTTGTTATCATGTGTGCTGAAAACTTAGTTCATATGCGCTAAGCAATGCTTGTTAATTTAAAATATTACCTTCTGCGTGGCTGTTTATCAAATCTGAGAGATGGCAGGTCGTCGGCTTTAGCCCCATGCCACAGTCTTTGGGGTGTTCGGGATAAACTTGAGCGCTCTTGTTCCCATTTTGGGTCCATCTAGGGAGGCGCTCAACACAGTAACAAGGCAACCGGACTTATAATGCTTGAACACTCTCACTTAGCCATAGAATTCTATAATTTTAAATTTCGGCGAAGCCCCTAGTCTTCGGAAGGCCGAATTTGGGGCGCTATCCACGCCTTGGCCGGACAGTATCCGGCTCCTCGCTCTAAGCGGCATAAGTCTTTAAGGACTCGCAAAAAACCTCTCAAACAGTGACCGGCTCTCGCCTCATCATGACGGTCAGTTTTAGCTTTCTCCACTGAGGCGTTAACCCAGCTCAATTGGGGCGGAATCGCAGTGGTTCTCCCGGTTCTACCTTAGCCGATATAACGGAACGTAAGGTACCAAAACAAGGGAGCCGGGCAAACCCAACTATTGACCCAAGACATGATTCGGAGCTGATGCATATAGTGCTATAAGTTTGGGGTGCCGAACTTGTGAAAGTGTTCGGACTCATCACACCATAATGCAGGAAACATAAGCCCCTGGTGTATATTAGCCGTACCAAAGTGTACGGATGCAACATGCTGTAAATGAACATATGTATGAAAAAGAAATGCAATTATAAGCAAAAAGGTGCTGCATTGTTTTATTTAATAAGTGCTGCTACGAATGCAGAACGATACAAATAGTGCGATAAGCAAGGTATGGGACTGTTAAACATGTCCCCCTCCAGGGGTAGGCTGCAGATTGGTGTATAAAAATGCTCGTAATGGAGACCACACAGTATATTCGTTGTAGCCTTTATCCTTCCACGGCTGTTGCATCGTGAGTTCGACAGTGTCTGCGGACAGGGCCTCTCGACAAACGGAGTCCTGTGGATAAAAAGTAAAAGGTAAAAAGAAAAGAAAAGGCACGACACACTTGAGAGCCCCTGGTGTGGTTGAGCCGCAGTTTGGGTTTGTCGTGGTCGTGCCCCTCTCCCCATGCCCATGGTATCTTCAGAGTGTAATGGTGTACGCGAAGGACCTGCTTTGACATTTCGCAGGAGCTGGGGTTGGGGCCGCACTGCTACGCGTGCTCGGAACGTGCCAGGTGGTCTTGTTGTAAGTTACTTCGGGCGCGCTTAGCTAGCGGCCGGACTCAAGAATTGCCTTAAGAGGCTGCATTGCACTTCGCCGCGCGTGAGCATTGTATGTTCCTCCGTGCGGAGAGAACGTTCAGTGTTTCCGTTGACCGTGATGACTCCTCGAGGGCCTGGCATCTTGAGCTTGAGGTATGCATAGTGCGGCATCGCATTGAACTTTGCGAACGCGGTACGTCCGAGCAAGGCATGATAGCCACTGCGGAACGGGACTATGTCGAAGATTAACTCCTCGCTTTGGAAGTTATCCGGGGATCCGAAGACCACTTCCAGTGTAATTGAGCCTGTACAATTGGCTTCTACACCTGGTATGATGCCTTTAAAGGTCGTTTTGGTAGGTTTAATCCTTGAGGGGTCTATGCCCATTTTGTGCACTGTATCCTGGTAAAGCAGGTTCAGGATGCTGCCGCCGTCCATCAGGACTCTGGTTAGGTGAAATCCATCGATGATTGGGTCTAAGACCAGTGCGGCGAATCCGTCGTGGCGGATCTTTGGTGGGGTGGTCCTTCCGGTCAAAAGTGATCGGGCAGGAGGACCATGGATTGAACTGGGCAACTGGCTCCATCGCGTAGACATCCTCGAGTGCATGCTTCCGCTCCCTTTTGGGTATGTGCGTTGCCTATATCATGTTCACCGTCCGCACTGTGGGGGAAACCCTTACATCCTCTATTGTTCGGGCGGTTGGGTCTCGTCCTCGTCATCGCTATGCAGCCCCTTGTCATTGTTTTCGGCAATTAACTTGCCTGCTCGTTGAATACCCAACAGTCCCTGTTGGTGTGGTTAAGCTGGCTTTTTCGGGGTGCCGTGTATCCGCACAAGCGGTCGGTATTCGGTCCAAATTGGACGGACCCGGAGTAGTTCTTTGAATGGCTTTTTCCGCTGACCGGTTTAGAGCCTCTGAATCCGGCATTGACCGCCAGATCCTCAATATTGTCGCCGTTAACGCGGCGTTTGTTTTATTACGACGCCGCCTGCCATTCGGTCCTTGAAGTCCGGACTGCCAGAATTTTTGCCGAGGTTGTTGCTGCGTGCTAGCTAGCTGTCCTCACCCGCATGAAGCGGGTCATGAGTGATGTGAGGGCTGCCATGGATTTCGGCTTTTCCTGTCCTAGGTGTCGGGCAAGCCACTCGTCGCGGATGTTATGCTTGAAGGCCGCGAGGGCCTCCGCATCCGGACAATCGACGATTTGGTTTTTCTTGGTTAAAAACCGTGTCCAGAATTGTCTGGCCGATTCATCTGGCTGCTGAATTATGTGGCTTAGGTCATCGGTGTTCGGTGGTCGCACATAAGTGCCCCGGAAGTTATCGAGGAATGCGGCTCCCAGGTCCTCCCAGCTCCCAATTGACTCACCGGCAAGCTGTTGAGCCAATGCCGGGCTGGTCCTTTAAGCTTGAGGGGGAGGTATTTGATGGCGTGAAGAACGTCACCGCGGGCCATGTGGATGTGAAGGAGATAGTCTTCAATCCAAACCGCAGGGTCTGTTGTGCCATCATAGGATTCAATATTGACGAGTTTAAACCCTTCGGGGATTTGATGATCCATTACTTCGTCTGTGAAGCATAGTGGGTGTGCGGGCGCCTCAGATCGGGCGATATCATGACGGAGCTCAAAAGAGCTTTGTCTGCATTTTGTTCGGCCCGGCCGGACTTATTGTGTCCGCGCGACGGTTGTCGCCACGCATCGTGGCGCCCACGCCGATCCATAGATCGATCTTGATTGTCTTGCCTTGTCCGCCAATATATCTCGCAAGTCCGGAGCATTCCCTGTGGCCGTGTGCTTTTTGAGCGATGCCGAGTGCGGTTCTAGTGAAGGGCCTAGAGGCCTCTTCCGTCGCGACCACGGGGTGGTCGGTCAGCCGTATTGTCTCCTGGTGATGCGGGTTCGTAAGCCTCCTCCTCTAATCGGGGGAGCATCTTGTGTTTAGGGTAGCTTTTGGAGGGGCGTTCGAGCTCATGCTCTTCGGCCGCGAGGACTTTAGTCCATCTGTCGGCTAGCAGATACTGATCAGCTCTAAACTGTTGCTGCTTTTTCTTGAGGCTGTTCGCCGTGGCCATAAGCCTGCGTCTAAAACGCTCTTGTTCGACGGGATCCTCAGTACGCATTTAACTCATCGTCGTCGAGGCTTGCTTGCCTCTCGAGGGAGGCATATAGTCCTCTACCTCTTCTTCTCGCCGCTCTCTCGTGAGGGCTGGCATCTCCATCCTCTGCTACCGGATCTTGCCGGAGTGGATTGTCTTGACCGCCCGGTGTGTTATTATCTCCCGTGCCGGAATCACCGTTTTTGCTGTGGCGGGATTTAGAGTGGCGCCGTTGACGTCGGCGCTTCGGTTGCTTCTTGGAGGGGTCATCCTCTGTTGTTCCATCGTTGTATGACGAGGTGGCCTTCCAGTGCCCTGTAGGCGTTGGGTCTTGATCGTCTCCGGCATTGTCGTCTATACCGTCGATGTCTTCGGAGTCATAGTCTAGCATGTCGGTTAGATCGTCGACAGCGGCTACCAAGTGGGTGGTGGGTGGGCTTTGAATTTCTTCATCGTCCGCATCCCAACCTTCCTGACCATAATCCGGCCAGGGCTCTCCGGATAAAGAGAGAGACTTTAGTGAATTCAGGATGTCGCCAAAGGGCGAGTGATGAAAGATGTCCGCGGCAGTGAACTCCATGACGGGCGCCCAATCGGATTCGATTGGCAGGGGCGCGGGGGGTTCGGAGTCCGGAGAGGAGTCCGGCACCCTGGAGTCGAGGTCTTCGCAAAGGACATGGATAGGGTTCGGCTCGATCGCCGTAGAGATTAAAGCCCCCGAGGCGGTGTCCAACCACTCGTCCTCGATCGAGGAATCCGGCTCCGGATTAAGGGTCGGAGCGGATTACAGTGCGGCCTCGAGGCCTTTGTTCATTTGGAGAGCTAAATCATGCCCATCGAGACAAAGGCGGCGCGCTGGCTGCGGCTCGAATCCGTCGAAGATCAAGTCTCCGCGGATATCGGGCGTATAGTTTAGACTTCCAAATCTGACCTGGCCCGGGGCGTAGCTTCGATCTGCTCCAGATGGCTGCTTAATTGGCCCGCGATGCAAAGCCGCCCGAACACGAAGATCTGTCCGGGAAAAGTCTCACACTGGACCGCGTCGTTGTTGATGATTGAAGAAGCCATCGAGCCTATCGGTGACGACACAGAGGAACTCTCAATGAAAGCACCAATGTCGGTGTCAAAACCGGCGGATCTCGGGTAGGGGGTCCCGAATCGTATGCGTCTAGGCGGATGGTAACAGGAGACAAGGGACACGATGTTTTACCTGTGTTCGGGCCCTCTTAATGGAGGTAAAACCCTACGTCCTGCTTGATTAATATTGATGATGTATGTTACAAGAGTGGATCTACCACGAGATCAAAGAGGCTAAACCCTAGAAGCTAGCCTATGGTATGATTGTTGTCCGTCCTACGGACTAAAACCCTCCGGTTTATATAGACACGGATAGGGTTAGGGTTACACAGTCGATTACAAAGGTAGGAGATCTACATATCCGTATCGCCAAGCTTGCCTTCCACGCCAAGGAAAGTCCCATCCGGACACGGGACGAAGTCTTCAATCTTGTATCTTCACAGTCTTGGAGTCCGGCCGATGATGATAGTTCGGCTATCCGAACACCCCTAGTCCGGAACTCCCTCAATGGGCATCTGCATATCCCATTAATACGCCTAGTTGATGTGAGACCATCTTCCTTTTTTTGTCTTCTCCACAACCACCATTTTATTCCACCTATAGTGCTTGTCCATGGCTTACGCTCATGTATTGCGTGAAAGCCGAAAAAGTTTGAGAATACTAAAGTATGAAACAATTGCTTGGCTTGTCATCGGGGTTGTGCATGATTTGAGCATTTTGTGTGACAAAGATGGAGCATAGCCAAACTATTTGATTTTGTAGGGATGAACTTTCTTTGGCCATGTTACTTTGAGAAGACATGATTACTTTGTTAGTATGCTTGAATTATTATTATTTTTATGTCAATATTAAACTTTTGTCTCGAATCTTTCGGATCTGAACATTCATGCCACAATAAAGAAAATTACATTCAAAATTATGTTAGGTAGCATTCCACATCAAAAAATCTGTTTTTATCATTTACATACTCGAGGACGAGCAGGAATTAAGCTTGGGGATGCTTGATACGTCTCCAACGTATCTATAATTTTTTATTATTCCATGCTATTATATTATCTGTTTTGGATGTTTAATGGGATTTAATATGCTCTTTTATAGTATTTTGGGACTAACCTATTAACCGAAGGCCTAGTGCTAGTTTCTATTTTTTTTGCCTATTTCAGTGTTTTGCAGAAAAGGAATACCAAACGGAATCCAAACGGAATGAAACCTTCGCGATGATATTTCTTGGAACGAAAGCAATCCAGAAGACTTGGAGTTGAAGTCTGGAACTCCGCGAGGCGGCCACGAGGAAGAAGGGTGCGCCCACGGGGGGTAGGCGCGCCCCCACCCTTGTGTGCCCCACGGAGCTCCACCGACGTACTTCTTTCACCTATATATATACTCTTATACCCTAAAAACATCAGGGGGAGCCACGAAACCACTTTTCCACCGGCCAAGAAGCTTACATGCCGTGAGATCCCATCTTGGGGCCTTTTCCGGCGATCTGCCAGAAGGGGAATCGATCACGGAGGGCTTCTACATCAACACCATAGCCTCTCCCATGATGTGTGAGTAGTTTACCACAGACCTTCGGGTCCATATTAGCTAGATGGCTTCTTCTCTCTCTTTGGTTCTCAATACAAAGTTCTCCTCGATGTTCTTGGAGATCTATTCGATGTAATACTCTTTTGTGGTGTGTTTGCCGAGATCCAATGAATTGTGGATTTATGATCAAGTTTATCTATGAATAATATTTGGTTCTTCTCTGAATTCTTATATGCATGATTTGATATCTTTGTAAGTCTCTTCGAATTATCGGTTTAGTTTGGCCTACAAGATTGATCTTTCTTGCAATGGGAGAAGTGCTTAGCTTTGGGTTCAATCTCGCGGTGTCCTTTCCTAGTGATAGTAGGGGCAGCAAGGCACGTATTGTATTGTTGCCATCGAGGATAAAAAGATGGGGTTTATATCATATTGCTTGAGTTTATCCCTCTACATCATGTCATCTTTCTTAATGCGTTACTCTGTTCTTATGAACTTAATACTCTAGATGCATGCTGGATAGCAGTCGATGTGTGGAGTAATAGTAGTAGATGCAAAATCGTTTCGGTCTACTTGACACGCACATGATGCCTATATTCATGATCATTGCCTAGATATTCTCATAACTATGCGCTTTTCTATCAATTGCTCGACAATAATTTGTTCACCCACCGTAATACATGCTATCTTGAGAGAAGCCACTAGTGAAACCTATGGCCCCCGGGTCTATTTTACACCATATAAGTTTCCAATCTATAATTCTAGTTTCCTATTTATTTTATTTTGCAATCTTTACGTTCCAATCTATACAACAAAAATACCAAAAATATTTATCTTACTATCGTTATTAGATCTCACTTTTGCGAGTGACCGTGAAGGGATTGACAACCCCTTTTATCGCGTTGGTTGCAAGGTTCTTTATTGTATGTGCAGGTACTAGGTGACTTGCGTGTTATCTCCTACCGGATTGATACCTTGGTTCTCAAAAACTGAGGAAAATACTTACGCTAATTTGCTGCATCACCCTTTCCTCTTCAAGGGAAAACCAACACATGCTCAAGAGGTAGCATTAATGTTATTGAAAAATCTCCGACAATCACTATTGGATGTTTTCAAATACCTCTACCTACTATCAAAAAGAAATATGAAATTCTTATTGTTGGGGAGATGCATATCCCCATTGAGGTAACTTAGTGATTTACGAAAGTTCTTCGGTTTCATGCTAATCAAAAGTGGTTGTTAATAAGACCTGATCAACCTTATTAATGAATCACTTTTGAGCGGTATGAAGTTGATGAATTTAGTAAGCACTACTTTCTATCCCTACTTTTTGTTTTCTATTTTTATTAGTTAAATAAATTAAAATGCCATGTTTCATCTGTTTTCTGAATTTCCTGTGCAATAAAAAATGACCCAAAAAATAAAAGTTCTCAGAATGCCCCTAACATTTTATATGATTTTTTTTGAATATTTAAGAATTTTTGGTGCAAATAATACCAGAGGGGAGTGTACCAGGTGGGCACAACCCACCTGGGCGCGCCAACGCCCCCTGACGCGCCCTGGGGGGTTGTGGTCCCCACGTGGGACCCCTCACTTATCTCTTCATCCCACATTGTCACCTACCTCCAGAAAAAAATCCCTCATACTCTCTTTCCCGTGTTCTTGAGCTCAAACCCGCGGATTTCGATTTCTTTGCTCGAAGCTCCATTTTCGGAACTGTTTCAGGGATTTGTTGCTTGGTATGTGACTCCACCATTTGTCCAATTAGTTTTTGTTTTAGTGGTTTATACTTTGAATAAATTGCTACTCTTGGTGCTGCTGTAGATGTTCTTGCATGTTGAATTCTTAGTGTTCTAAGTGGTTTGAATGCTTGCTATGGCCTCTATGTACACCTATGAGTAGTTGCTATTAGTTTTGTGAAGTTTTGTTGGAAACTTTTTGTGGACTAAAAATTCAGATTTTTTGTTCATAGGAAAAATTATACGCGGACATGAATATCTTCAGGAAATTTGGTTCTAAGAAGAACTCTAAGGGTGTTATTGGGGAGTCTTCTGATAACGATCTCCGCCCTCGGAGGTTAGCGGAGGTACGGCCGTGCGAATGGCCGCACACCCCATTCCTGCAGGAGGCTGGAATTCATGAAGAGTTCATGCAATTTATTTCCAATGCCGGTCTCACCGACTTCATCGCAGATGAGTGTGACCAACACCAAATCCTCACAAACATGTTTGTTCAAAGTTATACTTTCCTGCCTAGGAATAATCCTCCTGAAGTGAGCTTTGATTTATATGCTGAGAACCATCAGATACCACTTACTGAGTTTTGTAACATATGCATGATCCCGTCTGATGGGAGCTTGGCTGAGCCTAGGTCGGCTGAGTTTGAGGACTTCTGTCGCACTCTAACAGTGGGTGATGAGAGGAGAGTGTCAGCCATCACTGCTGGTGGCTTACATTTTCCTGCTGTTCGTTACTTTGCATATTTCATCACCAAATGCTTGCTTGCTAGGGAGAAGGTAGGTGCACTTAGTTCACCAGACCTTGCTGTTTTACGTCGTGCAATAGAGGGCGACAACACTTATAGCTTGGGATCTATTGTGGGTCGTCGCCTCCATCTTAATAAATCTCAGGGTAAAATATATGGTGGGATTTTTGCTATTCGTTTGGCGGCTCACTTCGAGGTTGAGATATGCCCTCATCATTACCCCCTGACCAAGGTTTACCGAGACCGTGCAGCCATGGAACACCATCACTTTCTTGCACATGATCGTCCTAACATTGTCATTTCTTATAACCTGGTCTATAGCGTTGAAACTCGTGATGTTATCCCCTTGCCTGCACCTGCTTTGTTTGATTTTGTTGCCAGGGGCGGATACCGGATTATGCCTGCAGACATCCTCGCCTACTGGAACACTCACGTTGCTGCAGAGGCTGCACTGGCACCTCAGCAAAGGGATGAGTGGATGCCCGCTCCTCAGGATCCCTACTACCCTCCAGGCTACTGATCGACTACCAAGTTAGGCCAAAAGCCTAAGCTTGGGGGAGTACGTGTCTCCCACCGACATTATATTCATGTTCACTATATCATTCTATCTGTCGGTGTTCACACTCTTTCATTGTATCATCCATGCTTAGATTTATTTTTCTTGCTTTCTTCTTGTGTGTTTGAAAGACTTTAGAAAAACCAAAAAAATTAGTTGTAGTAATTTACTTTCCATGCATTCTTAGTAGTAGCACTAAAAAGAAAATCCAAATAGATTTCCCTGTTCTTCTTTTGCTTGTTGGGAGCTTTCGTGCGTAAATAGTTTTTCTCATTTTTGCTTTTCCCTTTTACTTGCTTGTTGAAGAAAACCAAAAACTCCAAAAATATTTCAGTGTGTTTCTATGAATTTCTTTTCTTTTTATTCGAGTCTTACCGAGGAGAAGAGCACGATGCAAATGTTGAGTGGTTGTCATATGAATAACTGTTGAACTAATAAAGAGCCCATTTTACCTCGTCTTCTCCTGTTGAATAAAATGTTTTGCAGATTCCAGCTTAGTCCATGGCATTCTTGCACTATTATTATTTTCATATCATTCGGTCGTGCAAGTGAAAGGCAATAATGACTATATTCGATGAGCTGGCCGTGGCAAAGAGAAACTGGTATGAACTTGACTTGTTCTTTTTGTGTAAATATGTTTAACCTAGTGTCCAGGCTTCAGTCCATTATGATTAAACATGTTTGCAATGACAATTAGAGATTATAGTTTCTCATGCCATGCATAAATAGCTGGGAGTGGATAATGATTTATCTTGGATATCAACATAGCGTTAAAATGATTGTGATGTAGTATGATGATATGGTATATATCCTCCTCTGAATGTTCGAGTGGCTTGACTTGGTACATGTTCATGCATGTAGTTGAATCAAAACCAACATAGCCTCTATAATATTTATGTTCATGGTGTTCATATCCTACTCATGCTAGTGTCCAATGTTACTTATGCATAATGCCTGGTTATGATTGCTGTTGCTCTCTAGCTGGCCACTTCTCAATCTTAATTGCTAGCCTTCGCCTGTACTAAGTGGGAACTCTGCTTGTACATCAAAAACCTTGAACCCAAAGTTATTCCAGATGAGTCCACCATACCTACCTATATACAGTATTACCCTGCCGTCCTAAGTAAATTTGTATGTGCCACCTCTAAAAACTTGTAAAAATTATCGGTTTTGTGTGCCTGAATAGTTCATGGAACGACAGGAGGTGGTCGATATCTTCCGTGCTAAGAGGGTTATCCTCAGGTCGAGTGTTTATTCACTTGCCATCGCACAAGGAAATGGGTGGTAATAGGGATGCCCAGTCCCAAACTGCAAACATGAAAAAGATCTCTTAAATAATCAAACAAAAACTCCCAATGGAGTCAAAACCTTTACTTTCTGCTTGGGAACCGTCACTAGCATTCTTAGCATGGAAGATGTTGATAACTGATGGTCGTGAAGTGAATGAGAAGGGGCATGTCTCAAAATTATCATTTATCTCTGTTTTAAGAATTGAGCTCTGGCACCTCTACAAATCACTGCTTCCCTCTGCGAAGGGACTTTCTATTTACTTTTATGTTGTGTCACCACCTTCTATAAACAAGCGCCAGAAAGTGAGTAGAGCACAACTGTCATGATTTATGCATTGTGTATAGCTAATGTTGGGTGCATCATGACTGGATCATTTCTACCATGAATTACAATGTTTAGTCGCTGCTTGAACTTTGGAGGTGCTCTGCATTTATGTTTTGCAGTCTCAGAAAGGGCTAGCGAGATACCATTATTGTCATGTTATATCATAGTCGTTTTGACAACATGTTGCTATTTGAGATATATTATTATTGCTCGCTTGCTGATTATGCCATTGATATGAGTCATTATAATCTTTAAATGTTATTGTTGACATGGCTAGTTATAATGTTGGCTGAAAACCTGGGTGTTGTTTAAGCTTATTTACGCAAACAAGAGTAAAAATGTTCGTAAAAGTTTTTCTTTCTCACTTTCAGTTTATCAACTGAATTGCTTGAGGACAAGCAAAGGTTTAAGCTTGGGGGAGTTGATATGTCTCCAACGTCTCTACTTTTGCTCACGCTTTTCCTCTTTTTTTGGACTCTAATTTGCATAATTTGAATGAAACTAACCCCGGACTGACGCTGTTTTCAGCAGATTTACCACGGTGTTGTTTTTGTGCAGAAATAAAAGTTCTTAGAATAAAGTGAAACTTTGCGAGGTTTTTTATGGAATAAAAGAGGAATTTTGGAGCCAACAATCACCAGAGAGGGGCCCCTTGCTGGGCACAACCCACCAGGGCGCGCCCCCCTCTCCTGGCGCGCCCAGGTGGGTTGTACCCACCCGGTGGCCCACTGATGACCCCTTGATACTATAAAATCACATTATTCCAGAAAAATGAGGGAAAAAAGAATTATCATGATCCACGAGACGAAGCCGCCGCAAAGCCCTGTTCTTCCTCGGGAGGGCAGATCTGGAGTCCGTTTGGGGCTCCGGAGAGGGGGATCTTCGTTCTTCGTCATCACCAACCAATCTCCATCACCAATTCCATGATGCTCCCCATCGGGAGTGAGTAATTCCTTCGTAGGCTCGCTGGTCGGTGAGGAGTTGTGTGAGATCATCATGTAATCAAGTTAGTTTTGTTAGGGCCTGATCCCTAGTATCCACTATGTTCTTAGATTGATGTTGCTATGACTTTGCTATGCTTAATGCTTGTCACTTTGGGCCCGGGTGCCATGAACTCGGATCTGAACCTTTTATGAATTCATCATTATATCCATGTTTTAGATATGATCTTGCATGTTATAGTCACCTACTATGTGTTATTGTAACATCCCAAATTTCCCATTTGGAATGTTTTACAATTATAGCTAAGCATCTATGCATATTGTTTGAATTGAGTGACATTTGAAGTATTTCAGAGGCTTTTGAGTTTGTGGAATTTGAATTCAAATTGGCAGTTGAAATTTATTTCAAAACAATGCCTGACAAATACTTGAGAAAAAGTATGAGAGGAGTAAACATGACACTCCAAAAATGTCAGATGAAAAATGTTGCCAAAAAGTTTGAATTCAAATATGATTTTATTTGGGATTTCTAGAAAATGTTTTTTTTAGTTTGAGTTTTGCCCCTGGAAAAATGTTCAAATTGTAGGATAAATTCCCCTGATCATTTTGATATATATATGTCCTATATAAAAAATATATATTATATATATTCCCCCCCCCTTTTCAAAAAAAAGAAGAAAAAAAACCCCAGCGCCACCAGCTAACTGCCCAGCCCCGAGGCACCCACCAGCGCAGCCCCAGCCCGGCCTACCGAGTGCCCACGCCCGAGCCGACGCTACCGAAAACCCTCCTCGGCCGCTCGCTCACCCTCCCCTCTCGCTGACGCTACGGCCCCATCCTCTCTTCCTCCCACGCCCACGCCGCTAACGCCCGAACCATCACACACACAAGACTCACGGAGATCTCGGGATTCTGCCTGATCGCCCCCTCCTCCAAGACGGTCCCCCCCTATATATACCCCCCCTCGCCCCGTTCCGTCCCCTCGCCGCGCCCGAAACCCTCTCCCCCCTCCGCGATTCCTCGCCGGAACCCGACGCCTCCGCTGCGCCATTGCCGCCCCGCCGAGCTCCACAGATCCCCCCGAGCTCCAACGAGACCACCTCCGGACTCCCCTCGAGCCGCCGCACCCGCATGACGCCTCCGTCGTCGCCTCGGACCACCGGAGCCACCGCGCCGTCGCCGCCCGAGCCGCCGTCGCCATCTACCACCGCGGTAAGCCGCCGGAAACCCCCTCCGCCGTCCGATCTAAAATCTAGGGTTTAGATTAGATCCCCCGAAGGGGTATGTTTTATTTTTAAAAAGCCGGTTTTAGTTACGGTTTATTTTGGTTTAGTTAGCGCGGTTTTGTTTAGACCGCCCGATCGGGTTATTTTCAGTTAGCTGCGAGCACGCTTTTAATTATTTGACGCCTTTGGCGTTAGATAGGCCCACTAGCGCCAGTTTTTTCTTTTTAGTTTTATTTTTCGTTTCTGTTTTTGACAGAATAGTTTCAGTTTTGTAAAATCCATATCTTTTAGGTTACTTAATATTTTTAATTGATTCTTTTTTTGTTAGTTTGAAAATTTGCTGTAGTTTCTGTAGAAAATATGTTTGGCCATGTTTAAATTATTAGAAATTGTTTTATTTTAGTTTTAGACAGATTAGTATTTCTGCTATAAAATGAGTTAGGGTTATTTTATTTTAGTGATTCTTTTTGTCACTGCCTTGTTTTGACTTTGCCTAGCAGTAGGTATTTATTTGGGTATTTTAGATTTAATATAAAAATAGTTTTAGTCAAAATCATGTATTTCTTGTTTATTTAACTAGCTACTGTTTTCCTATTGTTTTATTTAGTAAATAATTTTATTTTTACTATGTTATAGTTTGTTTTAGATTAGTTTCTGCAGCTACAGAGGATGAAATTTTATTTACAGTAGAATAAAATTTTTATTTTATTTTTCTTTGCTAGGATTGTTATAGGCATAATAGGAGTTCTATAATAGCTTTTGATGTGATTCTTTTTGCTCCTAGTTTGTATGATGTTTTCCCTTCTGTTGGTTAGCAAAACCCATGCTTAGGTTCTGTTAAGAAAAGTTTTAGTTGTATAAAACTATTTCTTAGTTGTTGCTTGATATGGTGAAAACCTTGATTTGCTTTCTCCGAGTTTTCTTTGGATTCTGGTTTGAGTGCTTGGGTGTTTTACTTCCAACTTGCTGTTATGTTAAGTGATTGTATGTTAGTATGCTTATATGATTATTGTTTGCTTCGGTAGAATTTCGGAGTGCGAAGCCTGCTATCACGAGTCCCTAGCTTTCGAAGACCGTCAGCCAGGCAAGTCAATTGATCATGTTTCCTTTACAATACCTATGATTTTATTGCATTAGAATTATACCTCCCCACCATGCATGCAGTAGGAGAATTTTAAGTTATGTTCTTGAGTAGTATCATGAGGTAGGATGAAACCATTTCCCCTTGTTACCATGGTCCGGGACGAAGTAGTTTAATTTTGTTATGCTCGTAGACGGGGTTGGTTGAGTGATTCATAAGGGAGATGTGAGAGTCAAGATGATGACAACCCCATGACTTCAAGCTCAAGAAGGACTTCAAAATTCACTCTTGGGTGGAGGAGCAGTTTCGGGCACCTGGAGAACCCAGCGGTTGGCCGGGATTCATGGAGAAGCGCCATGACATCTTGAGGAAAGCTTCACCCAGCCACGAAGAGACGGATGGAAACCCCATTGACCGGAAGATTACCTGTGAAGACGCAAACCATTAAGGGCTCTGGCTTGGTCGACCCTAGGTGTGACTCTGGCGGACGGTGCTATGAGATGTAGAAGAGCGGTAGGATTGGATGGGCACCGGCAAGGGCCAGGAGGAACTCTTGGAAGACCACTGTTTCGTTCGTCCCGTCTTCAAACACCAGAAGTGCGAAGACTTAAAAGGAGGGAACGATTCTTGCGGGTAAAGTGCGCAAACCTCTGCAGAGTGAAGATCTAATCGGTTAGCCGTGTCCCGATTCTGGACAATTTGAGCCTCTGGAACTTGGAGTATTTCGGATATCTCAACACCGAACTTAATAAATTAATTGAGGGTTTATTTAATAATTGGGAATGAGACATTGGTTGGCGGAACCATCTCAATAACTACCAACATTTTGTAGTAATTGCAAACAAGTCCTTGTTATAGGAAAAACTGGCTTTTCAAGCAAAACAATGAAACTTAGAGCCCCACAGCCAAATTGCATATAGTGTTAGTAATTTTATTGTTGTTCTCTCTTTGACTTGCGGCATATTCAAAATGCTGACCTACACGGCTGCAACGTCTTATGTTGCGAGAGGAGTTTTCCGATCGGGAGTGAGGCTACGATCCACGCTTGGCGATTGCCCTATGGAGTCGGATGGACTCGCTATTCTTCTACGCTTCCGCAGCTTTATTTAGTTTATTTCTCATGACTTGGCCTTCGGCCGAATTTATTCTATTGTAATAAAGACTTGATATGAGAATCGTGTAATAAATTCAGGTGTGATTGAACTTTGATTATTTCATCAATGTACTTGTGTGTAAAGCATGATCTTGGGATGGTACAGCTACACGTAGACTTGACCGATTTTGGGTCGGGTCGCTACAGAGATGGTATTGAGCACACGCTGACCGTAGGGACGTAACCCCTAGGATCGGAAAGCCATAGGAAGAGACTATTTATTTTATGTCCTTATCATTCGTAATTCTCCCTGTTCATTTCTGACTTCTCTCCGATTTTCAACATTCTAGATGGCCGCCGAGTTCACCCAGTTCTGCTACCAGAGTTTTGCCAGCCAGATGAGACGATGCCTCTCGGCAAGAAGCTGGTTCAGATCGTGAAGAAGCTGAAGATTGCTCAGCCCTCAATCACCGGGAAGCCTACCAATGCACTTCCAACGGATACCCGCTACAGGATTAAGGTGCACATTCCAGGGAGGACCTTCGGAGGACATTCAGAGCCCATTGACTTTGAGTTTACCGATTTCAGTTGGATTCTCGGAAGAGACATGGTGATATATCGTGCACTTGGACATCTCCGAGAAGAGTACAGGGCCGAGCTCGACCCATCAGACCTCGCCATGATTTCTCGCAGAGCTAGGAATGGAGATATCATCCGTACCGTAGAGGACGACTCCATTCTCTCATATGTCCAAGACTTGGAGAGTCTCCTCAGGAAACGGGAAATCCAGACTCGTCGTAACGCGAAGGTACACAGGAGGCTATTGTTCCATGAACTGGAACTAGAGGAGAAGGCACACGCGGACTTCCTTGACCATGAAGAAGAAATCAAGGATTTCATGGAGAGAGTCGACAAGCTGAAGATGGATGTTGCCGCATTAGAGGAGAAGATGGACCTGGAGAAGACCTTTTCCGAGTGGAGATGACGGACCCTCGTGAGCAATGACCAGGATTATGAAGAGAGCTCCACCGAAGGAAGCCGCAAGAGGAGGCGCCACACCAGAGGACACCGCACCGGAGGACGCCGCACCAGAGGACGCAGGGATAATTGATGAAGACATTTAGTCGACCACCATGTTATTTAATTTTTCCGTCGATCAGTTAGGCCGTTATTTTCGATTAGTCGTGAGAATTTGTAATCCGAGATTGAACCATGTTTGAGATGATTGAATAAATGATTGGTGTGATTATGATTGTGCATTCATATGGGTAGTGATATTTTCTCATTAGACCCTTGTTCTATTCTAATTTTCTCATCCACTCCAAAACAACAGATGCCTCCGAGACGTGACCCCGGTTTCAACTTTCCGCCGGAGCTCACCCAGCTGATCTAGCAGCAGAATGCCCTTATGCAGATGCTCATCCAGAACCAGAACAACAACAACAACAACAATCCACCGCCACCACCCCCTGTTGACAACTTGACCCGCTTCCTAAGGCTGAATCCGCCAGTGTTCTCTAGCAGCACTGAGCCGATTGTGGCCGATGATTGGCTCCGCAAGGTCGGAAGGGAGTTAGCCACTGCTGGATGCACAGATGCAGAGAAAGTGCGCTTTGTCGCACATCAGCTTGATGGACCTACAGCCTCTTGGTGGGAGAACTACACCGCTACTTATCCCATCGCCACCATCACGTGGGATCAGTTCCAGCAGGCTTTCCGCACCGCTCATGTCTCAGCTGGAGCCATGAGTCTGAAGAAGCATGAGTTCCGCAACTTACGCCAGGGGAACCGTACTGTGGGGCAGTACGTGGATGAGTTCAGCAAGTTAGCTCGCTATGCCCCGGATGATGTGGCCACAGATGCCGCAAAGTAGGAAAAGTTTCTCGAGGGACTCAATGACGAGCTGGGAATGCAGCTAATGGTGGCTACCTTCAACAACTACCAGGAGCTGGTAGACAAGGCCACCATACTCGAAGGCAAGCAGCAGCAGATTGATAGCCGCAAGCGGAAGTATGGCCAGGGGAAGTACAACTCTGGAGCACAGCAGAAGCCCCGTTATGCACCATACTCGGGAGGGCATACCCATCACACCCATGGAGGACATAACCATGGAGGGAATGGGAACAACCGCAACCACGACAACAAGTCAGGCAATGGAAACGGCAATGGCAACCAAAGATCGCCCCCGCCTTGCTCGAATGATCTGAGTCACATCACTGTTTCAAGTGCCGTAAAACAGGGCACTATGCCACCGACTTCCGGAGGCCAAGCGGAGGAATGGAAACGGCAATGGAAGCTCAGCAAAGAAGCCCAACCCTTTTCCTCGTGCTCGGGTGAACCACATTGACGTGGAGGACGTCTATGATCAGCCGGACAATCGTGGTTGGTAAGTTTTATTAAATTCACATCCAAAGATTGGTACTCTTTGATTACGGTGCAACGCATTCATTTATATCAAGGGTAGTTGTGGAAAAGCACAGGTTGCCCACTAGAACCCTTAGAAGCCCTCTTCACGCCGGGCCGCAGGAGGAGAAATGATGGCGAGCTTAGGCTGTCATGCAACCCTTAACATCGGAAACCATAAATTTCCGCAGACCTCATAGTATTGGAAACCCGGACCTTGGATGTAATCCTAGGCATGGATTGGTTGACGAAGTTTGAAGGAAACATAGATCGTGTTCAAGAAGGCGATTACGCTCACTACTCCGGAGCGTAAGAGGATCAAGTATGTATCCGCACGTATCCGGTGAAGAATCAGTGAATTCCCTCACGGGAGTTGTTCAGAGGAAGTGCGATGGTGCAAGATTTTGCCGATGTGTTTCCGGAGGAATTACCAGGTATGCCACCAGACAGAGACATTGAATTTCTGATTGAGTTATTGCCCGGCACAGCCCCAATATCCAAGAGACCCTATCGGATGCCCCCGAACGAATTGGAAGAGATCAAAAAGCAAATTAATGAGCTATTGGAGAAGGGATATATTCGGCCAAGCTCATCACCTTGGGGAGCCCCAGTTCTTTCAAGAGAGAAGAAGGATGGAACCACGAGAATGGTTAGGATTATCGTTCGTTGAACGGCGTGACCATCAAGAACAAGTACCCTCTGCTGATGATTAATGATCTATTTGATCAGTTAGTTGGAGCCAAGGTATTCTCCAAGATCGATCTTCGATCAGGGTATCATCAGTTGAAGATCCGTGAAAAGGATATACCCAAAACAACATTCACCACAAGGTATGGTTTATATGAGTATACCGTCATGTCATTCGGATTGACTAATGCCCCTGCATACTTCATGAATTTGATGAACAAGGTATTTATGGAATATCTGGACAAGTTTGTCGTGGTGTTCATCGATGATATACTGATTTTCTCCAAGAGCGAGGAAGAGCATAAGGAACATTTGCGTCTAGTTCGGAGAAACTCCGAGAACATCGATTGTATGCCAAGTTCGCAAATGTGAATTTTGGCTGAAGGAAGTCGGATTCCTCGGACATGTTATTTCAGGAGAAGGAATAGTAGTCGACCCCACCAAGGTTGAATCAGTCACCGATTGGCGGTCGCCCACCTCAGTCAAGGAGATCCGCAGTTTTCTCAGACTTGCAGGATATTATCGGAGGTTTATTGAGAACTTCTCGAAGATTGCCAAGCCCATGACTGAGTTGTTGAAGAAGGACGCCAAGTACATTTGGACCGAGGATTGTGAAGCCAGTTTCAGTGAATTGAAGAAAGCGTTTGGTTACAGCCCAAGATTGATTTTGCCGGACATACACAAGGATTACCAGGTGTATTGTGACGCTTCTCGCCAGGGACTCGGAGGAGTACTCATGCAGGAAGGAAAAGTTGTAGCTTATACCTCCAGACAGCTACGACCTCACGAGATGAATTACGCCACACATGATTTGGAGTTAGCAGCCGTAGTGCATGCACTCAAGACACAGAGACATTTCCTTATCGGAAATAGTTGTGATGTTTACACGCATCATAAGAGCTTGAAGTATATTTTCACGCAGAAAGAGTTGAACCTCAGCGGAGGAGATGGCTAGAGTTAATCAAGGACTATGACATGAGATTGCATTACCACCCAGAAAGGCTAATGTTGTAGCAGATGCTTTGAGCCGTAAGAGTTATGTGAATACTCTTATAGCGGAGGATTACCCCAGGAGTTAGCCGATGGCCTCGAGAGATCTCCGGCGGAGATAGTTCCGAGAGGATATGTTGCAGCTCGAAGTTCAGTCCACCTTGACCGAAAGAATTCGTGAAGCCGGAAGTCGGACAAGGAAATTGAGGAGATAAAGAAAAGGATGAATGAAGGAAAAGCTAAAGGGTTTCGTAAGGATGAATACGGAGCTATATGGTACGAGGACCGTATTTATGTGCCCAATGATCCCGAACTCAGGAAGCTAATTCTTCAGGAGGCTCATGATTCACCATACTCGATTCACCCCGGTAACACCAAGATGTATCTGGATTTGAAGGAAAGTTTCTGGTGGACAGGTATGAAGAAGGATATTGCTGAGTACGTAGCAATATGCGATGTTTGCCAGCGAGTAAAGGCGGAACATCAGAAGCCAGCAGGGTTACTTCAACCCTTGCCGATTCCCGAGTGGAAATGGGAAAAACTTGGAATGGATTTTATCACAGGATTACCCGGACCCGTTCAGGTTATGATTCCATCTGGGTAGTGGTTGATCGATTGACCAAGGTAGCTCATTTCATTCCCGTGAAGACTACCTATACCAGCGCTAAGTTAGCCAAGATATACATGACCAGGATCGTATGTGCGCATTGAGTTCCGAGGAGTATCGTGTCGGATAGAGGAACACAATTTACCTCAAAGTTTTGGAATCGGTTGCATGAAACTTTGGGTACGAGGCTGGAGTTCAAGACAACTTTTCATCCGCAGATGATGGACAGACCGAGAGAGTCAACCAGATCTGGAGGACATGTTGAGAGCTTGTGCGCTAGACTATGGATCTAGGTGGGATGATAATTTGCCATACGCGGAGTTCTCGTGACAATAACAGTTATCGAGACCGATCAAGATGGCCCCTTCGAAGCTCTATACGGAAGGAGGTGCGAGAACACCATTGCCGTGGGATGGTGTTGGAGATCGAAACTTTTCGATCCCGATCTTATCAGAGATTCGAAGAAAAGTCAAGCTGATTCGAGATAGGCTCAAGGTAGCTCAGTCGAGATGGAAGAGTTATGCCGACAAGAAACGCAAGGAAGTAACATCTGAAGCGGGAGACCGGGCATATCTTGGTGTCCCACTTCGTGGAATCAAGAGGTTCGGTGTTAAAGGAAAGTTAGCACCCGGTTCATTGGCCCTACAAAATCCTCGAACGTCGTGGAGAAGTTGCTTACAAGTTGGAATTGCGGAAGGATTGTCCGGAGTTCACGATGTCTTCCATGTTTCTCGGTGAAGAAATGCCATGCCGAGATGGCCGATATTCCGTTGAGAGATACGGTGCCCCTAGAGGCCATACAGCTCGACTGTGATCTGACTTATGAGGACAAACCCGTCCGAATTCTCGAGATCTATGACAGAGTCACCCACAAAGAAGATCATCAAGTTTTGCAAGGTGTGGAGTCATCATTCGAGGAGGAAGCCACACGGGAGCGAGAAGAAGACCTCCGCCGAGACCACCGCACCTATTTGCTAGCCAACCCGAATCTAGAGGGCGAGATTCATCTTAAGTTTGGGTAGGTTTGTAACATCCCAAATTTCCCATTTGGAATGTTTTACAATTATAGCTAAGCATCTATGCATATTGTTTGAATTGAGTGACATTTGAAGTATTTGAGAGGCTTTTGAGTTTGTGGAATTTGAATTCAAATTGGCAGTTGAAATTTATTTCAAAACAATGCCTGACAAATACTTGAGAAAAAGTATGAGAGGAGTAAACATGACACTCCAAAAATGTCAGATGAAAAATGTTGCCAAAAAGTTTGAATTCAAATATGATTTTATTTGGGATTTCTAGAAAAAGTTTTTTTTTTAGTTTGAGTTTTGCCCCTGGAAAAATGTTCAAGTTGTAGGATAAATTCCCCTGATCATTTTGATATATATATGTCCTATATAAAAATATATATATTATATATATCCCCCCCTTTTTCAAAAAAAGAAAAACCCAGCGCCACCAGCTAACTGCCCGGCCATTGAGGCACCCACCAAGCCGACCCGAGCCCAGCCAGTGCCCGAGCCGCCCACGCCCGAGCCGACGCCAAAACCCTCCCCTCGGTCGCCCGCTCGCTCACCTCCCCTCTCTCGCTTGTGGCGGCCCCACCCTCTCTTTCCCTCGCCCACGCCATGCCGCTTAACGCCCGAACCATCACACACAGACTCACGGGAGATCTCGGGATTCTCTCCCCCGATTCGCCCCCTCCTCCAAGACGGTCCCCCCCTATATATACCCCCCTCGCCCCGTTCCGTCCCCTCGCCGCCAAACCCTCTCCCCCTCCGCGATTCTCGCCGGAACCAACGCCTCCGCCCGGCGCCATTGCCGCCCGCCGAGCTCCACAGATCCCCGAGCTCCAACGAGGCGACCTCCGGACTCCTTGAGCTGCCGCACTGCCGACGCCTCGGCTGTCGCCCGGACCACCGGAGCCACCGCGCCGTCGCCGCCCGAGCCGCCGTCGCCGTCGACCACCGCGGTAAGCCGCCGGAAACCCCCTCCGCCGTCCGATCTAAAATCTAGGGTTTAGATTAGATCCCCCGAAGGGGTACGTTTTATTTTTAAAAAGCCGGTTTTAGTTACGGTTTATTTTGGTTTAGTTAGCGGTTTTGTTTAGACCGGCCCGATCGGGTTATTTTCAGTTAGCCGCGAGCACGTTTTAATTATTTGACGCCTGAGCGTTAGATAGGCCCACTAGCGCCAGTTTTTTTCTTTTTAGTTTTATTTTTCGTTTCTGTTTTTGACAGAATAGTTTCAGTTTTGTAAAATCCATATCTTTTAGGTTACTTAATATTTTTATTGATTCTTTTTTTGTTAGTTTGCAAATTTGCTGTAGTTTCTGTAGAAAATATGTTTGGCCATGTTTAATTTATTAGAAATTGTTTTATTTTAGTTTTAGACAGATTAGTATTTCTGCTATAAAATGAGTTATGGTTATTTTATTTTGGTGATTCTTTTTGTCACTGCCTTGTTTTGACTTTGCCTAGCAGTAGGTATTTATTTGGGTATTTTAGATTTAATAAAAAATAGTTTTAGTCAAAATCATGTATTTCTTGTTTATTTAACTAGCTACTGTTTTCCTATTGTTTTATTTAGTAAATAATTTTATTTTTACTATGTTATAGTTTGTTTTAGATTAGTTTACGTAGCTACAGGAGGATGAACTTTTATTCTGATGAGAATAAAAATTTTATTTTATTTTTCTTTGCTAGGATTGTTATAGGCATAATAGGAGTTCTATAATAGCTTTTGATGTGATTCTTTTTGCTCCTAGTTTGTATGATGTTTTCCCTTCTGTTGGTTAGCAAAATCCATGCTTAGGTTCTGTTAAGAAAAGTTTTAGTTGTATAAAACTATTTCTTAGTTGTTGCTTGATATGGTGAAAACCTTGATTTGCTTTCTCCGAGTTTTCTTTGGATTCTGGTTTGAGTGCTTGGGTGTTTTACTTCCAACTTGCTGTATGTTAGTATGCTTATATGATTATTGTTTGCTTCGGTAGAATTTCCGGAGTGCGAAGCCTGCTATCACGAGTCCCTAGCTTTCGAAGACCGTTAGCTGTGCAAGTCAATTGATCATGTTTCCTTTACAATACCTATGATTTTATTGCATTAGAATTATACCTCCCCACCATGCATGCAGTAGGAGAATTTTAAGTTATGTTCTTGAGTAGTATCATGAGGTAGGATGAAACCATTTCCTTGTTACCATGGCCGGAATGAAGTAGTTTAATTTTGCTATGCTCATAGGCGGGGTTGGTTGAGTGATTCATAAGGGAGATGTGAGAGTCAAGATGATGACAACCCCATGACTTCAAGCTCAAGATGGACTTCAAAATTCACTCTTTGGGTGGAGGACGGTTGACGGGCACCACTGGAGAACCCAGCGGTTGGCGGGATGCATGGAGAAAGCGCCATGACATCTTGCGGAAAGCTTCACCCAGCCACGAAGAGAAGGATGGATACCCCATTGACCGAAAGCTTATCATGCAGCCGCAAGCCATTATGGGCTCTGGCTTGGTCGACCCTAGGTGTGACTACGGCCCGACGGTGCTACGAGATGTAGAAGAACGGTAGGATTGGATGGGCACCGGCGATGGCCGGAAGGAACTCTTCGGAAGACCTGTTTCGTTCGTCCCATCTTCAAACACCGGGAAGTGCGAAGACTTAAAAGGAGGGAACGATTCTTGCGGGTAAAGTGCGCAAACCTCTGCAGAGTGAAGATCTAATCGGTTAGCCGTGTCCCGATTCTGGACAATTTGAGCCTCTGGAACTTGGAGTATTTCGGATATCTCAACACCGAACTTAATAAATTAATTGAGGGGTTTATTTAATAATTGGGAATGAGACATTGGTTGGCGGAACCATCTCAATAACTACCAACATTTTGTAGTAATTGCAAACAAGTCCTTGTTATAGGGAAAAAGCGGCTTTTAGCAAAACAATGAAACTTAGAGCCCCACAGCCAAATTGCATATAGTGTTAGTAATTTTATTGTTGTTCTCTCTTTGACTTGCCGGCATATTCAAAATGCTGACCTACACGGCTGCAACGTCTTATGTTGCAGAGGAGTTTTTCGACCAGGAGTGAGGCTACGATCCACGCTTGGCGATTGCCCTATGGAGTCGGATGGACTCGCTATTCTTCTACGCTTCCGCAGCTTTATTTAGTTTATTTCTCATGAGTTGGCCTTCAGCCGAATTTATTCTATTGTAATAAAGACTCGATATGAGAATCGTGTAATAAATTCAGGTGTGATTGAACTTTGATTATTTCATCAATGTACTGTGTGTGCTAGCATGATCTTGGGATGGTACAGCTACACAAAGACTTGACCGATTTTGGGTCGGGTCGCTACAGTTATGATTTGGCAACCCCGGAGTGACAATAACCGGGCCCACTCTCGGTGATGACCGTAGTTTGAGGAGTTCATGTATTCACTATGTGTTAATGCTTTGTTCTGGTTCTCTATTAAAAGGCCTTAATATCCCTTAGTTTCCAATATGGACCCCGCTGCCACGGGAGGGTAGGACAAAAGATGTCATGCAAGTTCTTTTAATAAAGCACGTATGACTATTTACAGAATACATGCCTACATTATATCGATGAATTGGAGCTAGTGCCGTATCGCCCTAGGTTATAAGCATCACATGATGAATATCATCCAACAAGTCACCGATCCAATGCCTACGAATTTATTTATATTGATCTTGCTGCGTTACTATTGCTATCATCATCATTACACTTGCTACAAATTACTGCTATCCTTTATTCTTTATTATCGTTGCTCTTTGTCACTACTATCAAAACTATCAAACTACTTTGCTACTGATTACTTTGCTGTAGATAATTAATCTCCAGATGTGGTTGAATTGACAACTCAGCTGCTAATACCTTCAAATATTCTTTGGCTCCCCTTGTGTCGAATCTATAAATTTGGGTTGAATACTCTACCCTCGAAAACTGTTGCGATCCCCTATACTTGTGGGTTATCAGTTTCATGTTGGGTCGGAAACAAACAGTAAAGAAGCCATTATCTGTATTTTTTAACTGAAGCCATTATCTGCCTGCTATCATTGGTTTTGGGTCTATCCACAGGTTGCTACCATCACTCTGGATTTCTTCATGCACTCCTTACATAATCTCACTATGTTTTATTCCTATGCATGTCAGTTATTGTACACAATGGAACTGAACATGTAGAGCAAAAGAGATGAGCCTTGCGTGGCAATAAAATTTCATATAGACGTCGCTCCATGGTAGGCGCAAAGGCAGCCCCCTCCACCCATTTCGGATTGTAATCGAGAGGAAGATATCTGTTCTAAGGGGGATTCAGAAGGAGAAGACCACTCCTATTTACCCCCTGAGGTCTTCGCTCTAACTTGGCATGCTGATGTTGGTTATATCATGCATATGGTGCCTTGCATTGCTCACTTTATACATCAAATATGTCATCTGCTTAGTTTAGACGTGCTTTGTGTGAATGCCATCTGTTTAGTTTATTCATCGTTTATGTGAATTATGCAATGCCATCTTGTTTAGTCAGGCATCATATATGTGAAGTTTGCAATGCCATCCTGCTTATCCAGTCATCTTATGTGTGAATTATATCAGGCCATCCTTTTTTTCTGTTACGTATTACATTTGTCAACAATGTTAGTACATTCAACTACTCTTCGTGTGCATCAGCCATTTGACACGGTGATGGAAAATTCTGGAGTGAAAACAAGGTCTTTAGAGCAGACTATGCTATCTGATGAAGCACATATCTCGCTGGTTATGGATAGCTCCTCAGAGGAGGATTCAGAGACAGATGACCAGTCCTATTCCCCCCCGCCCGAGGTGTAAGCTCTAACTTGGCAGGGTTATGTTGCTCATATCATGCGTATGGTGTCTTTCATTGCTATGTCATTTGATTAGTTTAGACATGCTTTGTGTGAATGCCACCTGTTTAGTGTCTAATTACCATATATGTGAATTATGCATTGCCATCTTGTTGCAAGACATTATATATGTGAATTATGCAATGCTATCTTGTTGCAAAGGCATTATATATGTGAATTATGCAATGTCATGTTGTTTAGCCAATCATCATGTATGTGAATTATATCATGCTATCATTTTTTTGTATTACGTGTTCCATTTGAAGGAAATATGCCCTAGAGGCAATAGTAAAGTTATTATTTTATTTTCCTTATATCATGATAAATGTTTATTATTCATGCTAGAATTGTATTAACCGGAAATTTACTACATGTGTGAATACATAGACAAACAACACTAGTATGCCTCTACTTGACTAGCTCGTTGAATCAAAGATGGTTAAGTTTCCTAGCCATAGACATGAGTTGTCATTTTATTAAGGGATCACATCATTAGAGAATGATGTGATTGACTTGACCCATTCCGTTAGCCTAGCGCTTGATTGTTTAGTTTATTTGCTATTGTTTTCTTCATGACTTATACATGTTCCTATGACTATGAGATTATGCAACTCCCGAATACCGGAGGAACACTTAGTGTGCTACCAAACATCACAACCTAACTGGGCGATTATAAAGGTGCTCTACAGGTGTATCCAATGGTGTTTCTTGAGTTGGCATAGATCGAGATTAGGATTTGTCACTCCGATTGTCGGAGAGGTATCTATGGGCCCTCTCAGTAATGCACATCACTATAAGCCTTGCAAGCAATGTGACTAATGAGTTAGTTGCAGGATGATGCGTTATGGAATGAGTAAAGAGACTTGCCGGTAATGAGATTGAACTAGGTATTGAGATACCGACACTCGAATCTCGGGCAAGTAACATATCGATGACAAAGGGAACAACGTATGTTGTTATGCGGTTTGACCGATAAAGATATTCGTAGAATATGTGGGAGCCAATATGAACATCTAGGTTCCGCTATTGGTTTTTGAGCAGAGTCGTTTCTCGGTCGTTTCTACATAGTTGTCGAGCCCGTATGGTCCGCACGCTTAACGTTCGGTGACGATCGGTATTATGAGTTTATGTGTTTTGATGTACCGAAGGTAGTTCAGAGTCCCAGATATGATCACAGACATGACGAGGAGTCTCGAAATGGTCGAGACATAAAGATTGATATATTGGACGGCTATATTCGGATACTGGAAGTGTTCCGGGTGATTTCAGAGAAAACCGGAGTGCCGGAGGGTTACCGGAACCCCCCGGGGAACTAGTGGGCCTAGATGAGCCTTAGTGGAGAGAGAGAGGGGCTGCCAGGGTAGGCTGTGCGCCCCTCCCCTTTGAGTCTGAATTGGACTAGGAGGGGGTTGGCGCCCCCCCCCTTTCCTTCCCCACTCCCACTCCTTCCTTCCCCCTCCTAGTAGGACTAGGAAAGGAGGAATCCTACTCCTACTAGGAGGAGGATTCCTCCCCTCCTTGGCGCGCCCTAGGGCCGGCCGGCCTCCCACTCGCTCCTTTATATAAGGGGGCAGGGGAGAATCCTAAAAGACACAACAGACAATTGTCTTAGCCGTGTGAAGTGCCCCCCTCCACCATAATCCACCTCGGTCATATTGTCTTAGTGCTTAGGCGAAGCCCTGCGCCGTTAACTTCATCATCACCGTCATCACGCCGCCGTGCTGACGAAGCTCTCCCTCGACACCCAGCTAGATCGAGAGTTTGTGGGATGTCACCGAGATGAACGTGTGCAGATCGCGGAGGTGCCGTACTTTCGGTACTAGGATCGGTCGGATCGTCAAGACGTATGACTACATCAACCGCGTTGTCATAATGCTTCCGCTTTCGGTCTACGAGGGTACATAGACAATACTCTCCCCTCTCATTGCTAAGCATCACCTAGATGGATCTTGCGTGTGTGTAGGAATTTTTTTGAAATTACTGCGTTCCCCAACAGTGACATCCGAGCCAGGTGTATACGTAGATGTTATATGCACGAGTAGAACACAAAGAGTTCTGGGCGATAATAGTCATACTGCTTACCAGCATGTCATACTTTGATTCGGCGGCATTGTTGGATGAAGCGGCCCAGATCGACATTACGCGTACGCTTACGCGAGACTGGTTCTACCGACGTGCTTCGCACACAGGTGGCTGGCGGGTGTCAGTTTCTCCAACTTTATTTGAATCAAGTGTGGCTATGCCCGGTCCTTGTTGAAGGTTAAAACAACACACTTGACAAAAAATCGTTGTGGTTTTGATACGTAGGTAAGAACGGTTCTTGCTAGAAGCCCGTAGTAGCCACGTAAAATTTGCAACAACAAAGTAGAAGACATCTAACTTGTTTTTGTAGGGCTTGCTGTGATGTGATATGGTCAAGACGTGATGATATATAAATTGTTGTATGAGATGATCATGTTTTGTAACAGTTATCGGCAACTGGCAGGTGCCATATGGTTGTCACTTTATTGTATGAAATGCAATCTCCATGTAATTGCTTTACTTTATCACTAAGCGGTAGCGATAGTCATAGTAGCAATAGTTGGCGAGACAACAACGATGCTTCAATGGAGATCAAGGTGTCAAGCCAGTGATGATGGTGATCATGGTGCTTTGGATATGGAGATCAAAGGCACAACATGATTATAGCCATATCATATCACTTATATTGATTGCATGTGATGTTTATCCTTTATGCATCTTATTTTGCTTAGTACGGCGGAAGCATTATAAGATGATCTCTCACTAAATTTCAAGGTACTAGTATTCTCCCTGAGTATGCACCGTTGCGACAGTTCGTCGTGCCGAGACACCACGTGATGATTGGGTGTGATGAGCTCTATGTTCACATACAACGGGTGCAAGCCAGTTTTGCACACGCAGAATACTCGGGTTAAACTTGACGAGCCTAGCATATGCAGATATGGCCTCAGAACACTGAGACCGAAAGGTCGAGCGTGAATCATATAGTAGATATGATCAACATAATGATGTTCACCATTGAAAACTTCTCCATCTCATGTGATGATCGGACATGGTTTAGTTGATATGGATCACATGATCATTTAGATGACTAGAGGATGTCTATCTAATTGGGAGTTCTTAAGTAATATGATTAATTGAACTTTAATTTATCACGAACTTAGTCCTGATAGTATTTGCATAACTATGTTGTAGATTAATAGCTCGTGATGTAGCTCCCCGTTTATTTTTGATATGTTCCTAGAGAAAAACTATGTTGAATGATGATAGTAGCAATGATGCGGACTAGGTCCATGATCTGAGGATTATCCTCATTGCTACACAGAAGAATTATGTCCTTGATGCACCGCTAGGTGACAGACGTATTGCAGGAGCAGATACAAATGTTATGAATGTTTGGCAAGCTCGGTATGATAACTACTTGATAGTTTAGTGCACCATGCTTTACGGATTAGAACCGGGACTTCAAAACATTTTGAACGCCACAGAGCATATAAGATGTTCCAAGAGCTGAAATTGGTATTTCAGACTCATGCCCGAGTCAAGAGGTATGCGACCTCTGACAAGTACTTTGCCTACAAGATGGAGGAGAATAGCTCAACCAGTGAGCATGTGATTAGAATGTCTGAGTACTACAATCGCTTGAATCAAGTGGGAGTTAATCTTCCAGATAAAAAAGTGATTGACAGAGTTCTCTAGTCACTATCACCAAGTTGCTGGAACTTCGTGATGAACTATAATATGCAAGGGATGACGAAAACGATTCCCGAGCTCTTCGTGATGCTGAAATCGACGAAGGTAGAAATCAAGAAAAGCATCAAATGTTGAAGGTTGACAAGACCACTAGTTTCAAGTAAAAGGGCAAGGGAAAGAAAGGGAACTTCAAGAAGAATGGCAAGCAAGTTGTCACTCCCATGAAGAAGCCCAAAGCTAGACCCAAGCCTGAAACTGAGTGCTTCTACTGCGAAGGAAATGGTCACTGGAAGCGGAACTGCCCCAAATACTTGGCGGATAAGAAGGATGGAAAAAGTGAACAAAAGTATATATGATATACATGTTATTGATGTGTACTTTACTAGTGTTCGTAGTAGCCCCTGGGTATTTGATACTGGTTCAGTTGCTTGATAAAAACAGAATTATTGATGTGGAATGCTACCTAGCATAATTTTCAATGTAATTTTCTTTATTGTGGCATGAATGTTCAGATCCGAAAGATTCAAGATAAAAGTTCAATATTGACATAAAAATAATAATTCTTCAAGCATACTAATAACCATGTCTTCTCAAAATAACATGGCCAAAGAAAGTTATCCCTACAAAATCATATAGTCTGGCTATGCTCTATCTTCATCACACAAAATATTTAAATTATGCACAACCCGATGACAAGCCAAGCAATTGTTTCATACTTTTGATGTTCTCAAACTTTTTCAATCTTCATGCAATACATGAGCGTGAGCCATGGACATAACACTATATGTGGAATAGAATGGTGGTTGTGGAGAAGACAAAAAAGGAGAAGATAGTCTCACATCAACTAGGCGTATCAACGTGCTATGGAGATGCCCATCAATAGATATCAATGTGAGTGAAAGGACATGCGGTGCCCCCATGTGTGGTTTTGGTAATTGATGACATTCTCTATGGACTAATGGTTGCATTGAGTTATATTTGAAGGATTTGTCCATAGGTATTTCTTGAAGTCCATGTGTTGGTTTCAAGGAGTTTATGTGTTGACCAAGGTGCTATTAAGGAATTATCCAATGATTAGTCATGTGAGTGTTGAGCTTATTGTAAGCATGTCTTGAAGAACAAGATTGTGTGATCATTCATGTTTACCTTCAAGACATCATCCAAATGAAGAGAGTTGGAAAGATTCAAGGTTGATCAAGACTAAGTCAAGAGTGAAGCAAGTTGATCAACTCACAAAGCGTAGAAGATGTACCGAGAGGGATCAAGTGATCCCATGGTATGGTAAGCATTTTCCATTGCACTTTGTGTACTAACCCATGGTCTATGTGAGAGTTCTATCTGGGGTTAAGAACGTGTCCATGGGCTTGCGTCAAGAGGAAGATATCATACAGCCCATGGAAAGGATGACATCAAGTGGTGATCGTCATTAAGATTGCCATGTGCAAGTTCAAGTGGAGCATCACAAAGAGATCAAGTGCTTGAAGCTTTCCATCCATTGTGGTGTCAATGGACTTGTGAAGATGTGCCGAAGAGTGGCTCGCCCATAGTGAGTATGGGGGAGCAATCATCTAGTCTCCATCGACCCAACGCAATCAAGGAAGGTGGTCCATCTTGAGGAGGACAAGATCATCATCATCTAGCTCAAGTGGATCATGCGCAAGGCAAAGGTTTTCCCTTGATAGGTTTTCTATTTTACCGGTCTCATGGTGGTAGTTTGGATACCGGGTTATAGGATCGTTTGCCGTCAAGGGGGGCTCTCAAGTGAGTAGCTTGATCGTTTCGTTCGTAGAGAGCTCAAACCACTGCATGCTTGCATCATCTTTCTTGGTTCTTGTTTGGTTTTCTCCTATGAGATTTGGAGCTTATGGTCATCTTCTTGACAAACTCGAGTTCATCGAAAACGGAGTTCACATGCTTATTCTATTGCGTTGGCGGTGTTGGAGGTTTTACCGGTCTTATTCGAGGAAGGATTATCACCATTTTCTTATGATACTTTACTAATTTGCTTCTTATTGTTATTTCTATCAATATTGTGTTAGCCCTTGTCTCTAGCTTTCCAACAAACTTGGTTTCGTTGAATTCGGAGTCCGTTTGCAGAAGTGGTGTCAGTTTTGGTGTCCTTATAAAAGCTACAGCGGTACTACCGCTCGTGGGAGCGGTACTACCACTTGGAGGGGATGTAATTTTTTACTACCGCTCTTCGGAGCGGTACTACCGCGGCTACTTCCGTGGCAACTTCCGCTACGGACCAAAAACTCGTCACAAGTCCAGCGGTGGTAGACACGAATGTATTTTTTTAGTACCGCTCGCAAGCAGTAGTACCGCTACCCCTAGCGGTAGTACCGCTACCCCTAGCGGTAGTACCGTGAGGATGAGCGGTAGTACTGCTCTGTGCAGGCTGTGAGCATAACGGTTGGATTTTCCCCACCTATAAAAGGGGGTCTTCTTCCCCAATGAACCTAATCCTTTGAGCTCGTGTTCTTCCCCCATTGTTGACCTTCTTCGAGCTTGCTAACTCTCAATCCCTCCATGGATTCTTGCTAGTTTTTGAGGGAAAAGAGAGAGGAGATCTAGATCCACATTTCCACCAATCACTTTCTCCTCTATGTGAGGGGAACCCCTTGGATCTAGATCTTGGAGTTCTTGGTGTTCTCCTTATTCTTCCTCTCATTTTCCTCCCTAGCATTGCTTCGGTGCGATTTGAGAGAGAAGGACTTGGGCACTCCATGTGCCCTTGCCATTTCATTTGGTGCATTAGTTTGAGTTCTCCACGGTGATACGTGGAAGTTACAAGTTGAGAAGCTTATTACTCTTGGGTGCTTGGTACCCTTGAGCTTGTTCCTCTTGGGTGCTTGGGCGCCCTAGATGGTTGGTGGTGTTCAGAGCTCAATCATTGTGGTGTAAAGCTTCGGGCAAGCGTCGGGGTCTCCAATTAGGTTGTGGAGATCGCCCCGAGCAATTTGACGGTACGGTGACCGCCCCAAGGGTTGCCAAAGTGTCTGGGTTCGGTGACCGCCCCAAGGGTTGCCATTTATGCAGGTTCGGTGACCGCCCTCAAGGGTCCCTTAGTGGAATCACGACATCTTGCATTGTGTGAGGGCGTGAGGAGATTACGGTGGCCCTAGTGGCTTGTTGGGGAGCATTGTGCCTCCACACCGCTCCAAACGGAGATTAGCATCCGCAAGGGTGTGAACTTCGGGATACATCGTCGTCTCCGCGCGCCTCGGTTATCTCTTACCCGAGCTCTTTACTTATGCACTTTACTTTGTGATAGCAATATTGTTTCTTGTCATATATCTTGCTATCACCTAGTAGTTTATCACATGAGAAGAAATTGTTGGTAGGGTACGAAACCACCTCAAAGCTATTCTTTCCGATGGATCTATCCAAGAGTTCGTACTAAAATAACACCAAGTTATCCTTTCTGATTGATCTATCCAGAGTTTGTGCTAAAATAACACCAAGTTATTAATACGTCTCCGTCGTATCTACTTTTACTAACGCTTTTCCTCTTGTTTTGGACTCTAATTTGCATGATTTGAATGAAACCAACCCAGGCTGACGCTGTTTTCAGCAGAACTACCATGGTGTTCTCTTTGTGCAGAAATAAAAGTTCTCGGATTAGAACGAAACTTTGCAAGGAATTTTTATATAATACTCCCTATGTAAACTTTTATAAGAGCGTTTACAATTTTCAGACACAGCCGACAAATGGGGAAATGGATAATTTTAGCCTCGATTTGAAATTTGAGCCATCTTCCTCCTCCAGAGCTCGCATCGACTTCTTCCTACTGGAGCTCGCCCATCTTCCTTCTCCAGCGTGCCGTCTTCCTCCTGCAGGAGCTCGCGTCGTCCCCTTCGTCCAAGCGCTCGGGCCCCGCCTGCAGGCACTCGCCCCCTTCGTCCAGGCGCTCAGTCCCGAGCCCAGGTGCCCAGTTTGGCCTCCGCTGCGCCTGCTTGGTTGCTGCCGCGCCCGCCCAGCTTGGCCGCCGATGCGCCCGCTTGGTTGCTGCCCCCGCCTAGCTTGGTCGTTGCTGCCCCAGATTGGTCCTCACCGCGCCCAGCCCACCTAGCTTGTCGCCGCCGTTGCAGCATGTTCCTCCCAAGCAGGTTCTCCTCGCCTATCCCCTTGCACAACAGGAGAACTCAGATAAATTCTTGTGTGCAATCTTACAAATCAATTCTTCTGTACAGTAGAAGTCAGACTGATTCCACAATTTTCTGCACGGTATCCTTGTGGGCAATCTTACAAATCAATTCTTCTGTAATCCATAGTTTACTCCTTGTTGGGAAACGTAGCATCCAATTTCAAAAATTTCCTACGCTCACACAAGATCTATCTAGGAGATGCATAGCAACGAGCGGGGGAGAGTGTGTCCACGTACTCTCGTAGACCGAAAGCGGAAGCGTTTGACAACGCGGTTGGTGTATTCGAACTTCTTCTCATACCATATCTAATAAAGTATGGTTACGATGTTCGGACACACCATTACATTGTGGTGTTCCAGGTGGAGTGAGTTGTGAAACTATTCCACATTGTTTTAAATGAAGGCCAAACTCGTAACTCAAATATTCGCCTCCGCGGTCAGATCGTAGAAACTTTATTTTCTTGTTACGTTGATTCTCTCTTCACTCTGAAATTCTTTGAACTTTTCAAATGTTTCAGACTTGTGTTTCATTAAGTAGATATACCCATATCTGCTCAAATCATCTATGAAGGTCAAAAAATAACAATACCCGCCGCGAGCCTCAACACTCATCGGACCGCATACATCGGTATGTATTATTTCCAATAAGTCAGTGGCTCGCTCCATTGTTCCGGAGAATGGAGTTTTAGTCATCTTGCCCATGAGGCATGGTTACTTAAGTATCAAATGGTTCATAATCAAGTGATTCCAAAAGCCCATCCGCATGGAGTTTCTTCATGCGTTTTACACCAATATGACCTAAATGGCAGTGCCACAAATATGTTGCACTATCATTATCAAGTTTGCATGATTTAGCATCAATATTATGAATATGTGTCTCACTATGATAGAGATTCCATAAACCATTCACATTGGGTGTATGACTGATACGTCTCCAACGTATCTATAATTTTTTATTGCTCCATGCTATATTATCTACTGTTTTGGGTAATATTGGGCTTTATTTTCCACTTTTATATTATTTTTGGGACTAACCTATTAACCGGAGGCCCAGCCCAGAATTGCCGTTTTTTTGCCTATTTCAGTGTTTCAAAGAAAAGGAATATCAAACGTCGAAACGGAACGAAATCAACTCGAGAAGTTATTTTTAGAAGGAAAGCTACCGGAAAAGCTTGGAGTGCACGTCAGGAAAGAAGGGAGGTGCCCACGAGGGTGGGGGCGCGCCCACCCACCTAGGGCGCGCCCCCTGCCTCGTGCCCCCCACCCCTTCGGTCCACCGACATGCTTCTTCCACCTATATAACTCCACGTACCCTAAAACTTCCAGAACAGAGATTAGATCGGGAATTCCGCCGCTGCAAAACCTCCAGAACCACCAAAATCCTCTCGAGACCTGTTAAGACCTCACGGGAGGGGATCCCTCACCGTGGCCATCTTCATCATCCCAGCGCTCTCCATGACGAGGAGGGAGTAGTTCACCCTCGGGGTTCTGGGTATGTACCAGTAGCTATGTGTTTGATCTCCCTCTCTCGTGTTCTTGATTTGGCACGAACTTGATGTAAGCTTTGCTATTATAGTTTGATCTTATATTTCTTCTCCCCCTCTTCTGTCTTGTAATGTATTGAGTTTTCCCCTTGAAGTAATCTTATCGGATTGAGTCTTTAATGATTTGAGAACACTTGATGTATGTCTTGCCGTGCGTATCTGTGGTGACAATGGGATATCACGTGATTCACTTGATGTATGTTTTGCTGATCAACTTGCGGGTTCCGCCCATGAACCTATGCATAGGGGTTGGCACACATTTTCGTCTTGATTCTTCGGTAGAAACTTTGGGGTACTCTTTGAGGTTCTATGTGTTGGTTGAATAGATGAATTTGAGATTGTGTGATGCATATCGTATAATCATACCCACGGATACTTGAGGTGACATTGGAGTATCTAGGTGACATTAGGGTTTTGGTTGATTTGTGTCTTAAGGTGTTATTCTAGTACAAACTCTAGGGCTGTTTGTGACACTTGTAGGAATAGCCCAACAGATTGATTGGAAAGAATAACTTTGAGGTGGTTTCGTACCCTACCACAATATCTTCGTTTGTTCTCCACTATTAGTGACTTTGGAGTGACTCTTTGTTGCATGTTGAGGGATAGTTATATGATCCAGTTATGTTATTATTGTTGAGAGAACTTGCACTAGTGAAAGTATGAACCCTAGGCCTTGTTTCCTAGCATTGCAATACCGTTTACGCTCACTTTTATCGCTTGTTACCTTGCTGTTTTTATATTTTCAGATTAC